>OU862924.1:21434464-23934464 GCA_917880885.1 Limnephilus marmoratus | reverse complement strand
TTATTGATAACTATTTTAGTTTAACTTATTTTTGTATAATTAGTTAGTAATTCATGTTATTAATTATTGACATTACAGAATAAACAAAGCACTTTAATAATAAAATAGTTTCATTTACTTATATATTTCAATATGTATTAAAAACTACTCATACTTTTTGGGGTCATCTGTGACCCCATGCGAGCAGTTATGTAATATTCTTTGTGCGAGTAATTAAGGGTTAGATATGATTTCGGGTATATGAGCGCCACGGCTAGCTCGAATGAAGCAATCGTGAAGTCCAATTTTCGACAACTTTATCGAGAAACTGGGGCCATATATCGGCAATAACACGGCGAATGTTGACTTCCAAATGGTCCAACGTCTCTGGTTTATCAGCATAGATTAGTGACTTTACATACCCTCAAAGAAAGTAATCTAATGGTGTGAGATCACACGATAGTGGAGGCCAGTTCACAGGTTCATTACACGAAATTATGCGCTCACCAAATGTTTCCAGCAATAAACTAAATAAAAAAATAAACGCAATAAAATAAATTTGCACAATTTGCAAGCGCTGTTCTGACGTCAGTCTATTCATGGTGAAAGGCTACAAACTGACTACAAATCAAGTGTTAACTGTCAAATTAACAGTCTGTAGAAACAATTTTGCCAGTTTAAAAATCAAACCTCTAAAAAAAACACCCTTATTACAAAACAATAAAATGAAACTCGTAAGCACAATGGTTGCACAGAAATTTACGAGTGAAAAAGAAATGGTAATTCAGCGCCATTTTGTTTTTCTGATAGTAAAGGTACGCTGAGTTTTTTTAAAATCGATTATTTCACGGAATTTGAACAATTCTTCAAATTTAAAAGTTAATTTTCAAGTTATGTAAAAGTTCGATTAAGGCCCTGTTATTACACCGTATTGGACAGTCGTTTCACATAACTAAAATAATAACAGAACATGAATAGAACTTTCACAGAACTTGAAAAAGAACTTAAAAAATTCATGAATTGTTCAAATTCTGTGAAACAACTCGTCCTTAGTCCGTTTAAACTTTTGAATAAATTGTGTTCAGCAGAAAAGGACAACTCAGCTTAGGTATTACAATTTGATAGAAAGGCTCCTAGTATCGGCGCGGCGTTTAACGAAGACCTTTCAAATGAATAAAAACAATGGCTCTGAATCAACATTTGATGACAATGTTACATTTGAATTTCTGTAAAACAATTTTATTGGTCCTTAGAATATCGTAGGTACTGACTATAAATTTAATATAAGAAGATATACTTAATAGACTTTTTAAAAATATATTTGTATTTATCCCAATTGAACATATAATTAATAACATAGTAATAATTCATGTTTATGCATTATGAGTAACATTTTATTTTCATAATTATGTAATTATTTTTATTTAAAGATATACTCCCATAAAAATCATGTTTCCGTGTATGGGAGAGGGGGTGTTATTTATTTATGTAATCAGGGGAAAAAATATTACTGTTGGTTTTTTCAGTTTTAATTTATAATAAAAGTTTCATTTTTTTTTTAGTGAAAACTTCTGAAAGAGACCAACTTATACCTCTATAGGATTAAGCCTGCGAGAGAATGAGTGAGAATAATCGGTCTCCTGTTTGGGTGGTGCTTCCTAGCTTCCCCACTTGTGTCTACTTTAGTTTTCTGAATGTTTCACTTCTACCGCGTGTGAACTGTACACTAGTGTACACTTGTATTTATTTTGTTTTAATCCTTAGTATGTGTTTTCAGTGTATTTATTCATGGTGTTTTGAAATCTTTGAAGCTATTAGTAACGGATCTTATTTATATTTCAATGTAATTTATTAAAATTGATCATATATATTTGTAGTTCTATTACAGAATAATATAATATGGTTTTAATATGTAGGTACCTACTTACATATTTAAACCATATTATATTATTGTATATTAGAACTACAAATGTATAGGATCAATTTTAATAAATTACATAGAAATATAAATAAGATCCCTTAAGGGCACGCAACACGAAAATCTACCAATTTCTTACATATCTCCCTTAAAAACGGTAAGTTTGAAAGCTCTTAAAAATATATGTTATTATTGAAGGTAATATCTAGACATCGTCCGCGCCGAAACGCAAATTATATAAAATTCCCTAGATAGAAAAAAATCGTTAAGTATGCTCCAAAAATTATTATAAACACGTTTGTTTCAGTTATTTTACAAGTTATACGTATGAAAAAATTCACATTGTTTCTTTATATGCTGTTTAAGACAATGCCCGCGAGATTTTTGCTCTATTTTAAACGAGTCGTGTTTTATTAAACATTTTCGCAATTTTCGCATCGATTTTGTCGCTGTAAATGTTAGCGCTCTCCTCTAACATTAGTAATTTCGTATCTCTCCATCTTCTTACCGGTTGCAAAGCCTTAATAAAAGCTTTAAAGATTTCAAAACACAATAAATAAATACACTGAAAACTTAAACACACCTACCTATCTACCCACATAATAACTTTTGACAGAGACACCTCAATATTTTATATATTGTTGCGTAAGCTATTTAAACCCTTTATTAGATTCTAATTGTTCTAACTTCTGCAAAACGCTCCCGTCACAGGTTACTCGTCATTATTACGTCGACTCATCAGCTCAAATGTTATAACAAGCAGTTCAAATTTAACAAAGAAATACTTGAATTCAACTAATAACACTTGTTCCAAAGTTCAAGATTCTCGTACCTAGCCTTTCGAATGGTATAAAATTCTCAATTCCACTAAAAATACAAGAATATCTTTGGTTGCCTTCAACTTAACGACATTGGAAAGTCGAACAAAACCATAGGTAATCATGGAAACAAAAGGGAGATATAGCACGAAGACGCGGCGAGGCCAATTGAACGTAGTTGCGCAGAAAGTAGTCCAGTCCACAATTTAGGAAAAATAGGATGTTGTTCTCATCCGACGGAGTATGGTATTTTCTATGTTCTACTAAAACAAATTCATAGTAGCCACCTTCCGAAATATTTTCTGATCGCGAAAAAATATATTTAAAAATTTTCAGTTGACACAAATACTTTTAATGTAGCTATTAATTGTAATTTTGTTTAATTCGTAGAACTCCATTTAATTTTTTAAAAAATTATTTCAATTACGAGTAAATGTTTGAAATACTGTGAAAAAGCTGTAATAAAAATTAAACAAAAAATTGCAGATCTTGATAATAAACATTATGAAATTAAATTTAAAAAAAATAGCTTAGCTGTTTTTAAAAACACATTTACTCGAAAACAGCCAGAGTCAACATCCGAAAAAAGACATTTACCTAATAAGCTGCCCTACATGCTATTTGCAGTAAAAAGGGTGAAATATCATTGAAACTTTAGTGCAAAGGGTGGACAGTCAGTTTTCTTAAATTTGATATGTCAGGCATGCTTTTAGTTTGTAGGTAGAAACATAAGAGTGGCAGCGCTGTCCTAGATGTGATTTGCAGTAAAAAGGGTGAAATATCATTGAAACTCTAGTGCAAAGGGTGGGCAGTCATTTTTCTTTGATATGTCAGGTGTCTCAGTCGTGGGATATGGGACAAACTATTGTTCACGAATTGTAATCAGATAGTAGATATTTTTATAAGTAGAAATGTACATTTTCTGTTATTTATGACGTAAATCATTAATTTGTGTACTGTTACAATTCAGATTCGCGAAATATTGCAAGTATTCGCATTTATTTACATTTACTCAAAATTTGAGCACTGTCTATACATGTAACTAACTACACGTACCCGGAGGATTTTAACCAGCGATTCCTGTGAATCCTAAGCATATTTGAATTACGAAATTAGTCGTCATTTTGAAGTCTGATGATATTCTTTTCTGTTAAAACAAAAAATATATTTTTCAATCACACATTGCCACTGATCTCCTACATATCGCGACGGGATAACTTGCGCTGTTTCGTTTGTTACCGTGCTGCTGGAAAGATACTATAAATAGCCGACGTGTGATGGAGAAATTTTTTTTTTTTTCGGGAAAAAATCGGGTACGTACTGTTCTGATGGAGAAATTTTTTTTTTTTCGGGAAAAAATCGGGTACGTACTGTTAAACCCTGTATAAAAAAATATAAGTACCAAAAATGACACATTATATGGTATTATCTTAAAAATTTGATAGCTCTTAAACCGATTTGGTTAAAATTTGCTACAGGGGACGTTTGGGGGGAGAAACTAGAATTTTATTTCAAAAACACAAAGCTGTTTGGCAGTTAATGGGAGTTTGTTACTTCGTAGAAATTAGTTGTCATTCGTCTAGTTACTTTCAAATGAACAAAGTTATACGACTTACATATAACATGTAAGTTTTTATTTGGTTAGAAAAATGAATAAACACCGAAGTAAATTTATATCTCAGCGCACTTTCTTATGATGCTGTTGTGAATGCGGCAAAACTCTGCTATCAGAATTATATTTGCTAAGTTGAGCTTTACTAAAAAACCGCATACAAGACCGAGCAGTAAAAAACCCGCCTTTTTGAATTTTAAAATATGGTCTTTTACAATTTTGAACGGACTTAAATCTTTCTGCAATCAGCCAGCCGGTATTTTAGAACTTACTTAGATATAACGACTTATTTATGTACATGGCATTAAAAAGGTACCTGTCTTACGTTAACCAGTGATTTATTACATTATTTGGAGTGAAAACTGTTAATGAATTTTTGGTGTCATATTTGGATGTTTTTATTGTTTTTTTTTCATAAACCATCAAAATAAAGTTTTCGCATGTCGTCAGTGGTCACTCAGCTTACCTAACCTAACAACTCACCCGACCCTAACTGTGCAATATCTACTGATTTTTTAATGGTTTGAATCCAGAATGTCATAATATTTTTTACACCAATTAACCTCAGGAATCAGTGGTTAAAATAATTCGGTACGCCTCTTAACTCGTAACTATTAACACCCTGTATATTATATGATTTGAAGTGTACGATCCTAGTTCTAGAAACTCCACGGTATCCTAGCCCCGCGAATTCGAAGACTGGCATAGCTCAGACAATAGACGGGGGAATCCTTTCTCAACTCCTGCTCATTGTTCAAACGGGTATAAGAAACCTTTTATCAAAAAGTGTCCGTTTCACCATTTGACAAAACTACTAAGAAATAGTCGGTTGATATTTTTATTCTCTTTTGTTCTACTCATTTGATCGTTAGATTTTGTTATATTGAAGCTAAATAAAATAGTTTAAACGAGATATTTTAACAATTAAAAAAATGTGCTACATGAAAATAACTACAATGATTATAATTATTATTTATGAGCAAAAGATATTTTTTCGGTTCTTACATAGATTTTACGCAACGTTTTCTATAGAAATGACAAAATCATGGTCAGTGTTATTTCATATTTTATCAAAGTTTCTATAAATATTTTTTCAATATTTTATTGAATGCTATGTTGGTCGATGCTATTACATTTCATTGCAAATCCTGCCTGTAAGCCTGAATCAAATAATTTTATTTTTTATTTAATTTAACATTATCTTCCTAATGTTTCTTATTTTGTCATTACTGTCCTGTTTCTATAATTTTTATCTTTACTCATTTCGTGTTAATGTTTCTATTTTCTACTGTTATTAATTTCGGGTTGTTATATGTAATATGAGTAAGAAGTTAAAAAAACATTTCAAGCGCCGCAGGCGAATTTGAAGGTAGTTATTGTATTTTAATATAACAACTGAACAAAAGGCAATTTGAAGGAACATGACATGGTAAAGTAAAAAAAAATATATTTCCAGAACATTTCACAACATTCGAAAGTGTTCTGGAATATTCTACAATGGTGTGGGATGTTCAGGGATATTCCGGGATGTTCCCGAAAGTCTCACAACATTCCATAATGTTCCGGGATGTTCTGTAATGTTGTGGAATGCTCTCGAATACTCTAGATATTCTGAAGTGTTCTAGTAATTTCTAAATTTCCAGCGCTTATATCTTCAAAAGCACACTCTTCAGGTAAAAACGGAAACCTTTTTCGTGGATAGGGGTGTGGCGACACATCATTATAAACTTCACCACCAAAAGAGGAATCGAGAAACATCTCCTAATATCCGCGCGCATCGGCAAACCTACTTGCCTAGGTACCTTCGTACCTATACTGGCCGCGATGTACTTTCTCGCCTCCCGTGCCAGCCCGACGATAATAATATCGCCCCGCCTAGAAAGGTCTCGAGACAGCACCGTACAATATCTGTACGGCGCCGAATATTCTCGTCAATTGTCGAAGTGGCTCGTATTACCTACCGCGAGGTAGTTACTCTACCGCGGCTATATAAGCAGCCGATCGCTCGCCCGCTGCAGTTCAGTCCAGTTCAGTCTCACACTAACAGTCGGCCAACATCTCAGCATGTAACAGATCTCCGTACAAGTGCTCCTGCATGGCATCGCTACCTCGAGGCCCATCACCACGTCTCAGCTACAAGGCCCATCGTGTCTTCAGCTCCTGAGATCAGCTACATCCCGCGACTTATAAGGTTTGACGCACCTTCAGTCCAGGGATCAGCTCACCACTTCATGGCACCCCGAAGCCTCACCGTGCTTCGCTGCCATGGAAACACGCTCCACCTCACCAGGACTACCTGCTGGTGGCTCAGCTCACCGAGCCACACACCGTTCATCTCCGCGATTCAAAGCGTCGAGCAACGGCCTGGAAGATAGGTCATCTCCACCGCCAAGGTGTCGAGCAACTCGCTGACCTTCACCACGCCTTCTCCATCACATCCGAACGCCTGCAGCATCATCTACGGCACTCCGCATTACATCATGTTACCGACCACCGACCATCTGCTACGTAGCCCAATAAACGACTGACTCACCACTTCGACATGACGACTTTCATTTCTGTCTCCCGCTCCCTCAGGGGAAAGAGGGCTAGCACGCCATATAACTCCCTTGATCGTACGGGGACCCATTTATGAGTTTTAGCGCCACGCACATTGCAGTACACTTTCTTTTATAATGTACTAGCAGAACCGACCACACGTTGCTGTGGCTAACGAAAAACAACGCCACACCATTACCCAATGTTTATAACCGACGCCATCTGTTAAATCAAATCCACACCACCCGCATGCCAGCCCGCTGCCCGCTGCGCGCTTGCCAGCCCGCTCCCTTTATTTATATATTTCAACCAATTTACATATAACCTTGACAAATTACATACCTTAAAACCTTCCTTATGAATCACTGTATCTATTGGTGAAAACCGCATGAAAATCCGTTGCGCAGTTTAAAAGATCTAAACGCACAGACAGCGGGAACGACTATATTTAATACCATCTAAATATATTGATTAATAATAATTATTAATAAGCCGTCCTTGTTTTACAATAATCCTTGTTTTACAATAGTTGGTAGTTACAATATTACAATAAACTCAAATTTGTTTTGTATTAGCAAGTTAGCTTAGATTATGTTAGTGATATAAGTTTATGTTTTAGAAATATTTATGAATTAACAAGAACCCCGGTTTGGGTAAAGGCCTCCTCCAAAGATGCCCATTTTTGTCGGTCTTGTGCTATGGAGTACCAGTTTATGCCAGTTGATCCTTTCTGTACCAAAGTACAAAGGTGTTGTGTTCTTCTATTTCGTTGCCCTGTCGTCTAACTTCCGAAATTCCCATATATATTGATTATTTTCACTTAAATGCGGCATTATACTCACCATAAAAAAATGTTAATTTAATTATGTTTTAATATTTTTATTGAAAAATTGGGTATCTTTATATATACACTTCACTATACTCTAATCACGTAAAAGCCCACCAGAGCGTTGGAAAATAATAAATAAATAACAATATAAAACCTTAACAGGGCCACATGCTTTGTTGTACTTGTGTGTATTTCGACCCCGGAAACACTCTTTTTATCAGATGTAGTCGGGTACCAAAGTTAGCGCGCCGCTGTATTAATAATTCCTCTTCATTCTACACCGGGTCAACTTTTCCTTTGTCCGCTAAATTTCCTTTTTTAAAGGGGTCTTAGGTCTTCTTCAACTATCAGTAGATGAAGAAATAAATTAAAATCCTTACAGAGCTTTTGTTTTAACGAAAGAGCCCCGTTAAGGAATTTAAACTTGTAGGCACCCTTCACACAAAACAACTGACTTTGATTTTAATATCTTGCTGTACTGAGAAATTGTTCTAGAGAGTTTAAAATAAGCTTTTGTCTCGATAAAAAAAATATTTTCTACTTAAGTGCTTAATGATTTGGTTTCCATAAATTTTCACGTAACCGAAAAATCTCTTTTGCAAATAGTGAAATCTCGAACCGAGAGCTCTGGTTTATAAAAGTCCAAATTTAGCTTTCGGCATGTAGAGTTACCGCCATTTTTTGTTCCCTCAATTATTTTTTTATCCACACAGGAGGCCCTGAGAAAAATAATTTCCCTCAGGGCCTATGTCATCTTTGGAGATGCTTTGTGGAGGGTTTTTTTAAGGAAAGGAAGGAGAGGAGAGTTCTGGGAAGGAAAAGGGTTTAAGGGGTGGGTAGGAATTTGGGGTTCAGTGTGTCCTGGTCATCCGCCTCCAAGACTTTGACAAAACTCACCCCATCAACCCGGCACCCCTGCTAAATCACCAAACGTAGCGAACCACCTGGGGTGACCTATGGCAGAGGTGTTGGTTATCCAATAAAGGTTCCCGGGGCGGCGGTACCCATTCCCGCCTCCAAAATTGAAAAATTTAAATAATCCATCCATTAAATAAGCCGCCGTATTTTTAAGCATATTTTTATCATATTTTATCATATTTTTCCGTCTATCCCGACTGAAACCGATGTTTCTTTTGATAATTAAGTTCAAAAGTTGTTTACTTTTCAAAATCTATGCCTATTAAAAGTGTAGCGGCATGTGGTGACTTGTGGATTATTTACCTTTTTTTACGTTAGGTCCACACAGATGGTCCCAATGAAGACAATTACTCTCAGGGCCTATGTAATCTTTGACTGCTTGTTATACTAACACCTTTGTATCAAGTTCATTATGTAAGCACTTGCATACTGCTCACTAACAACGCATGAAGGAACAATGGATGTCTAGATTCGTTCTAAACTAAATGTAGCTTCGTTCTTTAAAAAAAATTAGAGTCCTTGCGAGAGCCTTGAAGGAGTAACCATATGTTACTTATACCAGGGCGGGTAAGTGGTGGATAACCTCCAATGACTGCTGTGTGGAGGGTCTTTTAGGGAAAGAAAGGAGAGTATATTCTGAAAAAAAAAGGTATGAGGGGTGGGTAGGAATCTGGGGGTCAGTTGTCCAGGAGTGACGGGCCTATAAATCCATTCCTCCCACCACAGTGCATGTCAATGAGTTCGGGAAGTCAAAAGCCGGTGGGTAGACGCATCTTCCGTCAAAACCCGCGGACAAACCTCACCACTTGAATCCGGGCAACCCTGCCAAGTCACCACGTAGGATGACTTACGGCAGGGATGCTGGTTACTAATAAATGGTTCCGGGACGGCGACCCATCCCTGACTGCAGAAGTCAAAAGCTGGTGGGTAGACGCATCCGCCGTCAAAACCTGGACAAACCTAACCCCATGAACCCGGGCACCCCTGCTAAGTCACCAACAGGGGTGTTGGTTATCAATGATTCCCGGGCGGCGACCCATACCCGCCTTCTAAATTGACATGCATGCCTAATCAAAAAGTTTTTTTTTCCGGTATCACAAAGGCCGGGTAGTCATTTAACAATCTATCTTTTTCCCGTAATTCAAAAGCTAAAAATAAAGTGTGAAACGCTGTAAAATTTGGTAAAGATTTTCTATGAATTAATCATTTTAAAGTTTGAACATTAAAAAAGGTGTTAACACTTTGTCCAAGTTCACCCTTCTAAAAGTAAACTCCGGGAGAATTGTCTAATAAACATCATTTGGGCCGTAAAGCAGCGAAAAATGGAAATACCATTTGTAAGAAAACTCATTAAAAGAGTCCAGTCTTAAAAAAAGTATTATGAACGAAAGTTTTCTTCATCTAAGAATTTTTCTAAAAATACTTACTCGACGGTAAAAAACACATCAACTAAAACAACATAATTTATTTACAATTTTTCAGGTGGACCAGTACAGATCATTGGAAAATCTACAAATAATATTGTTTCTAAATTAAGTGTAAAATACAACAATAACTTTGTTTATAACCAGGTTATAAACAAAGCAATTGTTTTATTTTATTATACATATATGTCAAACCACAAAGTGACTACTTTCTAAGGGTCGACCGAGATCTCGGTCTCGGTCTCGGCATTCTCGGCTACAAATGCTACCGAGAACTCTGTCTCGGTTCTCGGCGAAAAATCGCCGAGATTCTGGGCCATAACCGAGACCGTTGTAAGTAAGTACGGTATAGGATAATGGGATTCAAATCTACTGCGCGCGTCCACATTCCTCACTTGGTGTAAACAAACAATTGTAGTTAAAAGAAGTTTGTTTGAATTTTGTTCTTAGAAGAAAAAAAAGGTTATTTTATGTGTTGCTGTGATTAATTATAATTACTAGCCAGAATAACTACAAAAACTAGTTAAGTGAATATCAAGATCATTACGTAATATTTTATACGTATGTTGGAAAGCTGGTAAGCTGGAAAGTGGTCTTTCACCATTTTAAATGAATTATTTCAGAAATGGAGATTTGAACCCCGTATCCTTCGGATTCATAGCCAAGGATTCCTAACCACCCAACCACGGAGGTACTTCAAACCAAAAGCGAAACTTTTGTGTCAACCGCTTGTATAGTCCGTGCAGTTAAGGGAACGTACCTATACTATGTGATCAACTTTTTGCAATTTTTAACCCCCCCCCCCGGTGACCAAAAACCTGAGCCCGCCGCCGCTCATTTGTACCAAGCGTGACATTTTGAAGACCCCCCCCCTAAACGTGTTACGTAGTATGGGTACGTTCCCTAAGTCATAGCTCAGAATCAGTCGGCACGCTCCCATGCCATATCTCACCTTGTTAAGTGTTGAAACAGCTTTAGGTCTAAACCATTTCCTAAAGTCCTGTCATTATCATTTATAATTTATTTTCCTCAGGGCCTCCTTCCTGTGTGAAGCTAATATACTAAAAAATCGGGTGCAGTGTACACGCGGTTGAAGCGAAACATTACCAAAACAATCTCAACCAATACTTGAAAAGTGAGGTTATGATCAAAGCTACCAATGAGCGCAGACCAGCGTAATTTCCGTTTCATATCCAACCAATAGGAGCCTTTAAAAGTGACATCATAATCAAAATGGTCAATGAGCGCAGTTGTGCGTCTCGGGTGCAGTTTCATCCGAAATCCAAATCATCGCGGGGCTATAGAAGTTTCACTTCAAATATATACTCGTATATATATATCTCCCATTTTTATTTTCCGTCCTAAAAGGCCCAACTAAAAGGAGAAGAAACAAAAAGGATTATTATAATTCCTAACTAATTGACCAGTGCAAAATATTATTGCACAAGTATTGTTAAGAGCGTTTAACCAGCCAGCGGACGAAAATCCACATTTCGTCGAAAGTTGTTCTTACGATCGTGCAGGGCGGTTACAATGAGAAAGATTAATTATTCTCCGTACCAGCTTTTTTAAATTATAACTCAATATCGAATTTATTTCAATCCAAATTAGCTTTAATTTATACCTTCATCCAAAAATGCTGAAAGGCGTGATGATAAAACTATTAAAATAATGTACCTACTTTTTGTAATTATTTTTTGATTATAAGTATTTATCATTTTTCAATAATGTCTAAATTTAATAAGAATGTTAAAAAAATCTAAAATATATTAGTTTGTAAGTGCGCAAATAAATACACAAATGGACCAATTTTCGTCAAGAAACACATGTACGTACATATTTTTTAATGATTTTATTGAAACTAAAATTAAAATTCTAAAACATGCGTTTGCTAGATAATATATTGATTTATTTTACTGCATGATTATATTATTTGAAATGGGTGTGGTATAATACAAAAACTTTTTTGAAAATTGAACAAATCTCCCAACGACCTATGAAATAACCTTATTATACTAAAAATTAAAAAATTTTCTCAAAATTTATTACATGCGATTGCTAGATAAAAGAACAATCTTTCGAAATCCATTTATAATTTTTTGTGGAAAAGAGTCAATACGTCTAAAACCTTTTTTGAAAATGATGTATTTCCGGTTTTCTCTGGTAATGCCCTCTTAAATACCCACAAGGTCAGTCAAAAATTTGTTGCGCTGATGGATGGACAATGATTTATCTCGAAATTCGCATCCAGATAAAATGAAACTGACGGTAATTGTGACAACATGGAAAATTGTGATAATCAGCAGTGGATGGAACAGCCGATCCTTTCATCAAAAGGTAGGGCTTTCCCATCATATTTTTGTCCTAAAACCTAATCAAATGTCCATCAATTTAAGTTTTTGTGGTCCGCTTTAGTTTGGCGACGTCGGTCATAACACCTTGTTTCTATTATCAAGAAGATGAGGTAGATAAAGATGGAAAGTAAATAATACTAGCCGATAAGTAAAAAAAAAAACATTTAGGGTAAACGGCTATTGAGGAAAGGGTTAACAAAAAAACCGCGTAAGAAAATAAAAGGAAACTTCCTACTTCAGGATCCCTTCTTTGTGGAAGGAATTATTATTATAGTGTTGGATTCTCATCACGTCTCGGCTGGCAGAAGGAGGATAATGCAATGGGAAATGAAGAAAGGCGGTTATTTGGGTGGTAGTTGTGTGGAGAATGAAGAACTGAGATGAGCACATAAATATATAATATTTTTGAAGATTTTAAATCAAATTTATTACTACTTAGCAATCCCCATTAGCCAGAAAACTCATTGTGACGTTTCCAAAAATAATTTGTTCATATAATGGTTGAAAAAAAGAATTTCGTATCGCAATTTTTTATTTCGACCTGTAAATTCTTGTTAAAAGATCTTAAAAAGGTCAGCATTTTGGAAATACTTTTTTTTTTCGGTGATTGATATTAACGGTGGCCGAATAACTCAACAATGAGCACCTTCATTACTCCTTCGAAAATGAAGTCGTTAAAAGGACTCCAGATACTAATATCTACAGCCTGTATGTCTGACGAATATCTACAGCTCATATGTTGAACTAATATCTACGAACTTCAGAGTGTTGATTAATATCTACAGAGCTTAGGTTGAACTAATATCTACAGAGCGTAGGTTCGACTAATCAGCTAAATGTGTCCAATAGTCCGATATTAGGGATTTTTACATAAAGACTTACATAAATTAAGGTTTTAAACTGCATACGCAATATTACGTTATTCCAATATGCTATACACAATTGAAAATCCAACCTCTGCCAGTGCTGTAGATATTCGTCAACACTTTGGTTCTCATAGATATTAATCAACAGTTTGAGCTGTAGATATTCGTCAACACTTTGATTCTCATAGATATTAGTTCGATTTTTTCAGTTTTTGGAATTCCTGTAGATATTAGTAGACGCCTCCGTTAAAAGTAATAAAAATAGTTAATAGATTAGATTACGGGCTACTTAAAAAAATCGCTATTTTATTGACTTTTAAAACGAGTGTCGAAATGCCACTTTGTTGAGTTGTCATGGAACCGATATTAACAAATCTCTATGAAAATAAAATATTTTTAAAAAAATAAAAAGATAACAGTTTCAACTAGGACTCAAGCCCAAATCCTATATTCTTGTAGACTCAACATTCTAGTAACATTACACATCTCATGTTAGTCCGGTCCCAATTGTGACCGTTATCGTTTTATTTTCGGTGTTTTATGCCAGTGTAAATGTACGCTGTAATTTTGTGGCTTAGCCTATTTCAGCATATTGTTCGACATACATTTTCATTGGGAAAGAATGGCGGGAGTTTTGCTAAAATAGACCAAGTCCAAAAATGTTTGCTTCTTTATAGACAGTCTGACAGTTCCTTTTTCCATACTTTCATTGAGATTTGTTAAATTTATTTTTAATGATTAAATTTAAGCTACTATGGAAAGCTTTAAAATTACAACAAATTGTTATATATAACGAAAATTTTTATACCTCATAAACTTATGTAAAATATTCAAGAAATCTCTTCCTCGTCTTCCGATGTCTATATTCGTGATGTTAATATTAGGTATTTAAAATTATAATTTAGTTGAAACTTTGCTTCAATAGTTATAATTAGAAAGTAAACTCAAAATAGTGTCAGTGATTATAAATGTGTCTCCAAAAGATATCGGTATACCGCAAAAACATATATTAAGTGCTTGAAATATCTTCAATATCTTTTTCGGTAGTTTTTTTTACTGAAAAAACAATAACGGTGATAGATGGTACTCTTCCAAGGTAACTAATAACAGACATCTGTTGAAACACCTAAAACGTATTTACGCTAATAAGATCTATTGAAGGATGTTGAATCTACATGTCTAATCCCACATAAAACTTCAATTTTTTTAACTTGAAGTTTTCAGAATGGAAAAAGAAGATTCGGAGGTGATTTATGTGTCTGCGGATATCGAAGGACCTTGTATGTGTTTTGAAATATTTGACAGACCACTGCACAACTAAAAATGAATGCACATAAAGGAATAGGAGAAAAAGGACTTACTGCGCTGCACTTCTCTTCTATCTCGGCTGGGTCCATTCATGCACTTGTAAGACTTTCAATCGCGGTACTTTACTGCAGTACGCGGGATTAAGTTTGCGGATGCGATATGCGGAATGTTAGAGATGTTCACGCGGCGAGTTTCGATTGACGACTGATTGTGGGTAACGTTAAATGACAGGTAAATAGGGATGGGTAGGAAAGGATTATGTGACAATACAAGCTACTAGCACAGGATCTATGATATGTGTAGATGTATGTAGGTAAGTGTAGCTATGTGTAAACGCCCAACGAGGAGGTCATTTCTTAATCGCACCCATTTTTTTAAATAGTTTCAAATTTGTGTAAAAAGTCCTCCATTGTTCTTGCTCCATCGAGTAGCAATATCTCCTTGTTTATGTTGATCAAGGGAGTAGTTTTATGACCGAGCTGTCGGTGTTTAAGACCGCACACTAAACTCAAATGTAACGCGGCACTGCAAAATCTCACACTCATTTTTACAACAAAAATTACAGGCCATTAAAATCTGACAAGATGTAAAGGTTGAGAGTAGTAATTACAAGGATACTTACTTAAATACACAAGCTATAGATCTAAGTCCAGCAATTATTATGTAAATGAATGCTAAGATTTTTTTTCGAGATTAGCACTATTAATTGTAGCCCGTGGTCTAACCCTGGCACCTTATATGGCTATTCGTATTGACTTATTTGGCATAGTTATATAGAAAACAGCCGAGGTGCCAGGGTAAGATATACATAATATTTAGGATTGCTACGAGTTCACAGAAAATGTGGTTGGGTTGGTTCTGATTCCGTATTATAATATGTCTATATCATATCAGTGTCAGCTCTCAGTAATTCGAAAACTTATTCAAAATGGCTTTAGCCGGGTTTGGTGGCCAAATTTTAATAAATCCAAAAGATCTTCTTCCCCATCTCGTTGACGGCCTTCGTGGTCGAGAGTAACAAGCAATCCGGGTTTAAATCTCAGCGTGAGCTAGTTAATTTTACTAAGGCTCTGCAACCGGACCCGAAAAGAAGAAGATTGAGAAATACGAAATTACGAATGTTAGAGGAGAGCGCTAACATTTACAGCGACAAAATCGGTGCGAAAATTGCGAAAATGTTTAATAAAACACGACCCTTTTAAAATAGAGCAAAAATCTCGCGGGCATTATCATAAACAGCATTTAAAGAAACACTGTAAATTTTTTCATACATATAACTTGTAAAATAACTGAAACAAACGTGTTAATAATAATTTTTGGAGCATACTTTGCGATTTTTTTCTATCGAGGGAATTTTATATAATTTGTCTAAAATTTTATAAAAGTCTAGATATTATCTTCAAGAATAACATATATTTTTTTAAGAGCTTTAAAACTTACCGTGTTTAAGGGAAATATGTAATAAATCGGTACAAATCCGGGTTGCGGGCCTTTAAGTTGTGTTATTACCTGATTTTCATTGATCTGACAAACCAATTTATACATTTTAAATAAAAAAATTTATGCATTTGCGGCACGTTCCAGTGTGAAAGATACTCTCAGTATCGCTCCGGTGCAAGGCCATCGTGCTGAATTATAGCGTTGCTTTTAATGGGTTTAGGCGTTTTTGGTGACCAGGTCTGAATAGCCAGGTCCTTCCTCACCTTCTTCTTTCACATATTCTCCTTTTCCGACTGCCTTCAGCCATACAAAACACCCCAATTGGGGATAGCACTAGCTCACTGGCTCCGGATGGTTGGGAGACGTTGGAACTCTTGTGCGGTGTTTTACGTTAAAAAAACTTCGTTGATGTAACCTACGTCCTTATCAACCGAATACAAACCGAAATTTGCAGCCTGTTCAATTAAATTAGTTTGTCCAGAAATGTGCATCATTCAACCAATTTTTAGTTGATTGATATGAATTGATTGATATGAATGTGGTCATATGAATGTAATTTAATTGATATGAATGTGGTCAGAAAGAAAAATGTTATTATTGCTCAAATACACGTTGATAAATTGCAGAGATAAGTGATTAGTCGAGGATAGAAAAATGAATATACTCGTATATCAACTTTAGAATATTTTTGCTCTCTTTTTTACATTAACTCCACACAAGAGGCTCTGAGGAAAATAATTTCCCTCAGGGCCTATATCATCTGAGATGTTGTGTAGAGGGTCTTTTAGGGGAGAGGAAGGAGTGAACATTGGTCTTGAAGAGACTCATATTGTAGGAAGAAAGAAACACAGAGGCCAGAAAACCGTTCCACAACCGAGCTATTGAACTCAAGAACGAGTCGAAGAAGCGACCCGTTCTCATTTTGACCGTGTATGTACATATGTTGGGCGTGCGTTTGGCGTTTTGAGGGGATCAATTATGATCATTACACCTTATTACACCCATTACCTTTGCGGTATAGGATAAAAGGTTCCATGCCAACTCAGAATGAAACCAACTCAGAAACACCTCAGAAAGGTCATTAAAAGCGATGAAAAAATAATTTAAAAATAGCCGGTAACCCTAACCTAACTTTTTTTTATATAAATACCGCACAAGAATCCCAACTGCTCCTGGGATTGGAGCCAGTGAGACTATGGCATCCCCAACTGGGGTACGTTGTGAGGCTGAAGGTAGTGGGGAGAGGAAGGAGATAGGGAAGAGGAAGTACCTGGCTATTCAGATGTGGTCGCCAAACACGGCTAAAGCCATTTCAAGCAACGTTTCAGTTCTGAATGGTGGTCTTACACCAGGGCGATACTGAGAGTATCTTCCACTCTGGAACGTGCCGCAAATATACTATATATTATTTTAAATGAATAAATTGTGAAATAACGCAAATTAATCAAATACAAATTATTTGCCACGCCGGGACTCGATCCCGCGACCTTCGGAATGCTAATCAAGAGCCTTACCGCTGGACTAAGCCGGCCGTCACTTAACGTATTTAACAATTTTTTTTTATATTTGGCCGGTCACCAGGAAATAAATTTGATCAGATTGACTCATTTCACCCATTTTAATTAATATATGCTTTCTTCAAAACTTTCGGAATCTTAATAAAAGTTCTTTGAATTGATCGCCCGAAATTCCAAAATTATTTCTATACCTTAAATTTATTTCTACGGTAAATTAAACTTCTACCCACGAAACTTGAATATTCTGCCTTTCAAAATAATATTCGACTCGCGGGAGTCAGAATTTATGAAAAGGCTTGATACTTTCAGAAAACGAAGAGAACATATTTTATAAGATTGAAATTTTTTAAATAACATTATTTCTATTTAAAATATGATATAAAAATTTATCACTTTTGGTGGCCACTGGTCGTACAATGTATATTATGCTAGTGTATTGTTTTATCGTTCTTATGGTTATATAACTATTTGTAATGTACAGACGTCGGGCTCATCACGAAAATGACATTGCGAGCTGAATATCATTGCACAGACTACAAAACTTTCAATCTGTCTGAAATCGGAGAGTACTCTAAAGTATGATTTAACCGGTCAGTGGTTGAGTGGGCATCGCGTTTTAAGTCCTCCATCACAACACAAGCAACAATTTCGGCTTTCTGTGGTGGTAGAAGGAGATTTTCAAACATTGTTGGGTTATTCGTAACCCGGGAATGTTTGTCTTTCTTTAAAAAAAAAAAATGATGGAAGTAATAAAAATATTCAATAGATCCGACAAATTGCAATTATTGACTGAGCTTAGCGCGGTCCTGTATTAGATCGATAGTTTTTCATGTCATCTATCTGTAAATTTGTTTGTACATTATTTTAAAAGATTATTTTTTCAAACGTAAAATCGTCCTTTTTATGCGGACTTTATTTTTCAATACTATGGTACTTGCCTTATTATTTACTTGCGGGAGAAAGAGATTCATACGTCCCTTACTCGACACACTGACACCCAGATTCTTACACCTCTCATTCCTTTTCCCTTTCCAGAATTTAATTTCCTTCATTTCATAAAAATACCCGCCACACAGCATCACCAAAGATGACAGGCCTTGACGGGAATTATTTTTATTAGACCTCCTGTCTGGATCTAATTTAAGAAAAAATGTGTCTTTAACTCGTGCAATAGGTAATAGCGGCTATTGCATTTCCAAAGAAAACCATTTATTTCTTCTAACACAGCAAACTTGTTTTGTGGCACCATTTTGATTTAAATTAATAAATTACCTCGTTTTTACCACTTTTATTGTTTACAAAATCAACATGTTTCGTGAGCAATGCTCACTTCTTCAGGGTTTTTTATTGATACTAATTATAAATAATAGACGTAGACAATGGTGTCAATTGAAAAAGAATGGACATAGACAATGTTATCAATGAAAATATGAGAGTGGGTAGAGGAGAGAGGGGCAATGGGAGACAATTTACAAAGGGAACAGGTTTAATATTGGATCATTTAAGAATAATTTTTGGTTATTAATAATATTCAAATTCGCATTAACACTCTTTCGGATTTCTAAAATTTCTAGTTTATCCAACTGAATGCCATTGACATTACAATGCATTAATTCTATTCCACTATTAAAGTCAAAGATGTGACTGGTTTCCACCAAATGGTTGGCAAACTCCGAGAATATCAATAAAAAATCCTGAAGAAGTGAGCATTGCTCACGAAACATGTTGGTTTTGTAAACAATAAAAGTGGTAAAAACGAAGTAATTTATTAATTTAAAACCATTTATACTGAGAAAACATTTAAACCCAAAATGAATTTTATAACTCACCGGGATCGCTGTGTAGCAAGAAATAGAATAATAAATAAAATAAAAAGCTGAGCAACGGGACATTAAAAGCAACATAGTGCAATCCAATAAATGCTAACTCGCGTACAAGGACGCAGTTTACAGAGAGCTCTTTTAGCTATATTAAATAACGTTTATTTCTCCTCCGTTTTCTTCGGGGAAAAAGAGCATTCGAACAAACTGACCCTGAATTTATAGCTACCTCCTCTACCAGCGATGAAAAAACTTACGAGAACGGAAATATGTATTTTAAACCTGTTTGGAATTTAGTAGCTCAAGGTATACTTTTTGATCTCATGCTTTGGTAAGGAATTCCAGTAAATTGAACAGAAAATAATGAGAAAACGAAATGTCCAAGAAAATGTCTAAAAGAAAATATCTAAAAATGGTTACATAGTTAATGCCGAAGAAATTTAAACTTTATATGCCGAGGTGATGTTTTAGTTACATAAGTACCGACGCGAGGTCTGCTAGACCATCATAGTTTTAATATTTAATATTGAATGAAGCTATAACTTTGTGGTTATCCATTATAGATAAATGAAACAATTCAACTTTGTTTAAACCACTTATATAATGAGTAAATCCGACGGTTTCAGAACAAACGTTCCTTCTTCAGGGCAAGCGTATACTAATTTGACAGTTTCGAAATATGGATGGGAACAATGTTTTATTATGATAGGGGTGGAGCCGGTATCGCTTCCAAGTACATAAGCACGCATTTCACCACTAACAATTACACATCTGCCCTGATGATGGACACTGTAACACCCCAAAAATAAACAACAAAAAAAACTCTCTTTGGTTTTTTTCATACATTCGCTCCTAAAATAATTCACCTCAGGGCCTATGTCATCTCATGGGATGCCATGTGGAAGGTCTTTTTGGAAATAAAGGTGAGGAAATTCTAGGAAGGAAAAGGGTATTAGGGGTGGGTAGGAATCTAGGGGTCGGTGTGTCCAGGAGTGACGGACGTATGGATCCATCCATCCCACTACGGAGCAAGGCGATGTCCCAAAAGAGGTCTGCTTGAGAGGTCACATGGTTTCCCTCAACCAGTCTCTCCCGATCCGGCTTGCCATGCAGCTAGAGGGCAGACACATCCGCCGCTAACATCCGGACAAACCTGCCCCATGAACCCGGGAAAAAATACACCAAAAGTCATCAAACGTAGTGAACCACTTTGGGTGACCTATCCAATAATGGTTCCCGGGGCGGCGGTACCTATACCCGCCTCCCGAAATGGTTAATAAAATCAAAGTAGTACATCGTTGAAGTAGAAGATAATACTAATAAATATAAACCAAAATATGAAGATGAACAAGACACAGAAAAATAACACAAAACACAAACTCAGGATCTCTCTTATCACTCTCTACCAATTCGGCCATTGAGACCTCTTATTTTTAAGTCATTTTTGTCCATTTTTTATTTCAAATAGAGAATTTATTTATTATCTTCGACAAATTTGCGACTGTCATCTTTTTATTTTTCGGTGTGTTGTTCTTATTCATTTATTCTTTTAAATTTATTAGTACCTATCTTCCACTTCAGTGATTTATTTATACCCAAAAAGTACTTTTACAGAAAAGTGATATCTGTCTCTATTATACAAGAAATAATATTAATGGATGAAGGTGATATTATAAAGTAGGAAAAAAATAAATATAATGAATATACATAGTATAAAACAATTATTTAGCTGACGTGACACAATAATTGATATTACGAGTACGATGAGAATATAATACAAAATAATACCAAAAATATAACACGATAAACAATGGACTAGATTATAGTAAAAGAACATTCCTTTCATCCTTTTATTTCACGAATATAATACAAAGATGAAATTAAATTTAAAAAAATTAAAAAATGTTAAAGTTTTCTGAAATGAAACAAAAGTTGAAAATTAAATGGTTTTACATCATTAGAATACATATTATCGTTCATTCCTTAATTTGATTTAAAGACCTTACGGATATTAGAGTAATTATCTAAATCTTGAACTAAATTAAAAGATTTTTTTTTTTATATTGATGTGCAATATATTTTATTCCGCAGAAATATTTTTTGTCAGTTTTCATCTTTGTTATTATTAGGTCCTTACATATGAAATTGGGGTTTTGTATGGGAGGAACATAAAGTCGATTTTTGTTTAATATAATATATTTATTTAATCAAAGTATGTCCCATTGCTATCTATGCACTTTTGCCATCTCATAGGTTCATTGATCCCTTTACTAAAACAACCATTCGGACGGGAATCAATAAAATATTTGAAGGCGGTTTGGACTGTCCCATCGGAGTTAAATTTTTTCCCTTGCAAGAAGTTATCCAAATTCCGAAAAAAATGGTAATCTGTTGGGCAAGGTCCGGAGAGTACGGTGGATGTCCAATTGAAGCTCCTCTAATATGGTAGCCATCTAAAACACAACTGTGTTTTCTTTTGCGGCACCGTCGCCATACACATCATTAATCCTTCGAGCCGTTTCTGCAGCACTGGTGCCACGGTGGAACTAGTACTCGTAAATAACGCGATATTTCAAGTTTTCCATTGTGTAAACTAAGTGACGCAAAGAAAAAAAAAACAAAAGAAAAAAAAAATTAATTATAATTTTTGAAACACAAATACATGAGTAAATAGCTGTATAAATTTGAATTTGGAATTCCTAACCAAAGAGAAAATATTTGAGATCAAAGCTGCCAGTACGGTAAAACGCCAATTTCATATGTAAGGACCTAATATTATAACCCATTATTTTTCTCTAGACGTAACTTAACTTATATTTGTGGATGGTTCAGTGGCTGAGTTGGCAGCGCGTCCCACCCAGGCGTCGTGTTTTAATTCCTTGGCTGGCTAAATCCTCCACCACGACATAAGCAACATTTTACGCCTACTCTGGTGATAGTAGGAGATTTTCAAATGTTGCCAGATTAGTCGTAACCCCGGTTATTCTTAGCAATTTTTTTAAAATACTGATTCAAATCTTGAGGGTTAAAATGACATTTCGAAACGGAATGCACTAAATGTATATTTTTTGATTAACACAAATATTTTTATTGATAAATGCTAGTATCTTAGAACATAATGTTTTTTTTTGCTTAATATTAAAGTTCGTTAGCCATTTTCACCAATTAAGCGATTCCGAATTTTAACTAATGCAGAAATATTTCTATCATTGCTTGACGTTAATCATGACGTAGCTAAAACCGTATCATGCAAATTTTGAACGGTGGTCTTTCACCGTGGCAATACTTAGAGGTCATCTTTACGTTACGGAAGTAGCCAAAAGTGCACTAAAGGTATATTATTTTATGTAAATTAAATCTGAAATAACATGATTAATTACAAAATTTAACTCTTTTTCGGGCAAAATATTTAGTTGTTCCACCGGGTTCGAACCTAACTGATTACTCTCTAACATCCAGCGTGGAGTTTCCTTAATTTTCTTTAACAATTACAACATCTAACTCTTATCTAGATCCCCAAGAAACACCAGCTGCGGAAGAAGCCCAAACGGACGATTATTTAATTTGCTCAGGGCGGTTCTAGGAAACATCCTTGGGGTACGCCACGCGCTAATAAATCTTCCCCAGCCTCCAGCCTAGATGTCGCAACAGATGGGCCTGACTTGCACTCTTGAGCTTTGAACAAATAAACTTTTAAGGATAAATCTTATATTATGTACCTGTAGGTGCTTATTTGACAAGTTTCCATCTGTTAATGTCATGCATTATAATCAATGACGTTATATAAATTATAATAGTTTATTTAAAGAAAAGACTCAGTTGGCAGTGATAATACATTGATCGTAAAGTTGTAAGGCGTTATTTTCTACGAGTATTTTATGATCGACATTTTATTATAGCTGTAAATATATGTATTTTTATTATTTTTTTATGCTATGATGAGTGTTTCAGGCTGATAATTATTGCTTATAATAATTGTTACCCTTTGTGCTACGCATAAAAATCTTGTCTTAAACGTTAGTTTATCAATTAAAAAAATAATAATTAATATTTGACAAGTTAAAGTATTTCCCCAAAAAATGTAGACATAATTTGTCTCGACGCCACCTAGCGAGAGATTTAGCACTAACAATGCCTCTCTCACAAAAAATAAAGTTGGTTGTTTTTATGTGGAAAAAATGTAATAAATAGTAATTGTTAAATGAAACACTAGTATATATTGAATTATTTGGCGGGTATTAAATAGCTCAGTGGTGGGAGCACCTGACCGGCAATCAAAAGAACACGGGTTCAAGTCCCGTTGGCGGCAAGTATCTTTTCTCGGAAGATCTTTTCCACGTAGATGAGTGTTTCAGGCTGATAGTTATTGCTTATAATAATATGTATTTTTAATGCCGATATTGTAGACAGAAAATATTGCTCCATGTAAACAATGCAACAACGGAAATGATTACAAAAAAATATTAGCAGAACAAACCAATTACAAGAATTGTTCTGAAAAAGATCTGAATAAAATAAAATCTGATAAATAATTATTTCTGCCTGTCACTCTGTCACTGTTTGTCTATCCATTTACAAAGCTAAGCAAATAATGAAACTGTATTATTATTTTCAATTCGCCAATTTTGTGAAATATCCAGTTCATGGGCGCTGTAATAAGAGAATATCTTAAGGACAGTCCAATTTGAAAAATCATTTTACTGCTTACATAGAGTACGTAGTAAGGGAATCAAAATTTATTATCTTAAATTATGTGTCCAAGGAATGTTTTGTTTATATATTTTAATTACTAGCTTCTAATTTTATCAGAATCAATCTAACGTTTTTGCACCAGCGTGACGTCGAAGAGCACTTTTTGTTTCACGAAATATTTTTTTCATATCAATCATCTGAAAAATCTAACGAGAAAAGGGCGTAATTATATTAAACCTATTCAAGGTCCCATAGCTCATCAATGAAATGACATTTTAATTATAGCAGATACACTGCTTTAAAAATGATTTACTGGACAAATTTAAAAGAGCGTTTTATAAAAAGAGTTAAGAGCGTTTAACCAGCCAGCAGACGAAAATCCACATTTCGTCGAAAGTTGTTCTTACGATCGTGCAGGGCGGTCACAATGAGAAAGATTAATTATTCTCCGTACCAGCTTTTTTAAATTATAACTCAATATCGAATTTATTTCAATCCAAATTAGCTTTAATTTATACCTTCATCCAAAAATGCTGAAAGGCGTGATGATAAAACTATTAAAATAATGTACTTTTTGTAATTATTTTTTGATTAAAAGTATTTATCATTTTTCAATAATATCTAAATTTAATAAGAATGTTAAAAAAATCTGAAATATATTAGTTTGTAAGTGCGCAAATAAATACACAAATGGACCAATTTTCGTCAAGAAACACATGCACGTACATATTTTTTAATGATTTTATTGAAACTAAAATTAAAATTCTAAAACATGCGTTTGCTAGATAATGTATTGATTTATTTTACTGCATGATTATATTATTTGAAATGGGTGTGGTATAATACAAAGTCTTTTTTGAAAATTTAACAAATCTGCCAACGACCTATGAAATAACCTTATTATACTAAAAATTAAAAAAATTTCTCAATATTTATTACATGCGAATGCTAGATAAAAGAACAATCTTTCGAAATCCATTTATAATATTTTGTGGAAAAGAGTCAATTCGTCTAAAATCTGATTTGAAAATGACATATTTCTGGTTTTCTCTGGTAATGCCCTCTTAAGCTTTATTAATGGAATCTACGAGGAAATTATAAAGTTGGTGTTTTCTGTATTATTTCCAGACAATACAAACATGAATCATTACGCCATTAGATATTATTTATTAGACAATCCAGATTGGTTTCTATTTCACATTTTATTTGAGTATGAAAGCTTTTCAAGTTTCCATAACCTCGACCTCTTTCAAGCTCTAGAAAAATATTCTTAAATATATTTTTGAGGAATTTATACAAAATTCTTATTTGCGTGCCAACGCAAAGCCCTAAAAGTTGATTACTCAATCAACTCCAGTATTATTATTCAACGTCGGATTTCCTGTAAAATACCACTAAAAAACATAACTGAATAGCCTAATTTAAAAGTAATTATGCGTTAGGAGTAATATCGAATACCATTCGTCTAGTTGGGTTCCCTTTCAGTCATTTGATTAATTATAAGTCGTAGCGCTAACTTGGAAACACTTCATT
Source organism: Limnephilus marmoratus (assembly GCA_917880885.1). Classification (NCBI taxonomy): domain Eukaryota; kingdom Metazoa; phylum Arthropoda; class Insecta; order Trichoptera; family Limnephilidae; genus Limnephilus; species Limnephilus marmoratus. The sequence goes on along the minus strand of OU862924.1, from coordinate 23,908,898 downwards.
GGATTATTTGACAAATTGCCTTGCAAGACTTGTATTACTCAACTTCCCGGCAAAGTCAATGTAAGATAGTTTTAGTTTAGCATATGAATTGTTGTATTAGTTATTTCGCTCGAAACTCGAATAATAATTATTTTGATTTCAGTGATTTTGTCGTCGTCAGGGCCGTATTTAGACTTTGGCAATCTAGTCAAGCCTTGATCGGCATATTTTTAGGGGTGAAGGGAGAGGGGCGGCGTTTCGCCGAAGTTATGAAGACCATGTAGTTTTTAAAATTCTAAAACATTTCATCGTATACACGCATTACGAAATCAGCTTGATAAAAACACATATGTTTAAAATTTATTTATTTTTTTAATATTCTTTGGCGTTATAACTGATACGTTTTTAGATTTTCACGGCCAAAAGGTGATTTTCCGCTATTTGTTTTGGTGTTATGCCGTGTTGTGCTACCTCCTTCTTTAGACAAAGTTTCGGACAGCGTTACAGTGTCCATCATCACATCTGCCCTGATGATGGACACTGTAACGCTGTCCGAAACGTTGGCTAAAGAAGGAGGTAGCGCAATACGGCATAACACCCCGAAAACAAATAACGAAAAAAAATATACCTACCTGTTCTGACAATGAAACCCATCTTGAATAATTTTAAAACCAGATATAATATTTATAAAATTTGAATATCGTATTAAAACGTATTAAATCATAATGTAATAATACCTACTAAATTATACTTTAAACAAAATCATTGTTTACCACATCTGGTATCCTAAAAATTGTACATTATCATAGTTTAAGGAATACTTGTTCCATATTTTGATGGACATGATAGGCTAAAACTGGTAACATCGAAAACAAAAAAGCGGTTAATTTTTTTTAATTGCTTTAATGAATTATCGTTTTACCGTTATGTTTATTGGATAATCAACACCGCTGCCATCGGTCACCCCAAGAGGTTCACTACGTTTGGTGACTTAGCAGGGGTCCCCCGAATTGATCCCTAGTTTTCTACCCATATCTTATACCCTTTTCTTTCCCAGAACTTCCTTTCTATAAAAAGGCCCTCCATACAGCATTCTCAAAGATGACATAAGTCAGGAGGGATTTTTGAAAATAAAACAAGGACAGTAATCCTACCAGATGGCTACCCTCTAAATATTGCAATCGGTTTAAGACAAGGGAAACAAGGGTTTTTTTCAAGTAGTTTGGGGCTCTAGACCAGAGATGGCTGCCACATTCAAAATTAGATAAATGTATACTATGGTGATGTATTCAAAGTATGGAGTGGTATGAACTAGTACCCGGCGTCGCTCGGGGCTATGAATGGTTTGGAATAAAGATTTGAGGTTGTGAAGTCTAGTGTACCCGAAAACTGGTTGTAGTTGGTGGAAATAACATTAGTTTAAGAATTGAAAACCATTTTTTTAATAGAATTTGTTTAACTTGATCGCACCATGTCTTCTTCGCGAGTCCTCGAGGTCTTACACCATTCTCTTCCAATTCATACATTATCCTTATACAACTTTCTTCGTTCATCACATAGCTTAATTTTACTATTTTTTTCGCTTGGTGTTGTTAAATAACCGTTAAAAAATCTCTAACCGTTAAAAAATATATTTTATCGACTTTAATTCGTGTGTACAAAATAATAGCGACGAAATTTACTTGGATTTTCCCAAAAATATAATTGTATAGATACCTAGTGAAAAGTTCCTTTCGGACTCCCACTGGAATTTTGGAAGTTTGGGCGAACCTTGTTAAAAATATTTTCTTTGAACCTTGGGTGGGGAGTTAATATTGAGTGGCTTGGGGCGGTTCGAAATCTAAACACGGCCCTGATAGTCGCGTGCAAATATTTTGGTTTGAATATTAAACAAATTAATCTCTAAGTTGTTTGAATAGGCTCTGATTAGCACGAAGCTAGGCATTTTGATAATCTCGTCACGATCTGGGTTATCTTTCTGTTTTGTTGAAAGCTGAAAATTAATTGCGTTCATTTCCAGCATCACGCGTGCGTATCTCTAATTGATTCTGAAAACGTTTAGAATCACAATACCAATCACCTAGCAAATCCACAGAGAAAAATCCACGGAAATCTCTTGCGCATGAAATTTGTGGAGCTCGTCTTTTCTGGAAATGCTAGATTAAATATATGGCGTTACAGTTGACATGTCCGGTTAACTGAACTTTACAGAAGAGGATATATAGAATTTAATTTCTGATGGACAGATGAACTCCGTGGTCGCGGTTTCAAATCCCAGCATGCACATGTAAATTTTATTTGATTTAGTTGTGTTTTGTTGTAATGTCTAGAAAGAAAAAAATTGGTAATATACCAATTTGAGTTTCATTAACGAAGCATAGCCAATGAATGCTGTTGTGAAATATTTTATAATGTCTCCGTTGTGCGGTGTTGAGCCCAGTTTTGATTACCCGTATTCGTATATATTCATAAGGCGTGCGAAATTCTGTGGGCAGAACAACAAAGAAAACTGAAAAATTCAACAACCGTAAGATAGAAGAATGATTTTTGACTTTATAATACATACACATTTAGTAATGATTTATTATTTTAAAGAATATTTCACATTAATATTTGATGGATTCATAACACAATGGCGAAAAATAATTTTCCAGCCTTACTAAATAACAGTGAATATTATATTCAGTTGATCATTGTATAAAAAAACCTTACTACTTAAAAACTGACGAAAAATAGATCATGGAGAGAAATATGCATTACTTATCCAACCCAAGAGGGTAGTTTATCTGTTGAAAATACTTGTTTTACTAATATTTCTCAACGAATTTCTGAATTTTTTGTAGGTATTTTCAATGTTCCGTATATTTCTTTTATAAAGATGTCATAAAAAAAAATTACCGTTTTAAAAACCAGATAAACTTGCCTTTCAGATTATGTAATTTGAAATATACTCTTGTGTTTAAAAATGGCAATATTTTTAGTTTCAAACATGAAAAAAATTAGAAAAATCTTATCCTGAACATTTTTAAGCAAAACGTTGATAAATTTCATAAAATTAAAATAAAAAATACAGTTTTTATTTAAGGAATTTACAGCAAACCTCACTTTACTTTTTAATTCCGTCATACAATTAACAAATATAATAATAATTAAATAACCGAAAAAATCTGTCATTTTAGATTCATTTTTGATTTCACGAATTTGTATTTATTTACACACGCATAAGGCGTTTATTTTATTAAGAGGGCATTTACCAGAGAAAACCGGAAATACGTCATTTTCAAAAAAGATTTTAGACGTATTGACTCTTTTCCACAAAAAATTATAAATGGATTTCGAAAGATTGTTCTTATATCTAGCATTCGTATGTAATAAATTTTGAGATATTTTTTTAAAATTTTTAGTATAATTAGGTTATTCCATAGGTCGTTGGGAGATTTATTAAATTTTCAAAAAAGTTTTTGTATTATACCACACCAATTTCAAATAATATAATCATGCAGTAAAATAAATCAATACATTATCTAGCAAACGTATGTTTTAGAATTTTAATTTTAGTTTCAATAAGATCATTAAAAAATATGTACGTACATGCGTTTCTTGACGAAAGTTGGTCCATTTGTGTATTTATTTGCGCACTTACAAACTAATATATTTCAGATTTTTTTAACATTCTTATTAAATTTAGACATTAATGAAAAATGATAAATACTTATAATCAAAAAATAACTACAAAAAGTACACTATTATAATAGTTTTATCATCACGCCTTTCAGCATTTTTGGATGAAGGTATAAATTAAAGCTAATTTGGATTGAAATAAATTCGATATTGAGTTGTAATTTAAAAAAGCTGGTACGGAGAATAATTAATCTTTCTTGTTGTAACCGCCCTGCACGATCGTAAGAACAACTTTCGACGAAATGTGGATTTTCGTCAGCTGGCTGGTTAGACGCTCTTAAATTCCATTACTCTAATGAAAGTTTTATTAAACTCAAGCGGCAAAAGTTAATTAAAAAGTAAAGTGTCGAAATTACATCGCTTTTTCCTGATAAACAAATTAAAATATAAAAATTCACAACATGACACAAATAATTGTAAATATATTGATTACATAAATATAAAAGTGAATTGGTTATTACATTATTAGAATAGATCACAAAAATATTTTAATGAATCGCACATAGTATCACATTGCAAAAGGATAATTTTGCTGGGCGTGAAAAAAAAGCCGGTGCATCCGCGCATATTTTACCGAAGTTAATTGTTGCCAACATAAAAATGACATTTTTTTAGAAGTAGATAATAATTGTAAAAAGAAAATTTACAGTCAATTTACAATGTATTCAAAAACACCGTTAAAAAGTCGTGAGGTAATAAAATACCAAAACAAACAACGTTCCGTAATACGGGGTGACTCTCGATTCGGGGACGACTTTGATCATCGTGAGTATCTGCTCTCGCTACCACTTAGAAAATAATTTAGTTCCAAGTTTTTTTACACTAACTCCATTGTTGTCCACTATGTCATCTTTGGAGATTCTGCGTGGAGAGTCTTTTTAGGGAAAGGGCAGAATGGAAGTTCTCAACAAATTTACCAAATCTAACCTAAGATTTACATACAGTGGACCCGCGGTAATCCGGTCCCTGGCTAATCCGGCGTCTCCTGTAATCTGACACATCAGTTTGTTAAGCAAGATTACAAGAAAAACCTACTTTTGAAAGCCGTATCTAAGAACCAGCCCGTTACGAAAAAACGTTACGTTACGAAAAAAGGTTAAAAGAACTCAACATGAAAGATTTAGTTGTTGCTCTTTGTCAATCTTCGGAAGTAATCGAGGAAGTTGCTGCAGAAACACAGATTAGTTCGGAAGATTTGGAGATCTGGTGTATATGTAGTATGATTTGTAGTTAAATATGATTTTTGATTTGTTATTTGTCGGATTACAAGGTACTCTTATTCAAAAAAATCCGGACTATAGAGGGTCTTAGGCAGTACTCTAATGTCGGATTACCGCGGGTCCGCTGTAATAGCATCTTGTATAATATCCGGTAATTTAGCGATGGCGTCTTAATTTCTATTCTTCTATTCTTCATAAATCCAAACTGATTTTCATGATTTTTGTGATTAATCTTATTGAACTAAGTTTATCTTTTTTTTTACAAATTTTTCAAAGACTTTTGCGATATTCCATTGTAAACTCCATACTTCATTCTTTATTATTGAAAGGTTTATTGGCGATAATTCGATTTACGTTAGATTTAGACCCCGTTCTTTTACTATCATTTCCGGCCAGTTCTAGTTTTTGTTTACAGTTTCATATTTTGTGTTTTTTATTCAATGTGCAATTGTGTTTTTATACGCATTGTTTTTTGTAATATCATGTTTTCCTTTTTTTTGTATATTGTTCACGATTATAGAGTGTTTCATTGTGTCTAATTAGAATTATTATTTCGTGGGTTATCCACGGTTTAATTAATTAAATATCTATGCAGGCGGCTGGAAGGTAAGCTGGATGCACTTTTAAACGACTTCAAAAAGGAGGAGGTTATCAATTTGACTATATTTTTAATTATTTTTTTATGGTTGTTACCTCAGAACTTTCGACTGGGTGAACCGATATTGATGATTCTTTTTTATTTGAAAGCTGGTGCTTCCCGTGTGGTTCCATTTTAATTTGGTTTAGTTCCGACAATAGCATCCATGAGAAAACCATGTAATTCTTAAATTTGCATTAAGTATGTGCGCGACAAATGGACAAATAACTCAATATCACGCCAACCGATTTCGATGATTCTTTTTTTATTGGAAAGGATGTACTTTAAGGATAGTTTGATGAGGGTTAGGTGAGGTTCTGATTATGGGATCTATGACAAAGTAACGGAACTCTTCAATTCTTAGGAGCAAATTAACGATACTCGGCCGTATCTCTTAATTTGACCCTAACGTCGTTAAGGTCAAATTAGGTCTGTCTCATATGAGCAGCACGTTTAGAAGGTCTACCCATATTCAGACAAATTAGTTAGTGTACTTCAGATTCACTAAAAATCAAAAAAAAAACAAAATTTTTAACAAAACCAAAAAACTACTTAAAAAAATGCACTAAAAAGAAAAAAAATAATTTCGTATTCTTCTACAACTTCATAATCAACTTACTTTTTCTACTCATCAACACGTAGGTACGATTTTTATTTTTGGAGTCGGTGTCAGCAAAGGTAGGTACCGGCCCGGCGTGTTCACTTGACAGCTCCCCTCACGCCGCGGCCCCGCTTTGGCTTCTCGCCTCGTCAAGTCGCTCGTGCGACACAAGCACAACTCACCTATAACTATGTATGTAGTTACAAACCTACCTTGGCTGACACCGACTCCAAAAATAACAATCGTATCTACATGTTGATGAGTAGAAAAAGTAGGTTGATTATGAAGTTGTAGAAGAATACGAAATAATTTTTTTACTTTTTAGTGCAATTTTTGAAATCGTTTTTTTTGTTTTGATAATTTTTTTGTTTATTATTTCAAATCGGTTTTCTCAAACTTATTTGTTTTTGTTGCTATAATACCTAATACTCGTAAATAACGATACAAACTAGAAAACCTACGAAAAAATGATGCAAGGTTATGAATTAAAGGATTTTTAAAACTAAAAAAAGTAACAGAGTTATAGAACTAATATAACTTTAGGAGTCAATTGAAACAAATTGCAGGTAATTGGATTTTCAATGCAAACCAACAATATTTACAATGGAAATAAGATTTCGTCGAAGTTTATAATGTCTTGCGTGATGTAGATTAACGTTTTAAAATTACAAATTTAACTCATATTCCAATTTTTTTACATAAGCTCCACGCAGGAGGCCTTGAGGAAAATAATTCCCCTCAGGGCCTATGTCATCTTTGAGGATGCTGTGTGGAGGGTCTTTTTGAGATAGGAAGGAGAGGAAGTTCTGTTAAGGAAAATGGTATGAGGGGTGGGTAGGAATCTGGGGATCAATGGAGCGACGGACTTACGAATCCATCCCTCCCATTACAGTGCAAGGCGGTGTTCCGAGAGAGTACGCCAGGAGAAGTCACAGGGACGCCCTTAACCATTCTCTCCTCATCCAGCCTGCCATGCAGCCAACTACATAAGTTAATAAATATCCTCAAAATAAGTCCCTGCATCTCCACAAAGTACTCCAAAATATTTTTTCTTTGCCATTTTAGGCTTGAAATTTTAACAGTTTTAGAGATAATAAATAAGAACATAATTCTGATATACAAAATTATTTTTCCACATTATAATAATAACATGCAACAATATTATCACAACACGCTTTTCACGAGGAGCCTGTTTTTCCTGTACGGTACGCTTTAGAATTTAGAGCAAAATCGAAAGCCATTATACCATAATGTATTATGAACAATAGTAAGTGATCACCTAATTAAGGGGTGCTCACACGATACACAGCGCAGCACGCGGCATGCGACACGGAGCCACATGGCGTCGCGTCGTTAAGGATGTGTATATTCTGTATAAGCGAACAATGTACATTATTGTAAGGCAGAGGTGCGCAAACTTTTCGATAATGGAATAATATATTACGAAGGCGCTTATTTGAAATAAAAAACAAAAGGTAATTAAGTGTATCGGCATTTATTACCGACATCCCAATGGATGTCAGAGTAGGCTAGGTCTGCGAGTCCGCGTAATTCTTATTTCTCTTTTATGAATCCGTCTCTCATACTGCAAGGCGGTGTAAGACGATGGGTAGAAAGAGTCTTGCTGGTGAGGTGAAAAGGTCTACATCAACCAGTCTCTCGATTAACCAGACCCGGACATACCTCACCCCATGAACCCGGGCACCCCTGTTAAGTCACCAAACGAAGCGAACAACTTGGGGTGACCCATGGCAGAAGTTTTGGTTATCCATTTAATGGTTCCCGGGACGGCGGTACCCATACCCGCCTCCTAAATTCAAAAGATGAATCGGTGTTTTAGAAGATGCTTATTTAGTCCGTTTTTATGTGGGCTGTTTTATCGGATTTAGGATGAGAAAAGAACATATTTTGATAACAATTTTCGCACAGTTTAAGATGGTGAACATTATTATTAGTCATTACATAACTTTAATATGTAGAAATGTTCCACATTTTTCGTTTCAAATTTAAACACAGGGATCCCGGAGTTAGTATGTCCTGATGTGACGGATGTATGAATTCGTCTCTCATACTGCAAGGCAGTGCAAGACGATGGGTGGAAAGAATCCTGCTGGAGAGGTGAAAAGGCCTCCATTAATCAGTCTCTCGATCCGGCCCGCCACGCAGTTACGCCCTAGTCCCGGACAGACCTCACACCATGAACCTAGATACTCCTACTAAGTCACCAAATGTAGCGAACCATTTGGGGTGACCTACGGAAGAGGTGTTGGTTATCCAGCAAATGGTTCCGGGGGTTGCAGTACCCATACCCGCCTCCCAAATTAAGTTGTCATATTTTAACGATTTAGTACCATACCAAAACATTATTCTTCTCTAATGGCAATTTGGCAGCCACCTCTGGTCTGGAGCTCCAAAATACCTGAAAAATACCCTCGACTCTGTGCAGAAACGGGCGGTCCGTTTGATAGATTCTCCCATCTTAACAGACGGATTGCAATCTTTAGAGCACAGGCGTCGGGTGGGAATGCTATCCTTGTTCTACCGGTATTACAATGGAAGATGCTCCGAGGAACTAGCATCATTGATCCCTTCGGCACCGGTGCATACTCGGGAAACACGCCAAACGCGTGCCCAACATTTATACACGGTTGACATTTGCCACATGAGAACGGGTCGTTTCTTCGACTCGTTCTTGTGTTCAACAGCTCGGCTGTGGAATGATTTGCCGGCCTCTGTGTTTCCTCCTCCCTACAACATGGGTCTCTTCAAGACCAATGTTCATTCCTTCCTCTCCTCAAAAAGACCCTCCACACAGCATCCCAGATGACATAGGCCCTGAGGGAAATTATTTTCCTGCGTGGAGTTAACATAAAAAAAATAAAAATAAATTATCTATAAGAAACCGTTTGTATTCAAATAAAGATTGTGAAAGTGCAAAGCAAAGATTTTTCATATGGTTCCCAATACAGTTTCCATTTGGAGTTCGGTATGAAGAAACAATATTGTAAAACGCCCATAAGGCCTCAAATACCACCCTGTGGACCTCATAAAATCCGCCATAAACGTTCAGTGGTTTGCACCGCAATCACATATCGCCGATGCTTTAAGGACCCACCTGTGCATCATATGGACCCAACGATCCTGGTTTACAAATGATGCGCCAGGCAGTAAAAGTTGCATTGCTGCATCAAAGTACACGGAGGTGCCTTTGATGCGACGACGGACGCGACACTAGGGAGACTTTTTTTAATGTAATTAATTTGTATAAATTTTTTAAATAGTTGCACAACTGTCTCTGCAAATTAAAGTGGTTCGTGTGCGCCTGAACTTAGTATTTTTTTTAATATTAGCTCCATACAGGACGCCCCGAAGAAAAAAATTCCCTCAGGGTCTACGTCATTTGGGGGTGCTGTACGGAGGGTATTTTTGGGGAAGGAAGGAGATAAAGCAAGTAGGAATCTGGTGGTCAATGTGTCTAGGAGTGACGGACATTTGAATCCATTTCTCCCATTGCAAGGCGATGGGTCGTGAGAGTCTGGCTGGAGAAGGTTAGGTCTCCCTCAACCAATATCTCCTGATCCACGCAATAGTCCGCCAAGTCCTAGATGGCCTACGTCATCTTCGGATGCTGTATGGCGGGTAATTTTAGGGAAAGGAACGAGAGGACTAAGAATCTGGAGGTCAATGTCTCTAGGAATGACGAACGTATGAATCCATCCCTCCCATTGCAAGGAGATAGATCGAGGCAGTCCAGCTGACGAGATCTAGGTTAGATATCCCTCAATCAATATCTCCTGATCCGGTCCGCCACGCTGTAGATGGGCTAACGTAATTGACTGCAAGACCTAGCAAACCTCTCCATGAACCCTGACAACCCTGCTAAGTCACTTGGGGTGACCTCTGGCAGAGATGTTGGTTATCCAATAAATGGTACTGGGAACGTCGGTACCCGTTCCTGCCTCCTAAAATGACAACATTTGAAAAACTCCTACTAACAAAATAAATAAAAGTATATTAGTGCTTGTCAATTATTAATACACCTTTTTTTCTGCACGTTACGCGTACCGCCGATTTTCTACCACTGCTAAATACCAAGTTGAACGAGTGAGCATAAAGCTACAGTACGTGTGTAGTGTACACTGTACAGTCTGTACACACATTGTAAATACGCAAGCAGTCGAAGGAAGTGGCAGTTACCGTTACGTGCACACACGACGTACAGACTAGACGTACGGAGATTGTGGGAATTATGGCAGGAGATTGGATACTGCAACCCATCTACTACATTTTGACAGTGCTGTGAACACGGACTAGATTATTCTACAGTCGTGAAGGATTATTTTGTTATTTTTTCATGAGGTATCTAATAACAATAGCAGTTTATTTATTTATTATTATTTTTTAGTGTCCGACCGAAACTGGAATTTCTACCGAAACCGAAACCGAATCTTCGGTATTTGTCTTAGTTTCGGCCGAAACCGAAACCGAAACTTTTTTTAGTAATGTTAAAAATCTGTTGTTCTAATCTATTTGGGTTACTTTTCACACTTATACAGACAGTTAAGAGGTGTTAAATGAAATAAAAATAATAATAATTGAAGTATGTTAAAATACACACATACATATATTTTTATATTACTGTTATAAAACAAACAAAAATTATAAAAATTAACATGTTAACTACTTCTTGGAACAAAAATTTGTAAATAAACAACACTAACATTATAAAGGAAGGACCTCATTAATTGAGTATTTTAATTTTAATTGATACAATCGCACCATTCTTATTACACGTGTTAAATTTAAAAAAAAACAATTATTGGAGTTTGAAAAAATATTATTTATTTTATAAATATCTACTACTCCGTGGAACTAAAATTTGTCAATAATCAACACTTGCATTATAAAGGAAGGACCTCATTAATTGAGTATTTAAACCGGCTGATGCGAACTCAACTGATAATGGCGGGTGATACGAGCCACGAACTCGCCCGAAGTCAGCCGAACGACGCGCGATAATTCACGAACGCAGAGTTTCGGTGCGGCCGAAGGTAAACCGAAACTCGATTTTTTTGCCGAAACTTGTCGAAACCGAAACCGAACCTTCGGTCGGTCACTATTATTTTTTACATTTAATTTCACGTAGGAGGCCATGTGGAAATGAAATTCCATACAAGAGTCTCGACTGCTCCTAACCGCCTGGAGCCATTGAGACTATGGTTTCTATGGATATTCAATTTTGGTACGTTGTGAGGCTTTAGATAGTGGGGAGAAGGAGATGGTAGAAGAAGTTGGGGGGAAGTACCTGGCTATTCAAATCTAGTAATCAAACACGGCTAAAGCCATTTCAAGCAACGTTTGAATTCTGAATGGCTGTCTTACACCAAGGTGACAAAAGAATGTTTTCCACTTTGAAAAAGGCCGAACACGATTCAATCAAATAAAACTTACTAGCGCACGCCGGGATTTGAACCATCGTAGTTCGTATTGCTAGTCGAGAGAGTCACATCCCTCGATAACGGAGGACGTCATATTGAGGCCTGTATCATCTTTAAGGATGCTGTGTGGAGGATCATTTTAAGGCAGGTGAGGGAGCGGGAGACAGAACGAGAAATAAAAGGCGTCAAGTCGAAGTATGAGTCAGTCGTTTATTGGGCTACGTAGCGAGGGTCGGTGAAGCAGTAATCAGATGTATGCAGGGTGCAGTGATGAGATGCTGCAGGCCTACGAAGGTGGTGGAGATGGTATGGTGAAGGTTAGCGAGTTGCTCGACACCATGGCGGTGGATATGACCTATCTTCTAGGCCATTGCTCGACGCTTTAAGTCGCGGAGATGAACGGTGAGTGGCTCGGTGAGCTGAGCCACCAGCAGGTAGTCCTGGCGAGGCGGAGCGTGTTTCCATGGCAGCGAAGCACGGTGGGGCTTCGGGGTGCCATGAAGTGGTGAGCTGATCCCTTGGCTGAAGGTGGCGTCAAACCTCATAAGTCGCGGGATGTAGCTGTTCTCAGGAGCTTAAAACACGATGGGCCTTGTAGCTGAGACGTGGTGGTGGACCTCGGGAAGCTGCCCTGGATGTGTGTAGATGCCTGTAGGTGCACTTGCGCGGAGATCGTTACATCTGAGATGTTGGCCGACTGTAAGTGTGAGACTGACTGAGCTAGCGCCGAGTTTAGTCGCTTTATATATACCAGCGCAACCGGTGGAGTAATGTTCCATTCGCCGACAATGTGCACACTGGAAGGTACTGGAACATACGCGGTGCCGAATATTCAGGCGGCTTGTAAACTCTAGACCTTTCTAGGCGGTGGCGATACTATCATTCATCGGCGGCTGCAGCAGTAGGTAGGTATATACTCAGGTAAGTAGCTTGCCCGTATCGCGCGAATATTAGATATTTCTCGTTCGTTCTTTCTGATAGCGAAAGATAATGCGTCGCCACAAGAGAGGAAAGTTTTGGGAAGGAAAATCGTATAGGGGTGAGTAGGAACCTCAGTTCGCTAAGGTCAAAAAACGTGGATCTGTTCAAATGACGACGCTGTTCCGAATTCATCCAACCAAGAAGTCAATGTCAACTAATATGCTGACCCACAGAAATAGCGGCTGTCTATTACCTGAACGTAGGTATTTCACAGAGTGCTGACACTGCAGCAAGTTCAACAGAAGATGTTAGAGTTTGGACTAAATAATTGGAGTTCAACTAAGGCCAAACCCGTTATATGGTGGGGTGACGATTTTTTAGTATATAAGGCAGAATTTTAGATTAATTAATTCAGTGTAATATTTGTACATCCGTGAAATAAAAAAAAACATGCAGATCATCCGTCTTTCATCCTTGTTGTATCTTGTTCAATGAAATTGTAAACAAAATTATTGCTTGAACAGACTACGTTATAATTACGATAAAATGTTAAAAGTTTTGAATTCCGTAAGTCTAAACTTAAATTTTAAGGTGCACAGTTTACACCGCGCTGTGCAAGTTGGTTCACTACAAAGGATCGGAGCATCCAAAATGATAAGTCTCACGACTAGCGATCCGGAGGTCAATGGTTCAAAACCTGGCGTGCGCAAAAAAGTTTTATTTATGATTGATTTGTGTTATTTCGCAATTTAATCGTTTAAAAATAATATAAGGAAATATTTGCGGAGTGGAAGATACTCTCAGTATCGCCCTGGTGTAAGACCACCATTCAGAATTTAAACGTTGCTTAAAATGGTATTAGCCTTGTTCGATGACTAGATCTGCATACCCAGGTACTTCCACACAACTTCCTATACGCCATCTCCTTCTCTCCAGCTTTCTCACTACCTTCAGCCTCACAACATACCCCATAATGTGGATGTCAAAGCCTTACTGGCTCCAAGCGGTTTGGAGCAGTTGGGACTCTTACGCGGTATTAAAAAAGTGAACACCTCCAATTGCGGTCTGAATGAATGTAAAAAGTGCATAAAATGGTACTTTTCTGTTTTATTTTGTTCATATAATTCCATTTTTGTTTTTTTATTATTCTGTTCTATTCATTTCTTTTCACAAAGAGTAAATCTGGGATTGGTTGGTTTAGTGAAAAAAGTATAAAATTCAACTCTTGGTTCCGCTAAGATTGTTAAATTAATAAATAAATAAATCTGCAACATACCTGTAAGTGGGCACGGGCCAGCCTTGCGCCGCGCACGACAGCAGCACGTGTTCGCCGAGCACGACGCGCCGCGTGCTGTGCTTTTCTACCGTGATGCGCGGTTGCACGCTGCCCTTCGGCTCCGTGATGATCACGTGGCCTGGAGAGTTATGTCATTACCAATTAGTCCTTATTGTTCCAGTATCACACAAAAGTTAGGAAAAAAGTCAGTAAAAAAGTAAAGTCCTGGTAATTCTACATGTTAGTACAAATATAAAAGAATGACTTTTATCGAAATTCTAACGTTTTAAGATACCTATTATCGCATTCGTATTGAACCAACCAGTAGAATATTTATCGTGATCATTCTTACTGAATAAACCATTAGAATATTTACCGTGATCATTCGAATGAATAAACCAATTTGATATTTACCATGATGAAATAACCAATAGAATATTTACCGTGATCATTCGAATGAATAAACCAATTTGATATTTACCATGATAATTCTTACTGAACAAACCAATAGAATATTTACCAAGATCATTCTTACTAAATAAACCAATAGAATATTTACCGTGATCATTCGAATGAATACACCAATTGAATATTTATCATGATCATTCTTACTGAAAAAACCAATAGAATATTTACCGTGATCATTCGAATGAATAAATCAATTAAATATTTACCATGATCATTCTTTAGGTACTGAACAAACCAACAGAATATTTACCAAGATCATTCTTACTGAACATATCAATAGAATATTTGCCAAGATCATTCTTACCGAATAAACCAATAGAATATTTACCAAGACCAATCTTACTAAATAACCAACTTCCCGAGTTACAGAATAACCTGACAATATTTGAAAAACTCCTACTACCACCAGAGTAAGCGGAAAATGTTGCTTTTGTCGTGAAGGATGACTTAGTCAGCCGAGGAATTAAACATGCGACGCCTGGGTCAGACCCAAACGCGATGCCAACTCGGCCATTCGGTGATCGTTCGTACTGAACAAGCCATTTACCAAACCAACAATTATTTACAATAAATATTACCAGGACATTCTCTCTAAACAAACCAATAGGATATGTACCATGATCTTTTGTACTGAATAAACCAATATAATATTTACCAGGATACGCGCTGGAGTAGGACTCTCCCGTCAGTTTGTGTACAGTCCTACAGGTGTAGGAATGGAAGCTCTCAGAAGGTTCTGCCGAACTGATGTGCAGCTCTCCACTACTTAAGACTACGTACTTTCCGCCTGTGGAGGAAATAAAAATATGTATTTTTTTCATGTATGGTTTTTGCCCTGAGGAACAGTTACTTCAAAACCGGTAGGCGTTGTGTAAAAAAATATACTGATAACAAATTAATATCGATGTATTTAATACAAGTTTACCATTATTCAAGAAATATCTGAACAATATTTTTATGTAGAATATTTTGATATCTAAGGAGCGTCACATAGGGTCTATTGCATATATTTGTGTATTTCTATATTAATCTACAATGTAAAAACTTGTTACCGTTTTCCTTTTTATGTATCTTGCATTTTATCATGTATTATTCATCACAATATTTAATCAGTCACCTGTAAATTTTGTAATTACTAACATACCTACCAACTTGGAAGCTTTCTCTTTTATTGTAATGCACTATCTTTCCTTAAATGTATCTGTATGCCTACCTTTCATATGTTGTTTACTAGTTATATTTTTTTATGATTTATCTTTATTATTTAAAAACTGTCTCTGTATTATAAACTTGTCATGTAAAAGCCCATCAGGGCGTTGAAAATTAATAAATAGTCAATATATATTATAAAAGAAAGTCCAAAAAAATGTGCGGAACGCAAAAACTCCGAAACGAGTGCCGGTACGATCAAGAGAGTTATATGGTATGGTAGATCTCTATCCCCCCTAGGGAATAAGGGTATTCGTTTTTACCTAAAGGGCTTGCTTTTGAAGATATAAGGGCTGAAAGTTCTAAGAAGACTCTAGAAACTTCAAGAGTCCGGAAACTTCTAGAAAATTCGATAAGACTCTGGAATGTTATGGAAGAAATGGAGGAGTATGTCAGCGAGTCTAGAAGGTTCCGGAAAGTTCAAAAAGGTTCGATAAAGCTGTGGAAAGTTCTGAAAGGAGTGGAGGAGAGTGTCTGAGTGAGCTGTCTTAAGTCCTAGAAGGTTCGAAAGGGCTGTACAAAGTTCTGGAAGGAGTGGCGGAGTATGTCGGTAAGTCTAGATGGTTCCAGAAAGTTCTAGAAGGTTCGATAAAGCTGTACAAAGTTCTGAAAGGACTGGCGGAATATATCGGTGGGTCTAGAATATTCCGGAAAGTTCTAGAAGGTTCGATAAAGCTGAAGAAAGTTTTAGAAGGTTCCATAAGGCTGTAGAAAGTTCTGAAAGGATTGGTGGAGTGTGTCGGTGTGTCTAGAAGGTTCCGGAAAATTCTAGAAGATTCCACAGAGCTGTAGGAAGTTCTAGAAGGTTCGATAAAGCCGTGCAAAGTTCGAAGTTCTGGAGTAAGTAGGTGAATCTAGAAGGATCTGAAGGTTCACAAATGGTTAGAAAATTGTGGATGGAGAAAGTTCTAGAAGCTTTGAGAAATAAATGACGGTGAGTCTAGAAGATTCCGAATATTTCTAGAAGGTTCGATAGAGCTATACAAAGTTCTGAAAGTAAAAGAGGAGTGTGTCGGTGTGTCTAGAAGGTTCGATAAAGCTGTAGAAGGTTCCATAAAGCTGTGGAAGTTCTAGAAGGATCTGTAGGGCTGTACAAGGTTCATGAAGTAGTAGCGGAGTATGTCGGTGAGTATAGATGGTTTCGGAAAGTTCAAGAAGGTTTGCTAAAGATGTAGAAAGTTCTAGAAGGTTCCATAAGATTGTAGAAAGTTCTGAAAGGAGTGGAGAAGTGTGTCGGTATGTGTAGGAGGTTCCAGAAAATTCTAGAAGATCCACAAAGCTGTATGAAGTTCTAGAAGTTTCGATAAAGCTGGAAAAGGTTCTGGATGGAGTGGCGTAGTAAATCGGTGAGTCTAGAAGGTTCCGGAAAGTTCTAGAAGGTTCGATAAAGCTGTACAAAGTTATGTAAATGGTGGAATACGTCGGTGGGTTTAGAAGTTTCTGGAAAGTTCTAGAAGGTTTGATAAAACTGTAGAAAGTTCTCGAAGGTTCCGTAAAGCTAAAGAAAGTTCTGATAGGAGTGGAGGAGTGTGTCGGTGTATCTAGAAGGTTCCGAAAAATTCTAGAAGGTTTCATAAAGCTGTAGGAAATTCTAGACGGTTCGATAGGAGTGTACAAAGTTCTGGAAGGAGTGGCGGAGTACGTCGGTGAGTCTAGAAGGTTCGATAAAGCTGTAGAAAGTTCTGGAAGGAGTGGCGGAGTAAGTCGGTGAGTCTAGAAGGTCTGGAAAGCTCTAGAAGGTTTGATAAAGTTGTACAAAATTCTTAAAGGAATGGTGGAATATGTCGGTGGGTTTTGAAGTTTCCGGAATGTTCTAAGAGGTTCGATAAAACTGTAGAAGTTCTAAAAGGTTCCGTAAAGATGTAGAAAGTTCTGATAGGAGTAGAGGAGTGTATCGGTGTGTCTAGAAGATCCTAGAAAAATTCTAGAAGGTTTCATAAAACTGTAAGAAGTTCTGAAAGGTGTGGCGGAGTATGTCGGTGAGTCTAGAAGGTTCTGGAAAGTTCTAGAAGGTTTGATTAAGCTGTAGAAAGTGATTCCATAAGGCTGTATAAAGTTCTGGAAGGAGTAGCGGAGTTTGTCGGTGAGTCTAGAAGGTTCCGAAAAGCTCTAGAAGGTTTGATAAAGTTGTACAAAGTTCTAAAAGGAATGGTGGAATATGTAAGTGGGTTTAGAAGTTTCCGGAAAGTTCTAGAAGGTCGATAAAACTGTAGAAAGTTCTAGATGGTTCCGTAAAGCTGTAGAAAGTTCTGATAGAAGTGGAGAAGTATGTCGGTATGTCTAGAAGGTCCCGAAATTCTAGAAGGTTCCATAAAGCTGTAGGAAGTCTTAGAAGGTTCGATAGAGCTGTACAAAGTTCTGAAAGGAGTGGCGGAGTATGTCGGTGAATATAGAAGGTTCCGAAAAGATCTAAAAGCTATAGAAAATTTTGGAAGGAGTGGCGGAGTATGTTCGTGTGTCTAGGTCTAGAAGGTTCCGAAAATTTCTACAAGGTTCGATAAAGCTGTGGAAAGTTTTGAATGGAGTGGAGGAGTGTGTCAGTGTGTCCAGAAGGTTCCGAAAAGTTCTAGAAGGCTCGATACAGCTCTAGAAAGTTCTGAAAGGAGCGATGGAGTGTGTTGATGAGTCTAGAAGGTTCTAGATAGTTCTGGAAGCCTCCCTAATGCTCTAGGATGTTATGGATGGAGAAAGTTCTAGAAGCTCTCAGAAATGAGTGGCGGAGAGTTTTATCGAGTCTAGAAGGTTCTGGAAAGTTCTGGAAGTTTGGATAATTTTTATCTTCTGTATACATTATTAAAAAAGTGTTCAATGTGCATGCCGCTAAAACTCAAAGACGAGTCCCGGTATGATAACGGGAGTTATATTGTGTGATAGCCCTCTATCCCACGTCCATGAAGAAAGTTGTCGGTTTTACCTGAAGGGCGTGCTTTTAAAGATATAAGGGCTGGAAGTCTCGCCCCCTTGAAATTTCTAACAGTTCAAAACATTCCAGCTTGAGCATTCCAACACACTCCGGAACATTCTGGAATATATTTAGAAATATACCGGAATATCCCAGATCATTGTGGAACATTCTAGAACATTCCTGAAAGTTGTGGAATGATCTGGAACATTATTCTCGAACATTTGAAGTTTTTTATGGGGATCTTAGATCCGTCGTGGATTCGAACGTCAATTCAATCTCACATCAACTCCCTGAGCGAAGCCGGACACCCACTCAGAGTATTTGAGAGCATTCCACAACAAACCAGAACATCCCGGAACATTCTGGAAAATTGTGGAAAGTTCGAGAATAGGAAATCGGGAACATCAATGAAAAACATTTCAGAACACTTTCGAATGCTGTCCTGAGCGAAGTCGGGTAACCCAGCTAGTAATAAATAAATGATAAATTCATTTATTGCACTCGTTTAAAATAGGCACTTGATTTGTATAATGTCCTGTTGGATCAAATGATTAACATGTCGGACGCTGATATATTCTTTATCCTCAGGTCAACTAAGTGCATAAGTGCATTGTAGAAAAAATATATTAGGGGGCAACATAATAATTACGTGAGCAGTTTTTCTTCCAACCTAGACCCTCCCCCCTTGGAGAGATAAATTTGGGGCACAATGTTATTTTAAGTGACGTGAGATTTTGCTGCCCCCCCCTCTTTTGAGCTCACGTAATTAATGTATGCCCCCCTTAAAACGTTAATTATAAAGTCTCTTCCACTGCTGTGTATAAATTTTTTAAATTATTTTTCTCATTTTCATTGTTGTTTTTCTTTCCTTATTTTATTTATCTTTTTTATACCATGTAAATTATTGAGGCTTCTGACTCACATAATGATGTAATTTTTTGCCATTAGAAATTGTAATATTAATATATTATCATTATAATCTCTAATGTTCCTTAAAAGGTTGTTATTTATCTTTGATGATTTTGTTAACATTATTTTATGTTGTATACATTATTTTATAAAGTTTTGTTTATGTTGTATACATTATTTTATAAAGTTTTGTTTGTGTTGTATACATTATTTTATAAAGTTTTGTTTATGTTGTATACATTATTTTATAAAGTTTTGTTTATGTTGTATACATTATTTTATAAAGTTTTGTTTATGTTGTATACATTATTTTATAAAGTTTGGTTCGTCTTATCTATAATATAATTTTTTTGCATATATTTATAATATGATTTTTATTTTTAATATCTATTCTACTAACAATACATAAGTATATTTTTCTTTCATCTTTTTTGTGCGTAAAATAGTGCGAAAGTTTTACCAAGTTATAAGAATTTTTATTTAAAAAATTATGTGCAGTTCACATGCGGCAGAAGTGAAATCATCAGAAAACTAAAGTAGACAAGAGTGGGGGGCTACGAAGCACCGCACAAAGAGGAGACCGATAATTTTATCTCATTATTCTCTCGCAACCTAAATCCTAGAGATGTATGTTATTTTCTCTTTTGAGTGTCGTTTTTTCGTTTCAAATTACAACGTTTCTGAAGAAGTTTTCACAAAAATTGTTTGTTCCCAAATAAAATTAATTACAATTTTCTACAACAATGCATCATATTAATTAGAGCATGCTGAAAACAGAATTGTAAAATTTTTGGAAAATACCGAATACTGCTGCAGATATAAGGCGAAAGAATGTTGAAGCAGGCCGAAAATCGTTTAACACGGAGGAAAATATTTGGAATTACGAAGCGTATAACATCACGCGGTGGTGCTACAGTACTGCCATACGAACTTCAAATTGAACTGTGTGCGTCCTAACGGGACACTATTGCGTACATTATCAATGTTTCAGTACTGCCAGTTCTCAACTAGTTCGAAAAACTTTTCGATACTTTCGATACTATCGGTGTGCACAAATACATTCAAAAGTGTCTTCTTAAAAATGATCTGCCTGCAGTTCCTTACCTGCTAATTCGTGGACAGATTTTGGGATGAATCTTTAAATCAATTGGTGGGTTTACCCTTACTTCTCACAGCCATAAGCAGACCAACTTACTTATATCAGAGCTTGGATAAATGTTGATGGAGCTATCCTGGATCCAAGAAGTGACCATGACGAACTCGCTGACGTAGGAGGGAAGCTGACATCTCAGGAGGGCGGAGTTGCCGCTGATCACGTATTCGTCGTAGACCTTCACCTCGTAGCCTTCCTTGATCACTGTAAACACCAAAAAATGCTAATATGAATGAAGAGATTGTTTTGTGTTTCACCATGGAACTCAAGAATGTTTTTGGCCTTCGGTGCACATTGCAGAGAAAGGTGAGTCAAAGTTACATAAAGAAAATAGATTTTTTCATTTATTAATTGTTTTATGTTTCATCCTGGAATTTAAGAATGTTTTGGTCATCGATACATATTGCGGAGAAAGGTGAGTTAAAGTTACATAACTTAAATGAAAAGTTTTTTAAAATTATTTGTTTAATGTTTCACTACGGAATTCAAGAATTTTTTTGGTCATCAATACGTATGGTGGAGAAAGGTGAGTTAAAATTACATAACTTAAATGAAAAGTTTTTTAAAATTAATTGTTTAATATTTCACAATGGAATTCAAGAATGTTTTTGATCATCGATACATATGGTGTAGAAATGAGAGTCAAAGTTAGATTATAATAGTTGAACCATGCTTTGGCAAGATATTTTGCTTTGACGTTTAAATTATAGTAAAGTTGAGTAGTTTAGCTTGACTAAGGCAATATTACGATGATATTTAGATAAAAAACGTCATTGAGGGATAAAAGTTAAGGAGACAACATTTTTCGTTATGATCGGGCTGGTACGCGTTGTTGCTAGGGAGTCGCATAAATTGACATGGTTTATTTCTCCCAAGTGTGTATTTTAATCATACGACATCCGAAAATGAAACGATAAAAATAGCGTTAGGTAGATACTGTCTCTAGAGAGGACATCGCTTAACCCCATACAGAAACACCGTGCCTGATGGTTCCTATGTCAGACACAACGTCACGACTCTATTTTTTTAAACAAAGTTACCAACCGTCTTACTAATTAGATTTTTTTACACCAGTTCAAAGTAGATAAGGAAAATTCTGCCTTAAGGGTTGGTTCAGAATAGGCTAGTAATTTAGTCGAACGGCGAGTAATTTAGTAGCTGAAAGTGTCCGAACAACATAGCTGAGTAGTGAGTCATTGGTTTAATCGAGTCTAAGTTTTCCAAAACAAATCTCTTTTATTTTAAGTCTACCCGTCATTCCTTATGCCATTGCATTCGCAGTATTGTGCCCCTACCTTGAAAAGAGATCTCATAGTGGCTCTACGGATGGCTTCGTCCTCTCAACATATCTTGGCAACAAGATTTGGCGCGTAGCCAAGCAAGCTACAAAGTTGGATGGACGATTGCACTCCTTTCTCTTTATTTAATTACCCTCATACCACAAAAACATAATGATAATAATGTTACAAACCGGGCCGTGATCAGCCCGTAACAACACCGACCACCTCACATCTCACCACTTCATACATTTATCCCATAAGTGACATGACATTTTTTTTTATTTTTTTTTATTTTTTTTTTTTTTATTTCATACAATTTTTGAAAATACACTTTTATGTTTTTTTTCTTGATTACCATACTAGGCTAATGCCCGTGTTAAGGTAATCATACATGATATAAATTATACAATGTGTGAACTAGAACAAAATATAGGTTTGAAATAGAAATTATAAGATATTAGAAACAAGAGAAAAAAAAAAGATAAAAATATTTAAGGTAAAATATAACAAGATATATGTATATGTATGCACATACAACTACATACAAACACACATACATACATATATATACATACATATATATATAAATATATATACACTTACATACACATACACATATATACATATATATATAATTATAAAAAAGAAAATGTTTGAAAGAAGTTAAAAATAAAATACTATATAAAATATACATAAAAAATAAAATACTAAAATATAAACTTATAACTATATAAAATACTAAAATATAACTATATAAAAATATAAAATACTAAGAAGTAAGATTTAAATATGTTAATCTATAATTTTTTTTTTTTTTATGAAAGCTAAATTTTTTTTCTGGAGGTTTGTCGTAATTAATCACCTAGAAGAGTATATATTTAGGTTAGATTAGATTTCAGTGAAGTCAGGTTAGAAAAAGATGTGAAGTATGATATTTTATTTAGTTAATTTAATTATTTTCTTATCCTTTATAATGGTTAGGAAGTCAGATATTCTTTAAAGAAATCTCGTCCCCTTTCGAATATCCAATTTCGAACACGAATAGTAAAAAGAGGTATGGTAATACTTGATTTTATATCGGTGCTCAATGCATTGTATATTTTGGGGGCAATGAACCAAAATTGTCGGTGAGCGAATGTGGTTCTAGTTTTTGGAACCATGCATCCCAGATTTGATGAAAAGCGGGTTTTGGCTTGATGTTGTGGAGCCACCAGTAGGTTATTTTTCCGTACGTAGGATAGGCTTGTCTTAGTGAATAGTTGGCGAATATCTAAGACCTTAAATTTAGTAAATAGCACATTAGAGGGGTGGGTAGGTTGGCATTTAAATATGATTCTCAGTATTAGTTTTTGAACTGTAATTATTGGATTAATGACGGATTCTGTGCAACCACCCCATCCCAAAATACCGTAAGTTGCAATGGATTGAAAAAGGGCAAAATATACGCTTCTAAGGGTTTTTAGGTCTAAGATGGATCTAAGAGAGCAGAATATATGGCAGAGCTTACGGAGTCTTTTCACTGTGTCACTTATGTGTGCTTCCCAACGTAGTTGGTCATCTATGATTATGCCCAGATATTAAACTTCCTTAGATGATTTAAGGGTAGGACACGTGCAATTTGTAATAGGTGGGGTTCCGGGTGGGTGTGGGTGCATGTTTAGTGAACACGAGTGAATTATTGGTTTAGGGCAGTTGTTGGGAAAATTATGTTTGCGTATGGAAAACGTCATATATTGTGTTTTGTCAATATTGAGTGTAAGGAGATTTGTGTCAAGCCAATGCCTCACTTTTATTAGGCCATTATTAGTTTTATTAATAACTGCTTGCCATGTTTCATCTTCGAATATTAAGACTGTATCGTCGGCAAATGATAAAATCTTACCTCCAATATCCATGGTACATAGTGTGTTGATGTATAAAAGAAATAAGAGTGGTCCTAGTACACTGCCTTGCGGTACACCGTAAGACATGGATAATTTTTTGCTTTTATTTATTTTGTCAGAGTGGATAAGAGTTTGTTGAGTTCGGTTTGTTAGGTAGTTTTCGAACCATGTGTAGGGTATCCCAGTTATTCCGATCTGTTGAAGTTTTTTAAGCAGTAAGGGATGGGAGACCGTATCAAATGCTTTTGAGAGATCGAGGAAAACAAGTTTGTAGTAATAGAAAGAAAAAAAGTTGGTACAAATACATTTTGTGAGGTGGGGGAAAATTATACGTTTTGTATGGGACATTTGAGGTGCCTCTTGTATGGGGTACTCAATATTACTTTGGACAAGTTACTAGCCAAACCGAGGACTTCAATTTGGAGAAACTCGTGGTCACTGGTTGTTTCATAACGCTGATGGGTTTCATTCGTGTTTGTGTTTCGATCGGCATATAGGATCGGAGGAATCCAGATTTTGAAATTCCGCACATTAAGGCTACACGGTAGATTGGAGTTAAGTACCGCATTATCGCCAGTTCGTTGCTAACAACCATCGTATCATGACGTTTCGCTCTACGTTGAAGTGTTATTAATCTCATCGAAACATAAAGTACCTATAAACCCTATCGTATTGCATCGTATGCTTTGTGTAAACTTCTTATGTGAATCGACTAGTGACTCAGATTTCTATCGTGGATTATAAAAAACCCAAAATATTATCGCGCGCTTATGGTTATATCTGTGATTGTAACAAATGTCTACGTCCGCGAATGGAAACCAAGCCAGAAGACAAAATAGCAGTGAGTACCACTTAATTGTGAATTACCGTATCTTGTTTGGTGTCGGGCATAGCTCGTATCGAAATCCATAAGCGTTTTAAATAGCAAAGAGTGTCCGCAAGGTTATTCTGACCCCCATGCAGTGTCACGAATCACTGGTAAAGTTGAAGGCAGAAGAAGTATAGGAAGGTCACCAATGTGCTAAAGTGACCAAGTATCACTTGGATCTCAGCACAGCGCAGAACCGAGAGGAGTGGTGGAACCTTGTCCACCACGGAAATTGGATTAGGGGTCACAATCCGCAGCAATGCGGAATCGACCTAAGGAGAAGAATCTATTGAGTAGTGAGTCATTGGTTTAATCGAGTCAAAACATTTTGATCTATTTTTTAAGTCCGAACCAAAAATGTCGTTTCGTTGAAGCGAAAATATAACTCAAAATTTTGAAATGCGTGCATTCGGTACTTTCAAGTTGATGGGGTGCAGAAATTGAATCATTCTAAACGAAAAAGTTAAGTCAGTAATTTTAAAATGATTCTAATCTATATTTAATAAAAATGTATGGTTTATGTGTTGAATTGGTATATGTAGTTTGATATGGTGGTGATTGGTAGTGTAATGAGAGAAACTCACCAGCTCGGACGTGCACCTCCCGCGACAGCACAGTGCCCAGTTGGCTGCTCAGTCGGCACCTGTACCCGGCGTGGTGGATGTCCCTGCGCAGCCGGTCCGCTGGGAAGGGAGGGAAGAACAGCGTGCCGTTAGGGAGGACGTCGCGCAACCCTCGGACGGGAGTCACGGCAGAACCGTCGGCCATAACCCACTCCACCTGTGGAAATTAATTATCATAATTTGGGAGGCAGTTATGGGTACTGCCGCCCCGGGAACCATATATTGGATAACCAATACATCTGCCATAGGTCACCCCAAGTGATTCGCTACCTTTGGTTACTTAGCAGGGGTGCCCGTGTTCGTAGGGGTGAGGTTTGTCCTATTGATGAGTCTGCCCACCAACTGCGTGAGAAAGAAGAAGACATTTTGGCCTCTCCATCAGGACTCTCTCGGAAAATTGCCTTGCACCGCAATGAGAGGAATGTATTCATACGTCCGTCACTCCTGGACAAATTGACCCCCAAATTCCTACCCACCCCTTATATTTTCTTCCTTCCAAGAACTTTCTCTCCTACCTTTTCTGAAAATACCCTCCACACGGCCTCCTGTGTGGAGCTAATGTAAAAAAAACTTTAATTTTTTTCACCACTATTAATCTAATTTATTATACAACGTGTCCGGAAACTCGTAGTACAAGCGGCAAACTGGTGAATCTACATCACGTAGAGAACCCAAAAAACCTATTTTTTTCGATCTAAGCATTTCGATTTTAATATTATTTTTTTTCTATTTTTCCTTTTTTTCGGCAACTAAAGGGTTAAAAAAAATTTTGAGCCCGGTTTACCCTTTGTTGCATTTTATAAGACATTACACAGCTAAAATCAACCCCCTAGTGAAAATTTTTTTCAAATTTAACCAAAAAAATTCCAACTTCGGACCCGATTTACTCGAAAACGAAAGCTCAAATCAAAAAAAGTTAAACCACAAAATCGACTCCAAATGTGATGTGGATTCTCCAGTTTCCCGCTTGTACTACGAGTTTCCGGACACCTTGTATAATATATATCTCGTCTAGACTTAACAAATTTGAAAGATATAAGTAAATACAAGATAAAAGTAAATACAATACAAGAAGGTATGTACGAGTATTTTAATTATTATGTAAAGTTACACAAAGGAGTTCAATAAGTGTAAGTACATTTTTTTATTTTTTTATTTATTTATTTTATACATTTTACAAATATAAGACAAAAAGTCCCGATAAACTACTTTTTAGTAGTTTGTCTAACGGGTTCTTTACATTAAAGATCTTATTATAGTGATTTAAATAGTTACATTTTTACAGTTAAAGATATAAAATTAAATTAAAATTTTTTTACAGAAATATACTTAGATACATTTTTACAATTACAATATAAGATAAAATTAAATTTTTTACAGAAATATACTTAGATAAAAAAAAAAAATTATGAAAACATGAATAACAATTTTAAAGCCTTTAGAATAAGTAATATGTTATTGTAAGCTAATACAAATTAATTCTTTCCGTAAGCCAAGTCTTCAGTAAGTTCACCAATTGTTTGTTTTGGGTACAGTTTTTAATTTCAGCTGGAAGCATATAACTGGGAATCATGTAATTTAACGTTCTTTGTCCATATTTATTTGTATGTTTAGGTACAATTAGTTATGTACATCATAATTAATTAGTTAATTAATTATGATGAGTAAAAAAGAAGTACTTAGGGAACGTACCCATACTACGTCACCCGTTTAGTGGGGGGGGGGTTCAAAATAACACTCTTGGTCACAATGAGCGGCGGGGGGCTTAGGTTTTTAGTCACCGGGGGGAGGGGGGGGGGGGGGTTAAAAATTGCAAAAAGTAGGTCAAGTAGTATGGGTACGTTCCCTTAAGGTACCATGAAAGTGGTTACAGAGCAATGCGTAGTAATTTTTAAATAGTTTGAGGAAGAGTGAACTTAGGCCTTGAGTAGACTTACGTTGTAGGAGGTAGGAAACACAGAAGCCGGCAAGAACGAGTCGTTCTCATATTGTTCTCATATGACAAACGTCAATTATGTATAAATGCTAGTATAGGTTTCACAGAAATCGTTTCGTCTCCTTTACTATCGTAGTGAGAAATATTGTCGTAAAAAAATGCAAATCCCCAGATAACCGGGCGGCGTATTTACAATCCCTACCGCGTTTCAGTCCCTTTAAATTTTCAATATCAAAATTTAAATATTTAGAAATGAAATTCTTAATTTCTGTTAAAAAGTGAAGGCTACTGCCATCTAGCGGCATATTTTTGTAGCTTATTGTTAGTTGATATTGCATTTTACAGATTAGCGATGTAAGACGAAACTAAAATTTAATGCTAAACGATAAAGTAGATTTCTGTTTTTATATCGTATAATGTATAATGGTGACACAAGCGTGTTTTGTTTATGTTGATAGTATTGGAAAATATTATTATAAATAGTCTGCGTTTCTAGTTTAATGCTCTCTTAATTCGTGGATCTCCTGTAAACAGCTAGCATTGTCTAGCAAGTGGTCAAAGTGACCAAATTCAGTGTTTTGTCGGGTCGGGACAAATTATTGTAACAATGTGCATGTGAATAAAACCAAAGGAATTCCTCCTTGAATCCAGATGTTTTTATTTGAAGTCCTTCGGCTGATTACCAATTTATAACATGGTCATTACGAGCGGATGAAAGCAAGGTCCTTCCAGCAGCAGATACCTTACGAACGGATGAAGGCATCAAAGGAAATAATAAAATGAACCAGCGAGCTATCCAAAACGTCAGGAGGATGAAAACATGAAGAACAAGGAACGACATCAAATATGAGTATCCCGCCCATTATTCCTTCTAATCCTGTTCAAACAAGTGCTATTTTTTGTGTGTCGATGTACTTATTTTAAAAACAAAAAACTAACTACCCGCAGTGTAAAATGCAAGTAATGCTAATTATTTTAGGTTAATTGTTTAAGAAGATGATTATTGTAAGATTCTGTCATTGTTTATAGCTTGAATTTGTTATTACTGTTTTCTACGCGATTATTGCACAGAAATTATTTTTGAAGGAACATTTTTAGCATTTTTTTGTGTTGAATTATTGTCAAATTAAAAATAGATAATTTTAAATCGTTGATTAACAAACGAGGAGTGTTGAAAGGTAAACTCACGAGATTTGCGGATTCATTAAACGCATTATCAGTTAACGAAATTAAAATTCGCTATGCGAGAATTGAAAAAATAATTGATGATTTCGAAGAGATTCAAGAACAAATCGAAAGTCTTCCGGATTCCAACGAAATTGATAATAATTTGCAAAGGGAGAATTTTGAAAATCAATATTATTCAACCTTGGCGACTGCTAAAGGAGCAATTCAGTCTGTAGAGACTCCCAAATTAGAAATCAAGTTACCCAACCTTCAGTTACGAGAATTCAACGGCGACCCAAAAAATTGGATTAATTTTCTAGAAACATTTAAGACACTAGTTCATAACAATACTGCCTTAAGCAATGTACAGAAGTTTTATTATCTGCAATCCTGTTTAAAGGGGAATGCAGCAAAGATAATCGCCAATTTCGAGGTGTCAGACCTGAATTATATATCGGCTTTTGAATTGTTGCAGCAGAGGTTTGAGAATTTGCGAACTACCGTACAAAGACACATCCAAGCTCTGTTTCAACTGAAAGAGATGAAACATGAGGATCCAGTAGCCATGCGTTATCTGATTGATGAAACAAATGTAAATCTCAAAGCGTTGCAAAATTTAGGCTTGAAAATCGAACAATGGGATGCTTTAATTATATACGTAATTTCTAATAAATTGGATGCAAGTTCTAGAAAGCATTGGGAACAAACCCCACTGCAGGATGAACTACCTACATTACAGGAATTTCTTAAATGTTTGACCTCGCGTGCGCAAGTTTTGGAATTAATGTTAAATTCAGATTAAAAAAAAAATACCTACCCACCCGAAAGCAAATGGTAGCAACAATAATCCCAAAAAGGAATCGGTATTTTTAACTGCTACCCACAATAATTGTATTTGTTGTAATGACAAAGGGCATAAAATATATTTTTGTAAAAAAAATTTAAAATTAAATTCAGGAGAAAGAGCCAACGCAATAAGAAGGTACCGTGCCTGCTTCAAATGTTTGAGGTTAGGACATATGGCCCCATATTGCAAAATTAATTTAAAATGCAAGCATTGTGATAGCGAGAGCCACAATACGTTATTGCACAGGGAGATGCATCCGAGCGATGACTCCATGAATAAAGGTGAAGATCACCCCGGAGGTGACTGCCAAATGGATGCTGAACGAGTTTCAGTATCAAACCATTCAGCCTTAGCGAAGGCTGAAAAACAATTTTATTGTGGACTGCTATCATTGGGGTGGTAGATCACAATAATAAAGTGCATGAGGCAAGGGTCCTAATTGACTCTGGAGCTCAAGCCAATTTTATGTGCAAAAAGTTTGCAAGGAAATTAAATTTAAGATGTGAAAATATAAACAAACCTGTCTTAGGTATACACAACAATGTTACCCATATAAAGAAACGTGTTGCGATAAAAATGAAATCTCTGAAGACAAATTATAATCAAAATATCACTTGTCTAATATTGCAGGAAATAACCACAAACCTACCCCAAGCAACAGTGGCCAGAAAAGACTTTAAGCTGCCGCCGGGATTACAAATGGCGGACCCAAATTTTAACGTAGCAGCGCCTATTGATATCCTGTTAGGCGCTGAGAGCTTTTGGGATGTACTACAAGATGATCGGCTGAGATTGGATACCGGACCTACTCTTCAGAGGACTGAATTAGGCTGGGTTATATCGGGCCCGATCAACATTCATCATAAAAAAGGCCAGTACCGCAATTTCGTAGTTTATCAATAAACACATTATCTAATCAAATAGAAAAATTTTGGAAAATGGAGGAGGTGAATCCTGCGAGATTTCAAAATCACGAGGAGAAGGCGTGTGAAGCGGATTTCGTCGCCACGCACTCTAGAGAGAGCGATGGTAGATACGTTGTAAGTCTGCCGCGCCGCCCGAGTGTGAGTCAACTTGGTGACTCGTTAAACACAGCGGAAAAAAGATTTAAGAATTTAGAAAAGAAATTTTTAATAAATCCTGAATTGAAATTGCAATATGTACAATTTATGCAGGAATATGAACAACTAGGTCATATGGAGTTATGTGATAAATGGAGAGGGGATGAGCAATCCTATTTTTTGCCGCATCACGCGGTCATTAAAGAAGCTAGCACCACGACGAAGGTGCGTGTAGTATTTGATGGTTCGGCGAAGACGTCGACTGGAATATCCCTGAACGATGCTCTGATGGTGGGAGCTGTCATTCAAAAGGACTTATACAGCCATTTATTACGTTTCAGGATACATCGATACGTCATGACTGCGGACATCGAAAAAATGTACCGTCAAATCAACGTATGCGCAGAGGATCGCAGCCTTCAGAAGATTGTATGGCGCGAATCACAAGAAGAGGAACTCCGACATTACAAATTGAAGACCGTTACATATGGGCTGGGACCTTCCTCCTTCCTAGCAACGAGATGTCTTCGACAAATCGGTATGGATAATCAAGTTAATTTCCCAGTAGCAAGTCAAGTCATAGAAAATGATTTTTATATGGACGATCTCTTGACTGGAGGGGATGACTTGGAAGTTTGTTTCAAATTGAAGAAACAAATAAGTGATATCTTGCTGTCCGCAGGGATGACCCTGAGGAAGTGGAGATCAAATGTTTTGGAATTGTCATCTGGGTGGAGCCAAGGTGAAATTGCCAAACAGGGCAATTGTGAAAAAATGATCACTGACAATTCCAAGAATGAAAAAATACTTGGATTAATTTGGAATAATGAATTAGATTACCTGTCATATGAAATTACAAAGCCGTCAGGTAAAACTAAGAGTAAGCGTCAATTATTATTGTGCATAGCTTCCACCTTTGATCCAACGCAGTGGCGGCACGTATTATCGTCAGTAAATGCAGCGGATATACTGTCCCGAGGTACCACAGCTGAAAGGTTAGCCAACGCTTCAATATGGTGGAAGGGGCCAAGCTGGTTGACGGAAGATGTCAGCACTTGGCCAGTATCCAAGATGTCATTTATTTTTTTATTTATTTATTTACGGACAAATAGTCCAATTAACAATATAACAATAACACGAATAGAAAAAAAAGAGAGATCACAATGAAAGGAGATTACATATAGATGAAGAGCATTGACAAAATACATATAATATAAAAGTACATAGAGAAGATAACTATAAGTAGCTTGAAGATGGATTTAAAAGACTTTAAAAAACCACATTGCGTAACGACTGCCGAAAGTCATTTAGGCTTACACCAAAAAATTCAATGCTTTGATTTGCGTTGACAAGTCTCGACATTCTGGATAAAGGAGAATGATATCCATAATTAGTAGAATGTTGATTAAGGAACAGCAATTCATTATTTCGGAGTCTTCGGGAAGGAATGATCAAGATGACGTCGATAGACTATCAAAATTAAAAACAACACATGATGTTTCGCCGACTGTCCCTTTAGGAAATTAAAATTATATAATACTGTCAAACATAAACCTAACATTATAAATCTCTCTCAAGTATTTAAATACCTTAATATCACACACATTATCTCCTTAATTGTAACACACGAATTACCATCACTTGTTAACTACAAAATAGTATCAAAAACTTATGAAATGTATCATCGTAATATTATTTTTCTCACACTCGCATGTTTACAATCAATTTGTATTTCGACCATAGATGTACCTCTTAATCTGTCAAAACTAATGCCTATCGAAACCATAAACAATGCAACTTACCATAAACAAACAGACCCTGACGTTCAAAAATGTCCCCAATCACAGCATAATTATATTATATTTCTAAAATATTTTTCAACAAATTTTATTCACAAAATATTAAAAAATGCTTAACATATATTTCCAAAATGTGCGAGGTCTTCGCACAAAAACACATAATTTCTTAAATCAAGTTCTTTTAAACAATTTTGACATTTACCTTTTATGCAAAACTTGGCTAAATGATTCAATCCATGATAGCGAATTGTTTGACAGCAGGTACGATGTGTTTAGAAAGGATCGTGACTACTTAGTATCTGGACAGCAGCAGGGAGGGGGGGTATTAATCGCAACCTCCAAATCTCTTAATGCTCAGAAACTACCGTGGTCTACGTGTACTGAGGACATTTGGATATCGGTGCCAATACTAGGTAACAATAATAAACTCCAAAAATTATATATATGCTGCTCGTACCATCCACAAAACACCAACTACATTCATAATCTAATTCATCACTTAAACAATACATCGGACCTGCACACAAATCACCCGGAAGGATTGTTTTTATTAGCTGGAGACTATAACATACCCAAACTAAATTGGAAGGTAACAGAAGGGCAAAACTATTTAGAATCAAATTTTCCAGAAGATACTGCTAGTTGTGCGTTGGTTGACTTCCTTTCATTCACGCAATTACAGCAATTTAATTCTGTGATCAATACAAATAAACGAACTCTTGACTTAATCATGACAAATATTTCAGAATGTAGCATAACTCACAGTACCCAGCCTCTGACGCCTGAAGATACACACCACAGAGCATTAGACATAGAGTTATCCCCTGTTATTAAACCGTCTCCCCTCGTTTCGTCAAGGACAGTCAAAATGTTTCACCGAGGTGATTACGAACAAATCATAAACAAATTATCCATAATAAATTGGGAACACGAATTTCAAAATAAGGATACTGAAGGGGCCGTATTAAACTTTTATAATATCATAAATGACCTCATACGTAAACATATTCCCGAAAAAAAAATTTATGTTAATTTGGAAAGGTTTCCCCCCTGGTATACTTCCCCACTTATTAAAATTGTAAAAGAGAAACTAAAATATCACAAAAAATGGAAAAAATACAAAAATCTAGCTGACTATCAATCCTTTTCAGTGCTGAGAAATCGTCAAAAGAAGATCTCACTTGAATGTTATGATAACTACATTAGGACGGCAGAAGAATCAATAAAAAAGTGTAGTAAACGCTTCTGGTCGTTCGTAAAATCAAAGCAATTGTCTTCTGATCTACCAAATCAAATGTACCTTGGCGATATCTCCTGCACTGATGGACAATCCATTTGTGACAATTTTAGTGATTATTTTAGATCGGTTTTTGTAGAGAATCCCATCCCCAGCCTCGATCCTATAAACCAGGGGTGGGGAACCTGCGGCCCGCGGGCCGCATGCGGCCTGCGAGGCCATTTGGTGCGGCCCGCGGGCACTTTTGGTGCGGCCTGCTGAAAGAACCGCAAAAAATTTCACAGAACGGGATGGTTTTTTCACGATGCATTTTTAAGACGTTATCACAAAATCGTTACTAGCAAGTAGTTAGGATACAAATAAAAACATGATTAAACCTCCCATATTACTCTTATTTTTATTTGTTATTATGAAACGGTAGTGAAATTCCATCGGAACTTTTAATTTTCTTGTATGGGACAGTCCCGATATTTCAGGATTTTTGGCAACTCTATTCGGAGGGGAATCTTAAGCAGTCTGTCATAAACATTATTTTCTAGTCATCGTTGCGGAAGTAAAGTGGATAGTCAATGAATAAAATCCTATGACAACTACGAAGAAAAGAAAAGTTGAAGCTGAATGAAACGTGAAATCATTTGAAACTAAGTAAAGGCTGTGGAAAGTAACCCGAAATGAATAACACGACGCATTTTCCAACACTGCAAGGACAAAAGCAATCTACATCGTTTGGATACGCTGGTGAGTGCGCGAAATTAAGTGAAGCATTTAATAAACAATTTTATGACGTGAAAAGAGAGCAAACAGATTCCAACATATTTAATACACAGTTCAACGTCCAACCATCGAATGTGTCTGATAATCTGCAGTACGAAATCATTCAATTACAAAGCGATAGATATAACAATCTCCCCAAATAAAGTCAGGAATCACTGGTTATATTAAGTCAAGCATGTCCCTTAACATTTTGTATATAATACAAACAATAATGCCATGATAATTGCCACACTTCTGGCATAAAAAAATCATTACATATAATTTATTGTAATTAGTAAAATAAATATAAAATTATATTGCGGACAATAAATATGCTACAAAATATAGAAAAACCATTCACGTAATCAGAGTACAATTTAATTTAAGCTGGTTGACTAGTGGACTCCTATGCAGATTCATTCTAAAGGTAAAACCAATATTGTGTTCACAATGCAATTTCCTGTTGCGGATTCATCCGCTAACCCTAACGCATTTCGAAGGTAAAACCATTTTGGTGTTCTAGGTGCAGTATTAATTAAAGCTGGGGACTCACAAACCAGTTCGCTCTGACGGAAAAACTAGTTTTGTGTTCAAAACGCAATGAAAAAAATCCACATGTAATGTAATAAATCGTAGAAACCCGTTCTCGCTTTTGAAGTGCATTTATAAAATTCCAGTTGTTTTTATGCTGCCAGTATTAGGGAAAAGCCATTTTCATGTACTCGTTAAAATAGCTACACTCTGTATTTTTAAGTCTCCGCGTACAGATTCACCCTATAACTGAAACCAGTTCTGTGTTTAGAATGCAACGAAAAAATTCCAGGTGGGGTTAATTTTTTGACGCATTCCTCGTGTTAGAAGTGCATTTATAAAATTCTAGTTGCATACTTTGTTCTGCTAGAATTGGTGGAAAGCCGTTTTTATGTACTGAGTGGAGTTTTTTTTAATTCCCCGCGTACAAACTCACTTTATAATTAAAACCAGCTCTGTGTTAAAAATGCAACGAAAAAATTCCAGGTGGGGTTTTATTTCGCTAACGCGTTTCGTAAGAAACCATTCTCGTGTGTGAAGTGCAGTTATAAATTTGTTGTTGCATAATATGCAAATGTGCTGCCAGTATTGGAGGAAAGTAATTTCACGTTCTGAGTATAGTTTTAATTCCCCGCGTATAGATTCAACCTGTAATTAAAACCAGTTCTGTGTTAAGAATGCAATGAAAACGCATCAGGTGTGATTTCATTTATTGACGCATTTCTTATGTTGGAAGTGCATTTATAAAATTCTAGTTTCGTTATTTATGCTGCCAGAATTAGAAGAAAGCCATTTTCATGTTCCGAAAATTTCCGTTGTGGTTTCATCTGCTGATGAATTTTGACGGAAACCATTCTGGTCGTAGACTATGTGCGGAGTTATATTATTATACTTTTTTTTTAAATTAGTTTTTTTTTTTAAACCAGTTCTTTGATTCGAATGTGGCTCAACACCCAATAGGCTTGGACTATATTGCGCGAACAACCAACTGTACCTTAATCTAGAAAAATGTAATACAATATCTTTCACCAAAAGCACTAACCACCTAACATTCCCATGTAAAATAAACGGAGTTGAATTAAAAAGGTGTAGTGAAGTAAGGGACTTAGGAATAATAATGGACTCCGGAATGTCTTTCCGATCACACATAAATTCCATTTGTGACAGGGCCTACAAACTCCTAGGATTCATTGTAAGAGTGACTAAACCATTCAGATCACCACATGTAATCAAGATATTATATTTTTGTTTTGTTCGCTCCATACTAGAATTTGGATCAGTGATTTGGAATCCCCAATACAAAGTCAACATTGAAAGGTTAGAAAGAATCCAAAAAAAATTTTTTGAAATACTTAGACTTTAAATCGTTCCGAATATCAGAACATGTAAAAGATTCCTTAGCATTCCATAAAATTACATCACTAGAAGAGAGAAGAAATATATCCGACCAGAAATTTTTATACAAAATCATCAACAACGCTGTTGACAGCAACTATCTTCTGGAAAACATCCACTTCCACTGTCCAGTACGTAATACAAGAACAAACAAACTATTCCACATCCCACAATCAAAAACTAACTACTCACAACATACATTTCTGAAAAGGACGTGCACAAAATATAACAATATCCTTTCAGACGCTGATATTTTCCATTTGTCCTCAGTTCAATTCACAAAATATGTAACGGAGAAGATCAAAACAGATTGTTGATCGTGAATCCTGCTGTGTGCCTTATTTTATTGTTTTTTTCTTATTATGTTGGTTTCATCTGATTTTCGTATGAATTATTATGTTGGTTTCATCTGATTTTATTATGTTGGTTTCATCTGATTTTCTGTAATCTAGTTAGGTATTATGTATGTATAACTTCTTATATTAATGAGTTTTTTGTTTTTTCTTTAAATTCTATATTCTCAAATGTGGAAACTTCACTGGTTCATGCAAATTTGTCAAATGTAATTATTTAATAAAATATGTACAACTGTTTGTTTCCCAAATAAAGTAAAATAAATAAAATAAAATAAATAAAATGTTGAACTGGATGAGTTGTAACAAAGCAGGTATGTCAGTAATACTGTTGATAATTTTGAAAATGCATATTAGATCAGAGTCCTTTCTACGTTTTTCTAAAGAGGAAATCTTTAAAGTTTGTTCAATTTCATCATACGAGTATTCTCCTCTTTCAAGTCCTAACCTCCAAGCAATTCCTCGTAGGAAGCGATGTTGTACAGATTCGATGTAACAAATGTGGATAGCATAAAAAGGAGACCAAATGACACTAGTATATTCAAGGTGAGGGCGGACCAGCGAACAGTAAAGAGTTTTAAGTGTATTTATTTGTTTAAAGTCAGAGGTAATTCTATGAATGAAGCCGAGTAGTTTAAGTGATTTGTTTACGATGTTATTAATGTGATCCCGGAAAGAAAGTTTACAATCCAGAGTGACCCCAAGGTCCTTGATAGATGTGACAGTAGAGAGACAAACATTATTTAGTTTATTATCAAACTGAATAGGTTTTTTGGTTCTATAAAAGGACAAAATTTTGCATTTATCAACATTCATGTCATGTTTGTCAGTCATGTTTGGATCCCCCGGAAATAAAAAGTAAAAATGTACTACTGGTAACTGGTACTCAAGAATGGGATATTTTCGAAAAATTCTTATCGCTAACCAAATTGAAAGGAGTAATCGCTCAAGCGTTAAGATTTATAAATAATTGTCGTAACCCTAAGGATAAAACGTATGGCAGTAGATTGAAAACTCTCAATCTCTGTTTAAGAGGGCATTACCAGAGAAAGCCGGAAATACGTAATTTTCAAAAAAGTTTTTAGACGTGTTGACTCTTTTCCACAAAAAATTATAAATGGATTTCGAAAGATTGTTCTTTTATCTAGCATAGTTAAGTAATAAATTTTTAGAATTTTTTTTAATTTTTAGTATAATAAGGTTATTCCATAGGTGGTTGGTAGATTTGTTAAATTTTCAAAAAAGTTTTTGTATTATACCACACCCATTTCAAATAATGTAATCATGCAGTAAAATAAATCAATACATTATCTAGCAAAGTTATGTATTAGAATTTTAATTTTAGTTTCAATAAAATCATTAAAAAATATGTACGTACATGTGTTTCTTGACGAAAATTGGTCCATTTGGGTATTTATTTGCGCACTTACAAACTAATATATTTCAGATTTTTTAACATTCTTATTAAATTTAGACATTATTGAAAAATGATAAATACTTATAATCAAAAAATAACTACAAAAAGTACACTATTTTAATAGTTTTATCATCACGCCTTTCAGCATTTTTGGATGAAGGTATAAATTAAAGCTACTTTGGATTGAAATAAATTCGATATTGAGTTATAATTTAAAAAAGCTGGTACGGAGAATAATCAATCTTTCTCATTGTAACCGCCCTGCACGATCGGAAGAACAACTTTCGATGAAATGTGGATTTTCGTCCGCTGGCTGGTTAAACGCTCTTAATGGAAGTTTTAATGTGTGCAAGTGGAAGATTAAAATTAGCTACTTATTTATATTGGCCGATATTTGGGAGAAACACTGTTAAGCGTATCCTACATAAGTGTGTTGTATGTTTTAGATACCGACTTCAGGTTTGCCGGCAGATCCTGGGAAATATTCCAGTTGAGAGAATCACTCCCAATCGACCGTTCTCTGTCATGGACGTCGACTTTGCCGGACCGATAGACACGAAGGCTGGAGCGCTGAGAAAATCTCCGCTCCTTAAATCGTATCTTTGCATATTTGTTTGTTTTTCTACCAAAGCGGTTCATTTGGAACTCGTAACAGATTTGTCAAGCGATGCTTTTTTAAATTGTTTAAAGAGGTTCATTGCCCGTAGGGGTCAACCGGAAAAAAATATTTTCTGACAATGCAACCACTTTCAGAGGAGCTTCCAATAAGCTCAAAGAACTATATGCCAGTCTAAGATTGAACAATGACAAAATCCATAGGTTTTTAGCTGATAAGGGAATATCTTGGAGTTTCATACCGCCTAGGGCGCCGAACCACGGGGGGCTGTGGGAGGCCGCCGCCAAGTCCACCAAGTTTCATTTATATCGAATTACTAAAAATAACCCATTGCAGTTTGAATTATTATATACTTTGCTTTGTCAAATAGAGGCTTGTTTGAACTCCCGTCCCTTAACTTCCCTATCTGATGACGTAGACGACCTTCTCCTTCTAACCCCCAACCATTTCCTCATGGGCAGGGATGCTTCGGTTATTCCCGAATTGGATGTCCGCGAGCTCCCGGAGAACAGAATAAGCAAATATCAAAAATTAAATGCTCTAATTCAAAATTTCTGGTTCAGATGGAAACGAGATTACCTTTCTGAGCTGCAAAAACGGACCAAATGGCAGGCCAACAACCAAAAGGCCATAAAGAAGGACGATCTGGTAATCCTGATGGAAGACAGTCTGCCTCCTGCATTATGGAAGATGGCGCGCATATTAACTACTCATCCAGGCCCGGATGGAGTAGTCAGGGTAGTTACCCTCAAAACAGCACAAGGCACTTTAGTGAGACCCATCACAAAAATATGTTTGATGCCAATAGAATCAAACTTGGATTCAAATTTCCCGACCCGGCAAACCACTGACCTTCCCAAGGTCACTGGGTCCCACTGGGGCTTCAAGTCAACAACCGCGAGATGATCATCCTCGCTGCAGATCTAATGGTACTATCTGCTTACCAGGGCACGGCCGCCCCTTAATTTATGATGATCTACCCAAATGATGACATGCAGAAGTACATGCTGATGTACTTTTCTAAAACGATGACCACCCTGGACAAGATGGCCGAGTAGTCTATCCGGTGAAGTGTTCATTCTGTTTTTTGGCAGTGCCATGCCAGTGAAAGTTAATGAACTGATAATCAGTCAACAGCGAACTAACAATTTATTGCTATTTGTGAATTGGTGTTGGTTAAAAAATATAATTGAAGTGAAAATTCTCCATAGAGACAATGAGACATTATTGATTTGTCAATTTTACAAAATTATTATTAATGTTGTGATTTTATTATTTTATTATTTATTTTTTGCATGATTTTTTAGAAATTTATAAATTTTCAGGGTTATTTTAATTGTTGGTTAGGTTCCCGGACCCTTTAAATTTAGATAGTTACACATCTTATAAATTTTTAGTAGATTGTGATTTTGATTGATTGATTGAGATTGATTTAGTAGATGTGTGTAGATTTAGGAATTTTCAGTTTGATTTTTAATTTCAAAAAACTTATTGTTTTTTTTCATTCCCCGCCCGGCAGTATGTTAAAAAGTGAAGGCTACTGCCATCTAGCGGCATATTTTTGTAGCTTATTGTTAGTTGATATTGCATTTTACAGATTAGCGACGTAAGACGAAACTAAAATTTAATGCTAAACGATAAAGTAGATTTCTGTTTTTATATCGTATAATGTATAATGGTGACACAAGCGTGTTTTGTTTATGTTGATAGTATTGAAAAATATTATTATAAATAGTCTGCGTTTCTAGTTTAAAGCTCTCTTAATTCGTGGATCTCCTGTAAACAGCTAGCATTGTCTAGCAAGCGGTCAAAGTGACCAAATTCAGTGTTTTGTCGGGTCGGGACAAATTATTGTAACAATGTGCATGTGAATAAAACCAAAGGAATTCCTCCTTGAATCCAGATGTTATTACTTGAAGGAAAGATTATTTTATCTAGATTTTAGAAGAATTTTTATTTTTGCAAAGTGATAAAAAATTATCAATATAGAGGTATATTTAAAATGTAAATTGTCGTTACCGCGACTGAATCGGTTTAGGTTTTGTAAATACGCAACCGGGCGTCAAAATGAAAATAATAAATTTTAACATTCGGTAACAATGTTTCTAATTGAAGCAAACTCAGTGAAAATGGTTTTATTTTCGTCGATGACTTATTGGGAGGTACTCTCTAATATTATGTAAATGAACAAAAAATTGACAACACTAGTTTTATTAAATTCAAAATAGTTTCACAGAATTCGAACAATTCATCAAATTTCAAAGCTTCTTTTCAAGTTCAATCGATGTATTGTTCAAATTCTGTGAAACCCCAGGCCCTGGCAGTTTCGGTGAAAATGTTTGTAAATTTGTATGTCGACAATTGTGGAAATAT
The DNA here is from genome assembly GCA_917880885.1 of Limnephilus marmoratus. Taxonomy (NCBI): domain Eukaryota; kingdom Metazoa; phylum Arthropoda; class Insecta; order Trichoptera; family Limnephilidae; genus Limnephilus; species Limnephilus marmoratus. The sequence continues at coordinate 23,868,362 of OU862924.1, read as the reverse complement.
TAATAAAGTTTATTTGTGTCTCTAAATAGAGCAAGATGCTTAGGACGAGTTGTTTAAAAAAATTGAACAATTGAACAAAAACTAACTGAAATACGAGTAATCACAGAACTTTAATACAACTTCCACAGAACGTGAAAAATAACTTTTAATATTAGATGAATTATTATTTTTTTTGACAACCCATCCTTAGTGTTAACCACTTTCTAAAGATGAAAATGACTGCTTGTTTTCAAATACATACGATAATATTATCTAAATTTGAATGTTAACCCAAAAACGAATGAAAAGCAAGACATTTTTTTCAAAATTCTCAACCAATGTTTAAAAATATATTACAACGTAGGCATGTACTTCAACATATAATATAATTTTAAAAAAAAAATTCGAAAGATCAGGCATTTTGGTTTGCACTTTTTTTAGCCAAAAAGTGTTTTCCCCTATGTTAGCAGTGCAATGCGAGACTTTAATGGACTATAGACAGAATTAGAGCAAACTTTTCCATTACCGCTGGATAAAACGGTCCATTTTTTTAAACCTGAGTGAGCGCAAATATATTTTTACCCAACTCGTTAAAACTTTATTTACACGAGAATGCCATTGAATATAAATGTGGATAGGCATTGACTAATTAAATAAGAGGCAATCACACAGAAATAGAAATAATTTAATGGACAAGGTTAAAAATGCAATCATTTTTCACAATAACTTCAGATACTTCGGTGGAATAACACCAGTTAACTACAGAAGTACCAATACTTTTTAAAATCAAGAAAAAAGTACTGTATTGACCTATTTCAACATAAGAAGTAATTTTACGTTAAGCCGCCGCTACCCGAATTTCTACCGATTTCTTACATATCTCCAAGAAGTTTTCAAGTTCTTAAAAAAATATTTGTTATTTTTGAAGATAATATATATACATTCCCCACGCCGAAACGCAAATTATATTAAATTCCCTCGATAGAAAAAAATCGAAAATTATGCTCCGAAAATTATTATACTGTTTTAGACAGCCCCTAAGAGATTTTTGCTCTATTTTAAACGAGTCGTGTTTTATTAAACATTTTCCCAATTTTCGCTTTAATTTTATCGATTTAAATATTAACGCGCTTTCTCCAACATTCGTAATTACATGTCTCTCTATTTTCTTCTTTTTGAGCGGAAAATGACAGGTTTTTGTTCTAGAGAAATACAAAAAAACAAAAAAATTACGGTCCACCGGTGCTATCTTAATCTTTCCGTTCAGTCCTTAAACCGTTTTCTGTTGTTGAAATTACGTTGATTAACTTTCTAAAATGTTCTCGCGTATCCTTAAATGTATGGTAGATAAACTTCTTCATCGAGCAATTTAGCATTCCCTTTGAGAATGAAGTTCCAAAGTCAGTACCAGATCTGATTATCTAACTTGTTCCGACTTCCAGCTGTGCCTACAACCGATTTGGCTATACTATTGCCATCCCTCACTACACTGATAAGGACGAAAATTTGTACAAATCTTTGTAATTTATATGAGAAAAGGGTATGTATACTGGTTCGCTGCTTTGATGTATCACGAAGTAGCCAGAATGAGTCAACGCTACTGGAAATTCGATAACACTCATGTAGACTGCAGTGCAATGGTACATCGCGCATAGATGAAGAGTTTCACCTAAACAACAGAGTAATGAAGGATCAGACATGTAGTTTCAACATCCTTCAACAGATGTCGTCAACATTCATAAAATTTCCACAGTCATGGAAAATATCTACTATTATACCGGTTCCAAAGGTAAAAAATACCAGAAAATGTGAAGAATTTCGACCAATCAACACCTTACCAAAATATGAGCAGATTCTTGAAGTTATAATAAAAGAACAAATTTTGCAATATCTAGATAAACACGATATTTTATACCAAGAGCAATCAGGGTTCAGATCTAATAACTCATGTGAAACAGCATTAAACGTAATTGTCGAAGAATGGAAGGAAGGAATGAATAATAATAAATTTATCTTAGCAATATTTTTGGATTTTCAAAGGGCATTCGAAACTATAGACCGAGACATACTAATAAGAAAGCTTAAAGAAATTGGTTTCTCATCTGTAGCCATTAAATTAATACAAGAGTATTTGAGAGACAGAAAGCAGGTAACAAAAATAAATAATCAATTTTCAAAACCAATGGAAAATAAGTTAGGAGTACCACAGGGATCGGTCCTTGGACCTCTATTGTTCATACTCTATATTAATAATTAATTAGTGAAAATATTTTCAAAATGCAAAGTACGACTTTTTGCCGATGATACACTAATAAACTTAATTGAAGATAACTATGAAGAACTAATACACATTTAAATAATGAACTAAATGATGTATCAAGATGGCTAAAAACAAATAAGCTTAAATTAAATACAAAAAAACAAAATGTATGGTGATCGGATACAAGAAGACATCCAGTGAAAGCAAAATTAAAATTGATGGTGAAATTATTGAAAATGTTACTGAAATGAAATACTTAGGAGTTATATTAGATTCCAAACTAAACTTCAATAGACATGCTGAATACACCCAAAAGAAAATTGGCAAAAAGATATCTTTTTTTGGAAGAATTCGGCCAAAAATTTCTAGAAAAACTGCAATCACCATATACAATTCAATTATTGCTCCACACTTCAACTACTGCTCAAGTATACTTTTCCTATGTAATGAAAGAGAACAAAATAAGTTACAAATTCTCCAAAACAGGGCTATGAGAATAATTCTTCGACGAAACAGATTTTCAAAAATAATTAAAATGTTAAAGGAACTAAATTGGTTGACCGTGAAACAGATGCTGACCTTGAACACGATGGTATTTATCCACAAAATATTGAACAACACGTTACCAAAATACTTCTCAAATAAAATTGTATACAATAAAGACATTCACAGATATAACACAAGGACGTGCAAGGAAATTAGGCTAAATTATTATAATTATATTATGATATGTAGTTTGTAGATGCCTTAACAGAGGTCAGTTAAGTGTTACCTTAGAAGAGTATCATCTATCGTAGTTCTTGTCTAATGCACGAATGGTTACGGAAATAGCCGACGGCATATCGTCACCTCATTTGGGTAGGGTTCTAACTTCACTTTATACCTTGTTCTGAGATATGAGGTGTCAAAGTTTGCAAAGACGAATCTTGTGTAAAGTGTTTTAATTGAACATATTATTCTGAAGGAAAATAAAAATAGTACATATACTTACCATTTTAGAACATACCTAAACATACAAATATAACCATAAGCCAACCAGCTAGGACATAATAATTCATTTCTCGAATGTGATTCCAAGCTAGAGCCATGTCTCATTTATATATTTTGCATTAAAATATGATAAACTAAAATACTTAACATACGATTGAACCTCAAAATAAATGAAATTTCTTAATTAGATTACGAAAATTCGTTTTAACACACTTTGAAACCTTAGAACATGGTAAGGCGAATTTAGAACCCTATCCAAACAAAGTGACGAAATATAATACGCTTCGTAATAATGATCAACTGTCAGGTGTACAAACAAAATAGAGGGTGTAAGTGATGACAGAACTTTGAAAAATAAATTATTATTTAAACTTTATTTATTTATTTTTATTGTAGTAGCTTAAACAGGTCTGTTGCTCAAAAATTTACATACATCGATTATTTAATTACAATGTAATACAAGAAATTATAACAAAAAGAGCAGCGAAAATACTTGGCCAAATATGCAAAAGTAGATAATTTATTATTGGCACCTGTGCTGATGGGATAATGATTTAGTCGGTACCATAAATAAACCAATCGAAATATTGCCTTCCTTTAAATTTAAATAAAGGGTTTCATCACAGTATCAGCTTCATGTGATTGATGGCAAAATATATATTTTAAAGTGTTGATGTTAATTTGGGATAAAATGTTTGGTGAATCAACTGATGCACTCATATTTGTGTAGAAGCAATAAATCGGAAAGTTTCCGTCTGGCTGTCAGAGAGTGTAATTTATAGTGTGAAATTCGGTCGTTATACACGGGTTAATTTTCTTGGTATGGATTCGATTCTATAATTGTGAATCTTGTAATTGGGAGACCAAATAGTGGAGCGGTATTCGAGAATACTTCGCACAATTGATTTACATAATGTTAAAGTTAATTAAGCACTTTTAAAGCAGAATTTAAATGCCTAATGATTTAACTTTGTTACTTATATGTACGAAAATACAATACAGATGGATCTGAAAATTAATTTGGGTATAGAAATGAGCAAAAAAGTGCTTTGGCATTCAAAGGTAATTTTAAAAAAAATCAGTTAGAACCTTATCCAAATGAGATTACATTATTGAATATGGTTGGAGAGTTAGGGAACGTACCCATACTACGTGACACACTTTTGCAATTTTTTACCCCACCCCCCCCCCGAGGACCAGTGTATTCCAAGACCCCCCCCTACAGTTTTCACGTAGTATTTCATAAATATGGTTTGGAATCATTTTTTGCTAACAAAAAATAAAAAATGAATTATTTGGCTTATATTTGTATTTATTAATACGGCGCTTGCTGCGTGACAGCAAGAGTGCATGCATTAGGTACAAGTGGAAAAAATATTATCAAGTTACAACTTATGTCAAAATATATTGAAACCGGAACGTAATTTATGGAAACCATTTCTTGTTATTTTTATAAACATTTTTCATCTCAATCATCTTCAACAAACACGTTCCCTGAACTTTTTCACTTATTTGAATGTACGAGGGTGGGTTTTTAAGTTTGCGGATTGGGTAAGGAGTGGAAATAAAAACCAAAATAATTTTTCCTTTTCAACATATTCACCTACTACTCTAATACTTTTTCCGATCTTTAAATTAACTTAAAGGAACTTTATAACAGCGCGGAACTCAATTTTCTCCACATTTCACAATTTCTTCCCGATTGAAGTGCTTGGTCGACGATAGCTCAAAGACTAATGACCTAATTACGATAAAACCCGGTGTTTATCCTAAAAATGAGTTGTTCAATTAGTACCTAATTCAGCGGTACCCCCATTAATCACTTACCTTCCCATTCCGCGAAATTAAAAACCTTCCCTTGTAGCTCGAAAAAATACGCGAGATTTCTAGATTGACTACGTGATAAAAACCTAAGCCCCCCCCCCCGTTGTGACCAAGCGTGGTATTTTGATGACCCCCCCCCCCCCCTGAACAGGACACGTAGTATGGGTACGTTCCCTAAGACCGCTGGGTTCCGACAGTGTTTGGGCACCCAGCTTCAGAATAACTTCTAGACTCCCATAGGATACTATATTACGGACCTCTGGTCGAGTTAAAAATTCGTTGTAAACCATGCGATAACGGAGGTAAAGCAAATATTCATCTTGACCAACCTTGATCTTTATTTAAGTTTTACCATACATTATTCAAGAAGCCTCAATCACTGAGATTAAACAGTACAAAAAGAAAAAAAAGTTAAATGTGCGTATTTGGGTATCTGCATTAACATTATATACATATTTGCAATTCTCTTTTTTATATAAAAAAAAATGTAATTATAATAATTTTATGAATAAATTATTAAAAACAGCTAAAATAAGAACAATAATAATCCTTAAAATTAGCCTTATTTTTCATAGTAAGTAGAAACTTTTCCAAACGTTTGGGTGTTATTTAAGGCGACGCACTACGTCGTGTAACATTCGGGAATAAGTCGCTAACAGTAACACTCCTTACGAAGATGGCGATAATAATTCCCGTTTTACCCCAGCCGCTTGTTTTGATTTATTTGAGAAAAAAACGTCGCCAAAAAGCGTGTTTTAATTTATTTTGAGTTCAATTCTAAATAATTTAATTTTCCACATTATACGATAAAACCATAACAAATTGGTTGTGATCAGGTGGAAAAAATATAATAAGCAGTAATTGTTGAATGAAACACTAGTATATATTGAATTATTTGGCGGGTATTTGATAAGCCACCATAGCTCAGTGGTCAGAGCATCCGACCGGCTATCAGAAGGACACGGGTTCAAGTCCCGTTGGCGGCAAGTATCTTTTCTCGGAATATTTTTCAATGTAAATGAGTGTTTCAGGCTGACAATTATTGCTTATAATAATTGTTACCCTTTGTGCTATGCATAAAAATCTTGTCTAAACGTTAGTATATAAATAAAAAAATAATAATTAAAAAAAAATTAATTCAAATTAATTTTTAGCGTATTTTTAGGTTTGACACTTTATTTTTTGGGGCATATAAAAATATGTTTATTTCAATTGCAAATATATGTTCTACTCACACTATTTAATTAAAGCATCTGATATATTTCTAAACAATCTAATCTACAAATTAAAACCACACGATTTCGCATTACTTAGCAGTGCAATACCTTAATATGTAAATGCATTGTTTACTTTGTTCAAATTTCTACGATCTAATATTATAATGTGTTATTTGAGAAAACAAGCTGATTGTATTTACGTACAAGATCAACACGAGCATGCGGAAATTATCTTCAAGGCAAATTCAAATTACCTACGTCTGCTAGCACCATTACCAACACCATGTGAAGCCGCCAATATCAGAACTTATCGGGATATAAATATCTGGTAGTATATTTGCAAACCCAATAGCCTGCGAATTCGGGAGGGATGTTCTGACACGTGATCGGGGGATCGAACATCTGAATAGAAATATCTACGGAGAGAAGGGTAGAGATATTGTGGGGTGGTTTTCGGTATTGTAGACATAGAAGGTAGCTGATCTAGTGGGTTCAGGTTGTGACGCTTGCCTTTGTGTTACAAAAACAGCCGAAGTCAATATTTAACCAGGAAATTGCAAACATTTCAAAACTTTTCTATCGTATAAATTTAAATTAAATAATAATAATATTATTCTGTGTTCCTATTTTCAGTTAAGATTTAAGAAAGAATAATTTAACATTGATTGCCATCTTGCAAACAAGTATTTTATTGTCTCGACACAGGTATATTCCAGTGAAACAGGCATCGAAAAACCCTGCATAAACATGCTTTATATATATAAATAAGTAAATTGTGTGAAATTTTTTTTTAAAAATTACAATTTCAACTATATTAAGCTACCTAAATTAGACGCATTGTTCTTATAAACATTATTAAATGATCGCCAGAGATGACGTAAGCACAGAACTCAAAAACATTGACTCCATACAGAACGTTATGAATTTGTTATTCGTCTTGAGGGAGCGGTCCTGATCGGTAGAGAAATGAAAGGCGTGCAGTCGATGTGTGAGTCAGTCTTTATTGTGGCTACGTAGTGGAGGTCGATGCGGAGCGGGAGCGGAGTGCTAGTAGTGATGCTGCTGCGCGATGATGTGAAGATGAAGGTCAGGACACTACGGCGGTGAAGATCACAGGTCTTCAGGAAGCCGGCATGTTGCCCTACACCGTGGCGGTGTAGACGTGACCTTGGTCCAGGCGATGGCCGTCGTCGCGTTGACGAGGTATTGGCGGCTGTGTGTCCAGTGGGTCGGAGCACACACGTGACGCAGGAAGGAACCTTGAGAGGCGATGAGGATGCTGGCGCGTTGTCAGGTGCTGGTTGCTGCTCGTTGCAGGATGCTGGATGATGGCGCGTTGCCGGTTGTGGTTGCTGCTCGTTGCAGGATGCTGGATGATGGCGCGTTGCCGGTTGTGGTTGCTGCTCGTTGCAGGATGTTGATTGCCATCTCATGTCGAGATGGTAGTTGGAGAAGTTCCTCGAAGGTGCTGGAATGTTCCTGGGTCACGCTGGATAAATTGTTCACTGCTAACTGCGCGGGCCCGTGCCGGGCGCAGTTACTGCACTGCTCGGACTGTGTTCCTTTATCGATGAATGGAAGGTAAGTACTGACTGACTCCGAGCAAGCGAGCGCGGCTTATATACCCGTGGCAAGTAATTAGTCTCGCGGTAGGTAATGCGGTGAATTCACGCAAAGGTGCGAAATCGCTCGAACTTTCTGCGGGCACTTGTTTGGTACAGCCAGACGTTCTAGCTCTTTCGCGCAGGTGGCGGAATTATCATTCCGCTGTAGGTAGATGCAGTATCGGCCGTAGGTAGGTAGTTCGTTGTGTGGGCTTCCAGCGAATTCTGTGGAGGCCCAGTGGCGCAGCGGTAAATTTCACGGGGCGGGTTAAGTAACCGCCACAGTCTTTTGAAAAGAAAATTCCATTGAAAATGAAAAATTTAATTAATTAATAAATAACGAATAATCAAGTTTTCACATTTAGCAAGCACTTTATGAGTATGCATGATTATAATATTGAGATTAAAATAACTTAGTTTAAACACAACTTTATTGAATATATCTTTAACTAGCAGACCCGGACACACGTTGCTGTGCCTTACTCAACCTTTATAACCAACGCCATCTGTTAATTTGCATACATATCAAATTCACACCGCCCGCAGCATGAATTGAATCTTTGACTTTCTCGACTTTTCTCTACTATAATAACCATGTATTATATATATAAACCTTCCTCTTGAATCACTATCTATTGGTAAAAACCGCATGAAAATCGCTACCTCCTTCTTTAGCCAACGTTTCGGACAGCGTTGCAGTGTCCACGCTGTCCGAAACGTTGACTAAAGAATGAGGTAGCGCAACACGGCATAACACCCCAAAAACAAATAACGAAAATACTTTTGGCCGTGAAAATCTTAAAACGTATTCGATCTTGTTCCACTTTTACTAGAACACTAAGCGGACGTGAACATGAGAGAAAATTGTTTCCCTGAAAAGGACATCACTGAAGGAGGTGAATACCTACGTATGCACCAATATACACACTACTTAGTTTGGTTATTATGTTTTTTCGGTTTTCTCTATTTGCGCAAATTATAGATGGACATCAATAGTTCTTGTAATAGATGGTGAGAAAATAGAAATTATTATATATTAGGAACACTAAAATGTATTCAAAAATCACAAAAATTTTGAACATAATAATAATAAATAGGTGAAATAATAAAAAAAATCTGACATGTCTATCCGAGACACTATCTTAAGTTACAAATAAATTCGTCAGAACTTTGTAATCATTTAGAAACATAGCCACCAAAAACGTAGGAAAAATTCATTGACTATAATAATATTGAAAAATGAAACAATACAACTGTGTATAAACCACTTATATAATGCGTAAATCCTACCGGTTTCGGAACAAACGTTCCTTTTTCAGGGAAAGCTTATACTAATTTGACAGTTTCGAACAATGTTTTATTATGGTAGGGGTGGAGCCGTTGCTAGTTATTAATGTAGATTGGGTTGGTAGTATTAATGTAGAGTGGGTGGGTAGGGGAACAAATCCATAATTGGGCTATAAGATAATATTTTTTGTTTGTTGAATAATCGATTCATTATTTCAAAGGGATTTTTTAATGTCCAAGGCATTTAAGTTATCCAAACGTTTTCCTTTATGATTAATATGAAGAATATTTATCCCTGTATTTTTTTTCAAACTATGGTTATTTTCAATGATATGGTTAGCGACTACATTACCATAGTTACCACTCTACATTAATACCTACCCACAAAATCTACATTAATAAGTAGCAACGGCTCCACCCCTAACATAGTAAAACATTGTTCGAAACTGTCACATTAAGTATGTATAAGCTTTCCCCGAAGAAGGAACGTTTGTTCCGAAACCGGTAGGATTTACGCATTATATAAGTGGTTTATACAAAGTTGTATTGTTTCATTTTTCTATAATGGATAACCACAAAGTGATAGCTACATTAAAAAATATAATAATATTGCTTATTCTGAATTTGAAATAAAAGATAGTCAAAAATCACGTAAAATAATTAGGTCCCAATGGCCAAGTTGGTTAGTAAGACAGAACTCATAGCAGTTTTCAAACATTTCGGACTTTTTGGCGCTAAATGGCAATTTTTCAGTATTTTGATGTATTTTGACTATTTTATCGCTATATTGCAGTTTTTAAACATTTTGGGCGCTAAATTGCAATTTTTCAGCATTTTTATGTATTTTGACTATTTTATCGCTATATTGCAGTTTTTAAACATTTTGGGCGCTAAATGGAAATTTTTCAGCATTTTGATGTATTTTGACTATTTTATCGCTATATTGCAGTTTTTAAACATTTTGGGCGCTAAATGGCAATTTTTCAGCATTTTGATGTATTTTGACTATTTTATCGCTATATTGCAGTTTTTAAACATTTTGGGCGCTAAATGGAAATTTTTCAGCATTTTGATGTATTTTGACTATTTTATCGCTATATTGCAGTTTTTAAACATTTTGGGCGCTAAATGGCAATTTTTCAGTATTTTGATGTATTTTGACTATTTTATCGCTATATTGCAGTTTTTAAACATTTTGGGCGCTAAATGGCCATTTTTCAGCATTTTGAGGTTTTTTGACGATTTAAGCGCTAGATGGCAGTTTATAACCATTTTTGACGATTTTGGCGCCAAACGGCAATTTTTCAGCAACTTCATTCCCAGTTGCGACCGATACTTTTTATTTTTCTGTTTTCTGTTTCATATTTCGTTTAGATCTGTTATCTTCTTCTTCTTCTAAGATTAATAAATATGTGATTCAATTAATTTCTCCGGGCCGAAGTTTGAGACACCTGCCTAGCTATATTGAATATTATTATTTGATATTCCGCAGATGAAAGTCGCACAAGAAGTGCGTTTTTTGTCTTCCCACTATTTCTGAAAAACACGATTTAGGCACGGAAACATCGTTCACAGATCAGTGACGGAAATTTCTGGAAAATCCCATATCTGACAAACAAGAGGCTTCCTGTTTCTCATATGAATGTAACAAGATTTTCACATTGGATGAGAGCGTTGTTTATGTGTTTTGGTCTGTAATGCCGCGTGTGTTTTATTTGTTTTTGCCTCTTGAAAATTTCGTTGAAAAAACCACAGATAAAAGATGAACGACTACCTTAGCTTGATCAATATTATTATTAATATGAATTTGTTAGTTTGTATTATTTATAGTAAATTTATTTTAAACATACAAATTACGAAAAAACTTTCAATAGCAGATGTATAGTAGCTCCTTGCATTATTAACGGTTACAGTAGGACATGGAGGCACTGCTGAAAACCAGCTGCATTCCAGGAGAAATCCTGAATTGCAGTTGAGCAGAGGACCTTTTCATCAATAGACTCAATGAAAAAGAACAATAAATGTATAATACTTTACAAAATCTATTGACGAATAAACGTTTTTATTATAATTATTATTGTGTTATAATGGGCAGTTACACAAATTAATATTCTTATATAAATACCTGCGACACAAGTGCCCAGTTGGCCTAGCTTTATTTTTTGTATGTGAATACCACACAAGTCTTAAGAGGGCATTACCAGAGAAAACCAGAAATATGTCATTTTCAAATCAGATTTTAGACGTATTGACTCTTTTCCACAAAAAATTATAAATGGATTTCGAAAGATTGTTCTTTTATCTAGCATTCGCATGTAATAAATTTTGAGATTTTTTTAATTTTTAGTATAATATGGTTATTTCATAGGTCGTTGGCAGATTTGTTAAATTTTCAAAAAAGATTTTGTATTATACCACACCCATTTCAAATAATATAATCATACAGTAAAATAAATCAATACATTATCTAGCAAACGCATGTTTTAGAAATTTTAATTTTAGTTTCAATAAAATCTTTAAAAAATATGTACGTACATGTGTTTCTTGACGAAAATTGGTCCATTTTTTGTATTTATTTGCGCACTTACAAACTAATATATTTCAGATTTTTTTAACATTCTTATTAAATTTAGACATTATTGAAAAATGATAAATAATTATAATCAAAAAATAACTACAAAAATACCTACATTATTTTAATAGTTTTATTTTAAGGTATAAATTAAAGCTAATTTGAATTGAAATAAATTCGATATTGAGTTATAAATTAAAAAAGCTGGTACGGAGAATAATTAATCTTTCTCGTTGTAACCGCCCTGCACGATCGTAAGAAAAACTTTCGACGAAATGTGGATTTTCGTCCGCTGGCTGGTTAAACGCTCTTAACTGCTCCCAATCGTCTGGAGACAGTGAAACTATGGCATCCGCAATTGGGGAATGTTGTAAAGCTAAATGTAATGGGGAGGGGAAGTAGATAAGGAAGAGGAAGGTGGGGAAGTGCTAACAATTCAGAGTTAGTCACCAAATACGGCTAAAGTCATTTTCAGCAACGTTTCAATTCTGAATTATGGTCTTACACACGGGCGATACTGAAAGTATCTTCCACCCTGGAACGTGCAGTAAATATACTTTATATTATTTTTAAATGGTTAAATTGTGAAAAAACACAAATCAATCAAACGAAATTTATTTGTCCACGCCGGGGTTTTAACCCGCGACCTCCGGGAAAGGGGCTGTCCTAAGCCAACCTCGGAATCCCCAATTGGCAAGCGGTATGTTACGAGGCTGACGAGAGTGAGGAAAAGTAGGAGATGAAGAAAAGGAAGGATGGGAAGTACCTGGATATCTGAAGATCAAAACAAGGAGAGAGCTATTTCAAGTAACGTTTCTGTTCTGAACGGTGGTCTTTCACCAGATCGATAGATTGAGAGAATCTGTAACTGAGAGATGATTAAGAAGTCGACAAATTAGGGGCAATATGGTTTAATGCTACTGTTACCAGCTAACTGTCAAAGTTAAATATGATCGAATCGGGTACGGCTCAGTTGCAAGCGTTCCGGGTTTCGAGTTTCGAACTGGGTTCGAGTTTCGCTAATATTGTCTTCATGAATTAAAATAATTAAATATTCTCCGATCAAAACCTAAAGACCTTAATTCGGCGAATACCCGAAAAGGAGTTCGTAAGCAGGGCTTCTAAGCATTTCATAGGCCTGATACTTTATTATCGTAGAGGCTTATAAAAAGACATGTCAAAAACGTCGCTCGATTATAAAGCGAAGGCTAAGATGTGTTCTGTTAAGAATTTAATTGAGGCATATACTCCTATAATAAAACTATGCGATTAGTTTTTCAAAACAAATGATACTTACTCACTAGAACACGATACAGTAAGCCGTTACGTAAGTGCGATTTTGAACAAAATGTCAAAGAAAAGAAACATACCGCTTTGGCTGGTGATGAGATTTATTTTTCGGGTGGTAGGGGATGTTGGAAAACTTTATCCCTGGGTAGTCTTAACTGTGGGAACGGTTTCCGGTTGAGGGTAAAGACTAACCTAAACCATGTTCAATTCTTAAATTCTACTTCCTTCGACGAAAAGAAACTTTGTTTGGTGCCCTCTTTTATCGTTTTTGGCAATCATCCGGATAATTTATTGGCTGTAGTCCGCAATCATAGAATATACCAGTGACGCAAGTTTCAAAATCATGAAGGGCAGCGTCTTTTTCAGCCTGAAAAAGATGCAGCCCTTCATGAAGCGGAAAATACTCTCATGATGTCATGAAATTTGGACACCTTTCTCTGAAGGAATAGAAATTCTTGGTCAGTACGACAATTTTTATCTTGCGAAATCATTTAGGAATATTTGATTTGACAGGACAGATCGTGCCTTTGGGTAGAATGATTACACTCCTAAACTACCCTTTTTCAAAGGTAAACATTTTTCACTTAAACGTCAGCGACTTTAACTTTTACGTTGTTAAGCCTCGATGACCCACGGCTAGTTTACAAGCTACTATCTGGGAAATTCACTATCTGTTAGTCAACTCGCCAAGTGTCATCGTGTTGCTTGCTAACTAGCAGCGACTAGCAGATTGTTGACAATCTACGAAAAAAAGTTGAAAGGTCGTCAACTTTACTCGTCTACACGCTTGTTCCGCTTGCTCGTGATTGGTTTATTTATGTTTCCAACATGGCTTCCGATAATCAGCTGATTTCGACTGTCGAACATGTGAAGAATTAGTTCACGCAGGCGTCGTTATTCTTGTTACTGGCGCTAGCAGCGGTCTCAGTTTCCTACGCTTCTGAGCGAGTGGACAGTTTTGTGGGTCATCATGACAATCTCACTCGCCGATTTACCCGCTTTTAGATAGTAGCTTGTAACTCGCCTTGTGTCATCGAGGCTTAAATATAATAATTTCCAGAGACAGAAAACAATAAAAAAAAATTAATGATTAAAAGACAAGAATTAAAGTCAGCTGAAAGAGGTCAACGAAATAGGTCTAAAACAGCGATAAAAACAGCAAAGAAGACGCACTTTTTTTTCTTTTTTTTTTACACGAGCTGCACATAGGAGGCTCTGAGGAAAATAATTTCCCTCAGGGTCTATGTCATCTTTGGGGATGCTGTGTGGAGGGTTTTTTTAAGGAAAGGAAGGAGAGGAGAGTTCTGTGAAGGAAAAGGGTTTAAGGGGTGGGTAGGAATCTGGGGTTCAGTATGTCCTGGTCATCCACCTCCAAGACATAGACAAACCTCAACCCATGAACCTGGGTACCCCTGCTAAATCACCAAACGTATCGAACCACTTGGGGTGACCTATGGCATAGGTGTTGGTTATCCAATAAAGGTTCCCGGGGTGGCGGTACCCATTCCAGCCTTCCAAAGTGAGATGATTAAATGAGACCTAATTAAATGAAATTAAATAACTTCCGTCTGCGTCAGCATAGGATCCCCTAGTAAGGAGGACAAGAAGAAAATATCAGAAAAGAAAATATAAAAGAAAATATCAGCCGACTGATTTGTCCTGCAACATGACACATGCAACGTTTTCCGCATACTGTGATGGTAATAACTGATTTTCAAGTTTGCTAAGTTATTCGTAACCCAGGAATTTTAGTGTTTCTTTAAAAACATAAAAGGTACTCAAAGATGTGTTTCATACCTCTGTGTATTTGTGATATGCACTAATCCGGTAGGTGCTTACCCGAATGTAGAGAAAACTACATTTAGCCTATTTTTGATGAAAAATAATAATTTTAATTATTAATTATTCTCTGCCTTTTTCGTCATTTGTTTTTGGGTTGTTATGCTGTGTTGCGCTACCTCCTTCTTTAGCCAACTTTTCGTACAGCGTTGCAGTGTCCATCATCATCAGGGCAGATCCGGTAGATGTGTAACGCTGTCCGAAACGTTGGCTAAAGAAGGAGGTAGCGTAATACGACATAACACCCCAAAAACAAATTACGAAAATACTTTGGCCGTGAAAATCTAAAAACGTATCTATTCTCTGCCTGTTTATTGATCTTCAATAAATATTTTTCCTGTCATTGAAAATAATTGTGCTCTGGGAGGTGAGTGGCTTATATACCTATATCTGAGGTGATGGATTTAGGAAGGATTCAAAAAAAAAAACTTTTTTTTTTTACATGTGCTCCACACAGGAGGCCCTGAGGAAAATAATTTCTCTGAGGGCCTATGTCATCTTTGGGGATGCTGTGTGGAGGGTTTTTTAGGGAAAGGAAGGAGAGTTCTGGGAAGGAAAAGCGATGGGTAGGAATCTGGGGTTCAGTGTGTCCTGGTCATCCACCTCCAAGACCTAGACAAATCTCATCCCATGAACCCGGGCACCCCTGCTAAACGGGTGAAACGAAACGTAGCGAACCACTTGGCGTGACTTATGGCAGAGGTGTTGGTTATCCAATAAAGGTTCCCAGGGCGGTGGTACCCATTCCCGCCTCCCAAATTGAAACAACATAATTTATTTATGAAAATGTGCCGCTTTATAGAAGAAATAATCTTCCTATCTATACAAACTACATAGATAGACGAGGCCTATACTCTTGCTGGAAGTGGGTTGCCATATCTTAAATTTGGCAACCAGGACAAGACGCGTGAAAACCCCGGATTTTAGAGCCCAGAACCCGGACATGTCGACAGGTTTTGCAAAACTGAACCCTTTTAAAGTTTAGACTTACTCTAATGTAAGTTATATTATTAATTTTTTTAAGCATAAAATACCCAAAAACTATACTCATTTATATCACCTTAAAGTTTTAATCAACAGCCATATTGTAAATTTCTTTTACGTAATAAAAATAATGATCATAACTTTAACTACAAAAATGAAAACAAATTATTGCACTCAAAAGTACATTATTTGATTATCTAGCTATTAAAGCTTTTTCCTCGCCTTTTTTACTTTTCAGTTTTTTTTGTATTTATCACTCTTTCCGATAGCTTTTAGAATATCTTCCCTTTTTAAAAGGAATTTGTAAAAAAGCTGTGTTCTTGGAAATTTAATTGAATTTTAATTAAAGATAAATAAAACAATGTTACTTTGTTTGAACCACTTTTATGTTTGTTTAAAGCTGATCGGTTTCAGAACGACCGTTTCTTCCTCAGAACAAACTATACATTTGACTATAAATTTTAAGATTAAATTTTTTTTTAAACGCGGACATCAAATGAAACCCCGCCCGGACGCTCCCCGGACGCCCTCTAAACTAGTACAAATCCGGGGAAACCCGGACGGATGGCAACCCTAGCTGGAAGGCATCTCCTTCAGGTTAGTGCACGTTTTCATTACATGTTCAGGCAATTCTTGACCATAATTTTTGAGATGGGAACGCCGCGCACATAATTAATTATTTGTTTTCATTCTTAACGTATGAAACCCGCCCTTGTTGAGGCTATTAATATGATGTACCTGCACCGTTTTGTAAGACTTTAAAAAAAGGTGAAATAAATACTTTTTTTCCTTTTATTTGTAGGAACACAATTCTGAATATCGGAATGCATCCTAATAAAATACCATAAATTCAGACGTCTGCTCCGGAACCGACGCGCCGCTCCGCCTAGAAGTGGCAGCTACTTTAACTACAGTCGGGGCGGGAAATTCAATTTATGTTCTCCTTGAGCTGCAGAAGATTCGGATGTGTTTCGTCTCACCGCAGACATCGTGTTGGGGTATGTTGGGGGCGTGTAGCGTGTAGAGGCAGAGAGAGAGGCGAAGATACGTAAGTACGGAATAAGAAGAATGAGATAACGTTAACTTCGAGAAACACCAGAAGTTGCGCCTGGAAAATTGAGCGAATTCGAAAAGTAAATATAAATGAGTAAAGTAAAAGTAATAAAGTAAAGTAAATATTCGAAAAGGGTTGAAAATATATTGATTGAAAATGACGTTAAAGGATAGGTTGTTTCGCAGAATTTGAACAGTCCATCGAATTTCAAAGTTTAAATTCAAGTTCCTTGAAAATTCCATTCAAATTTTGTAATTATTTCGTCATGGGCCAGTTGTTTCACGGTACTTTGAAGTTTGATAGTTTGTTCAAATTCTGTGAAACAACCGTCAATAATTGGCGTATTAGGTCGTGCTTATTAAATAACAATGCTAGAGTTAGAAAATCATTACCATTTTATTTTTCTGTGTCTGATTCTTTTTCATATTTTCGTTTACATTTATAAGTATTATCTTCTTCTTCAAAGATGTATTACATTGATGGGTAAATAAAAATTGAATATTCATTAAGATCTTTAGAAAAGGTCAACAGGATTCCTATAAAAATAATCGGATGATTTATCCGAGACCGGTAAGATACGAGAAATGGAAAAAAATAGTCGAAGATAATATTATTATTTCTGAATTCGACTTGTGAGATCGACAATAATGACTTAAAAATAATACATCTCAATGGCCGAGTTGGTTCAGTCCTTTTTCCCGGTAAAACAAGAGATCCTGTGTTCGAATCCGTTATTTTATTTTATTTTTCTGGGTTTTGTTCTTATTCACATTTTCGTTTAGATTTATTAGTAGGTATTATCTTCTTCTTCAATGGTATATTACAATGATGAGTATAACCCTAAAAAGTTATTGTAACAAGAGTTATTTCACTAATACATAAAATACTAATATACACTCTTATTGTCATGTATGGGTAAGCAAGAAAAAGAACTGTTTCTCAGTGACGTTTCGCTAAGATATCATTGTCTGAACTCTAATTGTGCCACCTAAAGGGCTGTAGGTAAGTACATTATTTAACTTAATCTATGCATTAGGCTAGGTCGAAAAAGTAAAGATTTTTGCTACAGAGAGTTGCTGCCTGTATGTGTAAGAATGAATGTGTTCTCCGATGCAGTTTTGAAGAGGCATTTTTTCGGTAGCTCCACACAGAAGGGCCCGGAGGAAAATACATTTCCTTAGGGCCTACATCATATCATCTTAGGGAATGCTGTGTGGATGTTCTTTTTAAGGACAGGAAGTTCTGGGAATGAAAAAGGTATCAGGGGTGGGTAGGAATATGGGGGTCAGTGTCCAGGAGTGACAGATGTATGAATCCAATGAATCCATCGCTCCAATTGCAAAATTGAAATATTAGCGAAATTTTAATTTTCTTAACTTCTAACGAACTACATACATACAAGGTGGCGCAAAATTAATCACCCCATCGGAAGATGTTATAATTTTTGCAAATGGCGTCGTATGTCAATCATATTTGACATTTATGAACTAGAGAGCTGCAGAATACAAACAAACAAGCAATGGAGCGCTATACTCCACAAGAGCGTGGAATAATTGTGTCGATTTTAGCTTTTAGCGATTTTGTATCGAAAGTCATCATAAGCGACGAGGCGCATTTCCACTTAAGCGATTACGTCAATAAACAAAATCTTCATTTCTGGGGCACTAAAAAACCACGTGTGATGCACGAAGAGCCATTGCATCCATTCAAAGCCACTGTGTGGTGCGGCGTTCACGCGGCATTACGGTCACTGTTACTGTCGAACGCTACAGGGCCATAATAAGCGGCTTCTTACTGCCGGAATTAGATGAGCAGGGCTTGGTGAACATGTGGTTTCAACAAGACGGTGCAACCGCACACATAGCACGAGCCACAATGGATATTGTGAAGGAAGCGTTTCCTGGTCGCGTAAACTTACTTTTTGGCGATTTGACATGGCCAGCAAGATCGCCCGATTTAACCATCCCAGACTTTTTTCTTTGGGGCTACTTGAAGTCGGGGGTTTATGCCAACAAGCCTCAGATAATCGCATTCCTTAAAGAGAATATTCGACAGGAATGCGAACAGTTATCACCGGAAATCTTGCGGAAAGTTATGGAAAATGCGATACAACGGGCACAAATATGTATCAACACTTGACGGATATCATCTTTTCCACTTAGCAGAAAAAATTGTAAAAGTCCAAATAAAGCTTTCCATTACTAAAAATCTTTTTTTTTTATTTAGTAAAAAAGTTATTCCAAAACAAAATTGGATGATTAATTTTGCGCCACCCTGTATCAATGTCGATCCCTGTCGATCGTAAAAATTTAATTCCAAAATATTTTTCCAAAAATATTCGTTTTTGTCAATTTCTATAACAAACGGATGGGTTGTTCCAAAAAATTCGAACAATTATTCATTAAATATTTGAAATTAATTTTCAAGTTCTGTGATTGTTTCAGTTTTATGTAGCAACTGGCCAACAATGATATAATAATAACCGAACTTAAAAAGAACTTACACAGACCGTGAAATCAACTTAAAATATTTGATGAATTGTCCATAATGGAGTGCTGGTACCTATCCTGGTGTATGTCAGTTCAGGCATGGCACTGGCAGAGGAAGGATGAAAGTAGACTGAATGCTGTAGAAATGAGATCCCTGATGCGTATGTGTGGTAAAACCATGTACGATCGTGTGAGAAATGTGGAGATCCACAAAGAATGCAAGGCTGATGTAAGCGTAATAAGTTAGATTAAGATAGGGACGCTCAGATGGTTTGGGCATGAAGAGCGAATGAACGAGGAAAGGAGTGTCAGGAGAATACATGACGCAAATGTGAAAGGTAGAAGAAATAGTAAGGTAGGGACGCCCGAGGAAGACAAGGCACGACCAAGTGAATCAGATACTTGAGTAGGGCCATGTGAAGAGTCGGAATAATAGAAGAGCATGTTTGAGTCGATGTATGAGTGTGAACGAGGCAAGGAGTGTGTGCCAAGATCGAGTTGTTTGGCGGTCCGTCCTCTCCGCCAACCCCTGCGAGGAAACGGCGTGATGATTAGTTAGTTAGTTAGTTACGAATTGTTCAAATTTTTTGAAACAACTCGTCCCTTAAATTACAATTTTTATAGGAAATAGCACTAAATACATCACCAGCCACCCACTGCAAATAAGATATGGATACAATCACGGCATCAAGGACAAGGAGCCTTGTGGTCCTCGAATCAAATGGTCCCAGAAGACATCACGTGATTTCTCTACCCCTTATTCCAATGAAGGAGAAGTGATTGATGGAGCCACCCTTTGTGACTCGAAGTCAAACTAATCGGGGCTGCTGGCCCTATTGTTGGGAACGAGGCTGGCGTTTGGTTACCTATTTTGCAGCCCCGATCACGGTACAAAAAGCTCATTCAGGCTTCTGTTGGTCGACTCCAGAGTTGATTTTATGGGAATAACAAGTAAGTGCGTGTAACTCTTGATAATAATATCAGATCCAGTAAAAAATAAACAAATTTCTACCTAAATACGAAGAATGTATATTTTTTTTCATTTGTAAAATCCAATTAAAAATAAAAGGATTTAACATTTTATGGTATATTTTCAACAAGGTATTACGCCGAAATGCAAACAATATGAATTAGAAAAATAAGGATTTGAAACCTTTGTAACATTCGCTGTTTTTCTGCATTACAATTATTACCGTAGCGTCTGCATGGTTGAATTTCAGAACCCATCTACGAGTGCATGTCAAATGCCACGCCATACGCACTGCGCCACAAATAACATCTGTGTACGTGGAATTTCACACAAAGCTACTGTTATAATTCGGTTTCGAATTCAAGAATTCGACACAAGATGTCGCTACTTCCGTCAGCAGCTCGCAAGTGGACGTTTAATATTTGGATGATTTATATAGCGCCGTTTTTGTGAAAACTTACCTCAAGGGCTCTTCCTCCCTAGATATAAGTACTACGGATTCACAAAATTTAAGTATCTTTCCTGATGTGGAAAGGTTGACGGCAATACTTGGCAAGTTTTGAATAATAGTATCACGCGGCTATATATTACATCTGACGTCATTGCGTGTCTCGGTTACTTTCTCACGATTACTTTGTCTCGGTGACTAGCTGTCACAGTGGATCCGAGGAACTGGGTATTTTTGGAATCAGTTCCTATCGGATTTATAAAATGGTCACCAACACTCAAACTGGGCAAAGCCTAACTAAAAGCCGCCCGCAGCGCCTAGCAGAAAAAACCTGCGGAGCGGATATTTAACTGCTAGTTATTATTTATTACCGAATTATTACTTATCACCTTTATTTTTTGTAGGTCATTAATATCTACCGTAAAATTACAAAAATAATAACAATAAAAATAAATTAAGGTAGGTACCTTCACCTACCTGCAGTAAATAGTATTTTTCTTTATTAAGGCGATGCACCATGTCGTGTATATTTCGAAATCGGGTCGCTTACAATAACACTCTTTATGTAGATGGCTATAAGATTTAAATCACCGCTGAACACCGGCCGCCTGTTTTGATTTATAGAGAAAAAAACATTCGTGCACAAATATTTAAATGTTTTACCATAATTTTCTAGAGCACTTAATTTTCCACAGTATAAAATAAAACCATAACGCAAAAGGGATTGTAAGTAGGAGATTTTGAACTTTAAAGCTGTATTTATAAGCTTAATAAAATATTTTTTCTCCCCAATACTTTTATGAAAATACTTCTCAAAAAAAATTCGATTACTTCAAAGGCCAAGATGTGTTCTATTCGCAACATTTAATTAAAGCATCTTAAGTATTTCTAAGCGCTCTAATTTTCAAACCAAAAATACATGATTTTGCATGACTTCGTAGTACTTCGCCTTAAGATGAAGTTATACATGAAATCCTATTTAGATACTATTTTGATTAATCTTTACGACGAATCGGCTTACAGTATGAACATAAAAAAAATGCCACGGATAAATCGAAGCTTTTACTAGCTTTTCTATGTATTGGAATTACAATAAAATTATTATTTACGTTACAAAAAATATAAGCGTAAACCACCAAAAAAATTTTTTTTTATGACTTAACTATGAAGTAATACAGGAAACAATTTAAAAAAAATACACATTTATGGCTAAGACTATTTTTGAGGTTTTCCATGTTCTAACATTTTTTCGTTCTTATAAAATTATGCACAAAATAAATAAAAACCTCTTTTTCGCTTACTTGCTTCGTGCAAATAAGACGCTCGATTTTAAAATTTTGCAGGCATGAGATTCAAAATATTTCTAGCGTTTATATTCCTCTTAAAAAAGAAAATGAAGTCGAAAAGGGTAAATTCGAAATAAAGTTTCGTTACAATTATAGTACGTACTAGCTGAAGTCCCCGGCGCGGCGTTTCCCAATCTTTACACAGAGTTTTTCAAAATCAGATGAAAACGTTAATTCTTCCCTCATATTTTGAACGTCAAGTGTGCAAAATTTCATCAAGAAGTATCAAAAATCTGCTTTAAGGGGAGGGAAAGGTGGGGGTGGTTTTTAAAAATCTCGTGTAGACTGTCACTTTCCTCTTGTTTTGAAAGTCACGTGTGCAAAATGTCACAATTCTCGGAAGAAACTGTGGATTTTTGTAAAAAAAACAAAAAAATGGCGTTGAGTAGATGCTCTTTAAAAATATGATATTATTATAGAAAGGAGATATAAGTGAAAACCCTTTAATTCATTAAACTATGTAATTGTAAATACTATTCTCATTACAAAATAATGTGTATCGCATTGCGTAAAAAATCTAGTTAAAAAAATATAACAATAGAGATTCTGTATCATTCTTAGTTTAAAAATGCCTAACTTCAAGAGGTCTCTGACATTTAACAAATGTACAGGGGATGAAACAAAAGAAAGTCCTCGAAGAAGTTATCAGTGATTTGCTCGGGTAGAAATTCTGGGAAGTGACGGTTTAACTTCACTAATGTGTGAGTGATATTGGAACATCGCTGAATTTTAGAAATATTAATTTATTTTTAAAGGCATCCGGAAAGATTTTATTTTATACTTTGAAGTAGTGTTAAGAGATTTTCGAAAACCATACATATAGTACATAAATATGTAGGTACATATACAAATGTGATATACTAAATTGCGGAAATTAAAGTTCATCAATTGTAGAAGACGGGGACGCCCGAGGAAGATTTGGCATTATCAAGTAAACCAATATACTTGAGTATGGCCATGTCAAGGGTCAGAATAACATTGTTAATATGAGACGATCTATGAATGTGAATAAAGCAAAGAGTGTGTGCTGAGATCGATTGTTTGGCAGTACATCCTCTCTGCCTAGCTCCTTCGGAGAAACGGTGTGAATGGCGAGATCATTTAAATTTGCTGGTGATTTAGCAATTTTATGTCCACATAAGGACCCGGGTGGCAGGACTAAGGGAGAGGATAAACTACGGAAATGTTCTCATCATGATGTCTAGATTCCAGCATGGAAGAAAACTGGAGATAATAATTATTGGGCTCATTAATCTTGAATAATAAGTGCTACAGACCATCAACGCCTTTTTTTGTTCCATTTTGTATGTACTCGTATTTAGTATTTTTATCTTATGCTATTCATCTGTATGTATATACTGATGGGATATATTGGATCGCAATAAACTTATGTTTGAGGGGTGATGGGAATCTGCGGGGTCAGTGTATTCAGGAGTAACGGACTTATGAATCTAACACTCCCACTGAGGCGCAAGGCGATGATCCGACAGTCCTGCTGGAGAGATCAAAAGCTCTCGCTCAACCAGTCTCTTCCGATCCGGCTTGCAACACAGTTGGTGGGTGTACGCATCCGCCGTCAGGAAAAAATTGCGGAAAAACCTCATCTCGTGAACCCGGGCAATCCTGCTAAGTTACGAATCCTGCTAGTCACTCAGGGTGACCTGTGGCAAAGGAGTTTGTCATCCAATAAATTGTCACCGGGGTGGCAGTACCCATACTCGCCTACCAAGTTGAAAAATGTGTGCTCCTGCGTGTAGTTCATAAATATGCTTTTTTAAAACCACGCTGAAGTCAAAACCACATTTCCTGAATTCTACCGACCTATAACATGATTCTGTTATTTAACGTACTAATATTAGATCATTACATATGAAATTGGCGTTTTGCCGTACTGGCAACTTTGATCTCAAATATCTTCTCTTTGGTTAGGAATTCCAAATTCAAATGTATACAGCTATTTACTCATGCATTTGTGTTTCAAAAATTATAATTCATTTATTTTTTCCTTAATTGTTTTTTTTCTTTGCGTCACTTAGTTTACAAAATGGAAAACTTGAAATATCGCGTTATTTACGAGTACGAGTTCCACCGTGGCACCAGTGCTGCAGGAACGGCTCGAACGACTAATGATGTATATGGCGACGGTGCCGCAAAAGAAAAAAATTGCTGCAGGCTGCGGTGTTAGTGATAAAACTGTTTTAATCCACTTGAAGCAAATTGGGAAGGTGAAAAAGCTTGAAAGGTGGGTACCTCACGAATTGAGTGAAGCAAATCAACAAACGCGCGTTGACCGCTAGACCATACACTGCACAACAGACGGCTACCAAATTAGAGGAGCTTCAATTGGAATGTCCAAGACATCCACCGTACTCTCCGGACCTTGCCCCAACAGATTAAAATTTTTTTCGAAATTTGGATAACTTCTTGCAAGGGAAAAAATTCAACTCCGATGGGGCAGTCCAAACCGCCTTCAAAGATTTTATTGATTCCCGTCCGAATGGTTTTTTTAGTAAAAGGATCGATGAACTACCTATGAGATGGCAAAAGTGCATAGATAGCAATGGTACATACTTTGATTAAATAAATATATTATATTTAAAAAAAATCGACTTTATGTTCCTCCCAAACAAAACGCCAATTTCATATGTAAGGACCTAATACTTTCGTACCTATACTAAATAGTTACGAAAACATCGCAGTATTTCTTTAAAAACTACTTAATCGAGTCGTTCAAAGATAATTTACATTAACTCCACACAGGGGGGCCTGAGAAAAAAATCCCTCGAGGCCTGTGACATCTTTGGTGATACTGTGTGGAGCGTCTTTTTAAAGAAAGGAAGGAGAGGAAGTTCTAGGAAGGAAAAAAAATGTATGAGAGGTGGGCAGGAATCTGGGGGTAAATATGTGCAGGAGTAACGCACGTGTGAATCCATCTCTACCGTTGCGGCATAAGGCGATGGGGAGAGGTAGAGACTACCTCAACCAGTCTCTTCAGATCAAGCCCGCCACGCAATAGGTGGGCAAACGCATGTGCCGCCTCGACCTAGATTATATTTTATTTTCAATAAGTCGTATTTTATTCAATATTTTCATAACAGCCGCTAGCGCCTATTAACTTAAAAACTTTTTTTTTTAAAGAAATAATGTTACTTTGTTTGAACCACTTGTATATTTGAGTAAAGCCGACCGGTTTCGGAACGACCGTTCCTTCTTCAGGGCAAACGTATATTGATTTGACAATTACAAAATAGTGGATGGGAACAATGTATTATTACATTACTAAGGATTGTGGTAGGGGTGGAGCAGTTGCTAGGTATTAATGAAGAGTGGGTGGGTAGGGGAACATATATGTTCCCCTACATATATATGTGACAATATTTTTTGTTTGTTGATGATAGATTCATTACTTTTTTTAATTATTTATTATTTTTAACTAAATGAGTTAAAACCTCAAATTTTAATATTTAATTCATAAAGACAATATAAGCGAAACTGGATCGAAATCTGAAACCAATTTTTTTATTTTTTTTAATGAATAATCACCTTTTAACTTAAATAACTGCATTTTCATTTTCATTTTTAGAGTTAGTTTTAATAGTTAAAATAATTGTCAAAGTTTTAATTTTTCAAGACCCCCGAAAACCACCGTAGGTATGGTGAATCGTGCGAAGTCATCACTCCTGAAAAATTAGTATGGGATAGGGCAATCAGCTGATCAACTACCGCCATTTTGAATTCCGTTGTTCGAAGTATTCTGCCTAAAAGAAGCATTACTATTTTTTTGTGCAGTAGTTTTTGAATATTTTCAATAATAGAGATATGCTAATAAGAGATGCTAATAGAGATAAGCTAATAAGCTAATGCCAAAAACATTCTAGTACATCACCACAAAAATGATTCAGAGGCAGACACCTTTCATACTCATAAAACCAAAGCCAAACAAACAGACATACTTAATATACCAAAGTGTAACTCTTCATTTGGTCAAAGAAGTTCTGAATTTTTAGCAGTAAAGTTATATAACAAACTCCCACCTAGTATCAAACAAATTAAAACAAAAAATAGCTACATTAAGGACATTAAATGTTGGCTGAAGGAACTATCGGAAAATGAACTTACTAGTATATTTAAAACATCGTCATAGAAGTTTCTGGAAAACCTTATCCAAACATTGAAGTTAAACCATAGAAGTCGCTGAAAAACTTATCCAAAGCATAGTCCCCCTCAGCACAGGATCTCCTAGTGAGGAGGACTATGAATATATTTTCTATTTTATATATACATCTAACATGTTTTACATAAAATGTAAAAAATATTATATAGTTACTAAATAAAAAAAAGAAATAAAAAATAAATATAAAAAAAAGATACCTTTATTTTTTAAACATTATTTAGGCCTAAATAATGTTTCAATAAACACAACAACTAAATCTCTATAAACAGTATGTAAATAATCGAATAAATTAATACGATGACTTGTGTCATATCATACATTCCCATACAATGACTTTACGGTGACGTCACCACTAAAATTTCAATAGTGCCAACTTGACGTCGTATTTTTACGATCCGATTAAAAATGGACTTTTTAATAATTTTTTGAAAACTCTGCGTTTAATATTAATAAATAAAATTTAAATATTCAAGATCAGCGTTTATTGGTCTATTCTATATGAATATATTTTTTTAAAGCCATAATATTTTTCACTAGAGTTCCTTATTATTCGTATTTACATATTGTCTTCATTTCAAACCATTTTTAGCAACGTTTTTCTGCTTTTTGAACGCTAAACGAAACCTTGATAATTGAAAATGATTTAATGAATTTACCAAGGAGTGTTGAATTTAATTCCTTAATTAAAACAACCCATGTACAATATTTACATTCATCCACGTTAAAATATGATGTTCTCATGTAACAACATCACAAGATCCTACCGCAAATTCCCGCTTCGCCTTGTATACGTCTTAACCACGGCAGCACGGAGGCGTGCTATATATTACGCAGGGGTGGCCAACTATTCCACCGCGAGTCAATGTTTTGGTTAGTCGCCGCCTTGTTTGTTGTGGGATTTTGCGTTTAAATGGCGTTTTATACCATTTTAGTTGTTGTTTAGTTGTTTCTAACACTTTTTAAAGAAAATTTCTAGTTATTAACCATCAATGTTTCGCTTCTATTTTCTCCCTTTCATTAAAACATGAACACTGAGCCAAGCATTGACGCTGAAGGATTAATACGATAACTACTAATCAATTACGCCGATGACATGGTGCTGCCTGCACCTTCGATTAAAGCGATGAGACGACTTATGCAAATATGCGAAGAGTACGCAAACTCTCATAACCTGTTGTACAATTCTAAAAAGTCAGTCATCGTCGCTTTCAAATACAATAAGGAGCCATCACATATTCCTCCAATATATCTAGAAGGAAATGAACTGCTTGTGGCCTCACAGGTCTATCTGGGACATATCCTAAGGATAGAATATAGAAGATATGGAACGACAAAGAAGAGCAATTAACATACGGGCCGGAATGCTCTCAAGGCGGTTCTACCACTGTAGCGAAAATGTCCGAAAATTACTATTCAAGACATACTGTACTGCCCTGTATACGTCTGAACTGTGGACACAATACCCAGCAGCGCAATGGGACACACTGAGGGTGTGCTACAATAATGCATATAGGCAACTTATGCAACTACCGAGGTTCTGCAGTGCCTCCACGATGTTCATCGAGGGGAGGGTGCACTCATTCCCAGCCTTACTTCGCCACCGACTAGCCAGCTTCTGGAGCAGGATACGGACTTCAACCAATATCATTGTCGTGGCTGCATCCGAGTGGCTCAGTTCCCCAATAAATGAGCGATGGATGCAGATGATGAGGCGACCTCCATGATGGACGATCCCAAATTATCTTTTTATTTTTAATTCTGTCTGCTTATTATTTATTTTAATTTTATGCTTATTTTTTGTTATTTGTATTTTTCATTTTATGTTTTAATTAGGTACCTACCTAATATTTAAACTTTTTTCTTTTCTTTTATAGTTGTTTATGTAATATGGCAGACTGGGATTGCACTACCCTCCCAGTCATGCTGGAATAAAAACTTAAATAAAAAAATAAAATACCCCCACCAAAAAATGTTAAATGTTAAATGAAGCCACAAGTCTTGGCACTTTTCATAGGACGTGTGTTATTTTATTTTTATTTTTATTTATGTTTATTTAGGAAGCATACAGTTGAGTATAAAGTAATTGTACATAAAGTATTGAATGTAATTTAAACCAGTTAAGTTATTTATAATATTTAGTTGTTAATGGTTAATGAGTATGTGATTATGAATCAAGTGGTAATTAAACAATTATAGTAGGTATATGGTGTACGCACGTTGTAAAAAAATATCAAAAATGTTATAATAATCAATACAGAAATAATAGTTTCCAGTAGTTGTTTAAAATAATAGTACATAATATTAAATAAAAGGTTATAAAAAAGAAACTAATAAACATGAAATAATATTAATATAACATTTAAGTACATTGTACAATTAGTTTGATTTTAAACAATTTAAGGGTACAATGGAAAATGTCAATATCTCTAAGGGCATTATAATATTGGCAGATACGCCCGAGCAAGGAGTTTTGTGCGTATTTCGATTTAAAATGTTGTATATGAAATAAGGTATTCGATCTGGTATTGCGTTCAGGGCAACGAAATGCAATTCTTTCTAACAAGGCTGGCGAGTCAATGAGGCAGTTCAAAATTTTGTACAGAAACAGTACACCAAAATTTTTCCTCAGTTTGTAAAGAGCAATAGGGTTACACTGATGATTTTCAAAACGATACGACAGGTGTTTCAAATTTTTTTTTTTAATGTTTTCAATTTGATTAATGTAAGTTTAATGCATATAAATTGATGATTTATATACCAAGATACTTACCACGATAATTATAAATACTCGTTTACCATTGTAACTTGATCGTTACCATATAATCTGTATTTTTTTAAGTGAAAACTTCTTTAGTAGCGTTGTGATTTGAAACTCTATGAAACGAAAAATAGCGTAAATAAAAATGAGACAAACACATACATCTATAGGATTTAACTCGTGAGAGAATGTTATAGTATAATCGCTCTCCTCTTTATGCGGTGCTTCGTAGCCTTCCCTCTCTTGTCTACTTTAGCTTTCTAAAGGTTACAATTCTACTGCTTACGAATTGCACATTCTGATATTTTAAAAATTATTTTATGTATTTTTTCCTACGAGACACTACGTAAAAAACTTGTATCTTTTCTATATCTTTTCAACTTGAAATGTCCTTTATTCACTACATGCCCACCCATATGCATTTACTGTTTACCTCAACTTCTTCTAAAGTTACTTACATATACTTTTAATTAAATATATTTATTTTATTTATTTTACATCTATATATGTATATTACAGTTTTCACCTTATTAATAACATTTTTACACATGTAATATATTTTGAAAACCTTTTTAGATATTAATTATGCTTTTCATTATGTTGGGTGTAAGGTAGGTTTGAGAAGGTGAAACTGTTGGTTGGTGATGTTGTATGTTTCGTGAACACCTCACTAGGAGAACCTGTGCTGAGGTGTTTACGTGTTTATGATTAAATGTGACAAGTACAAGTATTTATGTGTCGTAGTAGAAAGTTATTTTTTTTCTTTTTTTACATTTTAATAATTATTCAGAAAAAAATAATAAGTATATGTATATATAGGTACATATGTATTGGTAAATTCTTGAAAGACATGTTTATTCATTTTCCACTTTTTATAGTTTGGTTATGTTTGGTTAGGAATTAAAGTATTTTGAATAAAGTGAATATCTTGATTTTTGATCCAGGCTGTGATATGTTTTTTGTGAATGTTTGTATAATAAGTATAATTTTAATTAAACATTTATACATTCCAAAATTAAACAGGAATTAATTTTTCTGTGTTATTTATGCATATTCTTAACTACTATTTATTGTACTTTGATGTTTTACATGCTTATGGCACTTTATTACGCAATTATAATTTCTCATGTTGCCTTAAGCTAGGTTACGTTATGTAAAAGACGAAAGGCGTTAATGTTACAAATAAATAAATACAGAAAAAGATAATGGCACCTCCAACCTAGGACCTTCTGCTTATATGGCAACAGCTCTACCAACTCTGCTAAGGTGTCTATATCAAATTCGGTCACTTTTAACTGTATCATACTTCGACTAAGAACTACCAACATTATCTTCATTTTCTTAACGCACATATTCTTGGCTGCTATCTTTATACATGATTGCAAGATTCAAACCCGAACTAAATGCTATCTAGATGGTGTTTGGATAAATTTTTATCTATTTTATTAATATGCGACGATCTGCAAGTCTAGGATGAATATTTCTACGTGATGAGATCCGAATTTGATATAGACACCTTAGCTCAGTTGGTAGAGCTGTTGCCGTATAAGCAGTTCCAGAAGTGCCAATATCTTTTTCTGTCTCCAGATTTTCGGTAGTCTCGCTAATATTGTCTTCATTTAATTAAATATTACAATTTGAAGTATTACAATAAAGTTTAAAAAATAAATAAAGATTCGATAACAAAATGGTTTGTGAAAACACTCATGTTGTAACGGACTGCAGTCTATAAGATGAAGATTGCCCTAAAGAGGTATTTCAAGATTTTTTAATAAAAATTTCAATCCCAACAATAAGCAAGTTGGCCACCCCTGTATTGGCTTGGAAGAGTGGAGAGCAAAGCGCACAGAACGGCCATGACACACACAATTTACTTCTTCCACATCCATGAATCTTGTACCCGCATCCGTCGGCCACATTGTATAATATAGGTACACAAGTTAAACGTACATACTACCAATTGCCTAACTACACACAATGGTAAATGTGTGCTTTTGACAAGATTTTAACATGAAGGGTTGAAGCAGTCTGTTACAAGGATATGCCAAGTATCTTAGTTAGTGGATACACAAAATTTAGAGGTTATTAAAATTATTGACAAAAGCGTGTTATCGACGTACGAAGATTATGTAAATGAATTTATAAACCTATGAATACGTTTAACCCCCCCTCTCTGGAGTAATTTTCTACATCATGTAGGTACAAATTATTTAGGTAATCCTAGAATAACTATTAGTTGATCAATCAGCATTAAAAAAAAAAAAATAATAATAATAATAATCTTTATTCAATGAAATAACAACAATATAACTAAAAAAATTACATGCTCAATGTAGTTTACAAATAGATTACATCAATCAGTACAGAAAAATTAACAAATAGAAAGTAACGTAAGAAAGGTTACACAGGAGTAGTAAAGTTATACAGTATTTTTAGTTGTGCATAGCCTGCCTCACTAGGTGAACCTGTTTTGAGGCAGAATTTTTGTTAATTGTTTCTCGCAATTTTATCTATGGTTTTTTTATAAATGTGTAAAGTAGGTTTCCATACAGCAAAAACTTTATTTTAGTTAACATTATTGTTTGCATATACCTACACAATTCATAAACTGCAAGGTTATTACTACAATAGCAACTGTCAATGACTGGGCGTTTGGGTGAGGGCACCAGTAGAGGCTCGATCATTAGAATGTATCCATATTTTAACATATTTTTTAAACTCTCTCTGTGTTAGACTCAGTTTGATGTTTTCTGGGAGAATGTTGAATATTTTTGTGGCAAAGTATCTAAAGCTACGTTATTATGTTATTACAACCCGTTTAATCACAGGAGAACATATTTGTCCCAGCTCACGTAGGTATCATAGAAATCGTTGTATCTCCCTTACACAGTGAACTAAACGGTATTGAAAAGAGAAAACAAAACGCTTTATATTCAAATCTAAAAGTTAACCACAAAGAAATAAAAAAGTACACTTTTATAAAACCAAAGCTTTCGACCGCAATTTAAAAAAAAATGAAACTTTGTGAATTTTTTAAGAATAATTTTAAACGAAACAACAAAAAATGAGGTGAAATAACGTTTATAATTTTTTAAAAATGTTTGTGTTTTCATATTATTTCGTTAGCAGTAATTTTAGTTAGAAAAAAGTAAGGTGAGCCATCGTTTAAATTTTTTATAGTTTGCATTATTATTTCATATTGAAAAAATTACATGGTTATATCAAATAATACAATTTCAAGAAGTATTTCATCACCTTTTCAAAACAGTTTTTAGTTTTTGGATAAGTTAATATATTTATTTGTTTGATTTTGTTGCAAAGCAGATGTATTTTTACCTAATGACAAAATATTCCCGAATTTTGAAGGATTACTCAAATTATCACAATCACGGGCGGATCCAGGATTTTTTTCTGGGAGGGGCACAAGAGGCGGACGGGCAAGAAAATTAATAATTACTGTTCAAGTATGTGTAGGAAGGTTTATGAAAGTGTCAAAACAATAGAAAAATTAAACGTTTAATAAAGACAGTTTTTGCTTCTAAGTATATACTGTGATGGAATCTCCACAGTACACAAGAAACCGTCTGGGGGCACGTGCCCCGTAAATCCGTCCTTGATCACAATGTTATCCCAGTAACTGATTATTAAAAGTTAAGCATCTACAGAAAAGTGCACTCGGGGTTTAAGAATTTTGGGCTACACGATTGTTACGGCATTTTAAAAGATATTGTGGGTTATGTTATTTGCATATATGTATGTTCTATATTTTTGGTAAGTGCAGAGTGAGTGTTAATTATTTTCGTGTGATAAATAAATGATAAAGTGCTTTGTTTACGGTTGACTTCTAATGCTTGAACAGTTTTTAGTTTACACAACGAAATTTGGAGGTTTAGGTGGAAAGAAATCTTTAGGTCGAATTTGTACACCAGGGTCATATTAGAAGAACATTGTAGAGTGAGCATCTTATTGAGTTAGATCAACGGATTAAGCGGGTGTGGAAAATCCTACCCACTGAGCTCTCCAATGGTCGCTTTTGTAATGTTAGTTGTCTGATGGCACGGTACAGTTGGTTTAAGTACTATCAGAGAGTTACAA
Source organism: Limnephilus marmoratus (assembly GCA_917880885.1). Classification (NCBI taxonomy): domain Eukaryota; kingdom Metazoa; phylum Arthropoda; class Insecta; order Trichoptera; family Limnephilidae; genus Limnephilus; species Limnephilus marmoratus. The sequence goes on along the minus strand of OU862924.1, from coordinate 23,835,182 downwards.
AATTCTGACCTATGTAAATCGTAATGTTATTTCGAAGTACATTCTGAACTTAAGGTGATCAAATGTATGCTTTACAAATTTTATTGTATTGACTGCATTAATAAATTGGCTATCATAATAATTTCTTTTTTTATGAATTCTACTCAACTGCTCCCAACCGCCTGGAGCCCGTGAGACTATGGCATCCCAATTACGATATATTGTAAGGCAGAAGGTAAGGGGAAGGGAAGGGGAAGGAAACGCGAATGAGGAAGGTGTGGAAGAACTTGGCTGTTTAGATCTAGTCACCAAACAAGACTAAGTCATTTCATGCAACAATGAAATAAAAATTACTTGGGATTAGAAACAACGATATCCGAATCAAAAGTCGATAGCCATGCCCCTCGACCACTGAGGTCGTTGTAATAACAGACCATTTTCTGTAGCGCAGTTTTGGGTAGTTTCCATTCCAGTGCGCAATTAACTGCATTTTGAACCCATTATCTGGGTGTTCTACATTTATTTGTAAACATTATCAACTCCATTAATGGATGACAACGCTGTGTTATAAAATATCTAGATTTCCACATTTTACACTAAGAAAAGGACTTTTAGAAAGCTTGAACGGAAGCAGGGTTCCCAGGAGTATATTGTATTACGCGAAAGAGAATGGTAGAAGAAGCTAGGCACACCCAAAGAAGGCGTGAAATAAATATTTTGTGTCGAGTTACGGCAAACCTCTGAATAACAGAAGATAATATATGAGAAGAAGCATAAATGTGAATAAAGCAAGGAGTACCTACGTACAAAAAAGAGAGTAATAAAGACAGAATATTTTGATTTTACCTGTATGTTGGTCTGATCTAAAAATTGTGAAAGTTTGAAATAATATATTATTCAATTTGACAATCTTTAGTTTGGATGTGCAGTGAAAACTGCATTACCAAATATTGACAAAGAGTGAAATCTAGTTTTCTCGCACGTGTGCAAATTGCACATTACAGTATACTCGTTTTTATACACTTACAAATTGTACACGAGTGCACAAATTACACGGGAGTGTCTGAGTGGACTTGTGTGAATATGTGCTTTTGGCAGAGCTCACGGCTGAGGGGAGAGGTCGCAGACGGGTCAGGGGGGGGGGGGAATGTTGGCAGAATGAGGTGGGAATACGGGAAATACGGGGTGGAGGGGGGAAGTGGGGGGATGGGGGACGTGTTCCAACCAATTAGCGGCGAGGCATTATTGTCACGTGACTGTCAGCGAACGGATCGACGCCTTTTCAGGACAGGTCTGAAAAATAACGTAAATGGAACGTTTGGTTCGAATTTGAAAAGAAAATTATTATGGAGTTTTGGTAGTGCTACGACTTTATTGTGCTATATTTTCATTCAAAAACTTTCGGTAAATTATTTTAATAGAGGTAAACCGTTGTTGTTCCATTTTGTAAAAAGCATTCGCGGAGTTCTGTTTATACTGCATCTGTTTGGAGTTGAACTGCACTTGGTTCTACACATAGTTTAACACATAAATTTTTCGATTAATAAATCGTTTTTTAATGTTATATTTTGCCTCTCTGCCCGGAGCCAATTAAATATAAATTTTCATTCAAGTTGTGGGGTTGAATAAAGAAAAAAGGAAAAGAAACAATAAATAAATAAATATATAGGGGTTATGGTGTCCCATAACTTTGTCAAAACTAAAAGATCACACGGATGGCATTTCTAAGGTACACTATAAAATACAATCATATTTTAATGAAATCGGGCACTTAAATGGAATGAAAACAATAATGTTGGGATTAATTATTTGTTTCTTTTATATTTATTTGATAGTCACTTTAATATTGTATAAGAACGATTCGCTTTAATGTAATCGCTTATAAATCTTTGTTTTTCATTAAATTATTTTTTACACATATTTAAAAAAAAACCTTATGGATATATATTTTTTAATTTTATCTATTGTTGAAAATGGTATGAATTAATGATATAATGAATGAATGATAACATTTTGTTTGATCTCTCAACACTTTGTTGTTAATTAATATATTTTGTTCACTTATAATTTTCTTTGTTTATCATTTTATTTTTAATTTTTTTTTATTTTGCTTTTACTTAACTGTTTGATGACCGATATTTGCGTGTGTTGTTTTTATTAAATTGTGAAATTATTAACCCCTATACAGGCGAACCCTAGTGGGGTTAATAGTTACATGCTAAAAATGTATTTAAATTGTGAAGAAGCAATAAATAAATAAAATAAAAAATAGATAGGGAGAAGATACTAAAATTACGAATCGGAAGAGTGAGTGCTTGCAGGGTGTTAAGTAGCGTACCTGGTTTTAACCAGTAATTTGGAGAAAAAAAAACGTAGCTGTGCCTATGTTATTAACATCCCGTGCATAACGTAGGTACAGCCATTTCAGACATAGTGTTCTGTAAGGAGGTCGCTCACCTATGCACTACATGTATGTTTAACTCAGGAATAAGGTACAAAGCCTACGTACTTTTAACTAAACTATAAAAAGCGAACAATAAATGTTTTTTGACAGGGTAGGGATTTGAACTCACCACGTACGGATCCACAGCCAATGAACCTTTCAATTTGCCACGGAAAACGCCGTCAGTATCTTTATATATTGATAATTAGTGCTTTTAATGTCTTAAAAAAGTCCGGATTATTTTGTGGAACCGTTTTATAAGATGCAAATTAACGAACACTTTGTTTTCATCGCTATTTACAGTATATCAACATGTTTCAACAACAACAGAGTAATCAGGAAACTATTAAAAAAATGAAACACAAGCATTAATATATATATTATATTAATTTGATTCTGAGGAAGTTACAGTAGGTACAGTCGTGGTGAAAGACCAGCGTTCATATCAGAAACGTTGGTACGTTGTTTGAAATGGCTTTAGCCGTGCCTTCAACCTCACAAAATACTTCAATTTGGGAAGCCACAATCTCACCGGCTCCAGCCGGTTGGAGCCGTTCTGATTCTTGTGAGGTATTCACATGAAAATATTTTAAGTGAACAAACCGCATATTTTCCACAGATCTGCTGTAATATCTAATCGCCGGTTGCCATCAAAGACCAGTTTCATTAAGTCACATAGAAAAACATAGAACTAAGTAATACATTATAGGTATGTGTTCATTTCAATATGCTAAGTGTGAAAGATGTTACATTATTTTTATGTGTCCATTTTGAGAGAGGCATCTACAATATACTTTCAACTGTCTGCCTTAAACGTACTTTAAAATACTTTGGAATAGAGGCGGGTCTAAGAGTCAAAAGGCAGCCAGGAAACATAAGTAAGGGCCCCTTGGGGGAACGGGGGCTGGGATGTGTAGCTAATTACCTACAGAATAGTAGAAAAATAAAAATTGCGAATACCGCACATTAGTATCAGTTCTTCAATAATCTTGGAGCCTGGAACAATGGCACCTCTAACAGGAATACTTAGGAAAGTGACGGAAGCGAAGGGAGTGAAAATTTGGTATATCTTCCACAAATAAGCGGAAAAGTAAATTGGAGTGGGTGTTGAATGAGAAATCGACTTAAGAAGAAGAATGTTATATTTTTATTTTATAAAACGGTTTGCTCTCTATCGGACTGTAAAGAGCTACAAAGTGACTTAGACAGGCTCTGCAACTATTGCACAGCTAACTACTTAGACCTCAATGTTTCTAAATGCCACACTATGTCCTTTACTAGAAACAAGCATGTAATTAACTTTCCCTATTCACTCTGCGATGAACCCGTGATCTCAAAAAATGAATGTAAGGACCTTGAAGTCTATTTAGACAGTAAACTTATATTTAATACGCACCTTGATTCAATCACTGATGGATCTTACAAAATGTTGGGTTTCTACGTCTGAGTAAATTATTTAAAAATCCACATACTCTAGTAATGCTTTACTCCTCACTAGTCAGAAGTACACTGGAATTTGCATCGCCTGTCTGGTATCCCAAATACACCCAGTACGTCAATAATATAGAGCGCATACAAAATAAATTTATTAACTATCTCGGTTATAAATACAACAATAATTATATCTGCACTCTCCAATCCCTGAAATCCAGGCGAACGGCAGCTGACATGACATTTCTCCATAAAATAATACATAACGAAATAGACTGCCCAAATAAATTTTAACATCCCATCTAAAAGATTTCACCACACCAACCTTTTTTACACAACCAGTAATAATACGAACGCTGCAGCCAACTCCCCCATTTCCCGCATCCTTCAAAGATTCAACTCAATTAAAAAAATCACAAGTACCGATATATTTTTTGATTCCTTCCCTCTATTTAAGAAAAAAAACTTCTAGCACACTGAATTCGCACACATAACACCCACATCCACACACCCTCATACAAACAATCACACACACCCCTCTCCTTCAATAATTTACTAACTTAATTTAGGTAAAATGTATAATTTATCACATAAAAACATAAGTATGTAACAGCTGCATGTCATTGGTATCAATTATTAACTCGTGATAACCGTAGTACTTTGAATATATTTGACCTCTGCGTAGGAACAAAAAATATTAAAATATATTTTTTAAGATTTCAGGATTTTTTACGTATTCGAATGAGCAACTTTTAAAAACCCCGTTTCATCAGTTCAATTCTAAAAAGGCTTTGACTGCCTACCCTATATTGGGCACCCACACTTTACAACTTAGCAATGTGGTCAGATTGCTTTAGTTACAAACCAACAAGCGAGCAATGTGTCGGCTATCCGGATAATAGAAGACACAGCTTTTAAAGTGCTGATGCCTTTCCGAAAACTTATTTGCGTTAGGAAAGATTTTTAACCCTCGTCAACAAAATACATAAACACAGAAACATACTACAAGGGAAACGGATCGTGGGATTAATCTTTGAAACATTGACCCCGAAGTATATGATCCGTTAATAAAATAAAAGTTTATGTTCGAAAAATTTTTTCATCCTTTGAAATTTGATTTATTTTCTAAGCTTAGCTTAAAGGGTATAAACTAGAGTAGTTGAGTCCTCTCCGTCAAACTTTATTCTTTTGTAAACTTTAATCTAAAGGGATTGATCCTAATGACGATATAAAAACCCGGATAAAACTTTCGAAAAACTAAGTGAGTTTTCAAAAAATTATTACCTTTAAATATATCAAATGAATAAACTGATAGAACATTTTATTTTTGGTGCCTATTCTTAAATAATACATAAACTTCATTTGAGAAGATTGGTTTTATATTGCCAGGAATTCACTGAAGAATAAAACATGAAAGGTTAATAAAAATTAGTGGAGTATCTTTGACATTAACACTTAGGATGCGTTAAAAATATAGCGGTAATCTGCTTTCTGAAGTAGTTCTTAATGTAAAGGAATTCAAGATTTCAAGGGGCCGCTCCGGCTTAGCAATAATAATAATATCGAAATACTCCTCTACCCCGCGCGTGACGCATATACCGCTTCCAGTAGCTTCGAATTTAGTGACGCCTGGGGGCCAAGTCTCTATCTTTTATTGTTTACTAACAGCCTGTTACTTAACATTAATTACGTCACAAAATTCCGCATTACGAAATAATAGAGACTACAAAAAATAGCGTTAAGGTCAAAATACGTGTTTGTGACGTAATTAATGTTAAGTAACAGGCTGTTAGTAAACAATAAAAGATAGAGACTTGGCCCCCAGAGCCGTAAGTTTAAAATTTAAAATTTTTAAAGTTAAATTTCTGTAAGTAAATTCATTTCAATTTTTTTTGCGAGCCCCTCTGTCCCATCGACAGTACTTATGTACTTGACTTTTTTAAGTTGATTTTTACTTTATAAAAATAAACATAAACAACTTTACTAAAGTTTTATATATATAGTTTCTATGAGACACTATTGAAAGATTATAATAAAAGTGAATTGATTGTTTTTATTTAGTTTAATAGATAATAAAGACTGATTTCTGATCTCAAGTGATTTTTGCCAAAAATTCTTACATCCAAATTGTCAAACATGAGTAACTTAACAATAAAAAAGTATTTTATTTTAATAAAATATATTTAAATTGTCTAATAAATGATAATTTGAACCCCAAAATTTTCATGGATCTCTAATATATACACATTTAAAGTAACGGGTCGCGCAGGCCCCACGTCAGAGAATACGTAAAAAAATCACGTCAGCATTTAAAGGTTAACCAACTAAATTCAGACCGCTATTCATCACCAGAAATTTTGTTTCGGAATATCCACTCAACTATCAAAAAATACGACATTATGCAACATTTTATAAAATGTATTTAATTTATTTGATATTAGTAAGTAGTAAAACGTTTACTTTACCAGATCTACAATTCTTCGTTAGAAATATTAACATTATATAGCAAAACTAGTTGAATTTTCTTCAAAGTTTGCTTGTATAAATAGGAGCCACCGGAAACTTATGCCTTTAACGCTAAGTAATGCAAAGTTCCACTTTGTAATCACAAACAACGTAGGTAACTATATTCCTTAGAAGATAATGTATTGATAGAAGTAACGGGCTCACAGTGAATGAACCTAATTCCACAGACATTTATCTTGTTTTTGCTCCCTAGTTGATAACTCTTTGACAGGGGATAAACTTCTTAAAGATGAACCAAAATCTAGTAATGTACCAAGTTTCGTACAGAAGCTGACAAAAAAGATAACCGTACCACCAAAATCCACCCAGTAAAAAAGCCAGACCCAATATAAGCATGAAATCATCCCACGTTTATCAGGATTAAACCTTTTGTATTAGGGAGTATTTTTTACTGGAAAGTTTGTTTGGTATCTTGTTTGGTGAACGTCTTAAGTTGTGCCCTAAATAGTAGAGACAACTATTTTCTTTCATGAATGAATTTCTCTCATGGTTTCTATTATGCGATGTAACGGCCAAAACCGAGTTTATTGTGAAAGAGGCGAAGAAAATAGCGGTTAATGTCAGTTATTTATTTTGAAAATCGTAAAAAGACCCGAATAAAAGTCCGTTGAATAGAAATTCCGAACTTCGCGAGGGAATGATCAAATTATTTTCGTGGAAAATGGTTCGTTATTTGATCAAAGTTTTCCTTTCAAACATAACATGAAAATTTTTGGCTAAGTGGGTGCAAGTGTTTCTCAATTTCTAAAGGTTACTCAATACTCAGAAACTCAAATAACAAATTTTTCTCCACCAAGCGCCTTTTCCCTTGGTCTAATATCCAGAATTTACCAGTAGCGTATATTGGACTTTTACCAAATGTAGTCTCTATAATTTCTCATTTTCTTGTATAAATATTGCGCTTTGAATATTTGAAAATCGCCAATTTTTATCACAAGGTTTTGCTGATTTTGGTGGTAAACCGAATTAATAAGCGTACAAGTAATCGTGATTAATTTTTTGGGTTGTTATGCCGTGAAGTGCTTTTTCCCTTTTTTAGCCAACATTTCGGTTAATGCTACTGTTCGCGCATTTATATGGGATTGATTGGGTATTGCATTCGCAGACTTGGTGGGTAGATATGTCCAAATCCTGAATTTATCCTACCTACCTAATCTTTCCTTGCTAAATGTCACCATAAAAATTGTTGCAAGAAAGTACTCAACTTTGGAGAGGTGACAGTGTGCTTTCCTGCTCAGTACAAAATAACATTTCAGACAGGGCGCATGTATCGTAACCTCTTGTTATAAGAATATTGCGAATTTTAAATTAAACAGTGAGAAGTGTACACCACAAACTGGAGATCAGCGAGGCCCCATCTGCAACGGTGAGTCCTATTTTCCTTATTCCAGTCTGGGCTTATCTAATTTTCCAAAAGCCCAGATCTGAACTATCGACTGACTATCCATCATGTTATTTCTTTTATTTTATTAACATTTATTTTATTATATATTATGATTTATGTGTTATATTTTACATTTGCGTTATTATATTATCTTGTTCACTATGTTTTAAAAAATGTATATAATTGCCTTGCGATTTGTTTTGTTAATAATTACTATACTACCTGTTAATTTATGCCATGTTCCTTGTTTTGTTTTGTTTGTCTTTAACTGTTTCAATGTTTTACTGGATGAACTGAACTCATTTTTTTTCCCTATCCCCATACGGGGGTGTGCTGGACCTCGTCCCTGCTTCATCTTTCGTTACATTACTAATTTTGCAGATCCTTCTCAAATCTATCTGCGCCTCCCCCAATGACATGTGCAGGCTTGAGGCTTGATCAGACGACCTTGACTATCCTTTGTCCTGCCTCTGACTACCCAACGCTGAATTTTCTTTTAGTCTTCGGGTATTTTACCCCAAATATTAAGTTAACATTCTTTGAGACTTCACTGAGTGGTTAGCTAAGGGACACGGAAGCTAAGTGTAGTTTATGATCAGACCGAAAGGCATTCACATTTTTTGTTGGTACTTGCCAATTGATTTGAGATTTATTGTATTACTTATGTTCTCTATTTTATGCAGGTGCTTGCGGGTTTTTACAGATGCAATGCCGCCTCATGGAGCCTCATGAATGAGTTTTTCTTTTGCCCTGTTTAATTTATCTTTGTCTTACTAACCTATTTTTTGCATTTTGTTTTTCCTGTTAAACACTTGCATACTGCTTACTAACAACGTATGCATGGACACTGGAGGTCTAGATTCGTTAAAAATAAATAAATGTAGCTTCGTTTAACAAAAAAAATTAGAATCTTGCGAGAGCCTTTAAGGAGTAACCATCAGTTACTTATATAACTTAGCGTTCACGTAGTTTCGGGACTGGTCCTTCGAGGGCTGCATAGGCTTTGCTCTGCAGCAATTACCGCCAATTTGCAGTGGAGTCGCAGTATCGCGGCACCAGCTACAGTATCTACAGCGTTGGCTAAAGAAGGAGGAAGCGTAACACCGCATAAAACCCCGAAAATTAATAATGATAATTATTTTTGTGGTAAAAATCTCAAATCACGTCGGAGTATACAAGGTTCCTTAACGATTTTATGGAAAACCCAAATTTTGATATACAATCGCAAAATCTTTTTATGGTTCTTTTTTCTAAAGGATGGCACAGCTTTTTAAACTCTATGGAGTGCGCGCCAATGGTATTTACTCATATTGGTTCAATTAAATTTTATTAAGTCATTTAATTGGTGTCCATAACTTTTTTATTATTTTAATGATATTATGTACAAAAAATCAATGAGCGCAATTCACACGCGGTAGAAGTGATACCTTCAGAAAACTAAAGTACCTAGACAAGAGTACGGAGGTTACGAAGAACCGCACAAAGAGGAGACCGATTTTACTATCTCATTCTCCCGCAGGCCAAACCCTATAAATGTACGCGTTCGTCTCTTTTTAGTGTCGCTATTTTTCGTTTCATCGGGTTTTAAATCACAACGGTGCTAAAGAAGGTTTCACTTCAAAAACCAAAATGGCAATGTAAATATTTAAATAATATATAAATAATATTTATATTCTCAATTTTTGCAAGCGATTCACATGTCCAAACATTTATCGATTGTTAAACAAGCATTCGATACTAAATCTGTACTTTAAGACATTGTTTTTTTCTCTTCGCTTATTCTTTTTTTTATGAGTTCAAAATTATAGTTATTAACTAAAGCTTCTACGAGGAATTCAATTGTAACACTTGTTTCATTCAAAAATATAATATGTTTATATAATTAATCAATGTAATATAAATTATGATATGAACTAAATTTGTCAATTTGACTGGCCTAAAACAGGATCCATTCCTAGTTGGCTAGTCAAAGTTTCCACATATGTTTCATTGTATAATTTTATGCGAAATAAATATTATTATTATTATTAATAACTTTAAATATTTTGATGGATGATATAATAATAGAGGATTCTTAGAATAAACAATGTTACCGAATTCACAAAATAGCGGTTGATAGGAACAACAGAGCGGAAACTGAATTTGGTAGCATTATTGGTAACATACCATCTGTCTGACAAGCGGAAGATTCTAAGTTCAAGTTTTGGTCAAAACCAAATATCGAACAGTATTAATACCGTAGGTTCTGCGTGGTTGAATTTCAGAACCCAGCTACGAGTGCATGTCGGACGCCACGCCAAACGCGCCGCGCCACAAATAACCTCTGTGTATGTGGAATTTCACACAAAGCTACTGTTATAATTTGGTTTCAAATTCAAGAATTCGACACAAGATGTCGCTACTTCCGTCAGCAGGTCGGACTGGGACGGCTCCTTCCAAAATGATCACCAAGAAATCTCGAGCAATCGGAGAAAAAAGTTTTAAATTGCGCTGCCGCTCCAGTGAATAATGTACACCTTTATTAAACTGCAATTTGAAAAAAAAAATTAAACTTTGGGAATTTTTAATTAATTATTTTTGCACGAAACGACCAAAAAGGTGAGTTAATGATAACATTTATAATACATTTTACCTAAGAAAAAATGAGTGTGATTTTTTTTTTAATCTGTAGAAAAAACAAAAAAGGAAGGTGAGTTAATTTTAATTTTTAGTTTACGTATGCGTTCAGAAATATTGCATTTATTTAGTTAGAGCAGAAATATTTTGACCCTCCGACAAAATTGGTCCGAGCCCAGAGGGATCAAATATAAATTTGTCGAATCTACATGACGGGAATATAATATACTAGCAGACCCGGCCACACGTTACTGTGGCTAACGAAACACAACGCCATTACCCAATCTTTATAAAATCCACACCACCTGCTTGTCAGCTACCCGCTGCCCCCTGCCTGAATTAAATATTTGAATTTATCGGCTTTTCTCTACTATAATAAGCATGTATTTTATATATAAACTAATTAATTTGCCACTAATTATACAATGCTTGCAATGCAACACTGGATATTTGAAAAGGGAAAATCAAATACCTACTTACTCTAGGACATCTATTTTCCAATTTCTTCCGTAGAACGAATTTCAAAAGTGACTATAGTACGGCCCGCCAGCCGTTTTAAATCCCACAAAAATATGTTTTCTTTGAATTTCTCGGCTTTTCTTTAATATAATTTACATGTATTATACATATAAACATTCCTCTTCAATCACTCTATCTATTGGTGAAAACCGTATGAAAATCCGTTGCGTAGTTTAAATGATTAACGCGCTCATACATTTTGAGCGACTTCATTTTATACTATGTAATGATAATGATGATGATGATAATGATTAATATTTTTTTTTTTTTTCAAAATGTATAATTTTTTTCTAATTTTAAGCCTTCGGAAGGTACTTGATAAAAACACTCCTTTGATTTTCCCACAAGGTAAACTTTAGTGCTTTCACCGAGTTGAATTTTTACGAACCGTGATACGATAATGTGGTTCCCAGAAGTTTACAGACTACTTTTGGTCGGTATATAGTTATATTGAAGTAGTCCCGAAACTTAAAATCAATCTTTGAACACAATCGCCCAGGAACGTGGGCGATAACTCATGGTTTAAATTCCATACAAGGAAATAGAATCTGGAATATATAGCCTGGTAAAGTTACTGGTTAGGACGGTATTCCTTCTGTAATGATTTCTAGCGTCTCCACGCTCTACCTACTTCAGTGTAGCTTTGTAACCCATTATAATTTGTATTACGACAACTATGTATGTCTATTTCCATCTATAAGTAGTTCTTTGAAAAGTTGTAGACCTCGCGTCCTAAAAAAATAAGTTTATAATTTTCTCTTATATTTAATAAACAAAAACGAAAATTTCCTCTGAAATCTTAAGGCTCTGCAACCGGGCCCGAAAAGAAGAAGATGGAGAGATACGAAATTACGAACGTTAGAGGAGAGCGCTAACATTTACAGCGACAAACTCGATGCGAAAATTGCGAAAATGTTTAATAAAACACAACTCGTTTAAAATAGAGCAAAAATCTCGCGGGCATTATCTTAAACAGCGTTTAAAGAAACACTGTGAATTTTTTCATACATATAACTTGTAAAATAACTGAAACAAACGTGTTAATAATAATTTTTGGAGCATACTTTGCGATTTTTTCTATCGCGGGAATCTTATATAATTTGCGTTTCGGCGCGGGCAAAGTCTAAATATTATCTTCAAGAATAACATGTATTTTTTTAAGAGCTTTAAAACTTACCGTGTTTAAGGGAAATATGTAATAAATCGGTACAAATCCGGGTTGCGGGCCCTTAAGATTTCTAAGTAAACATTAAATACCATCCCATTTAACCCTTAATTACTCGTGTGGGGTACCAGACACCCCAGACCGTGTTTTAAAGCGTATAACATTTTCAAATTTCCATTTATCTTGCTAGTTCTCTTAGTAGCGTGACCTTCGTAAATCAGTCGCGAGTGGTGCACGATTGTATGTGGTGGTGCTTGGAGAGAGCGTTAGGGGTGTGTAACACCCCGCGCGACTAAAGCGACTAAATCGGATTCATGAAGTCTATGGCCATGATTCATCTTCTGGAGCTTTCCAATCGCCTTCAAACAGAATATGGCAATGAACCATAGATAGAAAAACATCAAGGACATGTGTGCAATAACCACAAAATTGTTGTCTGCTAAAATTGTGATAGAAAAAACTGTTATTTTTGTTAATGTAGTTATTACAAATATTATTATCACTTTGTTTACTCTAAAAAAAGAGTATAAACGTTGTTTGTGTTTTTGAGTTCAAAGATATTATTTAATTAAAGTTCGATGTTTCATAGATATCTACGAGTAGATGTATTGCTTTTTTCTATAAACTAAAACGGGGTATTTGACACCCCACGCGACGACTTACGCAACTTTTTAGGAGCGAGTGGGTTAATTAGTAACTATACATAACATGTAAATTTATTACAAAATTTAAATATGGAATTTTACAATTTGTCCAATGAATCATCACTCATCACTATCTCAGTTACAAGTCTTTTGACAAAACTTCTTCAGGTAGGTACAATAATATTAAAAAAAGTTCTATTAAGAATGTCCAAATGCACGACGATTTCAAATTTGAAAAATAATGTTTTCTGAACCATTAAAACGGTCACCATCTTAAACCGGAAATGGAAAGTACAAGCAAATTAACTAACAGGCGCAAAATGGTCGAGTTAAATCAGGAGTTAATGAACGTCATGCCACCCTTTCTTTTCTTTGAGCATTTATTATAACACAAATGACAACAAAATAAATTTTTTACTTTGATTGATATTGTCATTTTTCTGAAAACATTTTTTTTTTCTTACTGTGTGAGGAGTTAGATACCTATTATAAGGTAATTCGAAAAAAATGTCTAATATTTCAAAAAGCATATTACAAAAGTTAGTTCAGGATTTGGATTTAGCGAGATTTATGCAAACCTTTGCTCAACCCTATTTCAACCGCGGCCATTTTAGAATATTAATGTATAGTTTGGATGGCCTAATTCCAAAATAGAAATTTAATCAAGTGTATCGACGCTGTATTCACTTTAAATCCGTTATTGGCCGAGATTAATCCGATGTATTCAACATCTACCACATGTGAAACAATTCACGACGTATACTATTACATCGACATACGTAAAATTATTACTAGTTCTGAAATTCCAAATCGAGGTTGGATTTAGATTTACTTAATTGTTTTATTGCTAGGCAACAGAGTTCTCCACATTTCACCATATTGGTAATCAGATAAAATAGAGCAGAGGTTCCCAATTTTTTTTCTCTCTTAGACCACTTTCAAATTTAACTGGTTTCGATGGACCCCCTGCTGCCACATTTCTATCATATTCCCAAAACTCGCCAAAAAATGTGAAGATTAGATCTAACGATAAAAATGAGCGTCGCGGCTGAGTTCCAACCCTAAATTCGGAGTGGTAAAATAAAAAGAAAAATAGTTTATTTTCTTGTGTTCTATTTATTAAAATAATATGATTACAAACTTGTTTTCAATTATTTCTGGCCTGCACCCTTCATAAGTCATCTATGCCTTCATTTAAAATTATAGAGAATGGAAAGGTGAATTTATATATTAATTGTATTTAAATTAGCAAATTTTAGAATTATTTGGAAGATTGGAGTCGAGTTCAGACTTAGAAGAGATGAAATATTGAATGAAGGGGAGGCAATTTTAGATAACTCTTGATAGACGAGAGGATATTTATATCGAGAGAGACAACCAAAAATTATGTGATTTAAAGTTCCCACATCTAGACCACAGAACGTACAATCTTTGGAGTCAAGGACGTGAATTTTAAAAAGGTTAGAACGAACGGAACAATGTCCGATTCTCATTGCATAAGTGAGGAAATTTTTCTTTTTTGGAAAAATGGGGGAATTTTTGAAACCACGGTTTTGATGGGATAGTCCTTTGTATTGAGGCATAGAGGGCACCCTCGGATTGACTAGCAATATTCCAATGCTCTGTCCAAACATTGCGCGATCTATCTTTGATGATGGAAAAAATATCAGATGGCGGAATATGGTTTTCGGGGGTAACAATAGGATTGGATGCTCCTTGTTTTGCAAACAAGAGTTACAGTTTTTTCAGAGCTTTGAATGGAGGCTATCGGCACTCTAATAAGGCATATAAAGTGATCATCAGGATGGAGAAGAGGACAGGATTTAAGTTTTTGGAGGGAACTGAGAGAGTCCGAGAGAACAAGGGAATGTTTACAATTATTTTTAATATATATTTGAGAGATTCAATTATTGCAATGCCCTCGGCAGAAAAAAATGAAAATTGGTTTGAAATTGAATAAAATATTCTATCATTAGAATTATTGTGGTAAACTTTAATACCTATACCACAGTTAGGAGAGACTTAATAGAATTAAAATTAAACATTAATAACGTACCGTAACTTCAACAGTGCACCAAAAATTTAAAAAAAAATCACAATTTTAATGGGAGGGATGCACCTGATAGATTGACAGCAAATTATCAATATTTGGCTTCAGTTTTTGTTCTTTACTATCGAATCCAGATAAATTTTCGTGGACCCCCACTTACACGTCAACGTAGATCTCCCTCGGGTCTCCCGTGGATCCCTTGGACCACTTTGGGAATGACTGTTATAGGGAACGGCCTTTTTCATACATAACTTAAATTTGAATTTGAGGCTAAAATTCAATTTTGCACCATTTTAGAGGCATCGTTGGAATTTTTTGTGAGTTAACTGTAATTACAAAAAAAATCATACACCATGATAAAAAATAAAATAAAATACAACATTGAAATGCCTGGGTCTTTGTGGAGACGTAAAAAATGTTTAATGAATGTTAAAATTCTGTGAAACAACCCGTCCTAAGAGTGTTTCGACTCAATCTAAGAAGACAAGTTGATTGGAAAATAGTGTATTTTATTATGGGTAGGTGAGACGAAAATGGTCAAATCTAAAGTTTAAATTTCATCGTACATAGATAAACTACAGTTAGCATTAATATCAGGGTGGTATGCACATTAAGATAAGAAGGAACGAAGCAATGAACAAGCATCCGAAAAGCCAGGAAGATTAACATTTTTTTACTTGAATTTTTATTAAATAATTTATCACAATTTAAACGCAAACTTTCTTGCTGTTAGTCTGATTGTGCTGCATTGATGTTTAAATTGTTTAAGGCGCCGCATCCGCGCTCAAAAAGAAGAAGATGGAGAGATATGCAAATACGAATGTTAGAGGAGCGCGCTCATATTTAAAGCGATAAAATCGATGCGAAAATGTTTAATAAAACACGACTCGTTTAAAATAGAGCAAAAATCTTGTAGAAGATATCTTAAATATCATTTAAAGAAATATTGTAATTTTTTTCACAACTATAACTTGTAAAATATCTGAAACAAACGTGTTTATAATAATTTTCGGAGCATACTTTGCGTTGTTTTTTATATCAAGGGAATTTTATATAATTTGCATTTCGGCATGGAACGCGTCTTTTTTTTTATATGAATACCGCACAAGAGTCCCAACTGCTCCCGTCTGAAGCCAGTGAGACTATGGCATTGGGGTATGTTGTGAGGCAGAAGGTAGTGGGGAGGGAAAGGAGATAGGGAAGGGCAAAGTTGGGGAAGTATCTGGCTATTCAGATCTGGTCACCAAACACGGCTAATGCCATTTCAAGCAACGTTTCAATTCTGGATGGGGGTCTTACACCAGGGCGATACTGAGAATATCTTCCACTCTGGAACGTGCCGCAAATATACCATACATTATTTTAAATGAATAAATTGAATAACACAAATTATAGAAATAAAATTTATTTGCCACGCCGGAATCCGATCCCGCGACCTTCGGTGTGCGAGTCAAGAGCCTTACCGCTGGAATACGCCGGCCGTCTAGATATTTATCTTAAAAAATAACATCCAGTTTTTTAAGAGCTTCAAAACTTCAATTGTCTAAGGGAGAGATGTAAGAAATCGGTAGAAATTCGGGTAGCGGCGGCTTAAGTCTGTTTGAATCTTAATATTTTCTCTCTTTTAAAAACGTTTTGAAATTTTAATTTTGTAATGTTTTTAAATTGAATAAATTGAATTGAATTAAAATGATTAGATTGCAACATGATACATGCGTGATTCCAGTCACCCGATCTGTTACTTTTTCTAAAACGTTTTAAATAATTCTTGAAATAAATTCCGCACCGACGTAAATTTCATTTTTCCATTTAAATAAAGCATTTTGGGTCATAAAGTGTGTCAGCCGCCCGCGTTTCCCACACATTGGGTAATTTTCCCTCCCCGCGCACGTTTGTGGGGAAACTCTGTAACAGAAATGTAATATGCGGCAACATTACACTCAGCAGAATGATATGAAATTCCCACAGCGGCAATCGTCTCGGACTTTTATAACACTACTTTATATGTAAATGAGGTACATCGCGTAAAAACAAATTGTAACATCTTCTAAGTGTATGAAATAAAAAGACCCCGCAAAAAGTTTCCTTGTTTATTGCTTTGTCTTGCCTCTGGAAGTTATTCAAATATGTTTTCTTAATTTCAACTGCGAATAAAGTGAGTTTTCAAAGTTAGGAGAGCGATAAATTTCCCGCTATAACGACGAAAAATACGGGTTTTATCATTGTTCTTCATTTTTCTCATACATTTTGTAGTTAGGAACTGAAAAAACGTTTATTGTTTATGTCCTTCAACAGAAATACAGTTTGTCAAATAAGAGTAGAAAAAAAATAGGAGGGCGCCACTGTCGTTCAAATGGCAATACTAAAAATATAATCATAGTGATATAAATCTAAGGCTGGGTAACGTACATTTTTATTAAAAATTAAAAAGGCATTTTTCGTTCCAATGTTCTCAAAATTAGAATTGCATAAAGGTATATTATCTTTGCCATTTTGTGTTAACATAATGAAGAATAACCATAGACATATGAATATTAATAGACCAGAACATAAAGGTGAGGGGAAAAAAACCAACTACAGGGGGGCGCAGTGCGGGAAGATGAATTCGGTGATATGTGATTCGTCAATAAATCAATCTGAGAGTAGATATATGGGCATCTCGCATTATAATATCACCAAGTAGTTCTTAAAAGTAAACTCTGCTCTTAAATGAATAGACCTTTTTACATGGGAGCGCGAATTGCTCTACAAATTCCAAATACAGCAAAGTAAAGTTCGCCTATTTTCATAGTCCAACATTTTGTTGACGTATTTAGTTAAGACACTTTTACAAATGTTTCATAATTTACTTACCCCACAAAACAGCGACGAGCACACGCCATGTGTCTCGAGTGATTGTGTGTGTTACAATACGACCATATTATGTGATCTGAATAAGTTTATAATAAAGTAAAATAATGCTTGCCTATGGAATGTAATACGATAATTGGGTTTATTCTCCTTTTCACTTCTATTTTTACACGTTTTCAAAACACAAGCCACTATTTTTGCCGTGTTATTTCGTAAAATGCACCGATGAGTGCTCGACGCTGGCTCGCAGAAGAATGATGACGTCACATTTTTTAGATTCACGCGGTTCAAGCCGGTTCCAATGGAACCGGTATGGGGAGGGGGAAATAATACGCTTTTATCGCTTAGGGTAGGTCTATTAATATTCATATGTCTATGAGAATAACGATATCGTAATAAAATATAATGCACACTTTAGAAATTGCTCACATTTATTAAATATTAGCTTAAGTACCTACTAGCATTGTCCAGGCTTTGGATAATGTCTCTAATTTTAGATCTGAATATATTGAACTCATTCAGATCTAAAAGTGGTGTAACTAAACTCACCATTAATGATTCTTCCTTTCTACCTACTGATAAATTCAAATTTGTGTTAAATTAAATGAAAGCCAATCACTTTGTAATTTAATCAAATTTATGTCATTAAGTAGGTAACTTAACAACGGTGCTTCTTAGATATATTATTATTTTTAAATGTGTAAACAGTGTATTTTCATTGTCTTTGCACTTTAAAATAATATTTGACAGGTACCTAAATTGGTTTTCCCAGCCCACAAATTTTATAGTTCCATTTTTTATATTTTCTACTCTTATTTGACAGACTCTAGCTACATAAACTTTCGTATTGCTACATAAATTAATGGCTTATTATTATGAACGGAGTTGAACTAACGGAGTTCTTAGAATTGAAAGTAGTCGTACAAGCAGTGAGTTGAATCCGTTCGGACAAATGCCGCTACATTGGTTATAAGTTGTGAAAAAGCTATCGACATTCAAACTGACTAAACTAGCTAGACTTACTAGAATTTTACCGTCTTTGGGAAGATTTTGCCAATTGAAGTTCTTTTACGTTTTATCAGGGCAATTCTAATCATGTGGTAAAATTATTAACAAAAATTACATATTTGTTTAAGACATTCAAACATTCCGAGGTTACGAATAACCTGACAATATTTGATTATCTCTTACTAACACCAGAATAAGCTGAAAATATTGCATGTATCGTGAAGCAGGACTGAGTAACCGATGGGAACCGTCTACGATACCAACTCAGCTATTGACCGGTCAGTAATAATTGTCGGATTCCATGACAACTCAAAAAGTGGCATTTCGACACACCTTTGAAAATTAAGTAAAAGTGAAAAACAAAACCAAAAAAGCCCAAAACCTATCCCAAAGCAACCTATTTACCCAAGTTTTTTTTTGCTTTTATTCATTTGGCAGGCAGGTTAGGGTAATTTGGGAGGTGGATATGGTTATCGCCGCCCCGGGAACCATTTATTGGATAACCAACACCTCTGCCATAGGTCGCCCGAGTGGTTCGTTACGTTTGGTAACTTAACAGGCATGCCCGGATTCACGGGGTGAGGTTTCTCGGGTCTTGGCGTGGGATGCTTCTGCTCACCTACTGCATGGCGGTCCGGATTGTAAGAGAACGGTTAACGGAGGCCTTTTGACTTCTACAACAGGACTCTCTCTACCTTTTGCGCCTTTCAGCGCAGTTGGAGGTATTGACGTATGCCACTGCTGGACACCCTGACCCCAGATTCCTACCCACCCTTCATACCTTTTTCCTTCCACAGAACTTCTTCTCCTTCTTTCCCTTAAAAAACCTCTTCACACAGCTTCACCTAAGATAAAATAGGGCGTGATTGAAATTATTTTTCTCAAGGCCTAATAAAAAAAAAAGTGTGGGCCTAATAAAAAGTGTGGGCCTAATAAAAAAAAAACTTTTAGAGACTTTTCAAAAGAAGTGATGAAATGCTACTTTGTTGAGTTGTCCGGAGACCTAATTGTGGGTAAATATAGATATAATATTTACCTAAAGTTGAGAATGTATTTATGCATGCTATAAATAAATAAAAAAGTCTAACAAGGGGTTTAAAATGTGATTTTAACTTTTTCATTCGTTTTTAGTCCCTTCTAAAATTCTCAAATTTTCTGAGAACAACATTATCTGATGTTGATATAAATCCTTGTGATAAAACCGCCGGATACAGTTATAGGTACTGAATAATATTAAGTTTAAAATAGTTATTTTCGTGAATTATAATACATATTAAAATTTACCGACATTTTAGGTTACTCGCAAATTTCACATGTAAATTTATATTAATCTTCCGAATAACATAAAATATTATGGAGTTCACGTGGACTTACACACAATTCAGATCGGTGTGGTACTTACGCAGGGATTAATGCCGTTGGATCCTACCTATTTTGCAAGTATCTACTTAAGAGGGCATTACCAGAAAAAACCAGAAATATGTCATTTTCAAATCAGATTTCAGCCTATTGACTCTTTTCCACAAAAAATTATAAATGGATTTCGAAAGATTGTTCTTTTATCTAGCATTCGCATGTAATAAATTTTGAGAAAAATTTTTAATTTTTAGAATAATAAGGTTATTCCATAGGTCGTTGGCAGATTTGTTAAATTTTCAAAAAAGATTTTGTATTATACCACACCCATTTCAAATAATATAATCATGCAGTAAAATAAATCAATACATTATCTAGCAAACGCATGTTTTAGAATTTTAATTTTAGTTTCAATAAAATCATTAAAATATATGTACGTACATGTTTCTTGACGAAAATTGGTCCATTTGTGTATTTATTTGCGCACTTACAAACTAATATATTTCAGATTTTTTTAACATTCTTATTAAATTTAGACATTATTGAAAAATGATAAATACTTATAATCAAAAAATAACTACAAAAAGTACATCATTTTAATAGTTTTATCATCACGCCTTTCAGCATTTTTGGATGAAGGTATAAATTAAAGCTAATTTGGATTGAAATAAATTCGATATTGAGTTATAATTTAAAAAATCTGGTACGGAGAATAATTAATCTTTCTCGTTGTAACCGCCCTGCACGATCGTAAGAACAACTTTCGACGAAATGTGGATTTTCGTCCACTGGCTGGTTAAACGCTCTTAAGAGCTTTCACCAAAGTAAAGTAATATTACATTAGGATAAAATATGATTTGGGAAATAAGTGTCTTTGTTGAGGAACATTATTCAAAATTTGAGACGGCCTCCGTGGTCGAGGGTAAGGCTCTCGACTTGCAATCCGAAGGTCATGTTCAAGGGTTTAAATCTCGATGTTCCCAAATAAATTTAATTTACTTATTTTGTGTTATTTTACAATTAATTTATTAAAAATAATATATAGTATAGTTGCGTCACGTTCCAGAGTGGAAGATACTCTCAGTATCGCCCTGGTGTAAAAGCACCATTCAGATTTGAATAGTCAACCGCATCTCCTCCCCCTCCCCACTGCCTTCAGCCTCTGAACATACCCTGATTGCGGATGCCATAGTCTGGCTCTAGATGGGGGCAGTTTGGACTGTTGTGCGGTATTTACATTTAAAAAATGAGATATTCTCGATATGGCCTAGTGTTTTCCTTGTACTTTTTTTCTAACCCATAGAACTGCAAAATTATTGAAGCTATTGCTTACACATATGTCCTCGAAACGTGTTACACTAGCGATTATCGGTGCGCACTGCGCATAAACCGGAATTCGTAGTTTCCGGTCGTTCGGCATTAGAGCGTTGGCCAATAGGATTAATTGAACGTACATAACCTTTTTTTCGTTTCATGTCGCATTTATACATAATTGTGCGAACTGTATTTAAAGTTCTTTAAATAAACAATAAACAGTGTTAATCTCAAGTCACTTCCCAGTCCTGTATGTTTTCTGTTTATACAGAGTATGAATAAAAAGTATACAGGGTGTTAAGGGACGTACTTAACTTACTTTAACCAGTAATTCATGATGTTATTTGTAGTGAAAAATGTAAATGAAATTTTGGTCTCCGGTGACTTTTTTTTTTTTTTTTCTTCAAAATTAAACAAAAAAAAATTCTTCCGCATGTCGTCACTGGTCACTCAGCCGGGTGTCCGACGAACCCTTTACCCCGCCTCGAACTGTTCAACAACTACCATTTTTTTATGTTTTTGTAGAAAAAAAAAACTTTAAAAATGTCACCGGAGACCAAAATTTCATTTACATTTTTTACTCCAAATAATGTCAGTAATCACTGGTTAAAGTAAGTCAAGTACGTCCCTTAACACCCTGTACGTAAATTCTTACACAGCGTTCATTGGTCAAATCATTGTACATATATTTTCGTATCAGTGGTCTATTTTTAGCTATAAGTTGTTTTTAATAGTGTGTCTAGTTTTTAGTTAAAAATAAGATTTTAATAGTATGTTCTAAGTTTGTACAGCGCCCTTGAGGTGATTTTTTATAAAAAACGGCGCTGTTGTTTCTGTGTCTTGTTATTTCATGTTTCTTTTAGATTTATTAGTGTTATCATCTTTTTTAATGAATAGTTCAAAATGATTACATCTTTTTTTAACATATTTGACTGACGACTTTTCAAGTTTACTAACGCTGTTCAATTGAAAGTTTAATTTGAGACGTCTCTCTTCTTTGCCAAAAAATATAATTAGAAGAGATGTACCGAATATGGCATACGTCCCTAATATGAGATGATGGTGTTTCTCAAAATGTAAGTGAGAACAGCCTCTATAACCCAGCATTCCCTATTCCCCACCGACCGACCTTAAATGTTCAGGACTCGTCCTGACGCCGGCCACACCACCACCACCTGAGAGAGTGATTAAGTTTTTTTGCCTCATCGATTTGATATTTAAGTACGTAAGTTTCACTTCATTTTTTCTCAAAAATTATTCTCTTCCAAATTGTCAATCTTTCACTGATAGACAATATTATTATTTAAATTTTATGTTTTCATAATAATTTGAAGTTAAATTCGAGTAGATTTTATTCAACGAAAATATTTATTTGTATTGATTTGTTCCTATTATAGGATTTCTTGATGACCCCAATATGGAATACTATCTCATATTAGGAAGAGTATTTCCAACATGGAATTCAAGTAGAACTAAATTTCTTTTTCCTAATCCAGGTTGTATTTTGACCTCCACGAACGTCAAAATGTGGTAGAAAAAAACAGCGGAAGGCGTGGAAGAAAAAAAAAACGATTAAAGTCACGGAAGCTGTAAAATCGAAGACCGTGGGATATCAATGTTTAGCCTGCCGCCATTGGTGCCATTATTAGTGTTCGAGAGGCGATAATATTGATTTTTTATGTGATTATTACATGCAAAATTTAAAAAAATCAGTCTATCCCATAATAGGAGCACTTTTATCAATATTGGTTTTTTCTATTGTTTTACCTTTCGTTTAAAATGAATACGTTTGTGTGTTTCTTTTAATATTTCGTTGACATTTTAAGTTCCGTAATTATATTTCCAAAGATTTTAATGTAAAACTTTCGTTTTTGAAAGACAATGTGATTCAATGTTATGAATTCTTTCAGTTTCACAAATTCAATTAAAAAAAAAAAAAAATATTATTATTTTTTTCCCACCACATCTTCATATATTTCAAAGGTAATTTTTACATAATTACGGTACTACCTTATAAGTTACTAGTTTTACTACCCGATTTCACCTGAGATATGTAATGAAATCTAAAGCACACAATTTCGTGTCAAAATTTCGACCTCTTATAATATCAAGGTTTCATCATCATTCAGATAATTAACTCTAAAGCAGCCCTCTCTAAAGCACATTTTTGCTTCACATAGATATTATAACGAGTAAGTTTTGGTTGTTAAAACAATGTTTAAAAAATAACTTGAAGACAGATAAAAGAAAAACAACACTAAAAAAATTGCATTCAAATTTCATTGGCAAAAGTTGCGGTAGTTCAAAAAATTGTTGCTGCTCAAGAAGGAGAATTTTGAGCATCTTTATTTTTTATGGCTTTAACACAAGAAATATAGAATTAGGGGTACCTCAGGGGTAGGGCTTCCGTGTCCAGCGCAGTGCACCCTCGCCCCCGTATTGTTAGCGAAGTCCAGCTTGTGAGGTGGCTCCACCGCGAACTGCGGGCCCTGTAGCTCTCCGTGCGCCAGGGACACTGCAAAAAAGGTTAACACATATTAGACTAAGACATTTTTTTTATAAAGTTATTTTTTATGGATTGAGTAGTAAACACAAGTTCCGATAAAGATAAACATTTTTTTTACGTTAACTCGACTCAGTGGGCCCTGGGGAAAATAATTTCCTTCAGGGCTGATATCATTTTTGGAAATGCTTTATGGAAGGTAATTTTTGAGGAGAGGAAGCAGTGTCTATGGATCTTGAAGATGCCTATGTTGTAGACGAGAGAAAAAACACACGCCAGCAAATCTTTCCATGGCCGAGCTGTTCTCTACTAGTCGTATTCGCGTGCGACAAATGTCAACCGTGTACAATTTTTTTCACGACCTTGCACTGCTATCGAAGAAATCACAGACGCTAGTTCCTTGGAGCATCTTTCATTGAGATACGGGTAGAACAAGGACAGCAATTTCAAATTCCAGTTGTCTAAGATTGCAATCTTGTTAAGATGAGGAAATTATGTTTTTTTTTAAGACTATAACGTACAGATAATTCGCCTGCATCCTTAACCATTTCTCATACACCAAGCATGAATGAGCAGCTGCAATACTCCAACGTTCAGAGTCAGTGGTACTATTACATCCCAATTTTGTGTGGCTGAAGAAAGTGGAGTGGGTAAACCACTGACCGGTCAGTGGTTGAGTGGGCATAGCGCTTGGGTCCCATCTGGGCGTCGCGTGTTCGATTCCTCGGCTGGCTAAGTCCTCCACCACAACACAAGCAACATTTTCGGCTTTATGTGGTGATTTTCAAACATTATTGTGTTATTCGTAACACGGGAATATGTGTCTTTCTTAAAAAAAAAAAAATAAATATGGTGAAGAGGAAGGTGGTGAAGTACCTGGTTAATAAGATCTGGTCTCCAAACATGGCTTAAGCCACTTTGGTGGTCTTTTATCATGGCAATTCTGAGAGTATCTTTTATTTTATTTTATTTATTTGTGTGATGTAGAGTAATTAAGTATTTCATATGGAAAGAATACGATAGATGGCGGTAAGCATGTAGCTTGCACCATAGCTCGTCAGATGGCATTGGCGTACAAGAAGCAGTCTCAGAGATATACTTTGCGAGCTCCCGTGGCAAGGCTCCAGAGATTTACCTACCCCCAAATAGTAAACAGTCGTAGCTAACCAGCTAGGTTATTCCAGTAAATAAACACTTTTATATTCAAAGAACCGTATTTAATAATTACTATCTGCCGAGGAAAGGGCAGACATAACAATTGGCGCAGCCGTATGAGTATAATTGTGTGAAAGTTACGCGTGCGAATAATAATTGGTGCTGGACACGGAGGACTAAGTCACTGCCGGAGTGACTTGCAGTTTTGGCAAGGAATCGGAAGAGATTCTGCTCGAGATTAAGGAGCATTTGGTTCCGTGGCTACGGGCTGGTTAAGAAGATTTTTGTTTTAGGAACAGAAGTGAAATACCGCAAGGAGGCGATCCGGTTGTGGATCATTGGATTAACCAGAAGTTTCAAGGTCAAAACGGATCATTGGGTTAATAGTTTCAAGGACGAATCTGTGGATCATTGGATTAATCAGAAGACAAGGATAAAACCCAGAGGGAGACCAGAAGAGTTCCTGAGATAAGTATTTTTGATTCTTTGAGAGGGATTTTTTGTTATTGTTTTCTTGTTGATTGTTTTTGCCGATTTATTTGTTGGGAGTTATGGAATCGGGTAGAATACCACCGTTTTGCCATCTCTCCGGAGACTGGGGGTTGTTTCGACTTCGGATAGAGCAATTTTTCGTGATCCATGATGACAAAGCGTCTGTGGAGAAAAAACGGGCTTTTTTATTGAATCTCCTAGAATCAGAAACGTTGACCTTACTAATTAATCTGTGTTTTCCAAGTAAAGTAACGGACTTATCTTTTGATAAACTTTTAGCGCTTCTCGACAAACATTGTAACAAAAATCGTTCAGTTTTTAAAGAACGGGAGAATTTTTTTTTAGCAAGATAACAACAAGGCGAGACGATAAAAGATTTCACGGTTAGACTTCGTTCTTTAGCAACGTATTGTCAATTCGAAACGAGGCTTGAAAAAACCTCATAGACATGTTTGCAATCGGGTTGTTACCGGGACGCGCGAAGGAGAAAATTTTCGTAGAAGGGCAAACGTTGTCGATTAATGAAATAGAAGGACTTGTGATAATCTCCTCCTTTCCTCTTTTTAACTTTTATTTTATATAAATATTTTTGGAATTCTTTCATCCCTTCAAGTTTTCTTGAACTTTTCTTTTTGCTCTGATCGATATTTAAATTTTTAAGGCTTTGCATGTGTGTAGTAGGGATGGAAAATTCCTTCCCTACGTCACACAAGCCTTCATGAAAATTGGACCCTTATTTTCTTTGATAACTACAGAAAGCTACTTAAAGCTCCCTTGCACTATATACCTTTAGAGATATATGTACTTAACTAATTAATACGTTATTTACGACCTTGAACGTAAATATTTTCGTATTTATGTTGTAATTAAACTCCATCAAACGTTGTGTAATTTTTTGATTTATGATATGGGACTTTAATTACTTTCATTTTGTGGTAACTTCTTGATTCTGGACAGAGCGTTGAGTTTCAAACTGTATTGGTCTCTCTCTTGCAAATCTAACTTTAAATACTTTCTCTAAAAGAGATAACTTTCCTCCGTCGTTTATTATGTTTCCCTACATCCTAACGAACTCGTAAATAACCTGTACTAATCGAATTACGTATGTTTAATTGAACAAATAATTAAGTATGACTCAAATGGTTAATTGTTAGTAAATTTGATTATGATTGTTTTATATCTGCATGTCATCTCTCCAATCCGATTCAGCTGCTATAAGGTACATATAAAGATGGGTTTAGTAGGTTAATGTAATTAATAGATTGCATATTAGACGAACTCAGAATACCCTTTTTCTGCCGAAAATTTGGCGCCTTCCTCCTACAAGTAAACCAGGTGATCAATTTCTGACTAGAAATTCGCACAATCTTCTGGCGCGGATCGGTTAATTGATACCTAAGTTATCGCGTCCTAACCGTCCTTCCTTTTGCCATCATGCACTGCCTCCAGGTCGTCATCTGAGCCTAGATACCCCCAAATTCCTACTCCTCCAAGGTCTACTATTTACTTAGGGCGAACCGGTTTCGTCCTATATGCAATCATATACTCACGGTGTTTTGCAGAGTTACGGGTCGTGAATCCTCCCTCCACGTACAAGAAATGATGTGAGAGTAACTCTGTCGAGTCTAAAACGCTAATTGTAAGCGGGTCCACATCATCCAATGTACAGTACATAGAAAGATATATATGTAAACATACGTTTGGGTAGGATTATAACCCTCAATTTGAGGCTAGCTAGTCTCAAATTTCGGGCTCGGATTTCGTGGAAAGGAATTCTGCACAAAACCTTAACCGATGACCGAATATATACATATTAAAGGTGGGTGATATTAATAAATACTAATAGATTAAGAGATTATCTCGGTTTGTTCTGGAATGCCGAAAATTCCAAGCTTTTTGATTGGTTTGGTTGACAATTTTCTTTAAGAGATTGCCATCTCTATTATGTGTTAGGTTAATGGTCCTTGGGTTTTTTTTTAAGGAGCGACCACTGCCTCCTATTGTTGAACTGTTTTCTAAATTTTCCCCCAAGGTTCAACTTTTGGTAAAAATTTTTCTCTCCCGTGATTTTCCAACTGCTTCGTAAATTATTTATACCTGTAAGAGCAATTATTTCATAATTTTTCCCCGAATTTTTCATGTAGTTCTTTAATAATCTTTTATCTGACTATCCCGTGATTTTCAAATGTTTGATGTACCTATTAGCTACCTAGGAGAGTAGTTAATCCATAAAAATTTTCTCAAATGTTCAATGATACTCTTCAAGTTCTTTTATTTGACTAGCCTATAATAAATCTAATTACTTTCAAATTGTTCAATCCTAAATATCTCTTCAAGTTCAAATTAAAGATTGTGTTTAACCCCTTTTTTTATATATATAATTGCGCAACGTTATGGTGTTGCCCTATCCTAAGATTGAAATCTTCCTAAAGCATTCAACACAGTGCCCTACTGACCGAGTTGTTTTATAAACAATTTTAGTTATGTCAACATTCCCACTGGCTTCGTGACCTAGATCCAAGAACGCGCGACATTTGTTTACCTTTAAACATTCCGAATTCAATAATGGTTATTTCTTTCTCGCAAATGTCTAATTTGTTTCCCCGATAAATTTAGTCATAATGCATACATATACTTTGTCTCGATACATAAATACACAGATATATATATAATTTTATTATAGTTGAGGTAAATTCTAATATCATAACTCATTTTTTTGATCATTTTATATTAGCTGAAGTTATAATAAATAGTATATATACTAAATAAATACAAAACTTTGACTTGGAAATTTATCAAACACATAACTATTTTAAATAGTTACGGATAAATGCAAAGATAGGTATTCGAGATCGATACCTTTACTTTTTAATATAAGTGTGTTTCTTTTGATTAAACTTTCTTGGAATATATATATATACATATATATACATACTTTATATATAATATTTTAATATAGGTACATATCACATATTAAGCATATAATATTTTGTTATAATAATATAAAATTTTATACCGACGATCAGCTGCCCTCTGCCTCGTTCATGTCTCTAGAAATTTTGATACTTTGTAAGGACTTACCCCAAAAGGTCCACTCCTGTCGGGTTCAACACGACAAACCTTTTATATATTTTTTTCTACCTAATTCAGCTATTGTCTAACTAAACCTAGATTAATCATCTTTATTCATTATTTCACTATTGCGTTGACTCTAAACTGAATTAATTGATGACTAATCTTTATCAATCAAAATGTATTATATTTTCAAAACCCGTTGGTTAACTTAACAAATTTATTTTATTATTTTTTTATTTATTTTATTTATTTTTATTATTTAATTCTTGTATCACCGAACTCTTTTGGTTTGCAGTAAGATAACGTATTTCACTATTTATTCAAACTTTCCGAAATAATAATTATTATTAGGTTACCACAATCTTATTTAACAACAATTTAATCATCTGTATTATTTATTCCAAAGTCCATATTTATTATTATCACTTTATCTAACACTAGATTAATCCTGTGATAAATTATTACGTTCGATTTGCACTTTATTTAAGGAACTATCACCGTTATGATAACTAACACTGGTTTTTATTTTTATTTCGCTACACCAACTTTTTTCTTTAATTAATAAAAGACTAGCACTTAATTTGAAGCACTCAATTTACTTAAAGATTTTCGTTGAACTTTTCCATTTAATTGGGTGCACTTATTTATTTATTATCTCGCTTTTGATTGCACTATTTTTTTTTAATTAATTGATTTAAATATTTAATATTTAATAGAACTCTTTCCGTTTAAACTGAACGCACATAAACTTTTTATAACTTCTTTTAATTTGCACTATTTTTAAATCATTAATATAAATATTTGATATTTAGTAGAACTCTCTCCGTTTAAACTGAACGCACATAATTTTTATAACTTATTTTTAATTTTTATTATTATTACATCACTTTATTTAATTACCACACCGACACTTGTCGCGAAATTACTAAGTCCCAAAATATGATATTTATTGATTATAAAAACCGAATTTTCCACTAATCTAATTGTATCTATTACAGAACTTTTTAACTCTTCACAATTAAACAAAACGTAAACTTTATTTCTATTCCCACTGATTTTAATTTCTTTAAATCTTTATAAGACACTGGCTCGAATATGAAATTTTTATAAGTCCTGTGATTCTAACTAATTAGAATTTTTCCACCAGTACATTACCGAACGTATCGTCACGCCTCACAAACTTCCGCTTTTCAAAACCCCCGATGACTAACGAAAAATCACTAAGTCCTGTCTTTTAAACCCCTCTCAGGATTAGAATGGCCTATCTAAGCTATCTTTGATCCACGAATTTAATCTCTAACAACTCGAGATTTCATATATCGATTCTGTCATTTTTGTTTAACTGTCGTTAGGTCCACCTTTCATGACTTTGTTCATGCCCTATCTCGTTTAAACATTTTTCCAGGATCGGACCGGCGATATTACGTCAAAATGCCCCTCATTCCTTTTGTCTGTTGGTCATACAGAATTAGCTTGAATTTCATAATTTTTTTGTTATTTTTTTTCTCAATTCGTAAAAGGTCCGTCTTCGATAACTATATTTACGTCTCGATTTTTCCGTACCTATCACAAATCATGATTATCTCCATATCGAAATGTTTACTATGCAATTTCGAGTTGCAATTTTTATAAATTCCACTCTATCTCACTGCTACTTGTATGAATTTTTCCATTAAAACCCGTATTTTCTCTATTTACGTAGTATATCTGAATTTTCCCCTTTCCCCTAGAATTTTCTTGTATTCACAACACTCTTCCTACGAATTTCCTCTTTTATCCTTATGTTATTATCCACATCTATATGATTAGTTACATTCCAAGCCAAATTTATTGTTTTCATCGATACTTCTGAATTTTCATGAGTTTTCCTTACGGAATCATCTTTTAATTGTTTTTATTTTCTTTTTTACTACCCCCCGTTTCGTCTTCGATGTATGTCACCTCTTAGAAAATTTCATTTTCTATATACTACTACTTTTTATGTTATTTTCCACATTTTTTTTAGGAGAAACTTCCACTTCGGCCCTTAAATATATGTCAATTTTTATTACTTCATATGGATCTTCCCCCAAATTCCGTCCCTTTCTTCCCTGAATTCATATTAATTTAAAATTTGACATGTGTTTAGGTCTGGACTTCGATGTACTCACCAATAACTCAGCGTTTATTCGAGGGTAATAAAATCTAATCGTTTTTAGTTAAAGTAAACTGTCCATATGACCAATGATGATTTTTATCGTCCAAAAAGCCATTAAAATGGGTTTAATCGCCTAAAACCATGTTCGTTTTCTGGTTGTTTAAATAACAGAACCATGTGTGAGGTCGTCAACTCAAATAATGTTTCATTTTTTCTTGCAGTCTGTCTTATTTCTCATAGAATTCTCCTCAAACAATTGACGTAAAACAATGCTTTTTGTTTACTTTGTCTATCGCAATGTAACTAGAATGATCACCCTATTCCAAATATATAACGATATCTATTTAAACTCGTCTGAAAACGCAAAATTAAGTCGAAATCTTATATTGTTCAATAAACACTTCCGTTTAATCGTCCATTTTTTTCATTAGATTATCTTTCCAAATCGTTTCCCTTGACGTTATTGCTTCATCTAAAAGTGACATCCCTAATTTCCAGCGTTTTTCTTCCTTTTAAATGTTAAATGTACGTTTTCCTCTTAATCTGCTCTTCCTGACCCTCTATGTACTCGTTATACGACTGAATAATCCTACAGTAGCTTTTCTTACGTTTTACACGTCTTTTCTTTAATTTTCCTCTTATTAAAATTTTCTTGTTATTTTCTTGCATAGTTTTTCCAACATAATATGGATTAATTTGTTCGTTAACGGCGGTTGCCAACACCTTCATTGTACTGATTGTATATCTTAAATTTGGGGTCATCGTATCTAATGCACCGGGCGTGAGAACCTGTTTACATTATAGTGTAATGATCTCGCGGTTCATGACGATATTTTTTCCCCATAAATTTATGACTAATTGCCTAGTCTAAAGTCCATTTCTTTGTTCAAAATCTGAACACGTCCTCTATTCTGTGATTGGTTTCATTAATTATTTATAGCTTTCTGCTTAGACCTGATTGGCTGTTGATTTCAACTATTTATTATTACGCCTAATGATGATTTCTAGCACCCTCTGTGTTCTTTTCATCAATACTCATCTCAAAATTCTTAATTGTAGGTCC
The DNA here is from genome assembly GCA_917880885.1 of Limnephilus marmoratus. Classification (NCBI taxonomy): domain Eukaryota; kingdom Metazoa; phylum Arthropoda; class Insecta; order Trichoptera; family Limnephilidae; genus Limnephilus; species Limnephilus marmoratus. The sequence continues at coordinate 23,803,472 of OU862924.1, read as the reverse complement.
CTAGCGTCAACAAGAATTCAATTTACTTTGAACCGAGAGATGTCGTAGGTGTGTCTGTTTTATAATTAATTGGTATTTTCTTTTTGAATTAAAGTCGGAAGCTACGATATTTTCTTATTTTCACTGTTGATTAATGCAATTCATCACAGACTTGCAGTTAGTATGTCAACTTTGGATAGTGCTAATACAGTAAAATCAGAAGTAAACCTAGTAAAAAAACGAGTTACTAGCGATGGGTTCAAGCGAGATCAGCGTAGGGAACGATCGATGAGCCCCAAGGGTAGTTTTAACACGAAACCAGCTTATAGGTTAGGATCAAATTCAGGTACGAATTTTAGATCACCCGTGGGTAGTGTTAAAAAACAGTGTTTTATTTGCAAAAGGAATGATCATCTATCGTTTGATTGTAAATTTCGTAATGCGAAATGTTTTAAATGTAAGGGCGTTGGGCATTTACAGAAATTCTGCAAGAATAATCCTATAAATCCCATTTTTGAAAATCACAGGGATAGTAAAGTTTTAGTTGCGTCAATTAGTCCGATTACTGCTGAAATTGAAATTAATAACAAGAAGTTTACGGCAATGATTGATTCCGGTTCATCTTTATGTGTGATGCCGGAGGGTATTTTTAAACGACATTTTAGTTCAATCATTTTGTCACAAGACAAGCGGATTATTTCGGGTTATGGAAATAATCGTTTAAAAGTCGTAGGAAAGGCGATTTTTGATGTGAAGTTTAAGGGTAGGAACAAAAATATTAATTTTATTGTAGTAATAAAAGGAACAGAATTAATTGTGGGAAGAGATTTTATGGAATGTTTCGATCTTGGGATAACTTCTCAGGAGACAATTAATTTAGTGACGCCGCAAATGAGGAATGGAGAAAAGTTTCGGCTTCCGGTAGAAAATTCTCAAGAAGAATTTGAAGATGATTATGGATCAGATTTTGTGTGTTATGTAGATAAATGCGAGCACATAGATATCAAGCTCATTTCCACAGCTATAGAGACAGACACGGTTATTCAGGAAGTTTTAACGTGTTTGCGTAAGGGCTGGCCAAAACGAGTTGGTCGAGATGATGTACTGTGGAGATTCTGGGTTAAGAGAAACGAAATGTCCATAGTCAAGGATTGCCTTTTCTGGCAACATAGAATTGTCATTCCGAGTTCCTTACAAGAACATGTGCTAGAGTTATTACACAGATCTCATTTAGGAATAGTTAAAATGAAGGGCCTAGCAAAAGCTTATTTTTGGTGGCCATCACTGAACAATGACATTGAAAAAATGGTTCTAAAATGTGATGATTGCGCGGCTATGAGGCCGGCACCTTCTAAGAGTCATTTGTCAGTGTGGCCGAACCCTGGGGCAACTTGGAGTAGGGTGCATGTAGACTACTGCGGACCGGTAGCAGGAAAAATGTTTCTTGTAATTTGTGACGCTTTTTCCAAGTGGATCGATTGCTTAGAGGTTCCAAGGGCGGATTCGTTTAACACGATTAAGGAATTGAGAAGAATTTTCTCTAATTTTGGTAACCCTGATTGCCTAGTTTCGGATAATGGAACAGCATTTTCTAGTGTAGAGTTTAAAGAATTTCTTAAAGAGAATAACATAGAATTTTTAAATTCACCGGTAAAATTCCCTCAGTGTAATGGACAAGCTAAAAATTCAGTTAGAACGGTAAAAATTTTTAAAAAAAAAATTATGGTTACGAATAATTTTCCAGTAAATTATGAAAGTAGATTATGTGATTTTCTATCGGATTATCGAAATTCGCCACATTGCACAACGGGATTAGAACCGGCAGTCTTGATGTTTGGTAGGAGACTGAAATCAACTTTCAGTAGTTTAATTCCTAAAACCACTCAGGAAGATGTGTCAGAACAGAGAAAAATAGCTAACGATAATATAAAAAGGAGTCAAGATAATCAAATAAGGAATTATGGGGGCGTAAAAATTAGGAATTTACATGTTGGACAGAAGTGTCTGGTCAAGGACTTCCGTCAGGTGAATAAAGTTGGTTGGGTTAGAGGTATTGTAGAAAGGAAAGTGGGTAAAAAAGTTTATATCGTTAGGATCTGTGGTACTCCGTTGACTTGGAAGAGGCATATTGATCAGTTAAAGAGTTTATCTGTGAAATGGGAAGAGGAGAGTGAAGATAATAACCCACCCACCGCGTCTGAGGTCACGAAATGCGCTTCAGACGAGTTGGGGACCTCAGCTTTGTTGAAGGGGCTAACGTGGAGTTCTCTTGATTTCAGATTACCAGCGGATGATCGAGAGCAAACTACTCAACTAAGACCTTGGGAAGGAAGGCTCCGTTCAAGGCGTTCATAAAGGTCCCTCCCAGAGAAACAGAAATATTTAAGTTGAAATATTTAAAATCATGACTATGTTTGGTTGAATTTAGTGTATAAAATCGTGTATAAATGAAATATTTAAAATCCTATTTTTTTTTGTCAAATTGTATAACTTCTTTGAAAAGAACATGTCTTGTATTTATTGTAGCCAGGGCTTGAGGTTAGGTGGGGGAGGGTGTGATGTAGAGTAATTAAGTATTTCATATGGAAAGAATACGATAGATGGCGGTAAGCATGTAGCTTGCACCATAGCTCGTCAGATGGCATTGGCGTACAAGAAGCAGTCTCAGAGATATACTTTGCGAGCTCCCGTGGCAAGGCTCCAGAGATTTACCTACCCCCAAATAGTAAACAGTCGTAGCTAACCAGCTAGGTTATTCCAGTAAATAAACACTTTTATATTCAAAGAACCGTATTTAATAATTACTATCTGCCGAGGAAAGGGCAGACATAACAATTTGTATATGCATATATATTACAAAACATTACAAAATGATACTTTGTCTGTCCAACTGGGAAGGATACCCATTTCAGGACAGCCAAATTGTATATTTAATTCATAATATTCTTAACAAGGAATGGTTTCGTTCGAGATATCACAAGAATTTACTGCTGTCAAGACAACTTTTGAGAACTTTAAAAATTGTATTCTGAACGAAGGGATGGTTTCTTAATGTCTTTGAAAGAATCGCAAAGATGTGATTTTTTTCAAGGTAATTTTGGAGAACATTAATAATTGCATTCAGAGTGAATGAGTGGTTTCTTTAGCGAGATCACAAGAAGGAGATTCTTTCCAGGCCATTTTTGAGAACATTTACAATTACATAATTAGAATTTACAGATTTATAAACCAATATTTGACATATGAATTCCCATTGTATTTATGACTATTTAATTTTAATGAAGTACTATACTATCTACTATCTACCACTCTTGTTGTTGGCAAACACATAATATATTAGATATTTTCCAGCTGTCTGTTTTGTTTGTTCTACAACAAGCCTCGCTATTCAAAGTGCATTAAAATTACAACGCTAATGGTATAATAAATACATTTAAATGGGTAATTAAACCGACCAGCTTCATAAAGAAATAAAAATATTTTTTACGAGAACATTTATTCCAAACAGCAGGTATTTACTTACACAACTGAACAGAAACTTTGAAAAAGTTATGTTAGGTTAAATTTAAAAAATCAGATGCATTTCACACGCGGAAGAAGTGAAACCTTCATAAAAATAAAGTAGACAAGAGTGGAGAGACTACGAAGCACCGCACAAAGAGAAGACTGATAGACTGCGAAGCACCACACTAAGAGGAGACCGATTATACTATCTTATTCTTTCGCAGGCTAAATCCTATGGATGTATGTTTGTCTCTTTTTAGTTTCGCTATTTTTCGTTTCATCAACTTTCAAATCACAACGGTGCTAAAGAAGTTTTCACTTCAAAAACGTGATACGCATGTACATTTTTTGTAAAATGTTATCGGTCAGTGGCTGAGTTGGCAGCGCGCTTTGTTCCCACCCAGGCAACTTGAGCTGAATTATACAGATACAAGTTACTATACTATTTAGAAACAGGTGCTTATTTTCTCCAGATATCATGATGCAAAATTATTAAAACTAACAGAAGTTTTCACTTCTACCGCGTGTGCAAATAACACGCGATAGAAATGAAATCTTCAGAAAACTAAAGAAGAAAATAGTGGGAAGGCTACGAATCACCGCACAAAGAGGAGACCGATTATATTATCTCATTCTCTTGCAGGCTAAATCCTATAAATTTATGTGCTTGTTTCTTTTTAGTGTAGCTTTTTAGGCTTTTGAGATGTGGTTTCACCGGAGAACGCTCAAGGTCCCATGGACCGACATGATCACCAACACAGAAATTCTCAGGCGGGCTAGAGCAGATAGAGAACGTCTTACATTAATAAAAATCAGGAAAATATCATATCTGGGTCATATACACGTACTTCGAGGGGAGAAGTATCACTTGCTCCATTTAATATTGAAAGGCAAGATAGAGGGTCGCTGAGGGCCTGGTAGGAGACAAATGTCTTGGCTACGAAATATGCGAGAGTGAACCGGCATTAGAAGCGTGGAGGAGCTATTCCGGGCAGCGCAAGACAGAGAGACATTTTTAAGATTGATCGCCAACGTCGGGGGGACCTGATAGGGCACACAAAGAAGAAGAAGAAGTGTAGCTATTTTTCGTTTCAACCAGGTTCAAATCACAACGGTGCTAAAGAAGTTTTCACTTCAAAAATATATGTTCACCATCGGGAATTGTTTGTATTATGATGTATTTTTGCACTGTTGGAATTCGACAAATATGGACTTGTCTTAACCACGGAAACCGTCAAGTAGCTTCAAATTTTCTACGATTTAATAGAGGCTGGCAACATAACACACAAAAAAATTTATTCCAATTAAAAGAAAATAATTTTCTAGTTAGGTTAGGTTAGAATCGTGATAACTAATAAATTCATTTTGCGTCTAAGATGTTCTTAGCAATCGGTTTAAAATTTTTGGGAAAGGGAAGACTTTTTACACAATTAATATTTTTTTACCTTAACTCAGGAGGCCCTGAGGAAAATAATTTCTCTCAGGGGCCTGTGCCATATGAGATGCTGTGAAGAAGATCTTTTTGAGGAGAGGAAGGAATGAACATTTATTTATTTATTCTTAGTACATTTACATGACAAAGGTATAATATATTGTCCTCCACACTAGGAGTTCACCTGTGTTGTAGAGGACATTTATCAGTTGTAAATTATGAATTATAAATTGTGAATAGTAAAACAAAAGAGTGTTAATTGCTAATACAAAAAGAGAAACAATAAAAATCAAAATATAAAATCGACTTCAATTCGACAAAAATTATAAATTAAAAGTTAAAAAGATTGTAGCCAGTTTCTTATGTTTCTTATCTTAAAGAGACCCATGTTGTAGGAAGGAGGAAACATAGCTGCCGCAAAATCATTCCACAGTCCACAGCCGAGCTTCAAACTCGAGAATGAGTCGAAGAAACGATCCGTGACAAATGTCAACAGTGTACATATGTTGGGTGTGCGTTTGGCGTGTTTCCCGACTACACACCGGTGCCGAGGAGATCAATGACGCTAGTTCCTCGTAGCATCTTCAATTGAAATACCGGTAGAATAAGGATAGTAATCCCGCTAAAAATTGCAATCCGTTTGATAAGATAGGAGAATCTATCGACTGGACCGCCGTTTCTGCACACAGTCGAGAGTTTTTTCAGGTATTTTGGAGCTCCAGACCAAAGATGCCGCTGCCAAATTCAACCGTACATTCAAAGTAACTGCGGGCCATGTGCAGTACCTATGCCCAGTTTTTGAGAGGCTAATTTAAAACTGGTTTCGATGGAGCCTCCGTATCAGAGTTGGTTATAGTTACATTATATAGTTATATACTTATAGTTACACCAAGCATATCAATGTTTATTTGAAGAGGTACCTTATATTGAAGGTTATCCAACACTTATCTGCCCTGGTAAAAGTAACAGATTACTTACTCCTTCAAGGCTCTCGCAAGGGCTCTAATTTTTTGAAAGAACGAAGCTACATTTAGTTTTGAACGAATTTATACATTTAATGTCCCTGCATACGTTGTCAGTAAGCAGTATGCAAGTGTTTAGCGGGAAATACAAGATACAATATATGTTAGTATTACAAAATATAGACAAGACAATGGGACTAGTTGGTGAATGTCCACGAGGTGGCAAGCGCTGGGTGATTGTATCCAGCGTATCCTACAAGCTCCTGTTTGGGAGGAAGACACAGTAAATACATAATAAAGGCATGGCAAACAGTTGGGAGTCCTCTCCAATCGACTGGCGTCTCAGCAAGAATGCGCATGACTTTTGGTCTACCCGTGAACCACACTCAGCTTCCGCGCCCCTTAGCCGGATCCTCGGTGATGCCTCAAAGAAAAATAAATGGGAGATTGGGGGGAAATACCCGATGACCCTAAGGAATTCAACGTCGCACAAAAAAGTTACCTTACAGTAATGAAGAAATTTTATCAAACCCTTTTTAAGATTAGTTTACATCAGTCGTAAGGAATGGTGATAGACAAACTTAATAAAGACATCAACAAAAGTTACATTGAAAATCGTATGTAAGTGTTAAATGCATTTTCGTTTTGTGTGGACAGACCATAAGAATCACCCCTTAAAAAAACTCGAGGGCACTTAAATCAATTGTTCTGCTGTTGAACAAAGTGAAGGGTTATAAAAATAATTGATCAATCAAATTTGAAGTAGGTACGCTGTTAAAATTTATTTTTATAGTTCACACTTCAAATCGATTTCCCTACTTAACCAACTAACTAACCATCACGCCGTTTCCCCGCAGGGGTAGGCAGAAAGGACGAACCGCCAAAAAACTCGATCTTGGCACACACTCCTTGCCTCGTTCACATTCATACATCTCTTTTATTATTCTGATTCTTGACACGGCCCGACTGATTCACTTGGACGTGCCATGTCTTCCTCGGGCGTCCCCGACTTCTTCTACCATACACATATATATATATATATATGTGTATGGTAGAAGAAGTCGGGGTATATATATATATATATATATATATATACACACAAACACCTGTGCTAAATCACCAAACGTAGCGAACCACTTGGGGTGTTCTATGGCTGAGGTGTTGGTTATCCAATAAATGGTTCCCGGGGCGGCGTTACCTATACACGCCTCCAAAATTGCAGCATTAAATATAAAAAAATATATAAATCTGTTAGGGGGCATACATTAATTACGTGAGCAGTTTTTTTCCACAAACTGGTGAGATAAATTTGGGCCACTTCGTATATTCCTTTCAAGTAACGTATTCAAAATAACGTTATAGTGAAATAAAAACATAAAGTACTCGTATTAACATTAACTCATATTTCTGTAAAAAATTTAATTTTATCTTATATCTATAATTGTAAAAATATATCTAAGTATATTTCTGTAAAAAAAAATTTATTTAATTTTATATCTTTAACTGTAAAAATCTAACTATTTAAATCACTATAATAAGATCTTTAATGTAAAGAACCCGTTAGACAAACTACTAAAAAGTAGTTTATCGGGACTTTTTGTCTTATATTTGTAAAATGTATAAAATAAATAAATTTTGGTATTTGTGGTGTAGTGTGTGGGTAGATTGTATAATGGCGGCATTTATTCAGCGGCCGCGTGGTGATACTCACTTTCACTGCTTTTATCTGACTCCATATATTTACCAAAGATATATCGTGCTGATGAATAAAAAGATGATCATTCTTATACTGAGTTTTACGATTTATTTTAAGTTTAGCAAACACGATAATGATAAGTATTACATTGGAAGACTTGTAAGGAACAACACACAACCAGCGCGTCAGGCGTCGAAAAACGAATGAATTCCGCTTCCTTTGTCAAACGGAATTCAAAATGGTATTCGCAGGCGCATGCGCGTTGCCTGGGTTGCCCGCGGTTAAAATGTAATATATGGCTGTTATGTGTCCTTCCCTACATACCTCCCGCCCAGTTTTTTAGAAATAGCAGGCATGGTTAAGATCATAGTTCAATTTCTATAAAACGCCTAATGTCCGTTTGATTGTTTTAAATTGACAGAATAATACTGGTTGCGATGCAGGGTCGACCAGCTTGTAAGGGGCGAGAGAAAAATATTATATGAAACATATTTCTGTTCATAAAAAATAATCAAGTGGACTTTTACAAAAACGCTAAACTAAATCACTCTGAGTTATTTTAAAATAAAGAGTCTTACTATAAAGATTATTGTTAGGAGTAATTGAAATTCTTATGACTCGTAAAGATACGGGAAGGAAAAACTACATTTTTCAAATAAATGTGTAATCCGTTAACTAAATTAAGTTGCATCAAATCTATTTATTAAGATGAGTGACAAGAATCTACTCTATATTGCGTAACCAGAACTAATGAATATGTGGAAACTTCACACAAATTATAAGTAAAGAATAGTAAATAATGGGCATCATACTTCGTAGAGATAAGGAAAGGGGTAACCACATCATATCGATACGAGGCATGATGCTCATCACATAAGCAGCAACACATCATGTGCTTGAGTACTTAAAATTATTAAAGTTCATTATATTATAACATATAAAAATTAAGTGAACTACCTTAAGAATGTGTATAAGCAATTGGTTCCTTAGATTAATTGGTTGGAATATTACATTGACTAATTTATATCCTATTTAGATCATTAATTTATATGCATCTAACATTATATACTTCATGCATTTATTAGCATGGAATAAAATATACATCTTAAGAAAATACTTGGAAAGTTACTTCATGTTATATCATGGTATCATTTTATGTTAATATTTGGAAAGCTTTTTCAAGTTTTCACATTTTTATGAAAATAGATGAAAAGACTGTTAGTGTTTTAACATTTTAAATAAATATTTGAAAATAAATTTTTATGTTTTTACATTTTTCTGATAATAGTAGAATTTTTTAATGATTCTACAGGTTACTAGGGTTTACTACGTTGTGCGTTTATAAGTACTGAAAGAGTAGTACAACATTTATCTATAAACATGGTAAAAATTTTCTTCACGTTTTCACGGGTGTGGGAAAAGTCATCAGTCATCACACAACTATCAAAACATGGTAATACAACAAAAGAAAGGAGAAGGCAGTTCATCGTACCTTCTACACATATTTTATATTATCATACTGATTAAGTATGGTAAAAGTACGTCATGTTTTCGTAGGTGTGTGGAATGACACATCACACACCTACCAAAATATGAGAAACACACGTCACACTTTTGTAAGTGTATGGAAAAAAAGAATTATATAGAGCGTTACATACTACACGGTAACATTAGCTTAGTATAACATACATGGTGAAATCATGTTTCATAGACATGAAGTTTTTAAGAATAATCATTCCTCAAGACCTAATTATTGAATAAATCAAGAATGACGATAGTCAAATAAAACTGAGTTCAATTTATATTAAAAATTTTAGTCTCTGATTATTTTTTGTTATGGTGAAATCATGTTCAATATAGGATACATTAAGATTGTGTTGCACAATAATTGTACAACCTTTAAGAAGTAACTATTAGCATAAGTTGTATAAGTATTATGAATAGTGATTATAGCTAGATAAAAAGGTTTCATTGATTGGTATATAATGTTTTATGTTTGCTTAAAAATAGGTACATGTAAAAATTTCAATGCAAAATTCTATACAAGTTTTCTAAAGAAAAATTGTATAAAATTTATAAAAACTTCAACGCATAAAGCGGAGTGGCTAAATTTACTATTTAAATATTCATCGCTAGCTGCGGAATGTTTTATTTTTTAAAACAAGGTTATTTTTACGTTAATATGTGTTATATTGAGTAAATGGTCAATACAAGACATATTACACTCTGGTAATATTAAATTTAAAAAAATGACTATTGTCTAAGTATATTGTTTTTCACACAATATACAGTGTTAAATTTTTCTTAAAACTAGTTACATGGTTTACATGATTTTTAAAAATGAAAAATTTTCATTGATTACATGGTTCATCACTTTGATGACCGATATGTATTGTATAAAACAAATAATAGTACTAGAGTTCAAAATTTCTTTCAAAATTGAAGTCTTTAGTATCAGTAATTTTACAAGTATATGGTTTAAGATAATATAAGCTTTGTATATGTTTTTAAATATTATTTTTGGTAGTCATTTTTAATTTGGAATGGGATCTGTAGGAAGGAAAAGAATTAATTATATTTAATTTTTGCCAATTATTTGCTTTCCGCCCGGTATCGATTGCCAAAATGGACTCTACGACCAGATCTTGTTCTTTTTATTTCTGGGAGTGGTTCCTGGCCAGTTGTAGGAACAGGAATATTTTCTTCTACCGGTACATTTTCCTCTACAGGTAGGAAGGCTGGTTTTAACCTATCTATGGAAACACGTTTATTTTTGCCTTTTATGTTGATGACAAACGTTTTCTCATCGCGTTCCTCCACTTTATAAGGTCCTTCGTAGGAATTTTGAAGGGGTCTCCTTCCACTGTCTGTTCTAAGAAAGACATGGGTAGTTAGAGATAAGTTTTTATGTACAAAGCATTTCCTTGATCCATGGGCGGTGGTAGGTGTTGGTTTGATGTTTTCAAATTTTTTCTGAAGTCGACCTACGTAAGTGTCGGGTTCTTCTTTAGGTGTTTCAGTGAAGAAATCACATGGTAATCTTAATGTTCTACCATATGTGAGTTCAGCTGGGGAACATTTTAGGTCTTCGCGAACAGTAGATCTCAATCCGAGTAGTATGAGCGGAAGAGTCTCCAACCAGTTCGGGTCACCGCTTGCACTAAGGGCGGCTTTCAGAGTACGGTGCCATCTCTCTATTAAGCCGTTGGCTTGTGGGTGGTATGCCGTAGTCCTTTTATGTTTAATTCCCAATTTCTCCGCCAGTTTCTTAAAGAGAAAGCTTTCGAATTGACGACCCTGGTCTGTAGTTATCGTCTCCGGGGTCCCGTGACGAGCTATCCAGTGGTTCATCAGTGCATTTGCGACGGTTTCTGCAGACATGTCTTTCAATGGTACTGCTTCTGGCCATCGGGTGAATCTATCAATCATTGTCAACAGGTATTGGTATCCATTACATGCTGGAAGAGGTCCAACTAAATCGATATGTATGTTGCGAAAGCGGTCTTCTGGTAAGACATAAGCTGAGGGTGGAGCTACTGTATGTTTTGAGACTTTCGCTTTTTGACAAGGGATACAGTTTTTAACGAAAGTTTTTATGTCTTTCGCCATGTTGGGCCACACAAATCTCAATTTTACTGTATTTGTTGTCCCAAGTATGCCTGGATGACTGACATTGTGGACGCTTTCAATTACCTCGGTTCGCATAGTAGTTGGAACAAAAGGTCTGACATGACCAGTTGAGATGTCACACCAAAGTGATCTGTCTGTGCCGGGAATCACCATTTGACGTAGGGAGAGGCCGGTGTCAGCTTTTGCCTTAATAAATTCGTCGTTTTGACATTGCGCTTCTGCCATCTTCCCATAGTCAATCGTAGTAGGGCAGTTTATCTCTTCGATTCGAGATAGGGCGTCCGCTACTATATTCTGAAGTCCAGAAATATGCCTGATATCCGTTGAGAACTGTGCGATGAAATCCAGCTGTCTTTCCTGGCGTGGAGAGCTAGAGGCACGTTTCTTGCAAAAGGCAAAGGTGATCGGCTTGTGGTCAGTAAATATTATAAAATTTCGTCCTTCAACATTATTACGGAAGTATTTTACGGCTTCGTAGACACCTGTTAGCTCGCGGTCGAATGTGCTGTAGTTCCGCTGAGCTGTAGTGAATTTTTTAGAAAAGAATCCAAGTGGTTCCCATGTGTCGCCGTTGGATTGTTGTAAAGATGCTCCAATAGCTGTGTCACTTGCGTCTACCATGATGGCAATCTTCGCGTTGGGATTCGGATGAGCCAGCAGCGCTGCATTCGCCAGGTGATTTTTGCAATCCTCGAACGCTGCTGTTAATTCCGCGCTCCATGTAAGTTCTCGTTTGTCGTTCTTTTTCCACCCGGCTATACAGTCAAATAATTTCGCCTGGGTGTTGATAGCGTTAGGTATAAATTTCCGATAGTAATTCAGCATACCTAAAAAACGACGTAAACCCTTCGCAGTTTTAGGTAGTGGAAATTCAGTTATCGCTTTGACTTTTTCTTTAATAGGGGTCATCCCTGTTGGTGTAATTGTATGTCCCAAAAAATTTACAGTTGAGGCACCAAATTGACATTTTTGGATGTTAATGATAAGACCATGGTCGGCTAGGCGTTTGAGTAAGATGTCCAAGTGTCTTTGGTGTTCTTCTTCACTTGAGGATGCAATTAGTATGTCATCAAGATATACGAAACAAAAATCCAGATCCCTGGTGATGGCGTGCATAAAGCGCTGGAAACTTTGTGCCGCGTTGGATAACCCGAATTGCATGGTGGTAAACTCGTACAATCCGAACGGTGTGATGATGGCCGTTTTAGGTATGTCCTCAGGTTCTACGGGTATCTGGTGGTACGCCCGCGCCAAATCTATGGTCGAGAATATTTTTGCTGTTGATAGCTTGTGGGTGAAGTCGTGGAGCTGAGGGATCGGATATTTGTCCGGAACGGTCTTCGCGTTCAATCGCCTATAGTCTCCACATGGACGCCATTCACCGTTGGGTTTTTTTACCATATGCAACGGACTGGCCCAGTTGCTCTTGGAAGGTCGGCATATGCCCTGTTCCATCATAAATTTGAATTCGCGTTTGGCTGCTTCGAGAAGTGCTGGTGCTAACCTGCGCGCACGTTCGGTTACAGGGGGGCCTTTTGTTTCAATACAATGTGTCACTGTATGCTTTATTCCTGTTGTCTCCATGGTAGGCCGTGTCAAGCTTGGGTACTTACAGAGGATATCTCTATACTTCAGGGTATTAGAAATTGTTGAAATGCCTGAAGAGGTTCCCTTGTATTTTGGGCCGTGAATCAGCAATCCTGTAGACGAGTCCACGATCGCTGCCTTTTTTAGATTGACGGTAAGGTTGAAGTTGTGCAGAAAATCGGCTCCCAGAATAGCTCTTGATACATCTGCCACTATAAATTTCCACTTCATTGTCCTACGTAGACCCAAGTTGAGTTCTAGTATTCTTGTGCCGTAGGTTTTAATGCAATTACCACTGGCGCTGTACAATGCTGGTGTGCAGCTATCCGAGGTGATGCATTTTTTATTGTGGTTAAAATCTCTGGGGATTATGGAGACGTCAGCACCCGTGTCTACGAGGAACTTCTGACGTGTCTCACGATCAAATAGGAAGAGACGACAACCATTAGCAGGAAGCTCACATGTCTCTACTGTGGTCTTTTTTCGTTTCCCTGGTGTTTTCTTTGGAAAAGAACATGGTTGGTAGCACTTGTATGCCTTTTCACCATAAATGCTGTGCCATTTACAATATCCCTCAGGGTTCCTGTTCGGAGATCTCCCGCGAGACTCTGACCTTGGTCTTCTAGCGGGGTTTTGTCTTGATGGGGATTGATCGTGCGAATTTCGGCGAAATTTTTGTCTATTTCGTCCATCGTAGTTGGATTGTCGATTGACGTTGTTTTGGTCCAACTTCAATTGTTTGATTTCTCTAGTAAGTGAGAGTACTTGTTTTTGAAGTTCTAGAAGTATCGAATTCTCGGGTTCTTCGACTCGCGATGTGCTTGGTCGCTTGTTGCGGTCAACCGCGGTACATTCGGTTGCCTGGTACACATCTATAATTTTGTCCGCCGCTGAAGCAAGTTGTTCGAGATCGTTGTCTGATAGTGCGGACAGTATCGCCTGGACATGCTGTGGGAGTCTCTGCAACCATAGTGTTCTGACGATGGCGCTCTTTGCCAAAGCGGGTCCAGCTAACTCCTGCATGTGCCTTAGTAGGCCAGTTGGTTTTCGGTCCTCCAACTGGATGCCGGTGAGAAGTCGAGTTAGTCGCTTCTCCTCCGAGTCCTGAAGACGTTCGATGAGGGCTGTCTTGACGCGTATATACTTTTCTTGGGCTGGTGGATTAATTATTATGTCGCTTATTATCTGCAGGGTGTCAGGATCAAGAGCGGCGATTACGATATTGTATTTGGTAAAGTCGTCTTTTATCCGAGAATTCACGAACTGTGCTTCGGCCTGGGCCAACCAGAGAGCAATATTTGACTTCCAACAGCTTGGTAAGCGTACTGACACTGGGTGTACGTCCGATGCTGGTCTGCTGTTTTCTTCCATGATGATTTTGTTGATTTTTCCGCTTGGAATTGTGGGAGGATCAGTAGCTCTTGATCCGCTGGCGTTTCCTTCGTTGGTTACGATGAGATTACTTGAGTTTGATTCGTTGGTATTTTCTTCTTTATTTTCCTCTTCGATAGTAATCATTTCCCAATTTGGTAAGAACAATTCGCAGCAGAAATGGCAAATACGTATGGCAAAATTTCAAAGGAAGTGTGAATGTATGAAATAATTGTTTTGTAATTTATTACCCATATAAGTTTAAAAATGATTTCTAAAAATGTTTGTTGCAAATTGATTATGCTTTTATTTAAAGTTAAAATTTTTTGAAATTTGTTAAAAATTAGGTTAAATTTTTTTTTTTTTTTTAAATAACTGAAATTTTTAATATTTTACTTTAGATGATGCAAGAAAGTATTTGGTAAAGACTACGATGACTAAATCATCCGTAGGATTAAAGTTTTAATATTATTTATAAGGTTTATTACTCGAGCAAAAATATATATAAAAATCTCCAAAACTCATGTAATTTAGTATTATCATCAAAAAGAAAAGTGCTAAACTTTAATAATATTATTGAAATACTCTAAATGATGACAAATTTATTTGTAGGTAGTTACGTTTTTGAGATGCAATTGGATTACATGAGCTCTGCAGATTTTTCAAAGGCAACATATTTAAGTTGTAACATATTGTGTACGCATCAATAAATGTAACAATTTTCTAAAAATGCTGAAAAAAAAAATTAGATTAATGAAAAACTTTTTTTAAAACATTCACGTGTCTGATGAGTCATCTTTTTCGTGATCTCAGTTCTCTCTACGGCAAGACTGCTCCGCGAGGCCGTTGTGTAATTCGCTTCACCCAGGCTTGACAATGTGAATCCGCCTTAAGTGCCTTAACTGCGCCGAGTTGTTCCGTCATGAATCCGCCATTAACCTAGCTGAAACGGAAAGCCGGCGAATTTAGTCCTTTTTAATGCACCAAATAAGGATAAATACAAATTCTTTGAAAGGCATTTCATTAGACAGTAAGATGGTATCAGACAAGATAATTAGCAACGATGTTATACAGTTTTATGTCAAAGTTGGAATAAAAATGTTGGGTTTCACAATCCACGATTAATTCAATTTACGTTTGACAATTAAAATTATTTACTTGAATTTGTGGGTATATGAGAACATTATATGGTAGCTGAAAAACAATGCAAGTTATTCATTATTTTAGAAGTCAAGTTAATTATAATCTCATTTTAAACCAAATGCTCATTTATCACTGTTACTTGGTCGTGACAGCATAAACGTAGCATGTTACATTTGTAAATTACTGAGGTTCCCCCGGTGGTCATAGTACTAGATTGAAGCTAATTATTTGACATTTTAAGTATTTAAATATAAAATCGACTCACCGGGTTGTAGGATTGCTCAGGATTCGCTTCTCGACTCCCGACGGCTGGCGTATCTGATATTCCATCTTCCTCGTGTTGGTCGGGTTCACCAGTTTGGTATTAGGTGTAGTGTGTGGGTAGATTGTATAATGGCGGCATTTATTCAGCGGCCGCGTGGTGATACTCACTTTCACTGCTTTTATCTGACTCCATATATTTACCAAAGATATATCGTGCTGATGAATAAAAAGATGATCATTCTTATACTGAGTTTTACGATTTATTTTAAGTTTAGCAAACACGATAATGATAAGTATTACATTGGAAGACTTGTAAGGAACAACACACAACCAGCGCGTCAGGCGTCGAAAAACGAATGAATTCCGCTTCCTTTGTCAAACGGAATTCAAAATGGTATTCGCAGGCGCATGCGCGTTGCCTGGGTTGCCCGCGGTTAAAATGTAATATATGGCTGTTATGTGTCCTTCCCTACAAAATAAAAAAAAAATAAAAAAAACATTGAGCAATCATATATGACATCTTCCATTTATTTTTTGACAGCTATTCACAAAGTTGTCTAAAATCGGCCAAAGCCTACTCTTTGAGAAAATTGACTGCATTTAAATTCAGTTTTATACTTTATGTTGGTGAAAAAAATCCACAACGGGAATATTGACGATAAAATTTGATGTTTCATATAAAATTTTATTACTTTATCGACAATACGAGCTCCCCTCCAATCTGTTGAATTACATCATTTGCTTAAATAGAACATTGAAGTTCGATACGCAAAGCGTTGCAGGCTTACCAATAAAAAACAGAACCCTACCGTTAAACGGTGTTTTACTAGTTGCACTTTCAATAAAGACTGTATATTTCCATTTCGAATTATTACTAATAAAACATTATTTAACTGCGCTGCGAAAGAACTTGAAACATTGCGTTTTAGTAACGCGCGTGATTTTCTCGGCAAAATCCGTTTACCAAAAGTTTAAAATGATCTTCCGCCATCGACATTGATTATATTGGGCAAATTAAGACTCGAACTTTAATTTTTTTTTCATTCTCACGTTCATGATAAAGCGCCCTTGAGGTGATTTTTCACAAAAACGGCGCTATACAAATTATCTAATTATTATTATTATCATGAGCCGTTGTTTATTTTCTTTTTGATAAAAACCTTCACAAAATTGTTCCACTCCATGAAATCGTCTTGCATACGAGACTGAATTCTTCAAATGATAATTTGTGAAATGTAAAAAATTATATTTTTTAAAACTCAAAAGCCAATGTACGACTATCATGATATGGGCTTGAGTCTAGTATGGTTTTTAGGAAAACGCATTTTTTTTATATTAGCTCCACACAGAATATAATTTTCCTCAGGGCCTGTCACCTTAGGGGATGCTGCGTAGAGGGTTTTTTTAAGGAAAGGAAGGAGAGGAAGTTCTGTGAAGTAAATAGGTATGAGGGGCGGGAAGGAATCTGGAGGTCAGTGTGTCCATGAGTGACGGACGTATGAATCCATCCCTTCAACTGCGGTGTTAGGCGATGGGTCGAGGGATTCTGGCTAGAGAGGTCAGACCTCCTCAACCAGTCTCCCTCCATCAGGCCCACCACGCAGTAAGTGGGCAGATACATCGAAATACATCGCATGAACCCGGGCACCTCTGCTAAGTCGCCAAACGTAGCGAACCACTTGGGGTGACCTCTGGCAGAGGTATTGGTTACAAATAAATAGTTCCTGGAGCGGCGGTACACATACCCACCTACCAAAATTATGCAATAAATTGTAAAAAGAAATATTTATTCAAAAAATATTATTAGAAAAAAGAAGCAATACACGTTGAGAGGTTAAAGAAATTGCGAAGACCTTGAAAATAACTCACACTACAAAAATCTCGAGAAACAATATTAAAGTTTCTCATGGTTCACATAAGAGATTTTTTTAAAATCCAAAGTCATGTAACTTATGAATACTCTTTAAATAATGTAATATTGACACCAGTCACTCAGATCCGGGACTTAAGTGTTATATTTGATGAAAAATAAAATTAACATTTACTCTGCACGTAAATGAAATAACAAATAGAGCTATAAAAATGCTTGGTTTTATATGCAGAACAGCAAGTGATTTTAAGTCACTAGAATGTTTGAAAATATTGTACACTTCTTTAGTAAGAATCCAGGTAGAGTATAATTCACCCATTTGGTCCCCATTATATAAAATACATTCCGACAATATAGAAAGGATACAGCACAAATTTCAAAGAATTATTAACTTTAAGCTGAATATTCCAATTCAAAATATTAACTATGTCCTTTTGATGAAACAACTCAAACTAATTAAGATAGGCGGATCATTTCTTACCTTGTACTATTAAGTAAAATCATTAATAATTGCATTGACAACCCTGAAATTCTCGCCAAAATAAAATTTTACGTACCGACCAGAAATACGAGGCAAAGTGCTACCTTCTTCTGTGACAATTTTAAAACACCCATAAATAGATTACATCATTTTGGCAATAAATTTGGAAATATTGTAGACATGTTTGCAGATTCTGTATTAGTTATAAAACGAAGTCTTTATAATTACTTTAAATGTATGATTTTAATTTTAATTAATTTTATTTTTTAATATTAATTTAATCATTATAATTGTGTACTACGTATCTGCCTAACTATTATTGTCTATATTTTTAAAAGCCCACTAGGTTGTAAATAAATAAATAAATAATAAGTTATAAAATTATATTTTTTTCTCGATTTTTAAGGAGATTTATTTTTAACTTTTTCTATGAATAAAGACTACTGAACGTCTACTAAAGCTTTCCTCATAGTTATACTAGTGCTTTTAATAATTTGATCATATCCTTTCTTAAGGCAATGGTTAGGTACTTCAAAAATCAATTAACAATATCTTTAACTTTCCCAAACTTCACATTAAATCATTGAATTTATACCTTTGTACAATTCACACGATCTTTCAGTTCTCCAACGTGTCCCTTTCACTTAAATCTACGATATATTTCGGAGTACCTATCTTTAGCATCAGCCTAAGGGTTTCCAAGAAAATATAAACAACAGATTCTGTTCACTTAAATTAACAACATATTGTTTACTCATATTATATTATTCAACAAACATATTATTTACTTAATTAAAATAGATATATTCTATTCATCTGTTTTTCGCTTATGTATTGTGAAAGCTCTCTATAGACACCTGTTTTAGTCAATTTCCCATTCAACGTTCCCTGACATCTTGACAGTTATTATTAAAAGATGAACTGACAGTTGTTATCTCTCAAGTCTTCCAAACCGGAGATATTTCACTCTGCTAGAATGTCAGGTGATACAAGAAATGAACGCGAAGTGTTTTGTGATGCTGTCGTAAGGAATACCTATACATATTTGCAAGTAAAATACTTTAACGTTGAAATGGAGTTTCTTACAACAACGTATTGATAGTATAAATTTTTGACGTGCTTACTGACATTTCAAAGGCGAATTCAGAAAATTGTTCACTCATTTGTTGGATTATTGTTTCTAGACTATGTGTAAGTTATTTATAGCGTTACATTTATTTTGTTGCAATCTTGTTTTAAATTTTCAGAAAAGCATTGTTTTTTTTTAAGTGAAACTTTTACAGCCCCGTTATGATTTGGAGAAATGACGATTACTGCACCAGCGACGTCCAACTGCGCTCATTGACTGATTTGATTATGATGTCACTTTTAAAGGCTCCTATTGGTTGAGATATGAAACGGAAATTACGCTGGTCTGCGCTTAACGGTCGCTTTGATTATGACCTCACTTTTCAAGCTTGGTAGAGATTGTTTTGATAAAGTTTCGCTTCTGCCGCGTATAAACTGCACTCGATTTTTTTTTCATTAGCTCGACACAGGAGACCCTAAGGAAAATAATTCCTATAAGGGCCTATATCATCTTTATCAGCCACAAAGATGTTGGGTTTGTCATACACAATTCAAAGTAATTGACCAACCTTAGAGTTATAAAGCTGCTTTACTTTAATAATAATAATAATATTTGGATGATTTATATAGCGCCGTTTTTGTGAAAAATCACCTCAAGGGCTTTAGCTTTGTGCGTAGTATTCTCGAGAGTTGATCTCAGATATGTGAGCGAGAGGACATCGCCTATGTACTAATGGTCGAAAAAAAACAAAAGAATTTTTTACGATACCTCTATATGAGAGCGTTAGGTTTTGTTTTTTGGCCGGATACCGGATACGGATATCGGGCGAGCTGCGAGGCCGGATGGCCGGATATCCGGCGGCCGGATAATCGGCCTATTGTCTAGTTGCATTTCGTGACGAGTTTAGCGCCGTACAGGTGCGGCGAACGCGATCAGATCAATTCGGGCGGTTTCGGTTGCCATCGTGAGTATTCGTAAGTGATCGCGAGAGTGTGTGATTGAATAGCGAAAATTAAATTAGTTGTTTACGTGCTGCCGAATCTGACTGAACTGAATCATGTCATCAGCGAAAAAAAGATTTTTATATAGATATTTGGCAATATTAGTTGTTTACGTGCTGCCGAATCTGACTGAACTGAATCATGTCATCAGCGAAAAAAAGATTTTTATATAGATATTTGGAAATATATCGACATTAACAGTGAAAATAATAAGTTTACTGTTTGTTCGTTGTGCCGACTTCAAAAATGTGTTGATCATTAGAGTGAGTAATCTCAGAAGAAAATTTTAGTTTTTTGGGAGGCCTTATGGCTTTTTTGTAACTTTTTCGACTTTAAATAAAAGCCGCCATAATTATAAGCCCTTTTATTGATATTTACCTCACAAAGATTAATGTATTGCATTTTATTATAGGAAATTGTCGTAGTTTTTGAATATCTGGTATCCGGCAGGATATTCAGTTACTATCCGGTATCCGACCGGATAGTAAATTTAGGCCGGATAGGCCGGATACCGGATAGTTACGGATATCCGTTTCATCTCTAGTTTTTGCCCATGGCTGTTTTCAACAGCATTTATCTCGGGAATGCTGGGTATCTGAAGCCTTAGAACCAGAAGAGATGTCGTATTACTGCTGATGGCCTATAAGTTTCTAAATCGTTTATATCGGTACCAGATATTCTGGCCGAAATAGGATTCTAAGTCCCGGATAATTTCACGCGAGGCCGCCAACACAGGCTTTTGATTCTTCCTAGATACAGAACTAACTTACCAATTTTATGATACGAGTGTAGATATTGGAAAATTCTTAAAGATAGGAATATTAAATCGAATCAATTAGCACAACCCACTGTAAATAGCAAAAATCAACATTAAAAAAGTAAAGGAAAGTATAAAAATTAAAATAAACGCGAGTTACAGGGTTATGTTAGTGATTATAGGATTATGTAAGTGAAACAAAACATCGAAGAACCTGATTTAAATTTAAATATTGAATAAATATAAATATTTTTTTATTTTTTATTTTAAATACATAAACGGCTATACTGCCTTTTATAAATAAACATATAATAGAGTACAAGAAAAATAATATCATTACATAATAGTAGTTTTAAACTTAAAAATAAAATACAATTATTTTATGTATCACAACAAAAAAGAACAATGAGAAATATCATCATTTCATTTCAACATGTCCATATTGCGTATATAAAGTTAAATTATGAAAAAATAATTTTTTAGTACATGTTTATATTGCGCTAATTTTAAGAAATAAATGTCGCCGATGTTAGCATATTCATTTCCCAAAATGTGTAATCGACTGATTGGTGAGTAATAATGTGATAATGTATGTGTGTTATTATAGTAGAACGGTAGAGTCAGTCTATTGTTAGCGCGACCAGGGCAATGAAATCGTATTAGTTCTATTAAATCAGGGGTATCCAAGACCGAGTGAATTATTTTATATAATATTAATAGATCACAAATTTAAATACAAATATCAACGGAACTGAGTTTATTTCCAAACCTTTTTAGTAGAGGAACTAATGAAATACTAGTTTGTTGTCGACGAATTAACATAGAACCGAATCGATAATCCTATCATTGTTAGTTATTAGCTCAATTTATAATCGACGTGCTTTAAAGTATGCAGACCAAATTGGGACATTTTAAATAAACTCATATAAGTGAAAAACAAATCCTTTTCATTTCATAACCTTACTATTTAATCATCAATAATATCCACTTTTAAACAAAACAAAATCAGTTAAAGATCATCATTTGAGTCGCTTATTAAATATTACAATTTAAGGTTTTACTTATTCATTTATTCCAAAAAAAATTACCCTACGTAGATTTGCGGAAAAGTCAATGGAGGTCGCAAATAAAAATAAAAATATCCTAGACACTATATTGATTCCATTTACTTCTGGGAAAATCATGTAATCATAATACGTACTTTACATAAAGATAGAGAAGCCAATAAAAATATAGGTTAAGGAAATTATGATAGTATTGGCAGTTCTTAGTTGGAGTATGATTCAGTCATACAGTTAAATATTACCGAGGGGGATATGGTGGAATTTGCTAAGTGGTTAGAGCAGAGCCTTGGCAGTCTTTAAAGTTCTGGGCTCATTTCTTAGATGCGACTGAAACTTTTTCATGCGACTGTTTCAATTTTTGGTTTGAGAGTCGCCAATATTGTCTTCAATGATTAATTACAATTAGAGTTTTCACTAAATAAGTCATAACAAAAAACTTATTATTTGTTACTTCTTTGTGGGATAAACGGAAAAATTAATAAAATTATTATAAGCAATAATTATCAGCCTGAAACACTCATCTACATACATTGAAAAAATCTTCCGAGAAAAGATACATGCTGCCAACGGGACTTGAACCCTTGTCCTTTTGATTGCCGGTCAGGTACTCTAGACCTAGAGCACGTCGGCATGTATCTTTTCTCGGAAGATTTTTTCAATGTAGATGAGCGTTTCAGGTTGATAATTATTACTGTCAGGATTTTGTTTCTAGAGAATGGTAAACTTTGATTACTATTTATAATACACTTACTAATATTTCATAAGATTGCACTGTAATTATTGCAAGTGAGCAATAGTACTTGTCAGCGATTAGAATTAGATTGACGATTATTATAATCAGTATTATTTAGCAAAATTTGCCAAGTCTTACAACGCCTAAAAGGCAAAAAATATGCAAATTAAACTAGTTACCTATTTTTTAACACTCGTTACAAAAACAACTTAAGAAGTAAATTTCGATTTTGATAGTTTTCCCCAATTTGGGAACAAAGAAAAAACGTTTTTTTGTAAAAGCCTTTTCCCTTTATCTAGGATTTATTACAAAAATTTACACGCCTTTACTTGCTCTTTTGTTAGCGTTGAGCTAAAGTGTTTTATTTAGAAAACCATACAAAGCTCTATTTACAATGATTTTGTATACAACCTCATTTCGCATCACAGAATCGTTTTAAATTATTTTGGTGTTATTTATATTGTGGCAGGTAATTTTTCCCCTAACTAAATCATAGTCCTTTTAAAACATTATTAATTACAAAGTAGCATGTATTTCTATGAGTCAGTTCATAAAAAATAAATATTCATCCTAGACTTTGAGAAAAGTCCATAGATGTCGCATATTATATCCAAGACACCATCTAGATAGCATTTGGTTCGAGTTGAATCTTGCTATCATACACACAGATAGCAGCCAATAAAAATATGTGTTAAGAAAATGAAGATAATGTTGGTAGTTCTCAGTCGAAGTATCATACAGTTAAATATGACCGAATTTCACACAGCTCAGTCTTGAGTTCGATTCCTACTCGTGGATGAGACCGTATCTTAGAAGAAGAAGATAATAATAATAATCTAAACGAAAATATGAAAGAGAACAAGACACAGAAAAACAGAAAAAGATAATGGTCGCAACTGGGACTCGAACCTCTCGTCTATCCGGGACGTGTGTCCTGTCATTTGCCAGAGACGCGGAATTGCGGGCGGAACAAATTTCAAAAAAGAATATTGATTCAAATAATTTGGATGCGATTTTAATTTTTTTGTATAAAGAAACTGTACCAAGGAAAAGGTCAGAATAGCTTCCTCCATTCTTGTTCTTAAGGTAATTTCCGCGCGATTTTTCCAAAAAACGCTGGCCCTTGAGGGATCAATATTTTATCTTTGTATGATTTTTCTTTTTCAGATTTTCGATTGAGTTTCACTAATATTGTCTTCATTAAATAAAAAAATTTACGATTTTGCAGGAATATAATATTGATAAAAAATAACGTAACCAATATTCAAGACAAAATAATAAGCATAATATTATTTCCTAATTTGTAAAGCGTCGCTTGTGAGAAAAATCACCTCAAGGACGCCGAAACGTACTAACAATTACATACATAAACTATTGCAATAAAAGTTGTTAACATGGAATGAAATTCCGATGAAAATATATGTAGGAATAAAAATCCGACCATTTTTTACATAAATGATAGACATCGTATTTAAATTTACATATAAAATCCATTAAGAGGTTTTTCGTACTTTGGAAATGCCTCGTTTCGGTTCAAATGGCGGCCAAGGAAGAAGGAAGTCACCCTCTGAGATGGGGAAGTAAGGAGGCTGCGATAATGGTCCATATGTAATAAAAACCAAATAATAATTAAGTGGAGATAGCGGGAACAATTTCTGCTCGTTCACGCCTGACTTAGCCGGGAATATATATTAAGGGCTTTTTTTCCATGAAAGTACTTATATTAATATGTCGGAAACAATCTTAAGAAAATAAGAATATAGAGTAAATAATTTTTCTAATTTTCGCCGTGTTTTGTTCAAGTTACACTAATTATAATTAATAATTTTTTTTTGTAATTCAAAGTTCAAATCACAAAGCCCACATCTCAAAGCTCACAGCTCAAATGTTTTAAGCTCAATGCTCAAAGTTTAAAGCTCACAGATCAACGTTTAAATCCCAAAACCAAAAAATGCTGTCAATATTTACAGCGCAAACCACAAAATGCTATATGGTTTAAAGCACAAACCACAAAAAGATCAATGTTTAGAGCGCAAACCATAAAATGCTATCATGGTTTAAAGCACAAACCACAAAAAGCTATCAATGTTTAAACCGCAAAATGCCATCAATGTTTAGAGCACAAACCACAAAATGCTATGATGATTTAAAGCACAAACCACAAAAAGCCATCAATGTTTGAACCACAAAATTCTATCAATGTTTAGAGCACAAACCACAAAATGCTATCAATGTTTAAAGCACGAACCACAAAAAGCTATCAATGTTTAAACCACAAAATGCTATCA
Source organism: Limnephilus marmoratus (assembly GCA_917880885.1). Classification (NCBI taxonomy): domain Eukaryota; kingdom Metazoa; phylum Arthropoda; class Insecta; order Trichoptera; family Limnephilidae; genus Limnephilus; species Limnephilus marmoratus. The sequence goes on along the minus strand of OU862924.1, from coordinate 23,778,641 downwards.
ATGTTTAGAGCACAAACCACAAAATGCTATCAATGTTTAAAGCCCAAACCACAAAATGCTATCGATGTTTGAAGCCCAAACCACAAAATGCTATCAATGTTATAGCACACACCACAAAATGCTATCAATGTTAAAGCACAAACCACATCTTGTGAGATGGGTAGTGGGTACGTGTACCGCCGCCCCGGGAACAATTTATTGGAAAACCTACACCTCTGCCAGTCACTCCAAGTTGTTCGCTACGTTTGGTAGTGGTTCATGGGGATTATTTTTTCCGGATCTTGGAGGTAGATGTATCTGCCCACCAACTGCGTGGCAGGCCAGATCAGGATAGACTAGTTGAGGAAGACTTTTTCACCTCTCTAACAGGATTCTGTCGGAACACCGCCTTGCACATTCATATATCTGTCACTTCTGGACACCCTCCACACAGCATCCCCCACAGCATCCCGAAAAATTAAAAAATTAAAAATTCAAAACTGAAAGCTCAAGGCACAAAGCTCAAAACTAATTATAATAAACACAATTAAATAATTTCTTCTTCGAACTTTGCAAAATAACTTTGTGGTATCAATAATAATTTTTATATTTAATTTTGTATAACTATTTTTATGATAAGTAAGTAATTAATCACCTCTACTTTTAAATATTTTGTCTATGTTATAATTTATTCTAATTTGTCTATACTTGTTTGTCATTTATTATAGTAACATATCCTGATGAAGACAACATTGTTGTCGAAACATGTTGATTTGTTTTAAAAATAGTGGTTTAAACAAAGTGATTTTTTATTCATTATACAATTAAATAACTTTGTTTCAATTCCACATTATTATTTTTTAATCCAACCGGTTTCGGTTCGTACTGAACCTTCCTCAGGGGTGAATAAAAATATATTGAACATAATACAGAAAAACATGGTATTTATAAGCAAAATTAGAAGAGGGAGACAGAATATCAACTTAGGTGGGGGCGATGAGGGAGGTGCCTAAGCGGGAGGGCTGAACGTGGGTGGGGGTAATGGAAATATTTTAAAAATCGGGGTGTTAGACAAATAAATACCATGTTTTTCTGTATTATGTTCAATATATTTTTATTCACCCCTGAGGAAGGTTCAGTACGAACCGAAACCGGTTGGATTAAAAAATAATAAAGTGGAATTGAAACAAAGTTATTTAATTGTGTTTATTATAATTATGTATTCCCACAAAGTGTTTGCTACATGTCAAGATTCAAAACTAATTCTTAACTCCCCAAAACTTAAAATTTCAAAGCTCTAAAGAAAAATTCATTTTAAACTATTTGCATGATATACGTTCCTAAAAACGGATATTCACTGAAATCACTAAATACGTAAGTAACGCTGACAACTATGCAGATTATGACAGCATATTCTCAAAATAAAATACTCCAATTTTAATATAAAACCAAGATAACTGCCGCTTTTTCAGAGTTAGCCACTCGCTACGGGTTGGGTAGAATATTTTTTTTATTTCAATTTATGAAAAATCGATTGCTATTTTCAACCGGTTCCGAGATAAAAGTAGTTACTATAGTCGCGTTTAGTGCTCAGCTAACTGCCTGTCAAACGATATAAGACGTTGATAACTAACCCACAAAAAAACACTATCGGTCCCATTACCGCGGCGCTAAAGTGGTTATGGCTTTAGAAAAATATTTTTTTTATGTCTACTGTAGATAAGCAGAATCTACTATGAAAATATTATCTGTATTTTGTTGTAATAAAAATGAGTTTATTATTATCGGTATTTTATAGTGGATATCTGGTGTAGGTACGTGATCATGAAAACGTCAGATTTCACCTGTTTATGATAGCTTACTACCTACTAAATATTTTTGAAGAGAACCATTCTTTTGCACCATTGGCAAGTTTATGATTTCAGAGTGGATTATATTCTCAGTATCGGCCTGGTGAAATACCGCTGTTGCGAATTAAATTTGTGCTAGGGATGGCTTTAAATGTATTTGTTGACCAGTTCTGAAAAGCCAAACTTCATTTTCTCCGTCTTCTTACAACAAAACCCAATTGGGGTTGCCGTAGACCCTGTGGCTTCCAACAATTGGGAGAAGTAGAGACTCTTGTACAGCATTAAAATTTAAATATATTTATATATATATATATATATATATATATATATATATATATTTCTTTTATTAAATATTTATTTTTATTTTTAATAATATGCTTTACATGGTATTTTAATGATAATTTTACATCTTAGGTTTTTTACTACTCTTCCATTGAAAGCATTTGGTTGTGTATGGAAGGGGAGTGTACATAAATGCTATTAGTTATTAGTAGTGCCTAAAATTTCTCATTTTATAATAATTCTCTAACTTCTCCATCTTCTTCTTGTAACCCAATCTAACTATAAGTATATCATTTTCTTATTATAGAAGATCTGTGTGCATAGTATTAAGAGCAATCTAAGCAGCATTATATGTATAAGACTGATTCTGTGAACTATATATCAATAATTCCTTAATATACTAATAATAACTTATCTTTTCCAATAATTCTTTAACTTCTTCACGTTATTCTTGTAATCCAATATAACTACATAAACTCTCTTATTGTAGGAGAATTTGTGTGTATACTATCAATTAGTGAAAAATTTCAACCTATTCTAATGAATGTATATCCGCAAACTGTAAACTTCACCCGCTATAACACAGGGTCATCCCTAGCATGGAGGGTGAAATATCACAAAAAATTATATGTACTTTCGATAATTCATGTATTGTATAAATAAATAAAATAAATAAGTTAGTGCTTAAATAATTCATTGTACATAAATATATGCGTGCTGCAGTATTTATTTTGATAATAGTTTGGATTTAAAAAAAGAAAGAATGCTATGGAAAACTAAACATGTACATGTACATATATTTACAAATATTTTTTTTTAGCAGTGCTTTCAATTAAAGTGAAGGTTGTAATTTGGGAAGCCATAGGTCACCCCAGTGGTTCCCTGCATCTGGTGACTTAGTAGGGGTGCCCAGGTTCATCGTGTGAGGTGTGTTTGGGCGGCGAAAGCGGCTGCCCTACAGCTGCGCGGTAGGTCGGATCCGAAGAGGCCGGTTTGGGGAGACCCTTTGTTTTCCGCAGCTGATCTCTCTCGACCCATCGTCTTGCACCCCAGCGGGGTAGATGAATTCCGTTAATCCTGAACTCACTGACTCCTAGATTACTAGATTCCTACTCACCCCTTATGCCATTTCCCTTCCCAGAACTTCCATTCCTCCCTTTCCTTAAAAAACCCTCAACACAGCAACCTCAAAGATGACAGGCCTTGAGGGAAAGTATTTTCCTCATCATCTCATGTTAGGAGTTATATTACTAATTTAAAGATTTTCTAGTGAAGGTGGAAAGGGCACGGACCTAAATAAAAATCAACATGATTCTTTTAAACCTAGCCCAGATAACGAATATGCGAGAAGAAGTGAAAGGGAAATAAAATAAAGTACTGAAGTGTAAATTTTAACATTACTTGGAAATAAATTTACATAAGTGACAACAATTATAATAATTTTAGCGAAAAAAATTACTAAATTCATGTCAAGAGTCAAAATAACAGATGGATTCGATTAATGAATGTGAGTGAAGCAAGGCATGTGTGCCAAGACAGAGCTATGTGTGATCTATCCTCTCTACTTACGCCGACGGGGAAACGGCGCGGCATGATGGTTATTTAGTTAGTTATTAATATTATAAAGTGTGCAGGGGTACACTTTGAAATATGAAATACTTCACAAGAAAGAGGAATTTATTTATTTCTTTATGTATGATTTTTATAACAATGTTTTCTTCATGCAAGAATAAATCAATACAACTTATATGTTAAATAAACGTTTTCATCGTTTTCTCGGCTACCACACAAACTGCAGACTTCAAATCTTCAGCTTTCGGAAATAGCTACCTCTTGTTGTGCACTTCCGGTTAACCTATCGATACGGATACGGATATCAGATAAAACAGATTTTGCTGAACGTCACATTTATTGAATGTGTCGTCAGTAAGTAATAGATGTTGAAATTTGTGCCAAACATTTGAGATAATACTTCTGGAAGACAGATAGCAATAGGGACGGGCGGAAAAAAAATTGAATGTACGGCAGATTATAACGGGTTTCGCAAAATATTAAGAACATTTACTACGTTTATGGTGGTTGTTAAAAGTGTTTGGTTGGCTTTCGCAGAGAAGTTGATACACCCAATTTTGTTTAACGTAGATTTCTGTACCCGAGAAGCATACAGATGCAAGTCCAAAATTTGAAGAAATGCGTTTTTGATGAAAACTTGAAGTAAATTATCATGTTTATCAGTGGCAGAAAGATACAGGTCGTATCATTAAGAAAAATAGGATTTTCAAAAATGTATACGGATGCAACTACCTTTGATGCAACAACTATCTTAGAAGCTGAAAGATGTACATGGACTTGCATCTTTAAGATTTATTGTTATCAGTTATCATCTTTATGTTGCTTTTTGAGTATTATGACTCAAATCCTACGTGTTATGTAGTATTACGACTCAAATTATACATTACTACTCTTTCTATGGAAGTAAACAATTTTCAAACATTGATCCTTTCATAATACACCACATGTCATAACAAAATATTCCACTTCATTTTGAAGCAGGACTCAAGTCCGTGTTTTTGTTTGACTCAAGTCAAGAGTTTTTTTAAACACTATTTTTAAAGGCTTTACACATAAATATTTCGTTTTATTTGCTCGTTTTTAAAACAAAACCAATTAACTTAATAATTACCTTTTTGTTATCTATCAACATGGATATCCGAAGAAGTTGTGAGACCACAGTTACCAAAAAAATGGCCTTTTTGGACTTGCATGCTTGTGCTTCTCGGGTACAGATTTTAGGGCGTATATTTTTGTAAGAGATATTTCTTTTTATGTCTATTCACGAGCATTAGCTTACATAATCGAACGCTTTCACCCTTTCAAAAGATGACACGATATTTCTTGTAGTGAAATAGTTAGGCATCTTATTTAGTGAGCGTCACGGAATTTTAGGTCAATTTTTAAAAATTTAAAATCGGGCTTTTTTATGTCCACAAAACTAGTAATTCGATTAATTGTTATCTACCATTCTGGAGATATTTTTTATGTTCAGAATCTGACAAACCTCTATTTTCTTTCTATGCAATTGATGAAATATCTTGTTAAAAATTTATCTCTTAACCTTTAATTAGGCGCGCCAAAAAGCTTGCGTGGGGTCGGCAGTTACCCCAAAATGACGGGCATTAAATAAAAAAAATACTAAAATTAATAATTAACTTTAATTACTCTTTATTTACTTACTTATAAAAATTTTAGCAAATAGCAATAAAAAAACGTTAAAGATATTTTGGAATTTTTTTATATTTGAATGTACAAAATTAGTTAACAATTATCACAAATTTTCTTCGTATAGTCAACACAGGTAAATTTGGCATATCTATGGCACTTCAGAGTCATTTTTCTGCCACTGTTTCGTTAGCAGTTGTGGCATCTTCCTCGTTTTCTTGTTTGTAACCCACTGCTAGATGTTAAAGAGCATGTAACTAATATATATTCTAACCTAAATTTGGACTACACTAATAGTCGCGCGGGGTCGCTGCGACCCTAAGCAGCGACACTGAGGTGGAAGGGGGCTAACAAGCTAGGAAGCTAGAAGAAAGTTCGACTTCCTTGCGTATTCCACTAAAAAAAAAATTGAAGACCACTTGGGGTCGCTGAGACCCCGCGCGCCTAATCAAAGGTTAACATTATAATAAATTCGTGGATCCAATTAAAGATTAGATTTATGGAAAGTAAAAATAATAATCTTAAGTGCAGCTATGTAACCATAATCAAAATGCATTTTTTAATTTCCGTGTATGCATGCATATCTTACAAAGTATCTTCCCTAAATATCACATAGTGAACAAATTTATAAATAAAGAGAAAATTATTGACTTTGTATAAGCCACTATCTACTTGTTTCAGAACCAATGGCTTCTTCATCAGGATAAGTATACCATGAAGTAATATTTTATTATTTTACACCAGTTTATTTTGTATCCTGAAGAAGAAGCCTTTGATTCTGAAATATGTGGATATTTATTTTATTAAAATACGTGTAAGTGGTTTGAACGATGTTAAATATTTTTGTAGAATTTTTGTTGTGTCACAAGGTGAACTTATAATGTCTCGAATTGCATAATGTCACGAATCAATCGCTTTGCATTATTTCATTCAACTATAATAATTATCGAACAAGTACACAATGGCATGTTTCCCTCGTACAATATTTCCAGCATTTCCTCCAGTGAGATCTCAATTCAAATAAAGTTCTACAAGTAGAGTAACACGGTGTTCAGATTTTCTGCATCGCTTGCAATTATATCCTCAGCTTGGAGATGGTTGAATAAATATTTATTCCCAGCCACGTCTCCGCTCCACGGGCTACATGGATAAGAGAGATTTCTTCTCCTTTTTGCTGACCACGGTTGAGTTGAGTTAGTTCCATTCTCTGGGATATTACAAATCCCGACTAAGCCGGGTTGAAAGAGGTATATTTTAAATCTGTATATATGATTGGTGTTTTCACGAATGCGTGCGTTGAAAGAAAAACTTGGATTTTTTCAAAAATCTTTCACTTATTCTACAGTCATGTTATAGAAAGAACAATTTTAAACACTTTCCACGAAAATTAATGCAAGCATGGACTCTCTCCAAAATGGTCACCGCATAAAATTAAGGGAAAACTTTAAATTATTCATGAACTGCTCGTTCATAGATGGCGCTATTTTAGGAAAAATATACTTTTTAAAACTCATGCTTTAAAACATTAAAATTAATATTTGTGCGAAGTTGTAGCAAATTTTATTATTTTTGAGCGTTTATTGATAAGTATTCAATCTCGACTACTCTCTTATTCCCGCATCGTTTCGTACCTTACTAATAAGGGCGAGGGATGCTATTGGTTAGATGCCACATACGTCACAGATGGTCTGACCGATATAAGGTCATGTATTGCCTCGAGAAAGTTGAGTTGCCTTCCTGTTCTACCCGCGCATCTTCAAGTAAAATCTCTGGCAGGTCTGAAATATTTCATAACCCAGAGTGACTTTTGTTAAAAGGTTTAACCAGTGGTTGGTTTACTTATTGTTAAAATAGTTATTGTTATAGTTTTTTACTGTTTTACTATTATTGAAATTACTTGTACTTGCAAATTGATTGTATCTAATTTGTGATTACCGATAATAATTATCCCGTTACAAGGTGGTGTGTACAAAAAAATGAATTTGTATACTTTTCCTATATTATAATATTATCTTGGCTATTTTGGTTAAAAATAATAGTTTGTTTGCGCTCGTACAAACGGAAAACGAATAAATAGTTTTGTCGTATAAAACCTCAAAATCTTTAAGAAAGTAACACAAATAAAATATTGGATTGAATCCCTGATGCAGAATTTTAATTGTAAGCTTTATCGAAAGAATTGAATTTTTAAACCAGCAACTATTTATTCATTTTCATAATCTGTATATAGGCGCAAACAAACATATTTATCTTAATATTTATTACTAAAGCGTTTTTTCCTAAAATAATAAAATTAACGCTATCTATGAACGGGCAGTTTATGAATTATTTTAAGTTGCCCTTAAGTAATGAAACCAAGGCCATGTGATACCAAATACTTATATAGCAGTAGGCACATGTTAATTATGTACTCGATACAATAATGCTCGATTCAAGATCTAAAATAAGTTAAAGATTTTAATGCAGGGGAAGTTGAGAAGTAACTCGACAGTAAACGTGTGTAAAGTCTTTTCACATAACGTTTTATTTCTGAATGTTGGTCTGAAACAACGGGGGAGCTACTCAGAGAATCGATCACCCTAAAACACGGTTTTAATAAAAATTATTTCCGAAGTGATCGTTTAAAAGTTAAGATAAAAACACTCAATTATTAGGTCCTTATATATGAAATTGGCGTTTTGCCGTACTGGCAACTTTGATCTCAAATATCTTCCCTTTGGTTAGGAATTCCAAATTCAAATTTATACAGCTATTTACTCATGTATTTGTGTTTCGAAAATTATAATTCACTTGTTTTTTCCTTTATTGTTTTTTTTCTTTGCGTCACTTAGTTTACAAAATGGAAAACTTGAAATATCGCGTTATTTACGAGTACGAGTTCCACCGTGGCACCAGTGCTGCAGAAACGGGTCGAAGGATTAATGATGTGTATGGCGACGGTGCCGCAAAAGAAAACACAGTGCGTTTTTGGTTCCAACATTTTCGTTCTGGAAATTTCGACCTGCAGAACAAGCCCCGTGGACGGCCGGAGACCAAAGTTGATAATGAAGAATTGAAGGCTATTGTGGAAGCAGATCCATCGCAAACCACGTCCGAGTTAGCTGCAGGCTGCGGTGTTAGTTATAAAACTGTTTTAATCCACTTGAAGCAAATTGAGAAGGTGAAAAATCTTGAAAGGTTGATACCTCACGAATTGAGTGAAGCAAATCAACAAACGCGCGTTAGAACGCTAGACCACACACTGCACAACAGACGGCTACCAAATTAGAGGAGCTTCAATTGGAATGTCTAAGACATCCACCGTACTCTCCGGACCTTGCCCCAACAGATTACCATTTTTTCGAAATTTGGATAACTTCTTGCAAGGGAAAAAATTCAAATCCGATGGGGCAGTCCAAACCGCCTTCAAAGATTTTATTGATTCCCGTCCGAATGGTTTTTTTAGTAAAGGCATCGATGAACTACCTATGAGATGGCAAAAGTGCATGGATAGCAATGGTACATATTTTGATTAAATAAATATATTATATTAAAAAAAAAACGACTCTATGTTCCTCCCATACAAAACGCCAATTTCATATGTAAGGACCTAATATAAATAAAAAACAACACAGCGTCAAGTTTGATTTAGGTTCGAATAAGCTAACAAACTTCAAACTATGTCAGGAAATATAAATTCTCATCATGAAAGACCTAGCACAGCAAATACCTATACCTCCCCCCATGTCCTCGCAATGGAATCTCCGAGTATGAGAATAATTTTGAATACCTTGTCCTCGAGTAAAGTTCTAGCAACCCTTACTTTATATCCGAGATGAACAAAAGGGTGTAAATGTCTCTCGGCAGATGATACTTCTCACAGTGTTCACATCTCATAAATATCAAATTATCCGTATAATACATTATTCACAGCCTGTAGTTGGGTGTCTTATATAGAATTATATTTACTCACAATAGGGGGAGAGTTCCTCAAGTCATGTTCAGAGGCTCAAGAAAGCCTTGGCTATCAATACAAATTAATGCTTTCATATAAATGAAACACACCTACTATTACACACCGTTACTAAACTCAATGTGAATGGTTTACAAGTGCATACTCCTAGCATTTTTAAAGCATGATTCTGTGTAAATTTTCTGTCTTCATGGAACAAGGGTATACACAGAACGCCCCTTTGTGGAATGTAGTGAAGCTGATGGATGTAAAGAAGAAGAAAGAGTCGGAAGAAGAACGTTGTAAAGCACCAGCTTATTCTGATTCTGTCATACAGCTGAAAAAAATATTAAAAAAAGTATGCAATTCACACGCGGTGGAAGTGAAACCTTCAGAAAACCAAAATAGACAAGAGTGGGAAGATTACAAAGCACTTATTTTATCAATGTGAAGGATGATTTTTTTCCATTTTTTTTTCGTCGAATTCCAGTGCACGTACATTTGGTCATCTTATTAGTATTTGTGTTTTCTTCTTCGGAGTCGCTAGATATCGCTTTCTTTTGTGTTTTCTAAGCCTGTTCATTTTAGAGTGGTTTGAAGATTGGATATAAATATTGTATTGCTATCTCATTCTCTCGCAGGCTAAATCCTATAGATATATGTGTTTGTCTCTTTTTAGTGCCGCTCGCTTCCATTTCATCGAGTTTCAAATCACAACGGTGCCATAGAAGTTTTCACGTAAAAACTTTTTGTATAATTTTAGATAATTCATGAACAGATGGTACGAGTATTGTTTTTATAATCTGCGTAAAAGTCCAGCTGGGCATAAAATAAAAAAAATAATTCGATGTGCGCAAATTTTAACAATGTTAACTTGTAACCTCGGGGTACATATACAAGGATCTTGCCGCTTTGTAGTGGAAGTCTATTGTAAATTATTAATTTTTAAAAAAGAAAGACAAACATTCCCGGGTTACGAATAACCCAACAATGTTTGAAAATCTCCTACTACCACCACAGAAAGCCGAAAATGTTGTGACGGAGGACTTAGCCAGCCGAGGAATCGAACACGCGACGCTCGGGTGGGACCCAAACGCCATGCCCACTCAACCACTGACCAGTCATTAGTTTTTACATATTTCGGTAGAGAGATACTGAAGGTTCACTTCACTTAAGACGTAACACTGACATAAAGCAGACATATATTGTCTAGTGAGGCGGGTAACTTTAACGTAACATAAGTTTAGGAATTATATATATCGTCGCCGTAGATGCCAAGAGAGTCAAGCCACAAAACCACAAAGCTGAGAAAACGGCCCTCATAGATTTTTGGTCGCAAAAAAGTGTAATTTTTTTGTCATAACTTTTTTGTTTTTAAAGTTAGAAGGGTGAAACTTTTGACATAGATATTTTGTGATGTTATCTTTATACTATTTAGATTGAACAAATGTAAAAAATAGTATTTTAAAAGTTATGTGGGTTAAATCTCTTGACCACTGAATTTTGAAATAAACAGATGGTACATTATGTAGTAGTCAAAAGAGTTAAGCCTCTTACTCCTGAGAATTTGAAGACAAAGTACTAACATTTTGTTGGCTGATACTCCAAAGTAAAATCTATTAATTATCTAACCACCACACTGTTTCTCTAATGGTTGAGCTGAGAGGATGGACCGCCAAACAGGTCTTTGCACTGCTTGCGTCATTCACATTCATACATAACCCTTCGGTTATTCTGACTCATGACATGGAACGATACCAGTATTTGATTTATTCAATCATGCCATGTCTTTTTCGGGCGTCCTCGACTTTTACCATTAACATTTGTTTCACATAATATTCTCCTATCTACATGATCATCCATTCTACATGGTTCGTTAATCCGATCACATGCTCAAACCATCTAAGAATCCTTTTCTTAATCTTTCGCATTACGCTTGCATTATTTGCGAATTTCCACACAGTTATTTTATTTTATTTTAATTCAGTTTATTTCATTTTGATTTAACTTTATATTTCATTTTCTTTTTTATATTGGAGGCACCGCTGAATACTAACTGCATTCCAGGAGAAATCCTGAATTGTAGCTTAGCAGTGACCTTTTCATCAATAGAATCAATGTGTGATGTCTACTGTGTGCGACTTTTGAATCTGGAGTTTTCCAGATGTTGAAATTATGTGGTAATTATTCATTAATGTGGGTGCGCTTCAATTTTGCCAGTATGGTAAGATTCTACGCTTGTTTTATACCGCTCACCGAACCTTAGCAAATCAGATATGTCCGAGCAAACAAAAAATTTAAATATTACTATTGATGACCTCTTGCCCCGCTACCCTACGGCAGAATTTTTCGTCCTGGATCAATGTTCATAACGAACCTGGTTGAAGTTCACAGGATCAAGAGACTCTGCTGGACGACCGGCAGAATCCTTTGCCCTTTGCCACGGATTGGAGCAAATGGTTTAGAAGCTTATACAGGTTCCTGATGTCCAGACTCACCACTCTGCTAGACTTAATTTTAACCACTCAAGATTGGTGTCACAGCGCCTTTAGGATCGTCCGACCACTGCCTGATGAAGACGTAATTCCGTGTTAACTTCAGACCGCCAAACGAAAGGCTGAAGAGAAAAGTGTGGCACTTTAGGTCAGCAGATGGTTCGGTCAGCGAACGCATAATGCTTTTCCGTGGTCAACTGTCTGTTTTCGGACTTCGGATCCCTCAAGATGTGCCCAGAAAATTGGTGAAGTCATCACATCCGTGTTGGACGGATTCATCGAATCCACTGTTAAAGAAAAAGGTGCGGGTTTAAAGCCATGGTTCAGTCGACAATGCTGTGAAGCAGTGCAAAAAACGCAGCTTACCAAGCCAACAACACGTCTAGAACAACCAAAGACAAAACAGCATAGCACAAAATGGCAAAAGAAACCGAGAAAATCATAAATAGGTCAAAATTCGACTTTCAGATCAACAAAAACCTGGCTGGTGCCCGCAAGGCAGCAGAGCATTCTGGTTGCTTGCGGGCTCAATAGGTCGCAATTTCTGCAAATCCAGTATACCACCTCTTACCAGACCTGACGACTCACTAGCAAACACCGCCACCGAAAAGGCTAACCTATTAGGAAAAATGTTTGCGGAAAACTCAACCCTCGATGACTAAGGTGCTGTACCGACGTCGGTTCCTCACTGCGGTTTTCATATGGAATAGCCGAGGACCCGGCATCAGGAAGTACTTTTTAGCTGTGGAACGATTTGCCGACTTTTGTGTTTCCTCCTTCCTTCAACATGGGTCTCTTCATAACCAATGTTCATTCCTTCCTCTCCTCAAAAAGACCCTCCACACAGCATCTCATATGACATAACATTTTATTGTTTTACCTTCACACAGGAGGCCCTGGGGAAAATAATTTCCCTCCGGGCCTGCTGTATAGAGTTAAATAAAAAAATAAAATTATTAAAGAATAAAATGTGTAATATTGCAAAAAAGAAAAAAAAATAACACTGACTGACAGTTTGGGACTCGCGATACATCAACTGTATCGCGAGACGTGTGCACAAGCGTTAACAATCCGACAAGATAGGCATTTTGTTGAGTTAGAGGAGGAAAACACTATAAATCATTGTCGAATGTGAGCAGAGGCGCGCGCTTTCTCACAAATTTCGTGGGAAGTTTCAGTTGCCAATGGCGTCAAGCCACACACAATATTAAATTATTCGGAAGTCAAAAGATCTATGTGGCTTGTAGTTATTGATTACATTGACTGTTTTAATTAAGAGGAAATACTAGCTGCGCTTTTCTATACAAACGTATTCCCCGTTTATCTCTCTGGATTTTGACCCTAGAGCAAAATTTTTTTTTACATAATATAGATATTGACCACTAGCGTGTCGGTACGTTTTGTTTTTTTTGATAATTTACTTCTCATAGAAGTTACGACCTTCCAAAAATGAATAAAATTGCCTAATTTAAACGCCGTCAAAAAACGTTCAGTATACAAACTAAACAATGTATTTTGAAAAAAAGCAAAACGTACCGACATAGAATATTTTCTTTTAATACAGTTAGTGAAAAAAAATTTTTAAATCCGTCCAGTTTTGGAGAAGAAAAATGGGGAATACAAAACATCGATTTCGAAGATTTTATTTAGGTATTTTCGGCCCGACGTGCAGGTGTCCCTTTCGCTCATTTCTCCTGAGGGGGGCCGGGGAACGTGGGTTTTGACAAATACATACATATAATGCGAAGTAGTGATGTAAAGAATTTTATCGGTAGACTAGTGTTGTCCTTGCCCGAGTAATCGATATTTTTTATTCGTTTTTTTTCTGTTTAGTGACTCATCGCGGTATACTAATACTGACCGAGCTTTCATACTAAAATTGTGCAAAATTAAATTTTTTTATGTCAAGTACTATAATAAATTTTCAATTTGGGAGGCGTTTTAGGTACCATCGCCCCGGGAACCATTTATTGGATAACCAACACCCCCGCCACTTGGTCACCGCAAGTGGTCCTCTATGTTTGGTGACAGAGCCTGGGTTCCCGGGTTCACGGATGAGGTCTGCATGGGTTTTGGTGGCGGATAATTTTGTCCACTTACTGCGTGGCGGGCCGGATTGGGAGAAACTGGAAGAGGAAGATCTTTTGATCTCTACAGCTGGACTCTCCACCATCATTTCATACTTTTACCTACCTTTTCCCTACCCAAAACTTCCTTTCCTTCCTTATCCTAAAAATACCCTCCACACAGCTTCTCCAATGATGTCCAACAACTTCTCCAACAAAGTCCCTGAGCGATTATTTTTCCTCGGTGCCTCCAATGTGAGGTTTATGTTTTTAAAAAAAATCTGTTTCAAATTTTTAGTTGAGAGTCGCTTACATTGCCTTCAGTGATTAATTGAAATTTTTTGTTTGTAAACACTTTATTGTACAAAATTTTTTACCACTATACAATGAATTTTAAACAATTTATGATTTAGATCTTTCTCTCGCCGGTAAATTTCTTGATATGCGACCGTCAATTGTTTCTGGTAAAAGGCATTGGTGGTAGAAGTTTTTCTAACAGTGGTTCAATTTTTTGCCAGATTGAATCGTCCCTTTCAATTTTTTCATACGGCAAACCTTTAGGACTCCACACGACAAAATAACAGTATTTACGACGAGTAATGTGTAACTGGCCTTGTACTTGGTAGAAGTAATTGTGATTCCGTTTTAATGTTGAAGCATTGTCTTCAATTTTACAGTTATCAATTTTTTTTGTTCAAATCCTTCTTCTGGTGACATATTTACTATACTATATGGGCATTTCACTTCAATTATAGAATCCTTGCCAAAAAGGCCATCCGGACTTGCCGCTAAAAAGTTTTTGTTTTCATCGATAAATAGTCCACAGGCGAATACCTCTAATTTTGTTTCTTTTGTAAATTGCTCAATTGCTTGGTTTTCATTTTCTTTCCCATAATTTGTGGCCATATTTCCTTTAAATGGCGAGTACAGTAGCGAGTTTAATACTCTCGCAACTGAAGTTTTTGGCCGTAGCTTACATATTTTTGTCCAAAGTTAGAAGCTGTAAGCCGCTTACGCCTTTCAATTGTCCACAAATTATTATTGCTTTGGCCCACCGTATTCCTTTCGAGTTCATCCTTATTCGATGGAGATAATTCTTTGAAAAATTCCTCTTTATCGTTTCAAATAATTCAGCTGGCATATCTGGATCTAATTCCAATTGACCATAATTTTCATCAGGCCCTGCAACTTTTTTTCTCTTTTCTGTCGTGTTTTCGTAATACCTTAGTTTTATTTTTCGACACCTCTGTATTGTCTCCTTCGAACGTCGTTTTCTTTCAATAAAATGCTTCGTGTAGTTGCCAGGACTGTGGCCTTGGATTTTTTTTGTATTCGTGAATGGGTTGTCATTTCACTATTCCACGAAGTTACTGCTCAAGAAGCTCAACTGCTGAAGTTATCCCATTTTTGTAAAATTTGCTCTTTTTCCGCCTATAAATTTGGCTATAACGTTGTTGAATTGCTCCACAGTGTTATTTGTCACGTTAATAATAAGACTTTCTGCATTTGCTATTAGAGACGACAATAATTGTTGAATATCAGTCCTGTTCCACAATCTTGAAGATCGCTTACTAAATTTGGATCATTAGTATACTTCTCCGACTTGCAATAGTATGACGAACATTTTGTATGATCACCAAAAACATGGTTTGCGGCATTTTTTTGTCCATTTTCAGATTTTTTACTTTATCACTTTGTGCCGTGTTTTCTTGCTCTTTTCTGTAATTTACTGCTCAAACTATAGCTTTTCTCATACGTAAAACGTTTGCTTCAACCTTTTTCCTTATGTGAACTGGTACAAAGCCTTTAGCGTTGTTGGTTTTTTTTCTAAGTGCTTTTATTTTATTGCAAAAATTGCGAAGTAAGTGATTTTTGCACTTTTTTTTGTACTATGAAGTTGGGCCTGAAGCCTTGGGTTGAAGTTTCGCTAATATTGTCTTCATGTAATTAAATATTACAATTTAAGGTTTTATAAAGTTGAAAATAAAAATAAAAAGTTTTGAAATTTAAAAAAATTATATATTTGTTTCCTTTATTTCAAACTGACTGTAATAAATATTTTAAAAAAATGTGTAGGTAAATCTATCTATAGGTAAAAGACCAACATTTTTTATTGAATTTTGAACGAACTAACACATCCTTTTTTGTATTTACTGCTTAAAGAAACTCAAAAATACAGGAGTACAAATCAAACCTCAGCAAGCGATATATCTAACATTTTAAACATTATTATTTACAAACATGTCAACTCACACGTATGATACACACAACACAATAAATCCATTTAGATTTAATTGTCTAATAAAATATGTAAGTGCTTTTATCTTTTTCGTTATCGTAATTTTAATTAGAAAAAAACTTAAGGTGGGCTATTTTTAAACCTTTTTTATCTCTACATATTATAAAGTAAAGTCCCCCGCGCCGTCTTTCTGTCTGTCTGTCTGTCTGTCTGTCTGTTCGCGATAAACTCGAAAACTACTGAACGGATTTTCATGCGGTTTTCACCAATAGATAGAGTGTTTCGTGAGGAAGGTTTACGTATGTAATTTGTCAAGGATTTGTGTAAATTGGTTGAAACATAACGATAATTGTTAGAAGTGTCGGAAAAATTCCAGCCGCCTGGTAGCTTTCATCGAAAACGCTGCCTAATCCTTTTGGGATATAACAAAACAACGCTTGGTGGGATATTCCTCTTTTATAGATCTACAAAAAAGTCCGCGAAGGCATATATCTATCTTTTACTATACGCATTCTATCTTCTTATCTTATTATTCTTATCAATTGCATTTTAGATATAATGTGTAAGCTATCCGTAAAAGATAGATATATGCCTTCGCGGACTTTTTTGTAGATCTATAAAAGAGGAATATCCCACCATTAATTGTTTTGTTATATCCAGGGCTGGGCAGTATTTGAAATACTTGTAATTGAAATACGTATTTGAAATACAAATACGTATTTTGTATTTGTATTTCAATTACTTCCTAAAAATGTATTTTGTAATTGGTATTTCAATTACATGGGGCTGAGGTATTTTGTAATTTGTATTTCAAATACTTATGGCTTCAAAATACATTTTCAAATACATTTAGCGATCTTAATAATGATAATGAAAAATAAACTGACATAGATAATACGTAGACTAAAAACGCTAGAATCCAGAGCTATATGTTATGTGTGTTAATATTTAGAGTTGGCAACACGTCCTGTGCTATAATAGCACTGTTATTGTACATTTTCTATCATATTTGTATCATATTATGTAATGCTTGTCATTGCTTTGTATTGTACATTTTTGTGTCATAGTATTAGATCAAGCACTATAGGAATAATTTGACTGAATACTAAACTATTTTTAAGTTAATTACAGTAGAGCGCACTTGAAGTGAAATAACTAGTGTCCGACCGAAACAGGATTTTCTACCGAAAACGAAACCGAATATTCGATATCTTTCTCAGTTTCGGCCGAAACCGAAACCGAAACTTTTTTAGACATGTTAAAAATCTATTGTTTACTGAAATTCGGCTTATTTTTTACACTTTTATTCACTATAAAGTAAGGACCTCATAAATTGAGTACTATAATTTTAATTGCGTTTACAATCACAACATTTTTTTACATTAACTCCACATGAGAGACCCAGAGAAAAATAATTTCCCTCAGGGCGTATGTCATCTTTGAAGATGCTGTACGGAGGGTCTTTTTGGGGAGAGGAAGGAGGGAGGAAACATAGAGGCCGGGTTCCACAGCCGAGCTGTTGAACTCAAGAATGAGTCATAGAAACGACCCGTTCTCATGTGACTATATAGTATATTTCGGATAGCGCCGTGTACGGAGACTAGCATTAAAAAGTAGTATGTATATCAACAGGGTACTTGTGGTTTCGTCACAATTACGAAGATTGTAAGTATCTCCATGAACGGAGGGCCTTACACCAAGCACATCAAAGGAGGGACTATTCAGAAGATCGCTTCCGTTGAAGGAGATTAGATTTTAATTTTTATTTACACTTGTTAAATAAAATTAAATATAGAATGAAATAAATAAAAATAATTGAAGTTTGTGATTACATAAACTCACAATACAAGCACGCCGGACCGGCCAGCGAACTCAGTTGATGATGGTGGATGACACACGAGCCACGAACTCACCGGAAGTCAGTCAAACGGCACGCGATAATTCACAAATGCAGAGTTTCGGTGCGGCCGAAGGTTCGGCAGATTTTCTGCCGAAACCGAAACTGATGCCGAAACTAGATTTTTTTACCGAACCTTGACGAAACCGAAACCGAACCTTCGGTCGGTCACTAGAAATAAAACAAAATAGCGCTATACAAATGTCGTGTTATAATAATAATATATTATTATTATATTACCTAACACCTGAGTCCTTTACCACAAATTTTACAAGTGAAGCGGAGATGAGATGTGTCTTTTGAGCAATATGATTGGTCAATTTTTGCACGTCTCTGTTTCACTCTGCTCAACATTGCTTCTATTTAAATGCACCCTTAGATAAGGGCATTTATGACAATTTATTGCAACCAAAGGTTCTACCAAAACCAAATGTATTTTGTATTTTGTAATTTGTATTTTGTATTTGAAAGAAAAAAATGGTTAAAATACTGTATTTTGTATTTTGTATTTCAAATACATGACTTGAAAGTATTTCGTATTTTAAATACATGCGAAAAAGTATTTTGTAATTTGTATTTCAATTACAGCAAAGCATGTATTTTGCCCAGCCCTGGTTATATCCCAAAAGGATTGTGCAGCGTTTTCGATGAAAGCTACCAGGCGGCTGGACTTATTTCCGACACTTCTAACAATTATCGTTATGTTTCAACCAATTTACACAAATCATTGACAAATTGCATACTTAAACCTTCCTCACGAAATACTCTGTATATTGGTGAAAACCGCAGGAAAATCCGTTCAGTAGTTTTCGAGTTTATCGCGAATAGACAGACAGATGGCGCGGGGGACTTTATAATATGTAGAGATAGAGATAATCGGTCAAAAATACATTTTTGTTGCATATGCATTTTTGAGTTTTTTTTTTAATAAGATAGGTAAGTGCCAAATTATATGAGTAGAAATTTAAGTTTTGTGGTATCATCATCATTACATAGTATAAAATGAAGTCGCTCAAAATGTATGTGCGCATAAATCTTTTAAACTACGCAACAGATTTTCATGCGGTTTTCACCAATAGATAGAGTGATTTAAGAGGAAGGTTTATGTGTATAATAAATGCTTATTATAGTAGAGAAAAGCCAAGAAATTCAAATATTCAATTTAGGCAAAGGGCAGCGCGCAGCGGGCAGCTGGCGAGCGGATGGTGTGGATTTTATAAAGGTTGGGTAAATGGCGTTGTGTTTCGTTAGCCACAGCAACGTGTGGCCGGGTCTGCTAGTTATTAATAAAATAAAAACAAAATTATATGTTTATTTCGAATTATAAAATTTGAAAGCGTATTTCATCATCTTTCAAAAACAGTTTTTAGTTTTCGGATGCGTTCACAAATATTAAAGTTATTTGGAATTTATTGGAAAGCGGAAATATTTTGACTTTTCGAAAAACAGGCCCGAGGCCTGAGAGGTTAATACTAATTTTCAATAATAACTAATGTATCATAGAGAATAATCATATGTATGTATATAATAATTCGATGTAGTTGGTTTGACTGCATATTTATAAACGCAAATACAGTGAAAACTTTAAAACTACTAACCTACATAGAGTTCTAGTAAAATAATTCGTAATTTGTCGGTAATAAGCGTGAACAGAAGACATTGTTACAATACCTATCGACGATATTTATAAATAACCGACAATAGCAGACCTCGTGCGTTTAAAAATAATGGGCCCTTTTTCTGTCACACCGCAAGGCCGATTCAAAAACTTCATTAGCGACGAAATAAGTCGAAACATGCTTTATCTAAACAGAATATTGGATATGGCGGTATGAGGCGAAAGACGGTAGGCATGAGACGCAAAGGGGGCGAGAGGGTGTACAAGCCAAACACTCACGTGGTCTCACCAACACATCGATAGCTCGTTCTTTTTTGAGCGCGGTGCGATAGCGAGAATTTTTTAAAATACCTACCGTCGAGATTTCTCACCGGTGCTATTACCTCTTAATGTCAGTTAGATCTATTGGCAATTATCAAAATACTCATTAAATAGAGTGTTTTATAACCCAAATCCATTGACCATGGTAACTTTGAAGGTTTTAAAACACTTCTGCATACTTAACTCATTTTCGCCAAATTTGTGGCTTGGCTCCCTTTTTTTTTTTTTTTTTTTTTATTTAAATACATGTTACATAATTAGACATTTACATAGAATTGGATACATTGAATCACCATACTAGGCGGCTGCCTGTTTCATGGTGACAATGGAGGATATTTACTTTAAGTGAAGTCTATTGTTAACATATGGAACTATTAGTAATGTAATGATGTTGAAAATTGGTAAAGTTATAATAAAAAACTAGTAAAGAGAAAAAGAATTGGGTAAGGATAAGTTTGTGAGAAGATACATATCCTTATTTTAAAATTTATATGTGTGAGTGCATACGCATACGTATATACAGGTGCACACATCCATACACACATAGGCATATACACACACACACTTACACATATATATGCGTCTAGGTACATGAATACATTAATATGTATATATACGGCCATGGACACAGTACCAACACATTTACACACAGTTGTAATTTTTTTTTTTTTTTTTGAAGTGTATGAAGGTGTAATTAGGATGGAGCTTGAGTATTTGCAGTAAGTATCTTTCCAAATAGTATTGAGATATATGTTAATAAAAGAGGTGTTATTTTCTAACATGGTGACAGAATATAATTATTTAATAATGTTTGAATAACTGTACTCATGCTGCTTTTGTAGGTTTATTATAATATTTTTATTAAGTTTATGTGTATGTTTCTTTCTTATCTTTTTTTAAAAATTACATTATTGTAAAACTACATTGTTGTAAAACTTTGTTGTAAAACTGCACATCTCGATACAGGAATGCCCTAGTGAGATGTGCAGCTTATTGCTTATTGGCATCTACGGCGACGATATTCTTGCCGAAAAGAAAAGCTGTTCTTCTAATTATGCTAAAAATGTAGTAATACTTGTAGCTACGTTTCATAAATACTAGGATCAGAATACTTTAAATTTCATGGGACATTAAATAATAACAGCAAAGCAATTTATTTTCATTCGCAGTTAATCAAGCAACCTGCCCTTTGCTCCATTCTGGGTTGTTATTGATCTTCTAGCTTTTCTGCAAAGACCGACAAAAGTTGTTGGTATTTGTTACTGGTTTCAAGCGAGTAGGTTCTATTTACTACATTACATACTACAATTGCATGCGCATTGAAATGGAAATAATTTGCTTTTTTTAAGAGTCTCCACTGGTTTGGGAACCCTGAAACTCGGATTTGATATGAATTTAAGTGTCATTTTCAAAATTGTAACTAATTGTGTTAAGACTCCAGACAAGCGTTAATTTACTTTTATAATGTAATATTTGAATACGAAATTATTTTAATTGTTAGTTTCGAAATTCAAACCGATGAGCCAAGAAGTCAGACAAACGATTAAGTACCTACACTATTATCATTCTGCAGAGTTTGTCATTACTCTGAAGGGGTTTTCCGCCAATTTTTTTAATCTTCACAAATCCTGCAATTATAAATTTCCGTAATATTTCATGAATCTGCGCTAGTTTTATTGACAATAATTGAGTCATTTTTCATGATATTACATTATATCATCATATATGATATTGGTAATTTGAACCTAATCATTCGAAAAATAGTAATATTCAATATATTACGTAACTTCTCTTTAATATTACAGTCAGTGAATAAATTGCCCTCTCCTTCAACTACAAATAATATTTTATTAGATAGTAATGAAAATATAAACGAAATTGCGATACAATATAGAAAGATATCATAGAAATAGAATTCAATCAAAATGAATGAATTTTTGCTCAAATGCTCGTCGAGATTCTTTTCCAATAATTGAAGACAGATAACTTTTTTGTTATGTGACATCGCAGAAAATTTCCACTGCTGAGCCAGTAGAACTGTACAACTAATTAACGGATTGAATGTTGAGAGATGGACGGGAAACTTTCTTCTGGGCACGATCGTATTCCACAACTTGCGTAATGGAGAATTCAGCTGTGAGGGTAGGCTGAAGAGTGATGCACAAATCCCTGTACAGCGCGATCAAAATGACCTTCAGAAGCGCGCCAAGTGGAAAGTGGAAGTGACATTTCCCCCCGTATTTTGGAACGCATAGGTATCTATTCTCTATGCTCTGTAGACATTTAAGACAGCATCATCACGGCTTATTCTATCTTCCTGTCCGTAGGACCAATGATTTTCCCGGAGAGAATAAGTATATTTATTATCGCCCTAGTGGGCTTTTACGTGAAAATTTTCAATTGATTACAGCATTTAATATAACATGATAAATATAGTCGTAATACTCGTAAGAAAACAACACTAATTAGAAAAAAAACGATGCTTGAAATGGCTTTAGCCGTGTTTAGATAAAAGATATGAACAGTTGGCAACCGATTAACCTTCCTCTTTCACTGTTCTTCCTCTCCCTACTGTCTTAAACCTCACAAGATATCTCTATTAGAGATGTCAAAGTTCCTCTGATTCCTGGCTCTTTTTTAAATATTGTTTGCACATGATTAACAAATAAAAAAAGGATATTTTGATTTATTGAAGAGGAAAATTTCTAAAATCTACTTTGGCAACCCATTTGACATTATTAAGAACTCTATAAGCAACAAAAATTTCAAAGTGTATGATAAACATGTAATAACAATAAGAGATTCTTCAATATCCACTTTCAAAAGCCCACTTTAATATCCACTTTGCCTGACAATAGAAAATAAATGATAAACCTTACAGCAGAGACATTTTGTTTCAATTTCCATATAAAGTCGCGAATCACATTACCATTTTTTTAAATGGCATTTTTGCTTCTAGGTGCGAATTGAATCCACTGTACATCAATTTTTGATTTGCATTATGATGTACTCCGAGGTCGAGGGGTAAGACTCTTGACTCGCAATCTGAAGATCACGGGATCGAATTCCGACGTGGGTAAGTAAATTTCATTTGATTAATCTGTGTTATTTCACTTTTAACTAATATAAAAAATCTTTACTAAGTATAAAATGAAGTCGCTCACGCTGTATGTGCGCTTAGATCTTTTAAACTTCACAACGGATTTTCATGCGGTTTTCACCAATAGATAGAGTGATTCATGAGGAAGGTACCTATATTGTACTTTAGGTACCTATATAATTTGTCAAGGTTTTGTGTAAATTGGTTGAAATATATAATATATCTGGCCAAGCGGCAGCGAGCTGACAAACGGGCGGTGTGGATTTGATTTAACAGATGGCGTTGGTTATAAAGGTTTCGTTATCCGTTTCGTGTGGCCGGGTCTGCTAGTATATAATATATTTGTGGCACGTTCCAGATTGGAAGAAACTCCCCGAATCGCCCTGGTGTAAGACCACCATTAAGAATAGAAACGTTGCTTGAATTGGCTTTAGCCGTGGTTGGTGACCAGATTGAATAGTCAGGAACCTCCCCACCTTCCTCTTCCCCATCTCTTTCCCTTCCCCACTACCTTCAGCTTCACAACATACCCCAATTGGGGATGCCATAGTCTCACCGCCTTCAGACGGGAGCAGTTGGGACTGTTGTCCTCACAAGAGTCACGTAAAAAAAAATAACCCAATTGGGGATGCCATAGTCTCACTTTGTTCGGACGGGAGCAGTTGGGACTCTTGTGCGATATTCATGTTAAAAAATGTTTATTTCTATCTGCCTGGCGATTCTGTATTTTTTGTGAGATCGTTATTGGATAACGGATGTAATCTCGTGTCAGATATATGTGATTTTTATGGCTGTTATTTGCGTTTTCTATGTACAACATACATTAAATGAGTAAATAATCATGCGTACTTGCAGGAATTCATGTTTAAATCGATCTGAACTAAAATATGTGACGTAAAAATCACACAGAAGATAACGTCCGTTATCCAATAACGATCTCACAAAAAACACGGAATCGCTAGGCTGATTGCTCCAAATGCTTTTCAGTTATAATTTTTCAAAACTTTGATATATTATTTTTATCACGCTTTTGTTTTCACAACATTTCCGCGCACTTCATTGAGTTTTGAACTTGTAATTAAGATGAATATATACGTGAAATCCTATTCAGATACTATTTTGATTCATCTTTACGACGAATCGGCTTACAGTATGAACATCAAAAAATATGCTACGGATGAATCAAAGCTTTTACTAGCTTTTATATGTGTTGGAATTACAATAAAATTATTATTTACGTAATAAAAAATATAAGCGTAAACCACCAAAAAATATATTTTTTCATGACTTAACTATGAAGTAAAACAAGAAACAATTTTTAAAAAATACCCTTTTATGGCTAAGACTATTTTTGAGGTTTTCCATGTTCTAACTTTTTTTCGTTATTATAAAATTATGCACAAAATAAATAAAATCCACTTTTTCGCTTACTAGCCTCGTGCAAAAAGACGTTCGATTTTAAAATTTTGTAGGCATGAGATTCGAAATATTTCTAGCTTTAATCTTCCTCTTAATGTGCTTTTACCACCTTGCCACTTGGCTCATCAAATCATAACATTATTCAGACTTCAGACACATTATGAAAGTAAATCTGACGAGGAAGAATCGTCCCGGTAATCCGCCACAAAGCCTTCGAGCCAATAATCCAGTTTCCTTGCCGAGATTACCAGATTGACACGCAATAAATAAGGGATGAAGGAACATACTTTTCTATGACGCCTCATCCGTGTAGTGTATCCTTATTGAACAAAGGCTATAAATTAATGTGTCAGACGTAATCTGGCCCACACGCCGCGAGGGGGATCTAAAAACTCGCCCTATCGCCGGATGGGAAACTTTCCACGGAAAGTTGATTGATTTATTATGCGAAAGCCTTTTTTCTGTGACGGTCCTGTCGATAAAAGTCGAATAAGGGCACCTGGAGCAGGTCTCTCTTTTATACTCTCCTTTTTATCCCAATGAAGATAAGGCCTTCATGTTTAACTTTGTTTAATGAGAGTTTCCAAAAGTTTATTGAGAAACCTTCAAGCAAAAAAAAATTCTCACTCAAAAAAAGAAACAAGCTTAGCTATGAGATATTGTTGTTAAAAAGCTTTTTTATCCCATTTCGTACGAAGTTTAAGCACTCCTCTAAAATATCTGGGTCGCTGAGACAATACGCAATACACAAAACATACACATGTTTTGTGGAAATTTTGTGATTGGCACAGTTAACTGTCTATTTATGTTAGTTTTATAATTATTATATGAAACAATTATCATCCTGAAATACTCATCTACATTGAAAAAATCTTCCGAGAAAAGATACATGCCGCCAACGGGACTTGAACCCGTGTCCTTCTGATTGCCGGTCAGGTGCTCTACCACTGAGCTATATCCGCCAAATAATTCAATATATACTAGTGTTTCATTTAACAATTACCGCTTATTACATTATTCCACCTGAAAACAACCAACTTTATTTTTGTGAGCGTGGCATTGTTAGTGCTTAATCTCTCGCTAGGTGGCGTCGCGTCGATACAAATTATGTCTAGGTACATTTTTTGGTGAAATACTTTAAACTAATTTACTGTCAACTTTCCCAACAAAACTTATATTGTAAAAAAAGTATATATTGGGCTCTGAATGACGAAACGTGTTCTTATGATAGCTTCTTATGATACCGTTAAGAGAAAGCATCAGAAAAGAAAGATATTTTGAAAACTTATAAATATAAATGAAGCCAGCCGTCCACAATGAAGTGCTGATGTATAGCAGTAAGGCTGTAGACTGAATGCTATAGAAATGAGATCCCTAAGACGTATGTGTGGTGAACGTATGTCTTAATGCATGAAAGAGACATGCGTGTGTGAGTGACAGCATGAGTAACGTATAAAAGGGTGTGATTGTTGTCCATTCGTTATCTTTACCTTTAGACTTTCTAAGAAGAACCACTGCACAATCTCGGAATAGACATCACTAGTCTACCTACGACTTATGATTGTCAATCACCCTGTGCTGAGGTCATCATCAAGGAAACTGGATCCATCATATATTGGAAGTCCAGAATATCAGAGGATAACCGCACAGGGTCATCCCAGTACGTATGTGTGGTAAAAATATGCACGATCGTGTGAGAAATGTCGAGATCCACAAAGAATACAAGGCTGATGTAAGCGAAGTTGGTAAGATTATGAAAGGGATGCTCAGATGGTTTGGGCATGTAGTGCGAATGGACGAGGAAGGGAGTGTAAGGAGAATATATGACGCAAATAAATCAGGGATGCCCGAAGAAGACATGACACGACCGAGTGAATCAGGTACTTTAGTCAGGCCATGTCAAGAGTCAGAATAATAGAAGAGCATGAATGTGAAAGAGGCAAGGAGTGTGTGCCAAGATTGAGTTGTTTGACGGTCCGTCTTCTCTGACTACGCATGCGGGGAAACGGCGTGATTGTTAGTTAGTTATTTAAAAATATAATAAATTTTCAAAGTCAAAGACCTTAAAAAAATAAAAACTCTCAGAACATCTGATATGATTTTTAGGTTTTCACGGCCAAAAGTATTTTCGTTATTTGTTTTTGGGGTGTTATGACGTGTTACGCTGCCTCCTCCTTTAGCCAACGTTTCGGACAGCGTTCCAGTGTCCATCATCTGCCCACATCTGCCCTGATGATGGACACAACTGCCCTGATGATGGACACTGCAACGCTGTCCAAAATGTTGGCTAAAGGAGGAGGTAGCGCAACACGGCATAACACCCCAAAAACAAATAACGAAAAAAATCTCAGAACATCTGTTTAAAGGGAAATTTTTTTTTTTATTAGGGATAACATATTGAAACTTGTAAATTTAATTGTAAATCTCTGTGATATTTCATCAAAGAAGAAGATAATTTCGAATGAAAATGCGAAACAGACCCTTTAGTTACCTTTTTACAGTATTTCACATCTTCAATGAGAGTGTTAATATTACGTTTGTTAATTGATCAAAAAAAGTATTCGAATGGTAGGCCATGGTAGCAGTACTTATAATATTGTATCTAAAATATTGGAAGAAGCCTATGAGTTCACATATATAACTATGAGTTTTTTTTAATGTTTTGCGAAATTATGATTTGCTTAGTAAAAATAAAAGGAAGGTAATCAAATTATCTCTTTTTATTTACATTTATATCCAGCGTGTATTGTATTATTTTCGTAAATTCTTTCATCCGAAGCCCACTCAAAAATAATACGTTTAGTCCATCCACGCATATCATAAAAAGGATAAAGCTATTAGGGCTAATCCCGGAATATCCCGGGATTCTCTATACGCGATATGCGCTGTATAAAATCACCATATGCGAACATATGCGTAATTTTCAATATACCCAAGACCCGAAAATATTCACCGCAGAAAATTGGTAGGGAACCTTAAGCAATAATTTTCCCTACGAGGTATGCGAAGGAATTTCTCCTCTATCTAATATCCACGGGGTTGGAAAATTTATAAAGCCTCGGGTTATTTGCTATTGAGGCATTTAAACTGGTATAAAATATCCTGCCAACAATTTTCCTTGAGGGAGATAATATCATATAATGTCTCAAAAATACTGTTTTTTTTACGGAGGGGTGTTCTTTTCCCATCGCTTTAATCTGCCCGCAGGCTTGATTTCAACACTTGCACATTTATTTATATTCAGTGACCAAGTTTTTACCAAAACCATGAAATGTTTATTTTTAATTATAGTAATTATTCAAAACTTCATTCAGATGTTGGAGTTACGTGTTTTGGTTATTGGTTCACTTGTTAGATTTTTCTGTTCTTCTTTAGCTTAAAAACAATTACATCAGTTCAATTTAAGATGAAGCCATAGTAAATAATGCAAAATCATACAAAATCATATGTTTTTGTTTTGAAAATTTGATCGCTTAGAAGTATTGTAGATGCTTCAATTAAATACTGCGTGTAGAACATACCTTGGCCCTTAAAAATATCGGTCATTTTTTTTATAAAACTTTTAATAAGCCTATAAAAAAATAAAGTATAAGGTCTAAAAAACACACTTTCAAGTCCAAACTCTCCTATTTATAAACCCCTTTTCGGTTATGGTTTCATTGTATAATGTGGAAAATTCAGTTTATTTTATAATGATCGCAAAAAAAGTTGATATTTACACCCAATCTTCCCAAAATAAAATAAAATATGCATTTTCGCGTTGTTATTTTACAATACGGCCGCTAGTCGACGAATTCGGTTTTTCAAAGTGAACCCTATGGCGTCCACCGAAGAACTACTGTTGACGCCATAGTCGCAAAACCTCAGTCACACCCCGAACTCAGCGGGAGATGGACGCGTCACTCCGCGTCGCTTGATTTCGTGAAATCAATTTTAAATTTCCGTTTTATTACAATAAACAATGTGTAAAACAGGAATTAATATTTTTTACAGGCCTTTACGAAATCAACCTGTAAAACAAAACTCTCAAATACATTTTCCAACCTTTCCAAAAGCTTTTTCTCAAGTATTTTTAAACTCCTCCCATAAAGGGCGTGAATTCTGATTTAGATTTTTTCCTGAACTAGTGGATCGCCTTAACAGACAATGTATAACAGTGTGGTAAACGTATGTCCTGCGGTATGATAGAGACCTGTGTGAGGTAGACAGCATGAGTAACGCATAAAAGGTTGTGATTGTTGTCCATTCGTCCTCTTTACCTATCGTGTATGAGGGAGACAGCATGAGTAACGTATAAAAGGTTGTGATTATTGTCCATTCGTCCTTTTTACCTATCGTGTATGAGGGAGACAGCATGAGTAACGTATAAAAGGTTGTGATTGTTGTCCATTCGTCCTCTTTACCTATCGTATATGAGGGAGACAGCATGAGTAACGTATAAAAGGTTGTGATTGTTGTCCTTTCGTCCTATTTACCTATCGTGTATGAGGGAGACAGCATGAGTAACGTATAAAAGGTTGTGATTGTTGTCCATTCGTCCTCTTTACCTATAGACTTCCTAAGAAGAACCACTGTTTTTTAAAAGTTACATGGGAAATAGAAAGCAAACTGTGAAACTTAACATAACCAGTGAGTGTATTGATGTCAAATTCGGGGTGCCCCAAGGAAGTATTCTGGGTCCGATTCTTTTCCTTATTTACATTAATGACCTATGCCACATAGAATGTGAAGGAGAAATCATCAGTTTTGCGGATGATACTGTTCTCCTAATAAGTGGGAATAATTGGACAGAAACATTTAAGAAAACAGAAGACACACTTAATAGGATTAAAAAATGGCTAGACTGCTGTTCACTTACACTTAATGCTAATAAAACCAAATTCATCACTTTCAAAATAAAAAAAATAAGATAAACTCTGAAGAAAACCTGAACTTGAAAATCCATAGCCCGCATCACTTAAATGAGAATTGTAATTGTCCCTCATTAGAAAACGTTGACCATATAACGTATCTGGGTCTAAAAATTGACCAAAACTTAAAATGAACCGAACACATTACATATTTAATTAATAAAATTAAAAAACTAAGTTATTTTTTCAAAACTATCAGGAATGTCCTCATTAAAAAAGACTTAATCAAGATTTACATGGCTCTCTGCCAATCACTGTTAGAATACGGTATTATCGGAGGGGGAAGTGCAAATAAAAACATACTAAATCCACAAATTAAAACTCAAAATGCAATAATGAAAATTATACTGAAAGTTCATGTAAGAACTAGCACTGACGAAATCTTCAACAATCTTAACATCATGTCAATTAAACAACTATATTCTAAAACTATACTCATTTAAATTCATAAGTACAAAACCCAAGAAATAATAACCAATATGTACATTAGAAACACTAGATCTCATGGTCAAAAACTTATCCAACAAGTAACTACTAACACAAAATTTGGGCAAAAATGCTTCTTATATTATGGCATTAAACTTTACAATAAAATACCACTCTCACTCAAAAACCTCAACATTATAACATTTAAATTTCAAATAAAAAGCTGGATACTAAATATAGGGAGATCAGAAATAAAAAAAAAATATACTGATATCAAATACAGACTAAAACTAAATCCAGTAAACTGAATTATTAAAAAAACCACTATCTTATTTACTTTATAATTATTTAAAAAAAATGCTACATGATATATGTTATGTCCAATTCATATTAATTTCTTATAATTAAGTTATAATATGTAAATGAAATCCTCAGCACGGGAGATCCCAGTGAGGATATCATTATCTCTACTGTTACTAAGAAATGAAGACAATAAATCATTATTATCATTATCTCTGTACAATCTCAGAATAAACGTAACTAGTCTACCCAAAACTTATTTTTGTCAAATTCCCTGCATTGAGATCATAATCAGTGGAATCCGGATCCATCATCTAACGGAGTCCAGAATATCATGAGATAACCGGCCAAGGTCATCACATTGGCGCAGCCTAAAAATGAATTCATTTACGCAGCAGCGACCGAGATAGAGGATACAGTGGTAAACCTGTGATCAGATGGGAAAAGGGCCAGATCACGTCTCCACATAATTGCGGAGCAAGGAAGCAAAGAGCAGCAGAATCGGCATTCTAAGAATATCAAGACGCTGGATAAGGGTATTCAGTGCCGAGAACCTGGAAGAGTATTCACGTAAGGCGTGGATAGAGAAGTCCGAATCATCAAGAGAAGAGCTGGGACTACATGCAGACCTCACGGAAGGCGCAGTAGAAGGACGACCAGGGTTTAGGAGGAGGACGGTTCGCGGAAGGGCGAGATCATCATCATCTAAGGGAGTCCAGAATATCGTGAGATAACCGGCCACGGTCATCACAAACAGTATATAGAGACTCCTGTTCCGAGGCGGACTGTATTGGTGTTAAGGTGATGCTCCACGTCGAATAAAATTCGGGATCACGCCGCTAATAATAACACTCTTTACGTAGATGGCGATTAGTTTAATATTCCCGCCATATGATTTATTCCTATAAAAACGTCGTCAAAAAACACGTTTTATTTTATTTTGCGAAGCTCAGGCACAAATATTTAAATGGTTTACTATCATTTTCTAAATTTCCACATTACATAATAAAAACCATAACCGAATAGGGGTTCGTTAGTAGGAGATATTGAACTTTACAACATTATTTTTAGCCTGATACTTTATTTTTATCTGGGCTTATAAAAAGACCAATAAAAAAAGTACTAATTTCTTTCAAAGGCAAATATGATGGGTCATCTAATTTTTAAACCCAAATCACATGATTTTGCATTGCTTAATAATGTATCGGATTAATTCATACTTTTTAAGATTCCCAAATATTATTGTTTAATGTCTAGTTTTTTTTTTTATTTCCTCACATACATAATTTCCATTGATATATACATATTTATTTTAATCTGTTATCAGGTGAGTTGAGAAATGCATCGGGTTTAATTCCTTTACTGCTTTAGGCCTTCATTATTGCGCAATGACAACATCTTCGGCTAATAATGATAGTAGAAGGAGAATTTTAAATATTGTGATGGCATGCGTAACCCGTTAATGTTTGTCTTTCTTTTAAACAATATTTTTTGATTTGCGATGCTGTTTCATCTGGCAATGATCTTAATTCTTTTGTACTTCTTGCCTTCTTGTAGGTAGTGTGCCGCCTATTAATTGGTTTCTTGTTTTCTCTTAAGAAGGGAGATTAATTCGAATTTAACTCTTAAAAAACAAATTAGGTAAAAATTGTTTTATTTAACATGACTTTTTTACATTAGCTTTACGCAGTAAACCCTGAGAGGGCCTGTGTCTTCCTTTGGGGAAGCTGTGTGGTGGGTCTTTTTAGGAAATAAAGGAGATGAAATTCTGGGAAGAAAAAAGGTTCGAGGGTGGGTAGGAATTAGGAATCTGGGGTGAGTGTGTCCAAGAGTGACGGACGTATGCATCTATCATTCCCACAGCGGTACGATGCGATGTTCGAAGAGAGATCTGCCGGAGAGGTTAAAAGGTCTCTCTCAACCAGTGTCTCCCTTTCCGGCCTGCCACACAGTTAACCTCACCCCATTAACCCGGACACCCCTGCTATATCACCAAACGTAGCGTACCACTTGGGGTGACCAACGGCAGAGGTGTTGGAAATCCAACCCATCCTCGCCTCTAATATTAAAAATTTTGATCAAAATTTGATTTTAATTGACCTATAAACAAAATCGAATTAATACAAAAAAATGTTTTTTTGTTTAAAACCACGAGATTTATTAATTTATGAACCGACCGGTTTCGCTTTACTCGAGCATCTTCAGGGTACAAATTAATACTAAACAAGAAGTACATAATGTGTGCTTATATAACAAAATATAGAGGGAGACAACATGATACAATAATATAACAAACACATAGACGGTCATAAAATATATCAACATAAGTACTCAAGTAATGGAAAAAACCGAAAGATAATTTTATAAAGGGTTATAATAAAAAATTTGGAGAAACAAAGCATCAACTGGCATGGTGGTAAGGAGCACTGGGAATTTTTTTAAAGGGTTTATTGGAAACGGACCTAATATTGGACTACTTGATATGTCTAATTGATTATTAAGTATATGACTTTTGGTTTTTTGAGATTTTTTGTTTCTAGAGCCTCTAAATTGTTTCGTTTGTTACCATGCCCGTTTTTATGTAAGATGTTACCATATGTTCTGTCATAGCACCGGTGCTATGACAGAACGTATGATCTTCGAATCGATCTTAGAATCGTATTAGTTATTAATATCATTTTAGTATTGATACCATTCCCATTTAACTATATTAGAAGCTTATTGCGAAGCCGCTGTAAAAAAGTGGGTTTTAACCAAAGATATTTTCAACTGAGATGTTTATTTTTACTTTCTAAGCCACTAGTTTTCAATCATGTGTGAAGGTTTGTTTTGTTTTCGTCAAGATTGTTTCGAGCGGCTTAACGTGGTGACATCTCTTGGCAAAACACCGAAGCTGCCGTGTGTTTATTTGTCCAGGAGCGGTTCGAGTGACCGTGTTACGTGTGTGTCAACAAGCCGGCCATGTCAAATATTTGGCTTGGAATCGAAAGCCTTTAGCAAAGCCCGTGGAAGCCCCCGCAGCCGGCGGCGACACCTAGCGGTCGAGAATCGAAACTACTCAGCCCTGAAAAACCTCACAATATTCGAGTGGTGAGGAAAAACATGGAGAGTACTGAACAAATACCTGACCTATATGAGTTTTTTAAAGGTTTTGTAAAAACGTTCCAATACAAACTTTGGGCAGAGTGTCTCAGTACCCACTCCAAAAGTCACACAGCGAAACAAATATATTTTACCTACATTATACAGGGTGTTAAGGGACGTACTTGACTTAGTTTAACCAGTGATTCCTGACATTATTTGGAGTAAAACATGTAAATGAAATTTTGGTCCCCGGTGACATTTTTGACGTTTTTTTTTTTCTACAAAAACATAAAAAAATGGTAGTTGTTGATCAGTTGGAGGCGGGGTAAGAAGTTCGTCGGACACCCGGCTGAGTGACCAATGACGACATGCGGAAGAATTTTATTTTGTTTGATTTTGAAGAAAAAAATTTGAAAAAAAAAAGTCGTCAAAAAAAGTCACCGGACCAAAATTTCATTTACATTTTTTACTCCAAATAATGTCAGGAATCACTGGTTGAAGTAAGTCAAGTACGTCCCTAAATTATATAACACAGGTTGGTTTTTTTAAATTATTTTGGAATAGTAGTATCGAACTCGATCTTGAAGTAGAATGGACACGATAAACGCGCCTTTTTTATGGATATTTGTTTAATAATATTTTGTTTCAATTTGGGAGGCGGGTATGGGTACCGCCGCCCCGGGAACCTTTATTGGATAACCAACACCTCTGCCATAGGTCACCCCAAGTGTTTCGCTACGTTTGGTGATTTAGCAGGGGTGCACGGGTTTATGGGGTGAGGTTTGTCTAGGTATTGGAGGCGGATGACCAGGAAACACTGAACCTCAGATTCCTACCCACCCCTTAAACCCTTTTCCTTCCTAGAACTCTCCTCTTCTTCCTTTCCTTAAAAAACCCTCTATACAGCATCCTCAAAGATGACATAGGCCCTGCGGGAAATTATTTTCCTCAGGGCCTCCTGTGTGGAGCTCGAGTAAAAAAAAAATTCACAAAAATGATCAACGAAATTTTGGGAAATTTCTTACTTCAAATCTAGCTTTACGTAAGCATGAATGGTTTTCAAAAATCTAAATATACTGCCTTCAAGTTAGGTTGAGGTAACGAATGAAATGATAAAAAAATAATTTATTGAATAACCACCTTCCCTGCTTTGGGTCCTCTCAAATGGTTCGCTAAGTTAGTGATTTAGTATGGGTACCTAGGTTCATGGGGTGAGGTTTATATAGGTCTTGGCGGCGAATGCGTTTGCCCATCTATTGCGTGGCGGGCCGGTCGGACTCTCTCGACCCATCATCTTTCACCGCAGTGGGATGAATTCATGCATCCTTCATTCCTGAACAAGATGAACCCCAGATTCCTACCCACTGGTCATACCTTATTCATTCGCAGAACGTCTCCTCTACTCCCTTTCCTTAAAAAGAACCTCCGCACAGCATCCCCAAAGATAACATAGGCCCTGAGGGGAATTTTGTTTTCCCGAGGGCCTCCTGTGCGTGCTAATGCAAAATAATATATTGTTGCATAATGTTAGTTTGTTTAGGCCTTTAAATTTTTTGTTTATGTGGTGGTTGATTACAGAAGTAAAAATTCCAATGAAGATCACACAGCAAGAACCCGGGCATCCCTGCTAAGTCACCAAAGGTAGCGAACCACTTAGGGTGACCTATGATAGAAGTGTTGGTTATCCAATGAATGGTTTCTGGGGTGGCGATATCCATAACCGCCTCCCAAATTAAACATCTATTTATCAACGTTGTAACGATTTTTTAAATATTTCAAACTTAATTATAAAATAAATAGAATTAATATTTCAGTAACTTTTAAGAGGGTTTAACCAGCCAGTGGCAGCCGTAATGTGGACGAAAATCCACATTTCGTCGAAACTTGTTGTTACGATCGTGTAGGGCGGTTACAATGAGAAAGATTAATTATTCTCCGAACCAGCTTTTTAAAATTATAACTCAATATCGATTTTATTTATTCCAAATTTGCTTTAATTTATACTTACATCCAAAAATGCTGAAAGGCGTGATGATAAAACAATTAAAATAATGTACGTTTTGTAATTATTTTTTGATTATAATTATTTATCATTTTTCAATAATGTCTAAGTTAAATAAGAATGTTAAAAAAATCTGAAATACATTAGTTTGTAAGCGCGCAAATAAATACACAAATGGACCAATTTTCGTCAAGAAACACATGTACGTACATATTTTTAAATGATTTTATTGAAACTAAAATTAAAATTCTAAAACATGCGTTTGCTAGAAAATGTATTGATTTATTTTACTGCATGATTATATTATTTGAAATGGGTGTGGTATAATACAAAATCTTTTTTGAAAATTTAATAAATCCCCCAACGACCAATGGAATAACCTTATTATACTAAAAATTAAAAAAAAATCTCAAAATTTATTACACGCGAATGTTTCGGCTTAGAGGTTATAATCTCT
The DNA here is from genome assembly GCA_917880885.1 of Limnephilus marmoratus. Lineage (NCBI taxonomy): Eukaryota > Metazoa > Arthropoda > Insecta > Trichoptera > Limnephilidae > Limnephilus > Limnephilus marmoratus. The sequence goes on along the minus strand of OU862924.1, from coordinate 23,743,046 downwards.
GGCAATTAACTTATGCGTAAATACAATGGCAAATAAATATAAAGGGTAGGTCAAACTCACGGAAGAGGTGCAGGTTCTTCTGGAACGTAATTCTTTTCTTGATGAGACCACCATTTAGTTGCAGTTCACTTTTTTTTAAACTGAATTATTGTTAATGCTAATAGTTGCTAATATTGTTAATGCTAATAGCTGCGACAAGATAGTTGCGGTAGTTTTATGCGAGTTAGGTATATAACTATGACTGCGTCCGGCGGCGATGATTGTTAACACACAAACTTCGAGCACCGAAATTACTTGCGATTGCTTGCGATAGTGACAGCAGGGAAACATAAGGGGAGCGGGGGAAGGGAGATATTCATTGCCATAGGAAATAAATAATATTTAAATCCAAAATAAACACAAAAGCAATCCGCCGAGCGCAACCAATATTATTGGCGCTAACATGCCCCTCAGCCTTGACAGGATGGTCAAAATAAACCAACATGCGAAACGAAAAGAAAATAAAAATAAATACTATTAAAAGATAGCAATTATGTATATATGCCTACTTGAACTAAACTAATTAATTATTAGGTATTATAAAAATGGCAAGAAACATGAGATTAATAATGAGCGTGTAAACTTGGTTTACGAGAAACCTTGTTTTGGTTGCGAGTTACGTTGCTTTGCTTGAGAGTAGGTGCGTTTCCGACTAGTACGTACCCTAAACTGGTTTCGATTGCACTCGGTAATGATTGAGTGCCCTTTACCTTACCAGGTAAAAGGATTTGGCCAAAAACATTGGCACCAATGATTGCATCGATGACCCCTGGGATGTGGAATTTGTCGTCGGCGAGTGGCAATTCATTTAGATAAGACAACGCACTCATATCTATAGAAGATGCCGGCAATTGGGTTGTAATGCGATCCACTACCAAAGGTCGAATGGAGAAAGATGTTTTATTATTATAGCGAGACTCAAACTTTAAATTAGTCATTCCTTTAATGCGTTGAGAAATATCTCCAATGCCTCTAATGGTTGTATGATTGCGATCTGTGAATAAGGGTAATCCAAGGCGTTTGCAACAGCTCGTTGTAATAAATTCGCTTTGTGATGCGCTATCAATTAAAACGCGTATTTTCTGATAATTATTCCTGGAATCAAGAACACTAATAGATGCGGTACCTAATAAAACGGATTGATTTGGGGAAAAAACGTTTGCATCTCCATTATTGAGAGTACATAATGTTACATTATCAGATTTACTCTCAGGTTTGCTTTTGGGATTTAAATTTCGCTCCATATTACGAGAAAAATTGGATGAAGTGTCATCAAAATGCAATAACGAGTTATGGTTTTGATTACAATATCTGCACCGATTTTCCGATTTGCATGTATTGGTAGAGTGCATTGTACTTAGGCAATTTCGACATAAGTTTTGTTTTTGAGTTATCTTAAACCTACTCTTAGGTGATGCGTTTAAAAATGTTGGGCATTTAAAAATGAATGTATGGTCTGACAAATTACATAACGTGCACTTATAGTGTTTTGCTTTGTTATGCGTTAAACTAAGAAATGCGTGGCTATATTGTGCTTCCCGTAATTTTTTTTTCTCGAACTGTTGTGATTTCGATTCTGGTAATCTTGACGTTCTATGTAGTATTTTGGCTTGTTCACGTAAAAATGTTACGAATTCATCGTACGACGGTGCCTCTGATTTTCTGACCGATGATTCGAATGCTACAGCTGTTTCTTTGTCTAGTTTTTGAGTCCCTATATAAAGAAAGAAACATTGTAATAAGTTAGGAATTTTTAATTGTTGCAATGCTGAAATTGATGAATGAAATTGGTCTATAAAAGCTTCTAAATCCACTGCAGTTGGTACTGTTATTGGTTTTATATTCAAAATTTTATCAAAATAATAAACCGCGTTCGCCCGGGTATCTTCGTATTTTTCCGTTAATGCCTTCCATATAAGTTGGTAATTTTCGGCTGTGGTTGGAATTCCGGCACAGATATTTAACGCTTTTCCCGACAAAGTACTTATTAAATAATGAATTTTTTCCGTGTCGGAAAGATCTATATTTTCATGAATTAATTTTTTAAAAGTATCGTGAAAAATTCTCCATCCCATTATATTTCCATCAAATGATGGCAAAGTTAATTTTGGCAACTTAACATTGAGATTTGATTTATCTAACTTCGAATGCGTTTCAGATAACTCACTTGTATTGTCACATGTCTGTTTTGCGGTTAACTGGATTACAGAATATAAATCATCAAATGATTGTTCCATTTGAAAGTTAGGAATAAAATCTGAATTTATTTGCATTTTTAAATCATTAATTTTATTTACTAATTGAATAAACTCTTTTCTGATCTCCAATAGCAACGCTGCATTGGCACAAAATATGTTTTTTGAATTAGATGATTTCAAACCCTTTATGCTATCATAAATTCTCTGAATCCTTGCAAATTGTGAATTCTGCCTCGCTTCTAATAATTTAATGTCTCGTTCCATTTTGGAGACGTCTGATTCATCCGGCATATTGTCAATTTATTTGTTAATTATAATAGGCTGAAGATTATTTCGTGATGACGTACGTACGACCTATCTCAACTACCCACGATAAATTTATATGCAATGAAATACGTGCGTAAATGTTTTCAAGTAAAAATGCGCGCTGGTTCTTTTAAATTACACATCCAGGCTAGATTGGACCATAATGTTTCGGCTTAGAGGTTATAATCTCTGGCAATTAACTTATGCGTAAATACAATGGCAAATAAATATAAAGGGTAGGTCAAACTCACGGAAGAGGTGCAGGTTCTTCTGGAACGTAATTCTTTTCTTGATGAGACCACCATTTAGTTGCAGTTCACTTTTTTTTAAACTGAATTATTGTTAATGCTAATAGTTGCTAATATTGTTAATGCTAATAGCTGCGACAAGATAGTTGCGGTAGTTTTATGCGAGTTAGGTATATAACTATGACTGCGTCCGGCGGCGATGATTGTTAACACACAAACTTCGAGCACCGAAATTACTTGCGATTGCTTGCGATAGTGACAGCAGGGAAACATAAGGGGAGCGGGGGAAGGGAGATATTCATTGCCATAGGAAATAAATAATATTTAAATCCAAAATAAACACAAAAGCAATCCGCCGAGCGCAACCAATATTATTGGCGCTAACACGCGAATGCTAGATAAAAGAACAATCTTTCGAAATCCATTTATAATTTTTTGTGGAAAAGAGTCAATACGTCTAAAATCTGATTTAAAAATTATATATACATCCCGCTATCATTGCTGCGTCTTCTAATGGTCCACTTTCATTCAATCCTGCGTCCGACCGTCATTCTGCGTCCGGTATACGGACGCAGAATGCAAAAACCAAAATAAGCCAGACGCGGTATTGGTACCTAAATCAACTGAAATATGCTATTTTAGTTCAGTGCTTTGTCACCGAGCGGCGAGCCACGGCGCTGCAGTAAACGAGCGTATATTTTTAGCAAAATATACGTTTCATTGACTAGCGTATCGCAACTCCTACATTTGGCAACATCGCTTTTTAATAGCGTGTCTTCTGTTCTCTGCGAAAACAAAGCAATCATACTTAAATATCGCACATTGCTACGGAAGATTACATTAAAATTCAGCTACATTACCTATTCAAAAATGGCGCCAAATATGATTTCAATAAGGATGAATCTTTGTCAAACGTGAGAAATATTATTTCAATTTCACCAAGACAATGTTGCAACAATATCGTCGTTGTTTACGCATTAAATAATAGTTTTTTGCTGATATTGAATTTTCCAAAGCTGTATTTTTTTTTAAAGTAATGATTTTACTTCTTATTCGCAAAGTGAATTGAAATTATTTGTTACACTAATATTCAATCACGGCATCCATGCTTATATCTAAAAATAAAGACGAAATTGCCTAAACTAATTTACTAGAAGTGGTATTTTTATTTTAGTTTCGTTTAGTTCTTCTGACTTTTCAATTTCAATTTGAGAGGCAGACATGAGTGATTCGCTACATTTGGTGACTTAGCAGGGGTGCCCGAGTTTATGGGGTAAGGTTTGCCCGGGTCTTGGCGTTGTATGCGTCTGCCCACCAGGTGCATGGCAGGCCGGAACGGGAGAGAATGGTCGAGGGAACCATTCTCTCTGACTTCTGACTTCTTCAGCCGTTTTTTCTCGGAACATCGCCTTGCACCGAAGTGGGAGGGATGGACTCATACATCCGTCACTCCTGGACACACTAACTCCCAGATTAACCTACCCAACCTTCATTCGCTTTTCTTACCCAGAACTTCCTTTCGTTCCTTTCCTAAAAAGACCCTCCACAAGCATCTCCAAAAATGTCAGCGCTAATGTAAAATGCATATTAATAAACTGAAAATGTCCAGATCTTCAGAGACTACAATTGCACATTTATGAAAAAGCCGGAGGAAAATTAAAAAAAAAACTACCAATAATTTGGCGATATTAACCAACAAAAAAATATAGATGACAATTTTTTTAGTGTAGTAAGTAATCAGATGGAACGGAAAGAAGAGATGTCCTGGTTCTAGTTAGTTTAGACGAGTAAGAAAACAGAAATTACTTTAAAGTCATGAATTGCGGCCTCCGTGGTCTAGAGGTCGCGGGTTCAAATCCTGGAGTGCGCAAGTAACATTTTATTTATAAATTAAACAATACAACTTGTTCTAGAGTAGTAAATATGCCCGAGGAAGACACGGCATGATCACGTTAAACCATTTCTTGAGTCAGGTCAAGCCAAAAGTCAGAAAAACAGAAGAGCGATTATGAATGTGAATTGTGAATGAGGCAAAGAAATATATGCCAATACCTAATTGTTTGGCGGTTTCTGCCTACTCCTGCGAGGAAACGGCGTGATGGCGAGTTAGTTATTGCTTAACACTATTTATTTGTTAGCGACGGCATGTTATTTTATTTGTTTACTTATACCGTTTTATGCTTTCCCTTTTTTGTGTTTTCCTTTTTTCCTCCTAAAAGAATATAATGCATATTTTTGTTTTAAGGTCCATAAAAGAACCATAAAATTGTTTCTCCCGTGACGAGAATGCATTAGTTAACTATTATTTGAAAAGATACCTACTGTCAAACATGATAGATTTGATAAGCATTTATTCTATGTCGATTTTAATGACATTAAAAAATACTCATAATTACTGTGGCTTAAAGATATTTTTTTTACTTAATGATTATTTTAAAAAATTCAACACATGGCTGATAAATAAAAAAAAGACTAGCATAAGTAATTTGCTTATAAACGCTTTTTTATGGTTGTTTTATGTAAATTCCTCACAAGGAGCCAGTGAGACTATGGCATCCCCGATTTGGGGTATGTTGTGAGGGTATGTTGTGAATAGAAAGGTGGGCAAGTACCAGGCTTTTCAGATCTAGTCACCAAACACGGCTAAAGCCATTTCAAGCAACTTTTCAATTAATTTATTTTGTTTATTTATTCAAGGGCGATAATGAGAGTATCTTCCACTCTGGAACGTGCCGCAAATATACTAGATATATATTAGTGTTAAGGAATTAATTGTGAAATAATACAAATTCGTAAAATAAAATGTATTTGCCCACGCCGGGATTGATCCCGCTACCTTGATTGCGAGTCAAGTGCCTTACCCCCCAGACCACGCCGTTGTCGCTACTTACTTTACTTATTTACTTTATTAAAATGTTAACATGCATTTTTGTTCATCTTTTATTATTTTTTTTCATAACTCCATACAGGAGGCCCTGAGGAAAATAATTTCCCTCAGGGCCTATGTCATCTGGGATGCTGTGTGGAGGGTCTTTTTGAGAAGAGGAAGGAATGAATATTTGTCTTAAAGAGACCGATGTTGTAGGAAGGAGGAAACACAGAGGCCGGCAAATCATTCCATAGCCGAGCTGTTGAATACAAGAACGAGTCGAAGAAGCGACTCGTTCTCATGTGACAAATGTCAATCGTGTACAAATGTAGGGCACGCGTTTGGCGTGTATCCCGACTATGCACCGGTGCCGAAGGGGTCAATAACGCAAATTCTTCGAAGCATCTTCCATTGTAATACCGGTAGAAAAGGGATAGCATTCCCACCTGACGCCTGTGCTTTAAAGATTGCAACCCGTCTGTTAAGATGGGAGAATCTATCAAACGGACCGCCCGTTTTTGCAAGTCGAGTCGAGGGTATTTTTCAGGTATTTTGGAACAATTATTGCTTATAATAATTGTTACCCTTTGTGCTATGCATAAAAATCTTGTCTTAAACGTTAGTTTATAAAATAAAAATAATAATTAGGTATTTTGGAGCTTCAGACCAGAGGTGGCTGCCAAATTCAACCGTGGGGCGTACTTGTGATTTGTACAGGCTTAGCAGTTGTATACTATTAAGTATCTGTGGGCCGTGTAAAGCAACGCCCAGTTTTTGAGAGGTTTTATACCCTTTTAACATTTTTATAAGCTTTTATGCCTTTTTTATGATTAAAAAAATCATTTGGGTTCCAACATTGAAAAAAATTTTTGAGCTTTTATACAATTTTAATTTTATTTTATGTAACTAATTCAATTTTGTTCATCTTTAAGCAAAAGCAAAATAATGCCCATCTTATTGTTACACGAGAATTCCGTGAATGTACATAATGGTTGACTGTTGAATGTTCAATGACCCCATAGAAAGATAAACAATAAAAATGAAATAACTTGATTAAGATAAATAATTATCACATAATGGGCATCGATTGTGGTCGGAAAGAATTTATAACGTTTTACGAGGCAGTTTGTTTATAATTAAGGATACGTATGAACACTTGAGATGTAAGTTATGAATGGATCAGCTGTCCCAAGGACGCTTATCACATACTAGTGGAACATTTATTTATTGTGGCTTGGACATTTTTGTTTCAAGTTACGAATAGTCGACGCCGATAAAAATGGTATGGTGTTTTGGTATTTTCTTCACATGACCCACAGAGCAGTACATTCGACCGGTCAATGGCCGAGTTTGGATCCCACTCAGGCGTTGTATGTTCAGTTCATCTGTGGCTAAATCCTCCATCTCGACACAAGCGACAATTTCTGCTTACTGTGGTGGTAATTTTGGAGGCGGGTATGGGTACCGCCGCCCAGGGAATCATTTATTGGATAACCAACACCTCTGCCATAGGTCACTCCAAGTGGTTCGCTACGTTTGGTGACTTGCTAGGGGTGCCCGGGTTCATGGGGTGAGGTTTATCCGAGTCTTGGTAGCGGATGCGCCTGCCCACCAGCTGCATGGCAGGCCGGATCGCGAGGGAATGATTGAGGGAGTTCCTTTAACTTCTCCAGCCGTACTTTCTGGGAATATCACGTTACACCGCAGTGGTAGGCATGGATTCATACGTTCGTCATTCCTGGATACACTAAACCCCGATTTCTACCCATCCCTAATACCCTTTTCATTCCCAAAACTTCCACTCCCTCCTTTTCCTAAAAAGACCCTCCATACAACATCTCCAAAGATGACATAGGCCCTGATGGAATTCTTTTTTCCTCAGAGCCTTCTGTATGGAGCTAATGTAAAAAAGTAAGATATTTTCAAATATTGTCTGGTTATTCGTAACCAGGGAATGTTTGTCTTTCTTAAAATTAAAAAAAAATATCCTTACCTATGTTTTTATTTTTAACTTTATGAGCCCTCAAATTATAACATTTAAATATGAATATGTTGATCGAAATATTTCATTCATTATTCGATCAACATACCATGTTGATCGAAAAATCCTCAAAGATGTAACGAAAAATCCTCAAACATGTAAAAAATAATTCAATGAATAAAGAAAACTTTTATAAAATATATATTTAAATGAAGACAATATTAGCGAAACTCATTCGAAAATCTGGAAACAGAAAAATCAGAAAAATATATTGGCAATATCGTATAATACGAGTAGGTAAAGTATATTTGCGGCACGTTCCAGAGCGGAAGATACTCTCAGTATCGCCCTCGTATAACGTTGCTTGCAATGACTTTAGCGTGTTTGGTTACCAGGTCTGAATAGCCAGGTACTTTCCCACCTTCCTCTTTCCCATCTCCTTCCCATCCTCACTACCTTCAGCCTCACAGCAAACTCCAATTGAAGATGCCATAGACTCACTGGACCAGACGGGAGTAGTTGGAGACTCTTGCGCGGTGCTCATGTAAAAAAAAGTGAAATCACTTCCATATTGCAGGTCACGATTCCTTTAAATTTCTTGATTCTTCTTGTACCAATTCTCAGCATCTCCTTTCGTTCGTTGTTCAATAAAAATACATTTACTGTATATTTTAAATACTGTTTTAGCCTTCCAATCTTTAAAACATTTTTGGAATTTCGGAAAGTTTCCCATTTTCAAATTTACTCCCTTCTATCCCCTACCGTTACTATGTCTCCTTTGCAATCCCTCCCTCTGCCATCCCTCGTCCTCCATCCCTTACCCTCACCCTCTCGTGTGTGTCCTTTCCCATGCGCCCTCGTTACACTCTCGCGACCCTCACCCCTCTTGCGTTCCTTTCCACCTTCCCATCTTCCCTGCTTTCTCCCCTTCCTCGAACTCGTACCTCGTTGATATTCCCAATCCCAAATTTCCCCTTCCCCTCCCTCCATCCCTCCTTGAAGCGAAACAAAATGAAAAACATACATATCCAACAACTCGCACTAATTGTAATTTTTTATACAAATTTCGTAACGCCAGAGCTCACTATTATACATAGAAAAATTCACGGATGTGCGCATAACAACTCACCATAGTTTCATTGCTATCGGATGAATGCCAAAGGAAATAATTTCATAGCGCTAGAGCTCACCACTACGTATAGAAACCATTGCGGGCATGCGCACGACAAATCACCAAAGTATCACCGTAAGTGTATGAATGCTTTAGGTACAGAAACATTCATTTTTAAATAAAGATTTTTTTTTACATTAGCCAGGGGGGCAGGAGGCATTTCCACAGGAGGCCCTGAGGAAGGTGTCCAGGAAGGTGTCCAGGAGTGACGGACGTATGGATCGAATCCTCCCACTGCGTTGCAAGGCGATGTGTCGAGAGATTCTGGCTGGAGAGGATAAAAGACCTCCCTCAACCAGTCTCTCTCGATTATACCCACCACGCAGCAGGTGGGCAGACGCATCGGTCACCAAAACCTGGACAAACCTCACCCCATGAATCCGGTTACCCCTGCTAAGTCAACAAACGTAGCGAACCACTTGGGGTAACAGCATTTATATGATAAGCATTAATATAATTATAATTTAATTCTTCATTCATTATTAAAATAATTCCCCTCGGGCCTTTGGCGATGCTGTTTGGAGGGACTTTTTAGGTGAAGAAGGAGAGGAAGTTGGGAAGGAAAAGGATACCAGGGGTGGGTAGGAATCTGGGGGAGTGTGTCCAGAAGTGAGGGACTTATGAATCCATCCCTTCTACTGCGGTGCAAAGCGATGTTCCGAGAGAGTACGGCTGGAGAATCAACCAACCAATCCCTCAACCATTCTCTTCCGATCCGGCCTGTTATGCAGCTGGTGGGTAGACGCACCCGCCGCCAAGAACCAGACAAATCTCACCACATAAGCATAGAATATTATAGGGCACCCCTGCTAAGTTACCAAACGTAGCGAACCACTTGTAGTGACTTATGGCAGAGGTGTTAATGGCAAGATTATCCAAATGGGTTCCAGGGGCAGCGGTACCGTACCCGCCTCCCAAATTGAATCTTTCGGAAGACTACGGTTTCTTTTTAAAAAATATATCTACTGATTATCGTGTTGTAGTAATAAAGTCCTTATATGGACTATATGGTAATCACTGTCGCGATGCGGAATCAAAATGGGAAGAAGAGAATGCATAGGGAGGTCACTGCAATACAGATCTAGTCACTAAAAATAACTAATCACACTTCAAGCAACGTTTTAATTCGGAATAATAAGTCTCAAAAAAATCCCATACCAATTTAATAAATTTTACGTGCGCATCGCCGCCGGGTTGATTAGAGTCCGCAACGTATGGGCCAGTCGTATTGGCACTTTCATATTCTATTAATAACTTTACAGTCGTCCAACCAAAAACTTGAACGAATAAGCGGCAACGTCGCAAGACGTCGGTTTGTCTTCAACATGAAAATGAATATATAATTGGACGCTACATTGTGGACCAAATTGAAGAAAATATATGCAGGATGCCTCACTGCATTGAAAATGAAAGGAGTTCGGATTGGTGGAACTTTAAAGGGCGTTTTTTTCGTTTTGTATATTTTTTAAATCATTATTTTCAAAAATATAAATACCCAGCTACAATCAAACACTGAAAAGATAGTATATACTTTAGTTAGAACTATGTAAAATCAAGTCCATCAGATGGACGCAGTAATGTCGATCTGATGAAAGGACGCAGAAATGATAGCGGGATGTATATATATATATTTCTGGTTTTCTCTGGTAATACCCTCTTAATACGCAATGAAACTTACGCCCATGCTTAGTACAAAGACACAAAATGATCCAACTACTAATGCTGGTGTAATTAATACGTTTGATTTTACACTGGCAGAAAAAGCTCCTATAATGGTTTGGCGAATTCAACAACTTTCAACTGAATTTCGCCATTGTGGATACGAACGCCTTCCTCTACGAAGATCTGCTTATGAAATAATTCCAAATTGGATCAATAACTAACTTGAGAGCAAACGAGAACACAAAAGTTTAATTCTGAATAAGTTCGTGGAATTCCGGTATAAGTTCTGTAATTTTCAACAGAATTGTGGGAACGCGGAAACAAAACGATTAAATAGTTAGTTGTTCGGAGAACATGGCTGCTATTTGATTTAAACCGTAATCTAATGAATTGACTTTTCAAGCTTTGTGCTAGTTTCCAAAGAGTAATAATAATATTAAAATATGATTCATTTATTAACTAAGTAAATAGCATATAACTACTTTCATGGTACCTTAAGCACTTCTGTTTTACTCTTATTATACTTAAATTTATTGAACTCCTTTGTACAACTTTACATGATAATGAAACTACATGCCTACCTGTATTGTGCCCGCTTATATCTGTAATGTTCAGTTTATTATGTTATATACTATACGCTTATTATAATACTCCTGAACAACTTATGTATCTATAAGTATAATAACGTATACATGTTAAAGCCTTCAACTCGTGAATAAATAAATAAATAAATAATAATTATTATTTTTAATTGATAAACTAACGTTTAAGACAAGATTTTTATGCATAGCACAAAGGGTAACAATTATTACAAGCAATAATTATCAGCCTGAAATACTCATCTAGATTGAAAAAATCTTCCGAGAAAAGATACATGCCGCCAACGGGACTTGAACCCATGTCCTTCTGATTGCCGGTCAGGTGATCTACAACTGAGCTATGTCAGCTTATCTAATACCCGCCAAATAATTCAATATATACTAGTGTTTCATTCAACAATTACTGCTTATTACATTTTTCTTTAGAAAAACGTAGAAAGGACACTGATCTAATTTGCATATTTAAAATTATCAACAGTATTACTAATACACCTGCGTTGTTACAACTCATCCAGTTTAACATCCCTTCCCGCAGACTTCGAAATAATGAATTGCTGTTCCTCAATCAACATTCTACTAATTATGGATACCATTCTCCCTTATCCAGAATGTCGAGACTTGTCAACGCAAGTCAAAGCATTGATTTTTTAAACGACTTCGAAAAGGAGGAGGTTCTCAATTCGACTGTATTTTTATTTATTTTCATTTTTTTTTATGTTTGTTACCTCAGAACTTTCGACTGGGTGAACCGATATTGATGATTCTTTTTTTATTTGAAAGCTGGTGCTTCCCGTGTGGTCCCATTTTAATTTGGTCCAGTTCTGACAATGGCATCCATGAGAAAATCATATAAGTCTTAAATTTGCATCAAGTATGTGCGCGACAAATGGACGAATAACTCAATATCACGCCAACCGATTTCGATGATTCTTTTTTTATTGGAAAGGATGTACTTCAAGGGTAGTTTGATGAGAGTTTGGTTAGGTTCTGATTATGGGATCCATGACAAAGTAACGGAACTCTCCAATTCTGAAGAATAAATTTACGATACTCGGCCGAATCTGAATTGAATTAGTTAAGATTCACTAAAAATCAAAAAATAAACAAAAATTTTAACAAAACAAAAAAACGACTTCAAAAAATGCACTAAAAAGTAAAAAAAATAATTTCGTATTCTTCTACAACTTTATAATCAACATACCTTTTCTACTCATCAATATGTAGGTACGATTGTTATTTTTGGAGTCGGTGTCAACCAAGGTACCCGCGGCCCGGCGTGTTCACTTGACAGTTCCTCTCCCGCCGACACCGATTCCAAAAATAACAATTGTACGTACATATTGATGAGTAGAAAAGGTAAGTTGATTATAAAGTTGTAGAAGAATACGAAATTATTTTTTTACTTTTTAGTGCATTTTTTTAAGTCGTTTTTTTGTATTGTTAAAATTTTTGTTTATTGGTGTAAAACTAAATGACTTCCGGCAGTCGATACGCAATATTTAAATGCTTCTTCATGCTTTGACTTGTAGTGTCTCTGAATGTACTTTTTACATTTTATATTGTCATTGCTATTAATTTATATGTGCTCTCCCTTCACTGTCATCTCGGTTTGTCTTATTTTTTATTCGTGTTATTATTATGTTTTTAATGGACACTATTGTCCGTAAATTAAATCTTCTCTCACATTAATTTGTATATTCGTACAAGTAACACAACCGAATATGAAATCTAAATTTTAACCACGACAAAAATACGAGACTTTTTGAGGCCTGCAAAGACCAAGTTTCCTCTGGAAACAGATGGAGTGTACAAACTAAGCTGTTCTGGATGTGACAAGGTTTATGTAGGCCAAACAGAGCGGACGATCTCCAAAAGGATATCAGAACACTTTCGTGCCTGTAAACTTGGCCACCCTGACAAATCGGCAATCGCCGAGAACTTAATCGAAACCGGCCATTTCTTTGGATTTGTGCCTGAGGTCCTGGGAACATCCAAAACTCATAGAGCACGCCTGATTACGGAGGCAATTGAAATTCACAAAAATCATATAAATATTAATAGAGACGACGGAGCTAAGCTCAATAGTTCTTGGTATCCGGTAATTGACGGTTACATCAAGGCTAAACGCAAAAAAACATGTTGAAGCATATTGTAGCGCCAGCTCGTAGAGGAGTGGAGCTGGCGACACGGTATCGCTCCTAAGTAGATAAGTACAAACATCATCCCTAACTATTACACTTCTGCCCTGATGATGGACACTGCAACGCCTTCCGAAACGTTGGCTAAAAAAGGAGATAGCGCAACACGGCATAATACCCCAAAAACTAATAAAAAAATTTAATGTAGTAAATAAATAAAGATTGTTTTGCATCTGAAACTTTGTGGCTTTGCCTTGAAGTAGTTTTATCGTAATTTTATTGTGCTATAATATGTTGACCATTGTACGTAATATATTATGTAATATGTGGGTATATATGAATGTGCAAAACATCTCTATGTTTTTAAGGAAATGTATACAAATCATTACGTCACCTTGGTCGGACAAGGTTCTAACTTGTATTTAAATATCTTTGATTCTAACCAAAATAATTTTCAAAAAACAACTTTGTTTATTTCCGTAGATACTCGTATGACGAAGTTCTGACAAAGCTCCCATTTATTTTGCAAGATTCTAGCTTCACTTTGAGCCTTTTGTAATTGCCATTTTATTTGTATCTGACAGTTAAACGTTTTTACGATGCAAGTTTGGTTAGTCACTTTAGTTGGATAGGGTTCTAACTTCGCATTACCATGTTCTGAGGTGTCAAAGTTTGCAAAGATGAATTCTCACATTCTATTTAACAATTTCTGATTTTGAAATTCCAGCTTGTGAAAAGTATTTTAGTTTAATATATTATGTAAAGGAAAACATTAAAATAGGACGTGGCTAGGGATTTTTTTTTTACATGTGCTCCACACAGGAGGCCCTGAGGAAAATAATTTCCCTCAGGGCCTATATCATCTTTAGGGATGCTGTGTGGAGGGTTTTTTAAGGAGAGGAAGGAGAGGAGAGTTCTGGGATGGAAAAGGGTTTAAGGGGTGGGAAGGAATCTGGTGTTCGGTATGTCCTGGTCATCCACCTCCAAGACCTAGACAAACCTCACCCCATGAACCCGGGCACCCCTGCTAAATCACCAAACGTAGCGAACCACTTGGGGTGACCTATGGCAGAGGTGTTGGTTATCCAATAAAGGTTCCCGGGGCGGCGGTACCCATTCCCACCTCCCAAATTGATTAGAAGTGGGAATGGGTACAAGGGATGCAATTTTTTTGAAAATATCGATATTTCAATGTCTATATATATCGAATTATGTCGACATTTCTTCTTTTTTTAAAAGCTTATAGAAATCCAATGTAGTTTTAGTTACATCAAACGTTTATCGATAATGTATATAAATATTTTTTATACTTACCTATGTGAATAATCACAAAATTTGGATAGGTAAATAAAATGTTTTTTTTTTCATAAAATTAATTCCAGAATTTTGTACTAGCTGTCGAACTTAAAAATGGTAACTTTGACAGTCTGCTTCCTTATAGCCGGTTTCTACTTTGAGTTATAGTGGCTCCTGCCTTTGAAAAAAGAAATTCAAAAGGAACACTTGTTGCCACAATTGGTAGATGACTCATTGCCACTTTAAAAAGATTGGGATATACACCTTGCATCTCTTGCCATCTTTCAAGAATGTTTACTTTTAGAGTATTTACAGGAGCAGAAAGATATAACGTAAGCACGTCGTCACCAATTATCCTACGAGAAGACGCGGAGACTTTAGGCTTCCCAAAACTAAACTTTCGTGCACACAAAATAGCGCATTTTATAAAGGGCAAAAACTCTATAACAGTCTGCCAAATGCCGTAAAGGAAGCCTCAAGTCTCAGCAATTTTCGTAGGATGTTTTTTTTTTTTTTTTTTTTACAGTGAATACCGCACAAGAATCTCAACTGCTCCCGTCTGGAGCCAGTGAGACTATGGCATCCCCAATTGGGGTATGTTGTGAGGCTGAAGGTAGTGGGGAGGGGAAGGAGGTGGGGATGAGGAAGGTTGGGAAGTACCTGGCTATTCAGATCTGGTCACTAAACACGGCTAAAGCCATTTTCAAGCAACGTTTCAATTCTGAATGGTGGTCTTACACCAGGGCGATACTAATAGTATCTTCCACTCTGGAACATGCCGCAAATATACTATATATTATTTTAAATGAATTAATTGTGAAATAACACAAATTAATCAAATAAAATTTATTTGCGCATGCCGGGTTCGAACCCGCGACCTCCGGAATGTGAGTCAAGAGTCTTAGCCACTGGACTATGGAGGTCGTGCATTATATGGGTGTGTGCATTATATGTAAAAAATATTTAAACTAATACAATTCTTAGTTTTTACCACTTTTATTGTTTACAAAACCGACATGTTTCGTCAGCAAAGCTGACTTCTTCAGGGTTTTGACAGAACTTTTTTGAGTTCTGTCAAAACCCTGAAGAAGTCAGCTTTGCTGACGAAACATGTCGGTTTTGTAAACAATAAAAGTGGTAAAAACTAAGTATTTTATTAATTTAAATCAAAATGGTGCCACAAAATAAGTTTACTGTGTTAGAAGAAGTAAAAAATATTTTTTGATTACTCACCAATGTTATTCTCAGGTCTTCTTTTAAAATGTATTTTTGTATAGTTATCTTTTTTATTTAGTATTCTTTTTTTAAATGTAGTTGTGAATATTCCTGTACCTACTTCGTAAATTGTATTTTTTATATTTTCCTACTAGATGTATGAAAATATTTACATACATCTAAATAAAAAATTTAAAAAAAAAAAACATAAACAAAAAAAACAAAAAAACACCATCAGTTTTTTATATCGTTTTATTTGCGTGAGAGCCAAAGATTTAAGGTGCTTCCAAAAATCAAATTCACCTTTATCCTCTGAAAATGTTGATGAAGCTGATGATGATTAGAGAATGGAATCAATTTTTTTAGACAGTCCGTGTTCCAGTAATAGCATTTTACCCGATTTTGTTAGATTTTTAATTTTGGCGGGATTTTCGATATTTCCATATGATATATTGAGTTTTTCTATATTGATATATCGATATCGCCGTATCGTCGATACCGATAAATATCGATATTTATCGGTTTTCCGATATATCATTGTATCCCTAGACGTGCCACTATCTGAGAATGGCATTAGGAAAATATGATTAGAACCTTATGCAACGAATTATTATGCACTAGCTGGTTGCATATGCTTCTATAAGCACGTTTAGACGCGTTATAAAATGTTAAAAATATACCCAATCAAAATATGTTAAACTAAAATATATTAGACAAGATTCGACCCCAAACTCAGAAAATGGTAAAAATATTATGAAAAATTGTCTTTGCAAACTTTGACGCATCATGTCTCAGAACAAGTCAAGTAAAGTTATAACCCTGTTCAACCAAAGTGACGATTTGCCAAAAACTTTTTGTCAAAAAGCACAAATATTCAGCACGTTTTTTGCAAAATAATCTCAAATTTGATGTGATTCAACTGGACACTTGTTGAGAAAGGGTTAACACAAGATTACAGAATAAATCAAAATAAGTTTCTGTATCATTCGCCTAAAAAAATATTTGGGCTTACTAGAAATGTGTATTAAAAGTTATTCATTTTCTGATTTTTTGTGATACTTATCCAAAACGCCACCAAGGTGCTAAGATGTGAAAATACTAGCTGATTCCCGGCATGCATTGCTATGCCATTTAATAAAGAAATTATTTCTCCCTGCGTGTCCTTTCCCATTCGTCCTGTTCCTCTTCCACCTCCCCTTCCTCTCCCTCGTCCCCTTCCCCACTCGCGTGCCCACTCCGCCTCCTCCGCCTCCCCTCTCTCCACTCTACTGCCCCCCTTCCACCGTCCCGCGAATCCCCCTCCCCTTCCCTTGTTGTGACAGCCCATCTGACTAGGTGACTGTCACAATAAAAATGGTAAAATGTGTAGGTTAAAAGTTGCAAATGAAATGTACATCTAATCAGGAATGGAATCATCAATGAATCTATCGATACATTGATGAAACACATACCTGCCTTGGTTGGTATGTTCATGTAGATTAACAATGTTTTTTTAATCATTTTCCAAGTCCATTTATTCAAGAATCTTTCAAGAATGAAAATATAATGTGGAAATATATAAAATTTTCGTTAGCCACATTTTAAAAAAACAACCATTCTGCTAGAGCGGGAAATAAAATAAGGCTCTTAACGATACTTCTCAGGCGGGCACAGAACCCATTATAAGTGCTGATGGAACCTAACGAACAATGGCGGAAAATCGTACAAACCGCTTATCAATTTTTTCACATAAAATGCATAAAATAACGTATTTCATTCGAATATTTCACAATACTGCACAAAATTGTAAATCTTGTTGTATTTATCTGTAAAGGTGTGAACGGTGCGATTGAAATTCGACATGTCCGTAAATAATCTATTTATCTGATACGTTTTAAGATTTTCACGGCCAAAAGTATTTTCGTTATTTGTTTTTGGGATGTTATGCCGTGTTGTGCTACCTCCTTCTTTAGCCAACGTTTCGGACATCGTTGCAGTGTCCATCATCAGGGCAGATCCGGTAGATGTAGAGGTAGACACATCTACCGGATCTGCCCTGATGATGGACAGTATGGACACTGCAACGATGTCCGAAACGCTGGCTAAAGAAGGACGTAGCGCAACACGGCATAACACCCCAAAAACAAATAACGAAAAAATCAATTTATCATTTTATATATATTATTTAATTGATTTGACGTAAAACGCCGTCAAATGACCCATAGAACTAGAAAAAAGCTCATAACCTCACAACGAAGAATTTATATCTATTGGTTTTTAGCTAATTTTTTTTATTTTTATTTTATTTATTTACCTATAATAAAAGATATTTATAATGGTTTTATTTGTATGCCTGTCTCACTAGGGTATACCTGTGTCGAGACAGGCGTACAGGTATATAAATGAATATAGTAGTTACAAGGATATTTCAGGTAAAATACATATTATGAATAGAATTAAAACAGAAGGGTGATTGGACGGGTGGTAAATCTTTTAAAGAGAGTTATTTTAAAAATGTTGGAGATGAAGAAATGAAATAAATTCTGCCTAATCTATTTATAGGTTAAATTTGTCAGGATTCCATTATTTTCATTTATTTTATAAGGGTTAGGTTGTATGTGAATAGTTATTTCTGTCTATGTGTGATTTATTTTAGAGATATTTGTGATAGTGTGGCGTCCAATACTTATAATCCATTTTTTAATATCTTGTTTGAATTTTGTAAAGGAGTCACTTTGTCTGATCGTAGTTGGTAGTGTATTGTATAGTTTACAAGCTATGTATTTAGAGTGTATTTGCCCGAATGTGGTTTTGAAAAAAGGAGTTTGGAGAAGTTCGTTGTTTTTGGCTCGGGTATTGTGTATTGTTTGTGTAGCTTTGTATGGTGTTTTGTTGTTTTTGTGTAAATTAAGTAATATGGATCTTGAGTAGAGCTGTTTTATGTCCATAACGTTGAAGGAATTGAAGATAGTATCAGTGCTGGTAGTAAGCGGCTTTTTAAGAATTATTTTTATGATTAGTTTTTGTGTTTTCATGATGGGATCAAGGGCATTGGAATATGCATTACCCCAGGCTAGAATTCCGTATTCGATGTGAGATTGGCACAATGAGTAATATACTGTTTTTAAAAGTTTTAGGTTGTTATGGTACGCCCTAAACGACAGAATTCGAGTCCATGGGAGCACCACCGCGGACAGCAACACCCCGCTCCCCCCTGTTTCCTGCTTCCTACCTCCTCTCCTCTCTGCACTCCCGCGCGCACCAACGCGTCCCGCAGTCGAGAATTGCAAGCGGCCTCGGGAACACGTTACGCTCCCCGGATCGAACACCGAGTTCGCGGCTAATTTCTGTCGACCAATTTGAACGCAATTACATCTGCGATGTTAATTGAAGTACATACGGGTTTTAGCGCTGGTATTCTGCCATGCCTGTGTGAACTTCGGGTCCTGTCCTAGACTCGGAAGTGCCCCTGCTGAACCCGGAAGGCGTGGATCCCCGAACATCATGTAAGCTGTACAAATATTCCCTCTTCTGTTTGTGTCCTTTAACGATAGACTGTAAACCCTCGCGAAAAGCCATCACTCAGGGAGTTTCGTTTCAGAGATCACGAGGTATAAACACGATAGCTAGGTTTGTGTAATATGCATTTCTTGTATTGAATTGTACTGTAATAACCTATGAAACTGTGTTTTGAATTTGCAATACATGAATCTATTTAACTCAATCCTGTTGTTATTCTGCCTCGGCAGGAGCATTTCCTAGAGTGTATTTCCCGGACGACCGTGGGGGAGAGAGAGAGTTCCGAAGCATTCGTGCGACCTGCCCCTGGAATAGAGGGTACTTTTGTCTCTGCTGTGAGCTGGCCTGGGACATGTTAGGGCCCATCATAACAACTGTCGCCATAGCGTGGGGCCTCGGAACTTTTTTTCTCTCTATCACGATCGCTTCGCGGAGTGCAACTCGTCGAAATCCTCCCTGTACAGGAATTGTTTTGTGAACATTAATTATACCTTGTTATTCTACACCCAGTGTACAGTGAATTCTGTGAAAAAACCACAGAAACCTATGTGTAAATTGGATCCATAACACAGATCTGATTGTAACCATGAATCACGCCGCAATTGAAAACACGGCCATTTTGGAAGCTACTAGAAAGCGCCAATACTTTTAACCGCGAACTTGACTGCGCAGGCGTGACCCTTTTGTTCACCAAGCTACGGTCAATTTCGCGCCAATCTCAACGGCAAATGTTCACGCGGTAAATACCTATTCTCTGGATTGCGCGCGCAAGTGCTTTGTCTCGCGCCAAAATTCCAACGGAAAAAACCCGTCGGAAAGAAATAATTAACTGTTGCTATGCAGCGTTTATAATCAAATCGCCCTTTTATGACTGAACCGGATAGCAACGGAAATTATTATTATAAATTTGATTCTGGAACCCCAGTTATTTTGCGAATTCCTGAATCAAAAATTTCGGACTTACGTTTTTTTGTTGTTTCTGCACAATATACCAATTGGCCCACTTGTGTCTGTCAAATTAGTGCAACTTATATTTCACCAAATGGACAAAATAATGACTTTTTTTTCCCATTCTACATTACAGGTACCGTTTTTTTCAGCATAAGTGTAAAGTGAATTGTGTTTTTTTTCCTTACATAAAGAAAAGTGAAATAATAATAAAACAAATGATTGATTCCATGAATATATAAAATAATTTTAATGTGGTTGTCGTAACGAATCCCATATTCAGTTATTTTCATCCGGAAGTTTGTTCTTATTTGACAGAAGAGTGCCTTTTGTGAATTTTAGTGCCTTTCTCAGTGCAAAGTGAAGTGAAAAAAATAAAAAAGCCGTTTTCTAAAGGTCAGTCCTGGCAATTTTTTTTGAAAATAAATAAATACTTGTGAATTTCACAGTTTTCTCAAAAGTGGTCAGTGAAACACAGAAACCTTTACTACTAAGGTCTTTCCACGCAAAATTTTTTTTCGTATGCCTTCCTTTGACAAAGATTCTGGTGTCATTTATACCAAATTGTAGTATGAAATACAGTTTTCTATAACTATTTTAGAAGTGCCAACCAGTGGTTACCAAGTGAAAAGTGCCTCACAAAATTAATTTTGCGTTTGCTAAAGGAAACCCCTGGCAAAATTTTTTTCACCACCCGGGAAACTCACAATGGAAAACAATCAAGCTATGGCATCATCCAATTTGGGTATCATTCCCAACGTGCACAACTTATCCAAAACTCACTTACAAACTGCTTTAAGGGATAGAGGACTCTCGCCATCAAGCAAATCTAAATCTACATTAAAGGCTTATGCACTTCTATTTAACAAAAAGTACATTAAGAGAATAAACCTCGCCCCCTCAAGCGAAAATAATTCACGCTCGGCTACGCAAGTTTTGGATAATCTTGTTCCTAACAAAGAACCTATAACGCAAGTAATGGTAAAACAGGACATCGCACCCACCTTGACACAAGATAAAACTTACGATTTATCCTCTTGGAAAGTCAAATATAATGGCGTCTCCGATGTGCTGGATTTCATCGACCGTATCGAAGAAACGGCTACAATCAAAAATATCCCATTCGAGATTCTACGAAAAAACTTCATAGAACTCATCTCCCCAGAATTGATACCCTGGCACCGCATTCAAAAAACTAAATGCAAAGATTGGAATAAACTCAGATCTGCCCTAATCTCGAGCTTCGGAAAAACAGAAGCCCAGCACAGGATCAAATTATCTTTACTATCTATTAAACAGCTGGTAAATGAACCTGTAGCTACATTCATAGAAAGGGCTGAATCCATTAACATCAAGCTTTCACATCCCGTTTCGGAAGCTGAACTATTACCAGTCATAACTGATGGCCTTTTAAGCAAATACGAGAACATCATCACCTCGCAGAAAATTGCATCCCTGGCCCAGTTAAACGAGGTCTGTCTCCTTCTGGAATCATACCAGGATAGGAAGAACATAAAGAATGTGTCAAATAATGTAGTTGTGCCAAGCCGTTCGTCTGGTTTAAAACCAGAATTCGACAACAAAAAAGTGTGCTCTTTTTGCAAAAAAGTAGGCCATCTGGCCACTACGTGTTTCAAGCAAGCGAGGTTTCTGGAATCCAAGGAACCCCGAACTTTCAAGAGGCATCACTCTAGGGACCGCTCTCCTCCACGCGACGAACTGCGCAATATTTTCAAGAAATCAAGGCACAACATGGAAAGGTTACAAAACCCAAGCGATGTCAGACCTCAGGTGGATTTCTCCAAGCCCCCACCAAATTTCTACATGAAGAGGCCAAAAAACTAAATAATAACCTCTCAGGCACCCATTCTGAACCAAGGTCTAAAGAATGGACTGATTGGTTAGCACACATTAAGTATTTTAACCAGACCTTAAATGTTTCTTCGGTTTGTTGCAAACAAGCTAAAGATGGGAGACCCTATGCTTCTTTCTCTGTTAACAATGTGACCTTTTCCGGATTACTCGATAGTGGGGCATCTATCAGCTGTCTTGGCAACAATGCTCACTTGCCTTTTGTTAACAGTGATTTTAGAATTTCGCCCCAATCGACACACCTGACGACTGCAGATAATGTTTCTCAGCCGGTCATCGGTGCCCTTGCCCTGCCAATTAATTGTAACAATAAAATAGTTACAATCAATTTTCTAATAGTGCCCTCTATATCCCAGAATTTCATCCTTGGCGTTGACTTCTGGAAGGCATTCAATGTTGCTCCCCAAGTATTTAATACTCTTGGCGAAACCTCCACTGCCGCTCAAATTAGTGAGATCCGCACAATAATACCTCACGAAAATTTAAGCACGGACCAGGCTCTCCAACTAAAGGAAATGGTCAATAAATTCGAATCAATATCCTTCGAAAAATGTGGACTAGGTTTGACAAATTTGGTGGAACACCATATCAAAACCAATGGCCCACCCATCAAGCAACGTTATTACAACTTAGCCCCCCAAAAACTTAAACTTTTAGAAAACGAACTTGACGAAATGTTAAAAATGGGTGTGGTGGTTCCCAGCAGAAGTGCATGGACCAACCCAACTCTTTTGGTTTCTAAAAAAGATGGCTCTGCACGTTTCTGTCTCGACAGTAGACGTTTAAACTCTTGCACGGAAGCTGATGCGTATCCCTTACCTCACGTTCACGCAACCTTAGACAAGCTGCGTAACGCCAAGTTCATCTCTTCTGTCGATCTCAGCAAAGCGTTTTGGCAAATACCCTTGGACGCAGAATCGTGCGAAAAAACTGCTTTCGTTGTACCTGGTAGGGGAATGTTCCATTTTAAAAGATTACCCTTTGGTCTAAAAAACAGCCCCGCCGAGTTACAAAGACTGATGGACAAACTTTTTTTTTTATTTTTATTTTATTTATTTACCTATAATAAAAGATATTTATAATGGTTTTATTTGTATGCCTGTCTCACTAGGGTATACCTGTGTCGAGACAGGCGTACAGGTATATAAATGAATATAGTAGTTACAAGGATATTTCAGGTAAAATACATATTATGAATAGAATTAAAACAGAAGGGTGATTGGACGGGTGGTAAATCTTTTAAAGAGAGTTATTTTAAAAATGTTGGAGATGAAGAAATGAAATAAATTCTGCCTAATCTATTTATAGGTTAAATTTGTCAGGATTCCATTATTTTCATTTATTTTATAAGGGTTAGGTTGTATGTGAATAGTTATTTCTGTCTATGTGTGATTTATTTTAGAGATATTTGTGATAGTGTGGCGTCCAATACTTATAATCCATTTTTTAATATCTTGTTTGAATTTTGTAAAGGAGTCACTTTGTCTGATCGTAGTTGGTAGTGTATTGTATAGTTTACAAGCTATGTATTTAGAGTGTATTTGCCCGAATGTGGTTTTGAAAAAAGGAGTTTGGAGAAGTTCGTTGTTTTTGGCTCGGGTATTGTGTATTGTTTGTGTAGCTTTGTATGGTGTTTTGTTGTTTTTGTGTAAATTAAGTAATATGGATCTTGAGTAGAGCTGTTTTATGTCCATAACGTTGAAGGAATTGAAGATAGTATCAGTGCTGGTAGTATCAGTGCATTTAACGATAGACTGTAAACCCTCGCGAAAAGCCATCACTCAGGGAGTTTCGTTTCAGAGATCACGAGGTATAAACACGATAGCTAGGTTTGTGTAATATGCATTTCTTGTATTGAATTGTACTGTAATAACCTATGAAACTGTGTTTTGAATTTGCAATACATGAATCTATTTAACTCAATCCTGTTGTTATTCTGCCTCGGCAGGAGCATTTCCTAGAGTGTATTTCCCGGACGACCGTGGGGGAGAGAGAGAGTTCCGAAGCATTCGTGCGACCTGCCCCTGGAATAGAGGGTACTTTTGTCTCTGCTGTGAGCTGGCCTGGGACATGTTAGGGCCCATCATAACAAGGTTAAGGAAATTGCGTGTTTATTTGAAAAAGAATATAGATTTTCGGATTTTGTTTGTAGTATTATTTATATGTTGTTTCGAATTCAGGTGTGTATCGAAGGTTACTCCTAAATATTTGATAATGTTTACTTGCTCTAGGCATGGGCAGTCACAGTTCCGGTTTAGAGATGAATTTTTACATTTGTGTATTTTTAATGGCGGGGCTAGGTGTGACTTTGGGATATTGGTGAGACTAGACAGTAAGTATTTGGTTTTCTGTACATTTAGAGTTAATATGTTCGAGTCAAGCCAATATTTTACCTGTTGAATTCCTTCCTCCGCTTTGGAATATGCGGTAAGCCAATCTTTTGCTTGGAAGAGAAGGACAGTGTCATCGGCGAAACTGACAATAGTGGCATCGATATCTAGGTTGCACACGGACGTACCTATAGCTTTGACAAGGGGGGGGGTCCCTAAAGTAAAAAAAAAAAACAGAGCTTTAACGCCAATTAAATCTATCATTTACAAATTAAACATTGCCTGCGACTCAGTGGTGAAGCGTGGGGGGGGGAGGGCGGCACTTTTAAGGGGGGAGGCAAATTTTCACAAAAAGTTATATTATTATCTTAGAAAAAATTATACCATTTCAAATCATGATTTGAAAATGTTCTACGATACTTTCGTTTACGAATCCAACTCTTTTTTTTATTATTTATTAAAAATATCAATAATTATATTTTTTTAAACTGTGAATTTCACAATTCGTAGGAAAACCGTACGCATATTGTGAGAGTAATACTAATCGAAACTGATAACTCGCAAACAGATTCACTCTTAATTAAAAACATAATTGTGTTCAGAATGTATTGTAATGTATTCAGTTCAGTATTTACGAATGAATTTCAGTTGTGTATTCATCTGCTGATACATTTCGAAAGAGACCATTATTTTATTCGATGTGCAGTTATAAAATTCTAGTTGCAGACTATGTATATGCTGCCAGAATCAAAAAGAAACCATTTTCATATTCTGAGTGTAGTTTTAATTCGCAAAATACAGACTTTATTTAACCCGTCTAATCACAGGAGACGCAAATTGTCCCACACATTTAATTTTAAAATAAAATTGTGATTGCGAGAAAAAGTTAAGATACAGTTTTATTACATTTCTTTTAAGAAAAGTAATCTGTATTCCAAATTTTAAGTTTATTCTGGAAATTTTGTGCGCAAACATTGACAGACAAAAGTTAAATGATATTTTTTTCTTATTATTTGAAGGGTTAAATCAATTTTCCTTTGAATTGTGTCAGCAGATGAATCTCAGTTATAAAATTCAGTTATAAATAATAAATGAATGAAATTCAGTTATAAAATTCTAGTTGCAGACTCTATATGTGCTGCCAGAATTAAAGAAAAACCATTTTCATGTTCTGAGTGTACTTTCAATTCGCCGCATACAGACTTAATTCAAACCAATTTTGTGTTGAGAATGTAATTTCCAGTTGTGGATTCATCTGTTGACATATTTCGAACAAAAACATCCTCCTATTTGAAGTTCAGTTATATTATTCTATTTGCAGACTATGTATGTGCTGCCAGAATCAAAGCAAAACCATTTTCATGTTTGAATGTAGTTTTAATTCGCCAGGTACAGATTTAATTTAAACCAGTACAAAATGTAAAATTCCAGGTGAATTCATTTGCTAACACATTTCGAAGGAAAACATTCTGTTATTTGATGTGCAGTTATAAAATTCTAGTTGCAGACTATTTATTTAATGCCAGAATCAAAGAAAAACCATTTTTATGTTCTGAGTGTAGTTTTAATTCACCGCACACAAACTGGTTTTGTGTTCAGAATACAACGATAAATTTAAAAAAAATTGTTCATATTCATCGTGCATCGAGTGAAGTTTTACATTTGAGATACACATAATGCTGTAAAATTCTGAGAAATTGATTGTTGCGTTTGTAACTATTATTTGGAAACTCTAACGCAGTATCAATCCATCAATTTTGGAGTAGAATTTAAAAACGTGATTTTCCTTGAAAGAATACTCTTAAAATGTGATTATTAAAAAAAATCCGGCTCGCAAATAAGTAGGTCGTAAATGAATTTCCACATACACCCCCCCTCCCCCCCTCCACTTTAAGTACCCAAATAAGGCGGCGGCGAAATTTTCCTCCGTCCCGATGTTCTGAGTGTAGTTTTAATTAACCACATACAGATTTAATTAAAACCATTTTTGTGTTCAGAATGTAAGTGCCGGCGGAATTAAAGTAAAAAACATTTTCATGTTCTGATTGTAGTTTTAATTCACCACATACAGATTTAATTAAAATCAGTTTTGTGTTCAGAATGTAAGTGCCGGCGGAATCAAAGAAAAACCCTTTTCATGTTCTGAGTTGAGTTTTAATTCACCGCATACAGATTTAATTAACCAGTTTTGTGTTCACAAAATAAGTGCTGCTAGAATCACAGAAAAACCATTTTCATGTTCTGAGTGTAGTTTTGGTACACCGCAAATTTAGTTTTTAAACCAGTTTTGTGTTTTCAATACAACAATAAGTCGCCGATTCATCGTGTACCGAGTGAAGCTTTGCAATTGAGTTGCATTTCATGCGTATGCGTGATGAAGATGCGAAATTCTATCACAAGCATACCATTCTTGGTTCCTGAGAGCATTTATATATAAATATATAAATTTGTAGTAGAATTCATAAGCATGATATTATTACGGCACATGGGATTATAAAAATCGGCATAAAAAATAGGATACCTAATAGGAAGAAGTACCTGTAGAAGTTAGCGAGGGGGGGGGGGAGGCAAAATTTTCTTCTGCCCGGGCGGCCGAAACCCACGCTACGCCACTGCTGAGACTATAACACGCAAGTATAGTCGCAGGTAATCTATAATATATAACTTAGGTTACTCTAAGTAGGCGCCTTTAAATAAAAAGTTAAATGTATGTAAGTATTGCAATATTTATTCAAAAGTAACAAAGTTGAAACTTTAAAATAATAAATTTAGTCTTTTACGTTTTATTGCTAACTAATTAAAAAATTCTTCGGAATCAAGTTGCACCGCCAGATCTTTTTTATATACGGTTTTCAGTGATGTGTTGTGACAAGCTTCCCGTAACATTTTAGTTTATGTTTCATTCCAATCGGTTCATAAACTAAAAAGTTATGTTAAGAATAAGAATTTTCAACTCAAAATTAAGTCTACGCGAACAAAATCGCGGGCACCAGCTAGTTGTTAAATATAATTGTATTTCTTTATGTTAAAAGGCGAAATTATTTTATGACACAAACATATACACTGAAATTACCATTTGTCAATTATTTTATACTCACTGCAATACAAATGTTTACAAAAGTTTCTGGGAATAAAAATAAAAGCAGGATAAAAGTTTTTAGAGCGTCTATTTTAGGCGCGTTCACGTAATTTTTTTCTGTTGGACAAGTAAGATGGATATGAATGGGGGGGTCCGGACCCCCAAAACCCCCCCCTTATATACGTCCGTCTGGTTGCATAACTCGTTAATATATATTAGGAAGAGCGTTGGACCTATAACACTGCCTTGAGGGACCCCGTAACTAATGGGCAAATTCTGGCTCTTTGTGGTACTGAGTTTAACGCATTGGAATCTGTCAGATAATATGGTCAGTGACCGTGGCTATAGCATCATTGGTGCTTTTATATTTTCTGAATCCAAATTGCCGCGGCGATATTGCCGCGGCGATATTAAGTTATTGGTTTCCAGATATTCCATGAGAGTATTATTGACGATCTTTTCGAATACTTTTGAGAGGGAATTTAGTAACGTTATAGGACGATAATTACTAATATCAAGTTTGGAGCCAGTTTTAAAAATAGGGATAATGAGACCTTGTTTTAGAATGGTGGGAAATAGCCCTTGGCGGATGCTAATATTAAGTAGATGCGTTAATGGTTGAAGTATTTTTTTAAGAACATTGTTAGATATTTCATCAATGCCGGTTGATGAAGAGTTTTTGAGCGAGTTTATTACTTTAGAAACTTCTTTCTCTGTAATCGTTTTAAGAACAAAGCGGGTTGGGAAATCATCATTGGTCGCGTGGTCACCTGGACCAAGCGTATCGTTAATTATTTGGATTTTTTTTGCTAGTTCCGGACCTATGTTTGTAAAGTACTAGTTTATGTAATTGACAATTGTGTTGGGGTTCGATGTAAAATCTAAAGTGATATCTTTGATATTGAGAGAGTTTAAGGTGTCGGTGGCTTTATTTGAATTTGTAGCTTCCTTGAGGACTTTCCATATTTTTTTAGGGTCATTGTTGCATTCGGAAATTTTTTTGTTGTAATATAGATTTTTGGCTTTCCTAATGACTTGTGTGCAGATATTACGGTATCTTTTGTAGAAGTTATGGAGTGTGATATCATATGGGTTTGTGGCACATTTTTTGTGTATGGAATTGCGTTTCCGAATGCAGTTGATTATAGTATGGTTTATCCAAGGTTTGAGAGGTTTGATCGCTTTAGGAATGGTGTTTGTGGTGATTTTGGTGTTTTGGACAAGGATGTTTTGTAGGTAGGTAGAGAAGTAGTTCCAGGCCTCCTCTATGATAAGTTGTAATTACTTATAATTTAACGACACAACCATAATTTTTTAAAAATCATGGCACCTAACTTATCCGTTTTTCTACATTTCTTGATTATTTAACACACAAATCTAAAAATTTTCCCAATCTACGGTAAAGCTTTTAAAAAATCATGTTTTCTTATTATTATATGTAGCTTCAGTTTTATTTATTTGTAGATTTTTTTAAAGCGCAAGTATTGTCATTGTAGTGATTTATTTTTGGGGTATTACGCCGTGTTGCGCTACCTTCTTTATTAGCCAACTCAGCCATCCTGAGAAATCCAGTCTTGGGAAGACCCAAAACGTATAGAGCACGTCTAATTACGGAAGCAATTGAAAACCACAAAAACCAATGAAGCGAAACGTTGTCTAAAGAAGGAGGTAGTGCAACACGGCGTAATATTCCGAAAATAAATCCCTGCAATGCTTTTGGCCGTGAAAATGTCAAATCACACATATCTCGTATCCGCAATGAATGTTTTGAGATTTTGAAAAAAATGCTCACAAAATATAATTATTATTTTTATTTTATTTATTTATCTATATAAGGTATGTTTACATTATATTATTCGATACCTGTCCCACTAGGGTATACCTGTGTTGAGACAGGCGTAGAGGTACATAAATGAATATCATTCATAAGAATATTTAATTGTAACATAAGAATATTGGTTAAATACATATTGATTTGAAAACAATTGAAATAGAAAGATGATTTAAAGTGTGGGTAA
The DNA here is from genome assembly GCA_917880885.1 of Limnephilus marmoratus. Lineage (NCBI taxonomy): Eukaryota > Metazoa > Arthropoda > Insecta > Trichoptera > Limnephilidae > Limnephilus > Limnephilus marmoratus. Next base: position 23,713,579 of record OU862924.1, on the reverse strand, counting down.
ATACCATAGAGAGCATTATATAGATGAAGGAAGAGATGAATAAAGTAGTAAATCCTGTCGAATCAATTTAGGGAGTTATATTATATAGGATTTTATTATTTTAATTTCTTTAATATGGGTAAGGACATAGTAAGTTGGTAATTCTGTCTATTTGTAATCTATTTTACAGATGTTAGCAGTAGTGTGACGTGCAATACTTATAATCCATTTCTTTATATCTTGTTTGAATTTGGACATTGATTCGGTTTGCCTAATCGTAGCTGGTAGTGTATTGTGTAGTTTGCAAGCTATGTATTTAAAGTGTTTTTGTCCAAAGGTGGTTTTAGAAAAGAGAGTTTGGAGAAGTTCTTTATTTTTGGCACGGATATTGTGTATCATTTGTATTGTTTTGTATAGGATTTTGTTGTTTTTATGTAAATAAAGTAAGATGGATTTTGCGTAGAGATGTTTAATGTCCATATCGTTGAAAGTATTGAAGATCGTATCAGTGCTGGTAGTGAGAGGAAGTTTAAGAATTATTTTTATTATTAGTTTTTGTGCTTTAATGATGGGATCGAGGGCAATAGAATAAGTGTTCCAAGCTAAAATTCCGTATTCGATGTGTGATTGACAAAGTGAGTAATACACTGTTTTTAAAAGTTGTAGGTTAAGGAAATTATATAAAAAAGTATATAGATTTGCGGATTTTGTTTGTAGTGTTAAGTATATGTTGCTTCTAATTTAGGTGTGTATCAAAGGTTAATCCTAAATATTTGATAGTGTTTACATGTTCTAGGAATATTCAAATAATATTACTTGAAGTTGTGTAATAAAAAAACTACCCAAATTTAAAAAATAATCATGTCCTTAATTCACACCCTAATGTACCTTACACGTTATGTAAGTTTGTTAACTTGAGATCATGTCATTATCATTAACACACATTTTGACAACGGAGAGGTTATTTTATTAAAGAGCTTACCTATGTAACTTTCATTAAACCATTTTACAGTTATCAAAGGAGCCAGCTCGTACGCAGCGCAATAATGTTAAGAAAGTCTGAAATAACGAAAATCGCTGAAGCTTAACAATTTGCATACTTAAAAATAAGCTGATAAAACAAGTTATTCATGAAATTTATGAGCTTTGATATATTCATAATTTATAAAGCCTGTATAAAATATGTTTTGAGAGATACTTGGAAACGTAATATCGAAAAGTTATGTAAACTTTTACGGAGCTTAAGTTTCAGGAAAATTCACACTCTCTTGGACATCTGAAATTCAGGCTATAGTTCAAAAGTATTAACTTGCCTTATTCTCCCGAAAGAAAGTTTTATCAGAATCGCGGGAGAAAGAAATAGGATATTTTTGATACATTTTGGCAAAAGGCACCCGGAGCGGTAAATCAGAGGAGATTAGTGAATCTGCTGAACATTTTTCGATATGAAATATTGATACATTAATAAAAATATATTACGTATTTATCTTCAGGCTTTTTAGTGATAAAACATGTTTTGTAGAGTGTTTTAAGACTGACTTATTGTTGAGTTAATCACAACATTTATCTTTTCTAAGCATGTATTTTATAGGTGAAGAGTTTTATGTTTATTAAAAAACGCACAATAACAAAATTGTAATGCATTGAAAGAACTTCATTTTTATATTACACATACATTTTGAGCGACTTCATTTTATACTATGCAATAATGCAATTCGAGCGATCGCCACTAATTATACAATGCTTGCAATGTAACACTGGATATTTGAAAAGGGAAAATCAAATACCTACTTAATCTAGGACATCTATTTTCCAATTTCTTCCGTAGAACGAATTTCAAAAGTGACTATAGTACGGCCCGCCAGCCGTTTTAAATCGCACAAAAATATGTTTTCTTTGAATTTCTCGGCTTATCTCTAATATAATTTACATGTATAAACATTCCTCTTTAATCACTCTATCGATTGGTGAAAACCGCATGAAAATCCGTTGCGTAGTTTAAAAGATTAACGCGCACATACATTTTGAGCGACTTCATTTTATACTATGTAATGATGATGTATTGGATGCCAGCAGGGGTGCCCGGCTAGGCAATGGTTGTCAATAGCGGTCTTTCACCAGCCTACCGATTAGATTCAATTAGCAGCAGTATAGGAAGGTCGTGCGACCAGTGGTATAATCATTTTAAATACATAAACTCATAATAAACCAGATACGTTTTTAGATTTTCACGGCCAAAAGTATTTTCGTTATTTGTTTTTGGGGTGTTATGTCGTGTTGCGCTACCTCCTTCTTTAGCCAACGTTTCGGACAGCGTTGCAGTGTCCATCATCACGGCAGATCCGGTAGATGTCTGCATAACCCCCAAACACAAATAACGATCATGATAAACCAGTTTGTATAAATGACCTTATTATTATTAAGAAGTCCCCCACAGAACAAATAGTGTTGATTGTAAATAATATAAACATCACAAAAATTGTGTTAAATTATTTTATTTTCTATTTTTGCTTAACATTAACTTAACAGTAGCTTCACAAAGCACTCTTTTTAGGGTGAATTACATAATTTAAAAAAAAAAAACTTAGCAGTATTGGTTAAAAAAACAATTTTTTCAAACCCGTCATTAATTAAACTGGTCGATTCAAAATACTCCTTCGTCAATCGATTGCCAATCAATAATATTGCTAATTGATTGCTCAATATATTTCCGAGTTCACTTAAAAGGAAATTCGGCGGTGGACGTAAAACCCTAAATTGAAATTTAAAAAAAAAAAATTAGTTCTTCATAACAAACATAAAATAACATGACGATTTCATTCCAAAAATTACATTCAAAATTCTTGGCGTTAATCTAGCTTCGAACTTTTTGTTTAAAATCATAATATAAATACGACTGTAAGCACCGACTTTTTTTCACCTAAGACGTCTCAAGTCAGTCCGAAGAAACCTTCCTACATGGGCAAAACTACTTATCAACTCTTACGTAGTCTCACGTCTCGATTACTGAATCGAAGCTAGCATTCCAAAATATCAAACTAACAAACTTCAACTTTGCAGCGGCTTGACTCATAAATGGGGTTTCCAAATATTCGCATATTTCCGAACACCTTTGTAACCTTCACTGGATCAAGTGACCTGAAAGAATCAAGGACAAATTGTTAGAGCTTATATTCATCAATGAAATGGCCCCACCTCACATCTCTGAACTATGCGTTCAGGAAAACACTGGTACGATGGGGTATGGGGTCAAACATTAGAACAGCAATATCATCAGGAGACTGATAGAACTTAAGCACAAGCCATGTAAGGGAGACCTGTCCAAAATATTTTAATATAAATTAAATAATCTTTTCTGCATCCTGAAACCAGAACCCGAAAGTAACAAATAAATTTTCATGCCACGCGTACAATTTTATTTAAATTTCAAATACTTGCTAAAAACTTAAAAAAAATATTAACCGGTTTCATTACGACCGTACTTACAGGATATAATATATGAACATAAAGCCAGAAGAACATGGTTTTGTCTAAACCGTTGGCTCTTACATAAAGTTTAGTTTAAGTTTATTTAGAAAACATGCAAATGTATGTAAAATCATTGTACATTTAATAGTGAATATAAACCAGTTAAGTTCAATTTATAATACACTAGCAGACCCGGCCACACGTTGCTGCGGCTAACTAAACACAACGCCATTACCCGACGTTTATAAAATCCACACTACCCGCTGCCTGAATTGAATATTTGAATTTCTCGGCTTTTCTCTACTATAATAAGCATGTATTATACACATAAACCTTCCCCTTGAATCACTCTATCTATTGGTGAAAACCGCATGAAAATCCGTTACGTAGTTTAAAAGATCTATGCGCACATACATTTTAAGTGACTTCATTTTATATTATGTAATGATGAAATGATAATGATTTTGAATGGTTACCTATTAGTAAGTAAGTGGTTATAGATCATAATATAAGTAAAAAATGATTAAAAAGAAGACCTAATCTGATTTGTGATTTTTTTTCAGTGTTTCGTTCAATTTACATTTATATTTTTTTTAAATGCATTTTGTTAATCAGAGAACAATTTTATTAAGTTATCTCGAACTGGCAAATATCTTAGAAAAATTCCCTGTAAGAAAATGATCCGATAAGAAGCACTCTTTGGCACGTGGCAAGCAAATTCAAACGTAAAAACAACCCGCGAACGTTCAAAATCTTGAACGTGTTCGTAATAATTTATCTCGGCTCTCCTAATTACATCATTGTTAATGGACCCATTACTGATTCTCTCAGCGTCCTCTAAGCTCTTCCACGAGATATTCCGAGAAAGATTTATAAAACAGAATTAGGGAACACCTGCTCCACGATACTTCACTTTATGTATCTGACACTGTTTAGATGTATCTTGGAAATTGTCAATTTTCTGTGTTTAAAAGTCGGAAGAGGGTGTTTATTTCGAATAATAATAATCAGTTAAATAAGAAGTTTTATACCTAATAAAACTCTGTTTTTAAGTCACTTTATTGTTACTTTTTAGTCTACCGGTTTCGGTACCTCCGTACCATCATCAGGACTGTTATAAAAATACTAACAAATACAGGATAATATAAATATATATACAAATTATTAAGAAAGAAAGAGACAGTAAATTAGAGTGGGACAGTACGGCAATATTTAAGAAAGAAAGAGACAGTAATTAGAGTGGAGCTAAGTGGGGGAGGAGAGAGTGGGATAACGGGAAACATACTTATAATAGGGCTGAAAGTTAAATTTAGTAGATTATTAATGATTTCAGCCTTTATATTAACTGATTTTTTTATTTCCAATGCCTCTAAATTATTTAATTTTAAGCCTATCCCATTTTTGTGTAGGACTTTAATACCCGTATCCCGTTTGAAAGATAGTGTGAAAGATATGAAAATGATATGAAAGACCTAGTGTGATATTAGTAATTTGATAACAGTTGGATACGCGCCATAAATATATTTGTATCCATTTTCTTAATCAATTAATGATTTATGCTAAGAGACCATGAGGGCGCCATCTATGGTTTTTGTATTGTATTGAATTTACCTATGTGGCTTGAGATGCAGTATATTCATGCGTTTCCTTACCTTTGTGAATCAGGCAATTACTTCTGACGGGAGTGTCAGTAAAAGGCCAAGAGATGTCTCTCCTGGTCAGTCATAAGAATAATTCATCTAATACTTGAATTATTGTTGTACAAAATTTGGCACGTATCATTAATATGCAAATTTATTCATTGTTGAAACTTCCTTGCTGTGCGAAACATCTGTTAAGATTATGCAATACCGCCTTGATATTTTGAGTGAGAAGAAGTGTCTTTTGTGCTGGACATCATACAAGAGCTGCATTCTCTGAGTGAGTATTGTTTTGTTTCACTTTGGTTGGAATTGCTGGGTCAACTGTTTTTGTGTCACATAGGGAAGAATTCAATTTTCGTTAATTTACATAGGGTAGTAACTCCCTCGTGTCAGGGGCTATTTACACGCTCCTACAACAGTCCTGATGATGGTACGGAGGTACCGAAACCGGTAGACTAAAAAATAATAATAAAATGACTTAAAACAAAGTATTTTCTTTTTACTTATTTAAAATGTCAAGTCACAATGTGTTTGCTTCTGTTGAAAAATTAATAAAAACTCCTTTATCAATAAAATACTTTGGACTTTTTTTGTGATATATTAACAACGGGCTCTGATATCTTATTTCAGAAGGTTGGAATAATGTGGACTCCGACCTGGAGGTTCCACCTTATTTATTATACGCTAGGTCTCTACAACATCTACAGCCAAGCGCCATCTATCTAACCTAATTAATAGGTAAGTAACTATCTAGTGCCATCTATGGGTGAGACTTACACTAATATCTGGAAGCTAGTAATTACAAATGATTATGTCGTAGATAAATATCTGGATATTTATGTAAATTTAAATGGATCTGTACACACGAGGTTTGTATAACGCGCTGAACAGCGAGAACTAGCCAGTAAATAAATAAATACTTGAAAATTGATAGGAATGCCCATAAACATTGTTTTGCCATTTTGCTAGTACTAGGTAGCTGCTCAGGGCATTGTGCGGGCTTTGTCCTATCGAAATGAAGATCATGTCATTGGATTTCAGATCATTTGGTCTGTCCTAGTAAATCAAATGGAAGAAAATAAATGTCATCAAAAATTCCAACTAGGGAATAGATTTTGATTGTAAAAAACATGAAATATGCTCTAAAAGATTTGAAAAAATACCAGAAAATATTGCAATATTTTCAAAACTATACCAAGAAAAAAAAATGTATTGGTCGGCTAATCTTTTTGGAAGACGCAAATAATGAACACGTCACACATCATAGCTTCGTAATCTACGTGACTGATGCTAGGCATTTGCGCAGAGTGATTTCCCTGATGGTAGCCAACATCCGATATTCGAGGGCACCAGAAGGCGTTAATCCTGCGGTTAGAACATTTATAACTGATCAAATTCAATAGAAATTTTTAGAGGGTTCCGACCTACACCTTTACACAATAAAAATACTTAACTGATAATATAATTTGTGAAAATTGAAGGTTTATACTATAATACTAACCCTTATATTATTAAGACCAACCAATAATTTAATTTTGAAAATACGTTTCTCTAGTTAGATGCCTAATTTTTAATACAACTCAGTAGTTTGGTCTTCCTATTACAATATTAACATTAATAACATAAGGGGAATTTAAAAAAAATCCCTACGTATTTAAAACTGTGCAAGCAATATTCCTTTGGAATACGCAAATCCCTTCTCATTAAATACACATTACAAGATTGACTAAAAAAAATTGTTGACGTTTTTTTCAAATATAAATCCAAATTCGACTGTTACGAACTCCTTTAACTCAAAAACTAACGTATATATACCCTTACCCACAAGAACAAGAGAACAAAATGTATTACTCTACTGCAGCATTACTAAGCACAACCACATAGCTCACTCCCCAATACAGCGGTTTCACACTATTAGAAACCAATACTTGGTGATATTGACATATATTTAATGTTCATGTTGTTAACTGAATACTCCATTTTTTTTTTAAATTTTCTTTTCATTATTTCCTTCTCGTGTTCAAAATTAAAATTGTGCTGCCCGATGAAGCCCTCTGAAGGGTAATTCTGTTTGTGTTATCTTTTGGGTTACGACAGAGTTACGAGACAATAGGCCACTTGCATCACATTTTTTAAAAAAATTTTCCGGTTTAGGCAAATATTCTAAGACATTCTGAATTTTTTTTTTTTAATCAAATTTTTGAAACCCTGGGGATTTTTTGAAAATTTCAATCCGATAAATCAGACCATTTTTTATAAACCGGAAAGACGGGACATAATTTTATAGGTGTGAAAAAACGATAATTACATAGCCGAAAATCATTTAAAAAAAAAATAACGTTTTCCACACGAATTGCACAGGAGAATAACGAGGCATACCAAAAATATTACATCTCATAAATTTTTTTTTCCTTGATCCATCTTATTGACCATAAATCATTATAATGAACAGCGTTTATATTACTAAATTCAATGTAATATACTTGTACTTGTAAATTATAATGATAATAAGAATATTATAAAATTTTATTTTGTTAAAATCAGCACCATAATCATTATACCTCTAAAACACGTACCGACATCATCTGCACTTTCTGAAGAAAACCCCGTAGATCATTAAAAGTACGGGGTTCTCTTCAGAGCATCTGTCAAAAAGTGAAACCAAATGATAAGTTCGCAGAGAACAAACAATAAATCTAGTGAACGAATTCAAAAATTCGCCTGAAATCAAAGTGATGCCATATAAAAAAATAAATCAGTGTGGAATTTTATCAAATTAATAGGAACATTTTCGGCGACGGGACATTTTCATGTAGTGACGTCACGAGCCCAAATAATGGATTTATTGATTTAAAAATAAAAACAACTGTACAATTCTAAACAATTTTACTAACATTTTCTTAATCTTAGTAAAAAGATCTATCCACATGATTTTTTTCCAATTCGTTACGAAATCCATGCAAGTGGCCTATTAGGACAAAAAGGCAAAATCCGTCGGTTATCGTAAGGCGTCCGTCGTGCTTTATTGGCTGTCAATTCATCCTTCAATTGAGAATTTACAAGGTATTTTGTTGTGTTAAATAACTTGGTTTCAACACAATCACCACAAGAAACATGATGGTAAAAGATGCATTAAACTTCCATTTTTTCTCAAGGTCATGTTTGAAGATTAAGAAATACGCATAAGCGGAATTCAACAGCTTTACACTTTACCAATAACTTATCGGACGAAATACATTTACAAAAATCCGTATTATCAACATTAATGTATTATAACCATGTATAAATCACGTATTTTTTTTCTACGCGATAATATTCAATTCGCATATTTTCCCGCGACTAACAACTCTTAACGAAGATTTCACGGCAAGTCTCTCCCGTTAGCTTAACTACTTTAAAAAGTTAGTGTCTTAACCCAAGCTCGTATACTGCATTTAAGAAAACTGTCTGACGTACACGGCCGATTTAATACGCGTTGGACTATCGCAAACGATGCGAAATCACACTTCTGGAAGCTAAATAAATAAAATAATCTTTGTTGTGGTTTTTTTTTTGTTTTATGTGAACATTTTACAAGTCCATCTGCTCCCAAGATCGAAATATGTTTATTGCTTATTTATTAGCGTCCCTAACCTTTTCAACTTACAGAGCTTGAACAGAACATATAATCCGAGCTCCATATGAGTGGGGCAGTTTCATAAACAAATAATTCCATCTCTGCCAAAACTTTAAGCCTAGCTACCGAATATTAACCAAGAAATTAAACCCTGGCAAATAAAAGTTTCTCAATGAATTTTAATTTAATATGATCAGTGCCCAACAATATTCACGGCGATAATGCCTAACGACGATCATTTATCTCAATTTTCGCGTTATCTCGCCAGAAATGAGGAATCGGATAAGTAATTAAATTCTAATCGGTAATGTTTTACGATTTATCTCACGATTTGTTTTTACTTTGATTAATGAATTGTTCCCTCTGGGAATATTTTTGTACGTGCTTCCACTTGGATATACCTTCTTTAACAGTCACATTCGCGTATATTTTTTAAACTATTCCCAAACCCGAGTGCCTTACAAAAGTGTTTTCAGCGGAACAGTTTTTTATCCCAACATTCCGATAGATTTCGAAATAAAAAGTTTGATTGGGATTTTGATTGCCGAAAAGCGATATTTTTTAATTTTGAAAGCTAGTAAAAGGCGATATATTTGAGGAAAAAGCAGGAAAAGCCCGCATGCATGGATTGTGACTAAAAAAGGAATTATTGAAGGCAATTCCTTGAAGTGGCAAGTTAGTTCTTTCAAGATTTGAGGTGCTAGTGATAATGATGATTTTTGTCATGTTTCTAGTTTCTGTTGTGAACATTTTGCCGATACGAAATAATATAAAATTTATTCATTTTTTTTTGCATTATCTCCACAGAGGAAGCCTTGAGGAAAAAAATCCATACGCAGATGATATTTTTAGGGAAAGGAAGGAGAGGAAGTTCTGGGAAAGGAATAGTTTTGGGGGTGGGTGGGACCCTGGGACTCAATGTGTTCAGGAGTGGCGAACGCATGAATTCATCCCTCCCACTGCGGTGCAAGGTAATGGATCGAGAAAATCCGGCTGGAGAGCTCAAAAGGTCTCCGCCAACCAGTCTCCCGCCACGCAGCAGGCGGGCAAAACAACTGATGCCAAGTTCTAGACAAACTTTACCCCATGTACCCGGGCACCCCAGCTAAGTCACCAAAGGTAGCTAAACACTTAATTATAACTTTAATATTATGGCAACTTGCTTTGTGAAAACAAACGCTCCTTTAATATTTATTTATTTTTGAGCTAAATATGATTTGAATGGATAGAACAATTCAATTCTGGGTGGCGTACTAAAAAAAAGAGTACGCTTTAGACCACACGACTGAAGTAAAACTTCACTAACTTATAAAAGAACATATAACATTGACATTGCCATTGACATTGAAATTGACATTGACATTGACATTGAGATTGACATTGACATTGACATTGACATTGATATTGACATTGACATTGACATTGACATTGACATATGACATTGGGGTGACCTACGACCGTGGGGTGACCTACGACCTCGTGGTGACCTACGACTTTGGGGTGTTCTACGACCTTGGGGTGATCTACGATCTTGGGGAGACCTACGACCTTGGGGTGACCTACGACCTTGGGGTGACCATCCTTATTCTTATACTTATCACTCCCCAAGTCAAGCGTGTGTAAAGGCCATACCGTTGGCCTCGCCATCGATCACCGTTCGCATCGATTACCGTTCGCATCACACTTTTTGTAACATCACACTTTTCGTAACACATCACCACTTTTCGTAACGCATTCATCAGCTTACCCCTCAAGTCGAGCGTGCTTGAAGAAGTTTTACTTCAAAAATATTTTAATTTATAAATACGTGGCCTGGGATCTATGAATATGTACCTCAATATTGGTAAAAACTGTTTTGAGGTGAAAATGAGTTTCAACTGGAAGGAAAACTTTTATAATAATGTAATAATAACGACATCATTGGGTTCCTAAAAGCACACGTGAAGGTTAAGTACTCGTAAGACGACACTTGAACTTGAAGAAAACTGAATAAAACGAAATACCTAATACATACTTAAGTACGGCTCACAATTCAATTTGACGGTCATGTAAAACATTCACGTGACATGTGTGAATGACGTGGCTTTACAGAGAATCTAATACGCCAAAAAAGAAAAATACTTTATCAAAAACACCACGTAGTTAATGCGATTTTAATGATTCTATGAAAAAGAATTAAGGCTAATGAACGCCTCTTTTCTAGGAATCTATTAATAGGATTTAGAATTTTTCGTGTGATTTAATGGCGGTGTTTATTTGAGATTACCGTACATTCGTTAAGAAATTTTTGAATACATTTTTTTTATCGAGTAATTTTATTTGTCTAAGTCAACATAAAATAAGTGTTATAATGTATTCTTACATTACCAAGATTATTATAATATGTCACAGCTGAACAATCACGTTTTTTAGTGGGATATGCACATTATCTTGAAATTGAAATTCACATACCATGAGACTCTTAATCTCAGGGCCGTGGATTCGAGCCCCACGTTGGGCGCCAAAATGTAGTGGTTTGATTATACTTAGTGGAAGTATTTGTTTTAAAGATATATCACGAATAAAACGCTTCAATCCTGCAAATGAATTGACATAATGTTAAGGTATAATATAAGATTTATTTAGGACAATCTGAAGTTAACAAAATAAAAGTGTTGACCAGTATTGAATTTAGTGACTCGTTATTTATTCTTTAAAATCTCAAGAGTGTAGGTAAGGCACGAGGAGTTATATAGTTACATATTATAGGAAGAACAAAATGTATTCATTTGTGTGATTACTACGTTTGCAGTGTTTGCACAATGTCAGTAAAATTCTAAACTTGAATCTAAGTTTGATTTGGTGGGTGCTATTTATCATTCTATGCTACATTTATAAATCTAAAACTCGGGTGAAGCCAGGTAATAAAGCATTAATATTGGTTCAACCATAATTTTTTTTAAATTTTTCTAATGTATGAAATTACACTGGTAATCGGACACCGAGAAGTAAATCAACAGAGAACGTATCCTTATACTGTACAACCAACAACGGGAGGAGGATAGGAGAAAATTCTTTTTGGTTGAATTTTTGTTTTGTTTGAAAATGTATCTAAACCGACAACGCTGGATTCACGAAATCTGGTGCCCTCTGCAGTAAGTATCGATGGCACACCCCTCCCCCCTCCACATTTTTTTTATTCAGATAAAAACACTAACGCCCTGAAAAAAAATTCAACCTGTATTTTGGTACCAAATAGATTTCGAAGAAACTTGTTTAAGTGATTGACAGCTGTAGTTGACTCGAAAGCACTTCATTCAAGGCGAAAACTAAAGCAAAATAAACCGACTAACACGGCAATTTAAAATATAAAACGCGCGCAACGTTAATGACGTTTTATAATTATTATCGCTTGGTTGTATTTTGGTGTATTTGTCAGGGTTAGCAAAGACGTGGGTGAGAGGAAAGATGTCTGAAAAATGCAGGTAGGTACCTACTTAAATGTCCCATTCCCCCACTCTTTAAACCCAAAAAATCATAACTCTTTATATTGCAAACAATATAAAAATAAAATTGAAATATTTGAAACTTAGAAATCGTCAAATACACACAACGCGCGCGCAGAACTGTTCGAGAGAGTTGAAAGTGTGGGTGTTGCTAGCGTGTATTAATTATCCCATAATATGAGTAAATTTTAAATGACCCAAGGAAAAATTTTAATATGATCTCAGTGCTTTTCCCCTTACGGCCACCAGACATGGATGCTAAATGAACTAACACGCTCTAGAGTCCAAGCTGCCGAAATGAGGTACTTGAGAGGAGTGGCAAGGGGTAACGAAATGGGATCATATAAGAAACTCGACGATCCGAGATGATCTAAACACTGAACCACTGATACTCTTCATAGAAAAATCGGAACTGAGGTGGCTTGGGCATGTACTAAGAATGTCTGATGACCGAATTCCGAGGAAGATACTGAGTGCGATTCTAGAGGGTAGACGTCCAGTGGGCCGCCCCAGACACAGTTGTGCGAGGCAAATCCAGAAACTGTGTGAGGAGAGGATGGGTCTACCATGGACAGAGGCCGAACAATCAGCACAAGACAGTGACGTATGGAGGAGTCTTGTCGATGCAATAGGTCCCCGACCCGAATAGGACAAGGGGAAGAAGATGATGATGATGATCTCAGTGCGCCGCCGCTTCGGAGTTTACACCAGGTTTTTCGCACATTTTTTAACAGGCAAATCCGGCACTATAAACCAAATTCAAATATACATCCTGTAGAGTAGATATTTAGGTACAATGCTGTCTACAGCTCTCGGGCGTGCAGTACATGGAAGCTGTAAATACTCAAAAGTAAAAGCAAAATAATTTTTACGAAATTTCTTTCCACTCTTATTTTCCGAGTTTTTGCATTTCTGAGTTTCTGGGTCTCTTTTAACATAAAACTGATCTAATTCGACCGGTCAGTTGCCGAGTTGGCATCGCGTTTGGATCCCACCCAGGAGTCGTTTGTTCAATTCCACAGCTGACCAAGTCCTTCACCACGACACAAACAACATTTTATGCTTACTGTGATGGTAGTAGGAGAGATTTTCGAATATTGTCGGATTATTCGTAACCCAGGAATGTTTATCTTAAAAAATAAAACATTTGAGACATTTAACAGTGTGTACAAGAGGTTCTGACGGAATATTTTCCCCCGGGGTCTGTGTAATATTTTGGGTTTATACATGGAAGGTCTTTTTGAGGAAAGAAAATAGTTTAATCAGGGTTTTGTAGAAACCCATGTTGTAGAAGGAAGACGCAGAGGTCGATAAAACATTCCACATGCGAGTTATTAACACAAAAATGAGACAAAGAAGCGGTCCTTTCTAATATAATCAAATAAATATAAACCAATCAAGAAATTTCAACATCGTGCTGATGTGATGAAATCGTATAATTTTATGTTATTTTCTGAAATCTGTATAAAGCGGTTTTTATTACAGAAAAAACATCTTTGATTTTTGACAAATATTTAAAAAAAATCGTCAAATAATTATAATCTTTAGACTCCGTTTTCTCTAAACACGAGAAATGCAAATCTGTTTCTTTTGAATGAGGAACTCCAGTGAAAAATATTATGGCTTTAAAAAAATATGTTCATACAGAGCAATAAACGCTGATTCTGAATACATAAATTTTATTAAATAATATTAAACACAGAGTTTTAAAAAAATTATTGAAAAGCCCTTTTTTAATCGGGTCCTAGAAACACGCCGTCAAGTTGGTAGTATTAAAATGTTTAGTGGTGACGTCACTGCTCATCGTGTCAAGTCATTGTATGGGAATGTAGGTACGTCACAAGCCATCGTATTAATTTATTCGTTTATTTACATATATAGAGATTTAGTTGTTGTGTTTATTGAAACATTATTTAGGCCCAAATAATTCAGTTTCAAAAATAAAGGTATCTCTTCTTAGTTTATCTCTATTATTGAAAATGTTCAAAAACTACTGCACAAAAAAAATTGTAATGCTACTCTAGGGAGAATACTTCAAACATCGAATTTCAAAATGGCAGCAGTTTATCAGCTGATTCTCACACGATTCACTACGCGTACGGTATTTTTCGGGGATCTAAAAAATTAAAACTTTGAGCATTATTTCAACTATTAAAACCAACTAAAAAAAAAAGTTATTTAAGTCAGAAGGTCATTATTCATTAAAAAAAAACCAAAAATTAGACTGGAGTTCTCTATTACAAGGGCGGTATACTATGAAAAATGGCTTTCCGCAAGTTTAAAGGCCTGAAAAAATGTATATTCTAAAAAAACTAAAATTTCAGTTTAGGATGAAGGAAGATTTTTTACCAAATTCAAAAATGTTAAAAATAGAGTGCGAAATATATTCGTAATTATTGAAAAAATCTATTAGAGCTAAAATTAAATTAAATTTAAAAAAAAAAAAGTTTCTTTTCGGTACCCTAATGTTGTTTGTAAGTAGTACGCAAAATCATACGGGTTTTTAAAAGCAATTTATACCCCATATCCATTAAAGCTATATTAAGGCATAGATTCTTCAATTTAAAATTCGCATCTCATCAGCGCGCGCCTTGCTCCATTTTCTTATTCTCCCGTACTCTCTCACTGCTATCAGCTACCTGCGCCTAGGGGTCCGTTTATGCGAACAATTCCCAGCAGACCTCTTATTGCCATTCCTTTGCTAACCCCCCCCCCCCCACTTCCCCCATTCCCTCATTCCCTAGTTTCTTATGTTCTTCCCCTTCCTTATCTGCGCTCGTGGAGCGTGACCTAGCCACTATCGATTTCTTCTCCGTCAATATTCAAACTAAATTCTTGAGACATATTTGTATCGAAGAACAAATAAATTTTAAATAAGCTTCTGTCTCAAGAAGTGCTATTAAAATTTCACGAAATAATTTACTTCTAATTTTAGCTGGTGAATACAGTAATTTTTTGATTTATTTAGGGCACAAATACCGTTTAGAATAAAACTTTTTTGGAATGAAGGTACACGATTTATTATTTATTTAAATTGAGGTACCCTTATATTATGCCGTGTTGTACTGCCTCATTATTTAACAAACTTTTCGAACAGCATTACAGTATCCATCATCAGGGCAGATGTGAAATCGATTATACACCTGATGATGATCACTGTAATACTATTCAAAAATTGGCTAAATAAGGAACGCATCGCAACACGGCATAATATCGCCAATGAGTTTCGTAACTTCCTCTCTATGGCGGGTGAAGAAGCAGCAGAAAAATCTCAGAATATAAATTTTAGTTTAAAAACCGTAGGTAATACTAACGCTCTCAGCATTACTTCGCATACGGTAGAAAGAGTTGTCGGAGAAATGGCAACAGGAAAAGCCACAGGACATGACTCAATAGCTCTTGAGCACATTAAGTATGCTGGACCAGCAATTTATATTATCCTAGCAAAACTATTTTCAAAGATTGTTCGTTACAGGCACATCCCGAATGAAATGACGAAAACGGTAATTATTCCTATAATTAAATCAACAAATCTTGACCCATCCGTGATCAATAACTACCGACCAATTTCACACTCAACCACAGTGGCAAGATTATTTGAAAAAAAAATTATCTGCTGTCGTAATAGATCAGCTAAAAACAGAGGATAACCAGTTTGGATTCAAACCTGCACTGTCAACGTCTATGGCAATATATTCTCTAAAAGAAACCATCAGTTATTATAAACTAAGAAAAACGCCAGTCTATATCTGCTTTCTAGATTTAAGCAAAGCGTTTGACCGTGTATGTCATAATAAACTGTGGGAAAAACTAAGGAAAAGAGCAGTTTCAGAAGATGTAATAGCTATTCTTTCAATTTGGCACACGCAACAAGAAAATATTGTGAAATGGTCTGGGGAATTTTCCAACCCATTCTTTTTGAAAAGTGACGTAAGGCAAGGAGGAAGCATGTCTCCGGTTCTGTTCAATCTATACACCGATGAGCTTATTCAAAGAATTATTGCTACGAAAATAGGCTGCCATTTAAATGGAGTGTGTGTAAATAACATCAATTACGCAGATGACATGGTTCTTCTTGCACCGTCACTAAGCGCATTAGAGAAATTACTAAAAATTTGTGAAGACTTTGCAAAAAACCATAACCTTTTGTATAATACCACCAAGTCAATAGTTATGGTTTTTAAACCGAAAAACGAAATCGTCCAAACACCCTCAGTATGGCTAGATGAAAGGAAAATTAATGTTAATCACAGCGTTAAATACCTGGGACATGTCATCACAGACGACCTTAAGGATATCGAGGATATGGAAAGGCAGAGAAGAGCAATATCAGTTAGAGCGGGTATGCTGTCAAGACGTTTTTACTCCTGCAGCCCCAAAGTAAAAAGAATACTGTTCAACGCTTTCCGTACCTCGCTGTACACATCAGAACTGTGGGTTGACTACACTGCAACCCAATGGCATAAGTTAAAGGTTGCTTACAATAATGCTTATCGCCAACTTTTCCGCCTACCGAGATACTGTAGTGCTACGGAAATGTTCCTGGAGGGACGAGTACATACTTTCCGTGCACTTCTCCGCCACCGAATGGGAAGTTTATGGCGCAGACTGCGCCATTCGAAGAATGTGATCATCACCGCCATGACTGCCTGGATGGAATCTCCCCTGATGACCCTCTGGAGACGGGAGATGATGAAATACCCTCCATAAACGGCTATTTACGTTCATTTTAGTGGTTGATATATCATCATTTTTTTTCAGTTTCATTTTTCATGCTTATTCGTTTATTTTATTTAATTTATGTGTTGTTATTTAATTTTTACCTTAACTTATTATTTAGCTTTTTATGTTATTTTAAAATATGGAATGTATTGCATTGCACTTCCCCTGCATACATTCTGGAATAAACTAATATTATTATTATTATTATTATAACCTACAAATAAATCACGATAATACTTTCGGTCGTGAAAATCTCAAATCGTATCTCGGAACATAGATATACATTTATTGTGAAAAAATAAAAATTAATTAAATAAAAATTATTTTCGCACGCCGGTATTGAACCCGCCACTTACGGCTTCGTAATCGAGAGCCTTATTCTCATAATTTATTTTAAAGCATTCGAATTATAATGAATCTTATATTGATCCACATTATGCCATCCAAAGTTAGTATCCTAGAAACATAGAATGAAGAAGAAGACAGAAGGGCCTTTCATACAAATTAAAATTACCTTAATACTTTTCGGTTCCAGACCATTTAGCATGCGCTTTGACTCTCTTACAATTGCCTTTTTTTGTTTTTTTAACTTAACTCCACACAGGAGGCCCTGAGGAAAATAATTTCCCTCAGTGCCTATGTCATCTGGGATGCTGTGTGGAGGGTCTTTTTGAGGAGAAGAAGGAATGAACATTGGTCTTGAAGAGACCCATGTTGTAGGAAGGAGGAAACACAGAGGCCGGCAAATCATTCCACAGCCGAGCTATTGAATACAAGAACGTGTCTAAGAAACGACCCGTTCTCATGTGACAAATGTCAATAGTGTACAAATGTTGGGGACGCGTTTGGCATGTTTCTCGACTATGCACCGGTGCCGAAGGGATCAATGACGCTAGTTCCTCGGAGCATCTTCCATTGTAATACCGGTAGAACAAGGATAGCATTCCCACCCGACGCCTGTGCTATAGAGATTGCAATCTATTAAGCGGATCGCCCGTTTCTGCAGAGTCAAGGGTATTTTTCAGGTATTTTTGAGCTCCAGACCAGAGGTGGCTGCCAAATTCAACCGTGGGGCGCACTTGTGATTTGTACAGGGTTAGCAGTTGTGTACTATTAAAGTATCTGCGGGCCCTGTACAGTACGCCCAGTTTTTGGGAGGCTAACTTTACTCTGGCTTCGATGGAGCCCCCATACCTGAGCTGGTCACTTAGGGTTACACCAAGCATATCAATGGAGGGCCTGTTCGAAAGATTGCTACCGTTGAAAGATACTAGATTTTCATTTCGATCCCTTTTAGACGTAATCAGACAAGATTGGGTCTTTGAAACATTAAATTCAATGAGATTATTTTTACCCCAAGAGAAAACACTCTCGAGGTAACCGTCCATTCTTTGTTTCAAAGCCCTCCGAGTCCTTGGAGTTTGTGACATCATATATCGCTATCTCATTTGAATTTCCTTAACATGGTTTTGTATTGGAAATTTAAGGCTCGATTGGCCAAACTTTTGAATCACGGAACTTGCCCACATGGCGTTTCTTGTGTTCATCATTCAATTGAGGGGACTATATGAGGGAACGTATTCGAAAGTTGGAAAGTTCGAACAAGATAAAACATTTTTGAAGATAGCATCATCACTACTTGACTCACTTGTTATCTCATTCGGAGCTTTCAGAGTCTCCGTTCGCACTACTCATCAGTCGGGGTGATGGGCCAACTTGATAACTTGCGAATCTGTATAGAAATCGTGGAAACGAGTTCAAAGGTTGGAGATAAAGTTCTGACTTACACAATAAACTAGAAGAGATGACATTTCGATACTAAAAGGCTGGAGACACGTTTGGGACGAAGTAATACGTGGCATAGCGTTGCGTGAATGTGTTTACGCACATATTGTGGAAAAAGAAAAACGTGTATTTTAAGACGATTTTTATTGCGCATTTTTTTGTGATACGTATAACGTAACCTCAAAGGTATTGTACAGTAGGGTGTGTCAATTATTTCAACTTTTGAATTCAGAAACGCCCGAGGTCTCAAAAGTTGTGTCTCACAAAGAAAATGAGAACTGGGTTTAATTTTTTTTTAAATGGTTATAGCTTATGGTTATGGTTTAGCCTGCTAAAATGCACTGAAAATCAGAAATCAAACCTAAAACATTTTTTTAAAGTATTTTAATTTATTGTTTTTTTTTCAATAATTTAACCTTTTAACGTTTGTTTGTTATTAAAAAATGCGTATAGCTGACAAAAATTAAAAAAAAAATGATGTTTACGAATACAAGTAAGTCAACAAGAATTCTGATTTTATCCATAAAAAAGTGTTATTTTCCCCTTTTATATTTTTAACCAACACATCACAAATGTTTCAAAAAAAAATTTTTTTGCGTTCTTTGTACTGCAGTTATGGAATGAAAATTAAGTTTAGTACACAATATAAAATACGGACCCTTTGTTTTATTTTTTCCAAATCACGAAATCCTTTTTATTTCAAAACTTCCGGCCATTTTAACGGGCTAATAGTGAACAATAATTTCATTTTCGTTATATGTTTTTGGGGTGTTGTGCCGTGTTGCGCTACCTCCTTCTTTAGCCAACGTTTCGGACATCGTTGCAGTGTCCATCATCAGGGCAGATCCGGCAGATCCGGTAGATGTGTCGGATCTGCCCTGATGATGGACACTGCAACGATGTCCGAAACGTTGGCCAAAGAAGGAGGTAGCGCAACACGGCACAACACCCCAAAAACATATAACGAAAATGCTTCTGGCCGTGAAAATCTTAAAACTTAATAATTTCATTTATTTTTACCTTTTCGAATAGCTACAGATCATATGAAACTTTTGAGACCCCGGGCGTTTAAAAATAAGGCAATTTTTTTCTCTCTATGAAGAGCGACACATGCTATTGAGCAGCCATACAAAATTATTCCGAAGTTTCCGGAAATATGATGTCCACTGATTTATATTGGATTTAGCAAAAATATACTAGAAACAAGGGGACAAATAAAAATCATTAAATTAAATAACGCCCGTACACCATTACAAATAATCGGCCATTAAATGTTTTAATAAATTCCCTAAAGAAATACAAGCTGAAAAAACTTATGATATTTTTAAAAATAAACTCAAAATACACCTAACCTTAAAAATTACAAAAAATATGTTAACAGTCTAACGATTGTGTTTTTTTTTTTTGTAAATGGAAAAAAAACTAAAAATTCTTATAAATAGAATTATATGTTTAATTTAGAGTGCATTTTTATGTAAAATGTAATAATTTATTTAGCATTATTTTTTGTACGTATGTAAATATCCTCCTATAGCCAGGAGCTACTCTAGTTCAACTTAAGGCCTGTTCAGATTGAGCATATAAATATAAAAGATCATACCACACCGAATATCGTTCACACCGAAGGGAACGTACCCATACTACGTGACCAACTTTTGTAACCCCCCCCCCCCTCCCCCGGTGACTAAAAACCTAAGTCCCCTCCGCTCATTTGCACCAAGCGTGGTATTTTGAAGACCCCCCCCTGAACGGGTCACGTAGTATGGGTACGTTCCCTAAGCCCTTTATGCGAACAACAACCATAGACAATGCACATCTTACGCAGTAACCGCTCCTGAAGCGATATGCCAACAGTTAAGAGCCCCCACTCCGACGAAAATAGGAGAGGGGGTTATTTTAATGACCGGTGGATGACAGACGTCAAGTTTTTTTTTTTTTTACATGAGCTCCACACAGGAGGCCCTGAGGAAAATAATTTCCTTTAGGGCCTATGTCATCTTTGGGGATGCTGTGTGGAGGGTTTTTTAAGGAAAGGAAGGAGAGGAGAGTTCTGGGAAGGAAAAGGGTTTAAGGGGTGGGTAGGAATCTGGGGTTCAGTGTGTCCTAGTCATCCGCCTCCAAGACCTAGACAAACCTCACCCCATGAACCCGGGCCCCCCTGCTAAATCACCAAACGTAGCGAACCACTTGGGGTGACCTGTGGCAGAGGTGTTGGTTATCCAATTAAGGTTCCCGGGATGGCGGTACCCATTCCCGCCTCCCAAATTGACAGTTTCAGTACAAAAAATGCGCACTCCGTGGCCGCTCGCTAAATTTATCTGACCCCCTCTCCTACCATAGGAAGAAATATTTGATAGCGTCGTCTGAACGGTACGAAACATAAGCGCTCGCGGTTCAACAGATATCTGCTAGCGGTTATATTCGATGTCTGATTAGGCTTTTATGGAGAAGTATAATAATTAGAAAAAACATAATATACTTTTGCACATTGTTATAATTAAAATTGTTACTAATTTTTGTAATAAAATAATAAAATAAATTAATTTATAGCTGAAATCTTCAGTCGATTTAAAGATTCCAAACGCTTTCACGATTATGATTTTGGGAGCTAGTGTTTAGTGTGGAGGGTCGTTAAACGAAAGCTCTCAATTTTCATGTTCACAAGTCTTGGGCATTGGGTATATAAGTAATACGAGTATCTTCCTATTCCGGACTTTCTGTGGAAGGGATCGAACTTTATAACTTTAGGGATACGATTTGCGATTTTGTAAAATTATCTTTTCTATTAATTAATAAATGTTCAAAACAACACTTTCATACAAGGTATAAAAAGGTATTTGATTTTTACCCGCATTATAAAAAATATTAACAATGGAAAACATTTCATTTTAGGCTGCAGGGAAAAGTGCGTAAAATTCTCTACCCTCTTTAGGTATGACGGATGATGATGGGCAAGGCTGTCCGAAACGTTGAATGAATAAGTAAAATGGCGAATGACTAAAAAGTCAATATACTTCTGTTGGCTTTGAGAATCTTTAATAACATCAGGTTTTCACCAAATTCCCTTAAACGACATTCGAGAAAACGGATGGAACAACGAAGCGTCGCGCCTCGCGTCATCTCTACACCTTTATCTCTACATCTTCTCTTCTCTATCTCTATCTTCTCTACATATTATAAGGTATGAAGTTCGGAGCAGGACTAAAACCTACTGTCATCTCTATCTCTATCTCTACGTATTATAAATTAAAGTCCCCCTCGTCGTCTGTCTGTCCGTCTGTTCGCGATAAACTTGAAAACTACTGAACGGATTTTCATTCGGTTTTCATCAATAGATAGAGTGTTTCGTGGGGAAGGTTTAGGTATGCAATTTGTCAAGGATTTGTGTAAATTGATTGAAACATAACGATAATTGTTAGAAGTGTCGGAAAAAGTCAAATCGCCTGGTAGCTTTCATCGAAAACGCTGCCTAATCCTTTTGGGATATAACAAAACAATATATGGTGGGATATTCCTCTTTTATAGATCTACAAAAAAGTCCGTGATTGCATATATCTATCTTTTATGGATAGCTTACTATACCCATTCTAAAATCTTAATCTTCAAAAAAAATGGTCACGTACATTGGGGTAATTGAAAAATAGATGGATACAGTATTAATCCTTATTAACTTAAATACGTTAGTTAGGTACCTCAAACATTTCATGCACATTATTATAATCTTTCACACCATCTCTACGTATTATAAATTAAAGTCCTCCGCGGCATCTGTCTGTCTCTTCGCGATAAACTCAAAGACGGCGGTGGTTATAAAGGTTGGATAACCATCCAGTAGATGACGTTGCGTTTTATTAGCCACAGCAAGGCGTGGCCCAGTCAGCTAGTTTAAAATATAATCACAGATGTCCCTCATGGAAAATAAATTGGAGCAATATTGGTGATTTTAAGAAATGTGTGGATGGGTTTGATGGCTTAACGGTAACGCATCTACCGGCAAGCGAAAGGTTCTATGTTCGATTTTTGGTTGCACCAAAATATATTCCTTTTCTGTGTATTTTTGAAGTGAAAACTTCTTTATCACAGTTGTGATTTGAAACTCGATGAAACGGTGGCTAACGACACTAAAAAGAGACAAACACATATATCTTTAGGATTTAGCCAGCGAGAGAACGAGATAGCAATAAAATATTTGTTTATTTCACGGGTACTCGGTTCCAATATAATTTGATAAATCCATTGTCTCAAGAAAGCCTCCTTTAGTCCAGTGGTATAAAGCGCCTGACGAATTTTAGCGGCCAGATATTCAGAGACCAAGGATCGAATCGTATTTAACAAATAAATTAAAAAAAACGTTTTTGAAAAATCAATATCCAATCTTCAAACCACTCTAAAATGAATAGGCAAAGAAAACACACAAGATAGCGACATCTATCGACTCCGAAGAAGAGAATACAAATTCTAATAAGATGACTAAAAGATGCACTGGAATTCGATGACAAAAGTATGGAAAAATCATCCTTCACATTTATAAATACATTAGAAGCCCGCCGAAAAATATTTTTAGGAAAACATTTTTTAAAGATAATCTCTGGAACTATACATAATCCACCTATTTTGAAAGAAATTAACTTATATGTCCCAGACAAGTATACTCGTGGAAGGTCCCATACCTTTTTTTATGCTCCAAAAGCGAGGACTTCTGCCTATCAGAACGCGTCAGTCAACAGAGCGACTGAACTGCTCAACGAGTCTGCATTGACCATTGACATTTTTAACGTAACCTACAGGCAGTTTAACAATTATCTTTTGACGTATGTCACAAAGTAGTGAAACTGACCTTTTTATGTGTTTTGCTATACTTTTTGCCTAATTTGTAATCTTCTCCATAATGTATTGGTGAATAACCGTTTTACGGAGAACATGAAAAAATAAATAAATAAATAAATAAAAAAAAGTGCCTCGCAGGTTTCCCACCCTTGTCTACTTTAGTTTTCTGAAGGTTTCACTTATACCGCGTGTGAATTGCACATTCTGATTTTTTCTAATATTACATTTCGTTTGATTATTATTTCAGTAATATCGATAGGTAAAAAAGGTGTCCGTTAAAAAATTATATTTTTGCAACATTAGTAAAGTAATACGCGCTAAAGCTTTTTTTCAACATTCTTTTAAACGTATATAAAATATGCGTAAATTACGAATTTCCGTCAACTTCAATTTGCGCTGTCGTGAAGGTACTTCTGACAAATTTTCATATTTCAAATGGAACATGTGAACAAGTCGATCAAAATTTGTAAAAAAAGTTGAGAGTTGGAATATTATGACAAATTGGATGGATCCACAAACTCAATATGCTGTCGTTCCTTACCTTAAAATCAAATTGTTCCGTCGACAGCGCAACCTAAGATGGATTTCACCAGTTTATGTATGCTAAGCAGTACAAATGAACTACACAAAAAGATGGATAGAATGAGAAACTTCAGACGAGGAAAGAAACTCATGAATCCAAAAGTGATTGAATATATTTGAATATTTCTCCGAGGCAAACGAAATATTGAATGTCGTACTCGTAATAATTCTTTGTAAGAATGGGAATTTTTGCCTTACTTTAGGAAATTTAACGATGCTACGCTGTGCCATATTCATCTTTATGACTTTCAAATTTAACCATCGTAATCGCGAGATATCTTTCGTTAATGCTGATTTTTCTGCTGTTCAAATAATGGGAATTTTTGAACACAAAAAATAATTGAAATAAACTTTTTTAGTTCCAAATTTAGTAGGATTTGGTAATTTTCCCGTGTTGGAATTTTCAAAGAAGACTAGTCTACTGTTTGATTTCGCCAAAGGTTTTGTACACAAGAAAATGCTTTCAATGGAAGTATAGTAAAAAACCTGAGATGTAAAATTATCACGTAAATACCATGTAAAACATATTATTAAAAACAAAAAAATAAAAATAAAATTTCGAACAAAGTTAATCATTTTTAAGAAACGGATGAACATTGTGGTGTTTTATCTTTATTGCAGCTGTTTTTATCGTTACAGGCATTGCCAGAAATCCACATTATAAATTATTGTAACCTTCGACATTTTATAACCGCCCGAGCATATCGTTCGGGAAATTTTCTTAATACGCACTTCACACAACACTTTTTTTTAAGGTAAAGATTTGTTTAAAAAGCAATTTTCTCAAAAAAAATACCATTGCTCTCGGTAGGGTATTAGGTTCGGAGCTGGAATAAAACCTACTGTCATTTATTTTAATTACATGATCAAGTTTTTTTTATTTTGTTTTATTTTTTTTTATTTAATAACTAAGCATTTATTATTTTTTACATTTTTATATCAAACATGTTAGGTATATATATATATATAAGTGGTTCTCTCTCAGTCGATAATGAAGAAGGTGTTATTATTAGCTATAATGGCTATTTGCTATTTGCAAACACGCTGACAGTTGGTTTGTTGTGGTGTTAATACAATAGGATTCCTTGAATTCTTCTTTTTTCTTAATCGCAAGCGGAACAAGAAGTTTCTTCAAAACATAAGAAATGGCACCCGACCGGTCTCCAGCTAGGTAAAAATAAAATGTGCAAAATCATCATGTAAACATGTTATTGTAAAACAAACTTAGAATACTAATTACTCGTATCTAAACGGAATGTGTTTTTTACTGAATATTACCTGAAACCCTAACAAGATTATGTCACAATACACCTTAACAAGATTCATAATTATAGGTATCAGAAAACATAGTTGTAATTTTTTGAGACCATGTATCGTCACACCTCAAAAATAGTACGTATAATACATAATATGAAAATGAAAACCGAACACGTAAAAAATAATTTTCCAAATTAGAAACACCAAAACAGTAACAAAATGAAGCCTTAAAGTAAAAAAAATAAATGGTTTTCTCCATGTCGATGACGTGTATTATGGTTAGACCAATCCCTTTTGCCTCAATAGTGCTGACTGCTGAAGATTTTGGGGTAAATTTAGTTTGTCAGTAAGTAGTTGGGTCACGTAATTGTATTCCAATAAACAGCTCCGTAAGAAAACGTGATAAGTTAGTCGAAAAACAGTAAAAATTCTCACTGCCTTATTATGATGTAACGCGGGCGAATATTCTGTGATGTAGAAGGGACACATCTTTCTCAGAGTCCGGTTTCTGGAAGGTACTTTATACTACGTGTGTGTAAATAGCACAGAACAGAAAATATCTAGAAGTATGGTTAAAACTGACGCGAAAGAAAAAAAGGTCAATAATTTACATAAGACAGTTTATGGGTTCCTTACAGGTCAATGAAAAGAAAACGATTATGAATCTAAAGTTCGAAAATCGACCGATTATTTTGAACCCTCAAGTATTTTGAACTTTCAACTATTTTTAAAATTTTGAACACTGTCCAGAGTCTCAACTGCTTTACACCATCTGGACCCTGTGAGACTATGGCATCCCCAAATGGGGCATAGTGTGTGTTTAAATGTAGTGGAGAGGGGAATGAAACGGGGACGAGGAAAGTGTGGAAGTTGTAACCATTTTTTACATCGTGACCTTCCCTTCGGTAGCCCAAGGGAAGGACGTTTTTGCAACGGACAAAAACCAACACACCATGGCGTCTTGATATCGTAATGAAGTTTTCTCTCGTAACATTTTATTCTTCTTAGAATATTCAAGGTCACTATTTGTTATACATAATTTTACTTGGGTTTTGTAGTTTAAAAGCTCTGGCGCTCAACAATGTTCATTGTCTTCCACATAACGTAAATTCATTATTTTCGTAATATAGTTTGACTGTTGTAATAACCTCTTCGAGGTTTACAAACACCCCTTTGAGATCACGTAATTTTCCCAAGGAGTCTAATAATTAAAAACATCATATTGTCACTTGAAGTTTAGAATCAATAAATCTTTTATAAATTCGATTGAATCAGACTTTCATTTGATTATACTGTATGAGTTTGAGTTTCAGTGCCGGCAACCCGGGCGTTTATTTAGTTTCATGGTTATTTACATTGTTTTCTTTTCTTTTACCCGCCTCACTAGACAAAGTCTGTTCCGAGGCGAGTAAATCACATATTATGTTTGTTCCAAAAGAAATGTGTGTATTTAAACAAATATATATATGTATGTAAAAAGATAAAAAAGATAAATTATATGTTGGTATATTAAATATTTACATACATACTTTGTTTTTTAGATAAAATTAAGTTAACATTTTGTGACAGTTGAATATAGCGGTTACATAATAGAAGTAATAATTAATAATTACTGATAATAATTATATTGCAAAATTGCAGTTTCTCGTATTTGTTTTTTTTTGTATATTATATAATTTCGTGAGAACTTGTACGAAATGTTATTTATTTAGAATATTTTGAATGTCTGTTCTTTCCTTTTCATTCAACCATATTACAAATCTTTTGAAAAGCCAATTCAAATTATTTGGGGTGACGTAAGTTTTTGTTTGTGTTAGGAAGGTATTGAAAATGTGTGGTGCTAGGTAGGATTCGTGTTTTTTTGCAAAAGTTGATTTGATATGGGGAACTTGAAAGTGCTTATTAATTTTTGCTCTTGTGTTTTGTGAGTGAGGTATGTGGAGATGTGAAGTTTTGATACAGTTTTTGTAAATGATCTTCCTTATGAATAGTTTATTTACGTCTAGTAATTTGTTTCTGATCATTAGCTGTTCCGTCGGATGTTGGTAAGGTTTATAAAACATAATTCTAATTATTGTTTTGTGATTTATTTTAAGAGAATTGAGGTAAGTATCTGCTGCTCCTCCCCAAACTGAAATTCCATACGTTAAAATACTTTGACAGAGTGCGAAATATATATTTTTTTGTTGATTTAATGACATGATGTTTCGTATTGTTTTGAAGATGTATGATAATTTTCGTATTTTTTTTGATAATATATTAATATGGAGATCCCATTTTAGTTTATGGTCAACAGTTAAACCTAGATATTTAATATTGTCTGCATAAACAATTTAGTCACAAGTACAGCATGTGTTATTTGACGAAATATTGGTGCAGGGGTTAAGATGTAGTTGTGGTTGGCGATGTGGTTGACCAGCCTTTGTTTTGCTAAAAGTTAAATATTTTGTTTTTGAAATGTTCAGTGTTAGTAGATTATTTTGTAGCCATTTATTTACTACAGTCATCCCTGTTTCTGTGTTTTTGAATACCTTTTCCCATGATTGTGCCTTGAACAAAATTGCAGTGTCGTCTGCATAACTGATTACTTTGTACTCAATTTTTCCTAGGTTTATCTCAGTTAGACTATTTATATAAATGAGGAATAGTATGGGACTCAAGACGCTGCCTTGCGGTACTCCATACCTGATATCTGCTTTGTCACTGCTGTATTTATTTATTTTTACTATTTGTTGTCTCTTTTCAATGTAGCTGACAAACCATTTTAGCGGTTGACCAGTTATACCGATATTTTTGAGTTTTTGTTGTAGTAAGTTATGCGAAATAGTGTCGAAAGCTTTTGCTAGGTCTAAGAATACCCCAATCACCTTTGATCCGCCATCTATGCTTTTCACTATGTAGTTGGTTAATTCTGATAAAGCATCTTCTGTACCCATTTTGGCACGAAATCCAAATTGGCGGCTTGAGAGCAGGTTGTGTTTTTCAAGGTACGCAAGTAATCTTTTTTTCATGGCTTTTTCTAGAAGTTTAGATAGTGAGTTTAGCAGAGTGATTGGTCTGTAGTTTAATATCAGAGTTTTGTCTCCCGATTTATGTATTGGAGTGATACATCCTATTTTTAAATGATCAGGGACAATTCCGAGCCTAAAACTTTGGTTGAAAATGTGTTGAAGCGGTATAAGTATGTATTCACGTAGATTTATCAGTATTTGATTGGAAATGTTATCCGGTCCCATCGCGCAATTTGGTTTGAGAGATTTAATAAGATCCGATATTTCCTTTGTATTTACTTGATAAGCATTGAACGAGTGATTTGGTCGTATGGAAGAGCAAAGTTTGTTTAAAGAGTCTTCTGATGTGCAGTTTTTTTGAAGAATTTTTTCCGCTAGGGTAGAGCCAACTTTTGCGAATTCAGTGTTAATAAAATTAGCTATTTTATTAGGTTCATTGTTTGTTAAGACTTTGTCTCCGTTTATTAATAGTTCTTTGATATGTAAATCTTTCTTCGGAGTGGAATAAGTAATATTTCTTACAATTTCCCAAATTTTTTTAGGATCATTTTTGGCGATTTTTATTTCTTTTTTGTAATATTTGTATTTGGCTTGTTTAATTAACTTATTACACAGGTTTCTATACAGTAAGTAATCTTGCTTTAGTTTGTTATCATTCGGGTTTTTGTGGACTCGCATATGCATTGCATCTCTTTTATGAATACTGTTGACTATTCCTTTCGTGATCCATGGTGTTATTTTTTTTTCTTTATGTGTGTAGTTCTTTTGTGGATTTTTTGTGGTGTGTTTGGTTATGTAGGTTTCAACCGTATTTATAAATGTGTTCAGCGCTGTGTTTGGGTCTATTTCATTTAGTACATTAGTCCAAGGTTCATCGTGAATATCCGATTTTAGGGACTTAAAGTTTATTTTGTCTTTCATGTTGCCATTTTTGTTTTTACTTTGTTCTTTGTTAAGAAGTATGTTTAATGTAGTTGTGAAATGGTCAGTGACAGTTGAGCGAATAATGGATGAAAAAGTTTTTTTTCTGGTTTTAGCAAATATATGATCGATGCAGGATTCGGAGTGTGATGTAGTTCTTGTTGGCGAGTTTATTGTAGATTTAAGTCCGTAGTGAGTAAAAACATTTAAGAATTCCGTAGTTTTTGGTTGGCAGTTTAATATGTTAATATTCATGTCACCAGCAATAATTATTTGTTGAGTTTTTTTATGTTGTTCAAGAAGTTTATTTAAGGAATTTAAGAAAGGGGCAAGATTGTTGTAGCATGGTGGTCTGTATATAGCAAATATAGAAATACATGGGCCAAGTGATATTTGAATGCAGTTTGCTTCAGTTATGTTAATTTCTGATATGGAAGATTTTATTGAATCTTTGACAAAGATTACTATACCATCATTTTGATTTAAGTGTCTTGTGGTCTGGAATGTGGTATAGTCATTTAAGTTTAAGTTGGTGTGAGAATCACCTAACCAGCATTCACTTAGGATAATGATATCGAAACTTATATCTATTTCATTTAGTAGGACACAGAAACTATCAAAGTTCTTTTGAATACTTCTTATGTTTTGACATATTATGCTTAAACTGTGTTTTCCTGAGAGAAGGATTTTGTATTCTTTTGCTTGGTTAAAAGTGTATTCTGTGTTATTTATTGTTTCCAAGTCAAAATTCAGTGCAGGAACCATTTGTTACAAGGATGAAAAATAGAAGTTTTGGATGGAAAGCCATACATCATACATGATAACGTACATAAGATTTGGGAATGTTTAGAGTTATTATTAAGTACGAAGTAATATAAGGATACAGTTTGGCGCCTGTTTCAGGAACAATTTCTGGTTGGTTTTCCTCTAGTTGTTTTTCAATGAGGTTGGTGGTATTTTCTAAGTTTAATTGAATTGCTTGCGAGTCGATTGATCGAAGGCGAATATATACTCGCCTTGTTGTACTCCATAAGTAGGAGAAAAGGTAGTTTCTTGCAAATAGTTTGTAGAGATATAGTCTTATTGTTGTGTGCGTGGCTAGATATCCATTGATGTGTATAGGTTCATGTCGTCTTTCGTGTCCTGTTTTGTTAATGTTCCGTCTCACTTTATTTTTCTCTGTTTTTTTATTGGAATTTTTATCTGTTTCCATAAACTCATCTCGATCATTTGTATTTTTAAATTTGATTATAATCAGTTTTGGAGTTGCATTTCTCATAGATGCTAGTTTTTTTGGTATATCAAGTATTGGTATATTACGGTTAATTACCGTTAAAAAATTGGTTTTTATTTTTGTAGAAGCCATAATAAACATATTGAGTAAATAGTGTACTAAGTTTTTTTTTTTTTTCTTTTTAAATCATCTTAGTATGTAAATCGTTTAGGTGTCTTATTTCAACCACCTTTGAGTCATTTGTTTTCCTTACCAAAATTTTTCCCGATTTTACCCATACATACTTAAATTCTTTTTCTTGTGCCCTTTTTCTGACATTCCAGTGTAGATTTTTATAATAAGGTGTTAGTGCTGCATTGAGGTAAACGTGTTGGGCTCCTTCCCCGTTGAATTTTTTTATCGGATCACTATATTTAGCAGCTAACATGGTGTGAGCTTTTGTGATGTCTGCGAAATTTATCGTGATTTTTTTTTGATCATTTAATTTGTTGGTTATGATTTTGTAGGTATCCTCTGGTGCCATTTTGACGCCCGCGAGCTCCGCGATCCGCGTTACAGTATGGACTGGGGATAAGTTGTCTTGAAATTTTATACCGTTAATTTCTATACTGTTCAATAGGGCTGATTGTTCCAGATCTGCCAGGTGAACTTCTACTGCAGCCAATCTTTTTTCTTTTTCGGCTAGTTCTTCCTTGAGTTTATTTACTTGATTTGGTGTATCCATGATTTTTGACAGTTTGTGTATTATGTCATCGTATTTTTCGTTAACGAAGTTAGTAAAGCTTTTTATTTCTTGTATCTCTGATGCAATTTTGTTGAGCATAACTTCCTTCATTTCTTCAAATTTGGAATTGATAAATTCCAAGATGGAGTCGCTGTCAATGTTAATCATCGACTGATGAGCCTCCGACGGAGAGTCCATTGTGCCAGGCGCGGTTGTTAGTGGTGATGATGTTGATGGTGATGATGTATATCATAATTCATGCTTTATCTTTCAGATTTCATAAGTTAGCCATACACTAAATATTAAAACACACATTCTTAATAAAGCGAGTCCTTACATAGGTGCAATCCAAGTAATACCAGTTACATTGGCGCGAACATAGGTTTCTTTTTCCCTTTTAGATGCTTAGCCGTTACAAAATACCTAATTGTAACTGGTCACCAAACACGGCTAAAGCCATTTTAAGCAACGTTACATTTCTAAATGGTGATTTGATACCAGTGCGATACTGATAGCATCTTCCATTCTTCGATTACGTGGGGATCGGCATTTCCTAGGAAAATCAAATTATAATAGTCTTTGTCTTTTAACCTTTCACAAATTTTAATGGAAGTGCGCCTTGAAAGTTCAAAAAGCTTCAAAAGGTAAGCTTAACGTAATCCGAGACTGGAATATAATTAATTCGATAATGATCAGAAGAAGAGCCATGATTTCTACTATAATAAATACACTTTATAACTTTTCTGATGAAAAGAGATAAATCTCTATGAAATTCCTAGCACAACCCTACTATTTAAAATAGGTATTTAGTTTAGACCATTCCTACTCCAATGTAAACATGTATCACTTCAAAAAGTAACTTTGTAAAGATAAAGCAATTAGATTCATTTGCTAAGTCCCCGCTTTTGTATCCAGTGTAATTTTCATAATAATTTCGATATTAAAATATGTATTTAGCTTAGATCATTCCCACTCCAATGTAAACATGTATACCTTCAAAAAGCAATAAAAAAATACCGTACTTCATAAATATAATAACGATTTAACAATAAAATTGGTCATTAGTAACTCATATTACTTGTAAGGTTTTTCCCTAATCATCATTGAATTGAGCTACAAACCCAAAGTAATTAGCTTACTGGAATATACCAAAATATTTAGAAATTCGACAGTCTAAAACGACTTAGCAACAAATATAATTATTAAAATTGATTAAAATCCTTGTAGACCACCCCTCTCCCCTTCCTCAATATGTTGTGTATATAAACCGTAGACTAAGAATTATTTGTGCCAGTCTGAAAATGGCTTTGACGAGCTAAAACCGGTTACGGTCAAATAAAATTCATCATCATCATCATCTTCTTCCCCTTATCCTATTCGGGTCGGGGACCCATTGCATCGACAAGGCTCCTCCATATGTCCCTGTCTTGTGCTGATTGTTCGACCTCTGTCCATAATAGCCCCATCCTCTCCTCACACAGTTTCTGGAGTTGCCTCGCCCAACTGTGTCTGGGGCGGCCCACTGGACGTCTACCCTCTGGAATCGCACTCAGTATCTTCCTCGGAATTCGGTCATCAGACATTCTTAGCACATGCCCAAGCCACCTCAGTTGCGATTTTTCTACGAACAGTAGCAGTGGTTCAATGTTTAGATCATCTCGGATCGTGGAGTTTCTTATATGATCCCATTTCGTAACCCCTGTCACTCCTCTCAAGTACCTCATTTCGGCAGCTTGGACTCTAGAGCGTGTTCGTTCATTCAGCATCTATGTCTGGTGGCCGTAAGTGAGCGTCGGAGTAAATAAAATTAAGTGTAATAAAGTTTTATACTCGTTTTATTATATAATATATTACAACACTACTGTTTTAAGTACGGAACGTCGTTTTAAAATTGAGTTTTGTAGATTTGGAAAATATATTTGAATGTTAAAAATTACATATAAGATAACCTAAAAATTGTTTGTGTTTCAATTAATCAAACAGAAAACATGTACCTACCGATAAAGAATGAAAAGATGAGTTCTCAAATTAAAAAAAAAAAAAAAACAAATTATAAACAACCGATAAAAATCTTTGAAGGAAAAGGGATAAAGTTAAAAAAAATGTTTCCAGGGGTCGAATATAAATTAGGTCTAAAGTAAAATTTAAATGTATTTTAAACTCTCTATTTGCGGAGTTTAATGACTTCAGAATCGTTTCTGATATTCTAAGAACGATACGATCCTAGGAAACTATTGTTGTAATGTTCCACCCACTAATAAAAGAGCGTTTAACCAGCCAGCGGCCGAAAATCCACATTTCGTCAAAAGTTGTTCGTGCAGGGCGGTTACAATGAGAAAGATTAATTAATTTCCATACTAGCTTTTTAAAATTATAACTCATTAGATTAAATTTCATTCCAAATATGCTTTAATTTAAACCTAAGTACATCCAAAAATGCTGAAAGGCGTGATGATAAAACTATTGAAATAATGTTCTTTTCGTAATTATTTTTTGATTATAAGTATTTATCGTTTTTCAATAATGTCTAAGTTAAATAAGAATGTTAAAAAATCTGAAATATATTAGTCTGTAAGTGCGCAAATAAATACACAAACGGACCAATTTTCGCCAAGAAACACATGCACGTATATATTTTTTAATGATTTTATTTAAACTAAAATTAAAATTCTAAAACATGGGATACCCAGATAATGTATTGATTTATTTTACTGCATGATTATATGATCTGAAATGGTGTGGTATAATACAAAATCTTTTTTGAAAATTTAACAAATCTGCCAACGACCTATGGTATAACCTTATTATACTAAAAATAAACATTTTTTCTCAAAATTTAAAACATGCGAATGCTAGATAAAAGAACAATCTTTAGAAATCCATTTATATTTTTTTGTGGAAAAGAGTCAATACGTCTAAAATCTGATTTAAAAATGACACATTTCTGGTTTTTTCTTAATAATTAATTATGGAAAGCGTCGTTCCGTGAAAAATCCCTTCAGGCGCTCTGTAAATGGGTATAAAAATATAAACATATCCCTTCTTGACATCAATAATGTCAAGATAATATTAATCGAGAATAAAGTTCAATTTCTTGATAATATAATCAGTAATAGATTTGGCATTCAAAACAATAATCATTGAAAACAATCATTTATAGAAAATATCTTCAATAAATCCGGTCGCAAAATAAACTTTCAAAATATGTTCTGGGAAGAGATACATTTATTGTTTATGTTCGCATTCCTTTTAAAGTGGAAACTTCTTTAGTAACGTTGTGATTTGAAACTCGATGAAACGAAAAATAGCGACACTAAAAAGAGACAAACTCGTAGATACATCTATAGGATTTAGCCTGCAAGAGAATAAGATAGTACAATCGGTCTCCTATTTGTGCGGTGCTTCGTAGCCTCTCCACTCTTGTCTATTTTAGTTTTCTGAAGGTTTTGTTACTACCGCGTGTGAGGCCAGTGAGACTATGGC
This sequence comes from Limnephilus marmoratus, assembly GCA_917880885.1. Classification (NCBI taxonomy): domain Eukaryota; kingdom Metazoa; phylum Arthropoda; class Insecta; order Trichoptera; family Limnephilidae; genus Limnephilus; species Limnephilus marmoratus. The sequence goes on along the minus strand of OU862924.1, from coordinate 23,678,842 downwards.
ATCTCCACTTGAGGTGTGTTGTGAGACCGAAGGTAGTGGGGAGGAGAAGGAGATAGGTAAAAGGAAGGTTGCAAAGTTCATGGCTGTTCAGATCTGGTCACCAAATACGGCCAAAGCCATTTAAAGAAACGTTTCAATTCTGAATGGTGGTCTTACACCAGGGCGATACTAAGAGTATCTTCCCTGGGCCCTGAAGAAAATAATTTCCCTCAGGGCCTATGTCATCTGATATTCTGTGTGAAGGGTCTTTTTGAGGAGAGGAAGGAATGAACATTGGCCTTGAAGAGACCAATTTGTAGGAAGAAGGAAACACAGAGGCCGGCAAATCATTCCACAGCCGAGCTGTTGAACACAAGAACGAGTCAAAGAAACGATCCGTTCTCATGTGACGAATAATGTCAACCGTGTACATATGTTAGGCACGCGTTTACGTATGATTTTGAAAGAGTTCATTGAGAAATATCACAAATTAATCAAATACAATTTACACATGCACACCGGGATTCGAACCGATCCATCTCCGACTTGCTAGTCGAGAGCCTCCCCCCTCGACCACGGAGGCCACCGGATACAATGAGTGAAAGCCTAAACAAAGTTTTGACAGTGTTCACAAGTAAAGTCAAATTACCTTATTGAAAATAGCACTACAAAAGTTAACTAGCGAAATGTGTGACAAAAATCATCGCCACTACCCACAAAAATGTCAAGGCCGTAAGTTCAAGTATTCTAGACGATGAACAGTAATATTATATATTATATCGTACAAGTAAAGGATTAGTATGCGGCAGTGGCGGTCGGTGACTTTTTCTATAAAGGATGCTGAAGTATATACCTACCTAATATTAAATATAAATACCTACAGACTAGCCCACGAACAAGATGCGATTACTGACTAAAATAGTACGTCAAATTAGCTCAATAAATCCTTTATGCTTCATATCAATTATTACAGTTATAAAATTAAATTAATTAAATTGATATTCGAAAGATCGGCATCCGTTATTCAAGCCAAATTATCAAATGGTCGTATATAGTCGTACCGAATTAATCCACGTGCTTTGTTATGCTATTCTGTGCACTATGCCTTTACATACGCATTGCGCACATAATGCGTGCAGGCATAGTGCAAAGAATAGCATAAAGTTGTTTTCTGCGCGTTGGCTGCTCTCATCGAATGCGTATATTGCGTCAGGCAAAACTTGGCAGGCAGAACTTAACGCGCATGCGCAAATATCAAACTTTTTCTAACATCGTGGATGTGGAATGAGCATAGAATCCACTGTTGCTGGTATTGGTGCGTTTACGCGACATTCGACACTCTAGCATCGAGAATGGTGTTGTTATTATGTATTTTGGCCCGTTCCGCGCGTCGCGTTTTGTTGTTTTTGGCCGCTGAGGTTGGCAATTGCAGTATTTATTTCTGTTCACGGTTAGATAAATAAATAACAATTATTATTATATTTACTATACGCCTCAAAAGGAAGGGAAGCGCCGCATCCACGGTATATATGGTGGGACCGTGCCTGGTATGTGGCTCTATACACCCGTATATAATAGTAAATATAATACATATAATAGTAATAATAAATATTTTTTCATTATTTGACTTCTCGTCAAACGGTAAAGAAGAAGAGGTAATTCAAAAATAACAGCTTCGCAAATCATTTACTATCTCGTCGCTTTAGTTCGTTTTACTCCAACAGACCAAAACGTAAATCGTGAGAAACAGCGCTTTAAAGTTTTTTTTACGAAAAAGGCATATAAAATGAAATTAGCTAAATTGTAAGTCTACTATAATGTTTTAAAGTATTACAAATTGTTTTTTTTAAGTAAAATATGTTCTAAATGTATAAAATTACGCAGAAAACACGTTTTTAATTTGGATGTTGGCCAAAGTGACGAATTCTTGTTTGCGAAAGTTGGATATTGGACAAAGGACACTGGATGTTAGACAAGAGCGCGTACTCTTGCGTGAAGTTACTTTATCTAACGTGCTTGGTATTACAGGGAGATCGGAAAGTATTTCAATTCATTGAACTTTGATAGGTACTTATGGATTTAGCTTATGTGTCCTATGTTTTCGCGGTGAGACCTAAATATTCGGGTGTGATTTTTAAATAGTTTCTTGTAACATTCGACATTTTTTTAGAAATAATTTGTTTCTTGGTTGGGAAACAAGTTTCAAGAGTAAGTTTTTGTAAAATAATAACATCGTAAAATCATCAATGAAAACGTACGTTTTCAGACAATTATACTTATTAAATAATGTTTCAGGCGTGTTTTATTGTTGGCTGCTAGTCATCAACCGTTAGTCATCAGATAGGTCCTACGTTTATTAGTTATTATTTGAGAGGCGGGTATGGGTACCGCCGCTCCGGGAACCATTTATTGGATAACCAACACCTCTGTCATAGGTCACCCCAAGTGGTTCGCTACGTTTGGTGACTTAGCAGGGGTGGCCGGGTTCGTGGTGTGAGTTTTGTCTGGATCCTGGCGACGGATGCGTCTGCCCACCAACTGCGTGGCAGGCCGGATCGGGAAAGACTGGTTGAGGAAGATCTGTAGACCTCTCCAGCAGGACTCTCGGAACATTGCTTTACCCGCAGTGGGGAGGGATTGATTCATACGTGCGTCACTCCTTGACACACTGACTCCCAGATTCCTACCCACCCCTCATACCTTTTTCTTCCCACAACTTCCTCTACTTCCTTCCCAAAAATGACATAGGCCCTGAGGGGAATTATTTTCCTCAGGGCCTCCTGTGTGGAGCTGTGAAAAGGTCTCCCCAAGTGGTTCGCTACGTTTGGTGACTTAGCAGGAGTGCCTGGGTTCATGGGGTGAGGTTTTTCCAGGTCTTGACGGCGGATGAGTCTGCCCACCAGCTGCGTGGCGGGCCGGATCGAGACAGACTGCGTGAAGGAGTCCTTTGGACCTTTCCAGCCGGACTCTCTCGACCCCACTGCCTTGCACCGCAGTTGGAAGGACAGTTTCTTACGTCCGTCACTCCTATACACCCTAACCTTCAGATTCCTACCCACCTCTCATTCCTATTTCCATCCAAGAACTTCCTATTCTTTCTTTTCTACGGCATATAAATCGGAGATTTAGTATGATCAGACCCGAGAGGTTGGATTGATTTACGGGACTTTATTTTTGTGTTAATACTGCACAAGAGTCCCAACCGCTCCCAACCGTCTGGACCAAGTCAGGCTATACATAGCATACCCAATTTTGTGAGGCTGGATGTAGCGGGAAGGGGATGCAGTTATGAAGGTTTATAAGTACCTGGCTATTCAGATCGAGTCAACAACCAGGGCTAAAGCCATTTCAAGCAATGCTTCAATTCGAAATGGCGGTCTTACATCGGGGTGATACTGAGAGTATCTTCCACTCTGGAACGTGTCGCAAATACAGCATGTATATATATATTTATATGTATATTTTGTTATTGATTTGTGTTATTTCACTATTTAAACATACAAAAACACATATACACGTACGTTTTTTTAATGGTTAAAGTTGTGAAATATGTATATATATTTTTAGATTAGCTCCACACAGGTGGCCCTGGGGAATATAATTTCACTTTGGAGGAGTCTTTATAAGGAAGGTAAGGATAGGAAATTTGGGAAGAAAAAGGGTATGAGGGGTGGGTAGGAATCTGGGGGTCAGTGTGTCCGGGAGTGACGGACGTATGAATCCATCTCTCTAATTGCGGTGCAAGGCGAGAGTCGGGAGAGTCCGGCTGAAAAGGTCAAAAAGCCTCCCTTAACCAGTCTCTCTCTCGCCACGCAGCAGGTGGGCAGTCGTATCCGCCGCCAAGACCTGGACCAACTTTACCCCATGATCCCGGGCACCCTTGCTAAGCCACCAAACGTAGCGAACCGCTCGGGGTGACCTATGGCAGAGATGGTGGTTATTCAATAAATGGTTCCCGGGACGGCGGTACCCATACCCGCCCCCCAAAATAAACAAATCTATCAAAATAAAAATTACTTGTGCACGATGGGATTGAAATTTGCGACATCCGGATCGCTAGTTGAGAGTCTTACCCCTCGACCACAGGAGGCCGTCGTGTGATAACAGAAGTGTAGTATCCAACATTTTAAAATAAAAAGTTAACTCGAAGGATTTTGAAACACAATAGATAGCTACAAGATCTTTATAAATGTGTAAAACAATAGACGACGAGTTCTTTTTAAAAATGATCCTATGTTCGAACACATGCGATGTGATTTACGTCTATTACACAATACAGACTTGTAAAAAAAGAGGTCATAAAATAATCCTAACCACTAACCACATTTTTAGCTTCATAACATCATAACAAATGTATTCCATTATTTGGGGTACCACTTAGTTGGGCCAAATTATTAGAAGGGTTACAAAAGGGGCTGAAATAAAAGAACTGGAAATTGATCTAGGTAAAAAAAGTCAAATGAATGGGATACCTAATCATTAAAAATGTGCGAATAGTAATAACTTTTTTATTGACAATCCAAAGCTCGAACAAAATAAAACTCGAATAGGTAAGAAATAAACAAACACATAAGAAATATGAGGCACTCAATGTATAAAATAATAGAAATGCTTTCATTGTCATTCGGTGTACAATTCCCCCATGAAGATTTCAATAATAAGATATTTATAGGTACACAAATACAACTGTTCTTTGGCACTAAATATACCAAAAATGTTTTCATTGTTACACTAAGATTTGTTTGATTAAAATAATAAGATACTTTAGGCATTAAATGTACCAAAAACAAAAACTTCTTTATTTCCTCATTCTAATAATTAACATGTTTTAAATATCTCAGGTAGAATTCTGACACAAATATTTGGTAGATAAACACATAAATATTAGGTACTAAAAGCAAAAAAAAAACTCCTGGATTGTCTTTATTTTAATAATTGTGTTTTGTATTATCAATTTGGGAGGCGGGATTGGGTACCGCCGCCCCGGAAACCATATATTGGATAACCACCATCTCTGCCATAGGTCACCCCGAGTGGTTCGCTACGTTTGGTGATTTAGCAGGGGTGCCCGGGTTCATGGGGTGAGGTTTGTCTAGGTATTGCAGGCGGATGACCAGGACACACTGAACCCCAGATTCCTACCCACCCTTTAAACCCTTTTCCTTCCCAGAACTCTCCTCTCCCTCCTTTCCCAAAAAAACCCTCCACACAGCATCCCCAAAGATGACATATCTTGAAGTGAACTCCCCTGTGTGAAGCTCATGTAAAAAAAAAAAAAAAGTAGGTATTCTTACACAAAGATTAAAATAATTAGATAAAGGTAGATAAACATGAAGCTATTACTCACTAAATGTGCCAAAAACAGAAACTCCTTCGTTGTACTTATTCGAAAAATTGCCTTGTTTTAAATATCATATGTAAGTAGAATTTTTACACGAAGATTTGGCTGATAAATATACAGATATTTTAGGAACTAAATGTACCGAAAATGAAAACTCCTTGATTTCCTTATGTTAATAATTGGCTTGTTTTAAATATCATAAGTCGAATAATTACATGCAAATTTTGTTGATAAACAAACGGATATTTTAGGAACTAAATATACCGAAAATTAAAACTCCTTCATTTCCTTATTCTAATTGTTGGCTTGTTTTAAGTATCTGAAGTATAATTATGCTTTCACTAAGATTTGGTGGATGGACACATATATTAGGTACTATAAAACTTCAGTCCTTATTCTAATAATTGTGTTTTTTGAAATATCACAAGTAGGTATTTGTTTGAACAAAGATTTAAATAATTACGTAAAGGTTGATAAACATACCGATACTACGCATTAAATGTGCTTAAAACAAAAGCTCATTCAATGTTCTTATTCTTATAATTGTTTTAAATATCATAAATAGGTATTTTTACACGAAGATTTAAATAATTACGTATAGGTAGATAAACGTACCGATACCTCTTCATACACATACGCCTTAAGGATCAAATTCCGAGTGTATTCCGTATAATGTCGTCTTTTATTGATTGATTTTAATTGTTAATTGATTTTTCTTCAATTTCAGTCAATTCGTTTTAATATTTTAATTGGTTAAATTAAATTAAAACAGTGACGAAGGTTACTTCAATTTTTAGTACGATATTTCACCACAATATAGAACTTGGCATTTATTACAATATTTTCTCAAAAAATACACAACTTTATTATAACCACCCTGTAACGGACGACAAGTTGAAACAATTTACTGAGAAAATATTGTAATATTAATTATCTGTTATGTTTTCCTTAAAATTTTTTATCCTTTTCCACAGTTTACATCTTTATGCATTTTGTCTGAAGAAATCTCCTAGAAAACCACTAAAGTAACTTGGTAACTAGCATAATCATAAGTGAAGATATTTATTTTCGTGGCGCTAAACGGACGAATGTTTGGAATGAAAGCAATCACGTGGTCCTCCGCTGCGCTGCTATTGGCTGTGTGGTCTGTTAGAGCAATACGCCCGGAACCGAGAGTTTGAATTTCGCACGTTGGCTAAGATACAGCTTGGATGTTGGAGAAATTCCTATGAAATTTGACTGAACGGCCGGTTTAAAAACGGGAGTCCTTTTGGCCAACGTGTGGATGTTGGATAAATACGCTCGAAATGTTGTTTCATTTTGGAGGACGTAAGACAAAGTGCGTTTTGAAAACCCCCTAAATAATTTTTTTAAATTTTTTTTTCACTTGCATTCTATACATAAAGACTTTCTGAGAACTACTGCATACTTAACTCAATTTCGCTAAAAATGGTCTGTTGGAGTAAAACGAACTAGAGCGACGATCTGTAACTCTATGTTAAAAACGTTCCCTTGCACAAGTGGCACAATTTAAGTTTTCACTTGCTAACCTAAGTAACAAAAGCACCTTCTCAATACGGCAAATGATTTAAATGACTTGCTAATCCATTGTAATCGTGTAATGAGGAATAATCGGTTCTCCTAATGATGACCATATAAAACTCCTCCCAACAAAGCGCATGAACGACGATCCCGCTAAATTGAATTCCTCTTTAAGGTTTATCCTCGGTCGTTAGTCGTAACGGGCGCCGTTACCCGTTACCCGCCGCCCGCTATCCGTTACCGACGCCGACGCCCAGTGATGGAGCGTCGTTAGACGTGACGCGCTTCAAGCACCATCGATGCATAATTGAATAACTGTGCACCTGACAAGCCAGAACTCACTGGCAAGTAAGAAGACAGTTTATTTGCAAATACTAAGGCGATTCGTTCCGCCATTTATAAAGTTTTCTGACATTGAATACTTGCACATTCCGAGTAAGTCATTTAAAGACTTATTTATCGAGATGGTGTATGTGTACGTACACATACCACGAATATGCTGCTTTTGTATTTCATTCAACAAAATTTGCAAGTGAGTGTGCTAAATATATGGATATACGTAAAGAAAGGAAGGCTGATGTTAGCGTAATGGATAGGTTTAATCATCCGGAAAGAATACAAGGCTGATGCTAGTGCAATGGGTGATTGTCAAGAGAATTCATGTTCAACTCTTTCATAGATGGCGCACGTATAATTATTTTAGGGAAAAACGCTTTTTACAAGTTATGATTTAAAATATGAAGAATAATTAATTGTTTTTGCCTGTACATACGCAATATGAATATGAATAAACAGTTTTGTTAATAAGAAAACTCAAATCGTTCAAGAAAAACTAACAAACACAATATTGCTTCGGTGATTCAATCCAATGTTGTATTTGTTAGCCTTTTTTGAAAGATTTGAGGTTTTTCATTGACAACAATATTTATTCATATTTATATTGCGGATTAATTTATCTATATATATATATAACAAAATATGTTTGTTTCTGGGTTTGTATGTATGAGGCCTATGCGTTGCTAAACCATTCATCCGATTGCGATGAAACTTTGGAGATTTGATGTTCGAGTGCCCGAGATGGTTTCTGTATACAATATTGAGCTCTTGCAGCATGAAATTACGCGTTGCTAAACCGTTCATCCGATTGCGATGAAACTTTGGTGATTTGATGCAGGGGTGGTGGTGGGAGAGGGGGGAGGGGGGGTGTTGTGGGGGGAGGATGAGAGGGAAGGGAGGGGGAGGGTGGGGAGGTGGCGGAGTGGAAACCCCCCTTACACCATGCTAGCGAAGCCGCGGGAAAAAGCTAGTTCTTAATATTTTATAACTTAAAGGCATAACTTGTAAAAAACGTTTTTCCGTAAAATAATTATAAGCGCGCCATGTATGAAAGGGTAGAACACGAATTCTTTTGATAGTCACCTTAATATCCGTAGAGATTTCAAGGGTGAGATTAGCGTACTGGATAAGTTTAAGTTCCTGAAGGGTTGCAAGGCTGAAGTTAGTGTAATGGTATGCAATGCGTTAGTGGAAGGGGTAAGTTAGGAATTCGGAAAGAATGAAAGGATGGTGTTAGCGTGGTGGTTATGTTTAAGATCAGGAAGTCATGCGCATCTGATGTTAACGCCAACCTGTCCCATTGTCTTGTCTATAGTCTTACTAACACTTATTGTATCTTGTATTTCCCGCTAAGCACTTGCGTAGTTAGCAGTACTAACAACATATGCAGGGACACTGGAGGTCTAGATTTGTTCAAAATTAAATGTAGATTCGTTCATTCAAAAAAATTAGAGTCCTTGCGAGAGCCTTAAAGGATTAACCATCTGTTACTTATACCAGGGCGGGTAAGTGGTGGATAACCTCCAATGATGTTAACACAGTGGATACATTCAAGATGTGGAATGAATGCAAGGCTGATGTTAACGCATGCATATGTTTAACAACCGTAAAGAATGTGACGCTGATGTTAACGTAACTGACAAGTTAAAGATCCAGAATGGTTGCAATGCTAAAGTTAACAAAACGTATTAGTTTACGATCTGGGAAGGATGCAAGGCTGATGTTAAGGTAATGGAGACCTGGAAATAACGCAACTGATGTTAACGAAATGGATAAGTTTTAGATCCAGAAATAATGCAAGGCTGATGTTAGCCTAATGAATGAAAATATCTGGAAAGAATGCGAGGCTGATGTTAGTACAATGGATAAGTTTAAGATGTGTAAATAATGCAAGGCTGATGTTAGCGTAATAAATCAATTTAAGATTTGGAAAGAATGCGAGGCTGATGTTAGCGTAGTGGATAAGTTTACGGTTCTGAAAGATTGCAAGGCTGACGATAGCGTAAATATAGAGTTGTATGGCAGTCCAACCATTCTGCAAACCCCTGAGAGAGGGTAGGCATGATGGTAAGTTTGATCGAAAATAAATAGAATAAGGTCAATGCTTTACTATTAAAGAACCTTATCCACAGTTCTAAGCTTAGATAATAACCTAATGATTAGGAAATACTTGTAATATTTTGAAATTTCTATCACGGTGGAATTGTACCAGTTTTTTTAACCCGTCTGCTTGGTTCATTATATTCGCACCTCACATTCCGGACGCCTCCATTTCTCCCGTAAATTCTGAAACCGTCATTTTGGATAGAGATTGTAAAATATCTTTGCAAGATAGCTTTCATATTTCAAAGACAATAAGAAGCATTATTTCGTTCTCTTTCTGGTTAAAAGAAAAATATATATTTTTGCATGAGAAGAAGAGAGATATACAGCTTTTAAAATGTAAGGTCGCTTGGGACGTTTTTGGTGTTATGAAAGTATAACGGGATTACGTGTTTTGGGATGTATTTATTCCCAAACAAGTAGACCAGACGGGTTAAGGAAAGTGTCAAGTTATTGCAGATAAAATAATTTTCCACCCCGAAGGGGTTTATGGGCTGGAGACTGCATTTATGGATTAATCTATAAAAATTAAATACAAAAGTGTTAGAAATCTGGTAATAACTTGTTATTTTAGCAAATTGTATCAAAATCATGAAAACACAGTTAAAAGTTTTGTTTAAACTGTTTACGTGTGAGTCAATACAAATTTTAAATAAACCATTGAAAATTTTTAAAACATGTGAAAATTTCATAATGATGTAACACACGTTTCAATAGATTTTCCATTCTCATAAAAAAAGATTTTGCTTAATAGTGAAGATTACTCGTCTTAGCTAAAGACGTGTCTTTAAGGGTGTGTATGAAGCGAGTGATGTGGCGGTATATCCTCTCTACATACCTTGGCTCCTTGTACTTGCAAATATAACCCCGCCAAATATCAGGCGAGAGATTGCAACACTGAGGGAATACAAGAAGGCGCTGCAAAAAAGCGAAATACCCTTGCACGATGATGTCGTTTCTCACCCGGCTTGCCGCTTAAAGTCTCGAAAACCCTTCTGGACGGAAGGAGAAAGACTCCTTCGAACACCTCTCACCCCAGAAGATATGTGGAAGCTTGAGTGGCAATCAGCCAACGTCAAAAACGCCGATCTCGTGCAAGACCCCACTGAGAGACAGCCTGGGCTCTCATTGCCTCGCAAACTCTTGACTGCCATCAATAGAATAAGGTGCTCACATAGCCGTTGTGCTCACATGATGCATAGATGGGGCCTTAAAGAGTCGGCGACGTGTTAATGCGGTGCGGTGCAGACCACCGAACATGTGGTCAACGAATGCCCGCTCCATTCATTCCCCGGCGGGATTTATGAGGTCCACAGGGCAACGCCTGAGGCCCTAGACTGGCTCGCAGACCTAGATGTCCCCCTCTGACCCCCCACCATACGAAAGAAGAAGAAGAATACCCCTGAAACGGCGTGCCGATTATGTAATTGGTTGGTTGGTAAGTAATTTTTTTTGAACGGTCTAATTTCGTACCTGTACAAATTGTCGGTAAATTCTTTGAAAATCGAATGCAAAAGCCTAAAGCAAATATTTGATGTACGCAGACCAAAATTCCGTTCGAAATTTTAAATCCGGTTTTCCCATACTTATCGTTTCATAATATAAAAGGTTAAATCAAGTTATTCAGGCTGGGAAAGATCTGATCTACCCACACAAATTGCTTGAACGATTTTACAAAATGCCATTACTTTAGGCCTTTAACACTAGAAAGACCGGACGGAGTCTTCATTTTGACGGCAGCCCGAAGTAAAGTTACGATATAATGCTTAATAATTATTGTATTGGTGTGACTTTTTTTTACATTTCATGATTTATGGTTTAACAACTATGGTGAAAAAAACAGGTACGAGTCTTAATTACTTTTTGAGATATATTGACTTATACCTACAAAGACCGCCACCGTCAATGTGACGATTTAAGCCATAATGCTGAGTTTATTTACAATCTTCTTTAACAACATACCTGTTCCTCCTCGTTTATGATAGTACTATTATGTCTGTCTCTTTCTTTGGGTGTCGCGTATCATTGGAACTCGATCTGTATGTTGATAGGTCACTGTCACATAATTTACAAAAATACCCAAAAAATATATCTCTCGCCAAAATTTATTTTGTGGCTTATTGGAGAAGGATAGTGTACACAAATACCAGAATTGATACAGCTGCGTTTGCTTCTGAAGAACTGACGGAATCTTTTTCGGGTGCCCGGGTTCATGGGGTTAGGTTTGTCCGAATCTTGGCAGCGGATGCGTTTGCCAAACAACTGCGTGGCAGGCTAGTGGAGACTAGTTGGGGGAGATGTTTTGACCACGCCATCAGGACTCTCAGAACATTGCCTTGCACCGCAGTGGTGGGGACAGATTCATACGTCCGCCACTCTTGAACACACTTAACCCCTGTTACCCACCCCTCACCTCATTTCCTTCCCAGAACCTATTTTTCTTCCTTCCCCTCTAGGTACCCTCCACACAGCATTCCAAAAGATGACAAATGCCCTAAGGGGAATTATTTTCCTTAGGGCTTTTTTGTGGAGCTAATTTAAACGAAAAAGAAAAGAAACCGGAAAATAAAACTTCTGAAAGACGACAGTGCCAAATTAATAAAAAAATATAATAAAAAATAAATAAATGACACGTGTGATAATTGTAAGAAACCCGTTTGCGGAGAGTGCATTCGATTTTATAAAAAAACGTATCAATTCGATATTGTACAAACATAACACATGCTTGTACTAAAATTACAGCATTTTGCACTCACATGTTTTTTTCCAGGAAGCCCCAAGGAAAAAAAACTTTCAGGGCCTATGTCATCTTTAGAGATGCTGTGTGCATTGGTGTTTTTAGGGAAAGGAAGGAGAGGAAGTTCTCGGAAGGAAAAAGTGTGAGAGATGAATAGGAAAAAAATCGTAAATGTATCCGGGAGAGATGGACGAATGAATCCATCCCTCCCACTGCGGTGCAAGGCGACGGGACAAGAAAGGTCCTGCTGGAAAGGATAAGATAAGTGTCTCCCTCAACAAGTGTCTCCCGACCCGGTCCGCTACGCAGTAGGTGGGCAAACGGATTCGCCACCTAGACCCAGACAAACCTCACCCAATTAACCCGGACACCCCTGCTAAGTCACTAAACGTAGCGAACCACTTGGAGTGTCTTATGGCAGAGGTGTTGGTTATGCAATAAATGGTTCCCAGGGTAGCAGTACCCATATCCGCCTCTCAATTTGAAAAAAAAAAATCATCAGCCGTCAAATTGACGGTCGTGGTCTTTATAGGTATGGAGCAGTACCCGGTCTTTCTAGTGTTAAAGATATACCTTTAATTACCTTTGTATAATATAGCCTTTTGAATCTTGTTTTAACACGTAAATAACAACTTTGGGTCACATTTTTCAGGTCTCAATGAGAAGCAAAAATATAATATTTTGGTGCCTAAAGTGATTGGCGAATTAATAAAATGAACAAAACTGCCTTAAATTTCAAAAATTTCTACTTACGAACCCCTTTTCGGTTGTGGTTTTATTGTACGAAAAGGAAAATTAAATTCTTTAGAAAATTATCGTAAAACATTTAAATATTTGTGCCTGAGCTTAGCATAACACACGTGAATAAATCGATATCATCAGGCGACTGGTGTTAAACGGGAATTTAAACCTTATCGCAATGTACATTAGGAAGTGTTATTGTTAGCGGTCTGATTCCGTAAGTAAATTTATTTTTCTGAAACAGTTTTAACTACTGTCAAACAAATATGTGAACAAATGATTTCTGTTCTGGTTTTATTTTATCTGAAAAAGGTTGATTAAGAAAATATCTTAAGTATGCCCTATTTTGTTTCACAATTTTCAAGAAAAATAAGAGAAGAAAATTAGCGATACTAAATCTGATAGACGTAAATAAAATAAAATAGAATCAAAAATCGTATTCAAAATCAATAGGCCACTTGCATCTTTAAAAAAAAATTGTTTAGGCAAATATTCTAAGACATTCCGTATTTTTTTATTGTTTTTAATCGTATTTTTGAAACCCTGGCGATTTTTTGAAAATTTCAATCCGAAAAATCAGATCATTTTTTATAAACCGGAGAGACGGGACATAATTTTATGGTTGTGAAAAAACGATAATTACATAGCCGAAAATCATTTTTAAAAAAGAACGTGTTTCACAAGAAAGGGCACAGGAGAATAACGAGGCATGCTAAAAATATTACATCTCATAAATATTTTTTTCCTTCATCCATCTTATTGATCATAAATCATTATAGTGTTCAACGTCTATATTACTAAATCCAATGTAATATACTTGTACTTGTAAATTACAATAATAATAAGAATATTTTAAAATTTGATTTTGTTAAAATCAACACCACTACCATTATACCTCTAGAACACGTAAAGACATCGTAAAATGTACGGGGTTCTATTCATAACATCTGTCAAAAAGTCAAACCAAACCGCAGAGAACAAACAATAAATCTAGTGAACGTTAAATATCAAATTCAAAAATTCGCCGGAAATCAAAGTGTTGCCATATAAAAAAAAATAAATCAGTGTGGAATTTTACAAAATTAATAGGAACATTTTCGGAAACGGGACATTTTCATATACTGACTTCACAGGCCCAAATAATGGATTTATTTATTTAAAAATAAAAAAAAACTATACATTTCTAAAATATTTTACTAACATTTTCATAATCTTAGTAAAAAAATCTATCCACACGATTTTTTCCAAGTCGTTATGAAATCCATTCAAGTGGCCTATTATGATGGCACAGACTAACTCGTTGTCTTAACGAATAGCTTTGGTTTGAAGTCTTAAGGAGAATGAAAAATTAAAAAAAAATACGTTAACGAATTTGTAATAAAGGGCGTTAATTGACTTTTCTAATGACAATCTCATGAAGCCTACTTAACTTACGAAGAAAAGCATATCACCATTAATGGATGAAGGCAATATAACTCTAATAAATGTATTTATATTATATGCTACTAGCTGACCCGGAGGACTTCGTACCGCCTCAAAATCAATAACTAATGTGTTAACTTATTAGCTGAATTAAATTAAGTTTTTTTTAACTTAAAAATTACACAATGAAGCGATTTATTGATTCGCAACTGCCCGTGTTTTGTTTTTTTAATCAGAGATGGCGTTGTGTATGGATTTATAATTTTTGTGATTTTCTTACTTTTCCACTTACTTACGGGAATTGCGTTTCATTTTCTTTATACGTGTGAGGGAGATTTATTATAATTATTGTATTTTTCCTTTGAAAGGGTGCAGACATACATTTACCGTTTATCCCGTTTTCGACTGTTGATATTTAGTGTGTAAGAAAGAGGGGCAGCATTATATGTTTAAGAACATAAGCAAAACAATCGGCGCATAGACATTTGACGTTTGTGAATTTTTGGAATTCACTCACTACTCCATATTATATTTATCACAACATTCCTGGAGCTTTTTCAAAAGATGAGAATTCGTTCCGTACAAAATGTATTAGAAATTTCTTTATAAGTTTTTTTTCGTGAAATTTTCCGATGTTTTAATAGCTATTCTACTATTCGGGTCGGAGAAAAATCCTACAAATAAAGGTCATAAAAATTGGTTTTGTCGTTCTCGAGTTATAAATGGTGTAACTAACCCGACTTTGTTTTATATATTAAGATTATTTTTCGAGTTGTTTGGAGCATTCGAAAAATTAAGCATGGAATAATAACTATGCTTCGCAGATGTTTCAAGGTGTTTTTTTTGCATTTAAATTATTCCGTTCATAAAGAAGCCTTGATTCATGCAACAACTGTTTCTAAAAGCAAATATAAAACAGCGTTGGGCGAAGCATAATTATCCCTTACAAGCGATCAAGTAATCGGTTTATCTTCTACTTAATGGCATAATCTGCTTAAGCCTCCTTTTCAGCAATTATTCCGTCCCTCTTAACAAGAGCGGGTCCAAAATCCATTTGAATACGCAGAAACATGGTCGAAAGGGACATAATCCATTTTGCCATATCTTTTATATTATTGGAACTCTAAAATCTTCCCATATAACTCGATTACCCCTCATTTTATCTCCCTCAGTGAGACTAAACGAGATTTTTTCCGATTTTATACGAGAAATTTTCGCATGCAAAAACTTTTGTGTTTTTTGTTTGCTAATTTCTTGTGAACTAGAACGAGACGAGCGGTTACGTTAGGTTTGGTGCACGTTCTTTAATATTTTAACTATTGCGAGACCTTATTAAATAGATATAAATGATATTTCAATAATTAATGTATTCTGAATAATAAAGAAAAGGAGTAAAAAATAGTTAGGTGCTATGAAAATCATACGACGTGCAGTTATTTTTTTCTTTTTTTTTTATATTTTCATGTAGAGGGAAGGGCCTATATGGGCGAATGCCTAAGTTATAAAAATTCGTCCAGACATTTTTGCTCTATTTTAAACGAGTCATGTTTAACGCTCCCTCTAACATTCGTATTTACATTAAACCATCTTCGTCTTCTTTTTTAAGATAAGCCTTGCCTCCGCATTCCGAATTTCTACAGTTTTATTTATAACATACTAGCTGGTTCCCGGCATGCGTTGCTACGCCATTTAATAAAGAAATTGTTTCTTTCCCAGGTTGCCGGCATGCGTTGCTACTCCATTTAATATAGAAATTCTTTCCTTCCCATTCGTCCCATTCCTCTTCCGCCTCTCCTTCCTCTCCCGCGTCCCCTTCCCCTCTCGCGTTCCCACTTCGCCTCCTCCACCTTCCCTCTCCCCACTCCACTCCCCCCCCCCTTCCCCAATCCCGCGACCCGAGTTCCCCTCCCCCCTCTCGCATTCCAAACATTCAGTCCCGGTACATTCACGTTTCAAACAGCTCGCGTGTCACCTGTTGCAATTTTTTTATACAAATTTCATAATGCCAGAGCTCATAAGTGATTTCATACAAACCTTATCCTGACAATAACGAACACAAAAAAAAGAATTATTCAATTTGGTGCAGTCGTTCGGAAGTCATGCGCGTACATACATTTCGGCGATTCATTTTTATTTATATAGATAGATTTCTCTTGAAGTTTTTTAAGTTTATAAAATAACATATGTTATTTTTTAAGATAATATCTATATTTATGTTAATATCTATGTTTTTACTTATGTCGACGGGATAGCACCTAATCCTAAACATGGAAACACCTCAGCACAGGTTCGCCTGGTGAGGTGTTCACAAAATACTACTATTAACCTATTTACATAGGGTTACGGATCATTATTTTTTTTTTCTTTTACTAAACTTATTATCTATGTAAACCAATGTATAATTTATAAAGTGTATGTTCAAAAATAGACCACATTTATCGAGTCGGCAAGGAAATTATAATAAATTTATTTTATAGAAAAAATCGCAAAGTATAGTCCAAAAGTTATTAAAAACACATTTATGAAAAAAATCACAGCGTCTTTTCAATGCAAAATAAGCATTATTTGTCTCGAGATTTTGGTTCTATTTTAAACGAGTATTTTATTAAACATTTTCACAGTTTTAGCTTAATTATTATTGTTTTTAAACGACTTCAAAAAAAGGAGGAGGTTCTCAATTTGACTATATTAAAAAAAAAAAAAAAATTGTTACCTCAGAACTTTTGATTGGGTGAACCGATACTGATGATTCTTTTTTTATTTGAAAGCTGGTACTTTCCTTGTAGTCCCATTTCAATTTGGCCCAGTTTTGACAATGGAATCTACGAGAAAACCATATACCATAACCAGTCTTATATTTGCATTAAGTATGTGCGCGACAAATGGACGAATAACTCAATATAACGCCAACCGATTTCGATGACTCTTTTTTTATGGAAAGGATGTACTTCAAGGGTAGTTTGATGAGAGTTTGGTTAGGTTCTGATTATGGGATCCATGACAAAGTAACGGAACTCTTCAATTCTTAGGAGCAAATTAACGATACTCGGCCGAATCTTTTATAGGCTATCCGGATCTTTTAGTCACTTACCGTTACGTCTTTATGGTCAAGTAATGTCTGTCTCATATGAGCAGCACGTTTAGTAGGTCTACCCATATTCAGACAAATTAGTTAGTGTACTTCAGATTCACTAAAAATCAAAAAATAAACAAAAATTTTAACAAAAAAAATCGACTATAAAAAAAACTTGGAGTCGGTATCAGCCAAGGTAACTACATACGTAGTTTTAGGTGAGATGCGCTTGTGTCGCACGCGCGACTTGACGCGTGCCCGGTGTGTTCACTTGACAGCTCCCCTCCCGCCGCGGCCCCGCTCTCGCCTCTCACCTCTCATCGCGCGTGCGACACAAGCACATCTCATCTATAACTAAATATGTAGTAATACAAACCTACCTTGGCTGATACCGGCTCCAAAAATTACAATCGTAACTACATATTTATGAGTAGAAAAAGTAAGTTGTAGAAGAATACGCAATTATTTTTTAACTTTTTAGTGCATTTTATTTTCAATATAAAACACATATAAATTTGTTGTAGACCACTTTTATTTTATACACACTCTACCGGTTTCGGGAGCACCCTTCCTTCGTCAGGAGAATATTATAACTAAACTATGATACAGAATGTTGACAGATATACAAATCAGGTGTTTGAGTGGGAGGTAGGCAAAGGGGTGGGGGTAATTAGGGGATTTCCGGAAAGAACAGAGCGGTTAATTGGAAAAATATTTAGAATGGGACTGAAAGAAAAGTTAATTTGGTTATTCAAAATACTAGCATTATTATTTAGGGATTTTCTGATTTCTAGTGCTTCTAAATTATCTAATTTTTTGCTTTTATTATTACGGTGAAGAATTTTAGCCCCTGTGTCCTTATTAAAAGTGTGATCTGTGGAAATTAGGTGATTAGCAAACTCTGAAAAATAATTATTATTTAAACATCTTAAATGTTCTGTGATTCTGATATTTATATTTCTAGTTGTCTTACCTATGTAGAACGAAGGACAATCATTGCAACATAGTTGGTAAATGCCTGAGTGGCTTAATTTATGATCTCTATCTTTAGTGTTTTTTTTATTTTCTTTCGGAATAGTTTTTTTTTTGTTAAAATTTTTGTTTATTAATATTAGCGCGCTCCCTAAAATTCGTACTTACATACATATCTCCCCTTCTTTATCTTTTTGAACGCTTACCTACTACCGGGCTTTAATGCTGCTTAAATAAACTTGACGCATATTATTATATTTATCCGGTATGCATACCTTAATTATATATCTATATTATTTAGCTTAATTATGTACATATAATAAAAAAATCGCATCAAATGTATTCAACGAATTAAAAATATACCTATATCTAAAATTATGGCTCTGAAAAAGTAATGGTATGGACGTAAAATAAAAAGAAAACAGAAAAAAACTTTAATTCCGCGCAAACCTACAATAATGGTACTGATCAAAGAACATTCCCGTGTATCTTTTTTAACAAGATATTTTAAACGTGTATGATTGATGTGTATTTATAATTAAACGTTTGTTGAGAAATATATCTCTTCTAAGGGTTAGGCACACCCAGAACAAAAAAACCAACTCCTGAAACTACACAAAGTTTAGATGGCCTATTAAACTTGGAATTGAATTCCCTGGGAGAGAAGGTTCTTTGTTTCCTTCTGTATCCCCTGGGCCTCTATTAAAATTCAAACTAAGTAAAACAAAACAAATTTTCTGTCTTCTCATTAAAATGTTACGTTATTTTACTCCCAATAAGCAAACACGGGAAAACACAATTTTCTTGAAAATGAAACCGTCAAAAGAAAAGGTATCCAATCTTCTGAATTACGGAGACTTTCAATAAATTTGTGCCTTATAGGTAATTTCTTTGAAAGGCGAGTATAATAATTGATTGAATAATATATCAAACGGGGATCGCAAAGAAGATGAAGCGATGTTTTGCTTTCGGACATGGATATTTTTTATTCATTTTTCTTTCTGGTTAAGCCTCGATGACACATGGCGAGTTACAAGCTACTATCTAAAAGCGGGTAAATCGGCGAGTGAGATTGTCATGATGACACACAAAACTGTCCACTCGCTCAGAAGCGTAGGAAACTGAGGCCGTTGCTAGCGCCAGTAACAAGAATAACGACGCCTGCGTGAACTAATTCTTCACATGTTTGACAGTCGAAATCAGCTGTTTATCGGAAGCCATGTTGGAAACATAAATAAACCAATCACGAGCAAGCGGAGCAAGCGTGTAGGCGAGTAAAGTTGACGACCTTTCAACTTTTTTTCATAGATTTCAACAATCTGCTAGTCGCTGCTAGTTAGCAAGTAACACGATGACACTGGGCGAGTTTACAAACAGATAGTGAATTTCCCAGATAGTAGCTTGTAAACTCGCCCTGTGTCATCGACGCTCTAGGGTAGTTAAATCTTTTCATATAAATGAGAAAGCTAAACGAACACAAGAACGGAGATATAATACTAAAAATTTAATAAGTTAATAATATTAGCTGTTAATAATTAATCTGGTCATTTTCCTATACAGGGTGTCCGGGGGTAAAGTGCATTAACTTCGGGAGGTAATTCTACATGATGGTAGGAGTAAAAAAGATTAATAACTTTTTTCGAAATTCCGACATTTTTTTTCCCATGCAAAAAGACGTACCTACTAAAAATCCTTAGTGTGAGGTACGATCTTAGGGACCGTACCCATACTGCGTGACACGTTTAGGGGGGGGGGGGGGGGTCTTCAAAATGTCACGCTCCATACAAATGAGCGGCGGGTTGCTTAGGATTTTGGTCACCGGGGGGGGGGGGGGGGGGTTAAAAATTGCAAAAATTTGGTCACGTAGTATGGGTACGTTCCCTACTTGCTGAGAGCCTGCCGGGCGCCCGACTCGATTGTGATTTGCCCGTATCGTAACGGCGGAAAATAATAAATCTGGCCGCTTACGCCGGACTAATTTTATCTTTTTACCTCAAAACTACCCCCAAACGTTGGAATTTCGAAAAAAGTTAGTTATCTTTTTTACTCGTACTATCATGTAGAATCACCTCCCGAAGTTAATGCACTTTACCCCCGGACACCCTGTATAGACCGCCACGAAACTCTGTTTCGACACGCACTTCTTGCTTCATTCACATTCATTTATTGTATTATGTATACTCTTTATGTAATTAACACAAATAATTTTTTAATAACCCCCCCCCGCTTCCCAAGTTTTTTTTTCAAGATTGTTTTATTCTCTTTGCAAACCCGTCAATAACATTCTTCTTAGTGAGCAAAGTTATGAAGACCCATTTTTCAACAGTCCTATCCTACCCGAATGGTTTAGTATCTTTAGAGTATAACACGGCAGGTAGGAATGCTGTGTTTGCTCTACCCGTATTTCAACGGGAGGTGCTCTAAAAAACTAGCGTCATTGAACCCTTCGGTGTCAGCTCATAGAGACGCCTAACCCCTGACCTATTTTAAACGACCCATTTTCCACAAAAATGGGTCGTTTTTACGATCCGTTTGGCACAGCAGCCGGACTGTACAATAATATACCTACTCGCGTTTAATATTTCCCCACCCTTCAATGGGCGTATCCCAATTCAGTAATTTGAATCGGGAAATGACATAAAAAAACATGTAAAATACACGCATGTGTGCCCATAAGGGCATAATTAAAAGCATGCACAATCTGCTCCTTTATAGATGGCGCTAATATAATATTTTAGGAAAAAACACTTTTGCAAGTTGTGCTTTAAAATATAACATGCATGATTATTCGACGACCTCCGTAGTCCAGTGGGTAAGACTCTTGACTCACGATCCGGAGGTCGCGGGTTCGAACCCGGCATGCGCAAATAAATTTTATTCGATTAATTTGTGTTATTTCACAAATAATTCATTTAAAATAATATATAGTATATTTGCGGCATGTTCCAGAGTGGAAGATACTATTAGTATCGCCCTGGTGTAAGACCACCATTCAGAATTGAAACGTTGCTTGAAAATGGCTTTAGCCGTGTTTGGTGACCAGATCTGAATAGGCAGGTACTTCCCAACCTTCCTCTTCCCCACCTCCTTCCCCTCCCCACTACCTTCAGCCTCACAACATACCCCAGTTGGGGATGCCATAGTCTCACTGGCTCCAGACGGGAGCAGTTGAGATTCTTGTGCGGCATTCACTGTAAAAAAAAAAAAAATTGTTTGCGCCTGTACATACACGAATGAATTTGAATAAATACATACATATATAAATGTAATGTTCTTTAATTGTGTCTTACTAGCCCACAATAATAATGAATACAACGTAAGTTCGTTTTATTCTTTATTGGACTTTACAATGGATTCAAGTAGTATTATATATTTTGTCAATTGTAGCGACTGGTTACTAAGGCTTCTAGAATAGATCTGAACGCGGCGGCGGGCCCGTCAGCTGTTCTCATGTACCGAGAGCCGCTCGCCAAACTTCGGAAACCAGAACATTTCCGAGCGACGATGATATCCAACACATCGACAATTACATACACTACAATAAAAGATCTCAATTCTTTCAAAAAATACATACAAACAAAATATTGTATCGGTGATTCAATCCAATATTGTATTTGTATACCTTTCTTGAAAGTTTTTATAAGGACAAAAACATTTATTCAATTCATATTGCGTTTGTACGGCCGCAAAATAATAATTCGTCTTAGGTAATTGTAATAATATTCATAAAATAATTAAACTCGCGCCACCTTTGAAAGAGCAGATTATGGTTTCTTTTTAAGTCCCTTAAGTAAAAGCATGTTTAAAATATTTTTAATGTAACTAAGCAACAACAGCAAAAGACGAAGCAATGGCTTCTGTTATGGCAAACGTGAACAATGCTGTTTCTCGCCGTTAAATTATTTCAAAGAAATAAATCGTTTACAGGCGAAACAAAGCAACACGTTTGGCAACAATCGAGAAACCTTTTATTATCGTTACAAGACGTTCCCAGAAGAAGGTTTCCCTCTCAATGTTACTAGCTACTTGTGTGTTCCGGATAAACTGTACGAAGATTACTAAAGTACCCAGTGTCTGGCAGGACCGGAGAGGGAAGTTCGCCCGTCGTGGAATGCTTTGAATGCGCAAAAAAGAGCATCCAATCCAAACTAAGAACAGTTAAAATACTATAATTTGTGGTTTTGTTAAGAGTAGACCTCGTGTCCAGACAGTATGTTCCTAATTTTCTCTTATTTAATAAATCTAAACCAGTATTTACTCTGAAACTACAAGAGTTTTAAGTACCTATGAATGTACTTAAATATCTATAATAATAATAATAATAAAACGTTTATTTGTTATAGAGAATACATCAATACAAAGAAGCTTTGACTGTCCAACTAGGAAGGTCTCCCGTTCTAGGACAGTCAAATGACAAACATTTTGATAGGCGTAAATTTAATTTAGAAATTACCAATTTGGGACACAAATCAACAAATCATCGCCAAAAAACTTTATCTTATTTACTAAAGTTCAGGCAAAAATATTTAATTATTTATAATGTATGCATAATTTAATTATTTACTAATTTAGTTATTATTAATTATTTATAATTATGCACAAGTGTCCTTTACGTACATGTTTTTTTTTTTCAATATAGAAAAAAGAAAGAAATGTAAAATTATAAGTTTACTTGTAAATAAACCAAAAGAAAAATAATACATATTACCAAAATAAAAATAATACATTCTACCAAAAGAAAAATAATACATAAGAAAAATAATACCTATTAATTATAAATAAACCAAAAGAAAAATAATACATATTAATACAAAGTTATTGAAAGCAGTGAAGAAGAAGCAAACAGAAAATACTTGTATATGGTGACCTTGTTAAAAAAAAACGTACTGCTAAATTGTTTAATTAGTACAGCTTTATACTTCAGTAGAGGCATACAAAAAATATCAGAATCGTTAGCATAAAAGGTTTTCAAAAATGTTTCCAATCGTACTTTAAAGAACTTAATCAGCCATTACAATAAACTAAATCCGAAAGAAGCCTCGTAAGCAAAACATCTTACACAAATGCAGACTCTCAATTAATTTTACAAAAGATTCTCAATTAATTTGTTCCAGCAAGAAAAGTGGCAGAACCATCAGATAAGCTACCATGTGACAGAGTTGAATGAGTAAATTTTTTGGTTTTTTGTTAAAATTAGTTTTGTTATTTTTGAATACAAGAAGAATAATATACAGGTAGACAGTAAGAAAAAAACAAAAGACATTAATTTGGAAAAAAATAGAGGCGCTGTAATATATAATTATCAGATAATATTTTTTAGTAGTATTTCAGACTCCGTCCTGCCCAAATCTAGTAACCATTTTGTAATTTTTTGGCTGAAGGATGACACTTTACACAATTTTAGTTGAGAAGGGATTTTGTTATACAATTTCGGTCCCAGGTATGAGAATATCATTTGATAAGCCGCTGTGTTGCTTGTTGGAATAGAAAGGTCATTTCTGCCCTTACTTCTGGTTTGATGTTTGTGTTCGACTTTTTTCATTTTATATTTATTTTTATGAGCATAAATTATTATCTTTTTAATGTAACACTGTCGAACATCTAGTACATTAAATTCCCCGAAGAGAGCGTCGCTCGAATATCTGAAAGGTTTCTTCATTATAACACGTAAAATAGATTTCTGTGCCTTCAATAACGAGTTTAATGTTGTTTTCCCTGCACCCCCCCCACCCAATACATCCGTATGTTATGATCGAGTTGCATAGCCCGTAATATATATTTTTTAAGTAGTGTGTTTTTAAAATTTCCCGCAATGAAATAAATATATGAATAAGTGTACGCACTCTTTTTGCTACATTTTCTATTTGGTATTTCCATTTTAGGTTATTGTCAACTATAACGCCTAGATATTTGATAAATTTAACACACTCAAGAGTTTCACATTTACACGGAGAGTTACTATTTCCGAGGCTACAATTAATTTTATGTATTATGAGGTGGTGAAGTGTTTTGGGTTGTCCTGCAATAGTAGCGCTGAATGTTAGGTATTTGGTTTTTGATATGTTTAATGTAAGCAAATTACTGTCCAGCCACTGTTTAACTATGTTAATACCGATGTTCGCAAGGTGGTGCGTTTAATACATGATTATATGTTTTATATTTAATCTTACTTTTTTATTTCTAATAAGTAATTAATCAACTTGTTTAAATAAACGTCACTACCTCAATGAAATTTTTTTCAATTCAATTCAATTTATTTCTTTCAAAAACATTACAAAATTTTAAATTTTAATGCGTTTTTAAAATATATTTGTAACAGTATTATATTAAACATAAATATAAATGGTAGGCAAAAAAACTATATAAGCATTAATAGAGCTTGCCTTTTAAAGGCAGCTTCACTGACGCTAAATATGTCGATATCCAAATTAATTCTGTTCAACAGCAAGATTGCTCTCCCGACCGGCATGACCATTGGCAAGTTAGTCCTGCAGGCCGGAAGATAGAACAGCCTTAGCTGTGAATCGGGAACATGAAAATGAATGTTCTCCAAGATAGCTGAATTTTTAAACCATCCGCGAATCAATCTGAAGAAATGCGTAGCAAGGTGTACATCCCTTCTGACATGTAGATGGTTCATTTCGAGCATACCCAAAAGAAAGTCGGATAGAGCCACGGGTAATAGCCGTACTCCCTCATGTAGAGAAATCTCAGAATTTTTTTCTGAACTCTCTCCAACATGAGGGAATTAATACTTGGTGCGGACTCCAAATTACCGACCCACTTTAAAGTCTACTCCTTACCAAGGAATTGAATAGAATTATCAGAACCCGGGTGTCTTTAAAATTCCTTGCAGTACGCAGAACAAAGCCCAGCATTCTCAATGAAGTGCTACAAGCCATCTGAATATGAGTATGAAATGTCAGCCTACTATCAAACATGATTCCAAGATCCTTCATGGTGGAGACACATTTTAGACTTCGGGCTTCCATCGTATACCGGTAATACCAGGTATGACACGCCCTAGTGAATGTTAAAATTAAACATTTAGATATATTGAACTTGATCCGATTTCTTTTACTCCAATCAATAATTCTATATATATTCATATGCAGTGCTGATACACAATTAAGCCACAATATAGCATGGAACACATAAAACCGTAGAGCTAGACATCCACAATAGGCTTTTAACTATCTGGAGCGCTTTTTGCCACAATATGGCACTATTTAAGATACCTCGTATCGTTTTGCTGCCAGTTTTAGGCAAATTTTCCCTTGATGCATTTGTAATTAATTTGAATTATTAATTTCAAGTATGTTTTTTTTTTTAATGTGGGCGGAAAATATTCAAAATGATCACCAAAAAATCACCAGCAATCCAAGTAAAAAGTTTTAAATTGGTCTGTCGCTCGAGTGGTTAAGATACTTTGGACACGTTGCTTGCCGAACTGAGAACTACAACTTAGAGAAACTCAAAGTCACTGGCAAAGTGGAAGGCAGAAGAAGCAGAGGAAGCTCCATAATGCGCTGGAGTGGACCATTGGCGTCTGGTACTTCGGTGTCCGCAGCTCTCCACGCAGTGCAGGATCGCGAAGAATGGAGAAGCCTTGTCCACCATGGAAATCGGAGTAGGGATTATGATCCTCAGCAATGAGAAACCCACTTGAGGACAAATAGCGGGAAATAACAATAAATTTGTGAAACAGTAAATTTGTCAGTCCACCATCAAAGCGGCAAGACAATAGGCCAATTGCAACACATTTTGAAAAAAAAAATCCAGTGTAGGCAAATATTCTATTTCTGAAACCCTGGCGATTTTTTGAAAATTTCAATCCGAAAAATCAGACCATTTTTTATAAACCGAAAGACGGGACATAATTTTATGGGTGCGAAAAAACGATAATTACATAGCCGAAAATCATTTAAAAAAAAGAAAGTTTTCCACACGAATGGCACAGGAGAATAACGATAATACCAAAAATATTACATCTCATAAATATTTTTTTCCTTTATCCATCTTATTGATCATAGATCATTACAATGTTCAACGTCTATATATTACTAAATCCAATGTAATATACTTGTACTTGAAAATTATATTAATAATAAGAATATTATAAAATTTGATTCTGTTAAAATCAGCACCATTACCATTATACCTCTTAAACAGGTACAGAAGGCATAAAAGTACGGGGTTCTCTTCGCAACAGCCAACTTCATCTGTCAAAACATTAAACCAAATGATAAGTTCGCGGAGAACAAACAATAAATCTAGTGAACGTTAAATGGCAAATTCAAAAATTCACCTGAAATCAAAGTGTCGCCATGTAAAAAAAAATCAGTGTGGAATTTTACAAAATTAATATAACATTATCGGAGCCGGAACATTTTCATGTAGTGACTTCACGAGCCCAAATAATGGATTTATTTATTAAAAAAAAAAAAAAACTGTACATTTAAAAAAAAATTTACTAACATTTTCGTAATATCAGTAAAAAAAATCTATCCACACGATCTAAATCTGCTAAATTTTTTTTTTAATTATATATTTTATAATAATAATATACTCGTAAGTTCACAAGTCCGCCCCTACCTACCTCAGGTTTTATTTACCACTGTTTATAAGACATTACCCATGGGTGTAATCCTTCTTCCAGAACAGTAGACCGTAGGTGTGCGGGTACTGCGAAGTGCCAGTTTGATTCTACACACCCTACACTCTACAGTGAGTTTTACACTCTACCCCGCATAAGTACAGTATCGCGGTTTGTTTTCGCAAGATGTATCGCAAACATTATAGAAACAAAGCGTTTCATTACTCGTCTGTGTATCATTATAAATAACATGAAACTACGAGCTTACTTGGGAAGGAACCGTGAAATAATGCTCGGTATTCTGTCAAAGAATATTTTTTGCATCGATTCCACCAAACACATACTTATGTAGGTTAAAATTTTTTTATTTGTTATGGTTTTGTGATCTCGCGGGCATTATCTTAAACAGGATTTAAAGAAACACTGTGAATTTTTTCATACATATAACTTGTAAAATAACTGAAATAAACATGTTAATAATAATTTTTGGAGCGTATTTTGCGATTTTTTTCTATCGAGGGAATTTTATATAATTTGCGTTTCGGCGCGGTCAAAGTCTAGATATTATCTATGATATTTTTTAAGAGCTTTAAAACTTACCGTGTTTAAGGGAAATATGTAATAAATCGTTACAAATCCGGGTTGCGGGCCCTTAAGGAGAGGAAGGAACGAACATTGGTCTTGAAGAGACCTATGTTGTAGGAAGGAGGAAACATGGAGGCCAGCAAATCATTTCACAGCCGAGCTGTTGAACACAAGAACGAGTCGAAGATGCGACCTGTTCTCATGTGAAAAATGTCAACCGTGTACAAATGTTGGGCACGCGTTTGGCGTGTTTCCCGACTATGCACCGGTGCCAAAGGGATCAATGACGCTAATTCCTTGGAGCATCTTCCATTGTTATACCGGTAGAACAAGGATAGCATTCCCATCCGACGCCTATGCTCTAAGGATTGCAATCCGTCTGTTAAGATGGGAGAATCTATCAAACAGACCGCCCGTTTCTGCACAGAGTCAAGGGTATTTTTCAGGTATTTTGGAGCTCCAGACCAGAGGTGGCTGACATATTCAACCGTGGGGTGCACTTGTGATTTGTACAGGGTTAGCAGTTGTGTACTATTAAAGTATCTGCCACATTTATTATTTAAAACATTTCTTAGATTTTTAAAGAAATATAAGGTCCTTACATATGAAATTGGCGTTTTGTATGGGAGGAACATAAAGTGGATTTTTTTTTTAAACATAATATATTTATTTAATCAAAGTATGTACCATTGCTATCTATGCACTTTTGCCATCTCATAGGTAGTTCATCGATCCCTTTACTAAAAAAACCATTCGGACGGGAATCAATAAAATCTTTGAAGGCGGTTTGGACTGCCCCATTGGAGATGAATTTTTTCCGTTGCAAGAAGTTATCAAAATTTCGAAAAAAATGGTAATCTGTTGGGGCAAGGTCCGGAGAGTACGGTGGATGTCTTAGACATTCCAATTGAAGCTCTTCTAATTTGGTAGCCGTCTGTTGTGCAGTGTGTGGTCTAGCGTTCTAATGCGCGTTTGTTGATTTACTTCACTCAATTCGTGAGGTACCCACCTTTCAAGCTTTTTCACCTTTCCAATTTGCTTCAAGTGGATTAAAACAGTTGTATCACTAACACCGCAGCCTGCAGCTAACTCGGACGTGGTTTGCGTTGGATCCACTTCCACAATAGCCTTCAATTCTTCATTATCAACTTTGGTCTCCGGCCGTCCACGGGGCTTGTTCTGCAGGTTGAAATTTCCAGAACGAAAACGTTGGAACCAAAAACGCACTGTGTTTTCTTTTGCGGCACCGTCGCCATACACATCAATAATCCTTCCAGCCGTTTCTGCAGCACTGGTGCCACGGTGGAACTCGTACTCGTAAATAATGCGATATTTCAAGTTTTCCATTTTGTAAACTAAGTGACGCAAAGAAAAAAAGCAATTAAGGAAAAAACAAATGAATTATAATTTTCGAAACACAATTACATGAGTAAATAGCTGTATTAATTTGAATTTGGAATTCCTAACCAAAGAGAAGATATTTGAGATCAAAGTTGCCAGTAGGGCAAAACGCCAATTGCATATGTAAGGAAAGTAATATAAGGCTTTTGAGTTTTTCAGTAATACCTTTGATGTGTAGGTCCTATCTAAGATTTTCATCAATTACTACTCCGAGATATTTTATGTTTTGTGTATTTTTCTATGACTAGGCAGTGACATTGAACATTGTTTCTACGGCATTCGTGTAGTTTTAGCTATAGTGATGTTGCTGGTAATTAAATTAGAGTAGGCTGCGAAATTTCCAACAAACGTATTTGGTTCAATTATTTAACATGCTTCATGAGAATGTATTAAAAATTCTTTATTTCTAAATGCTATCTCCGATTTCAAAAGATTTTTACTCTAATTTAAATAAGTCGTTTTGTTTTGAAGAGTTTTGAAAACAAAATGTCTAGAAATTGTTGACACAGTTAATGACGAAGAAATACTAAAAATTAAATAAATATATATTTTTTTAAACACTTTCACAACCGTCGCTTACGCCTATTAAATATAATCGTTTTTAAAATTCGCGCGCTTCCTCTATCATTCGTATTTTCATTTTATCTTCCTTTCAAGTGATCTTCAGCAATCTTCTTTTTCTTTTTTAACGCTTAAAACGGAGCTTTAATAGCTTCGTCCGGACTCCGACAGGCGTACTACACGTGATATATTTTTTTTACATTAGCTCCATACAGGAGGCCCTGAGGAAAACAATTCCCCTCGGGGCCTATTTTATCTTTGGGGATGCTGTGTGGAGGGTCTTTTTGAGGAAAGGAAGGAGTGAACACGAGTCTTGAAGAGACCTATGTTGTAGGAGGGAGGAAACTTCTTATTGCCCTTTTTTGGTTTAATTTTATTATTAATATTTTTTTTATTTTTCATTTTAGTTTGTTTAGGAAACAAACACATATTTTAATAAGAAAGTAAAATATTACATGGTTGCATTAACCAGCGAAGTTTCCGGTAAAATTTATAATAGGTATATATAAAAAACATAGATTAAAACATTAAAGAAAAAATAAAGTGGTAGAAAAAAAGAAAAATATATACATGTCATATATACAAATCATATAAACAAAATTTAAAGCATGTGGGATATGTAAATCATCCAAATATTGTTATTATTATAAAAAGAAGGAAAACCAACATAATGAGAATGAAAGAAAAAATAACATGCAGCAGGGGTGGAGAGTTCGTAATTAACAATTTGCTTTAATTTTTTCCATTATGAATTTAATAAACTGACCTGAGGACAAATGGAAAATATCAGAGTCGTAAAAGATATCATTGTATTTTGTGCACGTCCTTCGAAGAAATGAATGTTGTGTGTAATTTGTTTTTGAGTGTGGGATGTGGAATAGTTGGTTTAGCCTTGTGTTTCTTATTATTTACTAGTTGCGTGTAGTTTTGCTTTGTGTGGACTGTCAGGACGAAGCGAAAAAGGAATTCCCGTAAAAAGACTTAAAAGGCCAGCATTTTTTTGGGTACATAAATGGTTCGAAATGTTAATAGCAACTGCCGTTCTTTTTTTTCGTACAAAATATTATTTAGGATTTTTTAAGGCTAAAATTAGTTTATATTTTTGATATTAAACTAACGATGGATCATAATAATTAATGTTTCTGCTAAATATTTGTTTTTTCTACAAATTTAAAAAAAAAACACGTTTCCAGAAATTTTTGGAATCTTACACTTTACTGGAATTTCTGAATAAGGTTCAGCTTTGTATATTATACATAATGTACATATGTACATAAGTGAAAGTTATTAAACACAACGTATGCGTGATTTTTCTGCGGGTACCTTATATTAAACATTTATGCGTTTCTCGTCGCGTGCCCTCGTACCTTTTTACGAACACTTTTACCTTCCTTTTTAATAAATTCCCTTGACATCATGACATTGTTATGTACCCAATATTATGTACAAATAATAGTGTATGTACTACATAATGGACGTAAGGCTTCGGCCGTTTAAGGCTTTTCACGGTTATACTGTGAAAAGAAAACTGTGTACATACCTCTTACAGCCTTTATGTCCACAATTATCGGCTTTGTAGACCACACCTCGGAAGATAGGAGTGATTATGAAACAACATCTTACCTGGAAAAAAAAGAAAAACACACGTAAGATTTGAGATCGTAAATATTGTAGGTATATCATTATCATGTACAAAGGTAAAATAACGGCGGGAAAATTAGACCAGTGAACTAATTCACGATATCGCTGTATTAAAAACGTAGGCAGGCAAGAAAAGTAATTTAACCTCACCGTTGCCAACAGGGGTACCCAAAATCTACTAAAAATCTTCTATGTGTAAATAGAGACTTTACATTTTGGGTTTTATTCTATGTTTATTTATTACCAGCGAAGTCCTGTGAAAAATCTGAGATAGTCACAGACGTGCTATTACGTACTAATATTTCTAAATTGTTCTCACAATCAATTTTAGAACTAGACGCAGAAACACACCGTCGGATTTATTATTTTTTAATAATATTTCAGCATAACAAGTTACAGAAAACCTATTAAGATATGACGTAGGAATTCCAAGTGGTTCGCTACATTTGGTGATTTAGCAGGGGTGCCCGGGTTCATGGGGAGGTTTGTCTAGGGACTGGAGGCGGATGACCAGGACACCCGGAACCGCAGATTTCTACCCACATTTTCCATCCCAGAACTCTCCTCTCCTTCCTTTTCTTAAAAAAAACGGTAAATTTTGGATCGAAGTGTCCATGATTATTACGAATAATTTTAATTACTATAAAAGGAAACTTTTTGCATCACGGGCGGCGGAAAATGATGCATTTTAATTTTCTATTGCGTAAAATAAAATTTCACTTCGCGAACCGATACGGCGACAATCCAGCGGCCATTCCGTCACTGTTATGTTGGTATCCCTGATAATATTAGCAAAGAGCTAAATACGAGTGAAATTTAATTTTACGCAATTGAAAATTAAAATGCATCATTTTCCGCCACCCGTGATGCAAAAAGTTTCCTTTTATAGTGATTAAGGCGAATCTAAAGTTTTTTTCTAAAAATTATTCGTAATAACCATGGACACTTCGATCCAAAAATTACCAAGAAATCCTCCAAACAGCATCTCCGAAGATGACAAAGGCCCTGAGGGAAATTATTTTCCTGAGAGCCTCCTGTGTGGAGCTCATGAAAAAAAAAATAAAGGTGTCCCTTAAATTGGCAACATTCAAATTGGTGTATACAACACTTCTAGAGATCAGTGCGTGAATAGAACAGAATAGACGTAAAATTAAAACAAATTTATAAGTTAATAATCACCCAGTTCTCCAAATGTCACCTCTGACAGTAAAAGCAAGTGGTTTTACGTTTCATTTACAAAGGCGCCAAAATTCAAGCTTCTCAAATAACCATTATTTACCTTGAGACTGTTTACGCAGGACATAATATATATATATATATTACATCCAATGAGAGAATTTTCTAAGTAGTCGTTACTTAAACAGTAATTGTTAAAAGTTCCAAGAATAACATTGAATGAAAGAAATTCAATTACTGCTCACCGATTGAAAAATCACTCAAAGAAATTCCGACTACATAGTTATATTTATATAAACCACCCTTGGGGTGAATTTTTCCACATAAATGGAAGTATAGATTTGTATAGGTATCACCATTTAGTCCAATCACTATTATTTTTAATGAATACTGAAATAATATTTTTGCTCCTAACAATTTTTCCACCACTGACCCAGAATATAAAAAATGGATTGCCATTTATTTCAGGTAGGTATATATGTATGTAAAAAACGTAATAATTTAACTACCGTTACACGGAGAAATGAAGTAATTTTTTTAATAGGAAAACATCTTTCAATTTTCTTTTAAAAGTACTGCATATATCTGAGTTTGACTGATATTAAATTTGGAAAAGTTGAAGCGACACTGAGATGATGTTTCCCATTTTCTCCATTTATTTCATCAAGTTTTCACCTTTCACTTCGGGAATGTTGCTAATATCTTAAGTTTCAGTACGCTGCACTGCCTGTTGCATTTTATCTTGCGTGTCTCGAAGGAATTCGAGCTCCTTTCGGAGGCTGAGATAGTGTATATTTAAATAATGAAAATATGGTTTGCCGTGTATAAAATTTTTAAACCATGCTAATTTTTCTTCTGTTCGCCCTTCGAAAGCACGTGGCACGTGATCTGATTTTAAGGTCTAAATAAATAAACTCGAACTGTGACCATTTTATCTGATTTGTTATAATTTTTTTAAAGGAACATTATCGTCATTCCACTATCGATTTTCAAGCGAATATCGCAAAAGAGTCTCGACTGCTCCCGTCTGGAGTCAAAGAGACTATGGAATCCCCATTTGGGTATGTTTTGAGGCTGAAGGAAGTAGAAGGGGAACAAGGAGGTGGAGAAGTAGCTGGCTATTCACTATTCATATCTGGTCACCAAATACGGCTAAAATCATTTCAAGCAGTTTCAATTCTGAATAGTGGTCTTCCACCAGGGCGATATCGCGAGTATCTTCCACTCTGGAATGTGTCGCAAGTATAGTGTATAGGTAATATAAATTAATTTTAATTAATAAAAAAGCCGGAATTCGAACTCGCGGCCTTCGGGGTGATAGTCGACGTAATGTAAGTAATGTGCTGTTGAATATCGTCAACAAGGGCGATTCGTCCTTTCTGGATCGTTGTACATTTCTACCCATCTAACAAAAACATATTGTATACTATTTCACACTAATAAGTCCGGGCGCAAACATCAGGTTTTGAATTCCGATTGCCTGATCACACAATCGGATCGGATAAACACTGAACACATCCGATTCGAAAACCGAATAGTTGTTAAAACCGGGGCCACGCCCGTTGTCGGACAGGATTAGGCAGCCGGCGCGGAAGGGCGGGGCCTATTTTTATTACCGATCCGGTTTTCGAATCGGATGTGTTCGGTTTTTATCCGATTTTCAAAAGTAATCTATTTTTTTTTACATAAGCTCCACACAATAATAATTTCCCTGAGGGCCTATCTCATCTTTGGGGTTGCTGTGTAGAGGGTTTTTTTAGGGAAAAGAAGGAGAGGAGAGTTCTGGGAAGGAAACGGGTTTAAGGGGTGGGCAGGAATCTGAGGTTCAGTGTTTCCTGGTCATCCACCTCCAAGACCTAGACAAACCTCATCCCATGAACCCGGGCACCCCTGCTAAATCACTAAACGTAGCGAACCACTTGGGGTGACCTATGGTAGAGATGTTGGTTATCCAATAAAGGTTCCCGGGGCGGCGGTACCCATTCCCGCCTCCTAAATTGAATATGACCTCCTAGATTGAATATGAGGCCTTCCGGTTGTCTGATCAGACAATCGGAGCAGACAAACGGATGGAAAAAACCTGATGTATACGGCCAGCCTAAGAGTTACATTGGTCGGGGGCAAAATTATATTGAAATGATGTCGCTATATTATGCTATGAAGGAGAAAATACAAAAAAATATATTTTATACAATCGCTAAAATATGTAAAATAAGTAAATATTATTCCACTTTCAAACAATACGAAAATGATTTTGAAGGAAAATGAGATGAATTCTTTATCGTTAAAACATTTATCAACCCAGATATCCATTAGCGGCTTTCAAAAACACAATCGTAATAATAATTTTAAATCCTTGGTTCATGAAATTAAGTGATTTATTTAGGAAACATTATTTCTGCGGCACTTGGCTCGAATTGATGGGCGTTGTTGTTGATGAAATCAATATGCCAAGATAACAAAGGGGTGCTCTGCGACTGGGGCTGAACGATTTTTGCGTACTTAACTTCCCCGCTTATAAACAACCCCTATACCAGTGGCGTGCTGTCCACAAATTTGGGCCTGCGCTATGGAAAATAAAGAAACGCTAATAGATAACTAACTAACTAAACTAACTAACAATCAAAACACTAAAAGCGAAACACTAAAAGCTATCAAAAAACATATTTCAAAACCATTAACACGTTTAATTTACATTAGTCTTCAAAGCGGAATATTCCCGACGATATATAAACAGACCATCATCACTTCAATTCATAAATCTGGCAACCCAGAAGAAGTGACAAATTATCGTCCAATATCGCTGATTTCAAACATTGCCAAAATCTTTGAAAAAATTATCAAAAAAAGATTAACTGAATTTATTAACAAAAATAACATAATTCACGACAACCAATATGGATTTATGAAAAATAGAAGTACCCAAGATGCGATTGTCAAATTATCGAACATTATTCAGAACACATTAGACAAATCTTTGAAATGCCTCGGAATCTTCATAGATCTTAAAAAAGCTTTCGATAGTATTTCTCATGATAAACTTATTAAACTGTATAATCGGTAGAGCTGTTTCCATGTAAGAAAAGGGTTCTGGGTTCGAGTCCCAGCGGAGCCAATATCTTTTCTGATTTTTCTGTCTCCAGATTTCGATTGAGTTTCGCTAATATTGTCTTCATTTAATTAAATATTATTAAACTGTGTTGGGATGAAACGATAAAGCTCTAAAATGGATAAAAAGCTATTTATTCGAACGACACCAAGTAGTCAAGATAAACAACTCCCTAAGTCTACCACTAACAAGTAATTTTGGGATACCTCAAGGCACAGTCCTAGGCCCCCTACTTTTATAATTTATGTCAACGATATTTTTAAACTACCACTTAGCGCAGACATACTATCATATGCCGATGACACAGCTATCATAGTGAATGGCATCGACTGAAAATTTAATACCAAACTAATACAAAACAATTATATCTATTTAGGAATAAAGTTTTTCAACAACCTTCCCATTGAAATAAAAAAAAACCAAAGACATCAATAAACCCGAACTCAAACTGAAGCTACACTTCATCGGGAATAATTAACTGAATAATTACCTGTTTTTCTCTTTCTTTCTATTTATTTTTTATCTACATTCATCTCCATTTTATTTAAATTTTTCGAATTTCTCCTAAGTGCACAATATTTTAGTATGTAACCGTATCCTAAGTATGTACACCTACACATATAGATGATCCAGAAGTCTCAATTGATCCTATTATATATTTACCTATTGCATAATGTTATTCTATTTCAGTTATAATTAGTGTAACTCGCTCATCAAGCACAAGAACTAGCTTCTCCTTTGGTGAGATTGCAATTTTTAAGTAATTTCTGTACCGATTTGTAATTTATATAACTCCACTGTACAATTATATATCTATATTAAATAAAAAAAATGAAAAAACCACGCCGTTCCCCGCAGGGGTAGGCAGAGAGGACGGACCGCCAAACAACTCGGTCTTGGCACACACTCTTTGCCCCGTTCACATTCATACATTCATACATGTTCTTCTATTATTCTGACTCTTGACATAACCCGACTCAAATATCTGATTCACTTGGTTGTGCCATGTCTTTCTCGGACGTCCCCGTATTCATCTACCATTCACATCTGCGTCACATATTCTCCTTACACACCTTTCCTCGTTAATTCGCTCTAAATGCCCAAACCATCGAAGCGTTCCTTTCTTGATCTTACTCATTACGCTTACATCAGCCTTGCATTGTTTGCGGATTTCCACATTTCTCACACGATCATACATGGTTTTACCACACATACGCCTCAGGGATCTCATTTCTACAGCACTCAGTCTACTTTCATCCTTCCTCTGCCCGTTCCATGCCTCACTGCCATACATCAGGGTAGGTATCAGTACTCCATTATGGACGGCTAGTTTCGCGTCTTTGGACAGTTTTTTGTTAGTGCCAACGGCGTTCAGTCCTCCATTAATAGAGTTACCTGCATTAACCCTTCTTTCAATATATCTATCAGCCTTCCCATCTCTCGTAAACATACTTCCCAAATAAACAAACTCATCTACCTGCTTCAAGTATTCATCATTCACAACTATATTGAATACTGTTTTCGTACTCTCTCTTTCAAACACCATGACTGTAGACTTACTTACATTCATCATTGACTCATTCTTCATACATACTTCGTTCATCTTTGACACGAAAGACTGTAGATCTTCCATACTGTTAGATATCAGCACCGCATCATCAGGATAAAAGATAACACTAAGAAATACGACAAATTTCTAAGCAATGGGAAAGAACTTGTCCTTCCATTTTTCAGTTAACCACAAAAATCAGCTAAAAATGTTAATTAAGTCATATACTATGACAAAATTTCACGTTGTCATACAAATATATCTTACTAGCTGGGGTACCCGGCTTCGCTCAGGGAGTTGATATGAGATTGAACTGACATTCGAACCCACGACGGATCTTTCTTTATATACCCGTACCATTGGGTAGCCCTAGTCATACAGAAAAGGCATAAATTAGTCCACAATGTTGCTGAACATTCCACAACATTCAATATTGTTCTGGAATGTTCCACAAAGGTCTGGTATGTTACGGGATGTTCCCGAAAGTTCCAGACTATTCCCGAATATTCCACAACATTCCAGCATATTCTGGACTGTTCTAGAAATGCCTATAGGGTGAAACTTCTAGCCCCTATATCTTCAAAACACGCCATATGGATTAATTAACTAAAAAAATAATTAAAAAGCATATATTGATTAATTAGACCACGCTGAAGACGTAACTCTTCGAATTTTTGGAAAATACCGAATAGTAGGTTCCTACCGAAGATATGAGCCGTCAAAATGTGGTAATTTTTTATTCTCGTGACTCACTATAGGTACTCGCACGGCGGCACGGTCATTAGAATTACAAATTGTACAAAATCGGGTCTCGTGTGACGTCACGATACACCATTGAACACGGTTTTTTATGTTCACTTTAAAGGCTCATAGCTTGGTATTTAAACCACTTTCTCACTTGGTCATTTTCAAATATTCATTGCACAATTATATCTGAACTTGAAAAACTCCACACAGCCTATATTTGGCCATAGAGAAATGTAAGCCACTGTCCTGTGGTATACACCAATATACCCGTTTTCCTCCCATTATACCTATAGATCTCCTATTACCAGAAAAAATAAACAAATATTGTCGTTGAACAAAGGACACACCGAAACAGTATTCCAAAAATTAAGTATTACTTTATTTAATAAAATGTTCATTGAAAGATGATAATAATTGTTTTCTTAGAAATACCAGGGAGGAAATACTGTGAATTTCATAACGCATAAGCTCAACGTTTACAAGTTTATAATGAGATACAAATTGAGAATTTCTAACAAATTGTTCAGATGTGAAATTTTATTCGAATGAAATTTTATTTCAAATCTCATAAAAGCCTCGGGCATCAACTGTAAATAGACTATAATATGTCTTGCTTGATTCTAGCTTTTGCTTTATTTGGTAACTAGCAACTTTTTTCATTTTTCTATCTTCTACACAGCATATTCCATTTTGCAAATTTGTATCTATAGATAATTTAATCTACATCAAAGTGGAAAATTTCATCATTGACGCAAATACAGCTGTCTAACCGTGAGCTCTTTGGTCATTTTTTTTACATTAACTCCACACAGGAGGCCCTGAGGAAAACAACTTCCCTCAGGGCCTATGTCATCTTTGAAGATGCTGTGTGGAGGGTCTTTTTGAGGAAAGGAAGGAGTTAACACGGGTCTTGAATAGACCCATGTTGAGGAGGAAGGAAACACAGAGGCCGGCAAATCGTTCCACAGCTGAGCCGTTGAACTCAAGAACGAGTCATAGAAACGACCCGTTCTCATGTGACTAATGTCAACCGTGTACAAATGTTGAGCGCGTGTTTGGCGTGTTTCCCGACTATGCACCTGGGGGATCAATGACGCTAGTTCCTCGGAGCATCTTCCATTGTAATACCGGTAGAACAAGGACAGCATTCCCACCTGACGCCTATGCTCTAAAGATTGCAGTCCGTCTGTTAAGATGGGAGAATCTATCAAACGGACCGCTCGTTTCTGCACAGAGTCAAGGTTGTTTTTTTTTAGGTATTTTGGAGCTCCAGACCAGAAGTGGCTGCCAAATTCAACCGTGGGCCGCACTTGCGATTTGTACAGGGTTGGCAGTTGTGTACTATAAAAGTATCTGCGGGCCCTGTACAGTACGCCCAGTTTCTGAGAGGCTAACTTAACTCTGGTTTCGATGGAGCCCCCGTACATGAGCTGGTCATTTAGAGTTACACTAAGCATATATATAGATGGAGGTCCTGTTCGGAAGATTGCTTCCGTTGAAGGAGACTAGATTTTCATTTCGACCCCTTTTAGACGTTATCAAACATGATTGGGTCTTAGAAACATTAAATTCGACGAGGTTATTCTTACCCCAAGAGAAAACACTCTTGAGGTAATCGTCCATTCTTTGCTTGAAAGCCCTCCGAGCTGTTGGAGATTTTGTGCCCTTTGGGGGCTTGTGAAACAAAAAGCTATCATGGACTGTACTGTCATCCGCGTAACAATGAATCGGTCATGCAACTGTTATTAGTGTAGTGAGGATAAGATTTTCTAAAAACAATCACCTAAAATGTGTTGAATTTCGGTTAAGGCCGAGAAGAATTTCGCGGCATTCAATTAATATAAATTATGAATCAATATTGTTGCATTCGATTATCCAAATTCTAAGTGAAGCTGGTTCGAGTAATACATAATTTTTCAATTAAATTAGTCACCAATATCGCAGCCAACCCAATTATCAGACAAAACAGCAGATACCAAATTGATTTTCCAATTTAAATCGAAAGGCTTGTCGAATACACACAGAGAGGGTCGTCATTATTCAAACATTGGTTATGAACATTATACTAGGGCTGAATACGCTCTCGGGTACAGTATCAGTGATGTAAATGGTTTTTTTTTTCATTAAACATAATATAGATGGATACTAAATTCCACGCGAGCAATATTTATAATTATAACGTTACACGATAAGCAATCTGTTGCTTCAATAGAAATATTAATGAACAGAAATGCTTCAGCTCTGTTCTGTTCTGGTCAAAGAAAGGATTTATTGGGTGAAATTTTTTGTGCAGTTCTGTAAGGTGCTTACATATGAAATTGGCGTTTTGTATGGGAGGAACATGAAGTAGATTTTTTTTAAATATAATATATTTATTTAATCAAAGTATGTACCATTGCTAGCTATGCACTTTTGCCATCTCATAGGTAGTTCATCGATCCCTTTACTAAAAAAAACCATTCGGACGGGAATCAATAAAATCTTTGAAGGCGGTTTGGACTGCCCCATCGGAGGTGATTTTTTTCCCTTGCAAGAAGTTATCCAAATTTCTAAAAAATGGTAATCTCTTGGGGCAAGGTCCGGAGAGTACGGTGGATGTCTTAGACATTCCAATTGAAGCTCCTCTAATTTGGTAGCCGTCTGTAGTGCAGTGTGTGGTCTAGCGTTCTAACGCGCGTTTGTTGATTTGCTTCACTCAATTCGTGAGGTACCCACCTTTCAAGCTTTTTACCTTCCTAATTTGTTTTATCACTAACACCGCAGCCTGCAGCTAACTCGAACGTGGTTTGCGATGGATCCGCTTCCACAATAACCTTCAATTCTTCATTATCAACTTTGGTCTTCGGCCGTCCACGGGGCTTGTTCGGCAGGTCGAAATTTCCAGAACGAAAACGTTGGAACCAAAAATGCACTGTGTTTTCTTTTGCGGCACCGTCGCCATACACATCATTAATCCTTCGAGCCGTTTCTGCAGCACTGGTACTACGGTGGAACTCGAACTCGTAAATAACGCATATGAACTCGTACTCGTATATAACATAAAAATATGGATAATGGACATGGGGAGGAAGAAAATAGATTCATTTTTGCAACCTAACAAAGAACAATGCTTGTTTTGTACTTTCTTTTAGATTTAACTTCATAATTTTCCTTGGTAATATTCTAACATAGGTATTTACTTATAATTCAAATAAGAAAACTTGTACAATGTGTCCTTAGAACGGGGTACTACAGTAAGGACACATTTTCTCTAAAAAACTGTAAAACAAAGAAAAATAAATAAATAAATATAATCTCATTATTATTATTGTAGAAAGCAATCACTTTGTGGTTTGACATATTTAATAAAATAAAATACTTTTTTTATTAATTTGTACCCTGACGATGCTTTAATAAAGCGAAACCGGTCGGTTCATAAATTAATAAATCTCGTGGTTTTAAACAAAAAAGTATTTTATTTTATTAAATATAATCTCCTCCCAGATAACCTTAAAATTGAGAAGAATATAAATACCTTCGATAAAAAACTATTTGAACTTAAATTGTTAAAATAAAATTAAAAATATTACTACTATACTATCCTCTACTTTATATATATATATATACTACTATACTCTATACTTAAGTTAAAAAAGCGAAATATTATACTTCTTTTAACTTAATAAAAAAAAAAGTCTAAATATAATCGTTTCCCATGATCCTTACAAATTTGCAGGCCCAGATAACATTCCGTCAATATTTCTCAAACAATGCGCATCGGTAATAATATCAGTTAACAGTTACAAACATAATGATAAGCAAAATCTTACATAAAGAAGTCATATAATATATTATATCTGAACATATGATAAATACGTGTTTTCAATAAATTCTTTTCATGTAATCATAAAAAAATATTACTTAGTACTTACAAAACCGTAGAAATCTGCTAAAGGGAATTCATGAATTTTATAATTTTAACTTTTTGCTTCCTTTTTGCATAGATTAGAGTTTTACACAGACATAATTATATACACAATATTATTCATAAACATAAACGAAAAAGAAAAAAATATATCAGCCTTCAACCAACAGTTCTTTGCAGATCCAGAAATAATTTAACTTTTTCAAGTTTTCCATTTTGTAAACTAAGTGACGCAAAGAAAAAAAACAATTAAGGAAAAAATAAATCAATTATAATTTTAGAAACACGAATACATGAGTAAATAGCTGTATAAATTTGAATTTGGAATTCCTGACCAAAGAGAAGATATTTGATATCAAAGTTGCCATTACGGAAAACGCCAATTTCGTATGTAAGGACCTAATATTTGCATCTCTGCGGGAAAATTCAGGAGACTTCATAAATGGATGAATGGAAGTGGATCTAACAAAATAAACTCCAAAGAAACGAAGCTAGCAGTTCACAATAGAGTGCTGGTACCCTCATGTATGGCAGTGAGGCTTGGAGCTGGCAAGGATGAAAGTAGACTAAAGCTCTAGAAATGAAATCCCTGATGCGTATGTGAGGTAAAAGCATGTAAGATCATGTGAGAAATGTTGAAGTTCACAAAGAATGCAGGGCTAATGAAAGCTTAATGAGTAATGACTAAGATTAGAAAAGGGCCGCATAGATGTTTGGGCATGAAGAGCAAATGAATGAATAAAGGAGTCTACGGAGAATATATGGAGCGAATGGGAATGGTAGAAGTAGTCAGGGACGCTCGAGAAAGACATGGTACGTTTAAGCAATCCAAATGTAAAAGCCAATCTGGGCGTAAAATCAAGTAAAATAAAAATATATATGAAATATGACAAATAAAGTGTTTGTCAAGCACATGTCAAGACATAGAATAACAGAAGTGTGAGACGACGACGTATGAATATAAAAAAAGAGTTGTTGGCGGTCCATCTTCTCTGCATACCCCTGCGGAGAAACGGTGTGATGGTTAGTTAATTTAAAAAATATGCCTTGTTAGTTATGAATTGCATGATAGTCTGTTAGTTTTAAAAAATAAATAATTTCTGCTTTGAAACCATCTTGACCTCTGGATTACTAGTCGAGAGCCTTACTCCTGGATCACGGAGGTATAACTTTTTTGGACCTGAACTGTATAAAAGCGTGCAATTTCAACACCTCTTTGAAAAGTCAATAAAAGTTATGAAAAAAATTGGAAAATAGCCTCCTATCCTAATGTAACCTATTTAAAAATTTTTTCAAAGGAGGTGTTGAAGTTGCACGATTCTGAGTTGTCCTGTCACCGTATAAAAACATAATTTTATCAAGAGCGAATGGATCCGCAATTGTTATTCTGAATTTTCATTGTTTGTTTTAATTGTGAATTTAAACTTTATACACCAATAAAATAGGTTTTAAGATTTACACGGCCAAAAGCATTTTCGTTATTTGTTTTTGGGGTGTTATGCCGTGTTGCGCTACCTCCTTCTTTAGCCAACGTTTCGGACATCGTTGAAGTTGATCCGCTGAGTTGATTGGCAGATCCGGCAGATCCACACATCTACCGGATCTGCCGGATCTGCCCTGATGATGGACACTGCAACGATGTCCGAAACGTTGGCTAAAGAAGGAGGTAGCGCAACACGGCATAACACCCCAAAAACAAATAACGAAACAAAACCAATAAAATAATTTTGAAAATTTTTTTTCTTTGAAAGATGAGGAAATAGTGTTATTCCTTAAACTACATTTTTTTTTAAATGAAAAACGCTACGTGAAAGTTACTGAAAAATTAAAAACGAGAAGGTTTAAAATTATTATTTCTAACAGCTGATTCAAGTTTGGATTCTACATTTATTTATTTATTTTTTATTATTTCATAAATGATTAAATGTTACATTTTTGGACATTTTTGACTACCATACTAGGCTATTGCCAGTGTTGTGGTAGTCATACATGTAATATAATTTTATAAAAACAGATAATAAAATATAAGAAGAGAAAAGAAAAAAATAACATATTTAGGGATAAATAAAACTAAGAACAGATAAAAATATAAGAATTGCAAGTTATCTAAGAAATAAAGAAAATTTAAAGAAGATGAAATAAACATTGGTCAGCATTATTCTTCTTGAAAAAAAAATAGAAATAAAATTTGGTAAGTAATCTTCTGCACGAGAGTACATGTTTGTAGACATTTTTGATATTCGTTCTATGAAAGAAATTGGAAAGAGTGTTAGAGAAAGTAATTTTTTGTTTGATTTTTTTTAAATGCAATATTAAGTTAAAGTAATTGAATAATTAAATTTGTAATATTTTTTTAATTAATATTAATATTATTTGTTTTTTATTGTAATATTACATTAGAAATAATACATTAGATTTAAATGACTTCATTTATTAGGATCTTACCAATTTTAAAATATATTACATAAAAACAGCGTTCGACAAATAACCAATTTAATTCTTTTGTATCCTATTTTAATTCCTGTAATTTTTTGTCCCTAGGGTGACCACACCCGTTTACATTTCCCTTGAATAATAATGTGACACACCTTGTATTATTAATAACTGGTAGGGCGAGGGGGTTGAACAAAAAATAACGCAAAATGCTAATTAGAGTATTCAATTAGTCCATTCGTTTTATCTTTCAGTCATCCTTCACTGTATGGTGAAAATCAATTATGTTTAAGTAAATATTCGAAAGCATACATATATTATAATACCATCCATACATAGAATAAAAAATAACATCGCCTTGAGGGCGTATTTCATGATCAAAGTATTGGCCTAATTTGGACCAAATTTCTGTACAAACCGTGTTTTCTAAATTCAAATGGGACGGAAATCTACAATTCAGGTGAGTGTAAGCGAGACGAACGCTGAGCGTTTGGGCTAAGTGTTATATTTGTTTCCATTAAAATCTTTACGGAAGGCATTTTTTTTGTGACATTATTTTTTTTTTTTTACATGAATACCGCACAAGAGTCCCAACTGCTTCCGTCTGGAGCCAGTGGGACTATGGCATCCCCAATTGGGGTAAGTTGTGAGGCTGAAGGTGGTGGGGAGGGGAAGGGAGATAGGGAAGAGGAAGGTGGGGAATTACCTGGCTATTCAGATCTGGTCACCAAACACGGCTAAAGCCATTTCAAGCAACGTTTCAATTCTGAATGGTGGTCTTACACCAGGGTGATACTGAGAGTATCTTCCACTCTGGAACGTGCCGCAAATATACTATATATTTTTTAAATGAAATAATTGTAAAATAACACAAATTATTCAATAAAATTTATTTGCCACGCCGGGATTCAATCCCGCGACCTTCGGAGTGCTAGTCAAGAGCCTAACCGCTGGAACTCGCCGGCCGTCATTTAACATTTTATAGT
This sequence comes from Limnephilus marmoratus, assembly GCA_917880885.1. Taxonomy (NCBI): domain Eukaryota; kingdom Metazoa; phylum Arthropoda; class Insecta; order Trichoptera; family Limnephilidae; genus Limnephilus; species Limnephilus marmoratus. Next base: position 23,633,908 of record OU862924.1, on the reverse strand, counting down.
ATAATTGAACAATTTTGGACTCACTGTGGGTGGCTTACCCGTGCTGAGTCCCACATTTTATAATACTTTTTGTACGAATAATTTTTGAAATACACAATACATTGTCATAAAATATATATAGTTGGTAATGAAAAAAAATAACATTAAAATCGGCAAATCTTATGAGCGGTGTGTGTTTGTTAATGATGTATGTTTTATGTGTTACGTGTATATGTTTTATTCTTTTACTAGCAGACCCGGCCACACGTTGCTGTGGCTAACGAAACACAACGCCATTACCCAAACTTTATAAAATCCACAGCACCCGCTTGCCAGCTGCCAGCTGCCCGCTGCCTGAATTGAATATTTGAATTTATCGGCTTTTATCTGCTATAATAAGCATGTGTCATACATATAAACCTTCCCTTTGAATCACTCTATCTATTGGTGAAACTCGCATGAAAATCCGTTGCGTAGTTTAAAAGATCTATGTGCACTTACATTTTGAGCGACTTCATTTTATACTATGTAATGATAATGGTGAAGATGTACCTTAAATACGTTAGGCTTTAAAGCTCTTAAAAAATATATATGGATGGTTATCCAACCTTTATAACCACTGCCGTCTTTGAGTTTATCGCGAAGAGACAGACAGATGCCGCGGAAGACTTTAATTTATAATACGTAGAGATGGTGTGAAAGATTATAATAATGTGCATGAAATGCTTGGGGTAACTAACGTATTTAAGTTAATAAGGATTAATATTGTATCCGTCTAAATAACTTTTCAATTACCGCAATGTACGTGACCATTTTGTTAGAAGATAGAATGAGTATAGTAAGCTATTGGTAAAAGATAGATACATGCCTTTGTGGACTTATTTGTAGATCTATAAAAGAGGAATATCCCACCATGCATTGTTTTGTTATATCCCAAAAGGATTAAGCAGCGTTTTCGATGAAAGCTACCAGGCGGCTTGATTTTTTCCGACACTTCTAACAATTATCGTTATGTTTCAACCAATTTACACAAATCCTTGACAAATTATACACCTAAACCTTCCTCACGAAACACTCTATCTATTGGTGAAATTTTCATTAAAATCCGTTCAGTAGTTTTCGAGTTTATCGCGAACAGACAGACAGACGGCGCGGGGGACTATACTTTATAAAGTATAGTATAGTATGTAGAGATGTATAGTATAGTATGTATAGTATGTAGAGATATTATAATATGTAGAGATGTTATAAAATTTTGGTAACTTTTGCTCTTTAATCCTTATTTTTAATTTTGTATCTGAATTTATTTTTGTTTTCCACAATTTTTATTTCAAGTGAAAGACTGTTAAATGCTTTCATAGCGTGGTATTTGTGTTGTCTTTGTCCAAAGCTTGTGATTACCGTCTTAATTTTTACGTTTTCTTTATACGCTTGTCTAACTGGTTCGTTAGTGATATTTTGTATTTGTTGTGCTATAATTCTAATGTTTATTCTTTTTCTCTGCATCCTTAAAATATAAAATGAACAATAATCTGGTAAAAGACGCGTAATAAACATTTAAGTTTTTGTCACCTGGTAACTTATGATATAGTTTAAATTGTCAGCTGCCATTTAAAAAAAATCTTATTTTCTTTAAAATCTTATTTGTCTTATTTTCTAGACAACCGATATTTCATTCATACTTTGATTTGATCTTCAAACGTGATTCTACTTCTTCTGTTAATTATAAATTTGACTGTTGCGAACTCCTGCAACTCACGAATACCGACAGTAACTACACGACAAAATACACTATTCTACTGTAGCATTCATAAGCGGAACTACATTGCACACTCTCCGATACAACGATTTCACACTATGGGAAATCAGTACTTAGGTGATATTGACATATTTAACATAAACTTGGCGAATTTTGTTAATCTTGTAAAAAACTTATTCCAAAACTATTCCTAAACATATCTGTATTTTTGTAAACCTATGAAATTGCTGTATTTTTGTTCTTTTATGACTTGTGTGCTTTTTTATCTAATTTTATTTTTATTATTGTTTAAAAATCATCTGTCATAAATTAACTGTACTACCAAACATGTAAAAGCCCTTTGGGCGTTAAATAAATAAATGTTGGACAGGCTGACTAAAAGCACATCAAAGTAACTTTTTATGGCTGCGTTAAATATACATTTTTAAGAAACATCTGTTGGTTGTCTATTGACTAGTTGTTAATGAATTTCTTTCGATAATATGTCAACAGGCAAATAGAGACTCGACATTTCATTTTATTCAACGATGCCTCTTTATAGCCACTGAAATAAGTAATATTTTATAAAGCATAGTTGAAATTAAATCACAGAATGATTTCCAACTCAGGTAAAAGGTACCAAACTCAGTAAAGTTGCAAACACAGAACGTAATGAAAAAACATACCAAGAGAAGCTTTCAGTGAAAGGTGGAATAAAGCTTGCGGTATTCTCTTAAAACTTTAATTTGAAACCCGTTTAGGCTTTTCCATCAAATTCACTAAACTAGAAATAGGAATGAATTAATTTAATTCAAATAGGTCTGCAAAGTTTGAAGGGTCTTTATATATGTTTTTTTAACAGGTTCTGTATGATTATAACGAACATTGTACTGTGAGCTTTACATTTATTTATTTATAATATTCTTCTGACGAAGGAAGGATGCTTCCGAAACCGGTAGAGTGTGGAAAAATAAAAGTGGTTTACAACTAATTTATATGTTTTTATTACATTTATTCTTAACCCTAGAAGCCTAATCTATTTTAGAGGTTCATAAAGCCTTAACATACTTCTCAGAGGCGTACATATAAAAATGACAGCCTATAGCCTAAAACATACCTACTTACGCCCCATTTTTCATTTGAAATTAAATTCAAAGTTGGGATATAAACCAATATTAAAACGCATTTTTATCAATGAAAACTACAACCACAGTTATTTATTACAACAAAACAAAAAATGTGCTCATTTTCAAACTTTAAAATCAACTGAAACACGTACTTTTATAAAACAATTTAATATTTTTTAACATTAATTACGTATTCTCATATAACTGTTGTTTGTATGTTAGCAATCTGCAATCGAATTAACAAGTTACCGATGATATTGTTAAATCCTTTATGTTAAATTAGAGCAAAAATCTCTTGGAGGCTGTCTGAAACTACATTTTTAAGAAACACTGTAAATTTTTTCATACCTATTGGTTACGCCCATACACATGCCTACTCATACACATACCTACATAGCACGCATACATACTGTCACTGCTTGGGTTTGGTATTAATTATTGTTGCAAGTTCCTGTGTCCTACCTATTCCCAATTGCTTACCCACAATCTTATCCAGTCTGCAATAAACTCCCGCTGCATATAGCCATCGCTGTGCTCTGCTCACGAAAAATCCGCTATTAAAATCACTGCGCCGTGTACTATAAAATAAACCAACTCCCGACTATTGCTGTTTGTGCCTATTGGATGGATGAGCGAACGCAGCATTGCCAGCATACAAAGTTCTTATCCTTTTCCGGTGAGTCATTTCATTCTATGCAACATGCATTTGTATTATTGCAAGCAGTGATAGTAACACAAAATCAAGGTCCTTCGCCAGTCATTTTACACAAACATAAATCCACTCTCACAACATAAAAATACCATACACCTATAACTTTTAAATAACTGAATCAGACGTGAAAATAATAATTTTCGGAGCATCCTTCGCGATTTTTTTTCTATCGAGGGATTTTCATATAATTTGCGTTTTGGTGTGGGGAATGTGTAGATATCTTCAAAAATAAATATATATTTTTAAGAGCTTAAAAACTTCAAATGTTTAAGGGGGATAGGTTAGAAATCGGTAGAAATTCGGGTAGCGGCGGTTTAAAACTGTTTGCAAATCATTATTTTATCCACTGTAATCAATGTCAGGTCAGCACGCAATTTGTAGATTCTGTTTTACTTAATCCTCGGCGTAATAAAAGCTTTTGTAATTTTATTAACAAGGACATCTAGCTCTAAATCTCGTCAGTATTAGAAGGTTACATTAATAATATACCTAATATAGTTGGCTATTCAATTTTCAGGGGAATTTTACATTTTTGAGAGCATCATGTTAAAAACTCAAAACATTCCGAAGTAATACTGATCAATCATGTCGTACTAATGTGAATTAAATGTCTAGGGAGGTGCGTGATTTATTTAGGCATAAAATTAAACTTGAAAGCATTTTTAGTATTTTTATTTACTGATAAAAACGGGAAAAAAAGATGGCTCCATAATTTTTTTTTATTAATTACTATATAAAATACACAGACCAATATTTTATTTATAGTTCTCCTCTAATGATTCCTATTCCAAGGTGAACTCTAGCTAGTTTTGCTGTTGATACATCATAATTTCTATATTTGTTGACTTCGGTAAATTTCCTCATCTTTATGTTTGTTGATTTTCACATCTTCGTGTTTGTTGCTTAATAGGTATATGTCGTGTTAGTATTATTTCATAATTTAAAGTTCTTAAATAATTATTTAGATTACATAAGAAATAAAATTTATCATAAAAAGATAAATTAGAAAAAAAAACTATTAGCGACAATCAAAGAATTTTTGCAATAATAATCCTCCACGAACCTTGTTAAAAATGACCCAAACCGCTTTTCTATTTTGAAATAAGAACGACTTTTGAAAATGGTCCACAATATATGCCGTTTTTAACCCTTAATTACTCGCATGGGGTCAAAGCATTTTTGGATTAAAAAATAAAGCACTTGTCGCGGCCCGATTCCCCCCGCGCCCTCGCTAGCTTCATAATGCGCGTCTAAGTTTGTATTTTAGTAGCGACTAAGTCACGGGAGTGGAAGGACATGTCGCTGCACTCGTGAGCGGTGACCCCGTGCGAGTAATTACGTAACTTTTTTGGAAGAGGTAAGTATATAGCAAAGTACCAACAAAATGTAAGAAATATGCAAGATTTGTGTGCAATGATCACTCTGAAATATACTGTCAACAGTGTGACAAGAGTGATTCGGAGAGTTCCTAAAAATACGAGAATTAACTATGATCTCAGTATACCTAAGTACAAATTGTTAATTATTGGTAATTATTTTAGTTTAACTTGTTTTTGTATAATTATTTAGTAATTCATGTTATTACTTATAGATATTACAGAATAAACAAAGTACTTTAATAATAAAATAGTTTCATTTACTTATATATTTCAATATATATAAAAAAAACTACTCATACTATTTGGGGTCATCTGTGACCCCATGCGAGCAGTTATGTAATGTTCTTTGTGCGAGTAATTAAGGGTTAATTTGATACTAGTGTAGACCCCTTGAAAATAACTGGATATTACAATTGTAGGATTTATGAAACTGATAGTATTTATAAAAAAAAATACTTGTCTCCGGATCATTATTCTAAATTCGAGATACCATATAAACTTACTGAAAAAAGCACAGCACCGCTTAAAATAAGGATAGCCATTAAAAGAATTTGTATATAAACGGGCCATTAAATTATGTCCAATGGACCTAGTTCAGTAAAACTAAGCGCGTTGTCTCAGTAACCTATCTTCACTCTATCAATTCATCTATGCATATGTCAAACACATGCAAAACAAATAGATACACCTTGGTTGCTTTTAAAATTTCTACGGCAACGGCACGATGAGGGCGGCGCATGTATGAAAATGATAGCATTTTTCCAATGTGGTAATCAGACATACTTACACTGTTTGTCGTAGGTACTATTTTTTAAGTGAAAAGAGATGCAGCATTGTTGTGATAAAGAACGTAAGTTTTATGCTTTTTTGTGCCATGCCCTCTTCATGGGGATATTAAAGCGCCCATTTCGAATGAAGAATTATTAAATATTAAAAAAAATTATAGGTACTGTGTATTTCACACGCGGTAAAAGTTAAACTATAAAGTCACTAGATGTCGCTTTATTTTATTTTGCCTGTTTATTTTAAAGTGGTTCGAAGACTTGATAAAGATAAAAATAAAAACGTTTATTTTTTTGGATTTCGTAGGACTCGAACTTCCGTTCGCTGGATTTCTCTTGCCGCTGAAATTTGCGACGCGCTATAACGCTGCACCACAGGAAGCTCGCATGGAGTTGTGAATTTACCGCATTATATTAGAACCGAAGACCAGTCATATAATAAATTTTGTGACGCATTTCCGTTTCATCCTAATTTCAAATCACTAACAGGGGTAATGAAGTTTCACTTCAATAAAATAATGTTGGTGCCAACTTAATCGCTTGTTTGATATGATAAAAATGGTTCCAATAAGTACTCAGTTCCAATTTTGAAAGTTAGAAATTCATAGGTATAATAATATTTCACATTACCAACGACCGAACTTTGTGAAATTGAACAGAATCGATTTTGAATTTTAGAAAACTGACTTTTTAAACGAAAGGTTTTACAAATAAGCCGACGATGGAGAGTTTCAAAGTCAGCATATTCCCAGGCTAGATGCACTCACAGAGTCTGAACAAAAATGGTAAAATATTCGTGAGCTTTGCAGCTCTTAGCAGGATAACAATCTCTCACTTGGGCGACTTGCCTCCGTACAACCAAATTAAATATTCATCCTTAAAAAAGGCAAGTTTTTTTAGCCAAGTCCATTAAATAAATGAATTTATCTGGTAAGCAGGAATATTATATTACAGAAACCTTACCCGGCTCAAAACATCGCAATAAATAAAGGCAACATTTTTGTACGAAATAAGAAAATCAATTTTTTCTTTTGTACATACTCAAATTAAGGTTAACAAAGTATTATTAAAGCTTACTTCATGTACACTATGTAATGGGGTAAGTGCACTAACTTGTAGAGGTTATTCTACATGGTGGTATAAGTAAACCAAATTTAAAATTTACCTAAAATAATTGCACATAATTTTGAATGCATAAATAGGAATATTGAAAATAATTGCCTCTGTGAAAAAATTGATTTTACAAATGAATACACTTACCTTGGCATAATCGTAGACAATAACCTCAAATGGGATAAAGAAGTTATCAAAATCTGTAACCAGCTCCGATGTTTGGCGAGTAATTTTTATAAATTAAAATTTGTGTTGCCTCGATGCACTCTCAAACTTATATATCATTCGATGGTCGAATCCATACTTAGATATGGAACTCGAACTTGGGGACACTCGAGCATAATTAATATTAAATTCATTCAAAATTTGCAAACTGCTATAATTAAAAAAAATTGTTAAACCTAGCATTTACAAACAAAGAAATAACTTAAAATTACTGTATGGGTCTGAGGGCCTACTTCCAATTAAAGGGCTTCTCTGGTATCTTTTAATTATGGATAATTCGGGAGAAAGCGCATATAAAAAGTTATTGATGCATAGTCACACAACAAGATTTACCGAAAATAAAGGCCTAAAAATACCACTAATATCAAATAAGTATGGTACCAGAACGCTAGAATATATGATACCTTTGATCTATAACATGTTCACTCAAAACATTAATTTAAAAAATAATGAGGAACCCTGCCCTAAACTGAAAAAAAAGTGGTTAATAAATGAAAAACACATTTATCTAGCCTAAATCTTTTATTACGTATTAATATTGTATATTAAGCTAATTTGTGTTATTTAATAATATTATATGGTAGAACCTACAGACAAGCTGATCTGTTACAGCTTTGTGGGACTACCCATATCTTTATATTGTATTAGATGTAATTATATTCAAATTTAATAAATTTAAAAAAATTAAAAAAACTTTTATTCCAAGAAAGATTTTTGTTTTCAGAAAATTTACTTAAAACCTTGAAAAGTGATTTATCTTTTTTACTTGTACTGTCGTGTAAAATCACTCCCCGAAGTTAGTGCACTTTAACCCATGAATTTAATTAAGTGTCTTTTGAAATAACATACCTTTTTCCAATATATTTTCAATTCGAAAAATATGCGTTATATTTCCTACGTAGACATTATAATATATTATTACTAGCTTTTGCCCCCGGCTTCGCTCGCATAGTATTAGGGGGGGTCCTCACTCCGTCTCCTCCACCTTCTCCATCCCCAGTCTAATCCCCACTCTCCCCCCCTATCCCCACCCTTCCCCCTCCCCCCCTTTCACCCATCCCCCTCTATCACCCTCACCCCCCTCCATACCCGTTACATTAATTTTTCAAACAGCTCGCGTGCCATCTATCAAAGGTAATCAAAGGGATCTCCATAGTAACCTAAACAAATAACAAAATAACAGCGCACGTCAAATAATTACTTATAGTTACCAAGAAACGCTTTGCTTTTCGTCTGGACAATAAACGTATAAAAATAATTTCATAACACCAGAGCTTACCAAAACATTTATTTTATTTATTAATTTGAAAACATTACATATTACATCGTTATAATGATCTTTGGCTGTCCAAATAGGCAATTTCCCCGTTTTAGAACAGTCAAAATGAACAGTGTGTATTGTATGTAATTAGTGTGTTGACTATAATATTATCTTATACTTAAATATAACACTTGATAAATAATATTAAGGTTTTGATGGTAGATACAAGAAGTTACTTATAAGTGTAAATTATATATTTAACAATAAAAAAAATAAATAAAATCTAGAGAAGAGAAATAAAAAGAACATTCCAAAAGAAAAAGAGTTTTTTTATTTTTATTAGCACATTTTGATGAATCTTTGATTGAAATTTGAAAAATCTGAAATTTGATAATCAACTCGAGAATCAAAAATGGATAAGAAATAAAATAATGGATTAAAAAAGAAAGTAGGGAAAAGAAAATGCAAAGAGAAAAAAAAATTAAGCAGTTTTTGAACTTAAATTGTATACAAATAATATTTAGGTAATACCAGTATAAATGAATGTCAACAAAAAAGAAAATTTAATGGCTTACGTTTCGGACATCGTTGCAGTGTCCATCATCAGGGCAGATCCGGTAAATGTGTAATTTTTAGTCGTGAAGTGTGTGCTTATTTACTTCGAAGCGATACCGTGTCGCCAGCACCACTAACTTTCACCAGTACAAAATAATCGTGACAAGCAGTGGCGTCATCGCCACGGAACGGAATAGAAAGTTCATTAAAACGTGGTGTTTATGCTAGCCAGGGGCAAGTCCGTTTGCGAGATGCCGACGGAAGTGGCTCCATCTCTTAATGAAATCTAAAATTAGAAATCACAATGGTAAGAATTTAAGAAAAAGAAAAAAATAAAATAAAAATTACATTGATCTATAAGTTTTGGGTCTTCCCAAGACCTCAGGAACAAATCCAAAGTAATGGCCACAACTAAAATTCAAGACCTACTGAGGTCTGCAAAGACTAAGTTTCCTCTGGAAGCAGATGGAGTGTATAAACTCAGCTGTTCCGGATGTGACAAGGTTTATGTAGGCCAAACAGAGCGGACGATCTCCAAAAGGATAGCAGAACACTTTCGTGCTTGCAAACTCGGCCACCCTGATAAATCGGCAATCGCTGAGCACTTAATCGAAACCGGCCATTACTTTGGATTTGTTCCTGAGGTCTTGGGAAGACCCAAAACTTATAGAGCACGCCTAATTACGGAGGCAATTGAAATCTACAAAAATCCTTTTAATATTAATAGAGACGACGGAGCTAAGCTCAATAGCTCTTGGTATCCGGTGATTGACGGCTACACCAAAGCTAAACGCAAAAAAACATGTCTTAGTATACAGTAATGCCCGCTCGTGGTAAACCATTTTATGTTATAACTTTATATTGACTAAATTCGCTTTAACCAGTGTAATTCTAATTCTAGTAAAATTCATTGAATATTAATAGAGCAAAAAACTATGTCTAAGTATAGAGTAATGCCAGCCCGTGGTAAACCATTTTGATTTATACAAACATAGTTTTATACAAACCTTGTCCTGACAATAACGAACATACAAAAAAAAGAATTATCCAATTTGATGCAGTCGTTCGGAAGTTATGCGCGTACATACATTTCGACGATTCATTTTTTATTTATATAGATAGATAGATAGAATAGAAAGATAGATAGATAGATAGATAGAAGATAGAATATAGACAGATAGATAGATTCGCGGCGGTACCCATTTCCGCCTCCCAAATTGAAATTTGAATTTTACTGCTAGATTAAAATTTCTTCGTAATGAATAAAGCAAAATTTTAAAACCCATCTTTGAGTGATGTAATTGCTTCCACGAGAGAGTAGGAGACATGCCTTTAGAAACAGGGGGGGTATGGCGGAGGCTTTAGGGGTGGGTGTGGTGGAGTAAAATTACCCTCGCGTACATGATGGCTGAAGTTTCGTCAATTTACTAATTGCGAATTTTTAGCGAATGTCTGATTAATGTATAAATTTACGTAATGCTTCCGTGATCACCGCGCTGCCGCTATTTCATGCGCTCAGTGGACACGGTTTTGATATAATTAAAAATAATTTAATTAACATGTAACCGGGAAACTGTAAATCCTTGTCTAGAAGATCTAATTAAAAAAAATTAACATTCCCTAGTAATTATAAATTATTCGAAGTAGCCTCAATAGAATTTTTATTTATGATTTTTTTTAAGTATGTATTTTTTTTTTTAAATACCTTTGTTTCACATGTACATTAGTTTAATTTTTATTTATCTATCCGGTCGTAGATAAATAAAAACGAAGTAAGTAATATATATACATAATATCCATACACACAAGCCTTGCTTAATTATGGGGGTACATCAAATATTCTACTATGTAATTAATTACTGTAAAAATTATTTAAATAAAAAAAAAAATAAATAAAATAAAAAAAAAAAATAAAAAAAATCGAAAATAAAACTCTTCAAAATAAAAATGTCACGAAATTGTTACATATTGTTACGATACACATGTCAAGTATTATGACGTCACAGTCCCGCGGCGCGTCGAGTGTATTACCTTGCAAGAAACGACATACCGCACCCCTCCCCGTCACAGTCCCGCGAGAAGCCCGCCCGTGGCCCAAAAACCCGCCGGCTGTGGCCCGAGAAGCAGCGCCCGTCGCTGTACGGTCAGTAAATTCCCGCGAGATCGCCGATTTCAATGGCGTTCCGATTAGAGCCAATCTCAATAGTAAAATACGAGGTCGCGAACATGGCCCGCTCCACTTGGAGATCACCGCTACCTGCACCGACCCCGGATTGCTGCCCCGGCTTCCTGCACCAGTCCACCAGCTGTGAGTTGAACCTCGATTTCCCTCTTAATTAATGTGTCCCCTAGCAATATTCCGTTGAAACGACCACATACCCGAAGAGATTTGAGAGACCCTTTCATTAGGAAATACCTAGCTAGGCATTGTTGTTGATTTGTGACTAATAATTATGTTTTGCTAGATGTTGTAATTGTGTATACCAGACAATACAGATATGTTCCACTCAGCTACCTCTTTCATTTGATGGGATCACGTGGGCGGGCTTTGGCTATTACCTATGTACCATTTACCCCCTAGTTACCTACGACCTTGACGAGGAGAGGTTTCCTGCCTGCCGACGACATTGAGCTAGCCGAGAGCAAAAGGTAGGTGGCCTCCCCCCCCTTGGGACCGCTACAATATTTAATGCCCAAGAAATACAAATCAGTAATTTATCATCAAAACTACTAATTTCTGTTGTGGATCTGTCTGTGTGTGGAATTATGACTCAATGCTACCAGTATTGAGCTTTTCCTTTTACTACTAGCTTTTCCTGCGGCTTCGCTCACATGGTATTAGGGGATTCCCACTCAGCCTCCTCCACCTTCCCTCTCCCCACTCCACTCCTCCCATCAACCCCCCTCCCCCCTCGCCCTCCAACCAACCGTCACCACACTCCACTCCCACCATCAACCCCCATCCTCCCATCCCCCTCCACCACCCCTCGCTCTACTCCTCCCCCCTCCACCTTCCCTCTACCCACTCCACTCATCCATCTATCCCCCTCTCGGTTCCCCTCCTTCTCCACCCACCCCTCCCCCACCCCATACCCTCCCCATTCCACCTCCCCCCACCTTCCTCCACCCCTTCCCCTTCCTTCCCTCCCCCCTCTCCCAACCCAATCCGCCTCCTCCACCTTCCCTCTCTCCACTCCACTCCCCCCATCAACCCCCTCCCCCTCTCCCTCCACCTATCTCTCCCCTCACCCCCTACCCATCCACATTCCCTCTCCCCACACCACTCCCCCCCATCAACCCCCTTCCCTTTCCCCTTCCTTCTCTCTCCCCTCTCCCTCCCCTAGACCCCTGCCCCCACCCTCCTCCCCCTCCCCTTCCCCCTCAACAAACACCCACTCAGCGGTAGTTTTATACAAAATAACGAACAAAAAAAAACGAATTATCCAATTTAGTGCAGTCTTTCGGGTTTATATACAGTTCGGTGATTTATTAGAGGTAGTTATTAAGTACGACGCCAACAATGCACTATTTTTAGGGTAAATTGCCTAATAAAATTTAAAAAAACATCGTTTCCAAGGCGACAATTGGTTTGTTTTTTCTGACGTTTGCAATAAATCGATTTTGTTGGGGACAGAAAACGTATGATAAATAATTTCTATAATTTCTATAATTAATATATATATAACCCATAGATCTCGCAAATAATGTAGCTTTCTATTATTGAAAGAATTTTTAAAATCCATTCTGTAGTTTTTGCGTGAAAGAGTAACAAACGTACATCCATACAAACTTTCGCCTTTATAATATTAGTAGGATTTCAAAATTGGAACTGACGTGTTAAGAATTCTGACTATCCCGTGATTTTTCACATGAAGTATCTTGATTTGCATAGTTCTAGCCTGCAAAAGATAGCCATCTAAAATACAATGTATTATAGGCACCTACTTATTCGTTTCTCAGGATTTGAAAAAAGCAATTTTGGATTGATGTTCAGAAGAATAATACATAACTGTGCCTGTGACACAACTAATAATTAAATAACAAAACTAATAAATAAATAAAACAGTAAGTCTTTTAATACCAAATTATTGATTCGTTATTCAACACAACGCAGCGTAACATTTTTTTTTAATTTTTTCAAACTACAATTCAAATATAAAAATGTGGAGTCATGTTTACACTACCCATAAAGTGAAAAGTCCATTATCCCGGTTTGTTTAACTTACGGCAGTTTGGAAGCGGGAGAGCGGTAAGGGTTTGTTAATTAGTCGTAATATGAGCCAGCAGCCATTTTTTGTTTTCCGGAAACGAGCTACAACGGGAAGCGGAAAGCCGATAAATAAAATTCCCATGATGAACGAAACGCGTCGAGATTGCGCGGAGGCGGATATTGGCCGTCTTTCAAATTGTCTATGGCGGTCTATTTCTCCGCCGGAAGTCCATTTTATCCAAACTAAGATTGGAAAATATGGCCTCCTGCGGAAGTTATCAAAACCTGATTCAGCCATAATAAATTCTTGGAAAAATGATAGGTTATGTTCGGTGTAACCCAGTTACGGAGTTGCGCTTCAGGAAATCATATAATTTGCGGTTTGCCGCAGGCACGTTCCTTTCTGCATGTAAAACATTTTTAATTTTTAGTCCCAGAATGCATCGTGTGTGTTCTGTTTGCCTAGCTTTTCAAACAAATAATGATGATTTTAAAAAATAAACAAAGTTAGCAATGTGTGTACGCCAAAACATGAAATGTTTGTTTTATTTTTATTTTATGAATAACTTTGAATCTTCTAATATTGCGGTAACATCCGGCGTTCCCCAAGGAACCCATTTGGCCTTGCTCCTTTTTAATTTACTTATTAAAGATATCAATGTACATTCTCACGCAGTCTTTTAGCTATTTAATAACGATAATAAGATACCTATGAATAATAAAATCTACATTCACCGCTTACTTTTTCCTGTTGATGATAATTAATAATTATGATTGGTATAAAACTAACTGCTTGTAGCAAGATATTGATTCACTTTCATAGATTTAAAATCTGTATGATTAGAAACTAAATATTGTGTATTTGTCTACGGTCATGTACATATATTAAGGATATGGACTCAGGGTCAGTTTAGATTGTTATCTTTATTTTCATTACCACATTTATGATATCGTTAATAAAGCATTTATAGAATTACCTGTCACTAAAAAAATGTAAGTATCTACACCAAAATCTCTTTACTTTTTGTTGGTTTGCCTTCATTTTGCATATATATCTACTAATGTCATTTAATTTTCTTTCTATGCTATCCATATTCATCATTTTAAATCTGTACAGCACCGCTTTTTGCGAAGTTGGAACTTGATAGAGGCTAGTAGATTCCCATAAATCAAGTGAAATTGAATAAACTTTTACAATTCTTCTTTACAAAAACGTAGACATAACATTGATCTAATTTGCATGTTCAAAATAATCAACAGTATTATTGACTCACCTTCTTTATTACAATTAATCTAATCCAACATCTATTCCACTCCGAATTAATCAATCAACACTATTGTGGATACCGTTCTCTTTTGTCCAGATTTTCGAGAATTGATAACTCAAGTCAAAGCATTGAATTTTATGGTGTAAGTCTAAATGTTTTATATTTAATAATGATGGTAGAGATGATGATGGTGAAGACGATTGTGATGACTCAAACATGTCGGTCCTACTTAACTACAAACCAAAAATATTTTTAGTTAACTTTTTTATTTCAAATAAGGAATTATACAACTTGTCCGAAGAAACTTCACTATATTAATGACAATTCTTTTTGCAGATTTTCTTCAGACTGCTAGGTACTAAATCTTGGCCTAAGGACTCCGACATGATCCGGCCCTGCTGCTTTCAACATTACAACATACGCCAATCCGGGATGCCATAGTATCATTGGTTTCAGACGGTAGCTGTAGGGACTTGTTGTATGTACATAACACAAATAAATATAGTAGCACATATCCGTACTAGATATTTGATATACCTTTTAATTACTTTTGATTATTATCGTGTTATTGCTGTGAATCCTTTCCATTTACTTGCCATTCGACTTACTATTGTGTTCACTTTGTGATGTATTGCATTAATCACCAGTGCAAATAAGAAAATATCGTAGCCTACCCCTTTAATTTAAAAAGAAAATACCAATTACTTATAAAACGGACACACTTGCGACATCTATCGGATCAAAGTAAATTGATTTCTTGTTGACAGTAGGGACCTATAAATTAAACAGATTGCGATGAATTTTGGTAAAAAGATCACAGATGGTATTAAAAATCGTCACGAGACAGGGAAAGACCCTTTCTTAGGCTCGAAAATAAATAGTTGAAACCAACAGCCAATCAGGTAGAAGCAGAAAGCTATAAATAATTGATCAAACCAATCACAAAGCGGAGGGCGTATTCAGATTTTGAACAAAGAGATGGACTTTGAACTAGGCAATTAATCAGAGATTTATGGAAAAAAATATCGTCATCAACCGAAAGATCAATACACTATAATGTAAACAGGGTCTCACGCCCGGTGCATCGGGTACGATGACCTAAATGTAAGATAAACAATCAGTGCAATCAAGGTATTGACAACCGCCGTTAACGAGCAAATTAATCCATATTATGTTGGAAAAATTATTCAAGAAAATAGCAAAAAAATTATGATCAGAGGAAAATTAAAGAAAAGACGTGTAAAACGTAAGAAAAGCTACTGTAGGGATATTCAGTTGTATAGCGAGTACGTAGAAAGTCAAGGAGGCCAGATTAAGAGGAAAACGTACGTTTAACATTTAAAAGGAAAGGAAAACGCTGGAAATTAGGAATGTCACTTTTAGATGAAGCAATAGAGTCAAGGAAAACGATTTGAAAAGATAATCTAATGAAAAAAATGGACGTTTAAATGGAAGTGTTTATTGAACAATATAAGATTTCGACTTAATTTTGCGTTTTCAGACGAGTTTAAATAGATATCGTTATATATTTGGAATAGGGAGGTCATTCTAGTTACATTGCGTTAGATAAAGCAAACAAAAAGGGTTGTTTTACGTCAATTGTTTGAGGAGAATTCTATGGGAGATAGGACAGACTGCAAGGAAAAATGAAACATTATTTGAGTTGACGACCTCACACGTGATTTTGTTGTTCAAACAATAAGAAAACGAACATGGTATTAGGCGATTAAACCCATTTTAATGGCTTTTAGGACGATAAAAATTACCATTGGTCTTATGGGCAGTTTATGTTAACTAAAAACCATTATATTTTATTACCCTCGAATAAAAGCTGAGTTATTGATCAATACCTCGAAAACCCAGACATAAACAGACGTCAAATTTTAAATTAATGTGGATTTAGGGGAGAAAGGGACGGAATTTGGAGGATGACCCATAGAACGTAATAAAAATGACAGGAATTTAAGGGCCGAAGTGGAAGTTTCTCCTATAAAAAAATGTGAAAAATAACATAAAAAGTAGTAGTATATAGAAAATGAAATTTTCTAAGAGGTGACATACATCGAAGGCGAAACGGGGGGTAGTAAAAAAGAAAATAAAAACAATTAAAAGATGATTCCGTAAGGAAAACTCATGAAAATTCAGAAGTATCGATGAAAACAATAAATTTGGCTTGGAATGTAACTAATCATATAGATGTGGACAATAACATAAGGATAAAAGAGGAAATTCGTAGGAAGAGTGTTGTGAATACAAGAAAATTCTAGGGGAAAGGGGAAAATTCAGATATACTACGTAAATAGAGAAAATACGGGTTTTAATGGAAAAATTCATACAAGTAGCAGTGAGATAGAGTAGAATTTATAAAAATTGCAACTCGAAATTGCATAGTAAACATTTCGATATGGAGATAATCATGATTTGTGATAGGTACGGAAAAATCGAGACGTAAATATAGTTATCGAAGACGGACCTTTTACGAATTGAGAAAAAAAAATAACTAAAAAATTATGAAATTCAAGCTAATTTTGTATGACCAACGGCACAAAGAACGATAGGGCAATTTAAAACAAAGTAACTGAATCCGGATCTTGTAGGTATGAAAATGAGAGAGAGGAAGCAATGAGACAATGGAAATAGGGCTTAAGGAACATTACTCGATAATGGTGAGATAATTTCAAGTGTTTGCGAGTTGGTAGACATGGGATTGTTTTGTCACAGGAAATTCAGATACAATCTTTTGGACCTGAGAGGGGTATAAAAAACAGAACTCAGTCATTTTTCGTTAGTCAGCGCCGGTTGTGAAAAGTTGAAAGTTCGTGAGACGTGACGAAAACGCTCGGTAATTACTTGTGAAAAAAATTCTAAGTGATTAGGAATTGTGGACTTAGGAAAATTTCATATTCAAGCCAGTGTCTTTAAAAAAAATTAAGTTTGCAGTTCAAGTCAGTGAAAATAAAAATAAAGGTTACGTTCTATTTATTTGTGAAAAGCTAAAAGTGCTGTGATTTTGTTTAGTGAAAAATTCGGTTTTTATAATCAATAAATATTGTATTTTTGGGACTTAGAAATTTCGTGAAAATCAAAAATCAATGAAATAGATGAATAAAGTGATGTGATAATTGAATACAAATAAGTTATAATTAAATACGTGTGTCCAGTTTAAACGGAAAGAGTTCTATTAAATATTAAATATTTAAATTAATTATTTAAAAAAACAGTGCAAATTGAAAAGAGATAATAAATAAATAAGTGCATCCAGTTAAACGGAAAAGTTCAACGAAAATCTTTAATTAAATTGAGTGTTTTAAATTTAAGTATCAGTCTTTTATTAATTTAAAAAAATAGTGTAATCGAAATAATTCTACTCGTAAAAATTATAAAATTTAGGGAGAATAAAGTGCTATAGTCAAAGTGTAGTTGATGTAGCAGAATAAAAAATAAAAAAAAAAACAGTGTTTAATAATAATTTCCGATTTAATTAAATGGATAAAATTTTACCTCGGAATAATTCGGCTAAATAATTTACAATTGGGCAGCACATTCCTACCACAAAGTGTTAATCTACTATTAGATTCAAAAATTGGGAAAAAAAAAAAAAATTAAAATAAAATGAATGATAATACATAATGATATTTTATTGCTAAATAAATGTAACGATTTACCATTTCGAAATTAATCGTGAAGTAACTATCATTAAAAAGTTATTTAATCAACGGGTTTTGAAATAAAATGCAGTTAGAACGATAAACATCATTTAATTTAGATAGATTAAACTGGAATAAAATAAAATTGAAGTCGGAAAATTTTTATTTGAATTTAGTTGATAACATAAGGATAGGTATTAGGTAAGGAAAACATAACAAGGTTTTACCGTGTAGCTCCCGGTCGGATAAAAAAAACCTAAAGGGGTAAGTTTTATTAAAAATTAAAATAAAAAAAATTTCAGGTGCCAAGGAGAGAGCGGTATGCAGCAGACAGTTGGTATTTGAATTAATTTTATAACAAAGTATTACTTGCTTAATATGTGATATGTACCTATATTGAAATATTATATATAAAGTATGTATATTTATGTATATATTTATATTTATCCCAATAAAATTTCAATCAAAAAGAAACACACTTAAATAAAAGTAAAAGGTATCGATTACTAATACCTACTTAGAACGCACTATGCTATTTAAAAAATAGTTGTGTGGTAGAAAAAATTTCAAGTTCATAATTTATACTTATTTTATTAATATATGTACTATTATAATTTCAGCTAATATAAAATGATAAAAAAATGAGTTATGATATTAGAATTTATTTCAATTATAATATAATTGTATATATCAGTATATTTATTTATTGAGGCAAAATATATATGTATATGTATATGTATGTAAATTATAACTATATTTATTTGGGGTCAGGTTAGGGCAATTGCAAAAAAGAAATTACCACTATTAAATTCAAAAGGAAATTTAGGACCGTAAATCTCACGTTCGAGAATGTTTTAAAAGTAAACAAATATCTCATGTTTGGAATCTAGGTCACGAGGACAGCGGTAATGTTTACATAATTAAAATTGTTTATAAAACAACTCGGTCATTGGGGCACTGGGTCAGATGCTTTTAAAGGAAGATGTACCTGGGTCTTTAATAGGTGGTTGACAGGTATTAGTATTATAGTAGGTTAGGTTATTATATAGGTTATTATATATTTATTAGGTAGTTGACGGGTATTAGTATAGGTATTAACTTTAGAATGGGACAAAGCCAGGAAATTGCGCAATTATAGAAAAGTTTTAACACAATCTTTAATTTGAATATGAAGAGATTATTTTTTGGATTGAACAATTTGAAAATAAATAGATTTATTATAAGCTAGTCAAATAATAGGTACATCAAACCTTTGGAAAATCACGGGTTAGTTTAGGAGTGTATTGAAGAATTACATGGAATATTCGAGGAGAAAATTATAGAACAATTACTCTCGTAAGTATCAATCATTTACATGAAACAGTTGACAAATCACGGGATAGTCAAATAGAAGAGTATTGAAGAATTACGAGGAAGATTCGAGTAAAATTTTGTGGAGTAATTATTCTCATAGACATCAATCATTTACAAGAAGCAGTTGAAAAATCACGGGATAGCCTAATAAAAAGTATCAATCATTTACATGAGACAACTGGAAAATCACGGGATAGTAAAAAATTTTACCAAAAGTTGAACCTTGGGGAAAAATTTAGAAAACAGTTCAACAATGGGAGGCAGTGGTCGCTCCTTAAAAAAACCAAGGACCATTAACCAAACACATAATAGAGATGGCAATCTCTTAAATAAAATTGTCAACCAAACAAATCAAAAAGCTTGGAATTTTCGGCACTCCAGAACAAACCGAGATAATTTCTTAATCTATTAGTATTTATTAATATCACCCACTTTTAATATGTATATATTAGGTTACCAAACTTAGAATTTCGCAGAATTCTATGCGAGGGATCCGAGCCCGGGATTTGAGACTAGCTAGCCTCAAAATTGCGAGTTATAATCCTACCCAAACGTATGTTTATATATATATCTTTGTATGTACTGTACATTGGATAATGTGGACCCGCTTACAGCTAGCGTTTTAGACTCGACAGAGTTACTCTCACATCATTTCTTGTACGTGGAGGGAGGATTCACGACCCGTAACTCTGCAAAACACCGTGAGTATATGATTGCATATAGGACGAAACCGGTTCGCCCTAAGTAAATAGTAGACCTTGGAGGAGTAGGAATTTGGGGGTATCTAGGCTCGGATGACGACCTGAAGGCAGTGCATGATGGCTAAAGGAAGGACGGTTAGGACGCGATAACTTAGGTATCAATTAACCGATCCGCACCAGAAGATTGTGCGAATTTCTAGTTAGAATTTGATCACCTGGTTTACTTGTAGGAGGATAGGAGCCAAATTTTCGGCAGAAAAAGGGTATTCTGAGTTCGTCTAATATGCAATCTATTAATTACATTAACCTACTAAAACCATCTTTATATGTACCTTATAGCAGCTGAATCATAGTGGAGGGGAGCCAGGCAGACATAAAACCATCATAATCAAATTTACTAACAATTAACCATTTGAGTCATTCTTAATTATCTGTTCATTTAAACATGCGTATTTTCGATTAGTACAGTTTATTTACGAGTTCGTTAGGATGTATGGAAACATAATAAGCGACGGAGGAAAGTTAGCTCATTTAGAGAAATTATTTAAAGTTAGATTTGCAAGGGAGAGACCAGTACAGTTTGAAACTCAACGCTCTGTTTAGAATCAAAGGGTTACCACAAAAATGAAAGTAATTAAAGTCCCATATCATAAATCAAAAAAAATTACACAACGTTTGATGGAGTTTAATTACAACATAAATACGAAAATATTTACGTTCAAGGTCGTAATTAACGTATTAATTAGTTAAGTATACATATCTCTAAAGGTATGTAGTACAAGGGAGCTTTTAGTAGCTTTCTGTAGTTATCAAAGAAAATAAGGGTCCAATTTTCATGAAGGCTTGTGTGACGTAGGGGAGGAATTTTCCATCCCTACTACACACATGCAAAGCCTTAAAAATTTAAATATCGATCAGAGCCAAAAGAAAAGTCCAAGAAAACTTGAAGGGATGAAAGAATTCCAAAAATAAAATAAATCAGCATCAGAAAGGCGAAACATCACAACTGTCTTGCCGATGACCAGGAGAGTTTTATATATTTAAAGCAAGTTAAAAGAGGTAAAAGGAGGAGTATTACAACTTTGAGTTGTAGGTATGTACATATTATTATTATTGCTGTTGTAGTGAGAAGAGAATAGATTTCTGACTCTGACTACTTTATGTTTTGAATTTTAGTAAGCAGATTATTAGTTTATATTGTGTTTGTATATATTTTTTTACAATTTTCAAGGTTATATTTTGTTAACTTCTCACGGGTACAGGACCCTTACTTTTTAATTATAATTTTAATTATGGGAAAATCTATTATTGGATATTATGTGATTCGTGACAATGCACGAGGGTCAGAATAACCTTGCGGTCACTCCTTGCTATTTAAAACGCTTATAGACTTGAATACGAATTATGCCAGATCACCAAACAAGATACGGTTACACAATTAAGTAATACTCACTACTGTTGTGTCTCGTGGTTTGATCTCCACTCGGTGACTGTCACAGGTGTATCCAAAAGCGTCCGATACAGATTGTTCTGGTCGGTTATTAAAACCACGATAAAGTTGAGACATGAGACGATTAACATAAGCGCTTCACATAAAGCATTCGAAGAACGACGGCGATATAATGCTTCATATTACACACTTCCGATTGATAAATAACATTTCAACGTAGAGCGAAATGTCACATTACGATGTGTTATGATGGTTGTTGACAGACGGGCATATTGCGGTACTTGACTCATATCCACCGTGTAGGTAGGTACACTTAATGTGCGGAAGTCCAAAATCTGGATTTCTCCGATCTGATGGGCCGATCGGAACACAAATATTAATGAAACCCATCAGCGTTATGAAACATTATGTGTATTATTAATGTTATTATTATAAATGTAAAATATCTGTTGATTTTCCCTAATAAATAAAATAAAATTACAAAAATTAGGTGGTAGGGGTAGGTATTTTGGCCTAAAATGCAAAATTAAGAATTGTATGAAACGGGCCGAAATGGGCCGCGCATCCTCAAATAATACGATCTGATACAGAAAAAGTATTTGTATTGCATACATTCAAGTAGCCTCGGAAACCTCCACTTGTTGAAAACACAAAGAACCCAAAAAGCATCGCTCACGTTTTTTACGTACTTATTACAAATTTTTCGGAGTCGTGTTTACACTTTAATATTGCTCTCGTATGAAAACGGAAAACGTTAATGGATTTCTCGGTATAACCTCTGATTTCAAGTGAAGAATTGAAAACCACTTTGCGGATTTAATTAAAGGGATTATTCTGTTTAGTCGAACCCCGCTTTGAAGTTTACCAAGAAGTTAATTAAGAATTAACTGCCAACTAAAAGTTAGCGGAACTTGCATCCGCCGTGCTTCATATTAAAACGGGTTGTCTAAATTCTAAGGTGAGATTGTCATACCGTGTAACTTGTCGCCGCGCTTGGTGCTGACTTCAGGGAAATGAAAATTTATATTGAATACATTGTACGTATATTATTATATGATTACGTGGCTCCATTATAAGCTTTCAAAAAGAAAAAGTTACTGAAGATGGTTTGAAAGGGAGATAAAAACAGATGATAAAGTAGGGATGTCGAAAGTGAAAAAAAATATCGATATATCGATGTATCGATATTTATTAAAATATCAATATCGACGTCGATATATCGAGGAAAAATATCGATATATCGGTCAAATTTTCAAGAGATTTTGCGTTTTAAAAAAAATAGTGTATTCAGCTCAATATTATCAAGAGTAATTTTTAAACACAATGTGTTTTTTTATGTACAAAAAACTCAATAAAAATGAATGTATTTTTTTCAGTAATCATTTTTATTTGGTAATAATTACAAAAATATCAAAAACTAAAAAGCTATCTTCTAACTTATATGTAAACTGAGATGCATACAAAGTTTGTATGCGTCTCAGTAACATTCTATTGGCGTATTAATCTGTCAAAAAGGACTTCGTGTTTGGAACAAGGTATAGTCAATAATCTTAGGCTTAGAAAAAAATGGCGAAAAATAGCATACACTTCTATGTGTGTACCTAAACACATGATATAATAAAAGTGATCACAAATATTAATGCAAAGAAAATAGATTTGTAAGCTATTAATAGTTAAAATTTCAACCGCCAGATGTCATGACCCAATACAGTTACTTTTACCGTTCGTTCCTATACTGTTTTGGATTCTAGTGACTTGAAACACGTAAATTTAAAAAAATATCGTTTTTGGTATTATTTCCGATATTGAATATTTTGTATCGATATATCGATATATCGGATCAAAATATATCGGCTAAAAATATCGATATATTGAATTAAAAATGTCAATATATCGATACTTTTTCAACAAGCATATGATAGAGAGAGCGCTCTAATTAAAAATATTATAATGAATAGGCGCCAACGACTGTTGTGAAAATATTTAATAAAACACGACATATATTTAAATTAGAGTAAAAATCTCTCAAAATTGGAGTTATGTGGCATATAAAGAAATACTCTGAATTTTTTCATACCTGCAGCATTTTTTTTCTATCGAGGTAATTTCATATAATTATTTTTTTCAATACATCTTCAAAACTTTTTTGTTATTAGTTTTTTGAATATTATGCCGTGTTGCGCTACCTCCTTCTTTGTCCGAAACGTTGGCTAAAGAAGGAGGTAGCGCAACATGGCATAATATCCCAAAAACTAATAACAAAAATACTTTTGGCCGTGAAAACCTAAAATTGTATCCATCTTCAATACAATTTCGCGGCATCTGAGTAGAGACCACTTCAACAATAACATATTTTTTAAGATTCTAAATGGTGACCTTTCACCTGGACAATGCTAGAAGAATCTACAACTCTGGAAAATTCCGCAAAAAATCGTAATATTGTTTCTTATAAATTACTAGCTGACCCGACAAACGTTGTTCTACCGTATAAATTATTTCTAGTGAATATTTTGGATGTTAAATAAAAAATAACGAATGTATTGTATACGTATCAAAATGACGCGACGCTTCTCGAGAATGTACTGCGCATGTGTGGATGAAAGTTCGATGAGGCGGACGTAGCGCCATCTGTCATTCAACAACATAAGATAGACACATAGATCTACCGGATCTGCCGGATCTGCCCTGATGATGGACACTGCAACGATGTCCGAAACGTTGGCTAAAGAAGGAGGTAGCGCAACATGGTATAACACCCCAAAAACAAATAACGAAAATGATTTCTCGGTGTAAAATGGTACAAAAAATTATTATCTAATAACAAATCTCGTATAAACGAAAAGAAAAAAATGAACTATGAATATTTTATAATGCAGATAAAGTCTTTGAATTAAGATGGATATCGATTTATTGAAAGGAAAATAAATTATCTGGAAATTATCACTCTTTTCATGGTATTTACTTAAAAGTAAAAAAAGAAATCTTAATGTCCGTTGAAAAGCTTAAACTTATCTTTTTTTTAATTTAATTTTTTATTTGATTGCTATATTTTAATTCTACATTTGTACATGACACATGTTAAACATAAATATAAAATAGGTGTAGATTATTTTCGTAATCCTCCTCACTAGAAGATTCTGTGCTGAGGGGGGACATGTTTTGGATAAGTTTTCAGCGACTTCTATGGTACAACTTTCTGGGTGTGAGTTTTTTTTCAGAAACTTCTACGACGATGTTTTTAATATACTAGTAAGTTCTTTTTCCGACGATTCCTTATACTAATATTTGATCTCCTTAATGTAGTTATTTTTTGTTTTAATTTGTTTAAAGCTGTGTGGAAGTTTCTTAAATGTAACTTTACTGTGAAAAAAAATTAGAGTTTCTTTAGGTAGAATTACACTTTGATTTATTTAGTAGGTATGTCTATTTGCTTTCTGTTTACCCCAGCTTTCTTCTTACAGTTATTTATAGTTACATGATATTTGTAAGGCTTTTTATTTTTTTCATGTCACAGTCCCATTGTATTAAATTATTTACACATCTAATTTAAAACTGTACAGATCCTACTCCCCAAGTCAAACACTTGTAATTTCTCGACTGAGATTGGTAGTATTGATTTCTTTTTTAATAGTTTATAAATAGCTTAGAACCATTCTGCGTTTTTTTATATGATTACCTCACAAGAGTCCCAGCTGCCTCCATCTAGAGCCAGTGAGACTATGGCATCTCCAATTGGGGAATGTTGTGAGGCTGAAAGTAGTGAGGCGTGGAAGGAGATGGGGAAGAGGAAGATGGGGAAATACCCGACTATTCAGATCTATTGATTGTGTATCCTTGTAAAATCAATAACTCTATTTATATATAAAGGAGTGTGTGTGTGGCGGGGGGCTTGGATTTGATTTTTTTATAATAATCTACAGTTTTATTTCGAGATTGATACAATTCTATACAATTAACCTTCAAAATGACAGGAAGTACACTGTCTTCACTAGATTTCACAAAACAACCCAAACCTTTTTCCCGCCCCTGAAAGCAGAATGTTGATACTTCTTGATGAAATTTTGCACACTTTAAAGCAAGAGGAATATTGCAGTCTACAACTGATTTCGGAAAACTTTGTATAAATCTCGACACTGCCGGACACTTCAGCAAGTTGTGAATTAATAATAAATAAAATATTCTCATATAGCATATCAAAAAATGAACGCACATCCAAGCGAGAATAATTCCCTCCGTTCCTTTCAACCCATCACGATATTGATTTGGACGGAAGCGGGTTATTCGGGACCTAATGGCTTCCACTAATATCTGACAGGAATGTCTCTTATCCACTGGAATAAATTCTGACGACATTCATCACACCTTAACGGCCCTCTACACTAGTTTTAAGATTTCTATGGATAGATATGAGAAATGTAGACCATGAGGTATTCGCGTAGTAAAATCATATAACGTGTGACAAATGTGTAGATCTGTAAGTTATTAAAACAATAAAAATCCGTAAACTTCAATAGTAATAAGTAAAGTATAAGAAGACAAATGTGTAGATCTGGAAAGAATGCAAGGCTGAAAATGCATACTGAACAAGATTAAGAAAGGGGCAGTTTCCTGAACGGCGAGCTTCTGAAAGAAGTGGTAAAAACAACTGCGGCCCGCGGCCGATATTATATCTGCCGCTTTTTTTAATATTATTTTTTCATCTACATTAACTATTATATCTATATTAACCTGATTTTCTTTTTTATTCAAATATTTTGTGTTTATTACATGATTTTAAAGCGTTAACATTTGATTTTAAAACGCTGATTTTAATTGATTGACATTTGATTTTAAAACGCTTAATTGGTTTTTGAACACATCCTACGTCGATTTTGAACGCGCGTATAGTGTACGTCATAGGTTCTAATAACGCCCCTTTGTGAGCATTTGAGACTTTCAGGGGGGGGGGGGGGCAGTAGAAGATCCATAGAAAATTAGAGGGCGTTGAGATGGCACAGTGAGGGCGTGGGCAGGTTAAAAAAAATATGATCTAAAAATGACAAAAAAAACACGCTAACCGCGTACTAATATAGCAAATAAAATTTTAATATTGGTTAATTTTTGTTATTGTATGTATTTTAATCATTTTTATCACGAGTGCGAAAATTCACATATTTCGGTAGTTCGGGAAGTGGATATTGAAGTAATAAAAATAATACACAAACAGATGAAAATTAAACTGAAAGATTCCATTACATTCATTATCAAAATCAAAATCATTTATTGTACAAAATTTTCATTTAGTACAAAAGGTATAACTGATAGGTACCTATATCCTATTTCTTCCAGTTAACCTAACATGTTATACAGATATGAACACAAATGAAATATAAATATAAAAGTGGTGTAATACAAAGTGAATTTGTTTTAATTTATTATATAAACACAAATATAAAAACAGTTGTACCTATGTGAGGTATTCACTTAATGTGTAATGAGACCTGTTCAGAAGGAATGTTTTTAGTGATGACTTAAATCTGAGTGTATCTTGTATTTGTTTAATATCATGTTGAAGGTTGTTGTATACTTTAATGGCCATGTAAAATGGTCCTTTTTGGAAAATTGTTTTGTTTGCTTTTGGTATTAATAAATTTTCTGTAAACCTTGTAGCGTGTTTATGTGTAGAGTTTTTTTGTGGAAACTTTTCTGGAGATGATCGCACTAACATGCATAACTCCATTATATATATGTCGGTGACTGTAAGAATTTTCAAATTTTTAAATATAGGTCTACATGAATCCCGATTAGCAGAGTTTGTCATTTTTCTTATACATCTTTTTTGGATGATAAAAACATCTTTGGCGTTTACTGAGTTTCCCCAAAAGATAATTCCGTATTTTATTATTGAATAATACATAACCATAGTATGCGGCCATTACCGATTCGACGTTTAATATATTTCTCAGTGTACCTAGAACAAAAGAAAAGCTACTGATTTTGGCTACTATTCTGGATACATGCTCTTTCCAGTTTACATTAGCATCTAGTTCTATTCCCAGCAGTGGACACGTTTGGGAAGATAAATTTAAATTCGATAATGTGAAATTTTTTATCTTGTATTATACAATATAATCATTTTAAGTATATTATTATTTAGAATTTTATCATGCATACAAGAAGGAAGGAGGTAGCACCCCGGTACAGTTCCCCCTCCCCCCCCCCCCCGACGACTGCTGGTTTAGATTCTTTGTACAATGCACTCGTAAAAAAAAAGTTCTATTTCTATTATGCATAATTTTGATAATGAAATTTTGAATTATTTGTATTATCTTCTTCAATTATGTTATTTATACTTTTATGTGAGGAAGATAGGGTAGGAAGTAGGAAGTGCTTGTGTGCCTGCATGGAATGTACGATTCCGAAATAATAATATTATAAAAACGTGAAATAAATTGTTAAATTAGAGGCGATAAAAAATTTCTTCACAAATACAGTCAGTAACTAACGAGCTGTTAGCGAATCGCTTACTCATCCCGCTCCCTTTGTATTACGACATTAAAAATCATCATCTGTCCGTCATCAACTCGAATAAATTCCCGTGTTTTATTTCTTCGTGACAAAAGACGTCAGAACAACTGAGGCGCGAATTAGAACAAAGAAATTATTTTACGTGCGAAATTTTAATACCGGTGTATGCTTAATGGAGGAATTTTGTTCATTTCCTTCTCAATGGGAATAATAGACCACTTTCAAAATTTAAGTGTGGCGATGAATTTCACAAAAGACGAAATTATCCGGTTAGTGGTTGTCAGATAAAGGAAATCACGATATAATCATGTTTTATTAGAACTTTTTATATACAATAAACCAGCGCAGACCCGTGAAATATCAAGGGGTAAAATTAATTCTTGACACATCAGTTCCAATTTTGAAAAAGACAATTATTATTTTTTTAAGTATTATATTTAAGTAGGTTGTATTGTATTTAAGTAGGTAGGTACCTACTCCATCGCTTGTCTGAATTCTATAAATAAACAGCTCCGGTTTTGAAAATGACATTCAAAAGAAAATCCAATTTCTGGATTTCATTGAACCATTGTTACGCAGGACAGATACAACCGAAATTGGTATTTTTTGGATTGATGGTGTTCAAAACAGGTGAAAAGATTAATTATTTTAAGTTTTTGAAAACTTTATGTAATTTTTTATTATTTATGCATTGAACCGCTTACTCGTTAATACGAAATATTTTTCATCGAAACAGTTAGATTTAGCCTTATCATTACGAAAAGTGAGTTTTTATGCCGGGGGAGTCAAAAAAACATGCAAAAAATATGCATTTAACATTTTAATTTTGTTAAAATTAATAATTCACTGACGCGGTTACGCCATTTTTACATTTAACGTTTTTATTTAACATTTCACAGACAATCAATCAATGCTGCTATATTATAGCCATGTAAAACAATAATTTATTCACGTTATTAAGTAAATGCATTATTGACAAGTTTGTAGTTTATAACAGAAGAACATGGAAAGAAATGTATTAGAATAATTACACATACCCGCTAGATAAACCCTGCTTTGCCAAACAAACCATTCCAAACCTGGGATGTATACCTGAATTATTATGCCATGCATCTTTCGTAAATTGAACCTCAATCCAATAATTCGAAGTAGGTCCTTTTATGTTTATATTTTGACGAGAATTTATTTTATAATAATGGTTCTTCCGACAAATGTCAAATTTGATTGTCTATTAGTAAAAAATGAATATTCCGTATTATCCGTGCATCAAACTTCGACAACACGAACGTTCCGTATTATCCGTGAGGTGGACTCTATGCGTATAGATACCGCCCCCCTGATGGTCTGAAACGCCCCCAAGGGGGAGTTATCGCCCGCGTTGAGAACCTATGATCTAAATGAAATTTTTTTTTGAGCCAGGATATTTTTCCTTATTGGGATATATTGTGAAGCCGAAGGACGTTGTGAAGGGGAGGAGATGGGGAAGAGGAATTAAGTACCTGGACATCCATAATTCGTCACCAAACACGGCTTAAGATATTTCAAGTAACTTTTTGATTATTGATTCATTATCGTCCTGGTTTTTTACCAGGACGATAATGATGTTAATTATTTTATATACACGCGCCAGGATTTAAATCTGCGATCTCTCGATTTAAGGTCGAAAAACCTAAACCGCTTGAACACGGAGGTCGTCAAGTTACAGTTATGTTAATTTTTAACAGATATTTTGGTATTGCTTTGGCAAATAAGATCAATAATTATTCCGAGAATCTACCTTACACAGACTTTAATATGATTCCAGATACTAATATCTACAGCCTGTATGTCGGACGAATATCTAGAGCTCATATGTTGAACTAATATCTACGAACTTCAGAGTGTTGACTAATATCTACAGAGCGTAGGTTGAACTAATATCTACAGAGCGTAGGTTGGATTAATCAGCTTAATGTGTCGAATAGTCCGATATTAGAGATTTTTACACACATACTTACATAAATTAAGTTTTTTAAACTGTATACGCAATATTACGTTATACCAATATGCTATACATAATTGCAAATCCAACCTCTGCCTGTGCTGTAGATATTCGTCAACACTTTGGTTCTCATAGATATTTGTCAACAGTTTGAGCTGTAGATATTCGTCAACACTTTCCTTCTCATAGATATTAGTTCGATTTTTTCAGTTTTTGGAATTCCTGTAGATATTAGTAGACGCCTCCTTTAATATAGTGATGTAATATTTAGGTGATGTACTTCGTACGATCTTCCAATAATGCTTTCTAAGTGCTAACGACTTATTGGTGCTAATGATTTATTGATTATACAAATAATAAATAGAATCGTAAAGTATTGAAGGTAGGGAAATACTCAGCTAATTATGTTATGTCCTAGGAATTTTACGATTTCGAAATCAACTCCTACACAAGTAATATAACTGACTCATTGGAAGTAACGACAATATAATATTAATTAAATTATAATGAATAATGTCAAATAAGAGTTAAGTCGATCAACCTGTACTTGTGAAGAATAGGATCGTGTTTTTAATGGGGCAAATGTATTCTTCCTGTAACAGTGATTTCCTTGCGAAACGTCACTTACAACCAGTATTTTTTCTTACTTGGGGTTTTTGAAGTAAAACTTCTTTACGCACGCTTGACTTGGGGAGTAAGCTGGTGAATGCGTGACGAGAGCGTTATGAAAAGTGTGATCGGGCGAGGCGAACGGAAGTTGAGAGGGAGATATAAGTTTTACTAAGTGAAAGTGAAGTTTTACTTCAGTCGTGTAGTCTAAAGCACATTCGTTTTTTATACATAAGCTCCAAACAGGAGACCCTGAAGAAAAAAATCCCCTCATGACCTATGTCACCTTTTAGAATGCTGTTTTGGAGGGTCTTTTCAGGGAAAGGAAGGGGAGGATGTTCTAGGAAATAAAAGGGTCCAGGAGTAATGGACGTATGAATCCATCCCTCCTGTACGCTGCGGCACAAGACGATGAGTCGAGAGTGTCCGACTGAAGACGTAAAAAGGTCTTCCTCAACCAGTTTCCCCCGATTCGGCCAGCCATGCAGCAGATAGGGAAGCGTATGTGCCGCCAAGACCTAGACAAACCTCGCCCCATGAACCCGGGCATCCTTTGTAAGTCACCAAAGGTTGCGAACCACTTGGGGTGACTTATGGCAGGGGGTTGGTTATCCAATATATGGTTCAGGGGGACCCATAGCCACCTCCCAAATTGCGCTTATTCCCCTTTCCACTCATCCTCAGACTCACGACGTTCCTCGATTGGGGATGCTATAGCCTCACTGGCTCCAGACAGTTGGGGGCATGTAGGACTTTTACGCGTTACCTACATAAAGAATATATTTTTCCCAAGTAAGGGCAATGAAGCCAGCTCAGACTTCTAATAAAGAGAATGATAGTAAAATATAATTTCCTATGATTATTAGACAGATATACATGTTCAGGTATTTAATATCGGCGGACGTGGAATATTGGAAATTCATCGTTCATAGAGGAGCGGGCGTCCAATAGCCGATAAATTGGTTCTTCGGCGATGCTAAAGGCGCCGGAGTAATGGCGACGACATCTCAAAACTGGGGCAATAATTCCTGCCAACCAATTCCTTATTAAATATCGGAGATGCTCCAAAGCGAACTTAGAATAAAGTAAACATCAAAGTAGCCATATATATATATATATATACATTTTTTTGATTCACTGAAGTTTTCCACAATAGGATCAATGTGATGTCACGTCAACGTGATGTGACATATTTAATGTTAACTTGGCGAGTTTGTAACCTTTAAAAGAGTGTTAAAGGAGTGTTACTATAAAGAAAGGTTATTAACCCTAGATCACTAACCTTATTTTACAACGCTTATTACTAACCTTCGTCGTTTCGGCTACGCCGTATAAAAGGGAGGCTTCTACTGGTTTATGGAATCAAATATTTATATGTGTTATACTTATTTATTACATTTATCATCTGTTAACGTGTTTATAAGTTTTTTATTTACTAAAATCACATTTTAATTACTTTGACAGTCTTTCAATTTAAACCGGAGTTTTTACTCATTTGAACAATTTTGTTTTTTTAAATGCTTAAATCTTATTAACTAAAAAAAACAAACACTTAAAATATTAAAATTAAGTAATGAAATCAACAAAAGAAAGAAACATTTAAGAATAAAACTATTAATTAATACATTTGTGACAAATGTCAAGTTTGTGTTCGCTTGTCAAGGATTTGTTGCACTTGGGCACATAGGGCACACAGGGCCCCTACACAAAAAACACACACGTGCGCCGCGCAAGCTGCGGGTCGTCTGAGATTAGCCGGAATCTGGAATGCGTACGATGACGCACTCAAAATTTATACCACTTTTTTTGAGTCCGCTTCGTCGTTTTGACGAAGGTTAGTGATCTAGGGTTAAATATAAATTTGTGTATGATAGTGATAGTAAATCTGAAAACCAGAGCACGATGTAATGTCAATCTAAAATTCAATAATAAAAGACAGAAAGTAAAAAATATTAAAATGATTTATTGAATCAACTTTTACAAGAATTAGGCCTCTGTCGTTGATTGAACTTGACTCTAAATATTAACTCACTAGTAGGTACCCGGCATGCGTTGCTATGCCATTTAATAAAGAAATTTTCCCTTTCGTCCCGCTCTCCTTCCGCCTCCCCTTCCTCTTCCGCGTCCCCTTCCCCTCTCTCGTGGATGTAATTTATTTATTTAAACACTATAAGTTGTATTTTTGTAAACCTACCTAATCACCGTTTTTGAAGTGAAACTTCCTTAGCCCCGTTAGAGTGATTTGAAATTCGGATGAAACGGAAATGACGCACTACGGCACCTGCAAAACGTCAAACTGTGTTCAAGGCTCCTATTGCTTGAGATATAAAACGGAAACGACGATAGGTCTGCGCTCATTGGCCGCTTTGTTTTCTTACGGGTCGTCGGAATATAATGCGCAAATTTGCGCCTCGCCGAGCGCTTCCCGTAGCGCAGCGGTATAGTGCGTCGCAAATCTCCGCGGCCAGAGAAATCCAGCGGACGGAGGTTCGAATCCTACGAAATCCAAAAAAAAATAAACATTTTTTGGTTTTGTAAATCAATATCCAGTGTTCAAACCACTTTAAAATAAACATGCAATAGAAAGCGACTTTCGAGTTTCACTTCTATTGTATTTTTTTATTTTTGTTTCTTGTATTATTTTTTGTATGTACATATTATTTACCTAATATATTTTTATTATTTCTTTCGTGTGTTTCAAAATTATCCGTCATGTTAAAATTGTACTACCTACATGTAAAAGCTCTCTGGGCTTTAAATAAATTTTTAAAAATATTTTTCCCTCTCGAAGACTTGAGAACCAACGATATTGTCCTGTTTCTATTGACAGCAAGTAAGTTGCACTAACCTATAACATTAACATTTCGGAAAGATAAATCTGTGCAATTTTCATGATGATTCTTCGGACAGTATTATGTAGGCTTTATATTGATGATAACTTAATATTAAAAAGAATTATTTTATAATTATTAATTTTCCCATCAGATGTTTATTGGGACTAGGCCAGTTTCGGCCAAAAGAGAGTTGCTAGTCTGACCCTGTGGATAGCTTGGGGCGGAAGCCGAATGCAAAGGGCAGCAATTATTGAGAGGAGAGTCCTGCTGGATGGTAGATGGGGATATCATATAACTTTGTTCTTTAGTCGAAAGCTCCATCGGTATGTGAAAATTTGATAGCGACATAAAAATTAATGCTCCCAGAAAAGCAATTCCTGTTAGAATACGGTTTATAAGAAGTAGGCATCATAAAATTAAACGCATTTCGATGTCGTTTAGTTTTTGCAAAGTCAAAAAATCTTAAAGAAAAAAATCTTCAAAACTGAAATGAAAATTCGTTAAAATAATGGTAGTTAAATAGAGTCACGTGGGGTAACCGTACGCAGTTTTTACATTGGGATTTTGTATTAAAACGCTTTAGGTATTTTGCTAATTTTTTTGTTTATTGATATGATTGATCATTAAGGCATCTCAAACAAACATAAAAACCTTATGTAGTTCATAAATCAAAAAGTTACATAAAAATGTTTACATGCATGTCGATTACGAACACTTACCCCACGTGCGGGGTAAGTATTCGCATACCGTGGAGAAGTGTTCAAATCAGATTAGTGGTTATCTTTAATAGAATTATCACTTTGCACCCGTGTAACTAACAATTTTTTACCAAAAATTATCATGGACCACATCCCTCTGACTCAGTTGGTTACACAATAGCACACATCGGTAAGCAAACATGTCGATAGCAGATGACAAAATTTAAGAAAAAGCACGAAAATCAGTAATTTACCTACCAATGTTTATTTTTAAATTTGCATTCACTGTACTCATATCCTGCTTCAATGCGACCCAAAACGCTACTGAATTACATAAGTAACGTGCGGGCGCGAAACAGGCACGACCACCTCGGAAACATCATTGCGAACACTTACACTCTGCGTACGGTTAACCCACGTGACTCTACGAGTATTAAGCGATTTACATTACATTTGTTTTTTTTTTATTATTTTGAAAAAGAGTGACAAATTATTTATTTTTCTTGCGTACTTCCTACCAACTTACCATTATTGTTTTACCATTACCATTATTGTTTTACATTACTCCATGGTGACTTCAACCTCTAATATAAAAATATACAAAGAGTAGATCTTAGTGCGTTGCTTCTGTTAGTTGCTTTGTGTTTACTATTCATCCATAATGTGTTTTTCTTTATTTTTAAGACAGAAATAATTTAGTTGTAGGCCGAGTTGGTTAAGGCACCGGTAAGACAAGAGATCCTGGGTTCATGTCCCTGTTTGGACAGCAAACTTTTTCATTTTTCTGTGTCCTTTTCTGTTTTATGTTTCGTTTGGATTTATTACTATTATATTCCTTTTTTTGAACTTACTTGAAAAATTGGAAAACACGTCACTATTTGACAAACAAAATTGAAATATCAGAGTTCAATAGCTCATGATGGAAACCACGTCGCATGCTGAAAAAATGCGTCGACCACGACGCAAGAACCCACCGTAAGAAAGGTTTTGATGCTACAGAAAACGGATAGTATTGCAAGGGAAAGTATTTTTAATGAGTGATAACCGATTTTGAAAGCGAAAATATGGGTCTGTTACTAAAAATTATCAATATACGACATATATCTATATATTTTAAAAATATTCTTTTATACATGCAAACTAACAAACTGTATATATATCTTCGTTGACAAAAGAAAATAAAGGAATGGTATTTTATTATGGCAGAGGTAAACTTTAAAAAGACTTTTAAATTTAAAAGTCTTTTTTGAAAAAATTTTCAGATATTTATATCTTTATTTAGGGGTTTGACATGCTCCATCAGAACCCGTTGAAAGCTCTGCTGTTACCTCTTTTCATACGTGTAGCTCTCGTAAATAAAGGCTACGGGAAAGCTTTTTCCGAAGGCAAACGGAAGTAAGTAACTATGCAATCGTAATATTTGCACTTTCTGGAAATACCTATTCGGATAGACTTTAATTACCGTCGGTGTGCCAATACTCCTGTCCGGTGAGGGAGGTTGGGAGGGGGAGGTGAGGGGTGGGGGGGGAATGCGAATAGAGATGGGAAGGCGGAGTCATATGTGAGTGGATACGAGAGATGAAAAATGCCAGCAGTTCTCAGAATTCCTCTCAAAAGCTACGAACTGTGAAATAACAACCACTAGATGTGCTTGTAAGTATGAATAAGACTGCCTACTGAAGAAACTCGAATATTGGTAAATTGGTTTTCAAAATAAGAAATTGGAAAAAATTTAGTAAAATTGAGGTTTAATTTTTAAAATTTGTTTTTTTTTTACTCTGAATCATGCTCTAACTACAAATAAAATAATTATATAAAGGTACGTTTTAAGATTTTTACGGCCAAAAGTATTTTCGTTATTTGTTTTTGGGGTGTTATGCCGTGTTGCGCCACCTCCTTCTTTAGCCAACGTTTCGGACATCGTTGCAGTGTCCATCATCAGGGCAGATCCGGCAGATCCGGTAGATGTGATGTGACCACATCTACTGGATCTGCCCTGATGATGGACACTGCAACGGTGTCCGAAACGCTGGCTAAAGAAGGAGGTAGTGCATCATGGCATAACACCCCAAAAACAAATAACGAAAATAATTATATAAAATTCACCAAAGGCGTTGATAAACAAAAACAGAATTAAAATCAGAATGTACAATTCACACGCGGTAGAAGCGAAACCTTCAGAAAACTAAAGGAGACAAGAATAGGGAGGCTACGAAGCACCGCAAAAAGAAGAAACCGATAGGCTAGGATTCACCGCACAAATAGGAGACCGATTATACTGTCTCATTCTTTCGCAGGCTAAATCCTACAGATGTATATCGGGTTTAAAATCACAACGGTGCTAAATAAGTTTCAACTTCAATTATCTTATATTTGAAAAACAGTAATTTAAACGTCGGAAAAGGAAGCGTTCACCAGCTTATCAAGGAAGCAACTATCCATTTCAGGAAATCCGGAACAAAATTTACTCAAGTGTTTGTACATTTCAATCACGGTCTCGCTTACAAATGTAACGTAAATAATACCGCCTCCTTTAATTAAAAGTCAAATGTTGACAAAGAGAGATTGCCAACTAAAGTCAGCGTATTTAGAACAGTAAACGTTATACACCAGCACCATACTAAGCAGATGATACAACAAAAAAAAAAACACAAAATCATTTAGTTTCTAGTTAAAAATAAGAAACTCCAGTGAAAAATATTATGGCTTTAAAAAAATATGTTCATATAGACTAATAAACGCTGATTCTGAATATATAAGTTTTATTTTATGATATTAAACGCAGAGTTTTTAAAAATTATTAAAAAGTCCATTTTTAATAGGGTCGTAAAAACACGCTGTCAAGTTGGCATTATTGAAATGTTTACTGGTGATGTCACTGTTCGTCGTGTTCTGACGTCACCGTAAAGTCATTCTATGGGAATGTAGGTATGACACAAGCCGTCGTATTAATTTATTCGTTTATTTACATACTGTTTATAGAGATTTAGTTGTTGTATTAAAAAATAAAGGTATCTCTTATTAGTTTATTTCTATTATTGAAAATATTCAAAAACTATGGCGCAAAAAAATAGTAATTTTTTTTTAATTATTTATTTTTTTTAATGCCGGGAACCCGGGCGTTTATTGTAACAATAATCATATACAAACAAGTTAGTAGCCCGCCTCACTAGACTAAGTCTGTTCCGAGGCGGGTACATATATATATATACATTAACACATATACATTTACATATATGTACATACATAAACACAGTAATGCTTCTAGGGAGAATACTTCGAACAACGAAATTCAAAATGGTGCCAGTTGATCAGCTGATTGCCCGATCCTATAGTAACTTTTCAGGAGTGATGACGTCACACGATTCACCATACGTACGGTGGTTTTCGGGGGATCTTGAAAAATTAAAACTTCGACAATTATTTTAACTATTAAAACTAACTCCAAAAATAAAAATAAATATGCAGTAATTTAAGTTAGAAAGTCACTATTCATTAAAAAAATAGAAATTGGACTGGAGTTCTCTATTCACAAATAATCCGTGTATCACACTAATACAAGAAACATGGAGTGAAATTTCCTGCTAAAATTATTAAAGTTATAAGTAGCAAATATACACAAGAACAAATATATTCGAATATCATCTTGAAGGTGGGGAGGTGAATGCCCGCCTAGAAGAGAAACAAGAAAATATTATGTTGTTCTCTTGAAAGTGCATTAATTTAAAAAATAAATAATTTTCTTTAAATCTCGCAGGATCTATCTGTAAACAACCTTTGACATTTCGTGGTATGGGCATGAAACATAATTACATTATTTTTTAAGTGAAAACTTTTTGAGCACCGCTGTAATTTGAAATTCGATGAAACGAAAAATTGCGAAACTAAAAAGAGACAAACATATTCATATGTATGAGATTTAGTCTGCGAGAGAATGAGATCGCTTTCCTCTGTGCGGTACTTGGTAACCTCCTCACTTTTGTCTACTTTAGTTTTCTGAAAGTTTCACTTCTACCACGTGTGAATTGCACACTCTGATTAGTTTTTCAGGAAATCAGGTGCAGTACACTACTAAACTGAAACTTCATAAAGAAAGCGAATTTTCGAAAAACGACAATATCAATTTCAACTGTTTTCGGCTACATCATCACCAATAATGCTATATGTAATATCAGCACTCTAGCCCACCCACATGTCACGAGCTGTCAAAACTCCCAGCTGTCCGGAGCCAATGGAGTTGTGGCATCCCCAGTACCTAGCTATTCAGATCTATCATCAAATACCTACGGATAAAGCCATTTCGAGCAACGTTTATTTCTGAATGGTGGTCTTTCATCAGAACGATACTAAATAGTGTCTTAATAGTAATATTGATACCATAAAATTTAAAAAATATATATTTGAAAGAATCCAACGAAAGTTTCATGCGCAATACGTTTAGTGCAACTTAAAATACACAGAGGCAAGAAAACCATGTTAGAGATGAAAAATAATATTAATTTATTTATATTATTTATTTAGCTGACCCGGCGAACTTCTTACCGCCTCAGAATCGATAATTGTTGTGTTAACTTATTAGCTGAATTATTTATTTTTATTTTTTATCAAGTTTAAAATTACAGAATGAAGCCATTATCGATGCGCAACTGTCCGTGTTGTTTTTGTCAGCATCAGAGATAGTTTTGTGTACAGATTTATAATATGTTTTGCGATTTTCTTACTTTTCCACTTACTTAGGGAGATTTATAAAAATTATTGTATTTTTCCTTTGGAGGGGTGCAGACATACGTTCACCGTTTGTCTCATTTTTAACTGTTCACATTTAGTGTGTAAGAAATAGAGACAGCATTAAGCATTACACGTATAAGAACAAAAGCAAAACGATCAGAGCACTGACATATGACATTTATGAATTTTTGGAATTCACTCACTATTCAATTTTAGACTTTTCACAATATTACTGCAGCTCTTTCAAAAGATGAGAATTCGTTCCATATAAAATTTATGAGGAAAAGAATTTTCTTTATAATTTTTTATTTCGTGAATTTTTCCGATGTTTTAATAGTTATTCTGCTATTCGGGGCGGAGACAAATCTAACAAATCAAAGATCATAAAAATCGGTCAGCCGTTCTTGAGTTATAAATGGTGTACTCCTAACCAACCCGACTTTGTTTTATTTATTAAAGATTACTTCGAGTCAAAAAAAACTAAAGAAAGTACACATTATGGTGCTGATTCAATGGCGTCTTTTACGAGTAAACATACTTAATAGTTTTAATTTCACATTTGTGCTGCATCGGTGAACTTCGTGTATTTCATTCCAACGCGAGGACATTCAGCAGTGATGACATTCCCGAGAACCTCTCAAGAGTGACAAATTGATATTGTTGAAATCTCCAAAGAATGAACGGAATCCTTCTCCATTGACGCACGCATTCCAAATATGTGGAGAGGCATGTCAACCCACGGCCCAGCGTGTCTCTAAATAGATTGGCAATTTCGGGGGAAAAAATATATAATAAACAAATAGCTGAACACAATATAGTAAACACCTGTTATGAGTTTATTTGTAAATAGAACTGAATAAGGAGAACGGAATAATTTCGCTACAATTTATAGTAAAATGAGTGGCTTTTAATCAAGTAACTGAAAGAGTGCTTTTATTATTACTGTGACGATTCACAATTACGGTACCGTGATGGCATAAAATAGCATTAAACGTACATTATTTCTCTTTATAATGCTGCAGCTCTTTCTAACACGTTGTTAGCATTGCCGCTTATACGGCCATTTGCTAAACCAAAACCTGGAAAGGACACGCAATACATAGGCCAACAGAACTAGCTCAGAGCCGGCAGCAAGCAAGGTTCCTCTTAAAACCAAGGCGAGTATTGTGGTTCGCTTGTGGATTCCTCCTCCTTCTTTCCTCACAATCTCCAGGTCTCTTTCCTCAATCAGAACACAGTTTTGCACGTAAAGGGTTTATTCATTTAGAAGGAGATAGGGTTTTACAATTGCCAGCCTCGGCAAACTACACATAGGTACTTGCTAGGTATAGAATTCTAACACGGCGGGGAACTTCTCTCTACTCTCCACACGTATTAGTGAATTTAAACGCGGGATGTAACACACCAGAGGGGACAAATATTCATTTTACTCACAAAGTAGGATATGAGGTAGTCGTCCGACAGGCTACTGTGGGCTAGAGCCTTCTCGTGCACAACACACATTATAGAAACAAGCACGAGTTTTTAGGTTCTCGAACAGCGCACTAGCGCTGTGTCTGTGGACACTGTTGTCAAGCCCGAAGCCAGCGGGGGAACAGGCGGGTATAACTCCGATCCAAAAAGTGAACCGAATCTTTGGTGATATCATAAGTCCCCTTCGATTTGTTTATGGTCCCCAGCTACTACCTCCACCAATAGGAATCTTGGATTTTTGTTGCATTTTTCTGCTATATTTTCGTTTGACATTTACAATGCATTCACATTTCCGACGCAATAAGATGGCAATAAGTGTGAATATGGATTTTGGGAATTCACGATCGAATGATGAAAAATGGAAGAACAGGACCCGTAATTGGAACAAAATTACAGGTGGGAAACTTACTTTGGTTGATATTTCAGTGTTCCTAAAGTAGGTATGTTATTTAAGTTGTATTTTAATCGGTGTTATACATGTTTCCGTTTTCAGAACATATTTATCCACCCGGAATCTAATAAGTAATTGACGCAGTCGAACATCACGATTACATCTTAAAAAGGTATACATGTTTTCTATATTGCATCGACCTATCTCATTAATTTAATCTTCCCCAATTTCCTCTCTGGATTTTGACAATAGTGCTTATGTTTTTTTTTATTAACAATTAGCATTTAATTTGCCTTTTTCACAAGTTACTTATAGGAGTTAGGTTTGCTAAAATACCTATTATTCAAGTATGATTTTAGATTTTCACGGCAAAAAGTATTAAAGAGATTTTTTTGGGGGTATTGTGCCGTTTTACACATCAACCCTGATGATAGGAACAACACATTTATCACTACGCTTGCACTTTATGTTTTTTTTTTTTTTTTTTTTTTTTTTTTTTTTTTTTTTTATTGTACAACAGACAGGTTAGTCCAATTATAGTACAATTTTAATTTTAACAACTAACAATACATGTATATATTCTTTTTAAAAGATGGTATGGTGATATCAAACACATCTATATCCGCTGGTAGGGCATTAAGCAATGTCATACCTCTTGTCATGCTGTGTTGAGCCATGACATCTGTCCGACCCTGCGGTATGTAGAATAGGTCGTGGCTACGATTTCGACAGTATTTGTCAGGAACAAATAAGCCACAGCATGACAGGAGATACGGACAATCAATAAGGTTTTTTATTAACTTTAACTAGCAGACCCGGCCACACGTTGCTGTGGCTAACGAAACACAACGCCATTACCCAATCTTTATAAAATCCACACTACCCGCTTGCCAGCTGCCCGCTGCCCGCTGCCTGAATTGAATATTTGAATTTATCGACTTTTCTTTACTATAATAAGCATGTATTATACATATAAAGTAATTAACTCGCCACTAATTATACAATGCAACACTGGATATTTGAAAAGGGAAAATCAAATACCTACTTACTCTAGGAAATCTATTTTCCAATTTCTTGCGTAGAACGAATTTCAAAAGTGACTATGGTACGGCCCGCCAGCCGTTTTAAATCGCACAAAAATATGTTTTCTTTGAATTTCTCGGCTTTTCTCTGATACAATTTACATGTATTATATATATTAACATTCCTCTTCAATCACTCTATCTATTGGTGAAAACTGTATGAAAATCCGTTACGTAGTTTAAAAGATTAACGCGCACATCCCTTTTGAGCGACTTCATTTTATACTATGTAATGATTGGAATACCATGAGTCCGGCATTACGCCTGGTCTCCAGGCTTTGATAATTTGTCTCCTTTAGCAGTTCCACGTGATGCATGAATTTCGGATATATTCCGAATGATCGCATGTAAACATACCTTAGGAACTTTTTTTTAATTTGTTCAATCATATTTATATATTTAATTTGATAATGTATCCATACAGTACTAGCGTACTCCAGCTTGCTTCTGACCACTCCGTTGAACATGGCGGTCATTGCTTCTATGTTACTGAATTGTTTGCAAGTTCTAATTACAAAACCAAGCATTTTGGAGCAAGCCGAAGTAAGCTGCACTATATGATTTGAAAATGTCAGCCTGGGATCAAAGGTCACCCCAAGATCCTTGATGATATTTACGCGTGTTAGTACTTCTCCATTCATTATATACGGGTATAATAACGGATTTTGTGAACGACTATAAGTCATAACGACGCATTTTTTAATATTGAAATTAAGTTTATTTTCTAACGACCATTTCATGATTGAATCGAGGTCTGCCTGCAGTTTGGAATAATCGTCCTCTGATTCGATTTCCATCATCAGTTTCATGTCATCCGCGAATAGGAGACATGAGCTATGACGTATGCAGTCCTGAATGTCATCTATTAGAATAAGGAATAACATGGGACCTAGATTCGATCCTTGAGGAATTCCTGACAGAGCTACGAACTTATGTGAGTCGTATCCATTTACATTTACATACTGGCTTCTATCTTTTAAATATGATGCAAAAAATATCAGTAAGGGTTGATTAAAACCTATTTTGTGCATCTTTCTTAATAGAACGTCGTGATCTACTCGGTCAAATGCCTTTGCGAAATCCGTGTAGATTACGTCCGTCTGATGCCTACAGTCTAGGCCTTTTGCTACCCGTCGAGAAAAAGAGAGTAAGTTGGTTACCGTTGATTTCCTCGGTAAGAAGCCATGTTGATTTTCTCTTAAGAAAGGCGCGATTTGCGGACTGATTTTATCACAGATAATCATTTCAAAAATTTTTGGAATTGTTGACAGTACTGCAACTGGTCTATAATTTCTGACATCAGTCTTTTCATCGGTTTTGTGAATAGGGCTGACCCTCGTTAATTTCCAACACTGTGGAAACGTGGATGACATGATGCAGAGATTAAATATGTAAGCAAGGGATACACTGATATTTGGAGCGATTTTTATAATTATCGAAGGAGGAATACTGTCCGGTCCAGTAGCCTTGTCAGGTCGCATATTCCGGATACAGGCTTCTATTTCCTGGATGTTGGTCAATCCGAGTGAGATATCTCCAACGTTCCAGGGTGATGCTGTTGGGAAATTGGTTTCAAGTTTCGGGGTTACTTGACTATAAACGGAATGAAAATAGTCAGCAAACTTATTAGCAATTGTGTCAGGGTTAGTAAAAGTTACGCCTTCCTCAGTCAAGCATGTTGTTGAGGTTGGGTTAACTTTTTGTGACCTAATATAATCCCAGAAAAACTTTATATCGTCTTTGATCCCATTCTGAACATTTTTCATATATTGTTTTTTAGCAAAATTTATTTCATATTTTAGCTCGGATCTACTCGCTGAAAATAGTAGATAATCGGATTGCTTTTTGTGCAATAGATATCTTTTCCGGAGCGTTTCCTTTCTTTTCAATTTATCTATAATACTCTTATTGAACCATATCGGATATACATCGTTTGTGATATTGGGTTTCTTAATGGGTATACATAATTCAAAAACACTGAACAATACATTATATAAATATTTCACTGCTTCGTCCACCGATTTTATGGTGTACAAAAATGTCCAATCAAAGTGCGATAGAATATTATTGCACATTTCTATGTTTGCTCGCTTATAATTAAATTTGTAGAAATTATAATTGAGGAACGAAGGCGGGGGCCCGGGGGGGACGCGGCGAACGTTTTGGCGGCATCGCCGTCTGCACCGAACCTCTCTTGATAGTCGCGCGGATATGTCCAGCGTCGGGTGATGCTGGTCTTCACTCACCAATGGTTCCTCGCTTCTCGTCACGTCACACATATTAATGTTGCTAAGGATAAGATCAAGGATATTGTCGCTGCGGTTCTTCACTTTATTGTACTGAGTCAGTCCATTTGAGCTTGTAAAATATGAAAAATCAGTTAAAACGTCTTCGGGTTTATTATTCAAATTGAAATCCCCCAAAATTAATATGTTCTTATTTAATAATATGTTGGCTTTATTATCTAAATGTTCGTAGAAAATACGTCTATTTTCACTGTCATCTGTGCAGTAAAAGTATACTACACATATAAACACAGTAAAGTTATCTTTAGTGACTTTTACCCAGAGGTGTTCACCATCTGTTTCTAGCTCTCTTACTCTTATTGATTCCAGTGGTGTGCGTATTGCGAGCAGTACCCCACCTCCTCGTTGCCCCTCTCGGTCCCGGCGATGTATTGTGTACTGATTGGTGGACAACAGCTCTGCATCGAATACAGAGGTTTGCAACCATGTTTCGGTTAGAGCAATGACTTCAGTATTTTGTGAAATAACATTGTTCGAAAATTCACTTATTTTCGTATTTAAACCACGAACATTTTGGTATTTCAAAGATAGTTTTGCCATTTTTAAGTAGGTATAGATGTACCTGGTTGTGGGCCACCTTCTTTATTTGATGATGAAAAAAATTTGAATTTAGACACAGCGATACCTGCCGGCCAGTTGGCAGCGTCTAGGAATGTATCTTTCTTTTCTTCCGGAACACCTATTTTGAAGGAAGTGTAATTCCCTTTTGCCTTCAATGAGACA
Organism: Limnephilus marmoratus; assembly: GCA_917880885.1. Taxonomy (NCBI): domain Eukaryota; kingdom Metazoa; phylum Arthropoda; class Insecta; order Trichoptera; family Limnephilidae; genus Limnephilus; species Limnephilus marmoratus. The sequence goes on along the minus strand of OU862924.1, from coordinate 23,589,076 downwards.
ATATTAAACTCGGAGTCCGGATCAATGGTTTTAAGAAATGTGTGCACCTGTGTGCTATCGGTATCTAGGCTAAAGCGCCAAGCGTGGATATAATGCTTTCGCTCTATTGCTCGCAACGCCGTTTCTTTTTTAGTGCCCGTTATTATGTGGGATGTACGATGTCGCGGCTTTCTTGTTTGCACCTGCCACTCACCCTGACCATCAACGTGTTTAGAATTGACTGGTTCTTTCAGTGGCTTAGTTTTATTTTTTATTGGTTTGCTTTTCCTTCTTTTTTCGTCCGGGTTAGATTTCCCAAGATGATCCTCATTTATCGGAGATTCTGATGGATTTGCACCTTCTGTCGAATCGTCCGGGGCCGATGGCCCACTAGATGAAGGAATAATTGGGATTGGTCCTTTCTTCGTGTTGCCCGAAGTAGACGGCCCACTGGTTGCGTGCTCCCTCGTGCCGTAGGCGCTGGCGGCTTCCAGTGCAACTATCTTCGCGGACAATTTGGCGACGGTAGAATTTTGTGCAACAATAAGGTTCGATTGATCACTAACCTTGTTATGTAGCTCTGTTATGGTATTTTTTAGACCACTAATCTGGTCCGTGAGGTCCTTAATGGCAGCGGTGACCGTTTCCCAGGCTTGGGTCGATCTTGTCGCCATATCAAAGTTTTATACTGTTAATATTCCGAGCACTGATAAGAACACGTCCTTCACGAACAAGTACAAGTTAATATATTCTTATTTTTATATATTCTTATTTTTATATATGTTCTTATTTTTAACATTTTTTTTAATATTTTTATCAGTATTAATAAATGTATTCCTATTTTTCAGTGGAATCTGAACCGACAAAACTTTACTTGTTTACAATAAGTATAACATTTTATATCCACATCCCAATACATTCGCTTCTGTTTCTGGAGATGGTTAGATGAGGTTAAGGGAAATACTATCAGTCATTGGTCATTGAGAATGATGCAGAGGTAATTATTATTTTTATTACTTACTTTCATTTAAAAAAAATTTAATAACGTCAGACAAATTTAATGCATTTGAGTAGGTTTCTTTATATAAGTAAGTAGGTATCCTAGAACTTGGTTTAGTATGAGAGTAATCATAAATTAAAAGACATGGGAGGAAATGTAACTACATACACACATAGATATGTACATGTACACAAATAAAATAAAAATTCCATTTTTTAACTAATTTCCATATACACAATACATGTACCATACCGTGTACATGTACCATACCATACATGTACCATATACATGTACACAAATAAAATAAAAAATCCATTTTTTAACTAATTTCCATAAGTGAACCAATATAGTTTTTATAAAATATAACTTCTTTAGTAATATTTTTTGTTTTTGTTTTGAAGAGTTTTAATTTTCAATGTACATTTGTTACATTAATTTTAATGATTTTTTAATGATTTCAGGAAAAATATGATGAACTGAACTAAACTAAACTCCAAATTAATAAATATTATACATATTTGAGCCCCGAATGAAACATCAAACATCTTATGTAAACTAATGTCTCCATGGACCTTGGTTATATTTTGGCAATATGGTAAATTTATTTTAGACCTGACGAAAGATATAATTAATGATCTTATATTTTTATTTAAAATACAGAATAACTGGTTTGACTCCCCTGAATTGGTATCGTTAATAAATTATCATGTACCTTGCAGACCAACTCGATTCAAAACACCTTTTCACTGCAACAATAATAATACCAATGCAGGACAAAATTCAATCATTAATCGCCTGCATACTTTAGGCAATGCATTCGCTAATATTGATCACGCCGCCGGTAACCTGGCCTCATACAAAAGATGCATCAAACTAAATTTGTCTGCTAGAACCACGTAAACACAATAGGTACATCAGGTAAACATAATATGCCTACCAAATTAATGAATACCCTAGAAACCACAGGTACCTACTTGTAAAATTTATTATATCGGCGTCGTTGACATCAAGTTGACATAATCCATGATACCTACCTATTAATTATTTTACTTTTTATAAAAAAAAAAAAAAAATTCTTGCTTTTAAGAGGATTTCTTACTTTTCTAACTTTTTATATTTTATAACATTAAATATTTATTAATTTTTATAATTTATATTTAAAACTTTGTACCTTTCAAAGATATCTTATATTTCTAAAATTAATGAATACCTTAGAAATCACAGGTACTTACCTACTTGTAAAATTTATTATATTGGTTCACATCGTTGACATCAAGTTGACATAATCCATGATACCTACCTATTAATTATTTTTACTTTTTATAATTTTTTGCTCTTGCTCCTAAATGGATTTCTTACTTCTATAACTTTTTGTAATTTAAAACTTTTTATATTTATTAATTTTTATAATTTACATATAAAACTTTGTACCCTTTAAGGATATCTTATATTTCTATACTTTTCTTTTACTATAATATTTTTAACTTTTAACTTTAGTTTTTACTGTTTTCTTAAAACTTTATACTTTGTACTCTTTACTTAATATTTTATTCTTACTATACTTTATATATACATGTATGTTAATGGCACTTGTTGTGCCGTGTATTTCAAAATAAATAAATAAATAAATAAATAATAGGTACGTTAAGTAATTTATCTTTACAACAATGTCTTCATGTGGCAATTTGCTACAGAAATATAACCTGCTTACATTGTATTCTTGTTTAAAATATGTACATGTAATTCTGAGTTTTTCATTTTTCTGTTATAAAATGAATTTTTTTTAAATTCAGTAGTTTTGTAGGAACGCACAATCACATTTTAATTATATGTATTTCCTGTTGGTATTTGATGTTTTTAATAAAATTCTTATCATGTAATTATGAGTTTTATTTTAAAAATAATATTTAAGGCTAATAATTTGGGCGCTACTGGGTAGGCCCCAAAAGAAAATAATATTGTTTATGGTCGCGCCTTTTTTGTTGTTGCTTACTCTATCTTCGTCTATGGTGTGTGACGTCACAAATCCACGTCATCATCATCATCATTCGAAAAATTATTGCATTTTGATGGTGAAATAGTGACCAAATTTTTCTCGAACAAAAGCCTGAAGTTATCAATCTAGTGGGTGGTTTGTATATTTATGCGGGGGAATGAATGCCGGGTGGCGATCGGCACTCCGGGCCACGGACCTCCGCGTGCGGAGAGGGGGGCGGAGAGGGGCGGTGCGGCGAGCAGTGCACTGGGGGCCAATTCACTAGCTCCTCGCAACAGGAATAAGGGGGTCTATTCTTTATCTTTTGTAACGTAACAACGTTAAGGCGGTACACAATCCTAATAATTTTTGTACGCTCAAAACTCACAATTTAATCATTTCCGGCGAATCCGTAATTATAATAACTTTTTTATTTCCATGCCGCACAAGAAATGCGAGTTATTTATACACTAGATTAATAAAAACAGTGCCTTACAATTAATATATTTTATGTACAACGATTTCAAAACTGTATAACCCGTTTTTCAACTATAAAGCTAGCGGTAAGCACAAGATTTATTTTTATAGACGATGAATTAATAATTTCGAGAGGACAACATGGAGACACATTTTTAATATTTGTAGCACATTCTTCAGAAATAATTAAAATGAACGCGGCAGAAAGGTCGAATCTCCAGGCCTGCTAGGGAGAATTCGACCGTACGTTCGTACAATGTTTGTTTACACGCTTTCTTCACTTACGTCGTTAAGATTCCCACATCATTTATCTTCTTCTTCTTTTCTTTGATATGGCAAACTCGACAGTAGGTCCGTCCAGTGCGCGGGTCGCGAGTCGCAATTTGTATACACGGTTTCTTTACTTACGTCGTTAAGATTCTGTATATATTTTAGGGTATATTGTCGTCTTAAGAGGGCATTACCAGAGAAAGCCGGAAATACGTCATTTTCAAAAAAGTTTTTAGACGTGTTGACTCTTTTCAAAAAATTATAAATGGATTTCGAAAGATTGTTCTTTTATCTAGCATTCGTATGTAATAAATTTTGAGAATTTTTTTTAATTTTTAGTATAATAAGGTTATTCCATAGGTCGTTGGCAGATTTGTTAAATTTTCAAAAAAGTTTTTGTATTATACCACACCCATTTCAAATAATGTAATCATGCAGTAAAATAAATCAATACATTATCTAGCAAATTTATGTATTAGAATTTTAATTTTAGTTTCTATAAAATCATTAAAAAATATGTACGTACATGTGTTTCTTGACGAAAATTGGTCCATTTGTGTATTTATTTACGCACTTACAAACTAATATATTTCAGATTTTTTTAACATTCTTATTAAATTTAGACATTATTGAAAAATGATAAATACTTATAATCAAAAAATACCTACAAAAGTACACTATTTTAATAGTTTTATCATCACGCCTTTCAGCATTTTTGGATGAAGGTATAAATTAAAGCTAATTTGGATTGAAATAAATTCGATATTGAGTTATAATTTAAAAAAGCTGGTACGGAGAATAATTAATCTTTCTCATTGTAACCGCCCTGCACGATCGGAAGAATAGCTTTCGACGAAATGTGGATTTTCGTCCGCTGGCTGGTTAAACGCTCTTAAGAAATTAATGGCGAGACACACAATATACGTGGGTCTGTTTCGTTCAACACCGTTTATCTCATTTTCGTCTGTTTTATTTAGTATGTAAGAAAGAGCTGCAGCATTGCACATTTAAGAACAAAAGCAAAACCATCAGAGGATTGACGTTTGACGATTTTGAATTTTTGGAAATCACTCACACTTCAGTATTATCCTTGTAACTATAGATATTAGATACTTTCAAATATTATCGTCACGGCAAGTAGTATTGTAGCGGTCTACGGATACGTCACGGTGTGGTGTGTAAGAGAGATCCAAGAATTTTTTTTCCGTTTATCCATCAAGTTGTTTTTCAGTTTATCGCGAACAGACAGACAGACAGACGCGGCGGAGGACTTTAATTTATAATATATAGAGATGTTTTTGGAAAATTCTGCTTCATCCTTCTGACATTGCAGTTTGATATTTTTATTCGGATTTTCAGTAATTTCTCAGTTAAGTGCACTGATGCTTCGGATATAAGCTATTCTCAGCAGCAGCTCCCCGGCATTCGTTCAGTTATCCCGCTGAAGTGCAGAGCCGAGTCACTATTCCATTGAGTAATTTTATAAAGCAGCGGGTAAGTAAGCGAAGAACCTCTCGCGCTGAAAGGTTCCGTAACTGCATTAAAGTGCAATCATAATAATTGCATTATAATATACTTATCCGTATTTTTTGCTATAAAATTAAACATCCCCGTTCTCGAAAATACTTAGCAAGAATTATATTTGTCAGCTTTCAGTAGACGCCATGTTGAATTTTACAATGTTGCCAACCGTATAGAGTGATAATTTATGCATATAAAGTGGGTACTAGTTCCATCTCTCCCTGTAATATCATGCGATAATGGGATCTATAGTAAACCACTTTAGAGTTCACTACCGCATGACGTTACCGCTACAGATGGAACGTTGTTATTCCAAAGGGACGATTTGTAAACAAACTCGTTTTTTAATAATCAAGATCTGTGTCATCTTTCATCTTAGAGGATGCTTGACTGGTCAGTGGTTGAGTGGGCATAGCGCTTGGATCCCATCCGAGCGTCGCGTGTTCAATTCCTCGGCTGGCTAAGTCCTCCATCACAACACAAGCAACATTTTCGGCTTTCTGTGGTGGTAGTAGGAGATTTTCAAACATTGTTGGGTTATTCGTAACCCGGGAATGTTTGTCTTTCTTAAAAAAAAAAAAAAGAAAAAAAAAAAAAAGTAATGCTGTTTGGAGGGTGTTTAAAAGGAAGGGATTTAGAAGAAGTTCTGAAAAGGAAAAGGGTATGAGGTGTGGATAAGAATCTGGGGGTCAGTGTTTCCAGGAGTGACGGACTTACAAATCCATCCCTTCAACTGCGGTGTAAGTTGAAAGAGTCCGGCTGGAGAGGCCGAAAGGTCTCCCTCATTGCGCCGACGCCCACGCCGCCAAGAACCGAACAAACCACACCCATGAACCCTGCTAAGTCATATTAAACGTAGTGAACCACTTGGGGTGACCAATGGCAGAGGTGTTGGTTATTCAATAAACTAGCCTCCCAAATTGAATGAATGGTAATGAAAATAATGGAAAAAACTAACCTAACCTGGTCCGTTTTTCTTTTTTTTTTAAATAACTAATATACATTTTAAGGCCTAAAAACCCTCTAGACTTGGTTATGATAATTCCGCTACACTCGTGCCTACCTAATATGCATAAATTATATAATTGGTTAATATTATGGCAACATACCATTTTATACGGTTGCACAACCATCGAACGTCACATCAAGGGTCAAGGGTGCTTTTCGTATTTTTACTAACAAGTTTCACCGTGGCGTTAACTGAAGACAAAAAATTACGAAATTGTTCATTTTTTCTCCCCCGACGAAAATACAAGTAAGTGTTTCTAATTATTTATTTATTTATTAGTTTTCGGGAAATCTACAGTTTACATTTATTTCAGTTTTTACATAGTATTAAATAGCCAGAATAAAACCAATTATGGATTTCCTCCTTGTGACTTTACTTCTACTGAGACAGCATAATAAGAATAAGTAAATTAATAAAAAAAAAAATATATCAATCCAAAAATTATATAAAACACAAAAAATATAAAACAATTTTTTTTATATAAAATGAAAAATTACAAAACAAAAAATCTATCAATCCATTGGTAGCCATTGAGGGATGTTGTACATATAAATCAAATCATAACAGAAATAAAAACATAACATTATTCACGAACCATCAGCGAAATATTATTTTATGGACCTCTTATATTTGGTAAGTTCACAATTGAAAATGTCCACATTGGATAATACGCTATTATAACTATTGCATAGTCTGTTCAGGCAAGAATTCTGCTTACAGTTTGTCTTGCATTGATCCACCCTGAACAGTACAGAAGAGCGTGTTGAATGGACAGGTACTTAGAGTTGAATTTTATTTAGCAACTCTGGGCATTGAATATTATTGTTGACTGCTTTATTCAGGAATAGTGCATCCATATGATGCCTTCGTACACTCAATGAATCAATTTTAAAATATGAAACTGCCTCTGCATAATTATTAAATCTTACAAATGACTTGTAACAAAGATATTTTAGGAATTTGTTTTGAATTGCCTTTTTGTTTATGTGGATTTTGTAAAATGGAGACCAAACAACTGATGCGAACTCCAGATGACTTCGTACATAGGCAAAGTAGAGTTGCTTAATGATATTGATGCTATTAAAAAGTTTTGTGTTTCTTATGATGAAACCTAACATTTTTGCAGCTTTATTCGTGATTTGTTGTATATGAAGGTTATATTGTAGTTTACTATCAAGGGTTATTCCAAGATCAGGAATTCTGAGACTGTTGCAATGTTGTTGTTATTTATCGAATAATTAAATAATGTTTTATTTCATTTTGAGACATTTAGAAATAGTTGATTTTGTTGGCAATAGGTAAATATATTGTTTAAATCATGTTTTAAATTGACGCAATCGTTTAGACTTTTTATTGGCTTGTATAGTTTGGCATCATCAGCAAATAATTCTATTTCAGAGTATTTAACAACATTGACCAAATCATTGATGTATAAAATGAAAAACAATGGTCCGAGATGAGAACCCTGTTGGATCCCAGAGGAAATTTCACTGAAAGTTAAAAGTATTATTTCGATAATTTAAGCGTATTGAAAATGAGTCTGCTTCCTACGTGTTTACCAATACTTTTTATATCCCCTTCCCAAAAATGAAACAAATAAAGTTTAAAATCAAGACGACAAAAATCTTTTGCGACAAAAGTGCTTTCTATAAAGTTATAATTAGCTCATCAAGCCAGTGAGAAACTAATAAATAAACTACAAAACAAGAAAACATCGTTAATTGAATACTTTTTTGCTAAAAGTGTATTAGAACAAAATAAAGTTGGAAACTATCCACTTCTTCGCGTTACTTTACTTTCACTGAGCAAACTTTTACCTTAGCTTCAACATCTGGGTTTTATCTATCAAGTTAACTTTTAACATCTTCTACCGATCACCTTCTCAATAATATTATTAGAAGTCCATAAATGCGTAAGGCGTTACTAAGTTTTCTTTCATTAGTTTGTTTGGTTATAGTAAGAAAAAAGTTTAATGTACTCATATATATAAGAAGCGTATTTAATCAGAACACTGTAATATGAGGTAGGGACTAACAATAAAGCTCTCGTTCGAGAAGGGTACCGTTTTGCAATAACGTTAAAATAATGATACCATGACCTTTGCTAGACAGAGGTGAGAAGTGGGTCCAGCATCCAAAGGTTAGGGGTTCAATATCCGTAGCAAGGTAGTGAAACCAAAACCACCATAGGCCCCATGGTAAGTGTTTGGTTTTGGAATAAAAATATGGTTGGTTCCTACCGGGTTGTCATTTATCCAGTACCTAACCATTTTCTCCAGCTGGAACTATTAAAATATGAGTATCAATAAAAGTATTAGAAAACAGACGAAAAATAAACGACCTAACCTTTTTATTAAAATTATTAAACTCTAAATTCGACAGTTGTGAACTCCTGCAATTAATAAATCTACATGTACCTACACGCACAACTAGACAAACATTGACATTTTATATACGTACATCTCATTCGAACTATGATTTACATTCTCCAATACAACGTTTGCATAGTCTTGGTAACAAATACTTAAACAATATGGATGTATTTGACAATAATTTGAACTTAGCAAACTTCAAACGCCATATGTGCCAACTATTTATTTCTACCTATCCCATAAACTAATGTGAACAACAATTTTAAACACTACCTACTTTGTGTCAACTCCTATATTTTGTTTCTTATATTTTGTGTTACCTGTATTTTGTTAACGCTTGTATTTTATGTAACCTAATTTTTTTTTTTTTAACGCTTATATTTTATCTAACCTATATTTTGTTTTTAACATATATTATGTTACTTGTATTTTGTAAACCCATTCTTTTCACTGTAATTAAAAAAAAATGTACTGCATTCTATGTAAAAGCCCTATGGGCGTTTAAACAAATAAATAAATAAATAAATAATAAAAAACCCTGAAGAAGTGAGCATTGCTCACGAAACATGTTGGTTTTGTAAACAATAAAAGTGGTAAAAACGAAGTAATTTATTAATTTAAATATATTAAAATATTATTGCGAAAAAATTGCTGAAGTACTAGTTTTCTTTGTTTTTGTACCAAAGACAACTAACCACGGTAGATTCGGGCTTCCATTGAAGCAAGTTCTTGGTGTTTTTGGTGTATATAATCTTGGAATTTAGAACTCATTTTGGCGATAATTACCCCGGTGGAACTAACTGTATTGTGGACGTGTTGACGTTGTGTACTCTTTGCGTGTTAGAGTGGTAAGTGACTGATCATTATTTTTCCCATGCATACCTTGTTCTATCTTACACATGCTTTCTCCCAAGTCCATCAAACACCTTATAAGTTTCTACAGTCAACTTTCAAGTTTACCTGAAGCTGTATAATTTGAATCCAGTTTCCGATAAAAAAAACAAGTGTTTTTCATTTGTATTGCGGAAACTTCACCAATTTATTCAACCTAGTAAACATGTAATGTAATATAAAATACATATTGTAATATAAAACAAAATTGTTTCCCAAACAAAGTAATAAAAAAATAAAAGTGTACAATTTTTCTTTGTAGAATTTGAAGAAATTCTGACATTTCCGAGCGGAAGATATCTAATGTGCCTCTAGTGAAAAACCACAATTTATAATCATTTCATTATATATGGGACGTGTGGGATTGCACTATCCTCCCCACATCCTGGAATAAAGATTATTACGCACCAGATTTAAATGTCCGGGTTAAATTTTCCCCCCAAAAAAAAAAAAAAGAAGGAAAAACTAAACCCTTTCATACACTTCCCCAAATGATCATCTAGTGAATCCACGCTATGCAATTGCACTATATAAGTATTATAAATACAAAACAATATAAGAACAACATGTCAACCTACTAGAGACCAAATGGGAATATAATTCACCGACTCCAGATATTTTCATATCAGAGGGTTCGGCTCTGTGGCATTTCTAATTGAACCTATAAATCCTACCGATCCCTCAATATAAATATTTAAAAAATCCTTTGTAATCCTACATGTATTTAAAATGACTGATTTTTGCATTTTTATATACAAATTCTTTGACAAATCTAATATGCTTAAATTTTGAATCAGATTCCTAGGTATTATGCCAGTGGCCGAAATAACAAATGGCAATATTTTTATAGTCCGAGAATGCCAAATTCTTTTAATCTCATTTCCTAAATCTGTGTATTTTCTTATTTTTTCAGAAATAGTTTTTTGAATATTACAGGAATTTGGAATAGCTACATCAATGATATAAGTTATTATTATAATTATTATAATCAAAACTTTGCTTGAAACGGCTTAAGCTGTATTTAGCGAACAGATCTGATACCCATTGTCTTCGACCTCATAATATTTCTTAAATGTGGATGCCATAGTTCTGTGTCTACAGTTTGGATTTCTTCTGCGGTTTCGCATAAACATATATATTTTTTTAGTGAAACTTCTATAGCACGGCTGTGATTTGGGTTTCGGATGAAACGGAAATAACGATTAGTGCATCTGCGACGCATCAACTGCGCTCATCGGCCGCTTTGATAATGATGTCACTTTTAAAGGTTCCTATTGGTTGAGATATGAAACGGAAATTACGCGAGGTCTGCGCTGGTCGCTTTGATTATGACCTCACTTTTCAAGTATTGTTTGGGTTTTTTTTTATATTTATGTAATATAAATGTATAAGTGTATAGTGGTGTTATATAAATTATATATTGGTACAGAAATTATTTTAAATCGCAATCTCACCAAAGAAGAACCAAATTCTTGTGCTTGATGAGCGAGTTACACTAATTATAACAGAAATAGAATAACATTATGCAATAGGTAAGTATATAATAGGATCAATTGAGACTTCTGGATCATCTATATGTGTAGGTGTAGGTACATACATACAAAGGATATGGTTAAATGCTAAAATATTGTGCACTTAAGAGAAATTCGAAAAATCTAAATAAAATAGAGATGAATAATAATAAGATGAGATTAATAATAAATAGAAGGAAAGAGAAAAACAGGTAATTATTTAGTTAATTATTCCTGATGAAGCGTAGCTTCAATTGAGTTTTAGTATATTGATGTTTTTGGTTTTGTTTGTTTGGTAAAGATTGAGATTATTTTGGCAAAGTTCCTCTTCTACCGCGTGTAAACTGTACTCGATTTTTTTAATATAGCTATATGTTTACTTTTACTGCGCAGATCTGTGAAAAATTGTGGGTTCCAAAAATGAAAATGACAATTAAAATAATTTCTTGTTAATAATATTAAATTATGGAAAGATTCTCACTTTTATCATGCAATCAATTGAGAGCGAAACTAAAAGAGTTGATTCAACCACAATTCACACAGAAATAACTAATGCACACCATGGACAATTGAAATAAGTATGTTTTATGACACATCTCCACTCTTATTTTAACCATTAATTTACTTTATGGGATGAGTGGGATTGTTCCAGCCCTCCAATATTCCGTAAAAATAATAATATTAAGTATTGATAGATTTACGGCATAGACTTCAGTCCATTAATCTTTCATCATTTTCATTTCTTTCGATGAATCAGTCGGTCAATTTTTAAACAAATTGTTGAAACGAATTTTAATCAACTATTTTCAGGAGGCAAATAATTAATTACAATAATAACTGCAATTTTTTTATAAATGACCTGATGATTAGTGTTGCAACAGAACTTCCGCTTCCGCTTCTGCAGAAGTTCCGCAAGTTTTTTCTCTTCCGTTTCCGTTTCTGATTCCGCAAACTTTATAACAGAACTCTAAACAAAGAATAATTTGCGATTGAAGATATCGAAGTACAACCTTCTACTTCGAAATCATCATCATCATTACACATATTGGAATCGATGTTAAGTGTAAATGAATACCAAGGGGAGAACTCTTCTACAATTGACGATGGCGACGATTTATTTTTAGAGATACAGTAACACCTGCGGGAGTACAAGAAAGGAAAGAGACAACCTCTCCATGAGGATCCCCTTATGTGGTGGAAAGAAAATACGCACAAATACCCCCATCTGTTGCCAATAGTTTGCCAATACTTATCAGCTCCCGCCAGAAAAGTAGCCTGTGAGCAATTATTTAGTGGAGCTGGTTTAATATATGAAAAACACCGAAACATACCCAAAGGTGTAAAAGCAGCAAAATTATTTTTTATTAAATATAATTTACCTCTCTAATTTCGAGTACTAAAAGTACAAAATACAAATTTAATTAAACAAATCTTAAAAAATAAAATTGTGCTTTTTCTTCATAGTATTAACACTTCCGCTTCTGGTTCCGCTTCCGCTAAGATTTACTTTTGACATCTGTTTCCGCTTCTGCTTCCGTTAAGACACTTTCGTTGCATCACTACTGATGATGTTACTATAGTGACGGAATAGTCAATGGGTGGTTTTTTAAAATAACAAAAAATGACTAAGCTATGTTTTTTTTTGCTTTAGTTCAAATAAAATGGTTTTCAAATAAAATCCGTCCTACATCTCCTAATAATAACTAAATGATTTAATGGTTTTGGTGGAAGGGAGACAAATTAGAATAGATATTTGCACCTCTGGGTCTCCTATTGATTTTTCTGTTCCCTGATTTTCGATTGAGTTTCGCTAATATTGTCTTCATTTAATTAAATATTACATATAAATTTGTTATAGACCACGTTCACATAATAACCCTTCCTTCGTCAGGAGAATATTAGAACTAACCTACGATACAGAATATTGAAAGACATATACAAAAAATTTAGTTGTTTGGGTGGGAGGTGAACAAAGGGGAAGGGGTAATTACGGGATTTTTCGGGAATAACAAAGCGTTTAATTGGAAAAATGTCTAGAATAGGACTGAAAGATAAAAAACCACTCAAACACCTAAAATTTATGTATATGTCTGTCGATATTCTGTATCTAGTCTGTCGATATTCTGTACCTAACGAAGGAAGGGTTCTTCCGAAACCGGTTTAGTATGAATACAATAAAATTAAAGTCGTCAACAAATATATAATAATTATTATTTTTAATTGTAAAACTAATGTTTTTAAGACAAGATTTTTTATGCATAGCACAAAGGGTAACAATTATTATAAGCAATAATTATCAGCCTGAAACACTCATCCACATTGAAATATCTTCCGAGAAAAGATACATGACGCAATGTGGATGAGTGTTTCAGGCTGATAATTATTGCTTATAATAATTGTTACCCTTTGTGCTATGCATAAAAAATCTTGTCTTAAAAACATTAGTTTTACAATTAAAAATAATAATTAATATTTGACAAGTTTAAGTATTTCCCCAATAAATGAAGACATAATTTGTCTCGACGCCACCTAGCGAGGGATTTAACACTTACAATGTTTCTCTCGCAAAAATAAAGTTGGTTGTTTTCAGGTGGAAAAAATATAATAAGCAGTAATTGTTGAATGAAACACTAGCATATATTGAATCATTTGGCGGGAAAGAGATAAGCCGCCATGGCTCAGTGGTCAGAGCAATCGACCGGCAATCGAGAGGACACGGGTTCAAGTCCCGTTGGCGTCATGTATCTTTTCTCGGAAGATTTTTCAATGTGGATGAGTGTTTCAGGCTGATAATTATTGCTTATAATAAAATATATAATATATTCTATTTTTTTATTTTTTAACTTTATGAGTAAAACCTCAAATTGTAATATTTAAATAAATGAAGACAATATAAGCGAAACTCAATCGAAAATCTGGAAACAGTAAAATCAGAAAAACATATTGACACCTCTGGGACTCGAACCCAGGACCTCTTGCTTTCCGGGCAAACGCGCTAACCACTGCGCCACGGTGTCGATATGAAATTCGGTCATATTTAACTGTACCAATATTCACCCCAGACTTGCAGAAAAGTCGATAGATATCGCATATTAAAATAAAATGGCTAAAGATTTATCTAGACACTATCTAGAGAGTATTTAGTTCGGGTTTGAATTTTGCAATCATACATAAAGATAGTTGCCAATAATATATGCGTTAAAGAAAATGAAGATAATGTAGGTGGTTCTTAGTCGAAAAAATAAGTTCTTAGTTAAACATGACTGAATTTCATATCGACACCGTGGCGCAGTGGTTAGCGCGTTTGCCCGGAAAGCAAGAGGTCCTGGGTTCGAGTCCCAGAGGTGTCAATATGTTTGTCTGATTTTTCTGTTTCCAGATTTCCGATTGAGTTTCGCTTATATTGTCTTCATTTATTTAAATAAATATATGTTTATTTTTAATGCGTTTAAAAATATATATATTTAGAAGCTTACACAAATTATGTCCCTTTTGTTAAACAAAAATCTTGAATACAATTTAAGATTAAAAAACTTCACGTAAATTAAACGCAATTTATGGAAAGGGTTAAACTCGGTTAGCCGGTTACGAAATGTAACGTGTTAGCCCAAGAGACCTCGTAATGTAATCGCAGAGGGCGGCGAGGCCACGGTTAACCTCTTCCAATTACTGGATAATTCATATTGACATGTCTCAAGACTGCTCGGATCTCTGGTAGGTAGGCTTGGTCAGTGGCGTATATAACACCACTATTGTTAAGTGTGTCACATCACTAGTGATGATTATATTTTTATCTATGGTCTGTCTCTGTCTAAATGTCAAACATGTCTTATGTCAAAGTCTGTAATAATAAATTTTCCTATAAGTCATCGATAATAAAAAAATAAACGAAACAGCGTCAAAAGGGACTTAAGTAAATAATTGTTGCTGGTTGGTCTTACTAACATTTTGTGTGCCGTCGTATCAGCAATAGGCACAATTTAAAAAAAAATCTTTGATTTATTCTGGGGTAACTACCTACTTACGGTAGATTATATCCTATTTTTTTATAAATTACTCTTAGATCACATGGTACAATTTAGAAAAACATAATTTCTCACAAAAACATGAAGGCTATGACGAAAATAGAATCAGATAAAAATAGAAATCAGGCGGTCGGCGAAAATTTTGAAAATGTGCACCAACATGGATGGTGGAGGGGTAAGGATATCGATTAGCAATTCAAGGCGCATGTAAATTTTATTTGATTAATTTATGTCATTTCTCAATGTATTCATTTATTATAATATATATTATATCATTGAACAAGATAATTCTAATAAATCTAAACTAAAATGTGAAAAAGAACAAGACGCAGAATAATAAAAAGGTAACAACTGGGACTCGAATCCAAGATCTCTGGTCTTACCGGGACAAGCGCCTTAACCAATTCTGCAACTGAGATCTCTTATTTTTAAGTAATTTTCGTCAATCTCATTTTTTAAATTCAGGATTAACAATATTATATTCGACTAATTTTTTTCACATATCATCACTTAAAAAAAGAGGTCTAGGCGCTTCTCCCGGTAAGATGAAAGATCTTGGGTTCGAGTCCCAGTTGCGATCGTTAGCTTTTTATTTTTCTGTGTGTGTTGTTCTTTATCATATATTCATTTAGATTTATTAGTATTATCTTATTTTTCAATGATATAAAGTAGCATAGCTACCGCCGTATCAGCCGTATCAATGATACGGGGCCCCCGGGCTACAGAGGCCTTTTGTTTCTTTTGTGAGAAAGCTTTATCCTTCATTAGGGCACCCCAACCAATTTTGATACAGGGCCCCTCCAAGGCACGCTACTCTACTGATGATATATTACATTGATAGGAATAACTACCGTGAGTTAATACAAAGAAGAGTTATTCTAATGAAAAAATTAACATATATTTGAGATACGTTCCGGAGAGGTAGGTACCTTTCTACGTTCCTCCTCCCCATCTTGTTCCCCTCCTTACCACCTTCAGCCTCGTGGTGTCAGTGGCTGAGTTGGCATCGCATTTGGATCCCACCCAGGCGTCGTGTGTTCAATTCCTCGGCTCCTCCATCACGATACAAGCAACATTTACGCTCAGTGTGGTAGTAGTAGTAGGAGATTTTCAGATGTTGTCAGGTTATTCATATCCCGGGTATTTTGTCTCTCTTTTTAAAAAGTACGATAAAAACGTAACCATTAATTGAGGACGCCATAATCTCATTGGCTCCAGGCGATTGGGAGCAGTTGGGACTCTTGCGCGGTATTCACATAAAAAATACACAAAATGAGTGAAATAATTATATTGTAACTTTGAAGTTTTCTGCGACAATATTCTCAAACCATTACATTTAACCTTTTTGATTATTTTCTTTCATCAAACTGACAGATCACCCTGTGAAATTTGATAAAAAAACTCTTCTTAAAAATCGTTAAATGCAGAGTTTCTCGCTTAAGCAAGTTCGCTGTACGACGCCACTGCGCTCCATCCAGCTTTGACACTTGACACCGGTGATTTTAGTTATTTATCGCCGCTCCACGGGCGCCACTGTCGGCACTGTCGCAGAGCTCAAGTGACAACGGCCGCATCCAGCCGAAAGGACAATTATAGAAGACGACATCAGCGCAGAGCTGATGTCATCTTCCCAACACGAAAAGGACGCTGATGAAAAACAGAATAATATGTAAACTGACATACTAGACTATGTGATTAAGAAAATTACGGCGAGATTAATTTCCGTGCGATAAAATACAGACTTTTTCTTTGTATTTTTTTTTAGTTCCATACGGGCGCCACTGTTCCGAGGAAATAATACCCCTCAGATTCTATGCCATCTTTGGCGATACTGTGTGGAGGATATTTTTAGGAAAGGAAGGAGAGGAAGTTCTGGGAAGGAAAAAGTTATGAGGGGTAGGTAGGATTGTGATGGTTCCATGCCAACTCAGAATGAAACCAACTCAGAAACACCTCAGAATGGTCATTAAAAGCTATTAAAAAATTATTTTAAAAGAGCCGGTAATCCTAACCTAACTTAACCTATTTAACCAATTTTTTAAATATTTTTTCATCATCACTCTTAATGACCTTTCTGAGGTGCTTCTGAGTTGCTTTCATTCTGAGTTGTCCGGTGACCGAATGTGGTGGACGTATGAAGCCACCCTTCCTCCTGCGGTGCAAGGCGGTTTCCGAGAGAGTCCTGCTGGAGAGGTCAAACGCTCTCCCTCAACCAGACTCTCCCGAAACGGCCTGCCACGCAGTTGGTGGGCAGATGCATCCGCCACCAAGACCGGGATAAACCTTACCCAGCGAACCCGGGTTCCACTCCGGTCCGGTACATTACATGACATTTTAAAATTTTGTACTAAAAAACTCAGAAAATATCGACTTTCCGTTGGCTTCACTTTAAGTTTTTCTACATATTAGTTGATTTGGTGTGGTATTTATGAATAATTTTAGTATTGATTTTCTTTTTTCAGATTTTTTTTCACAGTTCTGAGAAGGAAAAGGGTTTAAGGAGTGGGTAGGAATCTGGGTTTCAGTGTGTCCTGGTCATCCGCCTCCAAGACCTAGACAAACCTCACCCTATGAACCCGGCCACCCCTGCTAAATCACCAAACATAGCGAACCACTTGGGGTAACCGCAGAGGTGTTGGTTATCCAATAAAGGTTCCCGGGGCGGCGCGGCGGTACCCATTCCCGCATACCAAATTGAATCTGAGTATTGAACCAGTTAATTCTAGTATTGAACCAAATAATCTGAGTATTGAACCAGTTAATTCTACTATTGAACCAGATAATCTGAGTATTGAACCAGATAATCTGGGTATTTAACCAGATAATCTGAGTATTTAACCAGATAATCTGAGTATGGAACCAGATAATCTGAGTATTGATCCAGACACCACTTTTACATTTAACTGCATACTCAACTTTAATTCCGATTTTTCGGAGACGTCTGACTATCAACTGGACGATTGATTTTTTTTTAACCGCCCATAGGGCTTTTACATAGAATGCAGTACATTTTTTTTAATTACAGTGAAAAGATTATATGTAACATAATATATGTTAAAAACAAAATATAGATTATATAAAATATAAGCGTTAACGAAATACAGGTAACATAAAATATAAGAAACAACATATAGTCCGTAAAATATAGGAGTTGAGATAAAGTAGGTGAGGTTAAAATTATTGTTCGCATTGGTTTATGGGATAGGTAGAAATAAATAGTTGGCACATATGGCGTTTGAAGTTTGCTAAGTTCAAATTATTGTCAAATACATCCATATTGTTTAAGTATTTGTTACCAAGACTATGCAAACGTTGTATCGGAGAATGTAAATCATAGTTCGAATGAGATGTACGTATATAAAATGTCAATGTTTGTCTTGTTGTTCGTGTAGGTACATGTAGATTTATTAATTGCAGAAGTTCACAACTGTTGAATTTAGAGTTTAATAATTTTAATAAAAAGGTCAGGTCGTTTATTTGTCGTCTGTTTTCTAATGTTGGAATATTTAAAGTATTCATTAGCGACGGGTAATTTATGTGCTCTAAAGGGATGTTAAGTTTAAAATTTACAAAACGTAGAAATTTTCTTTGAATTCTTTCAATAGTATGAATATGAATTTTGTAGAAGGGCGCCCAGACTATGGAGTTATATTCTATTAGGCTTCTAACAAGGGATGTGTACAATAGTTTAATGATTTGTAACGATTCAAAGTTTTTAATTGTTCTTAATACAAATCCTAATGTTTTCATACCCTTATTTGCAGTTTGTTGAATGTGAACCGTGAAGTCTAGTTTCTCATCCATTATTATGCCAAGATCCCGCATTTCCGATACTCTTTCTAAATTTATTTTATTTATTGAATAGTCGAAAAACAGTGATGGTCTATTGATATGTTAACCTATCGAACACGGGGTCAGTATTAAGACACTATTAATTAATTATTGTTCATCGATTAGCTCGAAGTATCATTTCCTTAAAAAGAACATTTTTATTTTTTATCGGCGATATTTTGTGGATTAGCTGAAAGATACAGAAAAGTCTTATTGATTAGAACATATTGATATTTTCTCGTTAGAAAAACCTGAATTTGAATACCCAATAGATTAAATCGAGGTAAAGTTCGCTGCCATTGAGAGATGTTTACGTGTGTTTTTTGTCAATAAATCCGAACGGTTAAACACGAGTACAATTTTAAATTGGAAAACTTCAGCAATAATAAAATTTATCGCCAAAAATTTCTCTTAAAACTAATATATTATATAATAAATATTCCCTCGTTTATACGACCATACTTATCACGCTGTTTTCTTTAAATATTCAAGTGACGAAGGAATTTCTCGGGTAATTCCGAAGATAAACGGCCCAATACGTTAAGTTTACGGGACATTTTGTTTGAAAACGCTTTGGGAAAATGATTTCCTTCGATTTTCTGTGATGTATGAATGAACCTTGTCCCATTCCGCCTCCATTATCCCGAAACTTGCTTCCCTCATGAAATATTTTTAGTCGGGATAGTTTTAGGCCTTCGGAACATTAAATAACGTTGGACTTCCTTTACTACTATTTTTTGTTTGTATATGAGAGAATTTAACATTTCAATTTAACCAACAAATACGCCATTTTTTGCAAGCTAAAAACTAAGTGGGTTTTAACGCTTAAGTCGTTTGACTTGGATGCGTTGCTTTATTCACATCTTTACGTGATATCTTACCTACATTACTTCAATTATTCCAACGCTTTACTAGATCGGTTTCAAGAATGTAAATTTATTTATTTATTTATTTTTATTTTGCAGAAACAAACAGTACATTATTACATAATGGGAAATATTTACAAAGTTATAGAATTAATACAGTAATTGGTACCAATGACATGTAGCTGTTATATACTTATATTTTTGTGTGATAAATAATACATTATACCTAAATTAAGTTAGTAACTTATTGAAGGAGAGGGGTGTGGGAGAGTGTTTGTGTGTGTGTAAATGAGGGTGTGTGTGTGTGTGTGTGTGTGGATGTGTGTGTTATGTGTGCGAGTTCAGTAAAATAAAATAACACAATAATGCTGTTTTTTCCAAATATATCGTCAAATCATTCTCCTATTCAAATCATTCATTCTCCGCACTCATCATTCTCTTCGTGGACGCTCGCTGAAGTCCAAATGAAGAATAATATTTACTTATTTAAAATAGCCACATAATTTGCGGCAAAGGGTCAAAGGAATGTATGAGGTGATCCGAGAGCGATAATTTATTCGTTTTCCTCATAGACATCCAAATTCAATAGACCAGAAATAACAGGTGAGGGGAAAAATCAACTATGGCGGTACGAAGAGGGGAAGATGACTGTCATTGGTTGAAAAATTAATCTGACAGTATATAGGCATCTCGCATTATAATATCATCATTTAGTTCTTAAAAGCAAAATCTGCTTTGAATGAATAGACCTTTTTACATGGGAGCGCGAATTGCTTGCCACGATAATAAAATATTTGCGTAGGCCAAATGTACACCCCAAAAAGATTCGCCCGTTTTCACATAGCAATATTTTTTTGCCGTGTTTAGTTAAGACACTTTTACAAATGTTTCATAATTTACTTACCCCTGTAACCAGCGACGAGCACACTAAGGAACCGCCCACATTTATGTGCACACTGATATGTAGGTATGTTGTATAGCACAAGCTACTGTTTTGGCGTGTTATTTTTTCGTTAAATGTATAGATGTTGGCTTCGCGCTGCCCACGGCAAGAATGATGACGTCACACATTTTAGATTCAAGCGATTCTCTATCCCCTCCACATGGGGCGAACTGGCGCCAAGGAGGAGCTCCAGCCGGTTCCATGGCGAGGGGGAAATAATACGTTTTTATCACTTAGGGCAGGTCCAGATATATTCATATGTCCGTGGTTTTCCTTTTTTTTAAATGCGCAGTAATTGCTTGGCGCGCAGAATATATTTTTTTAACAACGCAGCTCGAATAACGAGTATAGAATAACGCAATTGCACTTCGATCAAGTATAATATATCAATGCATAACACAATAAAATATTATATACTCATTGAAGACAATATTTTTATTTTTGAGAGTGATCATTCATGGTGGAATTCCATTATAATATATTATGATTAAACGAATATAAAACTTTATTCCACTTAATTTTATTTGAACGTAACCGGTTTCTGCTCGTTAGAGCCATCTTCAGACTGGTACAAATAATTCTTAGTCTACGGTTTATATACACAACATATTGGGGAGGGGGAGAGGGGTGGTCAACAAGGATTTTAATCAATTATAATAATTATATTTGTTGCTAAGTCGTTTTAGACTGTCGAATTTCTAAATATTTGGTAATTCCAGTAAGCTAATTAATTACTGGGTTTGTAGCTCACTTCAATGATGATTAGGGAAAAACCTTACAAGTAACATGAGTTACTGATGACCCAATTTTATTGTTAAATCGTAATTATATTTATGAAGTATGGTAGACTAAGAATTATTTGTACCAGTCTGAAGATGGCTTTAACGAGCTGAAACCGGTTACGGTCAAATAAAATTAAGTGTAATAAAGTTTTATATTCGTTTTATTATATATTACTGAAGATAATATTTGAGACTCTTAATCGAAATTTTGAAATTGAAAAAAATACAGTCACATCCAAGGATTGAACCCAGGAACTAAGCCTTTCGCTGCTCTACCACTGAGCTAATGGGACCCTATCCCATTCGGATATATTTAATCATATCATACTTCACCTAAAAACTACCAAAATTATTTCCATTTTCTAATTTTTCTGTTTCAAATTTTCGAGCTAATATTGTCTTCAGTGATTAGACATTACAATTTGAGGTTTTACTTTTCACATTAAAATAAAAATAAATAATAATATAATTATGGGTGCGCCATCAAACGGCTACGAAGTACCGCACAATGAGGAAACCGATTATTCTATTTCATTCTGTTGGTTCCTAAACTCTTTTAGCCCACGGACCTCTTTTGTTTTTAAGTAAATTAATTTTAAACATTTTATTACGAAATTGTGCAAATATTTATTTTAGTTTTTGTTATTGCAGTGCATCTTTTCATACACATTTGGTCATCATGTTAGAAGGTATTTGTGTCTTCTTCGGAGTCGCTAGATGTCACATTTTGTGTTTTCTTTTGCCTGCTCATTTTGGAGTGGTTTGAATATTGGATATTGATTTTACTAAAATACATATATATTTTTTTGATTTCGTAGGATTCGATCCTATTTCTTTATTGGGCGCTTTATACCATTACACCAGGGGAGGCTTGCGTGGGACTTAATGAATAAAATAAATATTTTATTGCTATCTTATTCTCGATGTACGTTTTTGTCTGTTTTTATTGTAGCTCGTTTCCCTTTCATCGAATTTGAAATCACAACGGTGCTAAAGAAGTTTTCACTTTTAAAAAAATTTTAAGTTTTGCGAAATACACAAGGGGATAAGCTGAGTAGTTACTAAATAACTTCATGTCAATGCTTTTTACTTTCTTTTCCTGAAAAGGTCCAAAAATACATTACTTCTTTGAAATAAACTTGAAAGTAGCGAAGCAAGCAAGCACGGTGGTGACAGCCACGACAGGGCGTCATCTTCAGACCAGACTTAAAACTGTTTACGTTCTCGCCTAAGAAACTACCTGCTCGCTTTAAAATACGTCAAGTGAATGTAAATACTTCATAAATATATGCTTGCGTGGAGTTGAACCTTTTTGAAAAATTTTTCGTGTTCATGGAATAATAATTATATGCTTTTGAACTATGTGACACACCGGCAACTCATTTGGCTTCAGATCCGGAGATCGCTAGTCCAAAACTTGGTGTTAATCGTAGACATATGAATATTAGTAGACCAGAACATAAAGGTTAGGGATAGACAACAACTACAGCGGGGCGCAGAGCGGGAAGATGACTTTGGAGATATGTGATTAGTCGATAAGTCAATGTGACAGTATACAGGCATCTCGCATTATAATATCACCATTTAGTTCTTAAAAGTAAACTCTGCTTTTGAATGAATTGACCTTTTTACATGGGAGCGCGAATTGCTCGTCGTGTAATGAACAAATTTGCGAAGTCTAAATACGGCAAAGTAAAATTCGCTTATTTTTAGACTCCAATATTCTGTTGCCGTATTTAGTTAGGATACTTTTACAAATGTTTCATAATTTGCTTACCCCGTAAACATCGACGAGCACACGCCATGTATCTCGAGTGATAGTATAAGTTTACACGTTTTCAAAACACAAACCATGTTTTTTGCGGTTTATTTCGTTATTCCGATGAGCGCTCGTCGCTGGCTCGCAGAAGAATTATGACGTCACATTCATGCGAAGCCACACTCAACCCCAACCGGTTCCAAGGAACCGATATGGGGAGGGGGAATGAATACGCTTTTATCACTTAGGGCAGGTCTACTAATATTCATATGTCTACGGTTTTAATAAATAAAACGTTTACGAAAATACTTATGACCGTGAAAATCTCAAATCATGAGGTTTGCTATGTTTAGTCAATAGTAATATTCTCTTTTCTTCTTCTTTCTCTCTTCCACTCATTTAGTCTCACAGCAGGTTCCGCCAATTTTCATCTCGCGACAAAACATCCCCAACTAAATATCTACTAATACCTAACCTAACCTAACAAAATTGATATTTTATCGAAGGATGTTTTGTCGGGGATATTGTGTCGCGGGATGAAATGCATTGCCTTCACAGCATTCCCCAAATGGAGATACCACTGTTAGACACACTTTGGGTAGTCAAATGCCGTTATAAGCAGTCAAAAAGGCAGTCAATGTTCACAATCTGACTAATCTAACCATCACGCCGTTTCCCCCCAGAGGTGGGCAGAGAGGACAGACTGCCAAACTCGATCTTGGCACACACTTCTTGCCTCGTTTACATTCATACATCGTCTCATACATGCTCTTCTATTATTTCGACTCTTCACATGGCCCGACTCAAGTATCTGATTCACTTGGTCGTGCCATGTCTTCCTCGGGCGTCACCGACTTCTTCTACCATTCACACTTGCGTCATATATTCTCCTTACACCCTTTCCTCGTTCATTCGCTGTACATGCCCAAACCATCTGAGCGTCCCTTTCTAAATCTTACTCATTACGCTTATATCAGCCTTGCATTCTTCGCGGATCTCCACATTTCTTACACGATCGTACATGGTTTTACCACAAATACGCCTCAGGGATCTCTTTTCTACAGCATTCAGTCTACTTTCATTCTTCCTCTGCCAATTCCATGCCTCACTGCCATATATCAGGGTAGATACCAGTAATCCATTATGGACGGCTAACTTCGCAACTTTGGACAGTTTTTTGTTAGTGCCAATGGCGTTCAGTCCTCCATTAATAGAGTTGCCTGCATTTACCCATTTTTCGATATCTCTGTCAGCCTTCCCATCTCTCGTAATCTAACCTTTCATGTTTATCAACCTATTATAATAAAAAGTACATCAGAATGTGACCATTGAAAATTTCCAGTTGCCGTTTTGTTACGTTAAATTTAAATTAAGTTAAATTCCGTTAAGTTTAATTATTAAAACAAAATTTTATTATTATGTGAGGTAAAGAGACCTTCAGTTTATTTTTTAACAAAAACGGCCCTATGTACTAATCCAAATACATGAGTTTTATTATTATTAAGATTGAAGGTGTTTTATTGTGTATATTGTTTCAGTTTTCACTAATAATATATAATTTTCTTTGAAAATAATATTATTTCTGATTGAAGGTGGGGAATTGTTTCAAAGAATATAAAAAGAAGGCGCAGACATTTATTTAGAACTAAAACAAATGACGACGAACGAATGACAGAAAACTCACTTAATGTCTTTCATCCGAGGGGTGAAAGTGTATTTTTTTATTTTCCATTTCCGCCTAATTTCGTGGACTTCCTGGAACGATCACAATCTTCCATCCCGTCTTGTAATAAAAACGTCAAACACTCATCCAAAGTAGACCGCAGCTGTCAGCGTAATCCATTAGCTCGCCGAGCCGCGGCGCTAGTGTCGTGGCTGCCGGCGGAAGCGGAAACCGCCGTCGCCATTTTGTTTTTACCCGCCATTAGGGGGGCGCGGGGAAGGAAATTCCAGCCGTGACGATGGCTGGAAAGGCCGTAAATCAATTTCGCAAACCGCTCCTTCTAATCTCCTTAACCGTTATTCCTCAGAACGGGTTTCCGTTTCGTCTTGTTTATTTTTTGCGCGGAAATGAACCGCCGGCCCGTCGAGTAAAATCCGAGAAAAATCCCGGTTAATTTGAAGATTTCTCATACAACTGATATACTTATATCAATCTGCGCACTTGACATGGAAAAAACTACCCCTTTAATGTCCAAATCCACAGACATAATCCACAGAAATACTCCACCAACAAAAATAACTTCAGCAATCGTCGCTTTCAAATATTGAAAAATTGGTGGATATAATATTACCATCAATCCGTCGACCAAAATCTCTATTATTCTGTTGGTTTATTGGAGTTTTATTTGATATTCGTGATACTTTCAGTAAAGTTATTTTCTTCACACAAATAGCAAAATATTTGTTAACGATTGAAAATTGATAAGATAAAATCACAATATTATTTCACATGTTCGAAGTATTATTAATACAAAAAAAATAATTAAACCAATTTTTTTTTGTTTTTTTTCTACCAACGGGTTAGAATCAAAAGAAAAATAATCAATAAAGAAAAATATAAGTTTTCACTCAAATTTATATAGAAGGCATTTCAAGTTTTCCTGTTTATGTTTAAGTTTTTTTCTATGCAAATAATGTTTAGGAAATCATAAATATCTGCTTCGTCGAAATTGATTGAACTTTTTAGCAAAATGTGTCAAATCAATTTTAAACTTGATTTTAAAGGTTTTAAAAAGTTTTTTTTTAATGAAAATGTCTTCTTCAGCATACTTTATCTTATTACTAGCTGACCCGGAGAACTTCGTACCACCTCGGAATCGATAATTGTTGTGTTAACTTATTACTGAATTAAATTCTGTTTTTGATAAAGTTAAAAATTACACAATGAAAATTACACATTTATCGAAGCGCAACGGCCCTTGTTTTGTTTTTGTCAGTATCAGTGATGTCGTTGTGTTCAGCTTTATTTTTTTTGTGATTTTTTTACTTTTCCACCTACTTCTGCGATTGCGTTTCATTTTCTTTATACGTATGAGGGAGATTTATAATTATTGTATTTTTCCTTTCGAGGGGTGCAGACATACGTTCACCGTTTGTCGACTAGTTTGTAAGAAAGAGGGTCAGCATTATATGTTTAAGAACAAAAGAAAAACAATCAGCGCATTGACATTTGAAGTTTTAGAATTTTTAAAATTCACTCACTATTCAATATTATACTTATCACAATATTGCTGCAGCTCTTTCAAAAGATGAGAATTCGTTCCATACAAAATGAATGAGGAAAAGAATTTTCATCATAATTTTTTTTCCTGAATTTTTCGATATTTTAATAGCTATTCGGGGCGGAGACAAATTCAACAAATCCAAGATCATAAAAATCGGTCCAGCCATTCTTGAGTTATAAATGGTGTAACTAACCCGACTTTGTTTTATATATTATAAGATATAGTCGACACAAAGTGTCGGCTATATAGTCAACAAAATAAGCGATATTATTTTTAAATGTGTTCCGGTGAAATATTCTACGGCGTCTTAAGCAATAGGAATCGGAAACATTACACACACAAGTATATTACATTACACACACATTTAAACACAGGTATACGAGTATCAATACCGCTAAGGGGCATACACTAATTACGTGAGCAGTTTTTCTTACAATCTAGACCCCCCCCCCTTGGTGAGATAAATTTGGGCCACTTCGTATATTCTTTTCAAGTAACGTGAGATTTTGCTGGACCCCCCCCCCCCCCCTTTTGAGCTCACGTAAGTAATTTAGGTATGCCCCCTAAGTTCGCACATTTTTTTCGTTTACCTACTAACACAAATTATATCTATTACCTTCAAAGTAAATGAATTTGATGAAAAAATTATGTGAGCAGATTAAGTTTGTGTGTTACTAGTTTCTCACAAGACAAAATCACGTACCATCGTAAATATAAGAACATATCAACCGATGCTTTATTGTCTTTTAATGTTTATATATTCTACATTTACACGTAACACGCCACATTGGTCTTTTGTTCTTACGGTTATAAATGTGCCGGTTTGTCGGCCGGGTTCGTCAACTTTTGCAAATGTTGGATTTTTACTGAGAACAATTAAAAACTTTAATTCGATTCCTGTCATGAAAATTTTATTTGTCTCGTTAGTTCGTAGCCAATTAGAATATAATTCCGTAATTTGGTCACCTCACCATCAAATATAATTTAAAAAAAAAATGTCGGAAGAATTTACAGTTTCTACAGTTTATTAATTTTAAGTTAAATTAGAAAAAATATTCACTATATTTTTTTACTAAATATCTTAAAAATACCTACACCTGAAGGATAAGCGTCCAATGATCGTTTCAATTGTAAATTCGGAGCTCAAATGTTGCGAACAATTAAAGAGTACATTTTGCATATGTTAGAAGTCAACTTGAAAACAATTCTCCCGTCTGGAACCCATACTACAATATACATGTACAAAAAATTATGTTGAACTACAATACTGTTTTGAATGATGTGAATATGCTCAAATTGTCAGACAGAAGAACTTTCACTGACTTGGTATTTCTGTATAAAATTCTAAATGATTTAGTTGACAGTCCGGTATTGCTCGAATTGACAAGCTTCCGGATTCGACTACGTAATACTAGAAGTCAGGATTTATTTCAGTGCAGTAATTCTGGAACTGACTACCATATGGATTCCTCTTTGCGCAGAATACTAATGGAGGGAAACAATTATACGAAGTCAGTGGACATCTTCAATTTATCTTTAAACAAATATAAAATATTGTTACGAATCCAATTCAGTTATGTACAATAAATACTGTATATTTCTTACTATTCATATGGAAAAGCCCCGAAAAAGGGCGTTAATAATTAAAATAATAATAATAAAAAAATATATATATATAAACATTGCTTGAAACAAAATAGTAGAAAGATCTTGGTTGCAACACCTACCTTTTATTTTTCTGAGTCTTTTTTTCATATTGGTAATGATATACGATCTAGATAAGTATATACCTCAAAAATATTTAAAAAATTATTCTAATAAAAAATGAATTGGTGTCCCATACACATAAAATACGATTTATTTGCCCAAGACACTATCTAGGTTACAAGTAAATTGGTTAAAAACTCATTCAAAAAGGTAGCTGCCAAAAATAACGCGACATTAGTTGAGGGTAATATTCTTTATTCTGATTTTGTAATATGAGGTCGATAAAAATGACAGAAAAAATATAGGTCCCAATTGCCGAGTTTTTTACATTAACTCCACACAGGAGGCCCTGAGGAAAATAATTTTCCTCAGGGCCTATGTCATCTGAGATGCTGTATGTATGGAGGGTCTTTTTGAGGAGGGGAAGGAATGAACACTGGTTTTGAAGAGACCCATGTTGTAGGAAGGAGGAAACACAGAGGCCGGCAAATCCTTCCACAACCGAGCTGTTGAACAAAGAACGAGTCGAAGAAGCGACCCGTTCTCATGTGACAAATGTCAACCGTGTACAAATGTTGGGCACGCGTTTGGCGTGTTTCCCGACTATGCACCGGTGCCGAAGGGATCAATGACGCTAGTTCCTCGGAGCATCTTCCATTGAAATACCGGTAGAACAAGGATAGCATTCCCACCCGACGCCTGTGCTCTAAAGATTGCAATCCGTCTGTTAAGATGGGAGAATCTATCAAACGGACCGCCCGATTCTTCACAGAGTTTCTTCGAGAGCTCCAGACCAGACGTGGCTGCCAAATTCGACCATGGGGCGCACTTGTGATTTGTACAGAGTTAGCAGTTGTGTACTATTAAAGTATCTGCGGGTCCTGTACAGTACCTACGCCCAGTTTTTGTTAAGATACTGTATCCATGTAAGGCAATCGATCCTGAGTTCGAGTCACAGATGCGACCGTTACCTTATTAAATTTTCTGTGTCTGGTTGCGTTTCATGTTTCTTTCAGATTTATTAGTATTATTTTCTTCTTCAATAAAATACAAAGACTTTTGTAGAAGAGTGATTTGTGACCGCAAATATATATTATTATGATTCTTTAAGAGCGTTTAACCAGCCAGCGGACGAAAATCCACATTTCGTCGAAAGTTGTTCTTCCGATCGTGCAGGGCGGTTACAATGAGAAAGATTAATTTTTCTCCGTACCAGCTTTTTTAAATTATAACTCAATATCGAATTTATTTCAATCCAAATTAGCTTTAATTTATACCTTCATCCAAAAATGCTGAAAGGCGTGATGATAAAACTATTAAAATAGTGTACTTTTTGTAGTTATTTTTTGATTATAAGTATTTATCATTTTTCAATAATGTCTAAATTTAATAAGAATGTTAAAAAAATCTGAAATATATTAGTTTGTAAGTGCGCAAATAAATACACAAATGGACCAATTTTCGTCAAGAAACACATGTGCGTACATATTTTTAAATGATTTTATTGAAACTAAAATTAAAATTCTAATACATAACTCTGCTAGATAATGTATTGATTTATTTTACTGCATGATTACATTATTTGAAATGGGTGTGGTATAATACAAAAACTTTTTTGAAAATTTAACAAATCTGCCAACGACCTATGGAATAACCTTATTATACTAAAAATTTAAAAAAATTCTAAAAATTTATTACATAACTTCACTAGAAAAAAGAACAATCTTTCGAAATCCATTTATAATTTTTTGTGGAAAAGAGTCAATACGTCTAAAAACTTTTTTAAAAATGACGTATTTCCGGCTTTCTCTGGTAATGCCCTCTTAAAAGACTACTTTTATCGACACTTTCTCGAAACCATGGGGTTTCCTTCCGTTTTGTTAAACTGCTCAATTTTTTCGCTAGCGAAAATAAATTGAGTTTCGTTGAGTGTTCACTCAAATTGATTCAGCGTTTTTCTGAAGAAACAGGAAAAGAACATATTCAGATACAGGGCTAGAATTCAACGCAATTATTCGCCATTTCACGCATTTCATCGTATAACCATTTAACTTAGTGGTAATTTTATGTGAACATTGTTGGGATTCAGAAAATAATTATTAAGTTATGTGCCAACTGTTTCTTTCTACCTATCCCATAAACTAATGTGAACAACAATTTTAAACATTACCTACTTTGTGTCAACTCTTATATTTTATAGACTATATTTTATTAATTTAATATAGATATATAAGTGAACAGTGGAGTTATATAAATTACATATCGGTACAGAAATTATTTAAAATTGCAATCTCACCAAAGAAGAAGCTAGTTCTTGTGCTTGATGAGCGAGTTACACTAATTACAACTGAAATAGAATAACATTATGCAATAGGTAAGTACGAGGCATATCCGGAAAGTAAGTATACTGAGACCACAACGGGCAGACGTTTTTAGTTTTTTGAGGGTTGGCAACACTCAGTGGTACAGGGGGGTCTCCTGACTAGAAAGAGCATCGCAGAAACATTGTTGTACGTAAACTCACGTTTTAGTGTCCAGTTGCGTGAAAGTTGTCAGCAAAAAATCCCGCTAAGTGCTGTGATCTGCTTTTTACTCACGGAAGAAATAACATCTACAAGAAAAAAAGGTGAGGATTTCTGAGGTCTATTGTTACTGGAGATGAAAGTGTGTGACTCATTACATGCCTGGAAAAAAAAACAGTCGTCAAAGTGGTGTCACACCAATTCTCCATCTGTGAAAAAATTGAAAACCACAATATCGGGCAAAAAAAATCATGACCTCAGTGTTTTAGGACCGAAAAGGCATCATTTTGTTCAAATTTCGGCCTCAGATTGAGATCATCAATGCACAACAATATTGTGTACCCTAAAAAAACTCAAAAGGAGCATTCAAAACAAAAGGAGGGGAATGCTGACCAGAGAAGTTTGCCTTTTTCGCGAAAACGTCCGACCTCACAAAGCTTTAGCCACCAATAAGATCATGGACTCATTTGATTGGGATGTTTTGAACCACTCCCCGTAATCCCCTGACTTGGCGTCTTCAGATTATCATCTTTTCACCTTCCTAAAGGCATGTATGGATGAAAATATATTTTCAACCGACGAGCAGGTGCAGAAAGTGGCCCTGAAGAGGGAAAGGAGCTGGCGGAAGAATTCTTCGAGAAGGGCAAATAAACTTGTGCCACGGCTCACCACATGCATTGAACGGGTAACGGGTATCGTATATAATAGGATCAATTGAGACTTCTGGATCATCTATATGTATAGGTGTACATACAGAGGGTACTGTTAAATACTAAAATATTGTGCACTTACGAGAAATTCGAAAAATCTAAATAAAATAGAGATGTCCATAAATGAATAATAAATTGAAAGAAAGAGAAAAACAGGTAATTATTTTGTTAAATATTCCTGATGAAGTGTAGCTTCAGTTTGAGTTTCAGTTTATTGATGTCTTTGGTTTTTTTTAATTCAATGGGAAGGTTGTTGAAAAACTTTATTCCTAAATAGATATATGTTTTGCATTAGTTTGGTATTAAATTTTGGTATTTTGATGTTGTCTTTATCTTTTTGATTGGTGAGTTTCAAATTTTTTGATGATAGTATCTTTGTAAATTTGAATAATTTTTTTATTTTTTTTATTTATTTGTTTATCTATATAAGGTATGTTTACATTACATTATTCGATGCCTGGCTCACTAGGGTATACCTATGTTGAGACAGGCGTAGAGGTACATAAATGAGTATCATACATAAGAATATTTAATTATAACATAAGAATATTTAAGGTAAGATACATACTGATTTATACAATTCAAACAGAAAGATTATTTAAATTGAGGGTTAATACCATAAAGCGAGCATTATATAGGTGAAGGAAGAGATGAATAAAGTAGTAAATCCTGTCGAATCTATATAGGGAGTTATATTATACATATAGGATTTTACTATTTTAATTTCTTTAATAAGGGTAAGGACATACGTGAGACGGTAATTCTGTCTATTGCATTTTTCTTGAAGATATTCTCTACTCGCTTTTTTGTTTCTTATATTTTATGTTACCTGTATTTTGTTAACGCTTTATATTTTATGTAACCTAAATTTTTATTTTTTTTAACACTTATATGTTACTTTTATTTTGTTAACCAATTCTTTTCACTGTAATTAAAAAAATGTACTGCATTCTATGTAAAAGCCCTATGGGCGTTTAAATAAATAAATAAAAGTTAAATGAATATTCTCACTTAAAAATTGAGTGAAGGAGGCATCACAAAGATACCTGCCTAAATTAATGCTCTGAGTAGCGAAAAATAAGATTCGATTTAATCTATGTGCGCGTCTCACACTCTCTTCCGTCATATTCAAAGCAGATCAATGCAAAACAAATTGTAAACAAAATTCTTGCTTGAACAGGCTATGTAATAATTACAATTACATGAAATCAAAAGTGGACAAATTCAATGATAAATAAAAAGTTTTAAATATAAAAAGTTTTAAACAACTATGTTTTTCCGACATTTCATGAGTAACTTAAAGAATAGAAAGTTTCTATTCCGTTCCGGGGAAATGACGCCACTGCTTGTCACGGTTATTTTGTACCGGTGAAAGTTAGTGGAGCTGGCGACACGGTATCGCTTTGAAGTAAATAAGCACACACTTCACCACTAAAAATTACACATCTACCGGATCTGCCCTGATGATGGACACTGCAACGATGTCCGAAACGTTGGCTAAAGAAGGAGGTAGCGCAACAAGGAATAACATCTCAAAAACAAATTCTTTTTTGTAGTGTTTATTAATTCCAATGTTTAAGATTACTCGATTTAACTTCCAAATAAGATCAAAGTTCGTTGAGATTATAAGTTACTTCATGTATGTATGTCGAAATTTTTAGATTATTAATATTTAACTGGACCAGAAGTCCTTTCTATAGGAGACTCTAAGTTTTTCTGCGGCTACTGACTGCGACACAGATGGAGTTTAGCCATTCACCATATGCCTTCAGCTATTATCGTAACCGTTCGTACTGTACACACGAACGACGAAAAATGACACTTAAATCTTCAAAAATATTGCTTAACTGACATCTGCTGAGGTACCACAAAATCACGTGTAACTAACTATACTAACGACATCTGTTGTAGTATATAGAAACTAAGTGACTAACCTATACATCACAGTCTTTGATTCAATCTTTAAAAATAAAACTAACATTCCTTTTTCGTTTTAATTAATAAATGTGATTTTAATAGTTAAAATAAAAATAAGATCGCTTTTCTTGTTATTACATTGGTTTGGCACGTTCCTGATTTATTACCGCACTCGAACATTTTTTACCTGGGAATTCTGGGCTAGGTAGGAAAATTTGTTTATTTTTTGACCTTATTTCATTTCGGAGTTTTGATAAATAGGAAAGTAGTTTACGGGGTTACGGCTTTTATTTTGAAATAAAAAAAAGACGTTTTAAAGAGAGTAACACACTTCTTCAAGCGAAATAAAAAAAAAATATTTTCGGTTGTCTGTCTGCCTGTATTTCATTTAAAGTCATTTTTTTATAAAATTAGAACAGATCCTTAAAGTACCTACCGACAAAACATATTTTTTAAAGATTTATTTTTTATAAATATCTTAATAACGAACCTACTTAAGTACCTACCTATATATAATCTATTTTTACCAGAAAATTATTTTAATAATACATTATAATGTATCGACAGTGTTTTGGTAAAATCCTTCAAGTCTCATTTTTGGGAATGTTACTTTTCGGTGGTTTCTTCTAGAAGAGTCGTAGAAGTACATTACTGTAAAATGGTTTTGGCTATTTTAGGAAATTTTAATAATAAAAACTTAATGCGATATATGCTAAAACATTTTTATGTTATTTCGGAAAAACCACAATAGAAATTTCTCAACCCTTAAATCTTTCATAATTTTGCAATGCAATTTTTTATTACATCAAAATTTTTAAAAACAAATAACCACTATCGTATAAATTTCAAGTTTTATATTACGTGTTTGCTGTCTCCTGTAAAGTTTTTAATTTTGGGCTTGAAAGGTTTAATCAAACCGCAGTCGATATAAAGTGGTAACCCCTCAAGCCTCAACAATATTTTATCAGAGGGTCAAAATATTTCCTCTTTGCAATAAAATCCAAATAAATGAAATATTTATGTACAAATCCAAAAACTAAAAATTGTTTTTGAAATCTTAAGCAAATTTTATAAATCGAAAAAAATATTTCGTTTTTGAAGTATTACATTTTTGCATGCAAACATAATTTTTTTTAAATGGCTCAAATAAAAACACATACATATTTCGTTAAATAAATGCATTGTTGACGTTATTTTCACAACATTTTTTTGTTTTCTATGTAAAAATCATTACATAGTATAAAATGAAGTCGCTCAAAATGTATGTGCGCGTTAATCTTTTAAATTACTGAACGGATTTTCATACGGTTTTCACCAATAGATAGAGTGATTGAAGAGGAATGTTTATATGTATAATACATTAAATTATATTAGAGAAAAGCCGAGAAATTCAAAGAAAACATATTTTTGTGCGATTTAAAACGGCTGGCGGGCCGTACTATAGTCACTTTTGAAATTCGTTCTACGGAAGAAATTGGAAAATAGATGTCCTGGAGTAAGTAGGTATTTGATTTTCCCTTTTCAAATATCCAGTGTTGCAATACAAGTTTGTATAATTAGTGGCGAGTTAGTTTATATATATAACACATGCTTATTATAATAGAGAAAAGCCGATAAATTCAAATATTCACAATTCAGGCAGCGGGCAGCGGGCAGCCGGCAAGCGGGTGGTGTGGATTTTATAAAGGTTGGGTAATGGCGTTGTGTTTCGTTAGCCACAGCAACGTGTGGCCGGGTCTGCTAGTTATTAATAAATTCCAAAAGTTTAACAATTTTTTCAAATTATGATCTTTGGTTTCATAAATGTAAACCTACATTTTATTAGTTTGTGTTAATTTTTCGATTTCAATATAAAGCGTGCTGTTTTTTCTTTCTTACACCGTTAATTTCAAATTTCTCTCTACGGTGGTAGTAAGAGAGACACTACGATTTCTGAGACCAGTATGATTTGTTCCGAAAAGCTAAATAATTAGCCTGAGGGGTTAAATGTGTATTTCTTTTGTTTAAATTTCTTGGGGTTAATAATGAAAGTAAGTAAATAAAATCTGATTTCGTGATTTATCAAGGATATGCGCTTTCTAGCTAACATGTATTATTCAATCTTAAAAAAAAATTAATATCTGTCGGGTACTAATTCTGTGATGGCTTAAAATGTTCAACCATAGGGTTTTAAACTGACTAAGCAAGCAATTCAACAAAATAAAACAGAATACATAACGTAATATGTTTCCAAATGAAAGTAAACGAGTAATCATGATCTCCTCAATAAAAAAAGGGTTTAAATAAACATGGTTTAAAACTGACTCAGCTTAAAGCAATTCATCAAAATAAAACGATCCTAAACCGCGCGGTATCAAGATATCCCCTGGTAAACAACGCCTCCCTACCCGGAGCCCGGAGGTCCAAACCGAACCTTTTGAATATTTGAGCACCCTGAGGTCAAACGCCGATACACCTCTGGTAAAACGGCCGAAATTAACTGGCGCTCCGCCTCATAAATCCTAACAAAGGGGCCCGACAGGCCCGGCGCGATTGGGGCCGATGGGCCGCGTTCAAAGCGGGGCTCAATGGATTCAATAGGTCTAATAAATGGGGTGTTTTCATCATCTAGCCCTGTCTTGCGACCAGCGACATAAAAGTGATCAAGTTTTTGGGTACATTTACACAGATTATAACAATATAGCATTTTTTTTGCACCGGTCACAACAAAGATATTGGAATATACCTAAGTAGATGTGCTATCTGCTGTTTTTACTATGTGGGTCTGCGCTTCCGGGTGTCGCCAATATTGTTTATCAATTAACAAATAAACTAAAAGAACAAATAATTAACGAATAAACCAAACGAACGTTAAATTAAATGAACTTATTCTTTCCTTATTCAAAATATGTTGTTAACCAATATTAATGCACATTTTCAAAAAATCAACGAAATGAACAAATTCTTTTTGTATGAAACTACGCTAATTAGCGCATAGTCCGGCGACAGTTGCGCGGACACCATAGCATATCTATTCTGCATTAGAATATCTTTGGGTCACAACAATTCTAATATTTTTATAGTTTACAAAATATTTTCAACAAGCCATTTGTCCTAGGCAGAACCCCTCCGCAACTTAAGCAGATATATGCGTTAGAAATACGACAGCAGTCAAGTACAATAAGCGTGTTTATACGACAGCGCGTGTGTCTCCATAGAAATCGTTCTAACTCCGTTATTGTTTTAATTATATCCCTAAAACAAAAAGTAAAAGGTCGATAGTAGATCAAGCTGTACATCCCTATTCAAGTTATCCATAGAAATACATAACAAGAATATGCTGTCAGTCGCGTAGTTGACACGAATATTTACCCGCCCTAATTTACTACCGGCGGCTCGACCGCGCTCGACATTTTTAATTTTTATTAAATATTTTTATATGAAATGATAAAAAAGTGAGGTGACAAAAGTGTTCATTACACATTTTTATAATAGAAAAAGTAATAGAATATTATTGTTCAGAAATGTTTCATTTATAGAGCTTTAATTGTGAAGCGGTAATAACAAAAAGTTTTCGTAAAATGTCATTTCGTTTGAGACAGTTTAAGGGCTTAAATGGCGATTTTCGGAGGGGTTTTAAAAAATAATAATAAATTCGTTCATTCATCGGCATAGACACGTGAATATCGAAGCGTCGTAACTTCTGATTTAATAAGCAATTTTTGTTTTATTATTTTTTAATTTGGGAGGCGGTTATGAGTACCGCCGCCCTTGGAACCCTATATTGGTTAACAAACACCTCTGCCATAGGTCACTCTAAGTGGTTCAGTGTGTTTGGTGATTTATCAGGGGTGCCAGGCTTCATTGTGTTCAGGTACTGGGGGCGGATGCGCCTGCCCACCTGCTGCGTGTCGGACCGGTTCGGGAAAGGCCGGTTTTTAGGGAGATTCTTTAACCTATCTAGCTGGTCTCTCTCGACCCATCGTCTTGCATCACAGCGGTAGGGATGGCTTCATACGTCCGTCAATCCTTGACATACTGATTCCTAGATTACTACTCACCCCTCAAACCTTTATTTCCTTAAAAATACCTTTCATACAGCATTCCCAAAGACGATGCAGGACCAGAGGGAAATTATTTTTCTCAGAGTTTCCTTTCCGTAAAGAAATTAAAAATAAATTTCGTTTGTTTACAGACAGTTGTTGCTGATTGCTTAGTTTCATATAGTGCTCCATTTTATTATATTTTTGTACTACGATTTACTCATAATAAATATTGAGTTAACTAACTAACTAACTAACTGATCACGCCGTTTCCCCGCAGGGGTAGGCAGAGAGGACGGACCGCCAAACATCCCGGTCTTGGCACACAGTCCTTGCCTCGTTTACATTCATACAACGTCTCATATTATTCTGACTCTTGACATGGCCCGACTCAAGTATCTGATTCACTTGGTCGTGTCATGTTTTTCTTAGGCGTCCTCGACTTCTTCTACCATTCACTTTAGCGTCATATAGTCTCCTTACACTCCTTTCCTCGTTCATTCGCTCTACATGCCCAAACCATCGGAGCGTTCCTTTCTTGATCTTACTCATTACGCTTATATCAGTCTTGCATTCTTTGCGGATTTCCACATTTCTCACACGATCATACATGGTTTTACCACACATACGCCTCAGGGATCTCATTTCTATAGCGTTCAGTCTACTTTCATCCTTCCTCTGCCAGTTCCATGCCTCACTGCCATACATCAGGGTAGGTACCAGTACTCCATTATGAACGGCTAGTTTCGCGTCTTTGGACAGTTTTTTGTTGGTGCCAACGGCGTTCAGTCCTCCATTAATAGAGTTACCTGCATTCACCCTTCTTTCAATATCTCTATCAGCCTTCCCATCTCTCGTAAACATACTTCCCAAATAAATGAATAAATATTGAGTTAAGTAAATGAAAAACGAAAGAAAAGCAAAAGACAATAAACTCTTTAAGACCAACATAAAAAAAACAAGAAATCTACGATGGCTTTCATGTTTTTAGCCAAAGTCGTCAATCAGTTAAGCATTGATCTTTTAGCAATGCAAAAGCTAAAAAAATGTTATATATCAAAGCGTAATAATAACTTTATTTTGAATACCCCCCTCTGCTGATTGAATTCCTGAAATGTTTGCAGCTAGTTAAGTAGGTACCCAAGTGCTCAATAACTTACAATGTTCCCAACACAATACAATATATTCCGAATACCTACACCATACCTAAATAACGGCTCTTTACAAAGGCTATCAAGGCCTTATAATACATAATGTAAACCTTAAGTAGTCCTATTATTAATGCATTCCTGTGGACCTAAACTGGCCCTGTATTTCTGGCTTTTTGCTGCCGGTCAGTTATCTAACCAGCTCAGTGCTCGGTGTTGGGCGGCCTTTTTGCTGGGCGTTCATTGGTCATTTGCTGCTCGCCTGGCTTGCCCCAAGGATCACTTTTTGTCCTGGTCAAAGTTAGCCGTGATCAAATTTTGAAAGTTAGTGGATACCCTAGACGCGCATACCTAGGTGTCATATTCCATTAGATTTATTGCGAATTAGGGTGGCGGCATAACAGTCGATATTACTGGATTAGCGATATTATTAGGATCACAGAAGTAATGAATAAGAGACGGCCAATAAACAATTTTTTTATAGAATTTTCTATATCGTCTTCCCGTTCCGTCTCTTTAATAGTTTAACAAAGTACTAAAGCAAAACAAATGTTAGACTTCTGTGTCATTTGATCCCACCGGATTATTTCACACACTACCATAATGACATGAATCAAATGTATACAACTGGCCCAATGGACTTGCATATTTACACAAAGATTTGCATCTTCACTATGTATATTGTAAAATGTGGTTAATATACTCGTACACAAACATGAATCAACAATTTTGAAAGAACCTGCATTATTAGTTTTCAAAATAACGGATTATAATAATTGTTTTATATAGTCTTTGGACCTCTCTATGACTACTGAACAGACACTTTAGCAGATTAAAACAATAATAAAAAAAACGTCTGAAAATACTTTGTATAACTCTATACAATTTCAAAAAGTGCACCACAAACTTTAGGATTAACGCTAAAAATCGCAAATTGTTTTAAAAGTGCAATTGACATTAACATAATATAAATAAATTATATGAAGTCTTCTCGAATATGCATCCACTATTTGGTCTCCCAATTATGAGATTCATATTTATAGGATCGAATCCTCACAAAGAAAATTAACTCGTATATTTGCTCATCGCTAAGGTTTATCAGATCAGTTTGGAAAGTATAATTATCGAATTTCGCACTATACCCACTATACACTCTCTGACAACTAGACGTAAACATCCTGATTTATTGCTTCTTCACAAAATTATTCATGCATCAGTTGATGCACTAAATATTACATCGGCACACCATCAAGAAAATCAACTAGGAGGATGAAAGACACACAAATACAGGATTTTTGTGCGATAGGTTTACCGCGAACATTAAGAAATTATAATATTATGCACTGCTCTAATAATAAAATAGGCA
Organism: Limnephilus marmoratus; assembly: GCA_917880885.1. NCBI lineage: Eukaryota > Metazoa > Arthropoda > Insecta > Trichoptera > Limnephilidae > Limnephilus > Limnephilus marmoratus. The sequence continues at coordinate 23,549,247 of OU862924.1, read as the reverse complement.
TTCGATGACCTTTTTTTTTTTTTTTTTTTAAATTACAAATAATTTTTATACAGTAATTAATTACATAGTAGAATATTTGATGTACCCCCATAATTAAGCAAGGCTTGTGTGTATGGGGGGGTGTTATTGTATTGCTTTTTTTATATCATTCAGTTTAAGTTTTCAGTATAATTTTTGAGGTGAGTTTTAAAATTTTTTATATTGGTATTCATGTTTCTAATTTTTTCTGGTAATGAATTAAAAAATTTTGCTCCGAGATATTTATGACTCAATTGTCCAATTTTTTTTTACATTTTGGAGTGGGAAGTATTGATGTTTGTCTAAGACTTCTGTTATTTTTAAAGGGTGCAACTTGATTTTTAATATTATCTTTATAAATTTGTAATGTTGCATGATAAAAGTATAATGCACTTAATTTTCTGACCTTAAATTGTTTGAATAAAAGTTCTGACGAATATGAGTAGGGTTTTTTTAAAATTGTTTTTATTATTAGTTTTTGTGATATGTAAATTGTTTGTATTTGATTTTTATATGTACCGCCCCATCCTATAATGCCGTATTGTATAATTGATTGACAGAAAGCGAAGTACGTGGTTCTAAGTAATTTTTCGTTTAAAATATCTCTTAAACATCTAAATATATATGTTAGTTTCCTTATTCTGTTGTTCAGAATATTTATGTGTGGAGACCATTTTAAACGCTGGTCTATTGTTATGCCCAGGTACTTAATATCAGTTTTGCTTTCTATTTTTGAACATGATATATTACATTTGTGGTTTTCTGTATTTGTCACAGAGTGGATTATTAAGTTTATTTCTTTAGGTGTTTCTTGTTTTTTAATGAAAAATGGTAAATAATAGGTTTTTTTAGAATTTAAAGTCAACAAGTTTTTATCAAACCATAATTTTAGTGCATTGATATCTGTATTTGCCATTTTGTTTAATTCAGACCAGGTGTTTGCTTTTAGTAGTAGGACTGTGTCGTCAGCGTAGGAGACAATGTCTCCATATTTAGAAATATTGAATATATCATTGACATATATAATAAATAACAATGGTCCCAAAACTGTACCTTGGTGTATTGAAAAATCGCTATATTTTGAATCGCTGACTTGATTTAGTAATTTTACTTGTTGTGGTCTTTCATGTAAATAACTAGCTATTTTAATTTATTTATTAATTTTTTATGTGATATGCTGTCGAAAGCTTTTTTCAAGTCTATAAATATTCCGATACATTTTTTATCGGAATCTAGGGCCGTATATAAATAGTTGGTTATTTTTGCTATCGCGTCGTGAGCACTTGTATTTTTTTTGAAGCCGAATTGATTATCATTAATTATTTTATTTTCATCTAAGAATGTCCAAATTTGTTTTTTTACAATTTTCTCATATATTTTTGATATATTTGATAGAAGGGAAATCGGGCGGTAATTTTGTGGATCTTTAGGACAGTCTGTTTTATAAATGGGAGTTATAATTGCTCTTTTGTAATTAATGGGAAACTCGCCATTTGCTAGACTTAGGTTTATTATATGTGTTATTGCGAGAATTAAGTATGTTTTCATCGCTTTTATTGTCTTAGCATTTATGTTATCAAAGCCGGGGGCAGAACCTCCTTTTAGTTCCGAAATAGTTCTGTCAATGTCGGCTTCTGTGACTGGCTCAAATTTATTTATTTGACATTGTGTTCTGTGTTGTGGATTTGATATATTGGTCGAATTTATGGATTTTGCTAGGGTTTTTCCAACGTTATTAAAATGGTTATTTAAAATATTACAACATTTTTTTGTGTTATTTTGTACATTATATATTAATTTCCCATCTGATATTTCGGATATGTGCTTATATGTTTTATTTTTATTTATTATTTCATTTATTGTTGACCATATTTTTTTATTATTGTCTTTAGCTTCTGTTATAATTTTTGAGTAATAGTCGTTTTTCGTTTTTCTAATTAGAGTAGTTAATATATTTTTATACTTTTTATAATATAGTACAATTTTGTTGTTAACTAGTGGTCTTTGTGTTATTTTATAAAGTTAATTTTTTTTCTAATGGCTTTTATTAATCCTAGAGTAATCCATGGTTTAATTTTCTTTGTTTTTGAATTGGGGACGATCTGTATTGTTTTTGTTGCTACTAAAACGTGTTTAGTTAAAGTTTTTTCAAACAGTAAGGCACTTTGGTTGGTGCATTTATTTTTTAAAACTATTAAAATACTCACCTATTCAAATACTTTAAAAAAATGTTTTACCATTAATGAAATCTTGCTGATATTATGATGAAGCTCTTTATTTAAAGTTAGGAAATATTGAACTCTTCAAAAAATGTGCCAATAATAAATTGTTTATGGACTATTTGCAATCTATTCATTCTTGTTTGTCATTTATTTTTACATATTTAGCAAATTATTTTTGTTATTATATGAATTTAAACATCCATTTATATAAATATTTGGAGATATGCCTGTGTGATGTACTGAAATAAAATATAATGAAATATCTCTTTAAAAAAGTTCATTATCCGAGCTCGACATATATATATATATTTTTTAATTATTAGTAGTTGCGGCCATTGGGGGAGTGCGAATTATAACCGCAATTTTCTCATAAATTGCGAATTATACTTTGCCGGAAGCAATCGTGTAAATAGTTAGTAAAATTGCACTGTCATTTGAGAAAAAAATATATTGTTTAAATTTGTTCTTCGCTGTGATGTCACAATTTAACGTGTTCTTTTATTAATTTCGTAAGTTCATTAACGACATCCCCGGTTACCTAGCTCTGCGGTTAGACCACAGGCTTGTATTATTATCCCCGGTCCATTAGCCGCGAGGAAGTTCATTCTGCTCGACGGAATACAAATAGCAAAGTGTTTTGTCGTGTTGCGTCGTGCGGCAAAAAGTGTGAAATGCCCCTAATTTAACGCTCGAGCGCTTTTGAGGTGATCCAAAGGAGAATTCCTGAAAGTGTTTGAGGGAAGTGGCACGTGGAACGAGGTCGTTTTGGTTCGATTGTATTTTGTAAAACCGATTACTTTTTTTCCACCATAAAGTTTAAAATGAAATAAAGGATATTAAGGGACGTACATTTTTTTTACATCAACTTCACACAACAGCCCTGAGGAAAATAATTTTCCTCAGAGCCTATGTCAACATAGATGCTATGTGGAGGGTCTTTGTGAGGAGAGGAAGGAATGAACATTGAATTTGAAGAGAACCATGTTGTAGGAAGGTGTAAACACAGAGGCCGGCCAGAGATTCCTGACATTATTTGGAGTAAAAAATGTTAATAAAATGTTGGTCTTTGCTGACATTAGTGATGTTAGGGGCGGGGTGATGGATTATGCATTTACTCGACTGAGTGACCAGTGACAACTGAGGTGACAATATGCGGATGATTTTTTTTTGTTCTAGTTTGAAGAATTTTTTTTTTGAAAACAAGGAGACCAAAATTTAATTTACTTTTATTACTTCAAATAATTACAGGAATCACTGATTAAAGTAAGTCAAGTACGTCCCTTAACAACCTATTTTTGTTTAGATTAAGCCTTTAAAACTGCTAATTTAAAACAGAGAAAACGTATTTTGCTTGAACAATTGTGTATATGATAACCTTTCTATATTTAGTTTCTGTAGAAATTTAATTTTTTACACAATAAAAAATTTCAAAGTATAAAAAATTATAAATAATTAATTAAAATATAATTAAAATTTCCTTTTTCTTCTCATTCGGTTATTCTAATATAGAGATTTTTTTAATGTTAGACTGCGGAACATAAAAAAAAAACATTTACCACCAATTCTTAAATATTTTAAGCAAAATTTGTATTTTTTATAATTTTGTATGTTCACTGTTCATTTTCTCTACTGTAGCTTAGAATATTCATAGCAAAAAAGTACATATATTAGGGACTGTAAAATATCTATTTTCGTGAGCATTTTTTTCATTTAATTTTTCTTACACACATGTTATAACAGTAAGTTATACGAAGTTCCAATTTGCAAGTAAGTAATAAGGGAATGTTTCAGATTGGGAGGCAGGTGTGGGTACCGCCGCCACGGGAACCATTTATTGAATAACCAACACCTCTGCCATAGGTCACCCCAGGTGACGTTTGGTGACTAAGCGGGGGTGCCCGGGTTTATGGGGTGAGATTAGACTCCTAATCATGCAGGATCAGGAGACTGGTTGAGGGGGACCTTTTGACCTCTACAGCCGGACTCTCTCGACTCATCACCTTGCACCGCAGCGGGAGGGATGGATTTATACGTCCGTCATTCCTGGACACAATGAACCCAGATTCCAACCCACCCCTCTTACCACATTTCTTCCCAGAACTTATCATCTCCTTCGTTTCCATAAAAAGACCTTCCACACAGCAACCCCAAAGATGACAGACCCTGAAGGTTTTTTTTCATCTCGGCCTCATGAGTGAAGCTAATGTAAAAAAAGGGAAAACGAGGAATATGTAAATCTAGGTCTTGACAAAGCTAAATTTGATTTCAAGTCCTCAAAATTTAGGAACTTTCATTTAGTTTACATAACAATAGTAAAAGCCCAGCCTGACGTGAAATTCAAAACAAAAATTTCGACGACCTCCGTAGTGCAGTGGGTAAGACTCTTGACTCACAATCAGGAGGTCGCGGGTTCGAACCCGGCATGCGCAAATAAATTTTATTTGATTAATTTGTGTTATTTCACAATTAATTCATTTAAAATAATATATAGTATATTTGCGGCATGTTCCAGAGTGGAAGATACTATTAGTATCGCCCTGGTGTAAGACCACCATTCAGAATTGAAACGTTGCTTGAAAATGGCTTTAGCCGTATTTGGTAACCAGATCTGAATAGCCAGGTACTTCCTAACTTTCCTCTTCCCCGCCTCCTTCCCCTCCCCACTACCTTCAGCCTCACAACATACCCCAATTGGGGATGCCATAGTCTCACTGGCTCCAGACGGGAGCAGTTGAGACTCTTGTGCGGTATTCACTGTAAAAAAAAAAAAAAAAAATAATAATAAATAAATATTAAAAAAGGTTTCCATGATTTTTCCAGTGCCATCGCTTAGAAACGGGTTTCAAAGTGTCAAGCCGATAGTCGATTAGCTATCTCCTTTGACTGATCACTTTTGAGTCACTGCTTAAAGCTGTTGATATCTGATATCGGTTTCTTGCAGAAATCCGTGTCTTCCAGTCTTACACAAACAAGAACTTAAATATAGCATTAAAAATGTACACTACTCTTCCAGACACAAGCTAATGCTTCCACGGAAGAGTGGTATTAACGTATTTTAAAATGAACATGTACGCAAATTACTACATTATCTAAATGTATATTATATTTTATATGCTAAAATAAAAAAAAAAAAAAATAAAAAAAAAAAAAAAAAAAAAAAAAAAAAAAAAAAAACATCACGTAGATGAGCAAAGTTCATCAACTTTTGAATGAAAAACGATTGCAATCAAAGGTCTGAACGTAAGAAATGCGCAAGTCATTTACGCTAGCAATAATACACCCTTCCGAGAAAATGGTTCCGGACTGTTTATATTTCAGTCCGAGAGAGGAACCGTTCCAATTTATCATCGGACGTCTCGGAAATCGAACGAACCTTTGTTTTAGTACCTATGCGCAAAAGAGGGCCTTTTCTCATGTTTAAATATTGCCCTAGGTAAATATAAAGATTCGTTGGAAGGATCTTTGCTCTGCCTTAATGGAGTAAAGTTTTCTGTGTACTGAATATTAGCGTTAACTTCAAAAAAGGTTTATCTTTGGTTCAAATTCGATGACGAACTCCTAAAAAATAGACGTCCCTTATTTACTCACTTGATAAATGCATGACAGAAAACACTACGTTTAATATTTTATTTTATGTCTAAATTATGTAAAAAACAATCCGTTTGTCCACCCTGGCGTCACGCATTGCTCTTTTATACTGTTTCAAAACCGTTCATTTGTTAACCATATAACAGAAATCTCTAATAAGCCCTTATTAGAGATTTAAGCCCTTAAAGATGTTGGGATTTATAACAAGGTTAACTAGAAATTTTAACAATATAAAGTGTATTAAACTGTTATTTTTTTCCCCATGTTGGAAGTCAACTTGAGTACAATTCTCCCGTCTGGAATCCACATTATAGTATACATGTACAAGCTGACGAAAGAATACAAAACAAATTATTAAGTTTCCTAAATTTTAAAATGGATATTCCAATAATTATGTTGAATTACGACACAATTTTAAATGTAATGAATATGCTCAAATTGTCAAAAGACAGATTAAGAATTTTCACTGACTTGTAATTTCTGTATAAAATTCTAAATTATTTGCTGACAGTCCGGTATTGCTAGAATTGATAAGCTTCCGGATTCCACTACGTAATACTAGTAGTCAGGATTTATTTCAGTGCAGAAATTCTGGGACTAAATACCATATGTATTCCTATTATTACTGAGACAGTTCAGTTATGTACAATGAATGCTGTGTATTTCTTATTATTCATATGTGATGTAAAAACCCCGAAAAATGACGTTAATAAATAAATGACAACACAGAATCCTAAAATTTCAACATCCCTTTGAAAAATAGCTCATAAGTTAACCTAACGTAATCTAACCCTTTTTCATCGGTTTTAATGACTTTTTAAAGGCGGCCATGATTCTGATTTATCCGGCCACCATTTTTTAAGAAATATCTTAGTCAAACTAACTATTTTAATGTCAAACATTATTTTCTTCAATAATTGCAAAATTGATTTGTGCTATCGTTTTAAATACCTTCCCTGATGATGAACTCTGTAATACTGTCCTAAACGTTGGCTCAAGAAGATAAGATATAGGTATAGATAATTAAAAATATATCACGATAATACAATATGATACAAATTAATATTATTGTCATGAAAATCTCAAATCATATACGAATAAACGACTTTAATTTTATTGGAATAACTTTTTTATAGGCTATTATAACATGAAACATAACAAGGTACAGAAAACAAAAAAAAGGTAACCGGGGAAAATTCCCATTTGCAGCCGTTACGTTTTTATTTCCTGTGTCCTGTTCTGTTTCATGCTTCGTTTAAATTTATTTGTATTATCTTCTTCTTTATTGATTAAGAGGGTATTACCAGAGAAAACCCGAAATGTGCCATTTTTACATCAGATTGGCTGTTTTCTACAAAAAATTATAAATGGATTTCGAAAGATTGTTCTTTTATCTAGCATTCGCATGTAATAAATTATGAGAAATAAGGATTATTTTTAGTATGATAAAGTGTATACCATAGGTCGTTGGTAGATTTTTTTAATTTTCAAAAAAGATTTTGTATTATACCACACCCATTTCAAACACATTTCATGCAGTAAAATAAATCAATGCATTATCTGGGTATCGCACGTTTTAGAATTTTAATTTAAATAAAATCATTAAAAAATATATACGTTCATGTGTTTTTTGACGAAAATTGGTCCGTTTGTGTATTTATTTGCGCACTTACAAACTAATATATTTCAGATTTTTTTAACATTCTTATTTAAATTAGACGTTATTAAAAAATTATCAATACTTATAATCAAAAAATAAATACAAAAAGTACATTATTTTAATAGTTTTATCATCACGCCTTTCAGCATTTTTGGATGTAGGTATAAATTAAAGCAAATTTGGAATTAAATAAAATAGATATTGAGTTATAATTTTAAAAAGCTGGTACGGAGAATAATTAATCTTTCTCATTATAACCGCCCTGCACGGTCGTAAGAACAACTTTCGACGAAATGTGAATTTTTGTCCGTTGGCTGGTTAAACGTTCTTAATAACCAACTTTGTTTACACGGCTATTTTACAAAAATTAACTAATTTATTATCTTCTCCCTCTACTTATCCTTATATTTTTGTAGTTACCTACTTATTTGTCTATTCTTATTTCTTAATTTTCAGTATCTATACTTTTTATCCTGAAGGAACCATTGGCTATTTTTATTAAAAAATAGTAGTGAAAACAAAGTTGACTATTTTCAATTGTCCACACCGGGCGTATTCACTTCCCCCCCATTGCTCAAATAATTAATTTAAAATGCGAATTTGAAAAATAGTTATTTACGTACATTGTACATATTATTTCTATTCTGCCATTAGGATCGCGTTTTTCTTACTTGTTGTTATAAACTATTTTACCCGTACACATGTCTTCTCCATTAACCCTTCAATATGTTAAATTAGCTAACCTGTATATTACATTGAATACGTAATACTGCGTAAGATTGTAATGCCCCTTAATCAGATACATTCATACATTAATTCAGTAGAATTCGTACAATGTTGTACAATTTATTCTACGGGCGTATTGTTCAGACTTTAAGATAAAAAATCTTGCCACGTGTTTCGTTTATTTAATGGTAATCATTTGATCATGTACAGGGTTTGGTGTAAATTAATATTGTATAGGTATAAAAGAATTACTGGAAGGTAACCTCTCTCCTTTTAACCCTTTTAATTTACAGGTGAACATTGCAGATAAACATCTCCCGATGTTGCGTTATTTACGAGACGTCTGAGAAAGGCAATAATAAACACCAAACCGTAAAAGATAAACCTAAATACGGCTTACTTAAACACTCGTTCAATGGCGCTTTGAACAGTTAAAAAGCACACAATACTTAATGAAATTTTTTTAGCAAGGTTGTTTTTGAAGAAGAAAGAAGCGAATAATTTATTGCATAAATGTGTTTTTTTTTTATTGCTATCGTTTAGAAATATTTGAGTTTTTTTCTTTCCGCAAATTATAATATCAAACTCAGTCAGAAATTAAGATGAAGTTATAAGTGAAATCCTATTTAGATACTATTTTGATTAATCTTTACGACAAATAGGCTTAGAGTATGAACATCAAAAAATATGCTACGGATAAATCGAAGCTTTTACTAGCTTTTCTGTGTATTGGAATTACAATAAAATTATTATTTACGTAACAAAAAATATTAGCGTAAACCACCAAAAAAAAAAAAAGTTTTTTCATGACTTAACCATGAAGTGATACTAGAAACATTTTTTTTTAAAATACCCCTTTATGGCTGTGACTATTTTTGAGGTTTTCTATTTTCTAACTTTTTTTCGTTCTTATAAAATTATGCACAAAATAAATAAAAACCACTTTTTCGCTGACTTGCCTCGTGCAAATAAGACGCTCGGTTTTAAAATTTTGCAGGCATGAGATTCGAAATATTTCTAGCGTTTATATTCCTCTTAATTGGTAAAGCGGTATCGAGATATAACGGAAGAGCCTTAGGGTAAAGGAAATGAAAGAAAATAGCAGGATAACAATTATTATAAGCAATAATTATCAGCTTGAAACACTCATCTACATTAGATATTAGATATGGCGGCTTATCTAATACCCGCCATATAATTCAAACCTGAAAACAACCAACTTTATTTTTGTGAGAGAGACATTGTTAGTGCTAAATCTCTCGCTAGGTTACCCTTTGTGCTATGCATAAAATCTTGTCTTAAACGTTAGTATATCAATTAAAAAATAATAATTAATATTTGACAAGTTAAAGTATTCCCCCAAAAAATTGTAGACATAATTTGTCTCGACGCCACCTAGCGAGACATTTAGCACTAACAATGTCTCTCTCACAAAAATAAAGTTGGTTATTTTCAGGTGGAAAAATGTAATAAACAGTAATTGTTGAATGAAACACTAGTATATATTGAATTATTTGGCGGGTATTAGATAAGCCGCCATAGCTCAGTGGTCAGAGCACCTGACCGGCAATCAGAAGGACACGAGTTCAAGTCCCGTTGGCGGCAAGTATCTTTTCTCGGAAGGTTTTTTCAATGTGGATGAGTGTTTCAGGCTGATAATTTTTGCTTATAATAATTGTTACCCTTTGTGCTATGCATAAAAATCTTGTCTTAAACGTTAGTTTAACAATTAAAAAATTAAAATTAAAACAGCAGGAGATTAGCAGGACTGGAGATTTTTCCTGGAAGCGGCCAGGACAATCTGAAGTTTGTAGCACCGATTTTTTTAAATTTATATCTATACACAGGAGGCCATGGGGAAAAAATCTTTCAGAGTCTCAGTGACCTTTGGGGATGTGTGAAGGATCATTTTAGGGAAGGGGGGTAAGAAAATGGTATGAGGGATGGGTTGAAGTTTGGTCAACATATTCAGTAGTGATGAAGCATGGATCCTCTGCGATGAAAGACGATGCGATGGGTCGAGAGAGACCAGCTCTGCATTAATTCCAAAATCATCGATTCAGTAACAAAAGAAACCACGTTCGTAAAAAAAATGTCAACATTTTACGACAAAGTAACCCGCATCCATGGTAACTATTAAAAATATTTTTGTTATTGGTGTTTGGGGTGTTATGCCGTGTTGCGCTACCTCCTCATTTAGACGTTTCGGACACTGTAACGCTGTGCGAAACGTTGGCTAAAGGAGGAGGTAGCGAATACGGCATAACACCCCATAAACCAATAACAAAAATACTTTTGGCCGTGAAAATCCAAAAACATTAAAAATATTATTCAAAATGACAACTCCACTAAGAGATGCATCAGTAAAAAAACGTTGTATACTTGCAATTGCTAGAACTAAACATTGGCATTCTTTAATAATCATTGGTTGATTTTATACATTACAGTTCATTTATTGTAAAGATCACTTCAAGAGCGCTTCTATTTAATGTATGGAAGAAGGATCCGAATAGGTTTGAAGGTAAGGATTCAATAAATAATCACCCCACTGTCTAAAACTTCATTTATAGCTTCATTGCAATATATTATTACTAATTATTTAGGTATTCTCTCCTCTGAAATAATGGTTCATTAATAAATCATGACCGGTGAGTACTTCAGACAACCCATTTATTATTACCAACGAGAAGCCGAAGGACGATCGACGTATTTCAAAGTAACTAATTTATTATTGAGTGCCGTTCTGCAGAAAAACTCACTGAAACAAAATTAATTATTTTGTCCATTACTTTCATGATTTGTTTCTTTCTTCATAAAAAATCAATATTCTTCGATACAAAAAAAACCGATACCAACTTAAAATTGAATTTTTCACAAAAGCCAATTGTAATCGATAAGAATGAAATATAACTCTGTAATATCACATTTGTAAACCCCTCCGAATTTTCGCGAGTATTCGCTAATAATGTCTCAAACTAAATGACATTTTACGAAAACTTTATGTTATTACCGCGTCACAATTAAAGCTCTATAAATGAAACATTTCTGAACATCAATACTTATTCTATTGTATTGTATAATAAACACTTTTGTCAGCTCACTTTTTTATCATTTCATATAAAAATATTTAATAAAAATTAACAATGTCGATCGCGGTCGAGCCGCCCGTAGCAAATTTGGTGGGTAATATTATTTGTCAGACTGCGCGAATATCAGAATATTCTTGTTATGTATTTCTATGGACAACTTGACAGGGATGTATAGCTTGATCCACTATCGACCTTTTACTTTTTGTTTTAGGGATGTCACTAAAAGAATAACGGAGTTAGAAGATTTCTATGGAGACACACGCGTTGACGTATAAACACGCTTATTGTACTTGACTGCTATCGTAATTATAACGCATATATCTGCTTACGTTTCTGACCGGTTGATGCAATTTATACATCAACTTACTTTTGGAGGATTTTCAGCGTTTTAAGAGACGTTCTTGACTTACCAATGGTTCCTGACATTACTGAAGTAAAAAATCCGGTAACTTTTTTGGTGTTTTTTTTAAATTCATTTTTTTTTCTACAAAATAAAACAAAAAATACTGTTCCACATATCGTCAGTGGTCTCTCAGCCAAGTAACTTCCCCAACCCTTCACTCGGACCCTAACTGTCAAAAACCTATGTGGTGATTTTTAAAGTTTTTAGTTAAACAATCAAAAAAATGTCACCAGAGACCAAAATTTCATTTATATTTTTTTACTCCAAAAAGTGTCACGAATAACTGGTTAAAGTAAATCAAGTATGTCCCTTAACGTCCTATATATGTGTAATTATAATTCCAAAATTAGTTTCTCTAGGATGCATGGCGTAAATTCTTAGAGATATGAATTGAATCGACTTCAACCTACGAATGCGTCTATTTCAACACGTATACAAAAAAATTACCTATTTTATAAATTTTACAAAGGTATACCTACCTAAGCAAATTATTGTGTACTTAAAATACTTTTGGCGAAAACACTGAGTGGCGGTATTTCTGTAGAACTTTCATACATAATTTATATTATCCAAATAATATAATTATTTATCTTATTCATCATTTTAGAGTTGAAAACGTATTCTCCAAAAGACCCCCTAATGGTAATGCGTACAAAACAGTGTTTCTATGAAATCTCAAGAGATTTTCTTCGATAAATACCAACAAATATACCGCCTTCTTATTTAGAACAGCTTTCCCTTAATGTGTTTTTATTAAAGATACAGATTCTTTGGAAATGTACAGATATGTTAAATAAAAAAAATGGCTTGTCAGTATTTTAGGCTGTTCTATAAACACAAATACAACGTATTTGTATTAAGGATTTGGAGAATTTGAGTATCTCTCTGGATATGGAAAGATTGACGGTAATACTTAGATCAATCAACAATCAATTAAATTAACCGAAGGTACCTAATGCAGGTACCTACGTAAAATACCTCCAATTCGTGATTAGATTCAAAGTATTCTATTTTGGTTAGTATCATAGGCGAGTTCTTCAAGTAAATTGATTAATTTAAAGAGTTTATTCGAAAGTTGAATATTGATTTAATAATCGATGACAATCAAGTTATGCCATTTTTGACAGTTTCGTAAATATTTTGTAATGATTAAAATTTTTTAGATGTATTGTCATGTGGTATTAATAATCGAGAGGGTGGAAAGAAGGTATTTTGAAAGTTTCGAACATTTCCAATGTCCTTTAACTGCTGACGTGATTTTTTTTTACTGACTGGGGCCTGGGCGGCCCGTTACTTTAAATTTTTATGTATTAGAGATCCATGAAAATTTTGAGTTCCAAATTATTATTTATTAGTCAATTTAAATATATTTAAATAAAATCAAATCATGTTTTTTGTTATATAACTTAAATTTGACAATTTGGATATTATGTAATAATTTTTGGCAAAAATCAGGTGAGATCGTAAATCAGTCTGTATTATCTATTAAACTAAATAAATACAATGAACTCACTTTAATTACAATAATGTCTCGACTATACTATATATATAAAGCTTTAGTTAGGTTGTTTATGTTTATTTTTACATACTAAAAATCAACTTTAAAAAATCACGTAAAGTACTGACGATGGGTCAGAGAGGCCCGCAAAAAACATAAATTTATTTACAGAAATTTAACTTAAAATTTATTACTACGGCTCTGGCGTCACTAAATTCGAAGCTACTGGAAGAGGCGTATGCGTCACGCGCGGGGAAGGAGAGTATTTCCATCTTATTATTGTTGCTGGGCCTGAGCGGCCCCACGTCAGCAGTTAAAGGTTAATAAAGCAATGCATAATTAACACACATACATACCTACATACACGCAAGCAAGCAAACATACATTCATTTATTTATATATATATATATATAGATTTGTACATACAACATTATCTATGTACAAGAACAAGATTCAATATGTAATGATGTGTAAATCCATCGGTCACCTTGAATTATTTGACATTGAACTTTTTTCCAGACAACTCTTTTATCCTTTCGGAGTTTCATCCCTTGACCAGAGAAGGTCTCTTACTACTCCTTGTATCCCGTCCATTCCCCAAAGCACACTAGGTCCCTATCCGATCTCCCGTCTTGTGAATAAACAAATGAATCGAGCCCCTGGGAAAGATGGAGGGACGGACCGAACCAATATTTACCAAACAGCGAATAACTTTCATGTTTATTGTAACGTTTGGATACATCCATCATCCCCTAAATAAATCTACCCTCCAAAGCACGGAGCAGATATTATTTGCATACACTTTCGGCTAAGGCTCAAAAGGCATCTTCATTACTTGTTTGAGGTAGTAACTAAATAAGATACATTTAAAAAATTATATTATCTTTTATCGTAATAAGCATCCATCAATTTATTATTACTCTGTTTTCAAACAAGGATCATTTCGTGAAATTTCTGAAAATCGCTTAGTTCATAAACCTTTCACTCATTATTAGTTTTTTTTTTATTAACCCCTCGGGTTAATTTGTTTACATTTGATAAGTCTCATGGTATTCGTTGTGTCTTACTATCACGCGATTAGAAACGGTCTTCGAAAGAGAAAACACCACGCTTTATATTCAAATCGAAAAGTATTCCATAAAGTAATTAAAACTGTAAACCTTTATGAAATCAAAGTTTCTGGTCGCAGTTTGAAAAATATTTATGAAACGTTGGAATTTTTTTATTAATTACAAGCTGGTTGCCGGTGTGCGTTGCTATGCCATTTAATTAAGAAATTGTTTCTCCCTGCTTGTCCTTTTCCATTTGTCTCGTTCCCCTTCCACTTCCTCTTCCTCTCCTGCGTCCCCTTCCCCTCTCGCGTTCCCACTCTCCGCCTCCTCCACCTTCCCTCTCCCCGTTCCACTCCTCCTCTTCCCCTGTCCCGCAAACCCCCCGCCTGTGTTCCCCCCTCCCTTCTTCCCCCTCCCCATCCTCATTCCTGTATTCCATAGATTCAGTCCCGGTACATTCAGTTTTCAAACAGCTGGCGTGCCACCTATTGTATTTTCTTTTACAAATTTCATAATGCCAGAGCTCACCAGTAATTTTATACAAACCTTGTCCTGACAATGACAAATACAAATAAATAGAATTATCCAATTTGGCGCAGTCGTTCGGAAGTTATGCGCGTACATACATTTCGGCGATTAATTTTTATGTATCTACTTTTTTTTTTTAAAGAAAGACAAACATTCCCGGGTTACGAATAGCCCAACAATGTTTGAAAATCTCCTACTACCACCACAGAAAGCCGAAAATGTTGCTTGTGTTGTGATGGAGGACTTAGGCAGTCGAGGAATCGAACACGCGACGCTCGGGTGGAACCCAAGCGCTATGCCCACTCAACCACTGACTTATATAGAAGATTTTTACATTAAACGACAAAAAAGTGAGTTGAAAATAACTTTTATAATACATTTACAAAACAACTTGGTGCACACAGATAGTTATTCAAAAGTAAAAACTTCTCTTAAACTGGATTCAGCAGTTTTACCAGTAGGAAGTTAGTTTAAGATTTACAGCCAAAATTATTAATTATTATCGTGATTGATTTTTTTTATATTTAATTAAATGAAGACAATATTAGTGAAACTGAATCGAAATCTGGAGACAGATTTTTTTATTATTGTAATTTATTAGTTTTTATATACATACACAAGTAACATAATCTTGAGTAATTAAACTTTCAACATTGATCAGACTGTAAAAACACATATAGGTAAATAATATATAACCTTTCCGAGGGTGCAATTACCCGTGTGTAAAGGGAAGAAAAAAAAAGAAGTTTTAAAATTTAAATTAAATTGATGTATCGGGTATTACCCCGCTTCCTCGTCCTTTAGTCAGTATTTTAGATAGTCTTGCATTTATCCAGACAATCCTCAGGATAGACATCATCAGGACAGACTAAACACCATCTGGGCAGACTGAACATCATCAGGGTAGAATAAGTATTGCAGACTAAATATCATCAGGGCAGATGAACATCATTAGGGCAGATTAAACATCGTCAGGGCAGAGTGAACATCATCAGGGCAGACTAAACATCATCAGGGTAGACTCATTAGTATTGCAGACTAAACATCATCAGGGCAGATGAACATTATCAGGGCAGATTAAACATCATCAAGGCAGAGTGAACATCATCAGGGCAGACTAAACATCATCAGGGCCGACTGAACATCATCAGGGAAGAATTAGTATTGCAGACTAAACATCATCAGGACAGATTAACTTCATCAGGGCATACTAAACATCATCAGGAGAGGCTGAACATCATTATTATGCGAACTAAACTTATCATAGCACACTTAACATCAACAAGGTAGACTGAAAATCTTCAGGGCAAACCGAACACCATCGGAGCAAACAAACGTCGGCATGGCAGACTGGACATCATTAGGGCAGACTAATCATCATACGTAAGAATGAATCCATCCCTCCCACTGTGGTGCTAAGCAATGTTCCGAGAGAACCCTGCTGGAGACGTAAAAAAATTCCAAATAAACTACACCCCATGAACCCAGGCACCCCAAAGGTAGCGAACCATTTGGGGTGACTTATGGCAAAGGTGTTGGATGGTTGGTTTCCGGGGCGGTGGTACCGCCCCGGAACCCGGTACCCGCTTCCTAAATTGGAAAGTTATTTTAAGAGCGTTTAACCAGCCAGCGGACGAAAATCCACATTTCGTCGAAAGTTGTTCTTACGATCATGCAGCGCGGTTACAATGAGAAAGATTAATTATTCTCCGTACCAGCTTTTTAAAATTATAACTCAATATCGAATTTATTTCAATCCAAATTAGCTTTAATTTATACCTTCATCCAAAAATGCTGAAAGGCGTGATGATAAAACTATTAAAATAATGTACTTTTTGTAATTATTTTTTGATTATAAGTATTTATCATTTTTCAATAATGTCTAAATTTAATAAGAATGTTAAAAAAATCTGAAATATATTAGTTTGTAAGTGCGCAAATAAATACACAAACGGACCAATTTTTGTCAAGAAACACATGTACGTATATATTTTTTAATGATTTTATTGAAACTAAAATTAAAATTCTAAAACATGCGATACCCATATAATGTATTGATTTATTTTACTGCATGATTATATTATTTGAAACGGGTGTGGTATAATACAAAATCTTTTTTGAAAATTTAATAAATCTCCCAACGACCTATGGAATAACCTTATTATACTAAAAATTAAAAAAAATTCTCAAAATTTATTACATGCGAATGCTAGATAAAAGAACAATCTTTTGAAATCCATTTATAATTTTTTGTGGAAATGAGTCAATACCTCTAAAATCTTTTTTGAAAATGACGTATTTCCGGTTTTCTCTGGTAATGCCCTCTTAAGTGACTTACACATGTTTTCCATAAATCTGAAGGTTTTAAACTAGTTTTGTTTTTAATTATTGAAATGCATTAAATCAATTAAAATTTTGATTAATATTTTTTTTTTGCTTTATGTTTCATTCCGTGTGCATTCCAGCTTATCATTTTAAGCCAAAAAGTTCATTCATCATGTTTGATGGATTATTTTGTTGCGTTATATTTTGTAAATTTTATTTAATAATTTAGTTCTTTGTTCACGAGAATTTAATTAAAAAGTATTAAATAACTACAAAGGGTGGTGTGGTAAAAATAACAAAATATTTTACAAGCTTTTGTGGAAAACCTTGCACCAAAGCCTTTTGGAGAACAAAGTTACCAACATAACTCTGAATTTCTTTAGAATATTTCACAACATACTGAAAATAATCTGAATGTGAAAGTAAGTACCATTGGAATATTCCAGTGAAATTCTTAACATTTTTACTACACATATGAAGTAGGACTTTATATGAACTAATAATTTTTGCATATTTGTAAAAAGCATTAACTTTATGGCTCGCCATAATTTAAAATAAGAATACATATAAATTGGTTGTTGACCACTTTTATTTATTGTAGACCACTTATAATATTCTCCTGATGAAGAAAGGGTGTTTCTGAAACCGGTAGAGTATTTATAAAAGTGGTCTACAACAAATTTATATGTGTCTTTATTGTAATAATTTTTTTTATCGTTTCCTTTACTTCAAAATGCTTATTCTTTTACCCTCTCAGGCCTCGGGCCTATTTTGTCGGAAGGTCAAAATATTTCCGCTTCACAATAAAATCCAAAGAAACAGAATATTTTTGAACGCGTTCGAAAACTAAAAACTGATTCTGAAAGATGATGAAATACGCTTTCAAATTATAATCGAAATAAACATAATTTTTGAAATACAAAAATTTTAAATGCAAACACAAAAAAGGTTTAAAAATAGTACAATTCACGTTATCCATCTCTCAACACAAATTACTGATAACGAAAAAAAAGTATTAGTCAAATGTATTTATTATAAACGTTTTCGTCAACTTACTTTTTTGTTGTTTCATGTAAAATTTATTAATAAAAAATTCCTAAAGTTTCATAATAATTTGCCAATTTGTATTCGGAAACTTTGGTTTTTATAAAGGTATACGTTTTCATTATTTTGCGGTTAACATGTAGATATGAAAATAAAGCGTGGTGTTTTTTTTCTTCTTTTTAACACCGTGTAGATCACCTTTATAACCATGATAGTAGGGGAGACACAATGATTTTTATGAGACCTGTATGAGTTGTTCCGAAAACTTAAAAAAAATAGCCTGAGTTCAACAGCTCAGCTGTGGAATGATTTGCCGGCCTCTGTGTTTTCTCCCTCCTACAACATGGGTCTCTTCAAGACCCCTGTTCACTCCTTCCTTTCCTCAAAAAGACCCTCCATACAGCATCCTCAAAGATGGCATAGGCCCAGAGGGAAATTATTTTCCTCGGGGCTTCCTATGTATTGTTATTATTATTGTTACTATTATAGAGTTAATGTAAAAAAAAAAACTCTCTCGTAACTTTACTTATTGTATTCATCTAAACATTTTGCAGCCCTACGATGCGAGTCAGAGTTGGTAAAATACGTTTATTTTGGAGTGTCTGTTGATTGCAACTTTAAATGGGACATACGAATAAACAAAATGTCAATGAACTGTATAAACTGAAGTGTCTCTTTCCTGTGAATATTAAAAAAATATACTTAGGTGCTAATCACTCGCAGAATCAACTTCACGATATGGAATAACTACTTGGGGACTTACTTAAAAAACTAATTAAAATTACGTGCAGTCAGTAAAAAATTCTACGGTTAGTTTTTTACACAGAGACGAAACATTTCATTGTTGCATCAGAACTGAACTCTCTTACCGGTGCAGGCCTTATTATGGTACAGAATATTGATTTAACAAATATCTGGTTTTGAATATTGGAGAAAAGTGGAACATGATCACAATACTTGGTTCACAAAGGATGAAGGCATGCTTATTCCAAAATATGACAGGAAATACGGGCAGCAAACTCTGGAGTACAAGCATATCAAAAATTGGGTTGCCATTGATTATTCTAGATTAAGACATACATGATATTATTATATTGTAACAATATTAGTATGATGGTCTCCGTGGTCGAGGGGTAAGACTCTCGACTAGCAATCCGGAGGTAGCGGGTTCCAATCCCGGAATGCGTAAGTAAATTGTATTCGATTGAATTTTGTTATTTCGCAAGTTAATCATTTAGGATCTCGTATATTTGCGGCACGTTTTTATAACTCTGGTGTCAGACCACCATTCAGAATTGAAACGTTGCATGAAATGGCTTTTGCCGAGTTTGGTGACCAGATCCGAACAGCCAGGTATTTCCCCGTCTACGTCTACTCAATATCCCCCCCCCCACTACCTTCATCCTCACAACCCAGTTGTGGATGCCATGGTCTAATTGGCTCCAGGCAGTTGGAAACAGTTGGGATTCTCGTGCGGTATTCACGTAAAACTAAAAAATATATATATTCTGATTAGATTTATCAATAATACGAATAACTCACGCACACGTGTATAATAAGTGTAATAATGTTATGTGTACGTGTATGTCTTCTCTACACCTCTACATATTACAAATTAAAGTCCTCTATCTGTGTCTGTCTGTTCGCGATAAACTCAAAAACTAATCAACGGATTTTCATGCGGTTTTCAACAATAGATAGAGTGATTCATGAGGAAGGTTTAAGTATATAATTTGTCAAGGTTTTGTATAAATAGGTTGAACGATATATTAAAGGGAGCAGCCTGGCAAGCGGGCGGTGTGGATTTGATTTGAATGCAATTAACAGATAGCTTTGGTTATAAAGGTTGGGTAACCAAACAGTAGATGGCGTTGCGATTCGTTAGCCACAGCAACGCGTGGCTGGGTCAGCTAGTTTCCCAGAAAAACTGCTTAGTTGCACTTTTGAAGAACTATAAATAAACACTACAAATACTTTATTTATTTATTTATTTATTTATTTATTTATTACACGCCCTGTTGGGCTTTTACATTATAATTTATAAGTTGAGTAACAAACAATGAAGAAAATATAATACAATGAGAAAATAAAATACACAAAACAGTGTAACAACAAAACAAATAATAAAATAAAAATACATATTATGTAAAAATGTTAAGAAGTCTCATATTCAATATAAACAAAAATTGAAGAAATTATGTAAATCTATTTGTGCCTAGAAGAATAAAAGTGATAGAATATACAACGTTTATACTGATTAGTTTTAAGATGAAATATATCACCTAGATTAGAATATTTATTTCCGAGACTGTGAAGTCTCGGAAACGGAGAATTTTGATAAGCTAGTGTCCTGGTGTTATTGAAGTAGAAGGGTAATAAATGTCGACATGATTTTTGGGGAACATGGATATTGATAAATTGAAGTAATTCAGAACAGTCAATTTTGTAATGCAGTATTTTATGTAATAGTATTAAATCTGTGCTTATTCTTCTTTCTGAAAGTTTCAATAGAGACGTTTTATCCAGGAGATAATTGTAATCAATATTTAGTATAGGAATATGCAATTTATAGTTTATAAACCTTAGAAACTTCCGCTGAATCTTTTCAATGTTGTCTGAATGAATGTTGTAAAAGGGAGACCATAATGTAGAGTTATATTCAAGTTGGCATCTGTTTTATATAACATAATAAATGTGTCTAAATCATTGAAATCTTTTGCAGCTCTCAAAACAAAACCAAGAGTCTTTAGGGCTTTGTTGATAATATTATTAATATGACATACAAAGGTGAGTTTACTGTCGAACATAATGCCTAGATCCATAATTTCACTAACACAATTTAAATTTTCATCATTTAAAGAATACTGAAAAATAATAGGATTATTTATTTTGTAAAAATGAATGAACTGATATTTATTTATATTTAATGCTAGTTTGTTAATAGAGCACCATTCAAAAAGATATATCAAGTTAGTTTGAAGTATAATACAATCATTAATGTGGTTAATCTCTTTATATAGTTTCATGTCATCGGCAAACAGTAGCACATTTATGTCAGTAAATATATCCACAATATCATTTATAAATATAATAAACAAAATGGGCCCCAAATGGGAACCTTGCGGCACTCCACTTGTTGCTATAAATTTGTAAGACTGTGTGCCATTTATTTTCACACTAAGAATTCTTTTGGACAAATAACTAACAAACCAATTTAATAAGCTACCATAAACTCCAAGTTTCGCCAATTTATTGATTAGTATTTTGTGACACACCTTGTCAAAGGCCTTGCTAAAATCAGTGTATATTGAGTCAACCTGGCACCTGTTGGCTAAAGATTTAGATATGAAGTTTTCGTATATTAGTAAATTGGTCAGTGTAGATTTATTTGAACAAAAGCCATGTTGGAAGGGAGTTATATTTTTTTTAATGTTTGTGGATATTTTATGGAGGACAATTTTTTCAAAAAGCTTAGGTATCGATGATTGGATACATATTGGTCTATAATTTGTTACGTCTGTTTTGTCCCCTTTTTTAAAAATGGGTGTAAGAAAACTGTGTTTCCACAGAAATTACTAAAAATAAGAGATTTTTTGCATTGTTATTGTAGATATTAGTTATGTGTGACTTCAATATAAAATGAAATACTTAAATGAAGACTTTAAAAATATATTAATTTTTAAATATTAAACTGAAAACTAGTTTCAGTTTAATATTTAAAAATTCAAATTAAAGAAGTAATTATATACCTGGAGACGGGCAATGACAGTGCTAATGGCAGATGGAGAGTATTACAAATGGCTGCTCATTACGGACCTACCAGCCCCAATTTTCTCCCTCTCCCTCCTCTTGTACCTACCCCCCTAGAAGATCTTTTCACCCTCTTCCTTGATATAGGTAAGCACTTTTATAAACCCTTTTTAATACCGTTAAGCCAAGTTTAAAAACATGTAAATTTCCTGAATCCGTATCGCGAGATAAATGAAAAATAAAAAGAAAAAATGTTTGTTAGAAACCATCTGTTTGTTTTTTCGACTCAATCACAAAGTAATCAATCCACGTACTCTTTATCTGGGTTATTTAATTTCGTGTGATTTAATCATTACGTTTGTTACTCTAATTCTGAAAGAGAGCATTGATTTGCTTAATTGTTGAATAAATAATTAAAAATAACATTAATGAATATAATTTCGATTAAGGGGATGGTCCGATGCTTTGTGTAAACTGTGCGACCTAAATTTTATGGTTATTTCCTTTTGGGGTATTATGCCGTGTTGCGCTACCTCCTCCTTTAGCCAACGTTTCGGACAGCGTTACAGTGTCCATCATCAGGGCAGATGTGTAAATGTTAGAGATGAAATGTGTGCTTAAGTACTTCGAAGCAATACCGTGTCGCACACATTTCATCTCTAACATTTATACATCTGCCCTGATGATGGACACTGTAACGCTTTCCGAAACGTTGGCTAAAGGAGGAGGTAGCGCAACACGGCATAATACCCCAAAAGGAAATAACCATAAAATTTTTGGCCGTGAAAATCTAAAATCATATCTGTGCGACCTAAAGTTTAAATTGAAATATACGGAATTCAATACTTCGTTTGTGTGAAAGTGCTATGAACCGTACATGATTTTACTTCAATGGCAAGCCAGGGATAATTTTGTAAGGCTACGAACGCACAGGCAGGTGGCTGGCTTAGCGCCTAGAGCCTAGTGGCAAAAAACCAACACGTCGGCTATCTACTACCTATCTAGGCTCTAGGCGCTAAGCAAGCCGCCTGCCTGTGCGGACGTAGCCTAACGCATTGCGCACCGTGATGACATTGAATATTTATAAATAATCTATAATATAAAAATGAATCGCTGAATGTGTTGCTAAGCGCATAACTTTCGAGCGACTGCACCAAATTGGATCATTCTTTTTTTGTGCGTTCGTTATTGTCAGGACAAGGTTTTTATAAAACTTCCGGTGAGCTCTGGCATTATGAAATTTGTATACAAAAATTGCTATTGGTGGCACGCGAGGTTTGAAAACTGAATGTATGGAAAGTGGGAGGGAGGGAGAGATGGTGGGAGGGGGGGTGGAAGAGTGGGAGAGGGGGAGAGGGGAAGGAGGGCGGTGAGAGGGGGGGAGGTGGAGTGGGAACCCCCCTTACACCATGCGAGCGAAGCCGCGGGAAAAAGCTTGTTTAATATAATGTCAATTTGCGTTTATAATCAAAAACTGAATTTAAAGGTAATTGCCACGACCACAATATGTACAGTTGTGTGCACAATTAAATCTTGTCATCAATATAATACTTTTGTGTAATTATAAAATCATCCACGTATATTTTTATATACAGAGTTTTAAGGGACGTAGGTACTAGACTTATTTTAACCATTGTTTGGAGTAAAAATATAAATGAAATTTTGGTCTTCGGTGGTAATTTTTGTTGCTTTTTTTTCAACTAAAAACCTAAAAAATCAGTAGGTATTGGACATTTAGGGACGGCGTGAGAGATTGATCGATTACTCGGCTGAGTGACCAGAGATGACGACGAGATTTTTTTAATTTAAGTATGCCATTAACATCCTGTATACTTGTATACAATTGTTTTTAAAAAGAATTACGGGTTTCGATAGGCTGTTTGAAAATATCTTACTACCATTACAAAAAACGGAAAATACATTTTTTGTCGTGGTGCAGGACGTTGCCAGCCGAGAAATTGAGACACATGAGACCTACGGAGGAACTAGACGCGATGTCAACTAACCCGCTGACCTGTCAGTTGCTAAATTTTAATAATAAACAAATTTCATAACTATACGTATTGGAAGAAATCCAGTCTGAAGGTTTATTTTACATTAACTCCACACAGGAAGCTCTGAGGAAAATAATTTCCCTCAGGGCCTATGTCATCTGAGATGCTGTGTGGATGGTCTTTTTGAGGAGAGGAATGAATGAAAATTGGTCTTGAAGAGACCCGGAAGTTGTCGGGAGGAGGAAACACAAAGGCCGGCAAATCGCACAGCCGCTGTTGAACACAAGAATGAGTCGAAGAAGCGACCCGTTCTCATGTGACCAATGTCAACCATGTACATATGTTGGGTACGCGTTTGGCGTGTTTCCCGGCTATACACCGGTGCCGAAGGGATCAATGACGCTAGTTCCTCGGAGCATCTTTCATTGAAGTACCGGTAGAACAAAGATAGCATTCCCACCCGACGCCTGTGCTCTAAAGATTGCAATCTGTCTGTTAAATTAGGAGAATCTATCAAACGGACCGCCCGTTTCTGCACATAGTCGAGGTTGCCGCGATAGCCCTCCAAAACATATATTAATTTATATACGCTTTAAGAGCGTTTAACCAGCCAGCGGCCGAAAATCCACATTTTGCCGGAAGTTGTTCTTACGATCGTGCAGGGCGGTTACAACGAGAAAGATTAATTATTCTTCGTACCAACTTTTCAAAATAATAACTCAATATCAATTTTATTTCATTCCTACTAATTTATACCTACATAAAAAAATGCTGAAAGGCGTGATGATAAAACTATTAAAATAATGTACTTTTTGTAATTATTTTTTGATTATAAGTATTTATCATTTTTCAATAATTTCTAAGTTAAATAAGAATGTTAAAAAAATCTGAAATATATTAGTTTGTAAGTGCGCAAATAAATACACAAACGGACCAATTTTTGTCAAGAAACACATGTACGTATATATTTTTTAATGATTTTATTTAAACTAAAATTAAAATTCTAAAACATGCGATACCCAGATAATGTATTGATTTATTTTAATGCATGATTATATGACTTGAAATGGGTGTGGTTTAATACAAAATCTTTTTTGAAAATTTAACAAATCTGCCGACGACCTATGGTATAACCTTATACACGGAATGAAACATAAAGCAAAAAAAAAATATTAATCAAAATTTTAATTGATTTAATGCATTTCAATAATTAAAAACAAAACTAGTTTAAAACCTTCAGATTTATGGAAAACATGTGTAAGTCACTTAAGAGGGCATTACCAGAGAAAACCGGAAATACGTCATTTTCAAAAAAGATTTTAGAGGTATTGACTCATTTCCACAAAAAATTATAAATGGATTTCAAAAGATTGTTCTTTTATCTAGCATTCGCATGTAATAAATTTTGAGAATTTTTTTTAATTTTTAGTATAATAAGGTTATTCCATAGGTCGTTGGGAGATTTATTAAATTTTCAAAAAAGATTTTGTATTATACCACACCCGTTTCAAATAATATAATCATGCAGTAAAATAAATCAATACATTATATGGGTATCGCATGTTTTAGAATTTTAATTTTACTTTCAATAAAATCATTAAAAAATATGTACGTACATGTGTTTCTTGACGAAAATTGGTCCATTTGTGTATTTATTTGCGCACTTACAAACTAATATATTTCAGATTTTTTTAACATTCTTATTAAATTTAGACATTATTGAAAAATTATAAATACTTATAATCAAAAAATAATTACAAAAAGTACATTATTTTAATAGTGTTATCATCACGCCTTTCAGCATTTTTGGATGAAGGTATAAATTTAAGCTAAATTGGATTGAAATAAATTCGATATTGAGTTATAATTTTAAAAAGCTGGTACGGAGAATAATTTATCTTTCTCATTGTAACCGCCCTGCACGATCGTAAGAACAACTTTCGACGAAATGTGGATTTTCGTCCGCTGGCTGGTTAAACGCTCTTGACAAATCTCGCGTTTCATCGTTAATTGTACACGTAACCCATTATATTTTTCGCAAATAAATACTTGACGACGTAATTCAGTAAAAACCCTAGCGGCTGAGTTCAGTTATTCAAAATCTCGTAACAACTCCTTGTTACTGTCATGTTCAAAGTAAGAAAAATGTTCTGGTTAGAGCTACTCTCGGACAAAGGGAACAACTCATAGTTTAATTAGTCCGGAGTTTTTAGGGAAGGGTTATGATCAAAAGTTAGTGTGCGGTATTATCCTCGTATAACCTCGCTGGACCACAATTCGGTACGCCCTGCGGAGAATGTATTAGAAAACTTTCCCTGAACAAAGCATGTGTGTTTTATGATTAAAAACCGAAAAATTGTGGGCTTTAAAGTGAATTTGTTAGGATTTTAGTGGCAAATAGAGACAGTGAATCATTACCACAAATTTTAGCATTTTGGTTTTCTTACATACTCGTAATTATACTACCGACCTTAACGAGTAAACTATTTTACTTTGTTTGCAATAATAATTATACGTTTAGATGCGTTCTGAATTGTGATCATGCATATTTTGTGTTATCTTTTGCGTTACGAGAAAATTTAGACAAAAAGCAAAATTCTTCGGATGTCGGAAGGTGTCCGTCGTGCGTTATCAGCTGTCAAATTTCTGAGATTTTCTACAGCTTGTGTTCGCGCGTTTTTATATGGGATTGATTGGGTATTGCATTCGCAGACTTGGTGGGGAAATATGTCAAAATCCTGAATTTATCCCACCTACCTAATCTTTCCTTCCAAAATGTCACCATAAAAATTGTTGCAAGAAAGTACTCAACTTTGGAGAGGTGACAGTGTGCTTTCCTGCTCAGTACAAAATAACATCTCAGACAGGGTGCATGTATCGTAACCTCTTGTTATAAGAATATTGCGAATTTTAAACAGTGAGAAGTGTACACCAACACTGGAGATCAGCGAGGCCCCATCTGCAACGGTGAGTCCTATTTTCCTTATTCCAATCTGTGCTTATCTAATTTTCCAAAAGCACAGATCTGAACTATCGACTGACTATCCATCAGGTTTTGCGAGTGTATGCTATTTAATCGTCCCGTATAACTTAGCGTTTTCACGTAGTTTCGGGACTGGTCCTTCGAGGGCTGCATAGGCTTTGCTCTGCAGCATTTACCGCCAATTAACAATGGAGTCGCAGTTTCGCGACACCAGCTTGTCTATGCCTGTCGTGCATCAAATGGTTTTTTTACCTACTTAAAATACGAATTACTATTAATTAGTTATTTTTTTTTAAATGTTATTAGGTTAAATTTGTAGAAATCCATTTAAATTTTTGTTTCTTTTACATATTCAAAAATATTATGATTCAATGTATAAAAACAGTTATTTTATGAACAAGTTCTGCTATGTAATTTTATTTGTACGCATGATAGCTGTTTCGCCTTCTGAAGGCATTATCAAACTGTTTGATAATGTCTAATAAAAATATATTAATTAGTTATTAAAACTACTTGCATATATCTAAGCCTAATAGGGGTTGATAAATGACTACCCGTTTGTCGGATTATTTGGATATGTGTACGCAATGACATTCGATTCCACAAATTTTTCCGCGACTGACATTTCTTAACGAAGATTACTCGGCAAAACGCGCTGGCATCTTTGGCGTTAGGGCAACCACTTTCAAGAGTTGGTATCTTAAGAAAGGCGCAGTGTTTACCCTGTTAGCGCGATACGTAATACCTACAGCATTTAAGAAAACTGTCAAAATGAGTCGTATACTGCCGATTTAACAAGACAGAATCATCATTCTGGTTGTGACTTGCGATGAGCGTTATGAAGATATCCAATTCGAAATTATCGATTTTTTTTAATGTTATTGTCTAAAGTAGAATGCAACATGGCGCTTTGGAGCACAATTTTTCGATTATTCTGTCAAATTAATATAATGTGAAATGCCATAAATTTATCGGTTTCAAATATTTCAAAAGTTAAGAAATTAGTAAAAACAAAGCTGACAAATCAATTAATAAACAAAAATTTTAACAAAACAAAAAAACGACTTCAAAAAATGCACTAAAAAGTAAAAAAATAATTTCGTATTCTTCTACAACTTTATAATCAACTTACCTTTTCTACTCATCAATATGTACGTACGATTGTTATTTTTGGAGTCGGTGTCGGCGGGAGAGGAGCTGTCAAGTGAACACGCCGGGCCGCGGGTACCTTGGTTGACACCGACTCTAAAAATAATAATCGTACCTACATATTGATGAGTAGAAAAGGTAAGTTGATTATAAAGTTGTAGAAGAAAACGAAATAATTTTTTTACTTTTTAGTGCATTTTTTGAAGTCGTTTTTTTGTTTTGTTAAAATTTTTGTTTATTTTTTGATTTTTAGTGAATCTGAAGTACACTAACTAATTCGATTAAGATTCGGCCGAGTATCGTAAATTTGTTCTTCAGAATTGGAGAGTTCCGTTACTTTGTCATGGATCCCATAATCAGAACCTAACCAAACTCTCATCAAACTACTCTTGAAGTACATCCTTTCCAATAAAAAAATAATCATCGACATCGGTTGGCGTGATATTGAGTTATTCGTCCATTTGTCGCGCACATACTTGATGCAAATTTAAGACTTATATAATTTTCTCATAGATGCCATTGTCAGAACTAGACCAAATTAAAATGGGACAATACGGGAAGCACCAGCTTTCAAATAAAAAAAAATCATCAATATCGGTTCACCCAGTCGAAAGTTCTGAGGTAACAAACATAAAAAAAAATACAGTCGAATTGAGAACCTCCTCCTTTTCGAAATCGTTTAAAAACATGAAGTATTCTATATAAATATTATTGACGTGTTGGAACCGAACAATAGAAAACACATCAGATTCTGTTATTTAATACGCTAGACCAGGGGTGGGGAACCTGCGGCCCGCGAAGCTTTCTGGTGCGGCCCGCGAGCACTTCTGGTGCGGCCTGCTGAAAAAAAAATTACACTCAAAGAGCACTATAAAAAAAATACTCTCCGAAAGTGAGAACGGTTTTCTTTCACAGCGTTTTAGCTACCTTTAGTTATTATTACTAAATCCGGAGAAAGTTATAACATAGCCGACAGGTATGTGCTTGTGTATGCACATATGTTTCTAGAAATCAGTTTAGAAACAAGAACATATGTGATCCAACATCCTTTTTAAGTTTTGTTTTAATTACTTATTGTGGTACGATAAGGAAATAAATATCGAAAACATATCTCAGTATTTATGACAATTCTATTTAGGAAGGAAAAAAATGATGTGCTTTTTTTATATATTGCCACACTTCTGCAAAAAAAAAATTATAAATAAAAAATATTATTCCATATAAATTATTGGTTAACAGTTAAATAAATTTAAAATTAAAAAAAATGTATTTCAGTCAAAAAATTTGCTGTAAAATGCAGGAAAAATATTGACGTGTTCTGAGTACAATGTAATTTAAGTTGGTGGACTGGTGGACCGTTACGCAGATCCATTCCTGAGTTAAAACCACTCTTGTGTTCATAATGAAAATTCCTGTCGCGGATTCATTTGCTCACGCAATTTGAAGGAAACCATCCATGTGTTTCTTGTGCAAAAATTCGAGGAAAACCTTTTACGTGTTCAGAGTACAATATTATTTAAGCTGGTGTACAAGTGGACTCCTACGGAGATCCATTTCTAGGTTCTAAGAAGTGGATCAATCTCCTGACGCATTTCAAAGATAACAGTTCTAATGTTTCGAGTGGAGTTAAATTTTTTGTTTCAAATCATATGCTCAAAATTTTGTAATTAGTGGGGAAACCATACGTATATCACGAAAAGCATACACAGATGACTAATCAAAGCAGGAGACTCGCATGTAGATTAACTCTTAATTTAATACCAGTTTTTTTTGTTCAGAATGAAATGTTCAAATTGAAATTCCGGCTGTGAAATCAACTGCTGACACATTTTGAGGGAAACCATTCTCTCATTCGAAGGGCAGTTATTAAATTCTAGTTGCAAATTATGTTTGTTACTGCCAGAATCAATGAAAAACCGTTTTCATATTCTGAGTGTAGTTTTAATCCACCGCACACGAATTCAATTTAAACCAGTTTTGTGTTCAGAATATAACGATAAATTAATTAATAAGCTACAAATTAAATAACATCAACACAATAATAATATCAAAGGAAGCCGTTCTTATGTACCGAGTGAAGTTTTACTTTTGAGTTACACACCATATTTTGCTACAAAATTTTGTGGGGAACTATTATTTAAGCTTGTGGACTCTAACGCAAAACAAACCAAGTTAAAACCTACCTAATGTTCTAAACACAATGTACAAATTCGAAACGCGAAGGGATACATGGATGTATTTTCGATTTCCAAGGGCAATTATAAATTTCAAGATGCTGAATTCGTAGATTTTTTTTATTGGAAGAATACTCTTCAAATGTGATAATAAAAATTGGCAGTGAGGTTAAACAAAATGAATTTCTCCCCCCCACCCCGTCGCTTGAAAATCTATGTGCGGCCCGCGGGTGTTACCAAAAACGTCCGAATGGCCCCCGAAGACAAAAAGGTTCCCCACCCCTGCGCTAGACGTATGAAAAATATTACAGTGTTTTATTAAATGCTACTTAACTTAAATATCAAGAGATTTTACCTTTATTGTAAATACGTGATTTACAAATATTTTCAACTCAGTCGCTTTCGCCTATTAATTCTGTAACTTAAAGGATAAACGACGTAAGTCCATAGCAATTGCTTTTATCCTTTAAGATAAGAATTATAAATGGTTTTTCTAAGTATTAGCGCGCTTCATGTACATCACTCATAATTAAATTACGTATCTGCTGTTGAAACCATTTTTAGTAATCTTTTTTTTAGATTTTCACGGCTAAAAGTATTTTCGTTATTTGGTTTTGGAGTGTTTTTTCGTGGTGCGCTACCTCCTTCTTTAGCCAACGTTTCGGACAGCATTACACCTTACAGTGTCCATCTCAGGGGAGATGGCAGGGCAGAAGGAGGTAGCACAACACGGCGTAACACCCCAAAAACAAAAAACGAAAATTTAGTAATCTTATTATTTTTTTGAAAGCTTATAACGGAGAACTAATTGATACACTCTCAGATACATATTGGAAGCTCAGTTTGATTATTATAAGCGACCGTTAGTACCCCACGAATTTCGGTAGGGATACGGATGAAAATGTTTGATGGCTTTTCGGACGACTAATCCGAATGTGTTTTGTTTTTCACAGAGATCTATTAGATTTCTTAAGATGTTTCAACTCTGCCAATCTCTGGTGACTTCACCCTACTCAAAAAAAGCTTATCGTTATTAAGACAGGTATGAGATTATAAAATCAGCTTTATAAAAGCTAATTTTCACCACTTAAATTGTCAAAAAGAAAAATAAATTACAAAATCCGACATCTCTCCGAAGTTTAATTAAGCTTTAATAGGATACTTGGTAAGGTACCGACCAAATCTTACTAAGATTGATAAAAAAATTCCAAATTCACTTACGCTGCGCTGGTACTCACAAAATATAATTTCGTATTAATTTTATCTACTTCAAAACGAGATGTTTTAATTAATCTTTTTCATCACGGAGATTCCATATTTTTTACTCGTAATTAGCTAATGTTTTATGTCACTCAAAAAGCGATAAAAAATCCACGAAATTTTAAAAAGCTTTTCTATCTCCGTTAAAGGCTTTTTTTGGTTGATGAAACAAAAATGATTTAATTGTGACTTAATGCGATCTCAAATATAAAGCTGGAAATCTGTCTTTTTGAAGCAGTATAACTCTGGAAAGGTGTGTTCTTGCATCACCAAATTTGAAGACTCCAGATACTAATATCTACAGCCTGTATGTCGGACGAATATCAACAGCTCATATGTTGAATATCTACGAACTTCAGAGTGTTGACTAATATCTACAGAGCTTAGGTCGGACGAATATCTATGACGGTCCCAGTGTTGACTAATATCTACAGAGCGTAGGTTGAACTAATATCTACAGAGCGTAGGTTGGACTAATCAGCTAAATGGGTCCAATAGTCCGATATTAGGGATCTTTACATACATAATTACATAAATTAAGTTTTTTAAACTGCATATGCAATATTACGTTATTCCAATATGCTATAAATAATAACAAATCCAATATCTGTCAGTGCTGTAGATATTCGTCAACACTTTGGTTCTCATAGATATTAGTCAACAGTTTGAGCTGTAGATATTCGTCAACCATTTGGTTCTCATAGATATTAGTTCGATTTTTTCAGTTTTTGGAATTCTTGTAGATATTAGTAGACGCTTCCAATTTAAACAGCGTTATCTGTCCACATTGGCAAGGAAAACCAAATAGTTTTCGGTTTGCGAACTACTACGCCCACTCGGTCATAATTTTATATGTCCTGTCCTGTGGCCATATTTTACACGTCTAAGCCATCGTAGTTTTTTGGGTTCCGTAGAATGTTGTAATTCTCTTACGCTTAATTAAATTTTCGAGTCATGGGTCATTTGACAAGACAACAACGCAAATTAAATGTCTTATTGTACGTTGAAATGTATTTTTTTTTAATCTCGTTGTCTCCTTGCAATGATCTCACGCTTAATTCTATTTTAGAGCCCGTAAGTCATTTCACAAAACAAAAACGCAAATAAATTATAATATCTCAACGGAGCTTATTTATAAAACTATCATTGCTCCACATTTGGACTACTGCTCTACGATGTTATATTTGGCCAATGAAGGAAATTTGAACAAACTAGAAGTTATATAAAACAAAGCTATGAGATATATACTGGGAAAAGGCAAATACGCAAGGATTAATCAAATGAGAGAGGAGCTAAATTGGATTCCAATAAAAAAGAGACTACTATTTAATGTGTTAATTTTTGTGCATAAAATTATGAAAAACCAAATGCCAAAATACTTTAAGGATGAAATTGTATTTAATAGAGACATTCATAATTACGAAACAAGAAATACAAACAGAGTTCGATTGCCACAAATGAAGAAATCAAAATCACAG
Source organism: Limnephilus marmoratus (assembly GCA_917880885.1). Lineage (NCBI taxonomy): Eukaryota > Metazoa > Arthropoda > Insecta > Trichoptera > Limnephilidae > Limnephilus > Limnephilus marmoratus. The sequence continues at coordinate 23,516,306 of OU862924.1, read as the reverse complement.
AACTGCCTAATGTACAGAGGACTAAAGATGTATGATGAAATGCCTGAAAGTATGAAGAATGAAGAAAGAATGAATGTATTTAAAAAGAAATGTTATGCTTACTGTAAAAATATTTAAATTTTCCAAATGAAATGTTACATTGTGCTTATTAGTTTATATTAATGTAGTATAAACTAACTCAATAAATTAAAAAAATATATATATATATATATACGTTTGAATGGATTATGTTAATCTCCTTGTTTTTTAATAATACTAAGCATTATTAATTAACGAAGTAACCCACTTATCAACTTGGAAGAAACAGCTTTAGTAGAAACATAAACAACTTGGAAGAAACAGCTTTAGTAGAAACATAAACAACTTGGAAGAAACAGCTTTAGTAGAAACTTAAACAACTTGGAAGAAACAGCTTTAGTAGAAACGTAAAGTGGTATGAAGAGTGGAAAGTGGGTTTATTTGAAGAATTTATTGTTGGTTTTGCGATTCAGCAATTTGAAGACAATTTTCAGAAAATTAACTATTCTTATTATAGATGAACGACTGACTTTCAGAATCGGAATAATTAATTTACTTATTTGTAAAAAGCATTAACTTTGTGGTTCGCCATAGTTTACAATAAAAACACATATAAATTTGTTGTAGACCACTTTTATTTTATAAATACCCTACCGGTTTCAGAAGCATCCTTCCTTCGTCAGGAGAATATTATAACTAAACCATAAATATACCAAACTACCCACAACAAAACTATGATACAGAATGTTGATAGATATATAAATTTTAAGTGTTTGAGTGGGAGGTAAGCAAAGGGGTTGGGGGTAATTGCGGGATTTCCGGAAAGAACAGAGCGGTTAATTGGAAAATTTGTATATCTGTCAACATTCTGTATCATAGTTTAGTTATAATATTCTACTGACGAAGAAAGGGTGCTACTGGAACCGGTGGAGTGTTTATAAAATAAAAGTGGTCTACAACAAATTTATGTGTTTTTATTGTAAATTAATTTACTGTTAGGTAAGAAAGGTGCCAAGCATTGCTTTTTGTTGCGCAACGTTTTCTTATAAATAATTTATTTTAGAATACGTATCTATGAATTTCATAAAATTATTGAAGTAAAATCTTATTTACAAGCGTTGTGATTTGAAACTCGATGAAACGAAAAAGCGACTAAAAATAGAAAAAACACGTATATTTGTAGGATTTAGCCTGCGAGAGAAAGAGATAGCATAATCGTTCTCCTCTTTGGGCGGTGTTTCGTAGTTTCCCCGCTATTGTCTACTTTAGTTTCCTGAAGGTTTCATTTCTACCACGTGTGAATTGCACACTTCTAATTTTTATTTATTTATATCATTGAATAAGAAGATAATAATAATAACCTAAACGAAAATATGAAAGAGAACAAGACCCAGAAAAACAGAAAAATACAATAGTCGCAACTGGAACTCGAACCCAGAACTTCTGATTTATCAGGGACGTGCGTTTACCAATTCCACCATTGCGCCCTACTGTCAAACCGACATAAAAGCCATAGGTTCTGTTTCGAGTCCCAGTTGCGACCATTATCTTTTTCTGTGTCTTATTCTCTTTCATATTTTCTTCTTCAACGATGTATTACAATGATGGGAATAACATTCAAAAGTTCTAATAAGAGAGTTTTTCTAAAAATTTAATATTTATTTACAATCTACTTAATTTGAACTAATGGAACTTTCAATGTGGTGCCGTGTTTCAATGTTCTTCATTCTATCCACAACCTCCCAAAAATATTACGATTACGGTTAAAAATAGAATCGGTGGATTCGTTCAGTATCACCCTGGTGAAAAGTACCATACGAATAACCAGATACGCTTGAAATTCGAATAACCAGATACTTTCCAGACCCCTTACATATATTATGATATTTCTTTTCCCACTGCCTTCAGACACACAACTCACTGGATCGGGGCAGTTGGGACGTTTCTGCGGTATTAAATACTAAGACATTTGTGCGTTAAAAAAATCTGATGCCTTGTTTTAAAGTATATTTATTAGTAGTCACGGCTCGTCATTAAATTCTCTTTTTTACCTTCATACCTTTTTTAATTCACGCTGTTTAGACAGTCAATGTTTCGTAAAATATATTTATCTCCAGCATTCCAGTGAAACTTCCAAACCATATACAGGATAAAGGGGAAGAACGGATTCTACCTGCGAATTTAATGGTACTTTAAAAATGTGGTGGAAACCCTAATTTAAAAACGTATTTCGGAACCCCTAATGGCTTTGACGTAAGGTAAGGACTTGGGCTTTTAGGGCTAATGGCTGCGGGTACAACTGTACCAGGACTCAAATAACTAAGTAGAAAAATACGGAAACCAAAAAAGGTTTACCCCAATCTAAACCGTTACAGATTACTTGGTTGAATTGATTTCATTAAGTTATCTTCCCATCTCAATGGAACCACCAGCGCCAGCGATAAGGGTAGAAAGTAGAATGTTTTAAACTTAAATTTTACGTGTTTAAAGTTGTTTTTTACGACTCCAGATACTAATATCTACAGCCTGTATATCGGACGAATATCTACAGCTCATGTGTTGGACTAATATCTACGGAGCTAAGGCGGACAAATATCTCTGACGGTCCCAGTGGTAACTAATATCTATAGAGCGTAGGTTGGACTAATCAGCTAAATGTGTCCAATAGTCCGATATTAGGGATCTTTACATACATAATATCTACAAAGGGCAGTTGAGCAAGAGGTTGTACGGAAAAGCATAAATTACTTCAATTACGTATACTAATTACGTAAAGGCTTAAGCGTTTAAAGTACGTACATGAAGTTTTTGCATAATATTACGTATTTTGCTGTTTACGAGGACAATAATTTATTGAACAAACATGGAGGTCATAATACAAAGATATTCATTTATTTATTTATTTCGAAATACACGACACCACAACCTAACCTAACCTAACTGACATAGAAATGGTCATGGTAACAGACAAAATAATTTAGAAGCACTCGAAATAAAGAAAGCTGTTAAAACAAAAACCCAAATTCTTAATTATCAGCTAAATGTGTCCAATAGTCCGATATTAGGGATTTTTACATACATACATGCATAAATTAAGTTTTTTAAACTGCATACGCAATATTACGTTATTCCAATATGCTATACATAATTGCAAATCCAACCTCTGCCAGTGCTGTAGATATTCTTCCACACTTTGGTTCTCATAGATATTAATTAGTATATGCATACTGAGAAGCAAGCTGAAGTACGCGAGTGATGTTTGGGCACCGTACCACCAGAAGTACATTGATATGTTAGAGCAAATCAAGAAAAAATTCTTCAGGTATGTTTATATGCGGAAGTATGGCATGGCATTTCCTCAAGTCAGTCAATATGGTGCATGAAGCCTATCCAAGGTTACCTGAGAAAACTGATTCTGTGAGTCTAGAAACTAGACGGAAAGCAAGTCTTGCAAAATTTGGAACAATTTCATCGATAGCCCATTTCTCTTGGGATGCTATGATTTATATGTACCAGACCACTACAGCCGAAGTCGAAATCATGGCTTATTTAAAGTACCGAATGGCAGAACAGACGTCTTGGCAAAGCATAGCATGACGAGGGGAGTGGTGCTGTTAAATGAAATTGCAAACCATTTGGATGTAAGTGACTGTTCTTTATATTGTCACGTAAATAATTATCAATTTGTGATATAATTATTTACCTGACCACTAACCTGATAATTTGAACAGCACGGAATGGATTGGCAACACTTTTTTTTCTCTCTGGTTTTTACTTTTTGAATTGGCACCGTACGGGAAGCCGGTGTTGATTCGACTTGTCACTTTAGTGATAGTTTTGGATTTAAAAATGGGATAATCTCTTCGTTACAAATTGTTTTAAACGATTTTAATCGCGAGCCGGGCGATGTACATTTTGCAAACGCTTCTTTCTGATGTGATCGGAACGCTGTTTCTAATGTGATTGGTCGCCGCCATTGGGACCGATATTTATCCGCGAAATAACGGTATTGTAAATTACCGACATAATCGCGACTGGCATATTGAAAAGCTTTGCGAGGGAGAGTCCTTATGACCTGGTACGGTTATTGCTGCTCATATTTGTGACGGATGGTCACTCGGCGTTCATTTCCTGATGAGGTGTGCTGACGGAAATCGTGTTTCATCCGGTGGGCTCAACCGGAGCACTGGTGCTGATCTTGGATACTACTCCCTAGCGGGGAGTCCTCATTCTCTGGCCTTCCTGGGGGTCTTTCCTGGTTCCCATCCTGGAGATTGCGAGAGAATATGGCCCGCGGTTCATCAACGCGCTATATTCAAGTAAATTAAGAGTTCGTGTCAGTGTAGAATTAGATAAAGATCCATGGTCCGCAGGTACGATATTTCTTTCTGCTTAATTATATTCCTGTCAAATCTGTTATGAATCTGTTATGTTTCAGAATCTGTTATGTTTTTGGGGATGTGAAACCCGGCCCCTCAAAAGGGCAACATTGTTATGTTCTTTATAAAATTATACTGGGCTTTGGTTGTTTTGGAAATGAACTCTTTTATTACTGAAACCAATTTAACCTCACAAGTAGAAACCTGTTTTCGTTTATTCCCAAACATTCTTGTTCTTTTTTTTATTCTGGAACAAAAAAGCAGAACCTTCCTACATTACGGATCGCTAGGACCCACATAACCTGAGAGAGAGAGAGAGATAACCTTATATTTGGCGCCCAACGTTTTAAGTTGAATATTCTGCTTTTGGTGCCCGTATATTCTAACGGTCTGTTATGTTTTAAGTTTCTGCTTCTTTTTCCGAATTTTCAAGGTTGGATATGTATTATTCATTAATATCTTCATACTGTTATAATGGTACCAGTGTGTGTGTGTAGATGCGTTATAATGGATTATATGAAATATTTCGCGGTAGTTTGAAATTTTGTGCATATTATTATGTCATTTTTTTGCTTTGCTTTAAATTGTATTGGTTTCCGGTTGAGCTTCGTTCGCTCTCAAATTTTGTGTAACGTAAACATAAATATACCTTCTAGAACAGCTTCGTTCTTTTTTTTCGGATAATATTTTTGGGACATTTTTGTAGGCTGGCAAGTTTGTCTATGGTTATGTCAGTTGTTATTACAGATCAGCTGAGAGCGATTTTTGTTGACATGTGTCGGATGTCATTATTATACTTCGATTGTGTTATCGTAATAACTTTATAAACAATTTTCCGGACTTAATATAGTGTTATTCGGTTTATTTCATAAATATTAACTATTTTATATGGAATCATTTGGAATTTTTTCTTCGTTTTTTTTACATAAATAAATTCCATTTGACAAAATGTCGTTGTCTAACATCAACGGGGCCTCAAAAGAGGAAATGATTCAGATGCTTTCTGACGTTAATATTACTCCAGAACCCACTTTGTCCGCCATGAGAGAGCAAGCGCGAATTTACAACAGGAACCTTAAACAATCTAGTGGTACTTCTTCTCAACAAGAAACAAGCAGTGATGAAAGTCCTAATACAAATACCAACATAACTAATAATTATTATCAGAATATAACTACAAATCCTTCCGTACATAGCTGGGGTGTTAAGTTTAACGGATCTTCAGACATCCGTGACTTTATACAACGTGTGGAGGAGTTATCTAGGTGTCGTCATATTGAGTTGCCGCTTGTTGTCACTTCGTTTGCTGACCTTTTGGAGGGAAGAGCATTGCTATGGTATCGTACCATTTATAAAGATAATTTAACTTGGCTAGAACTGAAAAAACTAATTTTATCTCGTTTTGATCCAATCGCTAACCAAACCGAAGCTTTAAAAGCTCTCTTCTCTATGAAACAGAAGTATAATCAAAGCGTAGTTGATTATGTTGAAGACGTGCAATTAGCTAATTTAAGATTAAACGTTCAACTTCCGGAAGAACAAATTGTGGATTTAGTGTGCAATAGCCTATTGCCGAAATATGCTCTTGTTATTGCTTATTTTGAGGATAAAAATTTAAATTCCTTAATTAGTGTTTGTAAGCGATTTGAAAAAAGTTTAGCTATTTCCGACGATGAAGCAAATTCGGTCAAAGACAAGAATAAACCGTCATCCGTTCCGTTGAATAATAATGCTGCACCTTCTTCCTCTTCTTCTTCTTCTTCACCTTCTGCACAATTTTATAGAAATAAATTACTTTGCGCTTATTGTAATATAAAAGGTCATTCCAAGCCGTTTTGTAGAAAATGGAAGTTTGATTCTCAGAAGAATCATACCAAGCGACAAGCTAATCCTGAACGACATAATTCAAAAAACTAGACGGGGGTCCCCCACATTCTGCTAGCGAGGATGCTAGGAGACCACCGATAGTTTCAAACTCGAGTACCAGTCCCATCGACCATGACATGGACGCATTCATGCCGATGATGACCAGCGGTCAAGATATTAGACCTCATGTTAATATTGCAATTAACAATTTAGTTTTTTCAGCTCTTTTGGATAGCGGAGCTAGTGTGAGTTGTTTTGGTGGTTCACTGTATAGGTTTTTCTTAAGTTTAGGTTTTAAGTTAGATAAGCTTGATTCTTACGTTACCACCGCGGATGGTAAACATCAAGATGTAATTGGTACTATGCGGGTACTAGTTACTTTTAATAGTATTAAGAAATATATAATTTTTTTTGTAATTCCGTCTCTTTCTCCCGTGATTGTTTTGGGAGTCGACTTTTGGAAACAATTTGACATCGCTCCTCAATTGTTTTCAAAGGCCAACAGTGGACGTGATGTTGAGAATACTTTAAGTGAAATTCGCAAGATCACGTCAGCTTCCCTACTGTCCCCTCAAGACAATCATAGGCTAAATAATGTAATTGATAAATTTAAGTCAATTTCGTTTGAAAAATGTGGACTGGGTCGTACTCATTTAGTGCAGCATAAAATTAATACAACAGGAGATCCCATTAAGCAACGGTATTACCCTTTGTCTCAAACTCGTCAGCAACAACTTGAATCACAACTTAAGGAAATGTTAGATTTAGGTGTTGTTCGCCGTTCGCGTTCGGCTTGGTCGAATCCGGTTTTGATCGTGCCTAAGAAGGATGGTTCTGCAAGGTTCTGCTTGGACTCTAGGAAACTTAACAGCGTCACGACAAGGGATTCGTACCCCTTGCCGTATATTTCCCGCATTTTAGACAAGCTACGTGGTGCACGCTTTATAACCTCTATTGATTTATCGAAAAGTTTTTGGCAGATACCTTTACATAAGGACTCTTGTTCTAAAACGGCTTTTGTTGTACCAGGTCATGGACTTTTTGAATTTGTTAGGATGCCATTTGGTCTGAAAAATGCACCTAGTGAATTACAGCGTCTTGTTGATGCTCTTTTTGGTCCAGAGTTCGATGAAAATGTTTTCTGCTACCTGGATGATTTAATTATTATTTCAGAAGATTTTGAGTCACATTTAGAATTGTTAAATAAAGTTTTCACACGTATTAAAGAAGCAGGTTTAACAATTAATCTCAAAAAATGTGAGTTTTGTAAGGACGAGTTGAAGTATCTGGGTTATATTGTTGATGCAAAGGGTCTTCGCACAGATCCAGTCAAGCTAGAGTCTATTCGAACTTACCCCGCTCCTAGGAATTCTAAACAGTTAAAAGCATTTATTGGACTTTGTGGATATTATAGACGTTTCATCAAGAATTTTTCCACAATAGCGGCCCCTTTAACAAGACTCACTGGCTCAAGAAAGGGGGTGAGTAATTTTTCTTGGTCTTCAGAGGCTGAAGACTCTTTTAAAAAATTAAAAAAGGCATTAACTTCCGCGCCGGTTATCAATTGTCCTGATTTTTCACTTCCATTTACCATACACTGTGACGCGAGCAACGTTGGGATAGGCGGCGTGCTCACACAGGTCTTTGAAGGAGAAGAACACCCGGTTTCTTTTTTTTCTAGGTGTCTGAACATTCACGAGCGAAACTACGGCGTGACGGAGCGCGAACTCTTAGCGGTGTTAGATTCGGTGAATCACTTCAGGCCCTACATAGAGGGAGTTCACTTCACAGTAGTAACTGACCACTCCAGTTTGCAATGGCTAGTGTCTTTATCAAATCCGACAGGCAGACTTGCACGTTGGTCTACCCGCCTTTCTCAATTTTCTTTTGACGTAGTCCACAGGAAGGGTAAATTTAACACTGTACCCGACGCTCTTTCGCGTAAAGACGATTTAACTATTGGAGCCATTGACAACCTTCCTACTAGCACGGATAATTGGTACAATAACTTATTTACTAATTGTAAAAATAATCCTCAACGTTTTAATAATTTTCAAATTAAGGATAATTGTTTATTTCGTCACTCTAAGTCCCGTTTCGCTCTACAGGAGGATACAGCTTGGAAGCTGGTAGTTCCTTTTAAGGACCGTAACGCTATTTTAAGTAAAGAACACGAGTCTATTAGCTCTTGCCACCCAGGTGTATTCAGAACGTATAAGAAAGTTCAACTCCGTTATTTTTGGCCGGGTATGTATAATGATGTCAAAAAGTTTGTTAATAAATGTAAAACGTGCAAGGCACATAAAATAAATACATCTGCGCCGGCTGGCATTTCTACGAATCCAAAATTAGTCAACAGACCGATGCAAATGTTGTCTATCGACCTTGTTGGTCCTCTTCCACGTAGTTACGCGGGATTTATGTACATTTTATCGGTTGTTGACGTTTTTTCGAAATATACTTGGATTTTTCCGCTCAGAAATGCTACTGCTAAAAGCATTGTTAAAAATGTAGAACAATATATTTTCTTGGTACACGGTGTTCCGCAAACTTTTATATGTGATAACGGGAAACAATTTGTCTCAAAAGAATTTAAACAATTGTTATCAGATTATAATGTTCCCATGCCTTTTTATAACGCTTATTACACCCCGCAAAACAATGTAGTTGAGCGGTATAACCAAACTATCGGGACTGCCTTGTCTATCTTGACCGAGTCTGACCATCGTAATTGGTCCAGATTTCTGCCTCAGATTCAGTCAGCCTTGAATAATACGGTTAATTTCGCAACAGGTTTCACGCCTTTTTTCCTCATGCACGGAAGAGAACAAATCATTGACGGAAAATTTCATGAAATAAATATTTCTTCTGGTGTCGCAGACACTACCCTAGAACAATCTAGAAGTGAATTTGCTAAAAAATTGGAAGAGTTAGCTCCAATTTATGAGCAAGTTTCTAATGCATTACTACAAGCTTTTAAAAAGAATGCCCAACACTACAACTTGCGTCGTAAGTCGGTTATTTATGATGTTGGAGACGTCATTTGGAGGAAAAATTTTGTTCAATCCAGTGGACCAGATTATTTCTCTCATAAATTGGCACCTAGATTTGTTCGCAATGTCATAAAGGGTAAAGTCTCTGATTTAATTTATACTTTGGCAGATATGAAAGGAAAAATAGTAGGAAATTTTCACGTCAAGGATATCGTTCGTTTAGACTAATTATTACTTTAAGTACATTATAGGAAGCCAATGTCGTGGTGTGTAAGACTACCAACCTTCCACTCCATTTCATTTGTTTCTTTATGTGTTTGTTCAGGTTATGTGTCTTGGAGTTTGGTACCTCCAAAGCATGTGGTCGGAGTAAACGCAATATTCTAGTTTATTGATGATAAACGGTTATTTACCCTCGTTCAACTAGAATCTGATCTGATGATCAGTGGCGCCCAAACCTTAAGTCATTTTTTTTTTTTCTCTCTCCTTCACATGACTTATTTTTTTTTCAAGTGATATATATGATTAGATTGGATATGAGTATTTCTCGTTTTTTTAGTAGACACCCTGTCTATATTATTTCTGTCAGTATTATCACTGCAATGCACACACGCACACACATTGGTATCGCATCTCTACTCCGTCAGTTAACGGATATTTTGTAATGTTCCCTACTTTTAAATCTAAATCCATTTTTTCTCTAGTTCAGTGGAGCTTTCTTTCCATTTTGTCGTCCCTCCGACATGCCTTATAACCAAAGATCCTCCAAGGAACTAGAGAACAAAATATATTCTTAAGTGTAGTTCTTTGTGTAGCAGAGATTTGAGCAACTTTCTGGTATACAAAATGTGTATATTTTCATAAATAGATTATATTATATAATAAATAGATTATATTTAGCTAGTATTTGTTACAATTAAGTTTGGTTTAGCTTTCCTTAAAGTGAATAATATTAAGTCATAGTTTATTAACAACATTATTATGTCTTTCTAACAAAGGTAGTACTGCTTCGGCGTACTTTCCTATTAAGTAATTCCAGCATGGAATATATAATACTCTACCTCTAGCACAGGAGAGCGTATTTTTGTATAGCTTATAGTCATAAGTAAAATATTTATATTAGTCTTACTGCTGAAACACCAGTGTTTCTCTACACAATTTTGTACCTAGTGTCATTCAAATGTTTTGATTGATCACCAATTTAGATAGTGTCGATTATCACAATATATTCGATCACCAATACATATTGTCTGTTCAAGAAATTTTGCCTTTTGCTTACTTTTGAAGTAATATTTTGAAGGATCTCCGTCTACGGTGTGATCTCAGTCTTTTTCTTGTGCAAACTATGTACACTGTTTTAGTTATTAAAATGGCTTGTACTCTATATATTTTTTCATAGTGGTTCACTACTATTAGCTAGGTTTTTTTTGTTAAATTGTAATCCCTATGCATTCAGCTAAACATTCTAGATTCTGTTTCGCTTGTCTTTGTGTTCCTACTGATACTCATTGTTACCACTTGTAGACAGGTATATCTTTGGTATTGTAAAACCTGATCTAATTTTTTAATTTTGAAACATAGGTATTTCTTATTATGTAAACCCTATTGTAACCACCTGTACGGATAGGTATTTCTAAAAAATGTAAACCCTAATCTAACCACTTTTAGTAGACAAGTTTTGCAATCTTGGTCTAACTAATTCATTAATACACAAGTACTACTCATATACTTATGGTTCTACATTGTTATAAATCTTTTTTTTAAACTTAATTAAACTAAGTTAAATATCTCTGAAAGATATTCCTCATTCTAGGTTTAATGTCTGTTCTGTATTTTGTTGAATAAAATTCTATGTTAACCTATTAGACCTGTTGGACCTAGGTAGATAGAATAGTTACCTTTTCGCTATTAATAAATAGCCTAAATTCAGTGAAGTGAGGGATGGTTGACCACCCTAAAGTGAAGCCTCTTTTTTAATGGCAAAATTTCCTGCTGAAGGAAAAGTGATGCTTTGTGCATAATTTTTTTTTTTCTTTTCATTGATTGTGTTCTTTATTTTTAAGATGTTCCCGATGTTAGGATGTCATGAGAATAACAGGTCTGGACTTCAGCCAGTAATGCCAGCACCCAGCTCCATCGTTGCTGAAGGTGTTGTAGACTCCTTATTCTCGTACCATCCTATTCTCATTGTTCTTTCAATCTATCTAGATTTATATGATTTATTGTTTATGATTGCTAATGGTTACTTGTTGTAAAATTTCTAGATACCTGATGGACCTATCTTCTAGTTAATTAGTGTACCTTTATTTTTTTATTTTTTTTTTTACATCGGAACCATGGATTTCATGTTTGGGGCCAAACATTTTCGTGAGAAGGGGGGAATTGTCACGTAAATAATTATCAATTTGTGATATAATTATTTACCTGACCACTAACCTGATAATTTGAACAGCACGGAATGGATTGGCAACACTTTTTTTTCTCTCTGGTTTTTACTTTTTGAATTGGCACCGTACGGGAAGCCGGTGTTGATTCGACTTGTCACTTTAGTGATAGTTTTGGATTTAAAAATGGGATAATCTCTTCGTTACAAATTGTTTTAAACGATTTTAATCGCGAGCCGGGCGATGTACATTTTGCAAACGCTTCTTTCTGATGTGATCGGAACGCTGTTTCTAATGTGATTGGTCGCCGCCATTGGGACCGATATTTATCCGCGAAATAACGGTATTGTAAATTACCGACATAATCGCGACTGGCATATTGAAAAGCTTTGCGAGGGAGAGTCCTTATGACCTGGTACGGTTATTGCTGCTCATATTTGTGACGGATGGTCACTCGGCGTTCATTTCCTGATGAGGTGTGCTGACGGAAATCGTGTTTCATCCGGTGGGCTCAACCGGAGCACTGGTGCTGATCTTGGATACTACTCCCTAGCGGGGAGTCCTCATTCTCTGGCCTTCCTGGGGGTCTTTCCTGGTTCCCATCCTGGAGATTGCGAGAGAATATGGCCCGCGGTTCATCAACGCGCTATATTCAAGTAAATTAAGAGTTCGTGTCAGTGTAGAATTAGATAAAGATCCATGGTCCGCAGGTACGATATTTCTTTCTGCTTAATTATATTCCTGTCAAATCTGTTATGAATCTGTTATGTTTCAGAATCTGTTATGTTTTTGGGGATGTGAAACCCGGCCCCTCAAAAGGGCAACATTGTTATGTTCTTTATAAAATTATACTGGGCTTTGGTTGTTTTGGAAATGAACTCTTTTATTACTGAAACCAATTTAACCTCACAAGTAGAAACCTGTTTTCGTTTATTCCCAAACATTCTTGTTCTTTTTTTTATTCTGGAACAAAAAAGCAGAACCTTCCTACATTACGGATCGCTAGGACCCACATAACCTGAGAGAGAGAGAGAGATAACCTTATAATATGCCTTAAAAATATTATTGAAGAGTCACTTGCCTAAATGCTGACAGAGTAATTAAATTGTACTGTAATTGGAAGTATTCTGTTGTACAATAATAATATAAAATAAAATAAAAATAAAATAAGTCAGCAGTTCGAGCTGTAGATATTCGTACGCAATTTGGTTCTCATAGATATTAATCCGATTTGTTCAGTTTTTGGAATTCCTGTAGATATTTTAGTAGACGCCTCCGTTTTTTACTTTACAGTACAAGGTATCTGCCCACCGATTAACGTAGCGTAATATAATATTATATTCAGTAAGGTTTAATAAAAGATACCCTATCAGCAAATAGTAGATGAAGTACTAAAATAGATTAAAAAATTAATGGTTAATAAGTTAGTTGAAAATGCGTGACATTTGGGATTTTATTTAAATTATTATTCTCATATGCTATCGTAGGCTGGGCTGTCAAAACATTTTCATTTGAGTCTCAAGGATCTCATACATGTGCGCATTCCAAAATTAGTAATGTTAAATTTATTTTTAAATTCTTCTTTAGTACTGTATGTATTTGGCGTCGTTAGAGCCGCCCATATAAATATGTATTTTTCCTTTTGTTTCCCCATGTTCAAAAATAATTATTTTCGAACAAAACTACGTTTTTTATAACATATCTAATATTTTTCACGGCCAGCATATAAATGCTTGAATTAATTTTATTAATTCATGCCTTTTTGGGTAAGCACATTAGAATACAATTTTGCGACTATCTTTTCATGGCAGTCGACATTTAGAGATTTTCAACCGATATGGAAAATATTTATGGAAACCTCTTTTTTTTACAAGGTGTGTTTTGACCACATTGAAACCACGATATTTTATCATAAAAAGAGAAATAGAAGCCAAAAAGGAAAGCCTAGAGTACTAAAATAATTTTTATTAAAATGGTAGTCCTTAGTACTATTGAATCATGCACGGAGCATGGGGATGAGGGTAACCTTACGGATACCCTAGCTAAGACGCTAATGGATTTCGTTGAGTTATGCCCAACCACCAAACAAGAAAAGGTATATCACAATTAAGTAGTACTCACGGTTGGTCTTCTAGCTTGGTGATAGTCATAGATGTCCATAGCGCTCGATATTGTTCTATTTGATTGTTAAACGATAGAAATTGAGTCCCGTCAAGTTCACACAAAGTATACGAAGAAAACGATAAGGTTTACACTTTATGTAACGATATGTTAGATAACACTTCGGCGTGGTGCAAAAATGTCACGATTCGGTCGGGGGTTAGCAACGGACTGACTTGTTGACGATAAAGCGCTTGTCACTTGTTGACCGTGTAGTTAGGGACCCTTATTGTGCGGAATTCCCAAGTCTGGGTTCCTGCCGATCTCGTATGACAATCGGAGCACAAAACGAAAGAAATCCATCGGCGTTATGAAACATTCCGCCCACCAAAATACAGCAAATTGTATTTTAAAGAAAAGTTGAACGTTAAGCGAAACGCAGAATGCCATGAAATGTAACGTCGATGAAAAGAAGACGAAGCAGAAGAACTAGTTTTAAACGATAACTAGATGTGGATAAACTAGACGAAAAGAAACTAAATGATACGATTAACATAGACGTAAAAAGAATAAAACGAACCGCGAAACGATGATGATTAGTCACATTGCCTAGGCAATGGACACGATTAGGTGAATGGTCTTGTAAGAGAAGATCCATTCAAAGTACGAAGCGTAACGATAGCACAAGATTTTTAATAATGATTCTAATCACTTGCTCCGTAGAGAGTGATGTCCAATGTTTGGTTAAAGATAGAATACGAATTTCGAAATGATTAAGTAGAAAATCCGAACGACGAGAGGCTTTGTTATGAAAGTTGTGTACGAATAGATAATAATAATATAATAATAATATAATAAGCAGTAAGACGTTAGAGTTTCCGAATACGATATAATTTGTTTAATAAAAGTTTAGCAGAATATATCATGTTGGACTAATGACGATTGAACTCGTTCTTCAGAGTGGAGTTCAGTTTTGTTAAAATGGTTATCTGAGATGGGCCAAGAGTCGTTTGGCTGGACAAACCCGGAGGGCTCCGCCCACCATAATACGTTACGGATAAGAACGGCCTGAGAATGGCCACGTGAAGCGATATCCGATGGATTATCAACCGATGATGCTTGACGCCGATGATTAGATGCGATAACTGTCAAGAGCGATAATTGGTCGGTGTAACGATTCCCGTGACGAGTATCATCGGGTGAAGCATCCGGTGGCCTCCACTTCCATCCCAATACCCTGAGAGTAAGAAAATGATCAACATTCTTGAAGATTACATCAGTGAGATAGTAGCCCGGCGGTAAGTTTCGGTAGGCGCGAAGTTTTGGTTTGCTACAATCCGACTTCTGCAGTTCAAGTTGACCTCGTTTGGTATGTTCGATAACTTCGGATTGCGTTTGTTGAGCTTGTTCCACACTGGAACAGCCGACGACGATTGAATCGATATTTGAATCCGAAGTGATTGCGTATCGTGTGAGTGATAATTCGTAACCATTATTTTCTGTCAACGATCTGACAATACGGTAGGACAGAATAAAGGCAGAGATATCAGAAGTCACAGGGTGTAATGGGTAATCCGGAGTAGATTCCGATAGTTGATGACGCCAAAATATTCTTTGGAACGCGCGATTTGGCTCTTGAAGAAATATTTGGCGATACATTTGCCATACCTCAGCAATGAACACCACAGATGGTGAACGAAAGTTTTGCAGAAGTTCAGCAAAGTTCGTTTTGAGCTTGGGAACGATAAGGAAGGCATCATTTGACGATGATTCATTCACCTCCGTCACCGAGGCATCGAAGACCAACATAGTGGTAACGGTGCCCGGACGAAGAATGCAATGACGAAGTATGTGATGTATTTCCTTGAGTAAATGTTTTCCAGGAACACGTGTCATGTGACCACTGTGCAAGTAGTCAGTCATGAAAGCGAAGTACGGTTCACGTAAACTGAGCGTTACTGTCGGTTTACGTTCGAGTGAAAGGATGATGCGCGAAGAGACTTCGCGCGAACCTGGGAAAGCGATATCCTTATCCTTTTCGCCAAAAGGTAAGGCTACGATGGATTGTCCCGAAGGGTCACGTGAGTGATTAGTGTGATGGACCTGCTCATCACGTTGTTCTTCAGGGGTGAGATGTGAAGACTGAGGGAATGTGTCCAACTCCCTCAGTTTCTTGACCTTTTCAGGAAGACGGTACTGGTTGGTTTCGATAAATTGACTAGAAAAGTCACGTGAGCGATAAATGCGATACACTTGTTCACGACGTTGTTTGGTGGGCTGTGAAGACTGAGGAAATATGTCCAACTCCCTCAGTCTCTTGACTTCTTCTGGAAGACGATACTGGTTGGTTTCGATGAAGGAGTTTGTTTGACGATCGGTAGCAAAACCAACCGAATCCAGAGGAAGCCAACCGAACAGTGAATTGATAGCTGAAGGCTGGTGAAGATCACCCGTTAATTGGGGTCTCGGTAGAGATGGCAAGATCTCAACATCTCGAAGTAGGTCAGTCGCTCCTGTGTCAGTTGTCAGTTTGTGACAGTCAGAGTCGCCATGAAGTATGTCTTGGAACAGATGACAAGATAATTGGTCGAATTGAATCGTTGGCGATGGAAGTAACTTCGTGTTGAAGGTAGTTTGTCCCTTAACATCGACATCGAAATTAGTGACGCCTGACGCGGTTGTAGAAGATTGGCCTAAGCCACAGATTTTCTGAGAGCTGACTGGACGCTCGGCAGTGCGATTAGATACGAAGTGTGCTTGACTGTCTGAATCGGTCAACCCACGAAACGTTTGAAAACTGCCGGAGGGATCACGATTGCTAATATGAGCAGTAGGCAAACGTACGATGGATCTGTCACCGAAGTTAGCGAGGAAAAGAACTGGAGGATCTGAAATAGAAGCTCCTTGAATGGCAAACGTGGTAGGTCGTTGGTACTCCTCTTTAGCAGAAATGTTGTCTTCCCTATGAAGAAGAGTGTGGTGCTTACGATGACATTTCTGACAATCAAACACAGATTTGCAATTCGTGAGAGAATGAGAAGGCGTGAGACAATTCAGACACCAACGGTGTGCCTTGGCGAATTGAGCACGTTCCTGAACCGATTTGAGTGCAAATGATTTGCACTTAGCGATATGGTGAGTACCCTTGCAAAACGCGCACTTTGAAGTGAACGCAGTCAAGGACCCTTTGATTTCAGGTTTTGCCTTATTCATGACACAATTAAATGATGACGTTTGTTTTATGACAGCTTGATCATGAAATGTTGAAAAGTTTTGGTTTGGTACGATAATGTTCGCGGGCTCCGATTCGAAAGATTGATTCGTTAATTCCTTGTGAATTACGACGATTTTGAAATAAACATTATCAAAAGCTACGCGAACTTGATTTTCAATGTCCTTGTTTGCCTCATCTAAAGCTAAGATGTCAGCGTGAACGGTTTCAAAATCATTAACAATTTTTTGCAACTTCGTATAATACGCTAAAAATAATGGGTAATTGGTTGCATCTTGCAAAACGCTTTGACCGACCTCATACACCTTGTTTATTCTGCTAATGGCAACGTTCCGTCTTCTACGCAAGCCTTGTAAAGTACTAGCCATTTTTTTTTTAAATAAACAAATGTACTAACGAATAAATCAGGAAAACGTTATGAATTAAAAAATAGAATTCGATGTAATTTAAATGCCCGGTAGGTCGTTAATTAATTAAGAACTACGTAAACTAATTCTACGATTCACTGTTTGAATTCGTTCTTCGAAATGACATTTCAATTCACGTAATATTTCATAGCATTCTTTCGTTTTGTCAATGAAAGAATTTATTTATCTAAAGGTTTGCTGGTTATCGGCACCAATGAATCATGCACGGAGCATGGGGATGAGGGTAACCTTACGGATACCCTAGCTAAGACGCTAATGGATTTCGTTGAGTTATGCCCAACCACCAAACAAGAAAAGGTATATCACAATTAAGTAGTACTCACGGTTGGTCTTCTAGCTTGGTGATAGTCATAGATGTCCATAGCGCTCGATATTGTTCTATTTGATTGTTAAACGATAGAAATTGAGTCCCGTCAAGTTCACACAAAGTATACGAAGAAAACGATAAGGTTTACACTTTATGTAACGATATGTTAGATAACACTTCGGCGTGGTGCAAAAATGTCACGATTCGGTCGGGGGTTAGCAACGGACTGACTTGTTGACGATAAAGCGCTTGTCACTTGTTGACCGTGTAGTTAGGGACCCTTATTGTGCGGAATTCCCAAGTCTGGGTTCCTGCCGATCTCGTATGACAATCGGAGCACAAAACGAAAGAAATCCATCGGCGTTATGAAACAACTATGATACAGATAAGCAAGAACACTCTTGCCATTGGTCACCCCAAGTAGTTTGCTACGTTTGGTGACTCGTTTGGTGACTTAGCAGGGGTGCCCGGGTTCATGTTTGTCTAGGTCTTGGTGGCGAAAGCTTTTGCCCACCTACTGCGTGGCGGGAAAAATCGGGAGATATTTGTTGAGGGAGACCTAATCTAGACCTCTCCAGCTGGACTCACTCGACCTTTCGCCTTGTACCGTAGTGGGAGGGATGAATTTATATGTGCCTCACTCCTAGATACATTGACCTACAGATACAGATTCCCTACCCACCCCTCATACCTTTTTCCTTTCAAGAACTTCCTGTCCTTCTTTTACCCTCCACACAGCGTCCCCAATGACGACATGGGTCCTCAGGGAAATATTTTTCCTCCGGGCCTCCTGTGTGGAGCTATTGTAAAAAAACATGTTTAGTAATTGACTGTAAAACACAAAACCGTGGATGTCATTTTCATATTTACGACTTCATGTCCGGGTTAAATCTTTCCCACAGGAAAAACTAAACCCTTCACGCTATGCAAGTGTACTATATAAGTATAATGAATACAAAATAATACAAGAACAACATGTCAACCTACCAGAGACCAAATGGAAAAATAATTCACAGACTCCAGATATTTTCATGTCAAAGGGTTTGGCTCGGTAGAACTCCTACCTAGCTAGACCGATAAATCCTACTGATCCCTCAGTATAAATTTTTAAAAAATCTTTCGAAATCCTACGTATATTTAAAATGACTGATTTTTGCATTTTTATATATAAATTCTTTGACAAATCTAATAAGCCTAAAATTGTAAAGAGAGAGCTAGATACAAATATATTGTTTTTATTCTCGTAAAATTTTTTAAGATGGATTTGCTACCCAAAACTTTATTTTTATATTTTTGTTGATATAAATAAATCCGTCATCAAAGGTTGTTTAATGTGTAATGAGCGTAGACCTATATCAATTCAAAAACATTCGGAAAAAGCGTGTTTTCACTAATCAGCCCTTCAATATATTATAAGGGTCCCTTTCAAACGCAGATCGCTCCGGATGAATTTACATACATTAAAAATAGGTCGGTAGGAATATATAAACCAAAAATATGTCTTTTCTTAATGTGTCTCTGGATAATAGGCATAATAAGCATTTGGCAAACATAAGAGAATAAAAACGGTCGATTTCAGGCAAAAGTGGTTTTATTTATGTTGTTAACAATTTCATAAAAAATAGGGAATTTTTATAGTACAGAAATAGGAATAAATAAGTAAAAATTTTCAAAATTTTAAGCAACCCCCTTCACAAAAAAGAGCTGATAACCTTGAAATGCCTGAACAGATTTTCATGAATTGTAGCTAAGAACCATCTCGATCACGTCAGCTTTTAAACAAAAAAAACGCATCACAATCGGTCCATTCGTTTAGGAGCTACGGCGCAACAGACAGACACAGAAAGTCAAACTTATAACACCGCTCCTTGCGTCGGGGGTTAAAAAGTAAGAAAGTTAACCGAATAGAAATGTCAAAAAACCATAAAATCTTGTATTTGAAAGTTGTTTTCATTGTAATTGTAGTTGATACCCATAATAATTTGACTGTCCTAAAACGGGAATACTCCTAGTTGGGCAGTCAAAAAAATTAATGAATTATGTATATACATGTATAATCTTGTACTAAATAAAC
Organism: Limnephilus marmoratus; assembly: GCA_917880885.1. Classification (NCBI taxonomy): domain Eukaryota; kingdom Metazoa; phylum Arthropoda; class Insecta; order Trichoptera; family Limnephilidae; genus Limnephilus; species Limnephilus marmoratus. Next base: position 23,496,525 of record OU862924.1, on the reverse strand, counting down.
AAACAAATAAATAAATAAATAAAATGTGCGTTTATAAATTTCTAATGAAAAAAAAACATTATTAAGTGGTTTAACTTTATATTTTTTTATAAAGTTATTAACGTTATTAACTTAATTTATCTCAAAAGAAACGATTGGAGAAGTTTCCAATTATCCAAAACTCATTTTTTGATATTCGTAATATTAACCGATAAAAACGCACTATTTATCCTTTATTTCTGTACCTAGTTCAAGCTTCTGAGGAAATCCCTTACCATCTGATTTAAAGACTATTTTAGAGACTTGGTCACCTTTTAAGCAAATGTATTATTCCATGATAAATCAAAATACGTTTGATAGTGATATAAAGTCATGAAAAAAACTAGCCTAAAATCTAACCTTACCAGTTAACATAGTTGTTCATTTTCATCATTTTTCATGACTTTATAACACTTTTCAAAAGTGTCCTCTATTGCCAGTGATTTGCCCAGTCTCCGAATTTATATTTTTAATTTATTATTTAATTTATACATCTGCCATAGGTTCACTACGTTTGGTAAACTGCGAGGCAGGCCAGATCGGGAGAGTCACATTCACTCCTGGACACACTGATCCCCAGATACTTACCCACCCCTCATTTTGGTTCTTTCCCAGAAATCCTTTGCTAAAAATACTCTTCAGACACATCTCCAAAGATGGCATAGGCTCTGAGAGGAATTATTTCTTCTTCTTCTTCTTGTGCCCTGTCCTTTCAACGGACATTGGCTATCATGTTGGCTATTCGGACTTTGTTTACTGCTTTACTGTATCACGGTAGACTGGCCAAACCACTGTCTCAGGTTTTTCAGCCATGAGTTTCTCCTTCTTCCAGGGCCCCGTCTTCCGGCAATCTTTCCCTGCATTACGAGATGGAGGATCTCATACTTCTCTGGATGTCTCATCACATGTCCAAGATATTGAAGTTTTCGAATTTTTATAGTTTTAATTACTTCCTTTTCTTTATTCATCCGAACCATAACATCTTCATTTGTAACCCTGTCCATCCAACATATTTTAAGTATTCTTCTGTAGTTCCACATCTTGAATGCCTCAAGTCGCCTAATTAGTTCTTCAGTAAGCGTCCATGCTTCCATTCCATAAAATAATATCGAAAATACGTAGCATCAGGAATTATTTACCGAAATTATAGTACCGAAATCTCTCCAGATTAGAATTAAAAAAATATATATATCTACCACTTTCATTTCTGAACATGAGGATTTATTTTTATCCTCTTGCATTGGTTCGGCCTAATCTTCTTCCCGCATAAAATTTAGCTCTAATGTCCTCCGCCGTGGAACTACGTACTTATTACTTACAGAGGTTCGTATCTAAAAGTCTTCACCTATTTTTCTTCTTTTTTTAATACTAAGTCCTACTCTAAAAGTCAGATGATTGCCCACTCTATCTGAAGTGCTCCATTTGAACTAAGCGACTTGACTGCGAGCACGTTCGAACGCGCTGGAATAATAATTATGGATAATTATTTTTATTATTTCTATGTAATTTTGAAACGCTCTCATTCAAAATATAATTTTGGTTTTAAGACCCACCCGAGCTAAATAACTTATTTAGGTATAACTACAATGTATAGCAAATTTCTAGTACGAATAAGAGTTATTTTATTTATTTGTGTATTACAGAATTGGATATGAAACTTTTTAAAATGATGTGTTAAAAAATGAACCCGTGAAAACCGGATTTTTTTAATAATTCGTCAATTTTCAAATATCTTTGAAAGATTAAAAAGAAAATGGTTTGACTGAGGATTTCACTTTCGTACCCAAGGACTGGAATCAACAACGCTACCAACTGAGCCAAACCCCGATTGGATCGACCGACGTTTATTTCGCATATTAACTACTTTAATGTCATCTAATTCGTAAGTGTATGCGTGTTTGCCACCAAAAGTTGACGGAACGCATTGCCACGAGTCTATCTGCTGAATTTTAGCTCAATCAGATATAGGGAAGTGGCTTATTTTCCACGTCATTCGTTTAACCAAGAAAACAAAATCACACTTCAAATAAATGTCTTTAACCCGTTTAATCACAGGAGACCCAAGTTGTCCCAAAACATCATATGCCGTTATAATAACAGGAGACCCAGATTGTCCCAGAGCGACCGTGCATTATTAAAAGTCAGATATCTCTCTTTCTGTAATGCTAATATTTGTGATTTCTTTTATGTTAGAAACGGAAAGAAATAATGCTTCTCATCGTGTTAGAATTATATGAGTTAGGTTGTTCAGATATTTTACAAACCTGATCAAAGGTGACGGTTTGATTTTGCGCCTATTTGTGACGTAACCCACATTTAATTTTAAAATAAAATTGTATGAAAGTGATAAAAAGTGAGGTGACAGTTTTATTACAAATTTTGTTTAGAAAAGGAATCTGAATTTAAAATTTGAAGTTTATTCTACTTTAATTACTTTAATTCAAATATTCGCAGGTATGCATTTTTAAGCCAATTTACATTTCCAATATTAAAATTTGAATATTTATAAACAAAAATGTTGATTTCTAATAAACATATCAGAAAGATTATTTTGTCTAAATTTTAGAACAATTTTTATTTTTGCAAAAGCATTAAAAAAAACTAATATAAAGGAACTTTTAAAATGCATGGGAAGAACCAGGAATTTTGCGCGTAAACTTTGACAGGCAAAAGTTGACAGAAAATTATTTTCTTATTATTCGAAGGGTTAAAAGTATTTATGACTTTATTTTTTTTCTTTTTTCTGTGTAGAAATTTTAATTTATATACCTACAACAAATTTGTGTTCCAAAGTAAATCAGTCCCATGTAATTTAAATTTAAACTCTTCAATAAGATTTTTTCGGTTCTTCTCGTTTTTAAACGACTTCGAAAAGGAGGAGGTTCTCAATTCGACTTCGTTTGTTACCTCAGAACTTTTGACTGGGTGAACCGATATTGATGATTCTTTTATTATTTGAAAGCTGGTGCTTCCCGTGTGGTCCCATTTTAATTTGGTCCAGTTCTGACAATGGCATCCATGAGAAAATCATATAAGTCTTAAATTTGCATCAAGTATGTGCGCGACAAATGGACGAATAACTCAATATCACGCCAACCGATTTCGATGATTCTTTTTTTATTGGAAAGGATGTACTTCAAGGGTAGTTTGATGAGAGTTTGGTTAGGTTCTGATTATGGGATCCATGACAAAGTAACGGAACTCTCCAATTCTGAAGAACAAATTTACGATACTCGGCCGAATCTTAATCGAATTAGTTAGTGTACTTCAGATTCACTAAAAATCAAAAAATAAACAAAAATTTTAAGAAAACATAAAAACGACTTCAAAAAATGCACTAAAAAGTACAAAAATAATTTCGTATTCTTCTACAACTTTATAATCAACTTACCTTTTCTACTCATCAATATGTAGGTACGATTGTTATTTTTGGAGCCGGTGTCAACCAAGGTACCCGCGGCCCGGCGTGTTCACTTGACAGCTCCTCTCCCGCCGACACTGACTCCAAAAATAACAATCGTACGTACATATTGATGAGTAGAAAAGTAAGTTGATTATAAAGTTGTAGAAGAATACGAAATTATTTTTTTACTTTTTAGTGCATTTTTTGAAGTCGTTTTTATGTTTTCTTAAATTTTTTTGTTTATTATAGCTTATGTAAGATTTTTTTAAATCATTTTCATTGACTCACAAATCATTGGCAAAGTTGCCTCTAAAATCGTGAAAAATCGATTAATGGCCAATATTTTATTTTTTAAAACACAATTAAATAAAATAGCCTACACAAAGCACTCTTTCTAGTGTGAATTGCATATTTAAAAAAAAAAAAACAGCTTTCATCCTTAATAGATATTTGCCGTACCTTTTGATTTAAAATTGACTGACTTCAAATCCAAAAATTTTATACGAAAAAGGAACTGCAGTTCTTCCTCTTTTGTGGATAACAACACCTTCATATTTTTTTCCATTTTTTATATGACCGGTTTATCTTATAACTGGCACCTATAAAGTGGTTCGGAAAAAGGCAAAAGAAATATATTAAGATGTTTTAATAAAATTTAATTTTTTTTGTTTGTTTGTTTTTAATCGCAGAATCTCAGGTTGGATGATTTAATATATAGAATTAAGCGATTCTACCTTCCACCCTTGTCTTCTTTGAGACGTTTTCTTATTTTGCTTTGCGTGACAGACCGCTGCGTCACGATAATATAGCCCCGGGCTCTGCGGTCTCCTGATCGTTCTATATCTTATTCGAGTAAGACGAGACTTAGATGCCCATGAATAAATTTAGAATGGGTTGGCAGAAGGGTAGCTTTATTTTGTAAGATCACTGTCCCTCGGCGATTTTTGGTTAAATAAAACTAGGTCAAAAAAGTAAATGACCTTTCTTGTGCGTAATTACAAAAATATATAAAAAATCAGAGTGTGCAATTCACACGCGGTAAAAGTGAAACCTTAAAAACTAACGTAGGCAAGAGTGCGGAGGCTACGAAGCGACGCACAAAGAGGAGGCCGATTATTCTATTTCATTCGCTCGCAGGCTAATTCTATAGATGTTTGTGTTTGTGTCTTTTTGTGTAGCTTTTTCGTTTCATCAAGTTTCAAATAACAACGGTGTTAAATAAGTTTTCACTTCAAAAATGACAAGTTTTCAGTTCACACTCGGTAGAAGTGAAAACTTCAGAAAACTAAAGTACACCAGAGTGGGGAGGCTATGAAGAACCGCACAAAGAGGAGATCGATTATTTATTCTGTCTCATTGTCTCGCAGGTTAAATCCTATAGATATATAAAGCAATACAATAACACCCCCCCATACACACAAGCCTTGCTTAATTATGGGGGTACATCAAATATTCTACTAAGTATGTAATTAATTACTGTATAAAATTTATTTGTAATTTATGTACCTTATATTACTAAAAAAAAAAAAAAAAAAAATATGGGTTTATATCTTTTTAGTGTCGTTTTTTTCGTTTCATCGAGAATTAAATCAAAACGGTGCTAAAGAAGTTTTCACTTCAATATACTGCATATCTAACTAACTAACTAACCATCACGCCGTTTCCGCGCAGGGGTAGGCAGAGAGGACGGACCGCCAAACAACTCGATCTTGGCACACATTCCTTGCCTCGTTTACATTCATACAACGTCTCATACATTCTCTTCTATTATTCTGACTCTTGACATGGCCCGACTCGAGTATCTGATTCACTTGGTCGTGCCATGTCTTTCTTGGGCGTCCTCGACTTCTTCTACTATTCATATTTGCGTCATATATTCTCCTTACACTCCTTTCCTCGCTCATTCGCTCTACATGCCCAAACCATCGGAGCGTTCCTTTCTTGATCTTACTCATTACGCTTACATCAGCCTTGCATTCTTTGCGGATTTCTACATTTCTCACACGATCATACATGGTTTTACCACACATACGCCCCAGGGATCTCATTTCTACAGCGTTCAGTCTACTTTCATCCTTCCTCTGCCAGTTCCATGCCTAACTGCCATACATCACGGTAGGTACCAGTACTCCATTATGGACGGCTAGTTTCGCGTCTTTGGACAGTTTTTTGTTGGTGCCAACGGCTTTCAGTCCTCTATTAATAGAGTTACCTATTAATAGAGTTACCATTCACCTTTCAGTCCTCTATTAATAGAGTTACCATTCACCCTTCTTTCAAAATCTCTATCAGCCTTCCCATCTCTCGTAAACATACTTCCCAACTATAATTACGTTAATATAATTTAATATTTTCATACACTATGCACTAAGTATTAAATATTTTGTCTGTGGAGGGCGGGCGTGCGGTCGGACGGCGTAAATTTAATTTTTAAACAAACCCACGGTTTAATTCCAGGATGAAATTTTACACAATTGACCTTCAAAAAAATAGGAAGGTCACTGTCTTTATCTGATTTCTGGAGCTATTATGTTATGTAGGCCATTTCTTCATTAAATATATTTGTGGTACCGAATTTAAATTCACCGGTCTCATAAATATATCCGAGGACAATAATAACCCCACCATCCACCGCTTGGGACAATCAGGACCCGTCGGACAATGGAACACCAGCACGGGACAAAGGGACGCACTAATACGGGACAATGGGACATATGGGACGACAAAGTGGACAGTAACAAGCTCAAAGGACCGGTGATCGTAAATAATAATGAAAACACGATGACATTATTCAAGCGCCATCAACAAAGATTGTAATAAAGTAATAAAGGATGCTCTGTGCTTTAACGGCCTTTTTCACCAATCGAATCTAAGCGGGCGCCATTTCAAGAAGATTTTAACACTTACCGAAAGACCATTCAATATAGTATACCTCTTCAAAAACGGAACTACCTTTGAAAATGTCTAAACTGCTCGAGATACTGGAACCAAAGGGCATAATCTATTAGATACTTATCCCTTTTGCTAAAACAACTTTTGGCCAAAGAAATTTTAGATAAATGAAACAATGTTACTTTTTTTGAACCACTTGTGTATTTGTTTAAAGCCGACCGGTTTCGGAACGACCGTTCCTTCCTCAGGGCAAACGTATACTGATTTGACAATTACAAAATAGTGGGTGGGAACAATATATTATTACTAAGGATTGTGGTAGGGGTGGAGGCGTTTCTAAGGATTAATGAAGAGTGGGTGGGGAAACATATCCATGATTGGGCTGTAAGATAATATTTTTTGTTTGTTGATAATAGATTCATTATTTTTGAGGGATTTTTTTTTATTTCCAAGGCTTCTAAGTTATCTAAGCGTTTTCCTTTATGGTTAATATGGTATTTAATGGATAACCACAAAGTCATAGCTATATTCAAGAGCAAAAATTTTAGATACTTTTTTAAAAGTTTTCTTTGTTCATTGAATTGTTTGTTATTTGAATTGAGGATTTTTCAACCACCATGCTACGTTAATTTATTTTAATAGCATAGGAAGTCTGACTACAAATATACACGGTATTAAGGGACGTACTTGACTTACTTTATTCAGTGATTCCTGTCATTATTTGGAGTAAAAAACGAAATTTTAGTTATAGGTGACATTTTTGATGGTTTTTGTTTCAACTGAAAACGTAAAAAATCAGTGGGTTTTGCGCAGTTCGGGGGTTGTGCGGTTACTTGGCTGAGTGATTAGTGACGACTTGTAATTGATTTTGAAGAAAAAAAAAATCACAAAAAAAGATAAAAAAGTCAACGGAAAAAAAAAATTATATACATTTTTTATTTTAAATAATGACAAGAATCACTGGTTAAAGCAGGACTTCTTAACCAGGGGGACGTAGAGAAATGTCAGAGGGGGCGTAATAGGTACGTTTGCATTTCCGTAAAAAAATCTGTTTAACGCTTAAGTAAGCGATTTAACTATGGCTCTAGCAAAGACTGAACCCAGAATCGACCAACTGTTACAGAGCATGCAAGCTCAAGTACCTCATTCGTACTTCAAAAGTTTTTATTTATTTGTTCTAAAATTACTTTGAAAGTTGTTAGACATTATCTAATTATAAAAATATAATTTAAATAAATAAAAAATAATAATAGAATAATATGTATAAGATATAAATACTATAAAACTAAGAAATGTAAATGTAAAAGTATTTAATTATTAAAAGTGTACCTACTCTTCTATTATAGATCCAAAATAAATAAATATATTGTATCTGTATTGTTCCTATTTGAAATTCAAATTAATAATTTAGTTAATATAAAAAAATGTGTTTCTTATTTTTGTTGAAATTTAATTAAGGGGGCATGAAATTTTTTTTTGTTTCGGGGAGGCTCGGCGAAAAAAAGGTTGGGAAGCCCTGGTTTAAAGTATATCAAGGGATTTCATTTCAACTCAATAAAAAACTTCATAGCCTCATTCGCACTCGATTCCAATAGATTCGCACCCGGCGTGCGCTAATAAATTTGATTGATTTGTGGTATTTCACAATTAATTAATTTTTAAAAATGTATGTTATCTTTGCGACACGTTCCAGAGTGGAAGATACTCTTAGTATCGCTCTGGTGTAAGACCACCGTTCAGAGTTGAAACTTTAGTTGAAATGTCTTTACCCGTGTTTGGTGACCAGATCTGAATAGCCAAGTACTTCCCCACCTTCCTCTGCCCCTTCTCCTACTCCTTCCCGCTACTTTCGGCATCACAGGTAATCTCATTGGTACCAGACGAGAGCAATTGGGATTCTTGTTCGGTATTCACATAAAAAAAAGCCAAAGTAGTAGTCTAACATGGTGTTCACCAAATTGTTTCGATTCGCGGCGCCCGGGCCCTTGCTAAATCCAGATTTTCTAAGGGCCCCAGGCTCCCAGTGACAATTTTTTAAAAACAGACAATGATTTTTTGCAAGAATCACGAGGTAAAATTAATAAAACACATTTTAGATCAGAAAAACTTGAATATACTTATCTGTGTAAAACTAAACGAAAATGAGAGGATTCAACTAATTACATTTTTACTAAACTATATACGACGCAACACTTGCCCCCGAGAAAAAGCAGCCACTCACCATGCGCCGGCATACATTTAGAAAACACTGTTCTTGCATATTTGGTAGAAATTTAGTATTGTTGGTTTTGTTATTAACACATGTTTTGGTATTAGTTGTATGTTTACAATTCTAAAACAATATTGGGCATTTCGCGCAAACTCATTTCAACAAACAAATGCAGAAAACGCCAACGTATTAGGAGTGGTACATTTAAAACACCTATAGAGTGTATATATGTTACTGTAAAAGCCCGAACTACGGTAAATCCTAAGATTTACCAACTCTTAATGGTAAAAGTCCGAACCGTTCTATAATCATCGTTCACCAACCTAACCTAACCTAACTTAACCTAACCTAACATGTACTAAATTCTAATGGTAAAAGCCCGAAAAAATCGTTTATAATATTTAAATAAGAAACGATCTTTTCGGGCTTTTACCATTAGAATTTAGTACATGTTAGGTTAGGTTAGGTAAGGTTAGGTTAGGTTGGTGAACGATGATTATAGAACGGTTCGGACTTTTACCATTAAAAGTTGGTAAATCTTAGGATTTACCAATATTCGGGCTTTTACGGTAACATATACATTTAATCAATCACCCACAAACACACAACACGTATTAAAAATATCATTTTTAATCTCATATAATATTATTTATAAATCTCTAATTTTTAAGTTTAATTTATCTTAATCGTATGTTTTTTATTTACTTTTTTCCTTTTTTCACCAATATTATGTATATATATATATATATTTATATGTATTGTGTATAATTTTGTATATGAAATGGAGGCCTCAGCACTGGTAAAACACCCAGTGAGGCCAACATCATTGAATTATGTAAAAAATGTAAATAATATTGCATCAAATAAATAAATAAATGTGCTGGAATATTTCCATATTTTAAAATTCCCAAGTACAAAACTCGTGTACAAAAGCTTATATTATTAATAAAGCAGTAATATTATGTTAATCTGGATTGTATCAATTAAATTTCAGATTAAAATATAGGTAGATACAGGCAAATCATTTTAAAAAGGACGCGTTTGATTTTGTGCACATCACAGTTACAAAAGTAAAAAAAAAAATCTGGTTTGGAGCACCCGACCGAAGTCTCGTCTTACCCCGCAAATGCACAAAGATACTGGATATTGAGTTGGCAGCGACGTTCAATAATTATCATAATTTTTTATTTGAAATAATTATTTTCAAAAGTACCCAAGTAATTATAGAAGTAACTATCACGGCGTTTCCCCGCAGGGCAAGGCAGAGTGAGCGAACCTCCAAACAACTCGGTCTTGCCTCTTTTACATTCATACATCGTTTAACGCATAATCTTCCATTATTCTCACTCTTGACGAGCCTTGTGACGTCACCGGTAACTTACTTTTTATGTCAGCGCCCTTCCGGTGATTTTTCACATAAACTGCGCTCTACAAAATATCCATTTATTAATATTGTTAATAAAACGTCTGTGTAACTAAACACGTTTTTTAGTTCCACATATAGTGGTAGATATTTCTACGGTTTACAAAAAAAAAAATTCGGTAAGCGACAAAACAATCGTGGAAAAATTCCTCTATTTTTTAAATCAGATATTTTACATTTTAAATTACATTTGACAAAACATTCGAAAAAAAAATTCTATTTTTTAAAAATCAGATATTTAACATTTTTAATTGTATTTGTCCGTTTGTAATGTTAAAATATGGAAGAGGCTATATTATCAGCTTTCAAAACCAGTAATTAATTCATTTTAACATAAAAATTTTTAATTTAAAATAAAACAATAACTTTGTAAACACCACTTTTATTTTATATACTTTATGCCGACCGGGTTTCGCTACAACCGTAGCTTCATCAGGGCAGTATAATTCTCTACTAACATTAGGTTACATGTGTGTTATAATATATCATGGGCTGGACTCGTCAAGTGTAGGGGGAGGAAGAAGAGAAATCAAACCAGCATTTTACACTAATAATAATCTAGGCAAACTTTTAATGAACGGTAAGGATAAAGATGATAGCTTATCTCACTCGGGAATTTATTCGCTTCAATGCAGTGACTGCTCAGTTTTTTATATTGGTAAAACAGCGCGCAACATAAACACCCGTGTCAAAGAACATCTCAGATGTCTACACAGCTCTGGATTCTCAGAATTCGCAAACCACTTGATCGAAAAAGATCATAAATTTGACAAAACAGCCGGCGCCAAACTGATTCATAAAAACAATATCGGTGTAAGATTGGATAATCTAGAGGCACTTGAACTTAGGAAAGCCATAAACACTAATAGTAAGGTAATTAATAATCAACTAAATTTAAATAAAAGTCCCATACTAAGATTGTTCCCTATTGATAAAGAACACGTCCGTTCCCTTCCCATATCTACATCTATGTCTTCTTCCTCCCCCTACACTTGACGAGTCCAGCCCATGATATATTATAACACACATGTAACCTAATGTTAGTAGAGAATTATACTGCCCTGATGAAGCTACGGTTGTAGCGAAACCCGGTCGGCATAAAGTATATAAAATAAAAGTGGTGTTTACAAAGTTATTGTTTTATTTTAAATTAATAATGTCGCATCACAAAGTATCCGCTTCATATGAACAAATAAAAAATTTTCATACAATGCTGTGACGCTAGAAACGGTTCCATGCCAACTCAGAATCAAGTCATCTCAACAATTCTTTGAGAAGTAATACGAGTTATCAAAAAAATAATCTTAAAATAGCCCATAACCCAAACCTAAAATAACCTTAATTATTATTTTTTATTTTTTTATTTAATCGATAAACCAACGTTTAAGACAAGATTTTTATGCATAGCACAAAGGGTAACAATTATTATAAGCAATAATTATCAGCCTGAAACACTCATCTACACAGTTGGGAGAGCAGCTGACCGGCAATCAGAAGGACACGGGCTCATGTCCCGTTGGCGTCATGTATCTTTTCTCGGAAGATTTTTTCAATGTAGATGAGTGTTTCGGGCTGATAATTATTGCTTATAATAATTGTTACTAAAATAACCTATACAAATCTATTTTTTTCATCACTTTTAGTGACTTCAAAGGAGTGACTTCTGAGTTGGTTTCATTCTGAATTGGTTTCGTCCTGAGTTGTCCGGTAACCCTAAAACAGCCAATGCTGCTAACGAAGCGAGGCGTTTTGAAATGATGTGGTTTTATTAGTTTTTAAATAGCGACTTATGCATTCTACATAAAAAAATATAAATGTATCTATGCATATACATATTTATTTATAATGTATATTTTTAAGCCATTATATTTTCCGTATTGTAAGAAATGGGATGTAAGTATCTGTACTATAAATTTCATGCTTTTTATTTGTTTTGTAGTTTGAAATTTTTTTGTAATTGAATTTTAATTTGCAAAAGCGTTAAAAAGTCAAAAAACAGTTATTTTTAACTATCTAGTAAACCACTACACTACCAATGAATGGTCTCTTCAAAATGATTTTCCTGTACACACTTCGATCAACCATTCAAATTACGTTGATTTACTAATATACAGGGTGTACGACTGAGCCCTAAGCAAACATGGTTAGTTAAATCAACCCTGAGAAGGGATTCAATCCATGGAGTCTAATAGGAAGATTAGTATTTAACAAAAACAACTATTAGTCTGAGCAAACAATATTAGACCAAAAGTTTAAATTGGTTGACAAACTATTCGGTAGGTAAACTCATCACTTGCAATGACATTGCGCCGAACGATTCAACTATGTTTATTGGACATTTATTTACATTTATTTCGATAACTCAACTTTTAGATTTGGCATACCTATTACCTATCAATAATATAAAATAAATATAAATAATATAATAGATAATATTTTATTCGTGACGATGCACGGGGGTGAGAGTAACCTTGCGGCCACTCTTTGCTATTTAAAAACGCTTATGGTCTTCGATACGAGATATGCCCGACCACCAAACAAGATAGGTAATTCACAATTAAGTGGTACTCACGGATGTTATGCCTTCTGGCTTGGTTTTCATTTGGTGACAGTTACAGATGTGTCCATAAGCGCTCGATAATTGGGGTTATTTTATAATCTACGATCTGAGTCACCAGTCGATTTACATAAGAAGTTCACACAAAGCATACGATATAATACGATAGGATTTACACTTTATGTAACGATAGGATAAATAACACTTCAACGTAGAGCGAAATGTCACGATACGTTGATGGTTAGCAACGGACTGACGATATTGCGGTACTTGACACCTGCCTACCGCGTAGGTAGGCATCCTTAATGTGCGGAATTCCAAAAATCTGGATTCCTCCGATCCCGTAGCCAATCGGAGCACAAAACGAATGAAATCCATCAGCATTATGAAACAATATTGTAAGTTATTTAATTAATATTATTAAGGAAAAGATATTGCGTAAAAAAAACTGAAAGAAGTGTGTTGTGGCCGTGTGCACGATCAGTTTCTAATCATCATAATCGCTATGTTTAGTGGCTTAGCAGTGGTATCCGAATTCATGAAGTGAGATTTGTCTGAGTCTTGGCGGCGGATGCGTCTGCCAACTAACTGCCTGGCAGGCCGGATTGGAAGAGACTGTTTAGACTTTTAGACCTGTCCAGCAGGACTCTCCCGGAACATGGCCTTGCACCGCAGTGCGAGGGGTTGATTCATAAGTCAACTCAACTTCTGAATATACTGACCCCCAGATTCTTACATAACCCTCAAACCTTTATCCTTCCCAGAACTTCCACTCCTTCCTTACCTTAAAATGCACTCCACATAAAGGCATAGGACCTGAGGGGAATTATTTTCATCGGGGCCTCATATGTAGAGCTAATGTAAAAAATAAAACTAAATTGTTTTTTTTGAGAAAATCGGCGCTCTTCTACATAAAACCGAAAATATTTATTTGTAAATGTAAATACCTATTTTACTTGTGAATCTTTAATTTTAAGTACCTAACGGTTGCAAATTTAAACGTATGTCACTAGTTTCAAGTCAGTAGTAAGGTATCTTAGTCGTAAGTCACTAGCTATAAGTTTTAGATGTACATAAGTCACTTGTTTTAATTTTAAATCTTAGTTGTAAACCTATCGCATTAATTTTATTGTATTCTCGCATTGATGTACAGCGTTCTTGAGGTGATTTTTCACAAAAATGGCGCTTTATAAATAAGCCAAATTATTATTATTATTCTTTATACACACATAACCTGTACACTTAAGGCTCCGCAACCGGGCCCGAAAAGAAGAAAATGGAGAGATACGAAATAACGAATGTTAGAGGAGAGCGCTAACATTTACAGCGACAAAATCTATGTCGTTTATCTATGTTTTCATACATATAACTTGTAAAATAACTGAAACAAACTTGTTTATAATAATTTTTGGAGCATACTTTGCGATTTTTTTCTATCGAGGTAATTTTATATAATTTGCGTTTCGGCGCGGGCAATGTCTAGATATTATCTTCAAGAATAACATATATTTTTTTAAGAGCTTTAAAACTTAACGTGTTTAAGGGAGATATGTAAGAAATCGGTAGTAATTCGGGTAGCGGGCCCTTAAGCTTATAGTTTACAACTTTCTTACAACTCAGATTAATATCTAGTGACCTACAACTAAGACATATTTAGTGACTAAAACCTATACTTATTTATGGTTAAATTGGTAATACACAATGCAGCTATAATACTTATGATTCATAACTAAGACTAACGACTAACCTACTTACTTACGACGATCGCTGTCAGTGGTAAAATGTAAAGTATATAAAAAAGTCAAGTAACTTAAAGTATACCATATAATAAAATTCTCGGCAGCTGAAGGACCAAAAGCACTATGATTCTGTTAGATAAAAACGCGGTTAAAATCTAAATAGTCTTACCCGTCTTTTGACACCCCTGAAAGGTTGATATCTCGAAAACTCATTTCGATTTTCTGAAAACATCCTTTTCGATACTATATCAATGGATCCGAGACTAAAATGATTTGACGGGATAAGTTTATAACTCCGCGTCATTAGGACGACATGGGAAGGACATTTACTTCCCCATTGTCCTTGGAGTTTCCCATTGTTAGTCCTTTTATTTGCTAACCCTCGCATTGTGCGGGCTCCATGGGAATTTATATGGGACATTTATTACAAGATTAGCCTTTAAGATATTGCCTCAGGTTCCAGTGGGGAAATTAGCAGGAAAGGATTCATTCCGACTCCCAGGATATTTTAGTCATATTTTTAATGTTTAAATTTCATAATCATACAGTGTAAAACCGAAGTACCCAATGGCAGCTATTTTTTTAGGCATAAAACTCATTGGATTTTTTAAATATATTTATTATTTGTATAAAATAATATTATTTCAGTGTATGAATATTTTAAACCTCATTTTAAACTTATATATATTATCATTTTTTTTTATTAGAATAACTCTCTTATATAATAGCTATCGGAGGTTATTCCCATCAGTGTAATGTATCATTGAAGAAGAAAATAATGCCAATAAAAATCTAAACGAAAATAAAAAACACAGAAAAATAAAATGCTAACGGTCGCAACCAGGACTCGAAGCCGATCTCTCGTCTTACCGGTGCAAACGCCTTAATCAACTCGGCCAGTGAGACCTCTCATTTTAAAATTGTTGTCAATCTGATAATTTGACATCAGAATTAAACTTATTATCTTCGACTTTTTTTCCCATAGATTCTGCAGCTACCTAAATGATAACAAATGTTCGAATAACTAGTTTGTACTTAATCTAGATAGTGTACGACAAGAGATTCTGGGTTCGAGTCCGAGTCCGAGAGTTGCGACCGTTAGTTTATTATTTTTCTGTGTCTTATTATTTTTTCATAATTTCGTTTAGATTTATTAGTGTTATCTTCTTCTTCGATGATTTATATTATTGTCTATTAATATGACAGGTAATCTCTCTTGGTGGGTGTTTTTAACGCTCTCTGGTAGGCGCATTAATATTTAAAAATAAAAACTGTTTTATGTTATCACTCCGCACGACAGTTGTTTCGCCTTCCAATGTTATTGTATTAATGAAGTCTTTGATGGTTAAAAATTGCACATTATTAGGCTACTGTTACAAGTCGTTTTCAAATGAATTCAAAAATTTATCGTACACTTATTACGGTTTTGGACCCGGTGTACGATATTTTGCGTAATACAAAAACAAACGCAAAATATTTTAAACAGCATTGAGGAAATGTTAAAATGATAATTACAAATTATAAAGTTTAAAAAAGCGGGGTTTCGTCTATTTATTCTAATTATTATCTGTAATCTATACTATTCTCCATATTATGCAATTCTATTCCTTTCACCGATATAAAATTTCGCACAGTTAAGTATCTAAAATTTTAGGACCTTTTGCAAAATATAGACCCCTCTTTAGCACCTAATTTGATCAGTTATGCTCTAAAACCCTACCATCTACCTACTACATACCCTTCTACCCTAAATCACCCTACCATCCCTATCCATGCCACCTTCTTCCCACCTGGACCAAATTTTGTATAGATCAATTTCTTGAGGGCTACAGGGGCCCACACATTAAAAAACACATGTATATAAGTGGGTATGTATATTTTCCATATTAATTCATGTACAGGAACATTTAAGATTTAACATGATATTAAGTTTTGGAACATTTAAGATTTAAATTAAAAAATTACTTCGTTTGTACCTCTTTTATTTTTTACAAAACCAACATATTTCGTGAGCAATGCTCACTTCTTCAGGGTTTTTTATTGATACTCAATAAAAAAAGTGGTAAAAACGAAGTAGTTTTTTTAATTTAAATCAAAATGGTGCCACAAATTAGAAGAAGACATTTAAGATTATTTTCGGTTGATAATTTTCTAAAATTTCCAACCGGAACACTCCAAATCGCATCAGAACATCTTCAATCCCGGACGAGGTCGAAGGGGACACGTTCACATTAATTTAACAAAAAACTAACCTGCCGTCAAAAAGCAAATAGCAAAAATATTTATTTTGCATGCCAAAGATAGAAATTTATACCTTTGGTCGGTTGAAAAACTAATTCCGTCTTTGAATTCTATAAAACAAACCATGTAGGAAATATATAAAATCAAAGAAGGTAAAGAGAAAAAATATTTCTCCGTCTGAAGGTTTACTAAAATAAATGTTATAAAGTTATATACCTAACAAAAAGGTTTAAAAAAATTAAAGTATACATTTTAAAGAAAATGGATTACGCTCTGAATTGACGAAGCTTATTAAAATGTATTTTGGAGCTCTCGCTAAGCTGTAAGAACCTCTCTTCACAACTATATATCGACATCTGAAGCGATTCTATTCAGGAACAACTTAACAATTCCCCACTGGCAGAATCACCTACATTTCTACAGGTTGGTCCTGCAGGAAGGAAGATAAAACAATCTATACCGACACTGCCTTAGATAGTCATCGGGAACACAGAATATAGAGACTTGTGTCTTGTGTTCTACAAAATGACAGTTCTCTAAACAACCCCTTGGAAGTCTAAAGAAGTGCCCCTCCCTTCTAGGCTGTAGGGAGTGCAATCCTAGCATGCCCAACAGAAAGTTAAACACTGTGGGTTAAACCACAGGTCTGCACAATAGTTACAAGAAAGCTTACACATATAATTAATTTGCCTTTAGTACAGCGTATACAAAACCTTCTATCAAAAAATATTTAATCTTTCCACGAACTTACCTTTAGAATTGTTTTGTAAAGACGTGCTTAGGCTATGAATTATTTCCTTACCTGAAACAAAAGAAAAACAATATTATAATGAGTACACATTTACTTTGAAATACCAAAATATTGTACAAATTTCGTTGATTTTCAAACCAAATCAAAGCCACTGTTACCAACAATACAAAAATTTCTTGTTTGGCGAATAATGTCTGTGTAATTTTACATAAATAACTTAAGCAGAAATGTAAAAGCCTCTTTACGAGGAAGTTTTCATTCTTTGTTTATTCGTGAAATTATAAAAAATATATATTCCGAATACTGATTATTAAAAGCAAAATAATATACATTTCCACTCCTATTATTACCCAAACAATGGAATTCAATCAAATAACAGAAAGCCAGCAAGAATCTTGTATTTATGTGAAAACATATTAGTATAAAATATGTGAGATGTGAAAAAAATTCTATTAAATTTTGTCACCAGGCATAGAAACAATGCATACAACCCTTATAAAATGTTTGAAGCCCTTCGTTTTGGTTGTTTGTGTAAATAAATAAAAAATATGTTCCATACTAAACCTCTCCCTTCGTAATTTCGAGCAACGGAGGCTTTGTGAATTAAAATTCTTTGATGAATAATTATTTTTTTCATTATAGGAAAATACAACTGGAAAAATACGTACGTTGAACCGTTTGTTACTTCAAGAAATCAGGCACATAAACACAGGTCTTTTGTTTTTAATTTTACGGATTTTTTTTCTATTGAAACTTCAAGAATAAAATAAAATAATATAAATTATGAATAAAAATTATTATTAAATTATTATTAAATAATATTTATATTATGCATATTAAGAGCGTATAACCAGCCAGCAGCCGAAAATCCACATTTCGTCGAAAGTTACAATGAGAAATATTGATTATTCTCCGTACCAGCTTTTTAAAAATATAACTCAATATCGATTTTATTTCATTCCAAATTTGCTTTAATTTATACCTGCATCAAAAAATGCTGAAAGGCGTGATGATAAAACTATTAAAATAATGTACTTTTTCTAATTATTTTTTGATTATAAGTATTTATCATTTTTCAATAATGTCTAAGTTAAATAATAAGAAATTAAAAAAAATCTGAAATATTTTACAATAAAAAAACACATAAGTTTGTTGTAGACCACTTTTATTTTAAAACACTCTACCGGTTTCAGAAGCACCCTTCCTTCGTCAGGAGAATATTATAAACTAAACTATGATATAGAATGTTAGGTGTTTGAGTGGGAGGTGAGCAAAGGGGTGGGGGTAATTGCGGGATTTCCGGAAAGAACAAGAGTGTTTTAAAATAAAAGTGGTCTTAAACAAATTTATGTGTTTTTTTATTGTAAACTAGCTGGGTTACCCGGCTTCGCTCAGGACAACATTCGAGAGTGTTCTGGAAAGTTTCACACTGATGATCCCGATTCCCTATTCCCGAACATTCCACAATTTTCCAGAATGTTCCTGGATGTTCTGGAACGTTATAGAATGCTCTCAAATACTCTGACTGGGGTGTCCGGCTTCGCTCAGGGAGTTGATGTGAGATTAAATTGACGTTCGAATCCACGACGGATCTTGCTTTATATACCCTACATGGGTAGCCCCGTACAAAAAAGACTTCAAATGTTCCAGAATAATGTTTCAGATCATTCCACAACATTCAGGAGTGTTCTGGAATGTTCCACAATGATCGAGGATGTTCCGGTATGTTCCTGAACGTTACATCCTATACCCGAACATTCCACAACATTCCAGAATGTTCCGAAATGTTCTGGAATGTGGTGGAATTCTCAAGAATACTCTGGAATGTTTTGAACTGTTCTAGAAATTTTAAGGGGGCGAAACTTCCAGCCCTTATATCTTTAAAAGCACGCCCTTCAGGTAAAAACGGGAAATTTCTTCATAGATGGGAAGGGCTACCACACAATATAACTCCCGGTATCGTATCGGGACTCGTCTTTGAGTTTTATCGGCATGCACATTGTACACTTTTTTTAATAATGTATATTGAAGATTAAGATAATCCAAACATCTAGAACTTTCCAGAGCCTTCCAGACTCACCGACACTCTCCGCCACTCATTTCCGAAAGCTTCTAGAACCTTCTCCTTCCATAACATCCTAGAGTATGCAGGGAACCTTCCAGATCTGTCTAGAACATTTTAGACTCACCGACACACTCCACCGCTCCTTCCAGAACTTTCTACAGCTTTATCAAACCTTATAGAACTTTCCGGAATCATCTAAACTCCCGACGTACTTTCTTTCTAGAGCTTAATCAAGCCTTCTAGAACTTTTCGGAACCTTCCAGACTCACCGACATACATCCGCCACTCCTTCCAGAACTTTTTACAGCTTTATCGAACCTTATAGAACTTTTCGGAACCTTCTAGAATCACCTACGTACTCCGCCACTCCTTCCAGAATTGTATACTGCTTTATTGAACCTTCTGGACTCACAGACATACTCTGCAAATTCTTCCAGAATTTTCTACAGATTTATCGAACCTTCTTAAACTTTTCGAAACTTTCTAGACTCACCGACATACTCCGCCACTCCTTTCAGAACCTGTTAGACTTGCCGACATACTCCGTCACTCCTTCACGAACTTTGTTCAGATTTATCGAATCTTATAGAACTTTACGGAACCTTCTAGACTCACCTACGTACTCCGCCACTGCTTCCAGAATTTTATACTACTTTATCGAACCATCTAGACCTTTTCGGAACCTTCTAGACTTACGGACGTACTCCGTCACTACATCCAGAACTTTCTACAGCTTTATCGAACCTTATAGAACTTTCCGGAACCTTCTAGACTTGCTGACGTACTCCTCCACTCCTTCCAGAACTTTCTACAGCTTTATCGAACCTTCTATAACTTTTAGGTACGTTCTAGACTCACCGACATACTCCGCCATTCCTTCCAGAATTTTATACACCTTTATCGAACATTCTAGACCTTTTCGGAACCTTCTAGACTCACCGACATACTCCGCCACTCCTTCCAGAACTATCTACGGCCCTATCGAATCTTCTAGAACTTCCTACAGCTTTATCGAACCTTCTAGACTCACCGACATACTCCGCCATTCCTTCCAGAATTTTCTACAACTTTATCGAATCTTCTAGATCTTTTCGGAACCTTCAAGACTCATCGACCTACTCCGCCATACCTTACAGAACATTTTACACCTTTATCGAACCTTCTAGACCTTTTCGGAACCTTCTAGACTCACCGCTCACTCACTCACTCACTCACTACTCCGCCACTCCTTCCAGAACTATCTACGGCCCTATCGAACCTTCAAGAACTTCCTACAGCTTTATCGAACCTTCTAGACTCACCGACATACTCCGCCATTCCTTCCAGAATTTTCTACAACTTTTTCGAATCTTCTAGATCTTTTCGGAACCTTCTAGACTCATCGACCTACTCCGCCATACCTTACAGAACATTTTACACCTTTATCGAACCTTCTAGACCTTTTTGGAACCTTCTAGACTCACCGACATACTCCGCCACACCTTACAGAACATTCTACAGCTTTATCGAACCTTCTAGAAGTTTCCGGAACCTTCTAGACTCACTGACATACTCCGCCACTCCTTCCAGAACTATCTACAGCCCTATCGAACCTTCCAGAATTTTCTACAACTTTATCGAACCTTCTAGACTCACCGACATACTCCGCCATTCCTTCCAGAATTTTCTACAACTTTATCGAATCTTCTAGACCTTTTCGGAACCTTCTAGACTCATCGACCTACTCCGCCATACCTTACAGAACATTTTACAGCTTTATCGAACCTTCTAGTAGTTTCCGGAACCTTCTAGACTCACTGACATACTCCGCTACTTCCTCCATAACTTTCTTCAGCATTATCGAACCTTCTAGAAGTTTCCGGAACATTCTAGACTCACCGACATACTCCACCACTCCTTCCAGAACTTTGTACAGCCCTATCGAACCTTCTAGAACTTCCTACAGCTTTATCGAACCTTCTAGAAGTTTCCGGAACCTTCTAGACTCACCGATATACTCCGCTACTCCCTCCATAACTTTCTTCAGCATTATCGAACTTTCTAGAACTTTCCGGAACATTCTAGACTCACCGACATACTCCTCCACTTCTTCCAGAACATTCTAGAGTTTTATCGAATTTTCTAGAAGTTTCCGGAATCTTCTAGACTCTTCTTGAATTTTCCAGAGTCTTCCTAGAACTTTCAGCCTTTATATCTTCAAAAGCAAGCCCTTTAGGTAAAAACGAATACCCTTATTCCCTAGGGGGGATAGAGATCTACCATACCATATTACTCTCTTGATCGTACCGGCACTCGTTTCTGAGTTTTTGCGTTCCGCACGTTTTTTTGGACTTTCTTTTATAATATATATTGATTATGGCGAGCCACAAAGTTAATGCTTTTTACAAATATGAAATATATTAGTTTGTAAGTGCGCAAATAAATACACAAACGGACAAACTCTCACCAAGAGACACATGTACGTATATATTTTTTAATGATTTTATTTAAACTTAAATTAAAATTCTAAAACATGCGATACTTGGAAAATATATTGATTTATTTTACTGCATGATTAAATTATTTGAAATGGTTGTGGTATAATACAAAATCTTTTTTGAAAATTTAACAAATCTGCCAACGATCTGTGGTTATAACCTTATTATACTAAAAGTAAACATTTTTTCTTAAAATTTAAAACATGCGAATTCTAGATAAAAGAACAATCTTTCGAAATCAATTTATATTTTTTTGTGGAAATGAGTCAATACATCTAAAATCTGATTTAAAAATGACGTATTTCTGGTTTTCTCTGGTTAAAATCTCTCTTAAAATCCATTCAGTTGTTTTTGCGTGAAAGAGTAACAAACACATGTACATCTATACAAACTTTCGCGTTTATAATATTAGTAAGATAAGATTACATATTGAAACACCATTCATTATGTGAGCATTGGAAGAACACGGTAGGACTCAATTGTGAAGACAATCATCCCCTGATATCGTAAGATCACGTTCAAATCCCGATTGCGACAATAAATTTATTGAAGTGAAAACTTTTTAGCACCGTAGTGAATTGAAACTCAATGAAACAAAAAATAGCGACACTCAAAAGAGACAAACACATACATATATAGGATTTAGCCTGCGAAAGAATGAGCTAGTATAATCGGTCTCCTCTTTGTGCGGTGCTTCGTAACCTTCCCACTCTTGTCTAATTGATTTACTGAAGGTTACATTTTTAACGCGTGTGAATTGCACACTCCAATTTTTATTTGTTTTGAAGTGAAACTTCTTTAGCACCGTTGTCATTTGAAACTCAATGAAACGGAAACGGCATTAAAAAAGACAAACACATACATCTTTAGGATTTAGTCTGTGAGATAATGCGATAGAATGAAAACTTACGCATTGCCGCTTTGATTATGAGCTCACTTTTCAAGACTCCTATTGGTTGAGATTGTGTGGGTGAAGGTTTCGCTTATACCGAAAAATAAGTTTTTATTAAAAATGTGCCATAATAACATCTATTTTCGCCCTTCGTTGTAAAAAGTAACGTCTTATTTCCGAATCTCTTCTTTATTTTTCGCATAGTTTTTTTTCGATAGAACCTTGCGAACACTTTACGATGAAGGTTGAATTTGATATTTCTAAGAACAAGTTGGGGAATCAACTTGTTAATATTTTATGCTTCTGCCAGTATATTCACAACAACTTCATAATTAGTTATTTTCAGATGAGAAAACTTTCGTGGGAAAGGTACTTAGAAAGATGTTATGGATTAAAATCAAAATCTTAAAAGGCTTTTGTTAGCTGAGAACAAATAATAACAATCAAAGTACTTCATAATTGAAATCTCAAATAATTTATTTGTTCATATGAAGCGGATACTTTGTGATGCGACATTATTAATTTAAAATAAAACAATAACTTATCTTTTTTATCGATATCTTTCTTAACGTTTTTATCGACAACAAGAAGGCCTGGCCATGGGGGCAGCGACATCGCCTCTCATCGCTGATATATTCATGGACAATTTAGAGAATAATATTTTTAATAGTAAATCACCATTATTACAAAACTTATTATTATGGAAGAGGTATGTTGACGATGTTTTCTGTGTTTGGTTAGGAACCAAGAGACAACTCAACTCCTTCCTGCTGCTAATAAACTCCTTCCATAAACAAATTAAATTCACCTTAGAAATAGGAACCAATTCTACCTTAAACTTTTTAGATCTAACGTTATCGATAATAAATAATAAAATTGAATATAAAATCTACCGCAAACCGACGTTCACCGATATAACGATTCACAATTCCTCTAACCATCCCAACTCCCATAAACATTCAGCGTTTCATTCCATGACACATAGATTAGTTACAGTCCCTTTATCAAATACCAACTTTGCAATAGAACTATCTACGATCAAACAAATAGCAATAAATAACGGTTACAACCCAAACATAGTCGACAACATTCTAAATAAAAAATTAAAGAAATTATCCACAAGTAAATTTTTATACAACAGTCCACCTCATAATAATAATATACCAAGTAATAATAATCAACCGTATCAATGGCGTAGAATCCTGTATATCAATAATTTCTCTCAAAAAAGTGTTAAAAATCTCCCATCAGAAATCAAACCAGCATTTTACACTAATAATAATCTAGGCAAACTTTTAATGAACGGTAAAGATAAGGATGATAGCTTATCTCACTCGGGAATTTATTCGCTTCCATGCAGTGACTGCTCAGTTTTTTATATTGGTAAAACAGCGCGCAACATAAACACCCGTGTCAAAGAACATCTCAGATGTCTACACAGCTCTGGATTCTCAGAATTCGCAAACCACTTGATCGAAAAAGATCATAAATTTGACAAAACAGCCGGCGCCAAACTGATTCATAAAAACAATATCGGTGTAAGATTGGATAATTTAGAGGCACTTGAACTTAGGAAAGCCATAAACACTAATAGTAAGGTAATTAATAATCAACTAAATTTAAATAAAGGTCCCATACTAAGATTGTTCCCTATTGATAAAGAACACGTCCGTTCCCTTCCCATTTCTCCATCTATGTCTTCTTCCTCCCCCTACACTTGACGAGTCCAGCCCATGATATATTATAACACACATGTAACCTAATGTTAGTAGAGAATTATACTGCCCTGATGAAGCTACGGTTGTAGCGAAACCCGGTCGGCATAAAGTATATAAAATAAAAGTGGTGTTTACAAAGTTATTGTTTTATTTCAAATAATTTAATTCTTCATTCTGTGGCTTCGTGTGTTGTTCAAGTGGCGCGATCCAAACCATACGAAAAAGATTCACTAGTAAGATGTAATGTGTATGCCAGTGTATGTTATTTTATATATTTATCTGTTATTTTAATCGCCAGTGCAGCATTTACATTGGGTACATATGGGTTAGTAATGAACAATGGGTTGCAAAACTAATTTGTTACATTACGGTGTTTTACAATTGGATAAAATTAAAATAATGATAAAAAACACTGAAATTATGAGAAATAATATCTTTGGTATATTCCAAAGATATTGAAATATAAGTAGGTGTGCTATCTGCAGTTTTTACCAGGTGGGACTGCGCTTCCGGGTGTCGCCGATATTGTTTACCAGTTAACAAATAAACTAAATGAATGAATAAATAACGAATAAACCAAACAAACGTTAAACTAAATGAACGCATTATTTCCGTATTCAAAATATATTCTTAACCAATACTAATGCACATCTTAAAAAAATCAATGAAATGAACAAATTCTTTTAGTATGCAAACTACTCTAATTAGGGCGTAGTCCACCGACTGTTGCGCGAACACCATAGCATTATCTCTTTTGTATTTGAATATCTTTGGTATATTCATATGCGACTTGTAGGCGAGGAATTGACGAGTGTGGTACATAATTTGTTTGTGAATGGCGACATTGAAATAGGTTACAATTTTGAAGGCGGGTATGGGTACCGCCGCCCCGGGAGCCATTTATTGAGTAACTAACTCCTCTGCCGTAGGTCACCCCAAGTGGTTCTCTACGTTTGGTGACTTAGCAGGGGTGCCGGGTTCATTGGGTCAAATTTGGAGGCGGATGCGTCTGCCCACTAGCTGCATGGCAGGCCGGATCAGGATAGAGTGGTTGAGGGAGTCCCTTTGACTTCTCCAGCCATACTCTCTCGGAAGACCGCCTTGCACCGCAGTGGCAGGGATGGATTCATACGTCTGTCATTCCTGGACTTCCTTCCAGATTCCTACCCACCCCTAATACCCTTGAACTTCCTTTCGAGAACTTCCTCTCATTCCTTTCCCAAAAAGACCCTCCACATAGCATCCCCAAAGATCACATAGGCCCTAAGGGGAATTATTTTCCTCAGGGCCTTTATGCCGAGTGATTCCAGTAGATACTCAACCCGTCTGCTTGGTTCAATATATTCGCACCTCACAATCGGGAAGTCCGATTTCGAGAGTAAATTCTGAAACTGTCACTTTGGATCGAGATTGTAAAATATCTATGCAAGATAGCTTTCATATTTTAAAGGCAATAAGAAGCATTATTTCGTTCTCTTTCTGGTTAAAAGAAAAATACATTTGTTTGCATGAGAGGAAGAAAG
This sequence comes from Limnephilus marmoratus, assembly GCA_917880885.1. NCBI lineage: Eukaryota > Metazoa > Arthropoda > Insecta > Trichoptera > Limnephilidae > Limnephilus > Limnephilus marmoratus. The sequence goes on along the minus strand of OU862924.1, from coordinate 23,470,617 downwards.
ATATATAGCTTTTAAAATGTAAGGTCGCTCGGGACGTTTTTGGTCTTATGAAAGTATAACGCGATTACGTGTTTTGGGATGTATTTATCCCTAAACAAGCAGACTGGTTAAATTGACTAAACTCAGGAGTTCGCAACATTCAAACTCCGAATTTAATATTTAAATAAACAAAAATTTTAACATAACAAAAAAACGACTTAAAAAAATGCACTAAAAAGTAAAAAAATAATTTCGTGTTCTTCTACAACGTTATAATCAACTTACCTTTTCTACTCATCAATATGTACGTACGATTGTTATTTTTGGAGTCGAAATTAAAATTTGACTACACGGGAAGCAAGCACCAGCTTTCAAATAAAAAAAGAATCATCAATATCGGTTTACCCAGTCGAAAGTTCTGAGGTAACAAACATAAAAAAAAAAAATAAAAAAAATAAATAAATAAAAAAAAATAAAAAAAATATAGTCGAATTGAAAACCTCCTCCTTTTCGAAGTCGTTTAAAAAAGAAGCGTAGGTCGTCCGTTGATGATCCACGAGAACATGTATATTTAAGGTATTTAAAAAAAAAAATAGTTAACTTATTCTTAGGAGAAATTTATATTTAAATTTCTCTGAAGTCTCTAAACATTTTTTTTATTATATTCATGCAAATACGATCTTCAATACCAACAAGTATTCTTAAGCCCGCTTTTCACTGAATATTCGAGTTTAAGAGTTTGGCAAACCATTCAAAAAGCTGTAAAACTTCTTGGAGGATCAAACACTGACCGCATTGTAAGCCACCCTAACGCAGCTACTACTCACCGCAATCTTGATTGTCCCCCTACAATCCAAACTCATTTCACCAGAAGCAAAAAGTTGAAACAATTCACACAGCGAAATCGTAAATCGATTCAATTGAAAGCAAATCCAATGTTTCAAAACAACTACATTGTGTCAACATTATTATCAGACGAGAAAATCATAAAAAATAACAAGTAACACCAACTTAAAGACCTACAGGCAACAAACCGGAATATAATGAATATGAGGAAATCAACAAACAGAGTCAATCAAAAAAATGTGGAGAATTGAACGTGAGGATTTTTTTATGTCAATACAGCACAAAATTCTGCAAATGCTCCCAACCGCCTGGAGCCAGTGAGACTATGGCATCCCCAATCGGGTTATGTTGTGAGGCTGAAGGTAAATGGGGAGAGGAAAGAGATTTGGATGAGAAAGATGGGAAAGTACGAGAACCTGGCTTTCAGATCCAGTCACCAAGCACGGCTAAAGTCATTTCAAGCAACGTTTTAATTCTGAAGCGTCTTACACCAGAACAATGCAAATTTATCTTTGTGTTATTTTTAATTATCATATTATCAAAACGTCCTCCGGTTCGCTAATCGAGAGCTTTACCTCTCGACCACGGAGACCGATGGGTAAATCAGAGATGGGGAAATCATACAGTCCGCCTTAGAATAGGAATCCCTAATGAGGAGGACAGATAGTATGCCATTACTTAACCACATTACGTAGCCCCGTTTTCAGTTCAACCTATTGTTCCAACCTAAAAGCTGACCTGATTTAATACACCAAATAATTTTTATTTTATTCAAATGATATTAAGTTTTTTTTTTTTTTTTTAATATTGTACAACAGATTTTTATCCAATTACTGTACAATTTTCTCATTTTGACAGTCTTAACACCTAGGAAGATGATTATTATACAAAAAAAATCTTAAGGCTATCTAACGAAGAGTTATATATATCTAGTGTTTCCGATATTTCGTTCAACAGCACCATTCCTCTTGTCATGCTATGCTGTGCTAGAACATCTGTTCTGCCGTATGGTATTTCGGTAGTTCTGTTATTTAGCCTAATCTGTTTACGTAACAGCTGTTTCGGCGTTCGAAAACAATTTTAACACAGTTGTCAGGTCACGCACAATGTACTAACTTATTTTTTTCTAAAAACTAAACACAAAACCGTTAAAAAGGCAAACCAAAAACAAATCCATACAAAGGCTAAGCAATTCAAAATTGTTAGCTACAAATAACGATCTCCTATAGTCATAACAATAGGACGGTTGCGAGCTTTTGAAAGCAGATGAACTGAACTGAACTAACTAAATCCAGATTCAACAAGATATCGGTGGAAAAAGCACCATAAGATTATTTTGTCCTCTCCCAAACCTTTTTTTTTTACAAAAATGCTATAATTTTGTATTTGTATCGAAGAGACATGCCTTGAAACCGACTGAAAAACGCTGATCTGGACATTAACAATCCTACATAAAATAATTAAATCGATGAAAACTAATCGATACAGAAGTAGCTAAAAAAATTGTCCTATTCAAAGAGGCTTCGTGAAAAAATATAAACCAAATTCTTGCATGAACAGACCGTGCAATAATTACAATAAAAAATACATGATAATATCAAAAGACGACATCTTCAATTGAGAGCTGAATAAATAAATAAAATACTATTTTATACTTTTGAATGTAGCTATAACTTTGTGGTTATTCCACTCTTCATAATTCCCTGGCAACTTCAAACGAAGTAACATTGTTTCATTTATTTAAAATTCAACTTTTTAAATAAGTCGTGAAAACTTTTCTGTTGCCATTCAACACAATAATTCAGTTATGTTTGTAGTGTCCGACCGAAACAGGATTTTCTACCGAAACCGAATCTTCGGTAGCCGTCTCAGTTTCGGCCGAAACCGAAACCGAAACTTTTTTAGACGTGTTAAAAATCTATTGGTTACTGACATTTGGCTTACTTTTTACACTTATACAAACAGTTAATTACCAGAGAAAACCAGAAATATGTCATTTTCAAATCAGATTTTTGACGTATTGACTCTTTTCCACAAAAAATTATAAATGGATTTCGAAAGATTGTTCTTTTATCTAGCATTCACATGTAATAAATTTTGAGAATTTTTTTTAATTTTTAGTATAATAAGGTTATGCCATAGGTCGTTGGCAGATTTGTTAAATTTTCAAAAAAGATTTTGTATTATACCATACCCATTTCAAATAATATAATCATGCAGTAAAATAAATCAATACATTATCTAGCAAACGCATGTTTTAGAATTTTAATTTTAGTTTCAATAAAATCATTAAAAAATATGTACGTACATGTGTTTCTTGACGAAAATTGGTCCATTTGTGTATTTATTTGCGCACTTACAAACTAATATATTTCAGATTTTTTTAACACTCTTATTAAATTTAGACATTATTGAAAAATGATAAATACTTATAATAACAAAAATAATTACAAAAAGTACATTATTTTAATAGTTTTATCATCACGCCTTTCAGCATTTTTGGATGAAGGTATAAATTAAAGCTAATTTGGATTGAAATAAATTCGAAATTGAGTTATAATTTTAAAAAGCTGGTACGGAGAATAATTAATATTTCTGATTGTAACTGCCCTACACGATCGTAAGAACAACTTTCGACGAAATGTGGATTTTCGTCCGCTGGCTGGTAAAGCGCTCTTAACATGTGTTAAATGAAATTTAAAAAAAAACAATACTTGAAGTACGTGAAATTTTTTTTATATTACTAAACATTAACAAACATGTTAACTACTTCTTGGAACAAAAATTTGTCAATAATCAACACTTACGAGTATATACATTGTAAAGGAAGGACCTCATCAATTGAGTGTTTTAATTTAAATTGCGTTTACAATCACAACATTCAAGTCTAAATTTACCATTTATTGAGATCTTTTGCAGAGTTTCGGTGTGGCCGAAGGTTCGGCAAAAAATCTGCCGAAACCGAAGCTGATGCCGAAACAAGATTTTTTTGCCAAAACCGAAACCGAACCTTCGGTCGGTCACTAATTGTTTGGCATCCAATCATCTCATTAAATTATGGATTTTGTTTTGTGTTTTGTATAATTAGTTTTGTTCTATTAATTCTGGTAATTTCTTATCACAAGAAGATTATAACCATAATTGGTTATTCGTAATTCAGAGTAAAATTTTCCATCCTTAGTCAAGCAGGAAAACACACAAAGAATAAAACAACATTGCAAAACTTACAGCAAAACATGAGAAATATTACGTTCTACTTCATGAAAGCAGAGAAATACAAAGATACTCATGCGTTGTCTGTACACATTTTTTGTCCATAAACATTCTGTTCTCTTGGACGTGGAAAGATAAAAACTCTGATACCTTCATACATAGGTACTTCATTCAAGTTATATAGGTTGGCAGTACATACGTCACTCAGTCATCCATCCCCCTAAGGGCTGTCAGTTGTAAATCCGTCTTTTAATTTTCAGATTCAAGATTTTTTTCATTTGTGTAAAGGAATTTCTGCGTAGTCCTCTTTTTTCATATTCGTAAAGAAGAATTTTTGGTGGAGTGAGGGTGTTAGCCTGAAGTTTAATCAATTCACGAGTCCAAAAATTTTCGTTAAGGTTTTTTGTAATGTTTATTTTTTTTTAACTCCAATTAAATTATGATAATTGGTACATTCAGAAGCTAAGCACTACAAGTATCAGAGGAATTGATTTGCTACGTACGGTGACTTAGCACGGGTGCCCGGGTTCATGGGGTAAGATTTGTCAAGGTCATAGCAGTGGATGCGTCTGCCCACCGATGGCGGGCCAAATCGGAAGAGGCCGGTTGAGGGAGATCCTTTCACATCTGCAGCCTCATTCTGTCGACCCATCGTCTTGCAACGCAATTGGAGATATGGATTTAAACGTCCATCGCTACTGGAGGTACAGATCCCCAGATTTCTACCCACCACCCATCACAGTTTTTTCATTTCCAGAACTTTCTTTCATTAAAAAGACCCTCCATACGGCATCCTCAAAGATGACACGCTCTAAGAGAAATTATTTTACTCGGTTAAAAGTCCGAAGACAAAATTTTAAGGTTGGTATCTAAGGGAACGTACCCATACTACGTGACACGTTTAGGGGGGGGGGGGGGGGTCTTCAAAATGTCACGCTTGGTACAAAAGAGCGGCGGCGGGCTTAGGTTTTTGGTCACCGGGTAGGAGTTTCAACCGCCCGAAACCAACGGATCTATGACATCCCAAATGCTATGAAAATGGGAAGGAGATTGGGAAAGACAAAGGATGGGAAGTACCTACCTGGCTACTCGACAGAACTCAAAACTTAACACGGCTAAAGCAGCATTTTAGGCCAGAATACGGATAATAAATGTTCTGGAAATTAATCTACATAATTAAACGAAAATGTCAAAAAGTGCCGCATGCGATGGAAAATTAGAATAACATTTTTCATAATTCAAAATGTTTGTGCATACAGTTTACGTTCGAAGGCTGCGGAACTCTGATTAAATAAACTCGAAATTGTTTTGAATTTAAGTGTGATTTTCAAAATAAGAACTGACTTTGGACAAATTCAGAAAAACGATAAAGAACTACATGTAATTAAAATATTTAAAAAAATATATTATTTTAATTATCATTTTCAAAATTGGATATTAACTAATAAATAACTTAATGATTTTTTAACCGCTTTAAGTAGTCGCCATTACCTTTTGATTGCAAAGAAGGCAGTGAAGCTCCCTGCAACTTTGCAGAACTGAGCAATTGAGGATTTCCCATACCCCTTAGGAGTTAGGAGTGTATGCAACACAATACCTTTTTGTATGGAGTTCTCTTAGAGGCAAGCACGACGCTCCGCCAAATGTATGGAAGCTTTTAGCCTGATATCACAATATGACTGCAGTCTCTCAGATAAGAAATTCTATGTGCGAATACGTTTTTTTTTTGGTTTTCATTTGATGTATTAACTTTCAACATTCTGATCGCTAACTAGTATGGCATTCAAGAGAGTTGATTTCGAGTTATAATTATAAAATATATACGGTGTTTGGAAAATTGTGCTACGAGCGGAAAACTGGGATATCTAAATCAAATCGAAAGGAACAATGACATTTTTTTTTAAATATTTTCATTTTTTTTCAGAATCTTAATTAAAAAAATATTGGAGCCAGGTCCACGCCTCGACATTTTTTAAAAGTCAATAAAAAGTTGATAGTAACTCCGTAACTACCGATTTTTATTTTATTTACCGTAAATTTTGAACTCGATTCACTCAAAAACGAAAGCTTTCCATTTAGATTCACTAAAGGTTAAAAAGTTACGCCACAAAATCGATTCCAAATGTGATGTAGATACGAAATTGTCAGTTAATAGTATTTTTAATTTTTACTAAATCGTTTGAGTTTGTTTGGCTAGTGTTGCCTACGTATATCGATTTCTTATTTAATCCCTGTCAATATTGGTCTGGCATCCAGCAGTAATACAGTGCTCGGAAAAACGGTTTAAAATTATTGGAAGTCACGCCTATCGCTTCGATATTGTAAAGTTATCGTTTTCACTATGCTAGACTCTCTGGAAATTTCAATCGAGAAAAAATGAATGCAACTCAAGATGCCAAAGCTGACTGTTCGAGTGTTTTCTTTTGCTTTAGAAGATTCAAACAAACAGATTTTCTACTTCACAGTTAAGATAACGTAAAAGCTAGTAATATCATCGCAGAATTTCCTTTGTGTGGAATATGGTGTCAAGTTAACCAACGTGGAACAGTGGGTATTACTAGTTAATATCACGAGGTATTATATTATAAACAGGAGAGTTGGGCCATGGTGTATTATGCAAAACGCTCAGGAATCAAGCCCAAAGCATTGTAAGGTAAGTAACCAACTGTGATGGCTTCGGGGAAAGTGCGCAAAGGGAATTAAATTCTACCGAGGCTGCGGGTAAGACCTCGGTTTTCCATACTAGCTTATAATATGTAGGGCATAAATATAATACATTTTGTATCAAATTGATTTCAAAATTCTAGGCTGGTGAGGTTGGCGTGACATGGGAAAATGTTTAATTAAAATCGTCCTATTTCAAGATGTGATATTAATTTCGTTGAACGAGAGATGTCGTGGTGTAAATCGACCTCCGTGGTCTAAGGGTAAGACTGTCGATTAGTAAATTAGCAAGCGGGTTGAAATTCTAGCATGCGTAAGTAAATATTATTTAATTATTTTGTCTTGTTAATACAATAAATCATTATTACACCAAACTCTTTTAAACATACATATAAAGAAGAGGGTTTCAGTGTGGGTGTTGTTTTAAACTAATCTAGGTTTTATTCTGAGATTGATGAATTTTGCATACCTATTTGACATTCAAAACAGGTGAATGGTAAGTGTCTATTTGAGATTTCGAATCCCCCACCCCCTTCTTTCGTACCCCATTTGAAGCAGAAATTAACTCACTAATTTTACTTTACAAACCCTCCGACGTTGTTGGTATATAAATAACCAGTATAAACAGTTTTTTCTATCGGACACATCTACCGGATCTGCCGGATTTGCCCTGATGATGGACACTGCAACGCTGTCCGAAACGTTGGCTAAAGAAGGAGGTAACGCAACACGGCACAACACCCCAAAAACAAATAACGAAAATACTTTTGGCCGTGAAAATCTTAAAACGTTACAGTGTTTATTCCAATTCTTTTATATAACTAGACACAAATAGACGTTTTTTTCGTTTTTTGTTTTTTTGGGGTGTTATGCCGTGTTGCACTACCTCCTTCTTTAGCCAACGTTAGATCATCAGGGCAGATGTGGTAGCGCAACACAGCATAATACCTCAAACACAAATAGATGTGTATAATTTCTGCAATTTTTGCATATTCGAGTATTGAATAATTATTTATTTCTTATCACTTTTACCAGTGTATTTTATTTTATTGTGTGCTTTTGTTGTTACATTTTTGTTATTGTATTATATTTTCTTCGTCGTTTTAGTTTTGAAGTATTTAAAATAGCTGTGTAAATTATTTGCTACAACTTATAAACTAGAATGCAAAAGCCCGTTTGGGCATGTACTAAATAAGTAAATTTATTTAGTATCTCCATATTACAATATAAGCAATCATTGATACTTTTTTCAACTAGTAGAGCTAACTATGTTGATGAAACTATTAACTCTGGAACTCTGGATGTGTAAAATGAACGTTAGTTAGATTTATTTATTTTATGTATTTATTACAAAAGATACATTTATACAGCAAAATAACATAATAATAATATTTCAAAATAACTGTAAATATTAAAATGTACAAGTGTTATTATGTCTTGTTTGTCTATATTAGTTCCTAGCTAGGCAGATTGCCCGTTCTAAGGAACCAAATGCTGGTGAAAAATGCAAAAAATGTATTCTGTGGAAAAAAAAATATAGTGTTTTTTTTTTGTAGATTAAATATAAACTAAGTTTTTACTGATTAAAAGTTAAGCATGTAAAATTTTAAGTTTTAAGTGACATTATTCAACAATTTTTCAGACTCGGCCCTACCTAAGCCAATCAACCATTTATTTATTATTGAACTGATGCATGTCATTTTGCATGTTTTAATATTTAATTCTGGGGGAATTTTACTATATAATTTCAGTTCAAGGTATCAAATTATATTTTTGAAAGTACCTATACATATATATACTAAATGGAAAAAGCCTTTCTTGTAAAATTATACAACACTTCTTGGTGAAATTTTGTGCACTTGACGTTTATAGTTAGGGGAAAATTAACTAACTAACTAACCATCACGCCGTTTCACCGCAGGGGTAGGCAGAGAGGACGGACCGCCAAACAACTCGGTCTTGGCACACACTCTTTGCCTCACTCACATTCATACATCGTCTCATACATTCTCTTCTATTATTCTGACTTTTGACATGGCCCGACTCAAGTATTTGATTCACTTGATCGTGCCACGTCTTCCTCGGGCGTCCCCGACTTCTTCTACCATTCACATTCGCGTCGTATATTCTTCTTACACTACTTTCTTCGTTCTGTGAAAATTTACTACTAAAATCTAATTTTGAAAAACTATATAAAGTCTGTATAATTTTATATTTTTTAATTGTAAGAATGTTACCAATGTGGTTTCATCATTTTTGAAATAATGTATACCTTTTAAATATGAGGATTATACAAAAAATCCATCAGCTACGATAGATGCGAAGGCTATGCTACGCAGAGATATCGAAAGAAGAGTAGAAGCAGGCAACTCTATTAATGGAGGACTGGACACCGTTGGCGCCGAAGTTAGCCGTCCATAATGGAGTGCTGGTACCTACCCTGATGTATGGTAGTGAGGCATGAAATTGGCAGAGGAAGGATGAAAGTAGACTGAATGCCGTAAAAATGAGATCCCTGAGGCGTATGTGTGGTAAAACCATGTACGATCGTGTGAGAAAAGTGGAGATCCGCGAAGAATGCAAGGCTGATGTAAGCGTAATGAGTATGATTAAGAAAGGGACGCTCGCGGAGGAAGGTCGCGGAGATGGTTTGGACATGTAGAGTGAATGAACGAGGAAAGGAGTATAAGGAGAATATATGACATGTATTAAACGATGTACGAATGTAAACGAGGCAAGGAGTGTGTGCCAAGATCGAGTTGTTTGGACCGTCCTCTCTGCCTACTCCCGCGGGGCAACGGCGTGATGATTAGTTAGTTAGTTAGTCCATCAGCTATCCATAATGCTCCTTTATTTGGAGAGTAATTGCCTGCTAAGTGATTCTAGTCTAAAGAGTTACACCTCATAAATAATAGCTTTCGGCAGTTTGAACTTCCTTCGCAGCAATAAGGTCTATGCAAAAGGAAACTTCAAAACGCTGTGTGTGTGTGCGTTAAAACATTATATGAAAATTCGTTCTCTGTTATCTTTGAAATAAGTGCCTATAGAATCCATTATAACCTTGAAAAGTTCCTTGAAAAATGTTGAGTCAGTACTTCAAATACAATGTTCTGTTATTGAGGGTGACCCGACAATTCGTCCTGCGACAATTCATCCGGCGACAGTTCATCCTGCGACAGTTCATCCGGCCGACAGTTCATCCTGCCGACAGTTCATCCTGCCGACAGTTCATCCCGCCGACAATTCATCCGGCGACAATTCATCCTGCCTGATCATTTTGAAGATTTTTATTAAGTAAGTTTGCAAAGAGGATATACGGCCGTACAACCAAAATCGATATACTTATATCTGAAGGCATCTTGAGTGGGGAAATCCGCTGTAAAAATATTTTTACTAACAATAATTTCGACTCTCCGAAGAAGCATGCGTGAATAACAAAATACGACATACTTATACTTATAGGTTAGGTTAGGTTAGGTTGAATTGTCAGGATGAATTGTCGCCGGATGAACTGTCGGCGGGATGAACTGTCGGCAGGATGAACTGTCGGCAGGATGAACTGTCGGCCGGATGAACTGTCGCAGGATGAACTGTCGCCGGATGAATTGTCGCAGGATGAACTGTCATGGAACCGTTATTGAGATACCTATAAGTGAAACCAGCCAAGGATAAATAAAACTCTTTTTTACCAATAAAGGCTGCTACAAATTTCACGGGCTGGCATGTGGGCGGTATGGATTTCATTTAACAGGTGGTGTTGGTTATAAAGGTTTGGCGTGGCGTTATGTTTCGTTAGCCACAGCAACGTGTGGCCGGGTCTGCTAGTTGCATTATAATTGCATACAAGATTTGAAAGATTTGGGCTTGGGTGCGAAAATGAACAATCTTAAAGTATGTTTCCTTTCATGTGAAGATGATGCGGTGACGCGCATATCTACAGGCTCATTCACCAAGTAAATTCATATTCCTGATGGGTAAGTTATGTTGCATAAATAATGTTCTAGTAAATAAACTAAAATCTATTAAACGGAACCCCCATTTCTACAGAGAGTTAAAAGTTTTTTCGGGTATTTTGGGGATCCAAACCAGAGGTGTCTAAATAAAGTAACTTAATGCCTTCGTCTAATTAAGTAATTTTACTGCACAAAATCATTCTTTCACTGATTTTTGTCCAAACCGCCGATACCTTACCAGAGAAAACCAGAAATGTCGTCAGAACGTCATTTTTAAATTAGATTTTAGACGTATTGACTCTTTTCCACAAAAAAATTATAAATGGATTTCGAAAGATTGTTCCTTTATCTAGCATTCGCAGGTTTTAAATTTTGAGAAAAAATGTTTATTTTTAGTATAATAAGGTTATACCATAGGTCGTTGGCAGATTTGTTAAATTTTCAAAAAAGATTTAGTATTATACCACACCCATTTCAAATCATATAAACATGCAGTAAAATAAATCAATGCATTATCCGGGTATCGCATGTTTTATAATTTTAATTTTAGTTTAAATAAAATCATTAAAAAATATATACGTACATGTGTTTCTTGACTAAAATTTCTCCGTTTGGGTATTTATTTGCGCACAACTTACAAACTAATATATTTCAGATTTTTTTAAATTTTATTTATCTTAGAGATTATTGAAAAATGATAAATACTTGTAATCAAAAAACAATTCCAAAAAGTACATTATTTTAATAGTTTTATCATCACGCCTTTCAGCATTTTTGGATGTAGGTATAAATTAGAGCAAATTTGGAATGAAATAAAATCGATATTGAGTTATAATTTTTAAAAGCTGGTACGGAGAATAATTTATCTTTCTCATTGTAACCGCCCTGCACGATCGTAAGAACAACTTTCGACGAAATGTGGATTTTCGGCCGCTGGCTGGTTAAACGTTCTTACATAATTTGTATCATAATTATTGCACAATTGAACCTAAAGGTCTTATGAATAGATTTATCAAATTTCCGAAAACAGCACATTTTTATAAAAATGACAATTCCACGAAGATTTAGGGCATCACCTGGGATTGGGTAAAAATGGCCATCCACGACCCAGATTGGCAAAAGGCAAAAAACGCTTATTTACGGCTTCGGATTTTCATTTTTTATCGCGCAAAGGGGAAAGTAAATCATTGACCTTTTCAATTCCAGAACCAGTTTGGTAATTTTACCGCCTCATTTTAGTGACTCGATGACTTATACCCGGAACGGTCCCCGGTTCCGAGTCTGGACCCGGAACGGTCACCTGATGTATGGGTTAAGAAAGGAAATTTAGTACCCGGAAAAATATGTATGACTTATGATCATTTCTTCAGCAAGAGATTTATCATTTTACTTAAAATATAAAATATTGTATAACCTATTAAAATATTAAACGTTCAGCATAATGGTAAAGTTTTTCTTACGCGGGCAATTACAGTCCATCTTTAATAAATAAGAAAAGTAATTTGTATGAATACAGTGTTAATCTTCCTTTATCTGAAGTTATTAATATACCTAGCGACTGTACTGTTGAAATGTAAGTACCCGGCTTCGAGTACATCTCTGAGACCGTGCCTTACGCAAACCATCTTCGTACATGAAGTTTATTAAAAAGCTATTTTTGTAATAGAATCGAATTCAAGCGAGTAGCCAACAATGCCAAAAGGTGGCGCCACTTGCATTAACAGTTAGCTTGAGGAGCATCGGCTGGCAGATGTAAGTACTAATGGATTTGTGCTTTCGTGAATCTCTTTGGGTATGGATAGATCGATAGTAATACATTATGATTATTATTGTATTAATTAATACGGTATGATTATTATTGTATCTGGCAGTTGTGAATAAAAATATCACTATATTATATATGAGTCATTGCCTATCGAGGTTACTTTGTCTCTAGGTAGCGCAACACGGCATATCACCCCAAAAACAAATAACGAAAATACTTTTGGCCGTGAAAAGCTTAAAACGTACCTATTTCCGATTGTTTACCTATGAACGTTATTTTATGAGATATAAGTTTAACAGTGTTTTGTTGTTGGCGACCTGCAAAGATATAACAATTATGAAACGATTTTCTTAACAAAAGTGTTGAAAAGTGAGGCGCTTCTTTAAATATTTATATCACCATTAAAATAGTTATATTTTTGTTCACATTAGCATGTATTTACGAGTATAACAGATTCCAGATTCTTCACGTAGTCTCATAAAACAACACATTTATTGCAAATACGAGAATCTTTATTGGTTTATTTTTATGTGGTTTTAAGGCACAATCCACTTTTATCTTCTGTTCATCAGTTAGAAACCCACTTCCAGACGTTGTCGTGGAGAATAAACGCACAGCACAACATTGAGACATTTCAATTACTGTTATAATTAAACTTTTGTAAAAAACCATTCCTCATTGCACAGGAATAATGGCTGAAGTGATATTCAACTACACCAACGCCAACGGCTGATTGGAGCGTTGCCGATTACCCCGCTATTGTAAAATAATGTTGTGTGCGAAGCAGTGGCGTACTCATAATTTTGTCTTGGAGAGGTGGGGGGTGAGTTAAAATAATGAAAATATGCTATGCTTACATAATTATTATTAATATTAATTTTTAAATTTCACAAAAGTCGTACACACAAAACACAGGTTTTACGAGAGATAGGAAGGCTGTGAGAATTTTCGACTAGAACTGAATATAAATAAGACAAAATACATGCTCATAAGCAAAAATAACGCATTGGATGAAAATCTTTATATTGCTGGAACAAAACTAGAGAAGGTACAGAGTATTGTATACTTGGGCTGCAATGTAAATGATAGATGGGATCCTTCAGTTGAAATCAAATGCCGCATTGAGCAAGCTCGTGCAAACTTTATCTGCATGAAAAAAATGTTCTGCAGTCATGATCTCAACCTTGCATTACGAATGCGAATGATCAGATGCTACGTGTTTTCGATATTATTTTACGGAATGGAAGCATGGACACTTACTAAAGAACTAATTAGGCGACTTGAGGCATTTAAGATGTGGATCTACAGAAGAATACTTAAAATATGCTGGATGGACAGGGTTACAAACGAAGATGTTATGGTTCGGATGAATAAAGAAAAGGAAGTAGGTAATTAAAACTGTAAAAATCCGAAAACTTCAATATATTGGACATGTGATGAGACATCCAGAGAAGTATGAGATTCTGCATCTCATAATGCAGGGAAAGATTGCCGGAAGACGGGGCCCTGGAAGAAGGAGAACCTCATGGCTGAAAAACCTGAGACAGTGGTTTGGCCAGTCTACCATGGAGCTGTTCCGGGCCGCATAAAAGTCAAAGTACAAAGTACAAAGGCCACATAAAAGTCAAAGTACAAAGTACCGCACAAAGTCCGCATAGCCAACATGACAGCCAACGTCCGTTGAACGGACAGGGTACAAGAAGAAGAAGAAGTGCTATCCAATAATGATTGGTGATACACATAAGAAAAGAAAAAAACCTTGCAGGGCGCAGCTAGTTTATTAATTTTCCTGCCCGCGAGGTCCAGTCAGTAACTTATAACTAGGGCTCGGATAAATATGTATTAAAAAATTCAAAATATGTACATATAATATGGACCAAAAAATGTAAAATATGGAGTATAAAATAAGAATATCTTTCACATTAAACGATGTTTATTGTGAAAAATTACTATGCAGTAACAGTTACATTAAAAAAAATTATAAAAAGTTAGCGAAATGTTCAGGTAATTCAAATAAAAAAATTAAGTTTTATTCATCTTCCTCTAAATATGTCTTATTAAATTGATTGCAGTACACAATCACATGCTTTTTTAAATTATCGAAATTATAACTTTGTCGATTTGGTCTAAATATAGCCTTATATTGGCTAAAAGATCTTTCCACGACACATGATTTAATGGGAGCGTACTTAAAGACGCCCAGTTCTGAAATTGTGTAAGGCACGTCTGCAGTACCCTCAAAGCTTCCGCTCAGAACTTTTTTAATTGTTTTTAGGATGTTAAATCCTTTATTTTTGTCTAAAATATGCTTTACTTGATACGCAAAGGTTGTTTATCCTTGGGCATTTTGAAATTAAACTGATAGGTACCTAGACAATAGTAGTAGGTGACTTGAGTACGTAAAAATAAAAAGACGCGCAAGCAACAGCAAGCAAGTAGAGGAAGAGAATCAAAAATCAAATTACGACGAATAATACGCTAGAGAAATGAAACACGGGCGGCCGAGAATGCAAACACGTAAAATTATATCAATTTTTGTGAACTAACTCATGTTTTATGATATGAAAATCGAAAATATGGATGGTTGTGATATTTTTTGTAAAATGTGGACTTAACCATGAAATATGGAAAAATATGGAAAATAAAAATTAGTTTTTCACAATCTATATATGATAATCTAGGTAGAGAACACGTACGAGACCGAAAATCGTGTAAATTAAAAATATGTATTTACGTATTAAGCCGGGCCCTACTTATAACCGTAAGAAAGTTTGTTCATCAATTACATACACAGGTACCGGTTCAAGTAATTAAAAACCACTGCAATCATTACATAACCACTGCAATCATCAAATACTGCATTCCTTTTCTTGGAAAACTTCGATATATAACACACTCTGAATATTGACTCACTTACAAAACATTCATTCGAACGTAATAAAGGTTTTTGTATTGCAAACACGTTTTACAAATAACGTTCAAGTTTTACAACTTAACAATAAATCTATTACTCATCGCGCAGTGATTCATATTCTAACTACATAGATACTTGTTTAATACTCTGTTATTGTGTTATGTACTGTACACTTATCAAATTTATTGGTAAAACTAACTCTGATAATTTGTCTCTGATAATGTCTTCAGCCTTCAACGCGTCAATAAATAAGGGATTTACAATCTAGCCCTGCTAGTGCCTACACAAAATATTTTATTCATATTCAAACCCACCACTTTGTTTAAGGAGCTAAACGTCGCAAAATTTATAAAACTGGGAAGACTTCGGTGGCTAGGCCATGTGGAGAGAATGACCGAGCATTAAGCACCAAAGTCCCTGCTAAACTCAAGACCAATAGGGCGAAGGAGCCTGGGAAGACCAAGAGTAAGATGGAGCGACAACGTCCTCAAAGACATATCTATCTTGGAGCTTCTGAACTGGAGAGAGCTGGCACAAAACCGAGATGAGTGGGGGAAGACTCTTGAGGAGGCCAAGACCCACCAGGGCTTGTAGAGACAATAGTGATAATGATGATGATTCAAACCCACCAGATTAATCATTACGTACCCTTCTTCAATCTTTGCAAAATCACTTTGTGGCGTAATTTTTAAATAAATGAAAACAAAAAAAACTTTGTAAAACACCACTATTTAATTAAAACTACCAACGTGTTTCGAAACAAAAGGTTTCTTCGTCAGGATAAGATTAATACATTAATCATTTTAATACTAAACTAGTCACCGGCCTCCATTTCACGAAGATGCTTATCACTCTCATTTTATGGACAATTCTTGTGAACACAGGTTGAATCGTTTGGGGAATGAAATGAAATGAATTTGCTCTATTGATACGTAAATATATAATTTTATTAAAATTGCTTTCTTTAGCTCAGCGATTTTCAACCTGTGATTCGCCTACCCCTTGGGTTACGCGAAGCAATAATTGGGCGTGTGCAATATCGTGGCAAGAATGTAGGTTTGTTCAATTTCGCAAGTAGAATCACTAGTTAAAATGTCCGAAGTCATGTTACACTCTGTATAAAATTGCATTAATTGTGTTTGCGTGACTTGATTGTAAAATTCATGTAATAATGAGAAATTACAAATTTGTAGTTAGAATCAAAGGGTACGCAGGCCAAAAAGGTCTAGCTAATATAAATGCGATGATATATAATAATCCTTAACTAAATCAGTTTGATATTTTATATGTATACGTATATATATCCATTAACCCCACACAAGCCATGAGGAAAATGATTTCCCCCGGGGCCTATATCATATTTGGGGATTCTGTGTGGAGATTATTTTTAAGGAAAGGAAAGAGACGAAGTTCTGAGAAAAAACAAGGTATGAGGGGGTGAGTAGAAATCTTGGACTCAATGTGTCCAGGAGTGACGGACGTGAGAATCCATCCCATCCACTGCGGTGCTGGTTGATGGGTTGAGGTCAAGGGGTCCAACCCGCCACGTAGATGCTTCCGCCGCCATGACCTAAACACACCTCACCCGATGAACCCAGGCACCCCTTCTAAGTCACCAAACGTAGCGAACCACTTGGGGTGACAGAGGTGTTGGTTCTCCAATAATTTGTTCCCGGTGCGGCCCACATATACCTGCCTCCCAAAATCTTATTAGAATAGTTTTTATTGTGTAAAAACCCAAAGGGTGTCTAAATAAAAGAATAATAATAATTAAAAAAAAATATATCGAGAATCAAACTGGAATCTGACTCAAATCAAATGCGTGCGTAGACAATTATGCTGTGCCTCTGTCGTGTTATCATAATGAATTAATATCCAATCGGTTAGTTAATTTCTAAATCGTTACGTTATTACGTCTTACCTTCCTGGTAAGTGTTCTTCCCATGAAGTTCTCACATAAGTTACATTTACATATTACATTTATAAAAATCTGACACACACCAGCAATCAATTGATTCTTTTTCACGTTAAAAGTAATCGTGAGTCACGCAATTGATTTTCTTTCTGCTTAACGTGAGTAACAAATTTATTGATTGATTTTTGCCGCAATAAGATTTGTGCGCCTACCTAAAATTTCCAGAAAGAAGATTTTCACCAAGTGCATGCATATTTCCTGCTGCAATATTCATAATTAGAAATTCATGCTCCTTTCAAAGGAGCTAGTCTTGAGTGTATTGGAGCCAAATTCTATCATCGAATTAATGTACCACACGAATTAATGTATCTTTTTTGCATTGAAAGAGTAAGAGTAAGTTTTATTCCACAAGAAATATTTATGTTTTTTTTTATTGTTGCGTCTCTACGGACAATACCCCTGGCTAAATCAATCTAATTATATCTTGGACATGACCAATTACTATTCCTTGGAGACACGGAAAGGTATTGCTCTGCACACATATTTTTGATTTTTAGTACACGAATATTCCAATAATCTATAACCTGGCTAAAATAAATTTACTTTTACTAGAGTCTCTCATACTCTCAAGGACGTCACCATAACCACCTTGGCTCTAGAGCTAGTCACACTAATTTGCTTATGATCTCACCTGTGGGGAGAACTACGCACTTCCTAAGTGCAGTGGATCAAAATATCGATGTGTTTTTAAGTTCTATAAGGTTTTTATAGGTTTATAATTTACAAGGTTTTTAGCACTGCAAGTAAAGAATGGCGCAAAACTACTGATATGGTTTGAATCTCATTACTCATTACAATAAGATTCAAAATAAAACGGTAGTTTTGCGCCACCCTATACATCGTTTTAACACTTTAAACGATCCAATTATAATGGAATTTTAAAAAATTGCCAGCGTTAAATGGCTATTATTTTAGTTCAAACATAAAGTCAAACTACAAATTCCTTCAGCCTGACAACATATCCGCGATAGTAGAATGATTTTATTAAACCCTCGGGCTACTTGGTTCACTTTTCGGAACAACTCATAAAGGTCTCATAGAAATCGTAAAGGCTCCATTAATATCATGGTAAGAACAGGACTCTTACTCCCCATCGCCTTTCACAGCCTTGGGAGAGATGGATTCATGCGTCCGTCACTCTTGGATCCACTGGCCACCCAGATTCTTACCCACCCCTCATACATTTTCCCTTCCCGGAACTTCCACACCTTCCTTAAAAAAGAAAATCCACACAGCATCCCCAAAGACGTCAGAGGCCCTGATAATAATTATTATCTTCGCAGACTCCTTTGTAAAGCTTTTGTAAAAAAAAACATTGCCAAAGTGCATGTTAATGCACAAATATTTTAATTTCCGATCATAATCTAAAAAACCTATCTACTAATTCACCACATTATGTAACAAAACCGTACCCGGAAAAGGTTTCGAAATTAGTAGAATTTTGCATTTCCAAGCATGATATTTTATTTTTTCAAGACTTAGGGGGTTTTTCACCATCCTCCCAATAGTTTATTCATACACATAACGAATATTAATAAAAAAACAAATAAATACTAGCAACTAGCAACAGGTAAAAACTTCGGCTAATTTATCCTATATGTAGCCATTGTTCATAGGTTCAAGTACCGAATAGTAAACTCAGACTTATTAAATAAATAAATCCTGTAGAATTAATCCAAAATATTCATTATGTGTGTGGATAAGCTATTGGGAGGATGGTGAAAAACCCCCTTATTAAAAGTCTCGTCAACAAAATCTTAGATTATGCCAAAGGCCAAGCAATCTTCCTGTTGTACAGAAATTATTCGGATATTGACATACTTAGTGTTAGTGTAGCTGCCTAAAAGACAAGCTCTATTAATGCCAGTATAATTTCATAATTTGTATACATATCATTTAATTTCATAAAATGTATACATAAAAATAATTGAATTGAATACATATGTTCTACTCACAGACCAATTAAAAAATCTATAATAATTTCTTGGCGATTCAATTTTCAAACCAAAACAAATCGTTTTGCGTTACACCGCCTTTAATTCATAAATGAGTTTTTTTTAATGTGATATAGCACAAAGAACTAAAATGCCTATTTAGACCATGCCTAATCCAAAGCCTAGGGGGGACTAGCACAGGGAAATTTACAACTTTACAATATCGGATCGGGACCCATAACAACTGATGATTTTATCCCAATTTACCAAGCACTTTGATATCCAATTTTAATAAAGCAATAACACTAAGAAATTGATATACTCTGACAATGCTTGAGGTATGTATGTCTATGAATTTATAAAATGTAGAACAGCTACGTGAAAATATTAATAAATTGACTATGTTTAAATGAAATACTAACCTAAATATGCATTGGCAGTTCGCATTTGCTTTTTGACACTAAAAAGTGAGTTAATTTTTTAGTGAGGTCTTTATTCACAACTTGTTATGTGAACAACATTCGTTTCTCCAATAATTTGTCCATTGTGTAATCCATTGGCCGGAACGGATTCAACTCATCGCGTACATGACTTCTTTCAATTCCAAGAGCTTCGTTAGTTCAACTTCATTATTTAATAAGCCAATAATTTTGCGTATCGAAGGGATTATTCAAAAATATGTTTATATCGACAGTTTACCGAAGCTTATCTGATACGTCGCGTCGTGATGGATCCTTTCTATTCAATTGTGGACCGTGCTCGCAAATATCGTTAAGTAACTGATAATAAATGATGAATTTACTCAATACCGTTTTGACGTAGGGCTTTATCCATCGACCGTGCTGGACTAACCTCACCCGTTAAACCCAGACTCCCCTGCTAAATCACTAAACTCACCGCGTACATTACTTCTTTCAATTCCAAGAGCTTCGTTAGTTCAACTTCATTCAATAATAAGCCAATCATTTTGCACATCGAAGGCATTATTCAACAATATGTTTATATCGAAAGTTTACCGAAGCTTATCTGATACGTCGCGACGGATCATTTCTTATCAATTGTGGACCGTGCTCGCACATATCGTATACTGATCATAAATGATGAATTTCCGAAACATAGTTTCGACGTAGGGCTTTATCGATCGACCGTGCTGGACAAAACTCACCCGTTGAACCCGAACTCCCCGGCTAAATCACCAAACCCACCCGTACCCACACCCGCCTCCCAAATTGGAGGAACATCGTTTGAGGTAACAAAATATGATATTTAATAATTCAGAGGAATTAAAAAGTTCCAATAATTTATGTTAACTTCTCACTGGCTTCATTAAACAAACTTCCTTTATTGTAAAGGGTCCAGGATTGGTATGAGTACATTGAACATCGTCGCGTATATCAAATATCACATATTTTATTTGGAAAGTCCTTTGAGAAAATCAGCGTTCAGTAAACTGTTGTACCTATCCTTAAAAAAAGTCAAAAGAGATCTTCTGCGAAAGTCTTTTGATGCAAACACGCCCTTACGTCAATTTATTTTCCCCGATATAAAACGAAGCATCAAGAAAGAAATATCAGAAGAGGAATGGAAACTTGTATTTCTTCGTTCATTTGATACAAAGGGAGGCCCTATAGATTAGGCCCCATTGTGAAATGTTAACTCGGGACATTAATCATAAACATTGAAGAGGTCCTCGAATAAAAAAGGCGCCTCAGATAATTTCCCAACCCCTTGGACAAGGTAAGGGATGAATAATGATTCTACCCTGTTAAGGTTATTTAAAGAATTTCTAGAGCTATAATTCCCGAAGGAACGCGTCGTTTAAAAAATGAATTATTATGTTAATATTTTCCTTCGCTCGGAAGAATTGGTATTTAAGTTAGGAAAGTTTCTCAATTTGGGGTATTTAAGGTCCTAACATGATTTATGTGATTCACCTGTGTTTAGTGTAAAATTCAATGGAAATAATAAAAGCCTATCAGTTAAGGTTGAAGGAAGTTGGAATACATTGTGGTAGGCTTCATAGTTATAATATAATAATACAATAATATTACTTACGAAATTGATTAGGAAATGCTGACAGAAGAAGGTGTTACTCTGTACCTGGATATGAACGCCAGGACGTTTCAATAACATGGGACTGCTCTCTTCACTGAGCTATAGTCGCAATCGTAAAATTCGTCGTGATTCACTAATAAAAATCTTTAAATTGTAACCTTTACGATTATTCAATCTTTCTAACTAAACTTTGGTATTTATGATCCGCAAATGTTGACTTCCCGACCTCGTTCGACTTTAACCTCTTTCACAGACCATTTTCTTAATGAACAATTCAAAAGGGTGGAACAAAGGAAACGAAGTCTTGTGTTAGTGTTTGATGGTTTTAACGATGTTTCAAAGCGCGATAGGTTACGCCGGAAACGACGTAGTGGGCTGAAAATAGTAATGAAAACCTAGAAATTTCAAACAGAAAAATCTGAGCAATTTTCACAACATATAATATCAGCTGTGTGGGATTTTTTAAAACATCACTCTTTTATGTTCCGTTATGTACCTACCTACGCCTAGCAAAGGCGAAACATCCATCACATTTTAAAAAAAACTAATCCTAGTAGTTGTGAAAATAAACGTGTCCGTGTTAATATAGAAAGTAATATTATTTAATAAATTTTTTTCAAAGTCTATTAATGCTCAAAAATTATATTAAATCAACCTGGTTTCAAAACACTATGAAAAGGCTCAATCAACGGGGGAAATTTAGCAAATATTACTTCGAAAATGTTTCGATTTTAATCATTTCGAAATTTCTTTCCGAAATTTGCAAGCCCTTGAAGTTCACCCCTCCAGCGGGCCCTGACCTCAGCCCTTTTGTAAAGTTGAAAGGATTGGCGGGGTCCACTCGAGACGACTTTTCCACGCTGTTGCAAAAATGGAGAAATTCACTACACGAGAGAAATCAGAATCTACCCCATTTGGGAATAAAAATTCCCAATCTGATATTGGATGCTTTTGAAAACCGAACGTTTTAGAAATGATTGACTGAAATAAAATAAATAATTGCCAGTGTAGCTTTATGATAATGTTAACGGAGTAAGTGAATATTCTCATTATCTATGCATACTACGTGGGAAAAACTTTACCCGTTTGGGAGTAAAAACTACTACTCTGGTATTGGTTGTTTTTGAAAAGCGGACGTTTTGGGAATAATTAACTGAAAACAATAATTATTATTGAAATTTCAGTGGGATTTGTAAACGTATACATGAATTAAATTTTAACAAAAAAACTGGATCGAAAACTTAATAAAGGATGGACGAACATTACCGGGTTACGTATAACCTAAATATCAGTGGGATTTTTATAAATATGATTATATTAATCAAATCTTAACAAAAAAAACTGGAAAAAAAACTTAATAAAGGAAGGATGAACATTACCGGGTTACGTATAACCCAAATTTCAGTGGGATTTGTAAACATATGATTATATTAATCAAATTTTAACAAAAAAAAACTGTAAGAAAACTTTAAAAAGGAAGGACGAATATTACCGGGTTGAATATTAACTGAAAATAATAATTATTATTGAAATTTCAGTGGGATTTGTAAACGTATGATTACATGAATTAAATTTTAACAAAAAAAACTGGACCGAAAACTTAATAAAGGAAGGACGAACATTACCGGGTTACGTATAACCTAAATTTCAGTGGGATTTCTATAAATTTGATTATATTAATCAAATTTTATATGATTATATTAATCAAATTTTATATGATTATATTAATCAAATTTTAACAAAAAAAAACTGGAAAGAAAACTTAATAAAGGAAGGATGAAAGTATTACCGGGTTACGTATAACCCAAATTTCAGTGGGATTTGTATTTATTATTATTACTATTTATTACTGGGTTACGTATAACCCAAATTTCAGTGGGATTTGTAAACATATGATTATATTAAACAAATTTTAACAAAAAAAAAACTGTAAAGAAAACTTTAAAAAGAAAGGACGAATATTACCGGTTGAATATTAACTGAAAACAATAAGTGGGATTTGTAAACGTATGATTACATGAATTAAATTTCAACAAAAAAAACTGGATTGAAAACTTAATAAAGGAAGGACGAACATTACCGGGTTACGTATAACCTAAATATCAGTGGGATTTCTATAAATATGATTATATTAATCAAATTTTAACAAAAAAAAACTGGAAAAATAACTTAATAAAGGAAGGATGAACATTACCGGGTTACGTAAAACCCAAATTTCAGTGGGATTTGTAAACATATGATTATATTAATCAAATTTTAACAAAAAAACTGTAAAGAAAACTTTAAAAAGGAAGGAAGAATATTACCGGGTTGAATATTAACTGAAAAGAAAACTTAAAAAAAAGAAGGACGAACATTACCGGGTTAATATAACCTAAAAATATTTTTAAAAAACTCCTGCTAACATAATTATAAGCGGAAAATATTGCTTTTGCAGTGACGGAGGATCTAGTAGCTTGCAGAAAAAATGAACACACGACGCCTGGTTGGGAGGGAAACAGACGCATTGGCAACCCAGCAATTAAGCGTTACTGTTAATTAGAAATTTGTGATACCATTGCAAAATAAATGCATTTTTTTGTTTGGGACAATTTTTATAAATACCATATGAATATTTTTACGCATTTGTAAAGTCCGCCGCTTCATTAGCATCGTAATCTATGGAGCGTGGAAAACCGTTTATCCTAAATAATTTCCCTCGGAGCGTACATCATCTTAGGGGATACTATGTGGATTTTTTTTTCTTTTTTATGAAAGAGATGTCCTATATCACGGGACAAATGTTTTATGTCGACTCTTGCAAATCTTTTCACAGCCTTTTTGATTGTTTGATAGCATGTATGAAGAATTCTGCAATGTTGGTAGAAGTAGGGAGTGGAAGATAGTGACCCAAGACATTTAACATGGTTCCATTAAAGGAACGCCGAGAGATTCCTGGATATTCAGAATTGGTCAGCGAGCAGAACAAAAGTTGAGTTTTATGTTCAAACCTAAATTAAATTCTACAAGCAAAAACAGAACATATCCATTTTCCTAGGTAATTCGCCAAAAGTACCATGTAAAATAAACCAAAATAACATTTCAAGAAAATCAATTTTTAATCTGATATATCATGCGTATATTATAATAATCAATAATATTAACTACGATTCTCTTGATTTTGATATTTAAATGTGGAGACGTAGAGATCATATCTATTATTTTTGAAAATAATTTTCATATCATAGACAAATCTGACATATATCCAATAAATACATAATCACAACGTTATATGTATTTAATGGAAAATCTTTTGAACTCTTACTAATGAAATGAAAAATCGGTACGTTTAATTTTTAATTAATTTTCCTGCGGTCTTGGTTACCAGCCATTTTTTACTTATGAATATGTTTAATATGAAATACATACAATTTAACTAACTAACCATAACAGAGTTTCTTCATGCGAAAGCAGAGAGGAAGGGACTAAACAAACTCCTTTCTTCGTTCACATGCATACATCATCTTATGCTTACGATGCTCTATTCGTAATAGATTATACCAACTCTTGGTACCTACGACTGGATTCAAGTATTCATTTCACTTATTAATAGGCCACGTCTCTTCGAGGCTTGGTCAGAAAGAGTGAAATGCCGCAAACTAGATCTTGGCACACGCTCCTGACTTCATTCATTTAAATACATCGTCTCATGCAAAGGTATTTATATTTTATTTTAATGTTTCTATTCAGATATTTTTCTTTGCATTTATATTTTGCATAAGTTTAAAAAACGATGTAGGTTCAGTTTGATTGTAAGAAATCTCTGATTTTTACAAATTTACTTGCTTCCAACGTAATACATAATATATTACCTAGAGATTTTTTTTCAAGCTTTTATTTCCTCTTATTTAATACTAGCTGGTTCCCGGCATGCGTTGCTGCGCCATTTAACAAAGAAATTGTTTCTCCCTGCGTGTCCTTTCCCATTCACCCCGTTCCCCTTCCGCCTCCCCTTCCTCTCCCGCGTATTCTTCATATGTTTGTTTCTGTATGTTGCTTCTGTAAAATGTTTTGTAAAATTTTTCTTCATTTATTGTGTCTTTTCAAATGTACCAATTGGCAATCCCTTAATGAGTTTTGATAACTCATGGGAATGCAACTTCGTTGAATGTTTTATTTAAATAAATAAAAAAAAAAATTTAAAAAAAAAATGAACAAAAAAAAAGAATTATATCCAATTTGGTGCAGTCGTCTGGAAGTTAGGCCCGTACATACATTTCGGCGATTAATTTTTATTATTATTTTTTTTTTTTTTCATAAAATTTTTATTAGTTACAGATATTTGTTTTTTTTGGCTACCACACTAGGCTCATGCCCGTGTTATGCTAGGCATTTAATATTTTAAATACTATTTTATTAAAACAGATAAGATAGATAGATAGATAGATAGATAGATAGATAGATAGATAGATAGATAGATAGATAGATAGATAGATAGATAGATAGATAGATCGATATATAGATAGATATATAGATAGATAGATAGATAGATAGATAGATAGATAGATAGATAGATAGATAGATATATAGATAGATAGATAGATAGATAGATAGATAGATAGATAGATAGATAGATAGATAGGTATATAGATAGATAGATAGATAGATAGATAGATAGATAGATAGATAGATAGATAGATAGATAGATAGATAGATGGATAGATAGATAGATAGATAGAAGATAGATAGATAGAATGTAACATATCTATTTTGCCAGTAGGTACTGGCGATTTTTTCTTAATTTAATTCGACTTAAAATTTTATCTTAGTGTGGTTGGTCAAACTGTCAACCGGAGATAGGAGAAAAAACGTAAATGGTGGGGGTCCGACAATCATGGCGGCGGGTGTCAGTTCGCGTCTTTGACCGAGAGGTCAATTTTTTGGAGCCTTGAAGGCCGAGTTTGATTTTTATTAAGTGCTGGAAGCCTTAAATATTTTTATGTTGGATCACGAGTTAGTGATTCCGTGTGATTGCGAAAGAGCGAGTGATTTCGCGTTGTGCTATCGGCAGATGCCTGGAGATTTTCTTGGTGCGTTCTGCGAACGGCGAATGGTTTTTCGGCTGATGGAGCCGTGTAATTTTAACAATCTGCCGACCGACAATAGTCACGCTGCCTGAGAGGTGGCTGTATCGTGTTCTGGGCACGCTAAGCTGATGAAGCCTCTTTCCTGGTGATGAAGGAAGACCGTTTGGATACGCGGATGGCCTGTCGAGATTCCTGCTTTTGGCCCCCTGGTTCGGAGCCTGGAGCCTCTTTCTTGTTGATGAAGGAAGACCGTTTGGACACGCGGATGGCCTGTCGAGATTCCTGCTTTTGGCCCCGTGGTTCGTAGCCTGGAGCCTCTTTCCTGTTGATGAAGGAAGACCGTTTCCACACGCGGATGGCCTGTCGAGATTCCTGCTTTTTGGCCCCCCTGAAACCTCGCCTCTGGTGGCCATTCTACCCGCAACAACACTCCGTAACGGCGTACCTTTAATTAACGATCTACATAATCTCTCTCTCTCTTTCCGTATCGCAACCTATTTGAATAATGCAAGTATTTATATTTTATACAACTATTTGTTTGCCAATTTCAAGTTATAAATTGTTTTTATATCTCTAACTACTCTTTTACTTAAACATTCGATTTGGACCACAGCCTTTTTCCCCACTATCTTGAGATGGTAGTCGATTGCTCTGATTTTTTGGTTTCCGACAAGAACATATATTACAAGATAGATAGAAGATAGATAGATAGATTAAGATTTATTGTTCTAACAATAATTTGCTACGGTTTGTATGTACGCATATTGCTTATACATTATAAGGGTATTTGTTGATCAGAAATGATCTGACTTTTAAGCGTTAAACATTACAGGACATTTAACTATTTAGCTTTAACGACCTTTTTATTTTAAAAAACCAACATGCTTCATAAGCAATGCTTACTTCATCAGGGTTTACTTAAAATTAATTACAGCAATAGGCAAAAATGTATTAATGGATGGGCGGGAGCATAGACATATGAATATTAGTAGACCTGCCCTAAGTGATAAATACCGGTTCCTTGGAACCGGCTGGGATTGAGTATGGAATCTAAAAAATGTGACGTCATCTTTCTTCTGCTAGCCGGCGTCATGCGCTCATCGGTGCATTTTACGAAATAACACCGCAAAGAACATGGTTTGTGTTTGGAAAACGTGTGAATATATACTATCACTCGAGATACATGGCGTGTGCTCGTCGATGTTTACGGGATAAATAAATTATGAAACATTTGTAAAAGTGTCCTAACTAACTACGGCAACAAAATATTGGAGTCTGAAAATAAGCGAACTTTACTTTGCCTTATTAAGACTTTGCAAATTTGTTCATTACACGGCGAGCAATTCGCGCTCCCATGTAAAAAGTTCTGTTCATTCAAAAGCAGAGTTCACCTTTAAGAACTAAATGGTAATATTATAATGCGAGATGTCTGTATGCTGTCATATTGAGTTATTGACGAATCACATATCTCCAAAGTCATCTTTCCGCTCTGTGCTCCACTGTAGTTGTTGTCTACCCCTCACCTTTATGTTCTGGTCTACTAATATTCATATGTCTATAGACGGAAGTTGTATCTGTTTATTTTTTTTATTTTTTTTTTATTATTCATCTTTATTAGTTTTGAGTTATAATTTGTTTTATTCTATGCCTGTCTCACTAGGAGAACCTGTGTTGAGAGCAGGCGCTTAGCATGAGCAGTTTATAATAATAACACATACAAAGTACAAATAATAACACAATATTACAAGTAACAGTTAATCATTTTTGATGTTGGATCTATTTTGGCTGGTAATCCAGGACTTGGTGTCAGATTTATATTTAAGATACATTGTGTGTTGTCTAATTGCCAGTGGAAGTGTATTATATAGTTTTGTTGCAAAGTATCTAAAATTTCTTTGGCCAAAGGTTGTTTTAGCAAAAGGGATAAGTAGGAGATTATGCCCTTTGGTTCTAGTATCGCGAGCAGTTTGGACATTTTCAAAGGTAGTTCTGTTTTTGAAGAGGTATGCTAATATGTTTTTGGCATAAATTTGCCTAATGTCCAAGACACAGATTCTCCTAAAGATTTCATCCGAACTGCTTGTGATCGGTAGTTTTAATATAATCTTAATAATTAGTTTCTGGGCTTTAAAGATCAGGTCAATGGCGGCATCGTTTGCTCCTCCCCAGGCTATAATACCGTATTCAATTAGAGATTGACATAGAGCATAGTAAACTGCCTCTTGTCATGACAAGTTAGTATTTCATTATTTTTCCATTCACTTCCGCAAAAAGATTACACCGTTAAAATTTGTGTTCCCTATTCAGTTCTATTCCTTGCAGCCATTCAAAAGGGTTGCTAGCAGAATACCATTGTGGACTACTATTTCACTGCCTTTGACAACCTTTTACTTGCGACCACAGAATTCATTTCTCCATTAAGTCGGTTCTCGTCTCTAAATATTCAAAAGGCGCTCATATTTCACGATCCGCTTCGTGATAGAGGTATTAAATTAAGAGACATTTAAGTTACCTGGTTATGTGACGAACGCGTCATACATAACTTATCTCTGAGTTGGCTGCGAGCTCGTTGGCCGTGACGCTGACGCGCCCGTGCTTCCCACCTTCCGAAAGTTTTAGATTAAAAGCACGAAAAGTTCCGAAATTCTTACCGAAACGCAGACAGCATCGAATTTCGTCAGAATTTCCTCTGAATTTTCATTCACTCCGCGAAAAATTGTTATAGAGCTTCCCGGTGGAAAGCGAAAGATGATATTACTAAAGTTTCCAACTATTGAGAAAGGAGTAAATTCTTCAAATTGGAACATAAAGAAACTTGTAAAATACCTTTCGATATTATTTTCTCGCGTAACAAAGGATTATTATGAGAAACATTCAATATATCGGCCGTAATAAACAACTTCACTTTATTTCTCTCTCTTCCAGTGTTTACTGATTTGTTTAGTTTATGGCAAGGGGGAACCATATTATTAGGTATGAGAAAATTGAAGATTCGATATAGATAGACATAGTATGTGTGTGTAAAAAGACAAAACTTCAAAATAAAACACTTTGCCGAATGAGACGCGACAAGAAAATGTGTCTTCGTAAAGTAATTCTCCAAACACGTATTTTATATACTCAAACGTCCTTGCGTCGCGAACGAAAATTTTAAATTTACAAAATATTATTCAAATATTATTTATGGCTAGTGTTGTAAGTATTTGCTTAACTTATATACATTCCTTGTTCAAACACAAAATCGCATGATTTTATATTTTTTACTTTTTATAAAATTGTGATAACGCGTTTTGCTTTTCGTCTTTTCGTAATTTCTTTATTACATTCCGGTTCCAGTTCAAGATGGTGGCCGTTTTAACCTGTTCGCTAGGCAGTTAGCTGTTAGTTAACCCGCAGTTCGCAGCCCCGCAGTTGTCCAGCATGATAAAAAAGCATTTCTCTGCAAATAAGTAGCTATTCTGGGGAAAATACCTATGATAGATTATATACGTATTATCTTAACGGACGGATTGCAATCTTTAGAATACAGGCGTCGGGTGGGAATGCTATCGTTGTTTTATCGCTATTACAATGGAAGATGCTCCGAGGAACTAGCGTCATTGATCCCTTCGGCACCGGTGCATAGTCGGGAAACACGCCAAACGCGTGCCCAATATTTGTACATGGTTGACATTTGTCACATGAGAACGGGTCGTTTCTTCGACTCGTTCTTGTGTTCAACAGCTCGGCTGTGGAATGATTTGCCGGCCTCTGTGTTTCCTCCTTCCTACAACATGGGAGTCTAGATGGAAGACCAATATTCATTCCTTCCTCTCCTCAAAGGGACCCTCCACATGTGTCCCAGATGACATAGGCCCTGAGGGAAATTATTTTCCCTTGGGCCTCCTGTGTCGAGTTAATGTAAAAAAAAAATACTTACTACTTTTATGAAAACATCATTATCTGACAAGACAGCACCATTTACATAAAATATAATTTTGCAAAAAAAAAGTACCTAAACAATATAGTATTCGATTATAGGCCGGTTACAGTGCTCGGCCGACGGTCGGTGCGTACGTTGGTCGCGCTTGTCATTTGTATGAAAATTCATAAATCGGTACAGGACCGACCGTACTTGTCATGCGGACCGTCGGCGTCGGTCGACCGAAAAGTGAATTCCCCTTGAAATGCTCTTTGGGCGACGATTGGATGTACGTGATATCTACATATTCTGTTCCTAATACGTCTACGAAGATAATAAGCAGCAATTAAACTATTCGTAAACGCGTCCATTTCGCGTACGATGTCCGGTCAGCTTGTTGGTCAAGCGTGAACTGACGGTACGCATCGACGGTCGGTCGGTGGTAGGCGATCGTCAGGACCGACCGTACTCATGCGTATCGTCAGGACCGACCGTACGCACCGACCGTTGGTCGTGCACTGTAACCGGCCATAGTATTTACTAAAATCGAATCAGCTGACGTATGGTGCAAATTTAGGGTCAACATAGGTACGATGGGTTAATGGTTCAGTAATTTTTTTTTTCAAATGTGAACCGTAATCTTTTATTAGTTAAGTAGGCTTGTAGTTAGTACCATTTACAAGTCGTATGATTGCAGAAGAATTTTTGGTTTGGTTTTACTAAATAAGAGAATATTAGAAACATACTTTTCCGGACGCGAGGTCTACTATTTCACACAGAGTTACTTACAAGCGACTTGAGTTTGATGCGCGTAGCACACGCACCGCTCGTGAGTACCCGACGTCTTTTGCTAGTGTTCGTACACGATGCTACGCGCCGACTACGGGTTTGAAGTTACGCTGGTTGCATTCATATCTATCGCTATCTGTTTGACAGAAATGGCGATCGAAATGGAAAAAATGCATGTTTATGTAACCATACGTTGCCAGAATATGTAAGAAAGGATGTAGTGAAGAAGGCATGGATTGATGTTGGAAAAAAGTATATTTTAGGAGTTAACAAGTGTAGCAAATTTAAATAAGAATCCCTTGACATTCTATAGAAAGAATGAATGTTGTCATCTTCTGGTGCAGTTCTCTGGAGGCTACGAACGCCCCACAATTAACATATTTCTTTCAATGTATGGAGCGAACGCAAAATCTTCTATTAGATCCAGAGGCGGCTCTAGGGGTCCAGAAGTGGAAGGTCATTTAAAAAAATGATATTATGATACAATATCAAATTAAATAAGATAATATAAATTTTGTAATTACCTCACGAGTTTTGAGAGTCAAAGTACATTAAATAAGGTAAATAATTTCATGCGACAAGCCTACAATAGCAAAATCAATCTACGTTTATCAAACCATCTCTTTCAGACGCATAATATTCATCATGCTTTCTCTCGCTCACGGCCATGACCCAAACTGTCTTTAGAATCCGAAAACATTTCTTTTAGGCGGTATAGTGCCATCTCGTTTATTACATGGCGCGTAAAGAGGCAGAAGATATGATATTGGGACATATGAAAAATTGACCAAGCCAATCATAGTGCATGGGAAAGGAAGCTTCCGTTTAAGACGTTAGATGTCTCTGCTTGCCGCTGCCGGCTATCTCGCGGTGCATTTCTAATACATTAGAATAATATTGGTTAGCATAATATTTCACAATGTTTTACTGTCATCTTATAATTTTGGGAGGTTTTTGACCAATTGATCTGAAGGAAAGACCGCCACTGATTAGATCATTTTTAGTTCAATGAAGATAAACGCGAACATTGTCTTCTCACTAGAGTCACTTGACATCGTATTAACTCCACGTGAAAAATGGTCAAGTTCAGTGTATTTCGGGTAGCACCGTGTATGGAAACCAGCATATGTAGGCTATTTGTGGTTGCGTCCCAATCACACAGTTTTAAGTATCTCCATGTACTAAGGTACTAACTGTTCATAGAACACTGGCATGATAAAAGTAGGTAGGTAAGTATAAAACGAGCCGGCACTTGAAATCGGAGCTTTTTGCAATTCTTGCAATTACACCATCTGGAAGCGGGATATAAAAACAATTACCTACGCTTGTTTGTTTTATTCCAGAGAATAGTAAATACAAGTTTCAGCAACTACATTGTAGAAATTACTACCAGTATAAAACTTCAAACTGCGGAAAACTACAAACGGTAGAAAATAACAGACGGTCTGCCGTAAATATTGTTTTATATTACTTTACGAAAGTAATATTTTTGTTCAGCAATAGAGCTATTACTTTTTTGTTATCATTGTTGTATATTTACTTATTTATGGTACAAATACCTTCTAAATACAGAATAAAATAAATATACAGTGTAAACATAGGTAGGATTTAAATTAAATAAAATTTACAATTAAAAAATTAAAAGACTTCTTGGTTTTAACCACCTTTAAACGTCTATAAAACCGACATGTTTCAAGAGCGATGCTCTCTTCCTCAGGGCTTACTAAAAAGTTTTCAGTATACCCTGAGGAAGAGAGCATCTCGAAACATGTCGGTTTTATAGACTTGAAAAGTGGTAAAAACAAAGACATCTTTTACTTGATTGAATTAAAATGGTGCCACAAAATAAATTTGCTGTATTTGAAAAAGAAAATTTACCATTTTGGAAACAAAATATAAACGAAAAACGGTTTTCAAAAAATTCATGAAATTGCTTTTTTGTATGTTCTTTCGGTGTTATTAAAAATATTCGTTCGTTAACTATTAGTAACAAGAAATTAAATCAATTGCAATAATGCCTGGTTGTCAAGGATTTAAGGATTTTTAAAAGATTTTTTTAAAAAGAGATCAGATACCAATCATCTGTCGGAAGGATTGATTAATTTTAGATTTTTCACTGGGCAGTTATACTTTATATTTTCAATAGGAGTATTAAGTTCATAACTTATAAGTATTAAAGATTGGTGCTATAATTTTTCAATATAATCTAAGTGAACCTTATAATGCGGTGAACAAATAAGTGAGCTATACTCATGTTGGCTTCGGACTAATGAAGCATCCAAAAAATATTAAGTGCATGTATTCAAAAAGTCTTTTAATTCGAAACCGATGAAAACAAAAAATTACTCCATAATCAAAGATAATTCCTAAACCATTTATTTCGTTGGATGAAATGAGTTGAATTGAGTGAGTATTGATAAATAATTGGGTGTTTACAATAAAATGTAATGGTTTGACATTCACTTAAATTGAGTTGCAATTTATTGATGAAACACGAGTCGTAAATATTGATTTTTTCTCCAGAGGAAAACAATAAATGAAAGTATTTAGTCTTCAATTCGGTGAATTGTTTCCACAGTATTCGGAGAAAGAAAATATATATTTTTTTAAATTCTTCAATTTCATGGAATGTGAAAAACACTGGCCCGGCAGTTTGAATGAAAATCGCCGACGAAATATTTTTTGTACGTCATGATTGTCATTGAAACATTTATAAAAATTGACAATAGAAATATGTAATAAAAAAATTCCAGGACGGCAATTCCTGTCTGCGAGTATAATGATATTTGTTTTCAAATTTCTACATTTTAAGAATTTGACGTACAATTAAGGTTTTCATTTTAATTTTAGAAGATAAATGATATTATTTTCTAATATAATGTAAAATTAATGAAAAAAGTAAGTGAAATAAAAACAAAAATAACATAAAAAACCTGCCATTGTTATTGATATGTATTGTCATTTTTAGTGGAACAACATAAAAATATGATTAAATAATAATAATCCAATTTGAAAGGCGGAAACCATTTGCTGAATAACCAACACCTCTGTCGTAGGTCAGTCCAAGTGGTTCGCTACGTTTGTTGACTTAGCAGGGGTGCCAGGGATAATGGAGTTGTCTAGGTCTTGGCGGCGATTTTGCCCAATTATGTACTCCATGACGGCCCCGATCGGGATAAAGTGATTGAGGGAGACCTAACCTAGACCTCTCCAGCCGAACTCTCTTGACCCATCGCCTTTCACCGCAGTGGGAGGGATGGATTCATACGTTCATCAATCTGGGACACATTGACACCCTACCCATCTTTCATACCTGTAATTTTCTTTTATTCTGTGACTCACTAGCCCACAATGTAAATGATTACCACGTAAGTTGAATTATAATGGTCGAGAGTAATATTGTATTAGGTAGCGACTGTTTACTAGAGCTATCTGAATAGATCTGCCCGTTGCCGGCCAGCTGTTCCGGACATTGCACTGTGCTCGTTCGTGAAACTCCGTAATCCCGAACTTTCCCGAACGAGCGCGGTTTTACACTACAATACCTCAGACCGCAGCTTTTTCTGATTTTCTGTTTTAAGAATTTTTATTGAGTTTCGCTAATATTGTCTTCATTTAATTAAAATATGCCAATTTGTGGTTTGATAATAAAAATGAATATAAAGTTTAAACGATGCTTTAAATGGGGAAAATTTAACACTAGGTACCTTGTTTAACGGTCGAAAAGACTTTCTACCAAAAAACGTTACATTTATTATCAAAGCATGCTTCCCGGCACATTTGAATATTATATCATTAGTACATTGTTGTATTTAGACGATGTGGAAGGTGAAAGGCATAGTAATTTCAGAAGAGTAGAAGGCAGCTGTACAAAATAATATAACGTGATGACGTGGCAGGAAGAAAAGCCAAGACGAGGAATGACAATAATTCCACGGTAGGAATCTCCCTCAAAGGGTTTCGAGCACTCTTGTCTTCCTAGCGCAATTTCTTCAAAGGACCTGACTTCAAAATAAACGACAGTAGATCTTTAAAATGAGATATGGTGTTTGGTGAAGGAGTGGCAGAGGAGAAAGGACAAACTCGGCTTAAAATAATTGAGAAAAATATTGACTTTTTGTACACTCGTGTAGATGATATCTGGAGGGAAATTTTTAGCAAAGCCAAAGAAAAACGTTTTTTAATTATATCATCTGAAATTTACTTATACAGTTCTTCATTTGATTATTGATGACGAAGAAAATATTATAATCTAAACGAAATATAAAATTAGAAAAATAAAATTGTAAGGGTCGCAATTTAGTATCAAACCCAGAACCTCTTATCTTTTTTTGTCATATTCTTTTCCATTAGTATTAGTATTATCGTCTTCTTCCATGATACATTACATTGATGGGTTTAACCTTCAAAAGTTATTAATAAAAGTTTTTTTTTAATAAAATTGAATCTTCATTAATTTGATCTCTATATAAATAAAAATGAATCGCCGAAATGTATGTACGCGCATAACTTCCAAACGTCTGCACCAAATTGGATAATTCTTTTTGTACATGTGCATCTCCACGCTCCCAGGGCAGCTTCCTTGAGGATTCACATAAGCTCTCCAGATCCACCCTACCTAGCAGCTACAACCACCGCTCTATTCCTGTGACTACAAGGTCCGCAGTACCTTTTGTTGAGGAAGCAGCTCCTCGTCTCAGGTTATCGAGATCCGCCACATCTCACAGCCGCTGAGATCATCCCCTTCGCCTCACAAGGATTACCTGCAGATGGTCCAACTCACCGAACCATCGCCGTTCAACTCCGCAATTCACCGCGTCGAGCGACGGCCTGGGAGATCAGGTCATTCTCCGCTACTCACCGCGTCGAGCAACATGCTGGCGCCCTGAAGATCCGTGTTCTTCACCGCCGCAGCTGTTCTGACCTTCACCACAAAATCACCACCTTGCACCAGCAACATCTTTATCTACGGCACTTCTGTTTACATCCTGTAACGACCTTCGCTATGTAGCCAAATAAACGACACGACTCACTTCTACGACTTCTCATCTTTCATTTATCTCCCGTCTCTACCATCCGGGGTCTGCTCCCTCAGAATTAACAATATTATCTTCAACGAGTTTTTTCCACATTATTGGAAACTACCCTTTTCATCGGAAACAATTGTTCGAAGAACTGGTTTGTATCCTGAATAGTGTCTGGGATAAATATATCCAATTTTATTTATTTGGAATACCTATTGACCTTTTTGTAAAAGTCTAGATGAATATTCAATTTTTATTAGAACAGCTCTATTTTTATAACTATTGTTAGTTATTCCCGTCAAAGTAATATATCATTATTATATATTTCTATTAATATAATATCTTCTCTTTTCATTCAAATATTATAATGGCAGTTAACACTGATATAAAGCATTCAGCATCACATATCAAACGAACGGTTTTATGTTTTCCAAAAAAAAATTAATGTTTTAATCTGATTAAAAACTTACAGCAATAAAGACTTTTCCATCGAAATTGTTGGGCCTTTCCAGGGACTGAAATGGAGATGTTTTAAATAGGGCGCGTCTCATTCAAAAACATCTCTGTTAATTAAAACTTGTTTTTCTTCATTTCCAGTTGTCGGGTCTCGAGTTCTGCTAAAAACTTTGATATGGTAGCGAAAAAAAAACACTGCAAAAACAGCTCTCGACTAATTATTATTAATTAGGTACGAGTTGAAATTTACAAGCTAGATTTATAAAGTTTAATCTTTGTTAAAAAATAAGCCGATTATTTATTTTATATATACAAGGGTGTCTGGAAACGCGTAGTACAAGTGGGAAACTGGTGATTCTACATTACACAGAGAACCACAAAACCCAAAAGAGTTTTTCCTTTTTTTGGCAACTAGAAGGTTAAGGGGAGTATTCTAGTCTATAAGCATGAATTTTAGGTATTTTTGCAGGTGCAATAAAAAACATTAATATTTTAGTTGCCAAATATTTATTAAACATTAAAAAAAAAACGAAAGAAAAAAATCCAAAAGTTACAGGGTGTTGAAGTGGCGTGCCCTGGTTAACAACCTTCCTGCAACCCTCCTAGTAATCAGAAAAAAATTCTTAATCCAAACAAATGCTGCTATGGCATATATACTTGAAAAAATTAAAAAAATTTTTTTCGCAAAATGGCGGCTGTCTGAAATAAAAAAGAGGTTTTAAACATTTTTTTAACTTTTCCAAATTTTTTAAAAATAGTGAAAATTTTAATTTGGTTAAAGTTTTGATCCATGCGATAGAGTAGTGTATCACATCAAATTTCAAGTAAATTGGTTCAGTAGAACTTGAGATGTCGTGTCAACCGTCTCGAAAAAAGTAGTTTCGAGGAAAATGCGTTTAAAGTTTTGTTCTATTTATAATTCTAGTTAGATTCCGTCTAAACCGCGACACTAAAATGGTAATAACTTTTAAAATAATTGGAATTTCGAAAAATCCCTTTAAGGAGATATTATATAAAAAAAGCTTATTAAAAAATATGTTATTTTTAAAATATATATCCGGATTAAATAGCATGTCCTCTGCGTGCGAACTCTACCTAAATTTCTCTAAATAAACAAAAAACAGTGTTAATCTTAAGTGACTTCCCAGGTTATTTTTTGCCTGTATAGTACATTTTTACGCAGCATCGCGTTCATTGGTAAAATCATTGTACAAATAGTTTCGTATCGGTGATCTATGAACTGGCGGATGCGCTTTTTAGCCATAAGTTGTTGTAATAGTTTGTCTAGTTTTTAGTTAGAAGTAAGCTTGTAAAAATATATTATAAATTTTTACAGCGTCCTTGAGGTGAATTTTCACAAAAACGCCGCTTTACAAATCATTAAAATATCATTCATTTTATTATTATATTTTAATTCAGAGTAACTACCTACCCAGTATCTACCCCATAAAAAGCCGTGCTGGAGTGTATAGTATTTAATTTTTTAATTATTGTTATTTCTTATCATTATCATTACATAATATAAAATGAGGTGGCTCAAAATGTGTGTGCGCATAGATCTTTTAAACTACGCAACGGATTTTCATGCGGTTTTTACCAATAGATAGTGTGATTCAAGAGGAAGGTTTATATGTTTAATAAATACATGCTTATTATAGTAGAGAAATTCAAATATTCAATTCAGGCAACGGGCAGCGGGCAGCTGGCAAGCGGCTGGTGTGGATTTTATAAAGGTTGGGTAATGGCGTTGTGTTTCATTAGCCACAGGCCACAGCAACGTGTGGCCGAGTCTCCTAGTTCCGTATAAAACCCGCTTAAAGCTCCCAGAGCAAACTGTGAGCAAGTTAATTTAACAATTTGTTAATATGTTACTAAAGCATCATCATCACTAATGGCTCTACAACCCCTGGTGGGTCTTGGCCTCCTCAAGAGTCTTCCTCCACTCATCTCGGTTTTGTGCCAGCTCTCTCCAGTTTGGAAGCTCCAAGATAGATATGTCTTTGAGGACGTTGTCGCTCCATCTTAGTCTTGGCCTTCCCAGGCTCCTTCGCCCTATTGGTCTTGAGTTCAGCAGGGACTTTGGTGCTTGAACTCGGTCATTCTCTCCACATGACCCAGCCACCGAAGACTTCCCAATTTTATAAATTTTGCGACGTTTAGCTCCTTAAACAAAGTATAGAGCTCATTGTTATAACGTCTGCGCCAAAATCCATTTTCTAGAACCGGTCCGAAGATGCGCCTCAAAATTTTTCTTTCAAAAACGTCCAGTGCTCGCTCATTCCTCTTAGTTAGTACCCAAGTCTCAGCTGCGTACGTAAGTTAAGCTAAAGCATAAGCGTGCATTAATTTAATTAAGTTTCTTCTAGTACTTTTTTTTTAATCGAAGTTTGAATTCTGTAAAGTTATTATTAATGAAATAATTTTATACCCAGGTATTTAGTTCAGTTGTTACAAAAAGCTGAACCTAATTATTATATAGGTACCTAAAGAGAAGTGTGCAAAATGCAATTCAGTTCTATCTTTCAGGTTATTAACATCTTTATACAAAATTAAACACTAGCGAAAATTTGTTTATTTTATTAAATGTTTTGCTTCTGTAGATTATAAATTCTCACTGTGAAAAATAATCATCTAATGGTAAGCTTTTACGTCTTGAAACGAGTACAGCTTTTTATGTATGAATTTTTAGGGCGTGTCAATTGTTTTCAACTCGTAACGTCTCTTACATGTCATTGCTTATTTGAAATACAAAATTAATACCAATACAAAAATTTAATTTTAATTTGAATACAAAATTAATAATTCTTAGACTTTTTAAAAAGTAGAGCTTTTTGACAAGAAAAGCCGGGGAGTAAAATGAATGATTTTTAACATTATTTGGTTATCAAACAGGTAGTAATGATATAAAAAAATTACTTTGGGTGAAAGGTTTTCACGCTTTAAATTTATTTGCAATTGTAGAAGACTTGTAGGAAAATAAAAACGATTTTCAGTCAAAGTTCTTGCTTTCCGAATCTCTTGCTTGCTTGAACCCAGGATATTACACATTATCGACACCGTGGCACAGTGGTTAGCGCGTTTGCTCGGAAAGCAAGAGTTCCTGAGTTCAAGTCCCAGAGGTGTCAATATCTTTTTCTGATTTTTCTGTCTCCAGATTTTCGATTAAGTTTCGCTTATATTGTCTTCATTTAATGAAATATTGCAATTTGAGGTTTTACTCATAAAGTTAAAATAAAAATAAGATAAAGAATATCTTTTTACTACATTTCATAGAATATTTCCACATTAATCTGATAAACAATAACGACACGGTGCTCAGAGATAATTGAAAACGCGTATATTCCATTCGTTCTCGCTTATATTACAACAAAGAAAGCGTGGAGTGGAGATGTAATTCACACCATTTCTTCTTTTCCCCTCAACAATACCGCGTTAATAATTCCCTATTTCTATCTTCGTTCAAACATGATTTCCTTCGTCGCCGTCGCCTGGAGATGACAGTGGAAACAGCGTCGATAGAAAATTAACCGTGCCATGTTTTCCAGGCCATTTCATCGCCGTTTCTCGCAGAGATAAAATTGACCACGATTCACTAAACAAAATTGGACGATTTGGGAAAGCTTTTACACTGAGAATGGTCTTTAGACGAAAGCCGGATAAAGCTCTGAGGCCTGGATTCAATAAAGATACTGTATCGTAATGCTCTCTGCCTCACTGCCAATGTCCTCATAAATGTGATGAAATTCATGCTTCAAATTTTGAGTGGCTGAGATTTGACGTTTCAGATTTTCTACACGTTTGACATAGAAGAGTTCATACCTATGTACACGTAATATCTATTAAAAATGTCTTTGCTTTTTCCAGAACAACTGTTTTTTAACTAGTTTTGTGTATCTCCCCTCGTCTTCCATTCGACGCAAATAGTAGACGACCTCCGTAGTCCAGTGGCTAAGACTCTTGACTCACATTCCGGAGGTCGCGGGTTCGAACCCGGCATGCGCAAATAAATTTTATTTGATTAATTTGTGTTATTTCACAATTAATTCATTTAAAATAATATATAGTATATTTGCGGCATGTTCCAGAGTGGAAGATACTATCAGTATCGCCCTGGTGTAAGACCACCATTCAGAATTGAAACGTTGCTTGAAAATGGCTTTAGCCATGTTTAGTGACCAGATCTGAATAGCCAGGTACTTTCCAACCTTCCTCTTCCCCACTTCCTTCCCCTCCCCACTACCTTCAGCCTCACAACATACCCCAATTGGGGATGTCATAGTCTCACTGGCTCCAGACGGGAGCAGTTGAGATTCTTGTGCGGTATTCACTGTAAAAAAAAAAAAAAAAAAAATTACTAAGTGAAACAAAGCTCACAAATAATATTTTCGAATGATTAAAAATTACTTCTGCATTAATTATAAAATGTAGAATTAAGTCCTTTAAAAAAAACTGTCTCAATTTCATCATTCATTTCCGGTAGATACGAATTTCAAACGGTTGTAGTGTCATATACGTTTTAATATTTTCACGGCCAAAAGTATTTTCGTTATTTGTTTTTGGGGTGTTATGCTAAAGAAGGAGGTAGCGCAACACGGCATAACACCCCAAAAACAAATGACGAAAAGGTTGTAGTGTCATTAATGAAGATAACGATGATTCTATAGTAGCAAAATTCCGGACATATATAGCAACTGCCCCAAGAACTATACAAAATATTTGATTCTCATGATTTAACTTACCCCCAACATAGATAAGTTTTAAGGTTTTCACGGCCAAAAGCATTTTCATTATTTGTTTTTGGGGTGTTATGCCGTGTTGCGCTACCTCCTTCTTTAGCCAACGTTTCGGACATCGTTGCAGTGTCCATCATCAGAGCAGATCCGGCAGATCCGGTAGATGTGATCTGCCGGATCTGCCCTGATGATGGACACTGCAACGATGTCCGAAACGTTGGCTAAAGAAGGAGGTAGCGCAACACGGCATAACACCCCAAAAACAAATAACGAAAAATACCCCTAACTTTATTTTCTCTTGTTTTTTTATATTGTCTTACTCCGTTAATTGTTTTATTTCTTTTTTACATTATTTCTTTTTAAACACTCGAGCTGTAACTAATTCTACGTCCTCCATTGCTCGATGTGGAATGCTAAGTAAGTACGAAGCTGATTGTAAACACTCACTACCTTCGACGTTGCCACGGAAGTTTTTGGAGAATGAATACCGCAATGGCAAAGGCTGAATATAAATGTCGCATAAAACATAAACAAAGTTATACATAACACCATTACGGATAAACCGAGTGACCAGGTAGGTAATTCCTACCCTACTCTACCGTATAGTTTGGCAAGAAAGTGTAGAAATTAAGTAAATTGGAACTAAACGTTTTCATTACTATGGCAGCACCGAATTATATGACGTTTCCTATGGCGGTCATGTTATCGCATGTTACTGTTGATTTATTGTCTTAAATCTGAGTAGATTAATTGATTCGATAATATTTTTATTCATTGTTTGCCTGAATTTAATTAAAATGAATAAACCATTACATAGTGATGCAAGAGGGGTTGTTTTCTGCATTTTTCAACGCTGCCTAGCCGAGTGTCATACGAAGAAGCTTCTATCTGATTTAGAAGATGTTTACAAACGAACTGCAGAAATGACTGGTATGTAGTATAGTTTGTTTAATAAATTTCATTAGTATTACAAGATTATGCCAATTTTCGAGCGATAATAACCATTACAATCTGATTTGAGGTTATGTTAAAAAATCCGAATTTTACACTTCGATTTGACAGTTAATATGCGGCCACAGGAAAAAGGGAATAAATCAAAAAAATGCAACTTCTTTAAACTCGTAGAAAAGTTACTTTTTTCTCGTTTTCTCTTTTTTTCTTTCTAAGTGAATATTATCTAGTGTGTGTTTTTAAAACTACCTTCTATAATAATAATTTCAAAGATGTTTTTCACACACAGGTAAATCTAATCAACGGTAAGACGAATCGTCCAGGAAGGGGAAAAGGCATATGGAAAATTTGAAACACCGGGAAAACGGAAAATGGGCATAATAATAATAATATGTAATAGCATAAGTGCTGATGATTGGAAAAATTGTTACAAACGCGTGATGAAAATTGAGGCAGAATATTATGCACGAGGCAGTACTATATATGATGATATCGATGAACTGCGTTTAGATGAAGATGAAGATACGAAAGAAGAAGAATCACACGAGGACAAAGAAAATAATTACATGTCGGGTGTTGAATTAATAGACTTAAATTTTTAAGTACCTACGTTTATATATCGAAATAAACGCCCACTTAAAACTTTGTTTTATCTTACTTCTATTAAATTAAAGTTTTTTGTGCAAATTTTTTGATAATACAAATACGCTATGAAATATGCATTTTGGCAGAAGTGTTTTTTTAAAACATACATTCATTGTCTTATCTGAGCCATCTTGGTGTTGCCATTTAAAACTAGAAAACGATCGCAGCGCCATCATTTATTTTCTACACTTAATTGCCAAACTGTACTACATAATTTCTACAGATTGTTCCTGCAGTGTTTGTAGTATAGAGTCAGAATATCACGGCCCACGCCTCATAGAGATCCTTCCGCTATTATTTCAGAATCTATTTCGTCCAATAATATGCAAATTTCGGCATCGGAAGCTAACCCTACTAAGCCATAGTTCTATGTCACAGCTTCTCTTTAGTATTCGAGGGACACATTTGTGTGGACCGAAATATACTGTCACCGATGCATTAAAATATTCAAATAGGGTTATCGCAAAATTCTGCCAAATTATTTTTATTAGATCGTTTTTGAATGAGGTGACAACTCTTCTTGGAAGAAGAAA
Organism: Limnephilus marmoratus; assembly: GCA_917880885.1. Classification (NCBI taxonomy): domain Eukaryota; kingdom Metazoa; phylum Arthropoda; class Insecta; order Trichoptera; family Limnephilidae; genus Limnephilus; species Limnephilus marmoratus. The sequence goes on along the minus strand of OU862924.1, from coordinate 23,427,221 downwards.
ATAATCTGTTGTGATACTCACGTCTATAATGCAATAAATAAATCGTTTAAAAATACAGTGGAAGACGCCTATAAAGAGAATGCTTGCAGCGAAATCACGGCTGTAAAGAGTATTAAAGAGTAGATTCCTCTAAGGTTCTACAGCAAAGACTTGTACAACATTCAAGTGGTTTTTTTTTGTAATTGTTACATTACCAATAACTATTTATCAGTAACTTACCACTCTCAGATGTGATCATTAATTTTTCGGTTTTCAAAAGGTTGATCCATCATATTATTAAATTGTTGATCCTTCTTTTATAAAACGTCGTTAGCGTTTGATACAGAATGTTTTAAAATAAACTAACTAACTAACCATCACGCCGTTTCCCCGCAGTATTATTCCGACTTTCCACATGGCCCGACTCAAGTATCTGATTCACTTGGTCGTGCCATGTCTTCCTCGGGCGTCCTCGACTTCTTCTACCATTCACATTTGCGTCATATATTCTCCTTACACTCCTTTCCTCGTTCATTCTCTCTACATGCCCAAACAAAATGTTTAAAAATAGTTTTCAGAAAACAGGCGCATCATTTAACTCAATTATTTTTTTATAAAATATCACAAAAAATTAAGAGGTTGTTAAACATTAAAATTAGATACCTCTAGAATGTAATTATCTTTCAATAAGTAAAACCAAATAAATTTAACCAAATAAATTCTATTAAAAATGCTAATTTCGCTTGTTTAAGGGGAGTGATTCTCTGGTTCAGTAGATGTGTATTTATTTTGTACATTTTTTTAAATAATGGAATTGGTTGTGTCGTGAATTCAGACAAGCAATAAAGTACTGGATATCATTATTTGAATAAAAAATATTTTAAATGTCATTTTCAAAATTGGAACTGATGCTTCAAGACTTTAAACACAATTTTGTGACTTACATAAAATATTCACGAAAAATGTTGTTAACGGTGTTACTGCTGTAAATGTTTGATATTTTTTTACATTAGCTCCACACAGGAGGCACTGATAAAAAAACTTCTCAGGGCCTATGTCATCTTTGGAGATGCTGTGTGAAGGGGTTTTTTTAGGGAAAAGTTTTGTTAAAAAAAGATATGAGGGGTGGACAGGAACCTGGGGATAAATGTGTCCAGGAGTGACGGACATACGAATCCATCCCTCTCACTGCGGTGCAAGGCGCATTTAGTCGAGAGAGCCCGGCTGGAGAGGTCTTTCAGTTCCCGCCACACAGTAAATGGGCAAACGCATTCGCCACCAAGAAGTAGACAACCTCATCCCACGAGCCAGGGCACCCTCATTAGGCACCCTTGTGAAAAAGTCAAACGTAGCGAACCACTTATCAGTGGTGTTGGTTATTCAATAAATGGTTCCCGGGGCGGCAATGTCCATACCCTCCTCCCAAAATACGAATTTTATTTGTTATTGTTCGTTCAGCAATAATTATCAATTTTAAGCAATAATTTTTCACAGGTCTGCACCAGTGAAAATAATAAAAATAAATAAATTAAAGATTCAACATTTTTGGCGACACAGCCTTGTTTACCTTGAAAATTACACCGGCCCTAAATAATAGTACGTAACGTATATTCGCCAAGACTCTCTCCACACCACCCCTCCCCAGGAGTAAAGTGAGGGTTATTTAGGCCAGTAAACCCTTTTGCTTTCCGCTTCCTCGGTAATTCAGTTAACCTAGAAATAGAGATAGTAATTGTGCGCCATTAGAGGACGATCATTAACATCTCTGTTGTTCGTTTCTCTCCGCGAGAGGCCGGAATATCTAAAGCCTTATTTTACTTCATGCTAAAAGCTAGGTGTTAAAATGAATTTTAATAATCATCACTTCTATTATGATGACGTATTTTTCATTATTCTTCATTTTATTAAGGGAAAACATCCACAATGTACTGTATAAGATATTTATATATTTTTAGGACCATGGGTTCGATTGTAGAATATAAACGAGATCAATGAATCAATGTAATAAAAAATGGGTAGGTATGTTTTCAATTTATTTTGACGGATACCACAGTTACTCTCCTGCATCTCATAATTTAAAAAAAACGAATGGTGGTTGTGATTCTGTCCGTAAATCCGGTTAAATAAACTCTAGAACTTTTGGTTTCGAATGTGAGTGTCAAAATTTTATTATCATAAAATTTTTTTAATTTCCATTTTCATATTTAAATTGATTTGTTGAGAATCAAATCATCTCGTCGTCTCCTATGTGACGAAATTTCATTTGTTTTTTTTTTTATGTATGTTTCATAATAGTTGCCGGGGCGCCCAACGGAGCTAATATGTCCCTATCCGATTAATATTGACGATTTCACCTATTTTGTCTTCATTTAATTTAAATATGTATGTTTTATAATTAACTTATACTCATTATACTCAGAAGAAATATTCAATGAAGCTCTGCAAGAAGCTACTCAAGGACTTGTTTTAAATCGGAAGATTCTGAACAACCTGAGTTATGCAGATGATATAGTACTTCTAACAAGTAACATTGAGGATTTACAACTTTTGCTGAATCAAGTAGTGAAGACTTGTGAGAATTTTGGGCTAGAACTGAATATAAATAAAACAAAATACATGCTCATAAGCAAAAATAACGCATTGAATGAAAAATTTTATATTGCTGGAACAAAACTAGAAAAGGTGCAGAGTATTGTATACTTGGGCTGCAATGTAAATGATTGATGGGATCCTTCGGTTGAAATCTAATGCTGAATTGAGCAAGCTCGTGCAACCTTTATCCGCATGAAAAAGATGTTCTGCAGTCATGATCTCAACATTGGATTACGAATGCGAATGGTCAGATGCTACGTGTTTTCAATATTATTTTATGGAATGGTAGCATGGACGCTTAATGAGGAACTAATTAGGCGACTTGAGGCATTCGAGATGTGGATCTACAGAAGAATACTTAAAATAAGCTGGATGGACAGGGTTACAAATTAAGATGTTATGGTTCGGATGAATAAAAAAAGAAGTAATTAAAACTATAAAAATCCGAAAACTTCAATATCTTGGACATGTGATGAGACATCCAGAGAAGTATGAGATCTTGGATCTCATAATCCAGGCAAAGAAAAAACTGAGGCAGTGGTTTGGCCAGTCTACCGTAGAGCTGTTCCGGGCCGCAGTAAACAAAGTCCGCATAGCCAACATGATAGCCAACGTTCGTTGAACGGACAGGGCACAAGAAGAAGATGTATGTTTTATAATTAAGTAGGTAGATATTTAAGTGTACCCTTACAAATTGCATGATTTCAGGGAAAATTATGTTTTTATTAAGTGAGAGAAAATTAGGAACATGCTTTTTGGGGCGAGGTATACCTACTTTTAATATAACTACTAGTACTCTTATAACATAAATCTGTGTTATTAAAACAACATTTCAAAGGTTCAAAGATAAAATTCCCGGGAGAGTGCTCATTCGTTACGAGTAACCTTCGAAAAAGCAGTTTGATAAATTTAAATAACGGGCTTACTTATTCCAAGCATTATTTCATAAACATAATCCTCCAGAACCTAAATAATATAATAAACATTTTTATTATGAAGATATTGTTTAGTGCGGTGAAAAATGCCAGCCTTCTTAAAGCGCACAAACCCCTCGAACGCTCAAATAAACAATGCTTAAATTTTGAGTAAATAAAAACGTTACCCGAAAGGTTCACTTTTACTTGTGAAATATGATTCGGAAGCTAATATAGTAGGTTTGTTTACAATTTTGTGGAAACCACTTCGTGTCTGGCTGGGAATCATCCTATTACCTACGTATGTATTAATAATAATAATTATGGTCTTTATTCCAGAATATGGGGAGGTGAGTGCAATCCCACACATCCTATAAGAGTGTAAGTACATACATAGAACACAAAGATATTTATAAAATATGGTAATAAGAAGAAAAAAATATATACATTTAAATAAAAATAAAAAATAAATAAATAAATTTTTAAAAAGTAGTAGGCATCATTAGATAAAAGTTCTTCATAAAATTTTTTAAAAAATAAACTTTAATTGGGCTCGTATTACTCCATCGGGTCTGGGATTATGGGAGCCAGTGTCTTTCTCCAATGTTCTTCTAAGCTTGATCCTGAAGTCAAACGGATTCTATTTTGAGAATATTTCTGGAGTGGTTTATCCTTCCCCTCAGTCCTTCAATTCCGGTTCTTAATAGAGGCTTAAAACCTGGAACTCGCACTTCTGTAAACTTTGAGGAGGCACTGCAGTGCCTGGGGAGTCCAAACATCAGGCGGTAAGCATTGTTATATTGCATCCGAAGCCTTTCCATGTTCTTTTTTTGAAGGTTGCCCAAAGCTCGCATGTGTACAGGGTGGTGCAGAAGGCTAAGAAGAGCGTCGTTTTTACCCGTGGACTGCATGGCCGAAATCTTCTACTGAGCATGTTGCATTTTATGCTCAGTGCGCGGCTCTGCCTGTCAATATCTTCGTCATCTGTTAATTCATTGTTGATGATATGTCCTAGATATTTGGTAGATTCTACTGTTTTTAGGAGTTCGCCGTTCAAATAATATCATATTAAATTTAGAGTACCTTCAACCTTCAGACTCTCTCACCGATAGCGAAGAATGCTCTTGATACCATGGACCGGACGGTTCGATTTATTAATCTGTCGATGTCGCTTGGAAACCAAAAGATAATATTATTTATTCATTAACAACCTCTCATCAAGTATATTGTATATAGGTATTGCTCGACAAGCAAAACTCAAGCCATGCTAGAATGCGAAAATTATGTTTTAAAAAACCCAAATTTTCCCAAAATCATTATAATTAATTAGAGTGATTTTGTCCCATATTTTAGCATTGTAGCATTTTAATTATGGGGTCAAAAGTGAATGTATTTGGAACTAAAAATAAGATATAAAGGTTTTAATCTGTGGTCATACACATCCGAGAGAACGATATCTTTCAAATCATCCACCACACGTTGCACACCTCACACAACCACACCAGATTATAAATCTTCATTGTAATTTGAAATTTTTTTTACATCTTCTCAAGTCGGTTCCTCATTGCTGAGGATCGTGACCCCTACGCCAAAGACAAGGCTCCTCCACTCCTGGCGGTCCTGCGCTGCGAGAAGAGCTGCGGACGCGGACACCGACATGGCAGACGCCTGCGATACTTGGCCACTCCAGCGCATTGGTGACCTTCCCCTGCTTCTTCTGCCTTCCACTTTGCCAGTGACTATGAATTTCTCCAAGTTCTTCAAGTTGTAGTCATCAGTTTAGCGAGCAACGTGTCCAAAGTTAAGATACGTTGTAAGCAGACAGTTGAAAGCCTATTGTGGATGCCTAGCCCTTCCGCGGTGGACACATTTGTGTGTCTGGTTGTCCATGGAATCCCGAGCAATTTTCTCCAGCACCAAAATTTGAGGGCGTCTATTCGTTCATGTTTCTACATCGTAAAGAAATATGGGGAAAATCAATGCACGGACGAGTCTCACCTTGATGGTTTTCATTATACTTCTGCCACTCCATATCTTTTGCATTTTACTCATGGCGTCTTTTGTCATGCAAATTCTTCTTTCACTCTTCAAATCTTCATTGAAATTTGAAAAACTTATTGCTATCTACCCTGAAATATAATGTGTACGGTATTACACCCTGTGGGTATATAGTGTATAGGTAAGCCGCTGCAACGATTTGCAGGGTGCGGTGAAGAAATTCCCATTTTTCCACAGCTCCGGATGTTTAATTAAAAACCATTCCCATTAAGTGAAATAATTCGTAAGCACTTCCATTTAGCTCGTCTCGGCAAACGATGATACCCGCAGTTCCACCGTTCTAATTTGCATTTTATTTTGCGAGCATTAAACTTAATGCGCAATTATTAATCTTAGTGAGAAAAATTAAATAATTTTCATGGAAATATGTGTAGACTGTAATCAAATTATGTTGGCAGGGTACCGACAATAAATTCTGACAAGTTTTTAATGACCTTTTCACAATTTTCTTTTTCAGTTCTTGCGTAGTACACTCAAAAATTGTTTGCTAATGTTTAAAATTCAAAAAATTATTCGCTTATAATGAACATTTTAAAATCCAAAGTCGGTTGGATTAGGTTTTCATTAGAGGATGATAAAAATATGAAATATCTTCGAGAGATCGTGAAGGTTTTTTTATTATAATTATTTTGAAATAACGGGAAACTGCATAACACGGAATGAAATGACACTTATAAAAGGTTCTACAGAAGCTTCTGAATATCGTGTTGTCATTTTAGCCTCATCCACTAAAATACATTTTTTTTTATTTTAAATGCACGCATCCGATAGACGATTAACGTAAAAAACAAAAATAATAAATACGAACCGTCCAATAACAGCGTTTAACAATACTTCAGAAACAAGAAAAACAACGACAATAAGCAAAAGACGATAAAGCTAAGGTTAAGTGAAGTCAAATGAAACCAAGAGATTTAAGAAAATTATTTAAGTTCTGGGGCTTATCGCTAATGCTTTAGGTATCTTGTTACCACAATGGATGGTGTAATATAGTCGACACATTCGCACAATATATTGTACATTTCGGAACATTATATATTTTAAACACTTCTATTTCAAATATTTTCTATATTTTTGAAGGAAGCACATTCTTTGTGGTGTGCCATTATAATATAAATAATAATATATATCTTGATTGAGCAAAAAAATTAAGATTTATAATTACAAAAACAAAAAGTACATCATAAGTACAGTAAAAGTACAGTTAAAAAGTTGGATGAGTACAAAAGTTAATAACAGAAAACAAAATACATGTATCCAGTAGGTACTTAAACAATAGAGATTTATAATTATAAATTTAAAATTATAATTATACATTATGTATTAAATGAGAAACACACTTTGTAATAACCACCTTTTATTTGAATTAATAATTAAAATCCAACGAGCTTTTGCTTAGCTCAAACTTCGTCAGGATTTAGAATTTAACATTAGACCTCGCGTCCAATATTTCTGATTTTTCTTATTTTATATCAAAACAAAAATGTCCTACTTAAATACCTACCTACGTACTTAATTTTTAAAAAAGACGATTTCACACATGAAAAAATAATATTTACTGAACCTAATGGTTAAGTAAATTTTATTGAATACCTACCGTGTTCAGACGCAAAATTGTACCGTCTGACCAGATTTTATATATTTTTTTCATTTAATTAATACAATAAGTATTTCACTTAGTATGGCTACTTTTATGCAGAGAATTTTTTATCGTGCCTGTAATTTACTGCGACGCACGACATGTTAAAATGGACAAAATTGCTGAAAAAAGCTAAAAACGCTCGTGAAGTCAATTATTCTATTTTTAAACATCATCAAATAAGTATAAGATTAGGTCGCCAACTAATCGCATTGAAGTATTAACAAACAGAAATCATTATTTTAAGGATCACTGAGGACAGAACGGTTGCCTATAATAAAGAAAATTTTCCAGAATTCCTGGAACGAAGATGGAGAAAACTCATCACACTCTACAAAGTCACAGTCTTCAACGCCCCCGCAACAGTCGTCAATCGAAACGGTGTCTAACCGAGACAATAAACCGCAGAATAAACAACCCGTTTCAACGACCTCCACTCTCTTTACGTGTTCTGTTATCCTGGTAGCTGGTAGCCTAACCCTAATCTCTGGAACTACGGATCTGACATATTTTTCCTCTCTTGCTGAGTTTTCAGGAGAAAAAAATTTTAATATTAAAATGAACGATGAATTTTTAATATTCGCATGTCGTTAAAGACTTCATTTATGCGAGCGGAGAAAAATGCTAATATCGAGAATTGGAAAAAAAGTTTTGTTTTATGTACTTATTGTTTGAATTTAATGTGAACAAAAAAATATTAAACCCAAAGTAGTTTTTTCTCAAGTAACAACATCTTCTTTTTATTACCAACATAAGTTACGGAACTTTGAAGTCTTTTTGGTAAGGATCCTTATTTCGTTTACTGATAAATATGCCCAAATTGGTGAATAAACACTTCGTTTTAACTTAATTAGAACAAGAAATAACTATTAACACCTACATCGGTGAAGATGGAAAAAACATGCACAAGTTAGGTTATTATATTGGTTAGCGGAATAAGGAAACTTTACAGTTAAAAAAACAGTATTGTAATATTGTAGATAGACTAAAATATTCAATATCCGTAAACTATTTACATATATTGCAGACTATGAAATATGTAGTTAAAACCAAAAATTGTTTCGTAAAAAACGAAAATGGAATTAACAAAAGGAATAATAATGTGTTTTACACTACCCAATGGCAGTTTTATTGGTCCTCGTACATTTAATCTTCTACCAAAACACATTCAAATGGCAGGTAAAATATCAATGTACATAAAAGAATTAAAATTATGGATAAATGATGCAAATATTGACTATAAATATACTATACTTTTCCTATAACTTCTTTGTAAACCTCCACGCTTCACTTTTCAGTACAATTCTACTGTAACTTTTATGTGTCAATTTTTTACTACAATATTTTCAAAGATATGTATATTTTGAAACCTTCACTTAAAAATTTACATTTTTTACTTGTACTTATTGATGTAATTTAGCACTTTAGTTCATATTACCCATGCACAGGCAGTGCCTTAGCGGGTTCCCATAATCTACTTTAGTCTTAAATATATTTATGTAATTTTTTCCGTACTTGTATCTTATGTTATAGTGTATATTGTATAGAAATTATGTTAGTTAGTTTAAATAATTAAAATAATTGTCAAAGTTTTAATTCTTCAAGATCCCCCGAAAACCACCGTATGTGCAGTAAATCGTGTGACGTCATCACTCCCGAAAAGTTACCATAAGATCGGGCAATCAGCTGTTCAACTGGCGCCATTTTGAAATTCAGAGTTCGAAGTATTCTCCCTAGAGTAGCATTACTATTTTTTTGTGCAGTAGTTTTTTAATATTTTCAATAATAGAGATAAACTAATAAGAGATACTTTATTTTTGAAACTGAATTATTTAGGCCTAAATAATGTTTCAATAAACACGACAACTAAATTTCTATAAACAGTATGTAAATAAACGAATAAGATGAAACTTTAATACGATGGATTGTGTCATACCTACATTCCCATACAATGACTTTACGGTGTTCAGTAACGTCACCACTAAACATTTCAATAATACCAACTTGACCGCGTGTTTCTATGACCCGATTAAAAATGTATAAAAATCCCAAACAAGATAACAAGATAATGAAATGTTTTTGAGCGTTTTTGAACTCCTATCTAAGTACCTACCCTATTAAAGTTCAGTACCTACTCGTATATCATTTTCATCCAACAAGAAGCCAAGGGATTTACTCTAAAAAGGCGCTTCATTCGGATAAATATTAAATTAGCATTGCCTTCCTAATAAATTCGTCCTGTTTGTTTACGGTTGTTTGTATTTATCTTTCGATCCACCCTCTGGGTCCCTCGAAGGGTAACTGAGCGGAAAATGGCATGACAGGAATCTTCAAATTCACTTAAAATTTCAGCCGAAAAGGTCAGAAAATGTTTGCAAAACAAGACCTAAGAATTTCTCGAAACCATTCCTGATTAATTTAATGTTTTGCAATTTATTTCATAAGCTTAGTTCGGTCGGCTGTTGCTCATCATTTTTTGAACGTTCAAATTGAATGAAGGCATTAAATGGCTTCAAAATGTTTATTTTAATCGTTGAATTGTCCATTACATTTCACCCTTTTTAATTAAAATTATAAATCCCTTAAGTAAAGTAAATTTAAAAATACTACTGGAGTATTAATAAATGAAATCTTCACATGTAGCAAACACTTTGTGGGAATACATAATTATAATAAACACAATTAAATATCTTTGTTTCAATTCCACTTTATTATTTCTTAATCCAACCGGTTTCGGTTCATCTTGAACCTTCCTCAGGGGTGAATAAAAATATACTGAACATAATACAGATAAACATGGTATTTAAAAGAAAATTAGAAGAGGGAGACAGAACATCAACTTAGGTGGGGGCGAGGAGGGAAGTGCCTAAGAGGGAGGGGTGAACGTGGGCGGGGGTAATGGAAATATTTAAAAAATGGGGGTGTTCGACAAATCTAATTGTTTATTAAGTAAATTGGTTTTATTTATTTTTAATGACTTTTTTTATTTCAAGGGCTTCAAGATTATTAAGGCATCCATATTACCTATCCCACTTCTATGCAATACATCTATCCCGGAATCTTTATTAAATGAGTGATTTTTATCTATTAGGTGGGAGGCGAATTCTGAAAAACCTACACTATTTAGACATCTCAAGTGTTCGACCACCCTTGTTTGAATGATTCTAACTGTTTTACCTATGTAAAAGGCCGAACAGTCGTTACATTTAAGTTTATATATGCCAGAATGGCTTAAGTTATTTTCTTTATCTTTAGAGTTTATTAAAAGTTTACCTAGGTTGTTATTAGTATAAAACGCAGCTTTAATTTCTGTAGGGAATTTAGAAACACATGAAGATGAAAAGTTATTTATGAATAAAATTCTACGCCAACCGTGGTTTTTATTGATGTTGTGTGTATTATTATAAAGGAATTTATTAGTAGATATGAGATTAAGTTTTTTTGTAAGGATTTTATCGATTAAGCTATGGGGGTATCCGTTATTTATTGCAATAGATTTGATTTTAGCGAGTTCTTCAGTAAAATTGACGTTAGATAAATGAATATTGACAAGTTTGTGAATCATATAATGAAATGCGGAATGTTTATGGGAGATGGGGTGGTTAGAAGCACTGTGAATTACGGTATCTGTGAAGGTAGGTTTTCTATAAATATTGAATTCAAATTTATTATTGACAATGGATAGGGAAAGGTCTAAGAAATTTAAACAATAATTTTTTCCTATTTCTAAAGTGAACTGAATTTTTTAATGGAATGAATTTAGGAGGGTAAGGAATGAGTAAAGTTGACGGTCAGTACATTTGAAAATATATATTATATCGTCAACATAGCGTTTCCAGAAAAACACATTTTTAAGAAAGGGTGAGTTACAATTAAAAATATTTTTTCCATGTGATCCATAAACACATCAGCGAAAAGGGGACTTATTGGTAGACCCATGGGCAGACCTTCATTTTGTTGATATATAATATCATTAAATTTGAAATAATTTTGATTCAGACAGATGTTAAACATACGGGCCAAATCATCAGAGAGATCTTTTGGTAAGTTAGAATTGGTTAATAAATTAGACATAATTTTTTTACATTCAATTACAGTGACATTTGGAAATAAATTGGTAACATCGAAAGACACTAATTTGCAAATATTTGGTAAAGTTAAATCTTTTAAATGGGTGACTAATTCATATGAATTTTTAATGGTGTATACTGGGGAAAATACATTGGAACTATTAGTAGGTTAGTCACAAAGGAAGCTAGTTTGTAATTCGGGGAATTACAACATGATACGACGGGTCTAATCAGGGCATCGGGTTTATGGATTTTTAAGAATCCATATAATCTTGGAATTTTTGGGTTTTTTGTAAGGAATTTCACATTATCATATGATAGATCTTTAAGGAAGGTTCAGGACGAACCGAAACGGGTTGGATTAAGAAATAATAAAGTGGAATTGAAACAAAGATATTTAATTGTGTTTATTATATTAATAAATGGTTCCATGGCAGTCGGTTCGTCGACAATTGGTTCCCCGGCATGCTTATATACAATATGCAGGGTTTAAAGAAAATACGGTAAACTTAATTACACAAAATATTCGAGGGCTGTCCTTAAAATAAGGTCTCCAAGGTGCTGCGGACACTAACACTGACATATAGCCTGGTTCCCGAACGTCAAATCCTGGGGGGTGCGGCGAGCCGAAGCTCCATCGCGAACGGCTGCCACGCCGAGACTAAGCGTCACAGAAGGTGCAACGTGGTGGGATTTGGCAGAGGAAAACCAGGCTACACACAGATTGCGCGTAATTTTTTTCCTCACGACCGCAGCACCTTGGAGAGTACCGCCGAATAACAAATTATAAACATATTTTCATTCAAATGCTTCAAGGATAAAAGTACTCTTCTATATACTGTGTACACCAACGCATAAGTAAGTACAAAAGATCGACACTGTTTATAAATTCGTTTGATATTAATACCGAATATATATATATTAATACATTATTATTAATATTTTTTAAATCGAATTTGCCTTTGAAATTGGTAAATAATACACAAAATATTATAATTTTATAATATAGCTGGCTCCCGGCATGCGTTGCAATGCCATATTCAAATAAATAAATTGTTACTCCCTGCATGTCCTTTCCCGTGCGTCCCCGTTCCATTCCCGCATCCCCTTCCCCTCCAGCGTTCCCCTTCCACCTTCCCCGCCTACCCTCTCCCCGTCCCGCCAACCCCCGTTCCCGCGTTCGATATATTCAGTCCCAGTACATTCAGTTTTCAAACAGCTCGCATGCCACCTATTACAATTTTTTTATTCAAATTTAGATTTTTCGTATATTACAAATATTCATTATTGTAGATACGTTTTAAGATTATCACGGCCAAAAGTATTTTCGTTATTTGTTTTAGGAGTATTACGCCGTGTTGCGCTACCCCCTTCTTTAGCCAACGTTTCGGACAGCGTTGCAGGACAGATGATGGACAGTGTAACGCTCTCCGAAACGTTGGCTAAAGAAGGAGGTAGCGCAACACGGCATAACACCCCAAAAACAAATAACGAAAATACTTTTGGCCGTGAAAATCTAAAACATATCTTGCTCAGTACTGTTTTAGCTTTAGTCTTCTTAAACCACCACACAAATTAAAATAAATTTTCACTTCACATCAGTTTTGATGTGACAATTTATTGTGTACACATGCACTGACGTTTTTTATTGTTTGGTATGTTCTTTTATAAATTTTAAGAAATGCGTTCTCCATCCCTGCTTGTAGTTACTACACTGTAGTTACCAGTGTTGGTATACACCAACACAAATACTCGTGCTCTGTCAAATTTCCAAAACGTAATTAAAAATAAAATATCACATTTAGTTAACAACACATCCAGGACAGGCTCGTAAAGGAAGCAATTTGTATTATTTTCTGCTCAACCCCACATTCCCCACCCTTCTGCAAATAAGATAATTTCGCAAAAGCCTTCCGGTCTTTTGAGATTACTCCTATTTAAGGTTCCGTCCCAAAACCCGCGTTTAAAAGGGCTCCTATCACTAACACTAAATTTTAACACTCGTTAACGGTTTTACTGTTTGAACATTTATTTATACTATACGAGTATGGGAACAAACCAATGAAATAAGATAAAATAGGTTGCCTTGACATCGTACATCGCTATCCCATTTGGTCGAAATGAATATTTTATAAATTACGAGGCATGTTCAGTAAGTACCTAAGTGTACTGAATTTTTTTTTTGAAAAGTGTATTAAAAAAAATGCAGGATATGGTTGATACACTCGTTGACTATTTTTCCAAATAATCTCTATACCATTCAATGCATGTGGTGAGCCGTGGCACAAGTTTCTTTATGTTCTGCTTGGAGAATTCTCCTGCCAGCTCCTTCCCCCACCTCAGAACCACTTTATGCACCTGCTCGTCGGTTTAAAATTTATTTTCATCCATATTCGCCTTCAAGAAGGTAAAAAGATGACAATCTGAAGGCGCCAAGTCAGGGGAATACGGGAGGTTATTCAAAACATCCCAATCAAATGAGTCCAAGAGCGTATCGGTGGCTATGGCCGTGTGAGGACGGACGTTTTCGTGAAACAAGCACACTTCTCTGGTCAGCATTCCCCTCATTTTGTTTTGAATGCTCCTTTTGCGTTTTTTTTAGGGTATCACAATATTGTTGTGCATTGATGGTCTCAACCTGAGAATGATGCCTTTACGGTCCCAAAACACTGTGGCCATGATTTTTTTGCCCGAAATTGTGGTTTTCATTTTTTTGGCAGATGGGGAATTGGTGTGAGGCCACTGTTTTTTTCCCAGGCGTGTAATGAGTCACCCACTATCATCTCCTGTCAAAAGAGAGCTCAGAAATCCTCACCTGTTTTTCTTGAAGGTATTACTCCTTCCGTGATCACAGCACTTGGTGGGATTTTTTGCCTACATCTTTCACTTAACTGGACACTACAACGTGTGTTTACGTACTACAATGTTCCTGAGATGCTCGCTGTGGTCAAGAGCGAGCATCGCAGAAACTTACTTTCTGAACATGCTAAGTACTAGCTTTTACCCGTGGCTTCGCTCGCATGGTATTAGTATATAGGGGGAATTACTGTATAAAGAAATTTCCCACGTGAATGAAATGTTTTCTCCAGGATAAAAATTAGCCTATGTCGTTTCGTAATCCTCCAATTATCTTCTTTTTTTGTAAATCACATCGATCGTTCGCTCCATTTATATTATTATTTAGGATTTTACAGTAGATTCTTTCTATTACATAATTCAATTTACCAAATCCTGACATAGGCATTTAAATACAATAGCAAGTTTCCGGCTTGCGTTACTATGCCACTTTATAAAAAAAAAATTTCACTCTGCTTACTCTTTCCCATTCGTTCCATTCCCCTTCCGCCTTCCCTTCCTCACCCGTATCCCCTTCCCCCCACGCGTTCCCACTCCGCCTTCTTCCACTCTCACGCTTCCCGCGAACCCCCCTCCCGAGTTCCCCTCCCCCCACCGAATTCCCTTCCCCCCTCCCGCATTCCATACAATTAGTCCTGGTGCATTTAGTTTTCAAACAGCTCGCGTGCCACCTATTGCATTTTTTTAAGTATACATATTTCATAATGCCAGAGCTCACCAGTATATCTATATAAAAACCTTCGCGGGCTTGCTCACAACAACTCACCGAAGTTTTCTCGCAATCGGATGAACGGTTTAGCAACGCATTTTGATTTATATATAGAAACTATCGCGGGCATGCACACATCAAATCCACAAAGTATCATCGCAATCGGATGAATGGTTTAGTAACGCAGAAGCATCTCACAAACAGTCAAACCCAGAAACGAACATATTTTGATTTTATATATATATTTCATATAAACGTATATATTATGTATAATAATAAAATAAAATATGTATAATCTTGTACAAAAAAAATAAAAAAATAAAATAAATTTTAAATATTTTTTATATATCCTATTATATATATCTACATATATTTTTAATTTTTTTAAATTCTTTTTTTGTTGGTCACAAAAAGATAAATATATTTTATATAGTAATTAATTAAATAATAGATATATTTGATGTACCCCCTTAAATAAGCAGGGCTTATGTGTATGGAAGAGGGGGGGGGGGGGTTGTGCGCATATACGAGAAGATGAATGATGACGATTCACAGTTCTGCATAGCAAAGAATGGTCAGGCTTTTGGATCACGAAATACCCCACGTAACTTTGATTTTTTTTCTTTATTTTATGTAATTGGCATGTTCATATTGTTCATACCTATGCAAAGAATTGGAATAAATATTTCATTCACCGATGAATTTTTGTTGAACGTCAATGATTTAGTTCAATATGTACCAATAATTCACTAATTCGTTGATGAGAGCACATTTCAAAGGTTACTCTTTTGAAAAGCCCCATTCCATTATTCACTTCCACAGATCGAGACAACAAAAAGTTGTTATTTTGAAATACGCAATTCACACTAAAGAGAGTGTTATGTGCACCAAAAAATTGACCACCACCTACCTAGATAAGGTTTGTGCCTGTGGTAGGTCCGTTCAGGCAACGTCTCAAAAACCCAAGTGTGTCGGATTGAAGTGCTTAGAGTAAGCATCTCGGACCAGCTCAAGTGCCGGGGCTCCTTAAAAGCAGGAGTAAATCTGGCTTCCAAGTTCCAAGAAACTGGGCTTCTCGTAGGTATGGGCTAACAGGTTTTTCAACACTGACCAGCTGTCAACCTTGTACACATCTTAAGTAGTCAAACAATTATTGAGATTCACATCTGGGTTGGAGCTCCAAAATACCTGATAAACCAACTTGATTCTTCGCAAAAAAGAACGATACAATTCGTTGCTAACAGACCGATTGCCGTCTCGAATGCATAGGCGCAATGTAGGCTTTATGTAAAGAATTATGTTATTAATCTATGTTCTACGGGTATTTCAATGGAGCCTGCTCGAAGGAACTAGCAACATTGATCCCTTTGCACCGGTACTCGTTGGACACAAACGAAATCAGTTGTTGAAGTCGACTCGTATTACAGTTACTTCTCAGAATCATTTTCATTAAGTCAGGTAGTGTGAGGAACCAGCTACTATCCATTAAAATAAACCTCTTCCTACAGCCTCTACCTCAACCCGTCTCACCACGCTGCCCAACCGGATGGCGATGTAGTTCCCCTGCATTTACGCCATACAGACTAGAAGATAGAGGCAGTGTTGTGATGTGTAAAATAAACAAAATTAAAATTAGTAAAAATAATTACATTTTTTAAATATCAAAAATTTTTAAAAGTTGATAAATACAAAAATATTTTATTTTCAAAGAACAGTAAAACTGACGATGTATTAAATTTCTTCCTTATATGAGATGTTTGCAACTCACGGAACTATCAGAAATTCTGTGTATAATCAATAAATATTTTAATACGTTTCAGTCATAAAATATACTGCATCGTAGGGTGAGCATAGCTTGTATACCTTGGGTACTATTACTCTATTTCACCGAGATTCATTCTTTGTAGATGCTCTCAGTATAGCCTAGGTGAAAGACTAACAGAAATGGTGACCTGGTATTTCCAGATATTTCACAACCTGTACCTCATCACTTTCGCCTCCCCACTCCCTTACAACATACAGCATAGTACCAATGGCTACAGACAGTTTTGACTTACAAACTCTAACAGCTCGTAGGGCTTTGAAGCAAAGAATGGACGGTTACCTCGGGAGTGTTTTCCCTTGGGGTAAAAATAATCTCGTTGAATTTAATGTTAAGACCCAATCTTGTCTGATTACGTCTAAAAGGGATCGAAATGTAAATCTATTCTCTTTTAACGGAAGCAATCTTTCGAACAGGCCCTCCATTGAAGCCAGAGTAAAGTTAGCCTCCCAAAAACTGGGCGTACTGTACAGGGCCCGCAGATACTTTAATAGTACACAACTGCTAACCATGAACAAATCACAAGTACGCCCCACGGTTGAATTTGGCAGCCACCTCTGGTCTGGAGCTCCAAAATACCTGAAAAATATCCTCGACTCTGTGCCGAAACGGGCGGTCCGTTTGATAGATTCTCCCATCTTAACAGACGGATTGCAATCTTTAGAGCATAGGCGTAGGGTGGGAATGCTATCCTTGTTCTACCGGTATTACAATGGAAGATGCTCCAAGGAACTAGCATCATTGATACCTTCGGCACCGGTGCATAGTCGGGAAACACTCCAAACGCCCGCCCAACATTTGTACACGGTTGACATTTGTCACTTGAGAACGGGTCGTTTCTTCGACTCGTTCTTGTGATCAACAGCTCGGCTGTGGAATGATTTGCCGGCCTCTGTGTTTCCTCCTTCCTACAACATGGGTCTCTTCAAGACCAATGTTCATTCCTTCCTCTCCTCAAAAAGACCTTCCACACAGCATCCCAGATGACATAGGCCCTGAGGGAAATTATTTTCCTCAAGGCCTCCTGTGTGGAGTTAATGCAAAAAAAAAAACTCTAGCGCGATAATCATATTAATAAAAAAAACTAAAATGGTGACCTATACTTGTATATTTGCACTCAGACAGGTACGACTCTTGACATAACCTTACTCGAAGGTTTGATTCCCTTGACCGAGCAACATGTATTCTTGTTGTACACCGTCGATCCGCTCTACATTTGCAAACCATCTAAGCGTCCATCTCAAACTCTCTGCTGTAATCGGTCTTGGATACTGTGCCTATGTTTCTCCGCATTCATGTCAATATTCAACATGGTTTTGCCATTAATACTTCTCGGATATCTAATAACAGCTTTCGTCCTTCCTTCGTCCTAATGTCATCGGATAATGTTCGGCATTACTTGGACGCATGTGTATATCTCTAGAATAACTTAAATAATACAATAAAAACATCTTATTTCGGGGTATAATACCTAGAGTGTTTTTAACTCACATAAATAAGGTTCGGTTTCGACCAGAACAAGAACAAGAGCCGAAATTCTGTTTCAGTTTCAGCTCAAAATTCTGTTTCAGTTGGACAGTACACATTCATAATTTTGTATTAATCCATACGGCTACGGTTGCATGTACGATGTGGCGCAAAAGTCATCACCTTATCGGAAGATGCCATAATTTTTGCAAAAAGCGGCAAATGTCAGTTCTGTTTGTGAATTTAACAGATAGATAATAGATAATAGATAATATACAATAAAAAATGATTTAGTAAATTGCACTTGCCCGCAAAATCGCCCGATTTAACCATTCTAGACTTTTTTTGTAGGATTTCTTGAAGTCATGAATCTATCGATAAGACTAAAACCGAATCTAGTGAACTGAATTATAAAAAAAAACTATCTTATTTACTTTATAATTATTAAAAAAAATACTACATGATATAATGTTATGTCAAATTCATATTATTCTTATAATTAAATTATAATATGTAAATGAAATCCTCAGCACGGGAGATCCCAGTGAGAATATCATTATCTCTATTTGTTATTAAGAAATGAAGACAATAAATCATTATTATTATTATGTAAACAAGCCACAAACTCTTGAAGCCCTCAAAAAGAATATCTATCAAGAATGTGAGAATCTATCGCCGGAAGTTCTGGAAAGAGTGATGGAAACTAACTAACTAACCATCACGCCGTTTCCCCGCAGGGGTAGGCAGAGAGGACGGACCGCCAAACAACTCGGTCTTGGCACACACTCTTTGCCTCACTCACATTCATACATCGTCTCATACATACTCTTCTATTATTCTGACTTTTGACATGGCCCGTCTCAAGTATCTGATTCACTTGATCGTGCCATGTCTTCCTCGGGCGTCCCCGACTTCTTCTACCATTCACATTTGCATCATATATTCTTTTTACACTACTTTCTTCGCTCATTCGCTCTACGTGCCCAAACCATCTGAGGGTCCCTTTCTTAATTTTGCTCATTATACTTACATCAGCCATACATTCTTTGCGGATATCCACATTTCTAACACGATCATACATGGTTTTAACACACATACGTCTCAGGGATCTCATTTCAACAGCATTCAGTTTACTTTCATCCTTCCTCTGCCAGTTCCATGCCTCACTGCCATACATCAGGGTAGGTACCAGGACTCCATTGTGGACTGCTAGCTTCGCTTTTTTTGACAGTTTTTTATTAGCGCCAACAGCATTCAGTCCTCCATTAATGGAGTTACCGGCATTTACCCTTCTTTCGATATCTCTATCAGCCTTCCCATCTCTCGTAAACATACTACCAAGAGTGATGGAAAATGCCACAAATCGGGTCCATATGATCATCAATTCTGGCGGCAAATTAAATTAATGAAAAATTAATTAAGACATCAAAACACAATCCCCAAAACTCAATCCAAAAGCTTCTGCTTAACCGATGCTCTGCTTAACATGCTATTGAACAAACAACTGTTCCTTCTGATGTGGTGGAAAATATCGGAACGCCGTCCGCCTTGCTGTTATATTTTCAAAAGCATTCTACCTACCTACCGTTCCGACTTGTTTTTGAAATTTTTTCATTCAGAAAAAAACATTACAGTCAAGAACATCTTGTAGTTACTCAAAGGTTATCCCACAACAACGTAAATATTGGAATTGTTTTTCAAAACCGATTAATAATACGTCCAACTTAGAGAGCTCAAGGTCCCATGGACCGACATGATCACCAACATAGAAATTGCAACACAGAAATTCTCAGGCGGGCTAGAGCAGATAGAGAACGACTTACATTGATAAAAGTCAGGAAGATTTCGTATCTGGGTCACATACTTCGCGGGGAGAAGTATCACTTGCTCCAATTAATATTGAAAGGCAAAATAGAGGGTCCCCGAAGGCCTGGTAGGAGCCAAATGTCTTAGCTGCGAATTGTCGAGAGTGGACCGGCATTAGAAGTGTGGTGGAGCCATTCCGGGCGGCGCAAGACAGAGAGATATTTTATAGAGTGATCGCCAACGTGGAGGGCACACCAAGAAGAAGAAGACAGACACAATTTCATGAAAATTTCTAACACAAAAGCGTAGATGTTGGCGAAAATTGTATATTTTTTCCAAGTAGTGAATAACGATCCGGCCTAACGAAACAACCCGCGTCGTCGTTACCTGACTTAAAAAATAATTTAATTCCTCGTCCATTAGAATGCACAAGAGTTTTCATAATTAAAAAAATGTAATTTCCCTGCGAAAAAACGATTTAGTAAATATACTTTTTTAAATACCGCTATACAAAATTCGCGGTCATCAAATCCGTGTTGACTGAGAGATTTGGTCGTTAAAGCGTTCAAATTTCCACGCTTCGTGAAAAATAATGTGATTTTATTGTTTTGAAAAATAGTAGATAAGGATATATTTCTATTATCGCAAAACCCTGTAAGAAATGCATTATTTTTACGATCTGTTATCAGCGCTATGTGCATTTATCAATACAGAAATCATGCTTCGGAAATAAAATAAAAATCTATGAAAAATATTCAACGATGTCGGTATATTGTGCACTCATTGTTAAGTTGGTTTAGCCGAGTTCGGTTCTTTGCAAAGTTGCATTACACTTTTGTCTATAACTCTTAATTTTCTAAAATAGTGCTATTGGAAACTGTGACAGTATGCAGGGAAATCGGATAGTGGTTTGTGCGGCTACTGTCCTGTGTTTAGTTTTGAATTTTGGACAAATCTTCGGCAATCCTTTGGGTAGTAAGAAAATTCTAAATTAATTAATTATGTAGTTTATCTTATAAACTAGCAGACCCGGCCACACGTTTCTGTGGCTAACGAAACACAACGCTATTACCCAATCTTTATAAAATCCACACCACCCGCTTGCCAGCTGCCCGCTGCCCGCTGCCCGCTGCCTAAATTGAATATTTGAATTTACCGGCTTTTCTCTGCTATAATAAGCATGTATTATACATATAAACTAATTAACTCGCCACTAATTATACAATATTGGATATTTGAAAAGGGAAAATCAAATACCTACTTACTCTAGGACATCTATTTTCCAATTTCTTCCGTAGAACGAATTTCAAAAGTGACTATAGTACGGCCCGCCAGCCGTTTTAAATCGCACAAAAATATGTTTTCTTTGAATTTCTCGGCTTTTCTCTAATATAATTTACATGTATTATACATATAAACATTCCTCTTCAATCATTCTATCTATTGGTGAAACCGTATGAAAATCCGTTGCGTGGTTTAAAAGATTAACGCGCACATACATTTTGAACGACTTCATTTTATACTATGTAATGAAATGATGATAATGATGATACAGCTCTATGGTGATGTAACTATAGTGTGAACAATAACCTAACTTATAAAATCTACAAAGTTTGTGTAGTTAAATTATGATTGAAATATATCTACCTCACATGGTTTAAGATTTCTGGAGGAATGGTAGTTTTATATACTCTGAATGTATATACATTCTCTGGCTGTGAAACGGTTTATATTTGTAAATAAAATTTCAGTACTGATTATATATAAAACTTGGACTTGTAACATTGCAATAAGTTTTGCTGTTAGAGGTAATGTCATTTTCTGACTATTGCGTCGTTTAATTTTTGTAGTACTACGCACTTTTTATTCATATTAGCTCCGCACAGGAGGCCCTGAGAAAAATTATTTCCATGTGGGCCTACGACATCTAAGGGGATGTTGTTTGGAGAGTTTTTTTAAGGAAAGTTCGAAGAGGCAGTCTGGAAAAGAAATAGGTATGAGGGGTGGATAGGAATCCCAGGGTCAGTAAATCCAGGAGTGACGGACGTATGAATCCATCCCTTCAACTGCGGTGCAAGGCGATGGGTCTAGGGATTCTGGCTGGAGAGGTCAAAAGACCTCCTCAACTGGTCTCTCTCGATCCGGCCCGCCACGCAGTAGATGGGTAGACACATCGGCCGCCAAGACCTTGACAAACCTCACCCCGTGAATCCGGGCACCCCTGCTAACTCACCAAACGTAGCGAACCACTTCGGGTGACCTATGGCAGAGGTGTTGGTTGTCTAATAAATGATTCCCGTGATGGCGGTATCCATATACGCCTCCAAAAATTACCGTCTTTAATAAAATACGTTGATTTCCTCTCATAAAGTTAACAAAGGGTTCAATTTAAAATATTTTATAATGAAATGGTATTTTTTAAATACACTGGTATTTCTTCATTACACTGGTATTTCTTCAAAATACCACATTATTTAAAAAAAATACAAGTTGACGGATTGGATGACGAATAACCTGACAATGTTTGAAAATATCGTACTACCATCATTATAAGCTGCAGGTGCTCCTTTTGTAATGAATGGAGGACTTAGATAGCAGAGGACCCTAATCCACAACGACTGGGTGGGAACCCGACGCTGTCATAAACTCGACCATTAACCGGTTAACGACAAAATGATTTTTTTAAAGTTTTCTCACCTCTTCTCTCTGTTCACAGCGCAAGAATCGGCCCAATTAGATGCATTATCCGACACAAAGCCCTTGGATTCAGAAAACGGAGAAGATGTAGCTGTAAGTGTTTGGCATTGGCCAGAAACAGCGCCAGTATTAAAACGAGAAACAGTCTCACAAAACCAGCCTCGACCAATTGGACCACAATCAAGTTCAGAAAACAGTACAGAAACAGATTCAGAATCATTTAATAAATATGATACTGGAATTGGTCCTATACAAAACGAAATACAACCAACAATTAAGGAAATTCCAAATCAACCAAATGCCACACAAACAACACACCAGAATGTCACATTAGGAAAACCGGCTGCATCACAACCACCTCCAAGCAGTCAAGCCGTGGAGAATGTAATTCAAGCAGATGAGCCAGTGCCAATAAATCCTGCAATTGGTCCACAAGCAAGTGAACCAACAGTTCCACCAACGATAAGATCATCTCCAGCAGTAGTTGCAGGATCAACAAAAGGCTCGGATGCGGCAAATCCTAATCAAAATTCTAGTTTACCACCATCAGCGATTACGCCATGGTACGTGGCCCCTCCAGAAACCGCAGTAGCAAGTCCTGATTTGCACCAAACCAGTAGTGGCAACTCAAGTTCAACAATTGTTCAACCAGCAATATATTTATCACTTTCTTGCTACTTAGTTTCCCAATTCTTACTTTGATAATGTACATTTAATTTTAAATACAGTTTACGAACGACCACCATAATTCCTCTCCACTCCATTAATTTTGCTTACCATTGTTGTTAAATGCATTATTATATTAGTTTTAGAAATTACTATATTTTTTTAATTAGTTTTTCGCTTGCAATAAAAAAATATTTTTTGAATAAAACGGCCTACGTGGTCGAGGGATAAGGTTCTCGACTACGAATTCGGAGGACACGGGTTCAAATCCCGATTAATTCATTTATGTTGTTTCACAATTCATTCATTTAAAATAATATTCATAGTACATTTGTGGCACGTTCTGGAGTGGAAGATACTCTCAGTATCGCCCTGGTGAAAGATCACCATTCAGAATTGAAACGTTGCTTGCAACAGCTTTCGCTGTGTTTGGTGACAAGATCTGAAAATCCAGGTACTTCCCCACCTTGCTCTTCCACATTTGTTTCAGCCTCACAAAATACACCAATTGAAGATGCCGTAGTCTCTCTAGCTCCAGACGTCCAGTCGGCATTCTTGTAGCGTAATTACATAAAAATAAATACATAAGATAAAAGTAAAAAATCATTTAAATGTTTAAGGACCATTAAGCAGCCAGCGGCCGAGAATTCATATTTCGTCGAAAGATGTTCTTACGATCGTACAGGGCGGTTCCAATGAGAGGGATTAATTATTCTCCGTACCAGCTTTTTCAAATTATAACTCAATATCGTTTTTATTTCATTCAAAATTTGCTTTAATTTATACCTACATTCAAAAATGCTGAAAGTCGTGATGAAAATATGTACTTTTTGTAATTATTTTTGGAACATAGGTATTATTAATTTTTCAATAATTTCTAAGCAAAATAAGAATGTAAAAAAATTTCAAATATATTAGTTTGTAAGACCGTAAATAAATAGACAACCTAAAGTATTTTGATCTTTTTTAAAATGATTTTATTTATACTAGAATTAAAATTTTGAGACATAGCCTTCCCAGATAATGTATTGATTTATTTTACGGCATGATTATTTGATTTGAAATGTGTGTTGTATAATACAAAATTTTGTTTGAAAATTTAACAAATCTGCAAACGACCTACGGTAAAACCTTATTGTACTAAAAATAAACATATTTTCTTTAAATTTAAAAAATAGCTTTACTAGATAAAAGAACAGTCTTTCGAAATCAATTTATATTTTTTTGTGGAAAAGAGTAAATACTTCTAACATTTGATTTAAAAAAGACATATTTCCGGTTGTGTCTTGTTATTCCCTCTTAACTATCAATCACGACATCTCACCTGGTAAGAAAGATAGATATCTAAGCAACTCGTTTGTGGCGAAAAATCTTATCTTCATTTACATTACTGTTAAAAAAATCAAATATGTACCATTACCATTATTTCATAATATAATATTATAATTGTTTCTTTGCTTTATTTTCTACGCCTACTTTTATTATCTAGTATTTTCTTTAAAGTATGTAATCGTATTCATTTTCATTTTTTTTTTTTTTTGGTACTGTGAAATGTTGAATTATTTCATTAATTTATATCTATATCCTTTACATCGGCTACATACGTATGTGCTACTTATGTCGAATCTGTTCAACCAATAGATATGCCAATTCTGTCCACCATAACACAAGAACTTCCCATGCTCGGCGGTATAAGAGATGCTTTTGAAGGAGAACGTGTTACAAATATTTTAAATGTGTCTCCATGTCGCACTCCCGAAGTTATTAATTCATCGTCTAGAAAAATAAAATCTGGTGCTTACCTCTAACTTTACAGTTGAAAAATGGGTTATAAAGTTTTAAAATCGTTGTACGTAAAATATATTAATAGTAAGGTATTGTTTTTATTAATCTTAAATACAAAGAACTTACATCCCCAGTGTTCTGTCGGAATAAAAAACTTATTATGGTTACGAATTCGTCGGAAATGATTAAATGTGAGTTATGAGCAAAAAAAATTGAGTTATGGAGCAAAAAAAATGTGAGTTATGAGCACAAAAAATTATTTGGGTTATGTACCGCGTTAAATGCAAATCTTTTTTAATGCTTCCAAATCTCGCTGTGTTACCTATTCCCCATTCCTGGGGTGTTTATAATACGCAGGATATAGTATCTAAGGACTACGTTTGTTTCACAACGTAGACATTTTTAATTTAAACCTTCAGAAGTATCGAATAGAAGTAACGCGTGCGATATTGGATTGATACGGGGGTGTGGAAGATATCGAGAGCATCTCATATCCTTATCCTATATTCTCCCTCCCCTCCCCCTCCTCTCCCCTTCCTCTCCCCTTCCTAAGTCTAAACTTTTGCTTAAGATAAATTAAAACTCCACCTCCAAACAATATTAGCATAAGAAACTCTTTTGGCTTCACTGCAGTTCCCATGTATATTTTTATGTCTATCATATGTATATAAGCTGTTTGTTTCTTACAAATAAAATAAATAAATAATACTGATTTTAACATGTTCCATCCAAAACAAATTTAAGTTCAAACAAAAATGCACTGAACTATTTTAAACGATGAGCTTTCATTTTAAATTTTAATGCACGTAGGTATATTACGTGATCCTTCCAACGAAAAATGAAGTTGTTCTTTTGACAGTGGTTGGCTCTGGCATTTCCAGCTGCGCACCCTATCAACATAATATGCGAGGAGGTAAACTAATTAGTGGAACTTTCACAGCGCGTCTTGCCGTGTACACTGTATGCCCGTATTTACTTTCACAGGCTGCACCGGGAGTTTATTCGGGGTTTGTTTTAAATATGCCAAAATAGGAAAGATCTATTGTGATTTTACTAACTTTTGAACCTATACCGAGAGCCCTTAATAAATTGTGAACCATTAATGCACACACCGAACTGAATCGATAATTTTTAGGTGATTTTAATAGATCAACATTATTGCTGATCATTTACTTGTTGCTTTTAGTGATTCTCTTTAATCTGGAGTCTGGTACATGAAACAGAGTCAAGAAAAGAAAACCCTTGTAAAAATATGTAATCCGACTAATTGCTTTCTCTGTCTTAATGGGCTACGTGTGATCATTAGATTAGAGGCACTGGGACACTATGTTTGTTTCATCACTATAACCAACTAACTCTCTCGTCCGAAATCAATATTTACAGTATTGCCAAAAACGCAAACTTACTTAGGGGAAAAATGTCATATTTAAGAGACACCTTCGGGCTTCCTTTTGACTTAATTTAAAATATGTTTTTTAAAAGCCTCAAGCTATTTGGTCAGTACTGACTGCATGGATCCAGGTGTGGTTCTCTCCAGATAGTCTGCAGTCAGGTTGTAAGGCTGAGCTGCCTTTGTTGACGTTCTTCTGTTCCACACCTAGGAACCGTACAATGATTGATAGAGAGAGGTATTTTGAGGTAATCCTTTGTAGTAAAAAACACTTGTGTTTGGTACTGGATGTTGGTCTGTTTATTCTTGTGAATAATTTTACAGAGAGGTTTGGTCTGAGCACTTGACTGCGACAATAATTTAGACTAATTAATTTACAGAAGTGAAAGACGGTTTGCTAAACAAGCAGAGTTTAGACGAGGATAATAATAATAGAGAGAGACTGTTTGTAAGATTGAGAATGACAAGCAGAGTCAAAACACGCCATTTTATAGACACCAAAAGAGAAAGTTTTATGCGCCATAGACAAAAGAGATTTTAGACAAGACATTTTATGGCGATATTTTAGTAAGAGGTGGCATAGACGCGAAAGTTTAAGATAAAGGGCTCTACACATCGAGATTAGAATAAATGATAAGTAAATGTTCAGTGCTACATGAATTTAAATAGAAAATAAGACAATCACAACACACAACATCCAACACTGACAGTTCCGGAAAAAGTAGATGTTAGTAACATAATATTATAATAATACAACGATGACTGTACCTACATAGTAAAAGTTTGCTTTGACATGGCCATTATTCATCCTTGCAATAATTTTATTGGATTTTACATAATCTTCTTCTGTTTTAAATATTTTTTTTTTAAAGAAAGACAAACTTTCCCGAGATTTCGAATAACCCGACAATATTTGGAAATCTCCTACTACCACCACAGTAAGCCGAAAATGTTGCTTGAGTCGTGATGGAGGACTTATCCAGCCGAGGAATCGAACACGGAACGCCTGGGTGGGACCCAAACGTGATGCCCACTTAACCACTGACCGGTCAAAAGATGTAATAACTAATAACGTTTCTCAAAAAAGATTTATGTAGTTAACTTTGCAGACTTTTCTTAGATGTCTAAAATAGGTTAAGTTTAGCTAAACCAACTATGTTCTGGGTATACGTAGTCCACAGCACAGAAAAACCAGTTTTAAGCACATCAATGGGATATTGACTTTTTGATAGGTACGCTGGCTAAGGCTCCGTAACTGTTTGCGAACCGAGACGCGAACTGAGCTACGAATTATGGGAAATGAACGAAGCAACTGCAAACGCTTTTTCGTAGTTTATGAATCTCATCGCGGTAATACCTACCTATTTATATGCAGAATAAGAAAGCTGAAAAAATGGTTTTAATTATACAAAACAACTTATTTCCAACGACAAAATCTTCTATTAGAAACTGATCTCACAAAAACCCACTCCAAGCATGAAAAGGCATTTCACGTATCGTTTTTAATCATGATAACTAATTTATTCAATTGAAAAGGGCCAAAGAAATAAATAAAAGCATTAAGTATATGGTCGTATTGTTATTTTTTTAGAAAACTTGTTTTACACAAACAATTCTAAAAATACCATCAAGGTTCTACTGTAAACGCTTAAGTCATAGGTAAATACAAATTTTATTATCAAAGAAAAATTTCCACACTGACTTTAATGATTACAATGGTATTACTGTTTGCAAAAGCGTGGAAAATTCCTAGAATTTATATGAAGTTTGAGAGTGGTCTTTTTGTAGCATGAAGTGAAGTACTCGTGTTATTGCAATGCAACGATGCTTTTCCGGGATTTCAAAATAATTATAGAATGGTGAAATAATTCAGCGAATTAAAAAAAATGTGTCATGCTTTTAGCGAGATACATTCCTAAAGAAATAGTTTTCCATTGCCAGCAAAGATAATTCTGACACCATCAGGCGAATTAATTTCAATTTTTAACGATGCATTGACAATTTACACAGAATGAACCATGAGAACACTGTTGTCACGTAAGTTTACAAGTTTGAGACGTTCGTGAGTGAAAGATTCTTTTATTATTGACTACATGAAAGACCACCATTTATAAATTTAAACGCTGCTTGAAATGGTTTTAGCCGTGTGAAGTGACCAGCCGAGCGATTCTCTATGTTTTTTGAGACCGAGACAGATCTCGGGCGAGATCTCCTGTCAGATTTGTGTGATTTTCTTTGGCTGTTATTTGATCTTTCTATGGGCCGATTTTTTTTACATTAGCTCCACACAGGAGGCACCGAGGAAAACAATTTCCGTAGGGGCCTATGTCATCTTTGAGGACGCTGTGTGGAGGGTTTTTTAAGGGAAAGGAAGGAGAAGAAGATATGGGAAGGGAAAAGGTATGAGGGGTGGGTAGGAATCTGGGGGGTCAGTGTGGCCAGGAGTGACGGACGTATGAATCTATTCCTCACACTGCGGTGCAAGAAGAAGGGTCGGGAGAATCCGACTGGAGAGGTGAAAAGGCCTCCCTTAATCAGTCTCCTCCAATCCAGCCCGCCACGCAGTGGTTGGGCAAACGTATCCACCACCAAGACCTAGACAAACCTCATCCCATGAACCCAGGCACACCTGCTAAGTCACCAAACATAGCGAACCACTTGGGGTGATCTGTGGCGGGGGTGTTGGTTATCCAATAAATGGTTCCCGGGGCGGCGGTACGCATATCCGCCTCCCAAATTGTCGATGTCAGAATTTCAGCTGTGAGTTGTCACGTATTTTAGTTTAGGTTGTTTTAAACACGAATTCATGCAAGTATGCATGATTATTTATTCATTTAATAGCCTTAGAAAATCACACAAATCTGACAGGAGATCTCGCCCGAGATCTATCTCGATCTCACAAAACATACAGAATCGCTCGGCAGATATGAATAGCCAGGAGCTTCCCAACCTTCCCCTACCTCATCTCCTTCCCATATCTACTACATTCATCCATACAATATACACCAACAATGGATTTTTTTAAACTTTAACTCCACACAGGAGGTCCTAAGGAAACTAATTTCTCTCAAGGAAACTAATTTCTCTCAGGGTCCATACCATATTTTAAGATGCTGTGTGAAGGGTCTTTTTGAGAAGAGGAAGGAATGAATTCGTATTCTTTACAGGTAGGTCATATTTTTATTTTATTTTATGCACAAAAAATATTCAGTCAATACATTTTTTTAAATATTATTTCACCCGCCATACTAGGGATAAGTATGTCGATAGTGATCGTGCTGTCGATCACGGACCTATACGAGTATTATTCTAGTTCTTGTTTACAATGAATTTTATCTACAATTGTCGTTATAATTGTCGCAACATTCCCGCCTTGTTTTAAGACAAGGTGGAAGCTGCAAGAAAAAAAGTTTAATGTGTGGGCACAACGCGCGGAAACAGGGAACTTCAAAGCATTTAGTCATTTAAGTCAGTGTTTTTCAATCTTTTTGAGTATGCGGCCCCTTTACAGGTTGAAAAATTCTGGCGACCCCCTTTGGTCATAGCTACAGACAACAAGTTAAATACATTAATTCTGTACCCGAGAAGCATACGGATGCAAGTCCAAAATTTGAAGAAATGAGTTTTGATGCAGACTTGAAGTAAATTATTATGTTTATCTTTGGCAGAAAGATACAGGTCCTATCATGAACAAAAATAGGATTTTCAAAAATGTATAGGGGATGCAACTACCTTTGATGCAACAACTATCTTAGAAGCAGAAAGATGTACACATGGACTTGCATGTTTATGGTTTTTGCATTTTGGGTATTATTACTCAAATCCTACGTATTATGTAGTATTATGACTCAAATTATACATTACTACGCTTTTTATGGAAGTAAACAATATTCAAACCCTGATCCTTTCATAATAGACCAAATGTCATAACACAACATTCCACTTCATTTTGAAGCAGAAGGACTCAAGTCTATGTTTTTTTTTACTCAAGTCAGCGTTTTTTTTTAACAATATTTTTAAAGGTTTTTAAAACATTTCGTTTAATTGCTCGTTTATAAAATATGATTTAATAATTACTTTTTTTGTTAACTATCAGCTTGGATATCCGAAGAAGTTATGAGACCATGGTTACAAAAAAATAGTTTTTTGGCTCTCCTGAACATTTACCCCTTTGGACATGCATCCGTTTGCTTCTCCTATAGAGAATTATTTTCTTTATTTTGAAAAATGAACAAGCCCATCCTTCTCACTGAAATAGCGTTTTTATTGTAGTTAGAACCTCGCCTTTTTCCTTTTGCCGGCGACCCCCCGAGTAAAGCTTCGCGACCCCCCTAGGAGTCGCGACCCACAGATTGAAAAACACTGATTTAAGTGAAATACAAAAAGAGTACATGATTGCATTGCCACAAGACATCTTAACTCAAATTAAAGAACATTTATATTAGAACTGGAGAGGAATCTTCAAGAATATTTTCCTCCAATCGACAGCAACAAAGCTTGGATAAGAAATTCATTTACATTCAAGATAGATTCAGAAACTAATTTAGCACGAATTGCCAGATTCAGATGTCGACTCGTTAATTGAACTGTCAACTGACACATAACTCAAGGACACATAACTCAAGTCACTCTGTGACAAATACAGAAAACCATAAATGTAATATATCATGTTCAAAAATAGAAAGCAAAATTGATATTAAGTACCTGGGCATAACAATAGACCAGCGTTTAAAATGGTCTCCACACATAAATATTCTGAACAACAGAATAAGGAAACTAACATATATATAGATGTTTAAGAGATATTTTAAACGAAAAATTACTTAGAACCACATACTTCGCTTTCTGTCAATCAATTATACAATACGGCATTATAGGATGGGGCGGTACATATAAAAATCAAACACAAACAATTTATATATCACAAAAACTAATAATAAAAACAATTTAAAAAAAACCCTACTCATATTCGTCAGAACTTTTATTCAAACAATTTAAGGTCAGAAAATTAAGTGCATTATACTTTTATCATGCAACATTACAAATTTATAAAGATAATATTAAAAATCAAGTTGCACCCTTTAAAAGTAACAGAAGTCTTAGACCAACATCAATACTTCCCACTCCAAAATGTAAAAAAAAAAATTGGACAATTGAGTCATAAATATCTCGGAGCAAAATTTTTTAATTCATTACCAGAAAAAATTAGAAACATGAATACCAATATAAAAAATTTTAAAACTCACCTCAAAAATTATACTGAAAACTTAAACTGAATGACATAAAAAAAGCAATACAATAACACCCCCCCATACACACAAGCCTTGCTTAATTATGGGGGTACATCAAATATTCTACTATGTAATTAATTACTGTATAAAATTTATTTGTAATTTATGTACCTTCTATTACTAATAAAAAAAAAATAAAAAAAATATATTTGACACGAGACTAAGACCATTGATAGATTTTTGGTTATCTTGTAGTCAAGAATACACAAAATTAGCTCATCAAGCAATAACTTTTTTAATGCCTTTTGTCACAACTAATAAATGTGAAGCTGGGTTTTCAACACTAGTTCATCTTAAAAATAAATATAGAAACGGACCTGAAGTGGAACCAGACCTTATGATAAAATTTCTTCATTTTCCGCGAACTTGGATTCTTTAGTAAAACTTAAGCAGCAGCTCCATACTTCGCCCTAAAATTTAGTGACTAAATAGGCGTACTGGGCGTACTGTACAGGGCCCGCAGATACTTTAATAGTACCCAACTGCTAACC
Source organism: Limnephilus marmoratus (assembly GCA_917880885.1). Taxonomy (NCBI): domain Eukaryota; kingdom Metazoa; phylum Arthropoda; class Insecta; order Trichoptera; family Limnephilidae; genus Limnephilus; species Limnephilus marmoratus. The sequence goes on along the minus strand of OU862924.1, from coordinate 23,394,989 downwards.
CTGTACAAATCGCAAGTGCGCCCCACGGTTGAATTTGGCAGCCACCTCTGGTCTGGAGCTCCAAAATACCTAAAAAAAACCCTTGACTCTGTGCAGAAACGGGCGGTCCGTTTGATAGATTCTCCCATCCTAACAGACGGACTGCAATCTTTAGAGCATAGGCGTCAGGTGGGAATGCTGTCCTTGTTCTACCGGTATTACAATGGAAGATGCTCCGAGGAACTAGCATCATTGATCCCCTCGGCTCCGGTGCATAGTCGGGAAACACGCCAAACACGCGCCCAACATTTGTACACGGTTGACATTACTCACATGAGAACGGGTCGTTTCTATGACTCGTTCTTGAGTTCAACGGCTCGGCTATGGAACGATTTGCCGGCCTCTGTGTTTCCTCCCTCCTACAACATGGGTCTCTTCAAGACCCATGTTCACTCCTTCCTTTCCTCAAAGAGACCCTCCACACAGCATCTACAAAGATGACATAGGCCCTGAGGGAAATTATTTTCCTCAGGGCCTCCTGTGTGGTGTTAATGTAAAAAAAAAAAAAAAAAAGGCGATACCAAAATATGTAGAAGGTATTAATGAATCATTTTTACTATTAATAAACGTGTATTATTTACCTAATGGAACCAGCTTGGGTTTAAAAGTATTAAGTGGGTCACGAAGGGGCAGTGTGAAAATTACCGGACCACGGCAGAACAATGTTTGGGAAACACTGGTCTATAGAATCCAAGATACATTCATGTTATAGAGGAAATTCAAGGCATTAAAAAAACGCTAAGTCACCAAATTTGGGTGTCAATAGTGGTTTGCTACGTTTGGTGACTTAACAGGGGTGCCAGGTTCATGGAGTCCGATTTGTCCGGATCTTGGCGGCGGATGTGTCTGCCCATCAATTGCGTGGCAAGCCGGATCGGTAGAGACTGGTTTAGGGAGAATTTTTGACCTCTCCAGCAGGACTTTCTCGGAACAAAGCCCTGCACCACAGTTGGGTTGATTCATACGTCCGTCACTCCTGGACTCACTGATCATAGATGTCATAGACGCTGAGGGGAATAGGCCACTTGTATGGATTTCATAACGACTTGGAAAAAATCGTGTGGATAGATCTTTTTACTAAGATCACGAAAATGTTAGTAAATTTTTTTAGAAATGTACAGTTTTTTTTATTTTTAAATAAATAAATCCATTATTTTGGCTCGTGACGTCACTACATGAAAATGTCCCGTCTCGGAAAATGTTCCTATTAATTTTGTAAAATTCCACACTGATTTATTTTTTTTATATGGCATCACTTCGATTTCAGGCGAATTTTTGAATTCGTTCACTAGATTTATTGTTTGTTCTCTGCGAACTTATCATTTGGTTTGACTTTTTGACAGATCTTATGAAGAGAACCCCGTATATTTTAGATATCGGTTCGTGTTTTAGAGTTATAATGGTTATGGTGATTTATCAAAATCAAATTTTATAATATTCTTATTATTATTATAATTTACAAGTACAAGTATATTACATTGGATTTATTAATATAGACGTTGTACATTATAATGATTTATGATCAATAAGATGGATCAAGGAAAAAAATATTTATGAGATGTAATATTTTTGGTATGTCTGGTTATTCTCCTGTGCCATTCGTGTGGAAAATGTTCTTTTTTTAAAAATAATTTTCGGCTATGTAATTATCGTTTTTTCGCACCTATAAAATTATGTCCCGTCTTTCCGGTTTATAAAAAAATGGTCTGATTTTTCGGATTGAAATTTTCAAAAAATCCCCAGGGTTTCTAAAATACGTTTAAAAAAAATAGGGAATGTCTTAAAATATTTGCCTAAACCGGAATTTTTTTTTTAAATGTTGTGCAAGTGGCCTATTATTTTCCTCAGGGCCTCCCGTGTGGTGCTAATGTTAAAAAAAACTTAGCGAACTACTTGGGGTGACCTATGGCAAGGGTGTTGGTTATCCATGGTTCCCGGCGCGGCGGTAACCATACCCGCCTCCCAAATGAAATTATTTCGCGTGCTTGAAAAGGTTAACAACCACTGGCTTTGAACAAGCTTTGCAGGGGTTGTCAGTCCGATGGGATGAATATAAATTATTTATTCATTCTTTTCGGAAGAAAGCAAAAAGAGACTTTCGTGGATCAAATTAAATTCACTGGTATTCTTCTCAGATTACCGAGATTTCCCGAAATAATAATAATATGTCTTGGGTTTATGATGTTGTACATTATTATACAACAACTTTTATTGCACGTAGTCACTTGAATACTGAATTGGATGAAGGAAATTAATATCACGACGAATTTTACCTACGTGATATTACTACATTCTGAGAAATTTCTGTTCTTGTAAAACTCTCATAATTCTTTCATATTTCAATATTTAATAGTAGCGCAGGTCCGTGAAGAATCAAGGGGTTTTAAAATTGTAGAATTTGCAAAGCTGAAAGTATTTTTAAAATATTTGCCAATATTTTTATAATAGCAAATATTTGCCAATCAAAAACATAATTGGAGACACTCGGAAATTTACCGTCAGCACGTTTAAGTATAGTTTACACGAGGACAGGACATTGTATTGTCCCAGCTCTGAACCAATTGTCCTTGTGTGAACAGAAGTTTGGAGGACAGAACAATGATCCAAGTCTTTGTATTCGTTCCCCGCGCCGAAACACAAATTGTATGAAATTCCCTCGCTGGAAAAAAATTGCAAAGAATGCTCCGAAAATTATTATAACACGTTTGTTTCAGTTATTTTACAAGTTATATGAAAAAATCACAAAGTTTCATAAAAAAAATTGTTTTAGACAACCCCTGCAAGATACTTGCTCTATTTTAAACAAGTCTTGATTTATCAAAAATTTTCACAATTTTCGCTTAAATATTGTCGATTTTAACATTAGCACGCTCTCTCTAACATTCGTATTTACATATCTCTCCATCTTCGTCTTTTTGAGCGGGTATAACGCACCTTAAGGCTCTGAAACCGGGCCCGAAAAGAAGAAGATAGAGAGAGATATATATATAATGTTAGAGGAGAGCGCTAACATTTACAGCGACAAAATCGGTGCGAAAATTGCGAAAATGTTTAATAAAACACGACTCGTTTAAAATAAAGCAAAAATCTCGTAGGCATTATCTTAAACAGCATTTAAAGAAATACTGTGAATTTTTTCATACATATAACTCGTAAAATAACTGAAACAAACGTGTTAATAATAATTTTTGAAGCATACTTTGCGATTTTTTTTCTATCGAGGGAATTTTATATAATTTGCGTTTCGGCGCGGGCAAAGTCTGGATATTATCTTCAAGAATAACATTTATTTTTTTAAGAGCTTTAAAACTTACCGTGTTTAAGGGAAATTTGTAATAAATCGGTGCAAATCCGGGTTAAAAGCCCTTAAGAGAGATATAAACGCTAGAAATATTTCGATTCTTAGGCTTTCAAAATTTAAAATCGAGCATCTGGCATTGTTCAGGTTTTTGATCTTATTTGCATGAGGCAAGTAAGTTTTATAAGAATAAAAAAAAATTAACCCATGAAGAATGTCAAAAATAGTCTCAGTCATAAAGTGGTATTTTAATTTTTTTTTATTGTATTACTTCATAGTTAAGTCATGAAAAATATATTTTTTAGTAGTTTATGCTTATATTTTTTGTTAAGTAAATAATAATTTTATTGTAATTCCAATCAATACAAAAGGTAGTAAAAGCTTCAATTTATCCGTAGCATTTTTTTAATATTCCTAATATTAACCGATCCGTAGTAATGATTAATCTAAATAGTGATTTCGCTAATCATCTTAACGTGCACCACTGTTACCATACGCATGGTTTTTACCATGATTTCATATTTTATTGGGTCTTGACTCACAATCCGAAGATCGCGAGATTGAATCCCGGCGTGTGCAAATAAATTTTATTTGATTAATGATGACCGGCCGATCCAGAAATGGAATGTTATTTTGCTCTTGGTATTACTCGGAATTTCAAGTCATTTAAAAACCTTTCATCGGTGGAAACCGTAGAGGAAAATATTGTTGCAACTTCACTTCTAGTTTTCTTTTTATGACAGCTTAACAAAACAATATATTTTGTAAAGCTCGCCCATCACTAGAGGTCATGAAAAATGTTTCAGACTTACCGATATTCGTAGATACTCGTACTCGAACGAGAAGGTTATAATAGAACGACACCTCAGAAGTTCGAACTCACCTGAAAAGAGAAAAGATATAGTTAGTTAGTAGGTATGCATTAATTATTAATTCTCTAATTATTATTATTAGTTCATTTAAAAAATATATTTAGTGTATTGGCGGCACGTTGCAGATACTCTCTGTATCGCCCTAGTGTAAGACCAGCATTCATAATTGAAATGTTGCGTGAAATGGCTTTAGCCGGGTTTGGTGACCAGATCTGAATAGCCAGGTACTTCCCAACCCTCCTCTTTTCCATCTCTTTTCCCTTCCCTTTCAGACTCACAACATACCCCAATTGGGGATGTCATATTCTCGCTGTCACCAGCCGGGACTTTTGTGAGCTATTCACACAAAAACACCTAACCTACTATTTTCACTTTGTCAATAAGTAATAATTTTTAATAAATTTTGATAACATTTACATAAAAAAAAAATTCTGATGTCGTGTAGGTAACTTCAATTCGGTACCCTATACTAGCTACTGTAAATGGTCGAAAAAATATATTATTGGAGTTGTGGGGAAATTTTTTTCTACCTGAAAAGGGTTTCGTATTAAAAAAATATATGTATATCCTAATAAGTAGGTACCACAAATTAAACAAGTTAACAGTTTAAAGTAAAAACTTTTTCATAAAAAATCATACATTTTCTTTGTACGGTTTTTTTTTCAATTTTTTTTTTATTTTTTTTATTTTAATGACAATATAAGGATAACGTAAAATTACAAAATAAGTAAAAATACCAATATAGTGGTTTGTTTACAGTCCTCCTCACTAGGTATTCCTGTTCCGAGGCGGACTGTATGTTGCTGAATGGGTGTAGATTTTTATTTCCTCATCTTATAGTATCTTGATTTTCATAAAATAACAATAAATAAACTAAAAGTATTAATGTTTGTTGTCTGCAGGTTATATTGGGGTTACTTCATAATTTTAATAATTTCCTCATCTTCCTGTTTGCTTAACCATAATTTTATGTTTTTTTTAAACATTTGTATTTCCATGGTGTTCTTAATTTTAATTGGAAGGGCATTATATAATTTTGTAGCATGGAAATTATGTTTTTTCTGGCCAAAAGATGTGTTTAATTGCGGGATGTTCAGTAGTTTTGAGGATTTTGACCTTGTAGTGTAGGTGTGTTGGTCAGCAAGGTATTCATATTTTTCTTTAAATTTGAGTAGTGCATTTTTTTAGTATAATTTAATAATGCTGAACACATTAAAGTTTTTAAAAATTTCTTTAGATGGAGTTTTTATGGGTACTTTTAGGATTGTTTTTATTATTGCCTTTTGCGTTCTAGCTAGCTGCTTGATGTGAATGTTTGAGGCAGTTCCCCATCCTATAATCCCATATTCTATGCGTGATTGACAAAGAGCATAGTAGACTTTATATAGATCATTTTTATTAAGTATATTGCGTATGTTTCTAAAGAAGTACATGAGCTTTGTAAGTTTCTTTGTGATGCTATTTATGTGGGAGTCCCATCGAAGATTTTCATCGATTTCAATGCCGAGATATTTTATGTTTTTAGAATGTGTGATGGTGGGGCAGTGGCATGATTGGGTTAAGTCTTTTCCTTGACAATCGTGTAATTTAAGAGCATAATCCTCTGCTGGTTGTCCTCTAGCCGTTATAGAAAAAGTTGAATATTTAGTTTTGTTAACATTAAGTGTAAGTGAGTTTTGCTTAAGCCATTTTTGCAGAAGTACAAGTCCGTGTTCAGCATCTTTGAAAGTGGTTAACCAATCACTTTCATTAAATAAAATGACAGTGTCATCAGCAAAACTAATGATTTTTCCTTTGGTGTGTAGGTTGCAGATATCATTTATATATATCAAAAATAATAAAGGTCCTAAGACACTTCCTTGGGGTACACCGTAATTGATTGGGAGAGGCTTACTTTTACGGTTTTCAATTTTAACACACTGTGAACGTTCTGACATGTAGCTTATTAGCAGATTTAAAGTTGTATTTGACATACCAATTTTTTTAAGTTTCTTGAAAAGGATTTTATGGTCTATCGTATCAAAGGCCTTTTGCAGGTCTATAAAAATTGCCAAAGATTTATTTCCCTTGTCTAAGCTTTTTGTGATCGTATTTATGATATCGTCTATGGCGTCGGCAGTACTCAAGTTTTGTCTAAAGCCGTACTGGGATTTCGATATTAGCTTATTTTCTTCTAGGTACATCATGAGTTGTTTTTTTAGTACTTTTTCCAATATTTTAGAAAATGTACTTAGAAGGCTTATCGGTTATTCACAGTATTTAAAGCAAAATTATAAATTGATTGTTTTTAATAAAGCATTGTAAATTATTTACGTTGATAATATTTCCCACGTTATGTAAAATCCTTCAAAACATTGTAGAACATGGTTTTATCAACCCTTACATATGTTTTTTCATTTTTGGGATATGGCAACACTGACAAGATAGTTTGACAATAGCCAATCACTCCACACATACGTATGTCGGCTTTCGGTACTCAGATCTTGTATTTCCTTTGTTGTGGACGAAATTGTTTCTGCTATGCAAATGTCGAGATTACTGCATTTTCCCGTAGAATTTTTGGACTCCAGATACTAATATCTACAGCCTGTATGTCGGACGAATATCTACAGCTCATATGTTGGACTAATATCTACGAACTTCAGAGTGTTGAGTAATATCTACAGAGCTAAGGTCGGACGAATATCTATGACGGTCCCAGTGTTGACTAATATCTACAGAGCGTAGGTTAAACTAATATCTACAGAGCGTAGGTTGGACTAATATCTACAGAGGGCAGCTGAGTAAGAAGTTGTACGGAAAATTACTAATTACGTAAGGGCTTAAACGTTTTAAAGTACTTCATGAAGTTTTTGCATAAAATTACGTATTTTGCTGTTTACGAGGACAATAATTTATTGAACAAATACGGAGGTCATAATACAAAGATATTTATTTATTTCGAAATACACGGCACCACAACCTAACCTAACCTAACTGACATAGAAATGGTCATGGGAACAGACTAAATAATTTAGAAGCACTCGAAATAAAGAAAGCTGTTAAAACAAAAACCAAATCCTTAATAATCAGCTAAATGTGTCCAATAGTCCGATGTTAGGGATTTTTACATACATACATACATAAATTAAGTTTTTTAAACTGCATACGCAATATTACGTTATTCTAATATGCTATACATAATTGCAAATCCAACCTCTGCCAGTGCTGTAGATATTCGTCAATACTTTGGTTCTCATAGATATTAGTCAGCAGTTTGAGCTGTAGATATTCGCAAGCACTTTGGTTCTCATAGATATTAGTCAGCAGTTTGAGCTGTAGATATTCGTACATTTTGGTTCTCATAGATATTAGTCCAATTTTTTCAGTTTTTGGAATTCCTGTAGATATTAGTAGACGCCTCCAATTTTTGACGAAACAAGGCTTCAGAGTGCTTTGATAGCATTCTTATCTATGCACATTTTATAATCCTAAGGATCTTCCACTTCCAATTCTATAAGGATCATTGCAAAGAATCCCTGTGAAGATCTGCACCCCATCCAATTGCTGATTCATACTTTATTCTTTTTATTGTGTATCTTGGTACTACCCTACAAGGCTTGTCGTTTAGAAGCAGCCCTACTGATGAATAATGCTAAATAATTTGTCGATATCAATATTTCAACAGCAAATTTGTTCTCCCCACCGGCAAGACCTTTGGTAAGTGAGTTCTTCAGGTCGCGAGATTAAACCACCTCTGCTGTCGGTGACGGAGATAACCAACAGGAACTTAGAAATGAATGCTTTTCGTGAAAGCTGAGTTTACAAACCATCCACGAATTAGTTTGAAGGAATATGTAGTAAGATGTACATACCTTCTGACCAGTAATGGTTCATTCCAAGCATATCCAAGAATCAGATTAAATAAATGTGTAGCAATGTGAACATTCCTTCTGACCAGTAGATTAAGAATCCGAATACATCCAAGCATAAATCCGAGCATATCCAGAATCAGATTGAAGAAATGTGTAGCAATGTGCACATTCATTCTGACCTGTAGATTAAGAATCTAAACACATCCAAGCATAAATCCGAGCATATCCAGAATCAGATTGAAGAAATGTATAGCAATGTGCACATTCCTTCTGACCTGTAGATTAAGAATCTGAAAATATCCAAGCATAAAGTCGAGCATATCCAGAATTAGATTGAAGAAATATATAACAATGTGCACATTCCTTCTGACCTGTGTAGCAGTGGCGGTCAGTGACTTTTTGTATAAGGGATGCTGAAGTATATACCTACCTAATATCAAACATAAATACCTACAGACTAGTCCACGAACAAGATGCGATTAGTGACAAAAATAGTATGTTGAATTAGCTCTATAAATCCTTTATGCTTCACATTAATTATTAGAGTGTAACGGTAGTTTTACCTAATATCTGACTTTTACCTAATATCGGAACCAACTGACGAACGTATCGAAACTTCTCCTCGATTCACCCTCTACCGGCGCCTGTACATTAACGGCCGGCTGTCAAATTCATCAGGTACCCGCGTGGCTAGAAACTCCGTCTAAATTAGGCCAGTACTTGCCCAAACTGTTGCAAGAGTTCTAAAATTAAATTCTCTAAAACGTATCGAATTAATCCACGCGCTTTGTTACGGTATTCTGTGCACTACGCCTACGTGCATTAAAGTAGTTTTCTGCGCGTTGGATGCTCCCATCGAATGCGTATACTGCCTCAGGCAAAACTTGCAGGCAGAACTAAACGCGCGTGCACAAATATCAAACTTTTTCTAACATCGTGGATGCGAAATGGAGCAGAGAATCCACTGTTGCTGGTATTGGTGCGTTTACGCGACATTCGACACAGTAGCATCAAGTCGAGAATGGCGTTATGTATTTCGATCCGGTCCGCGCGTCGGGTTTTGTCATTTTTGGCTGCTGAGTTTGGGACGGTGTCGTTAAATTACAGTATTTATTTGCGGTATCTAGAAAAAAATACGTTGAAAGCTTTTTTTAATGCTGAATAAATAAGTAACCATAAGAAGTAACCATATGTTACTTATACCGGGGCGAGTATGTGGTGGATAACCTCCAATGCTGAATATATAAATAACAATTATTATTACATTTATTATACCCCTCAAAAGGAAGGGAAGCGCCGCATCCACAGTGGGTATGTATGGAGGGACCGCGCCTGCTGTGTAGATAGTTCATTCCGAAAATATCCAAGAGAAAGTCAATAGGATAGATCCACAGGTAGTAGTCAAACTCCCTGAGATAAAGAAATTTCTGACCCACTCTCTACTCCTTAGGCTTTAAGAATTGAAAACAATTATACATCACATTGCGATTGCATCTATTTTCATCCTGCGAGATCTATACCCCAATGGTATACTATATACAGGATTGGTACTAAAACTCATTGTGAACTGCTAGCATCGCTTCTTTGCACAACTTCATTGCGTAATTAATTAATGTGCATAAATCGAGAAGACGATAAAATAATAGGTAAGGTTAAGTTAGGTCAGGGTAGGCTAGGTTAGGTTAGATTAGATTAGGCAGTATTCGCTTTGTTTACGAACCGTAAAGCCCTTACCACTTCTGAACCCATAAATAAAATCGAAAATCCAATAACGCGAAGTCCTCGTAATACGTTACCGGTCACACGGATCTTTTGACAGCGCCGCGCGGGACATGCACGTTAACTTTCATCTTACACGGTGTTTCCTTGCTTGTAACGAGGCCTTATTGAACTCTCCTGCCCCGCCACACGTATTTGTTCCTCCGTATTACACGTGTAAGAGAGTGTGAACCAGCCGGAGGTCCCTGGAAGACTATAACGGGGAACCCGCTGCGAAAACCTCGGAATATAGGATTAGATCAGGGGTGATAAACCAATAATACTCTGACAAAGTTAGAAATTTGTGTAATACTGGAGCAGATTTACACCATTTTACATTTGTAGGATTTGTGAAGCTTTAATAATCTTCAATTTGTTGGGCGGGTACCGCAGCCCAGGGAACCATTTATTGGAAAACCAATATCCATCTAGTAATAGGTTACCCCGAGCGGTTCGCTAAGTTTGGAAACTTAGCAGTGGTGCCCGGATTCAAGGGGTGACGTTTGTCTAGGTGTTGGCGGCGGATGACCTGGGCACTGAATCCCCGATTCCTATCCCCCCTCATATATTTTTCCTTCCTAAAACCTCTCCTACCTTTTCTTAAAAATATCCTCCAAACAATATCCCCAAATATGACACAGGACCTGAGGGTTTTTTCCTCAGGGTCTCCTGTGTGGATCTAATGTAAAAAATGTGGATCTAATGTCGATGCCTACTTTATCGTTTGTCTGAACCGTGCCGACAGTTAAAATCATAGTAAATCCCAGTTCCAGAGGTCATTGAACCAGAGTTGCGCAGAGACATTACCAAAAAAATTATTTTTAATTAATTAGTTTTTATTTTATTTATTTATTTATTTAACGCCCAGAGGGCTTTTACGTGTTTGGTAGTACAATTAATTCATGACAGATAATTTTAATTTTGAAATAAATAAAGAAATAATAATAATAAAATTCGACAAAAAATTTTACTAAATCATAAAAAATCCAAAAAAATGCAAAAATACAGATGTGTTTTGGAGGAATGGTGGAAAATATGTTTTTTAGAATAAATGATTGGAACGTACCTACCTACTTCGATTATTCATTCAGAATTTCAGAACATTCAAATCAAGCGTTTCTTGAATTATTTGCAGATATTGTGTGTGAACTAAAAATTCCGGTTCTTTTATGAAAACTACTGAGCTAATGGGACCCTTTCCCATTCGGTCAAGTTTAACAATAGCATACTTCGACTAAGACTACTAACCTTATCTTCATTAACGCATATTTTTTTGTTTGCAAGATTCATCTCGAACTAAATACTATCTAGATAGTGTCTTGGATAAAAATATTCATTTTATTTAATGTGCGACATCTATTTTCTTTTCTGCAAGTCTAGGGTGAATATTAATTTTTATTTTACCTTAATGTGTAAAATCCCAAATTCTAATATTTAATGACATCTATTAGTGAAAATCTAAGCAAAATTTGATACAGAAAAATGTGAAAAATATACTGGGGCGCTGATTTACTATTGAACTAATGAGACCCTCTCTCCTTTGGTCACAATTGATGTCGCACTTTAAATGAAAAAATAAATTATCAAATTTCTACCTTTATTTTGTGTCACCTTAGTGTCTTTGACATCATCACCGAATGGATAACCAACGGCGTTGTCGAATCGCTTATCTGACAAACAAAGAAATGAATTATGCTTTGGCATATATGCCGTGGGTTCGCTTCCCCTGAAATAGACGGTTAGAAGTACTCATAGGGTGAATACGGAAAATCTTGCGGTAGACCAACTTAATATTTTAGTGGCCTTGATAGAAAATGTTAAGACAATGTAAGTAAATGAGACCCGAGAGTCTCGAAACAATTTTTTTTTCTGATAAAAGTTGTATTTCTGATGGTAAAAGATTTTTTTGTACAAACTACACACAGGAGGCCTAATAAATAATTTACCTAAGGGCCTATGTAATCTTTGAGGATGTTGTGTGGAGCGTCTTTTTGTGGAAAGGAAGGAGTAATTGTGTTGTAATTATCAATAATAATCCATATTGTAGGAGTGAGGAAACACAGACGCCGGCAAATCTTCCTCAGCCTTGCCGAGTCGTAGCCGTTCCAATGTGACAAATATCAACTGAATCATGACTATTCACGGGGGTTTAGAAATAACCTTGCGGCTACTCTTTGCTAAGACGCTTATGGATTTCGATACGAAATTATGCCCGACCACCAAACAAGAAAGGTATTTCACAATTAAGAGGTACTCACTGCTGTTGTGTCTTCTGGCTTGGTGTGTCTTCACGTTTGGTGACAGTCACAGATCTATCTGTCCATAAGCGCTCGATAAGATTGTTCTATTCGATTATTAGAACTACGATAAAGTTTGAGTCACGAGTCGATTTACGTAAGAAGTTCACACAAAGCATACGATATAATACGATATGATTTACACTTTATGTAACGATAGGATAAATAACACTTCGGCGTAGAGCGAAATGTCACGATACGATGGTGGTTAGCAACGGACTGATGATCAAGCAGTACTTGACTCAAGTTCACCGTGTAGGTAGGCACCCTTATTGTGCGGAATTCCAAAAATCTGGATTCCTCCGATCTTGTATGACAATCGGAATACAAAACGAATGAAATCCACTAGCGTTATGAAACATCAACTGTTTACAAATGTTGGGTGTGCATTTGGATTGTTCACCGACAAATGTCAACTGCGTATAAACGTTTGGTGTGCATTTGGGTTGTGCACCGACTGTGCACCGGTGCCTAAGGAATCAATGACCCTAGTTCCTCGGAGCATCTTCCATCAAAATGCCTATAGAACAAGGACAGCATTCCCGTCCGACAAGATAGGATGATCTATCAAACGGACCGCGCCGGTTATCCGCAAAGGTGCACGTAGTTTGCTACAAATATACTAGTCAGTGTCATGTAAGTAAACATATTTCAACACAGGCGGATCGAGTAACGTTCCAGAGATTAACTCAAAAAATGTTTACTTTAAAAATATTAACTTAAAAATATTTTTCGGCGGGCTCCTAAGGTGTCGAAATCGAGCATTCCTGTTAAGAACAAGGATGGAGACAGGAATAAATAGTATGTATATTCCCTCATACACAGGTAACGCATAAACCTTCTATGTACTTTTTCTATTTCTAGGATGTGGTTTTGTTCGGGAGCGGCCTAAATAATGGAGCTGTATTCCAGGGTGCTGCGAACAAGTGCTTCATATGTTCTCCTTTAGTAAATGATCTCGTATTACGAAAAACAAAACCAAGCATTTAGCTGGCATGGGAGACAATGTGAGATATGTGGGATTTAAAAGAGATACCTATTTGCTTCGAAAATCACACCAAGATCTGGAATCTCATATCAGAAGTTTCGGTATAAAGGAAGCTAGGTTTAATACTTGCCACACAATAAAAGCATTTATTGGAGCAAGAATCAGTGCTTAGTGCACTACAAAATGTTGACTAAATTCGCTTTGACATCTTATTGCACCATGAAAATCATGGGACAAAGAAGAACACGAGAAATGGGATGCGTTTCATGATCCAAAATTTTGGCATTATGAACTCGACAAATATTTACTTTACCTCTGCACTTTTTAGGCACGGATTATTGAAATTATACTTCGTTTCAACTTAATTACGAGTACCATAAGAAACAACGATTTCAGTCGGGGGATATGGAAATGTAATGTGCATTTCATTTTCATTGGACTAACATTTGAAGGTTCTATCATCAATTAATGTATCACCGAAGAAGAAAATACGAATAATATAAAAATATAATAAAGGTATATAAAAATATAAAAAAGTCGCAACTAGGACTCAAACCCCGGAACTGTCGCCTTACAAAACGTCTTAACCACTCGGCCATTGGAACTATTTTTTTTTTTTGTTGAATTCATTTTTCAAAATCAGAATTAACAATATTTATATCCTCATCTAATTTTCCCCATTATTTAGGTAGCTATCTCTTTGAATGATTAGAAAATTCTTCAAGGTATTTATTTGTAACCTAGATAGCGTCCCGGATAAACACATCCTATTTTATTTACATGGGACACCTGTTGACTTTTTCTGGAAGTATAAATAAACATAATTTTTTTATTGGAATAACTAACTCCTCTTTAACATTTAAAAACCTTTCTCATCTTACCGGGACAATATCTAGAATATAGATTTTAAATAATTTCTTTGAAGAACGTTGCAATCGTCCGAAAAGATGGCTGCCAAAAATTAGTATAATATTGTTAATTCTGAATTTAAAAACCTAGATCGACAAAAATGATAGAAAAAAATATAGTTCCCAATGGCCGAGTGACTTACGAATAAGAGGAACGGCAAATGAAAATCATTTTGACAGGCGTAAATTTCAAATACAAATTACCTTTTTCGTTATTTGTTTTTGGGGTGTTATGCCGTGTTGCGCTACCTCCTTCTTTAGCCAAATAACGAAAATACTTTTGGCCGTGAAAATCTTTTGGAAAATAAATTTTTGTAAAATTATTTTTTAATATTTTTCATTTACTCACAAGTAATTTTTTAAGTTGCATCTAAAATCATGAAACACTAAAAGCTTTAATTTCTTATAAAAATTGTTTTTCAGTTTCGTTGGATATTGTGAATTCAAATCCAAAATTAAGATTTGTACAAAGGGCCGAAACGGGCCGCGCGAACGTTCGACTTTAGGGGGTATTCTAGTCTAAAAAAAAAGAAATTAAAAACAATTCTTCTCATATTTCCAGAATTTTAGGTATTCAAAAATATTTCCTTTAAAGGATTTTTCGAAATTCGAATTATTTTAAAAGTTATAACTTATAACCATTTTAGTGTCGCGGTTTAGACGGAATCTAACGAGAATCTAAATAGAAGAAAACTTTAAACGCATTTTCCTCGAAACTACTTTTTTCGATTCGGTTGACCGGATCTGCCGGATCTGCCCTGTTGATGGACACTGCAACGATGTCCGAAACGTTAGCTAAAGAAGGAGGTAGCGCAACACGGCATAACACCCCAAAAACAAACAACGAAAATACTTTTGGCCGTGAAAATCTTAAAACGTATCTGGTTAAAACCTGTATTTTTTATTTCAAACAGCCGCCATTTTGCGAAAAAAATAATTTTTTTCTGAGGCCATGGCCGCATTTGTTTGGATTAAGATTTTTTTATTACTAGGAGGGTTGCAATCGTGTCAACCAGGGCGCACCATTTTTTTAGCGACCCCCCACACCCTGTAACTCTTAGAATTTAGAATTTTTTCGTTTGATATTTTTTTATGTATTCTTTAACGTTTAATAAATATTTTGTAAAATAATGGCAACTGAAATATTATTAGTTTTTTCTTATTCCACCTGCAAAAATACCTACAATTCATGCTTCTAGACTAGAATACCCCCTAAAGGCCGGGCGCAAATTCTGCTTTCCGATTGTCCGATCAGACAACCGGATCGGATAAACACTGCACACATCCGATTAGAAAACCGGTGCCACGCCCGTTGTCAGACATGATTGGACGGCCGGCGCGGAAGGGCGTGGCCTATTTTTATCACCGATCCGGTTTTCGAATCGGATGTGTGCGGTGTTTATACGTCTTTCATAAGAAATATATATCGCGAAGGCCTTCCGGTTGTCTGATCAGACAATCTGATGTATGCGCCCAGCCTTAGGCGCTGGGTCCTGCTGCGTTTAGAGAAAAAATCCTGGGTTAGAGTTTTATTTACTGTGTCCGTGTTCTGTTTCATTTATCATTTAGATTTATTAGTATTATCTTAAACATTAAACTGTTAAACATTAAACATTAAACATTAAACTGTTTTGGAAGGAAGTCAAAAGGTCCCGGAGTGGCCCAGAGAACGGAAGAATGAAAGTGATAAA
Organism: Limnephilus marmoratus; assembly: GCA_917880885.1. Lineage (NCBI taxonomy): Eukaryota > Metazoa > Arthropoda > Insecta > Trichoptera > Limnephilidae > Limnephilus > Limnephilus marmoratus. The sequence continues at coordinate 23,379,284 of OU862924.1, read as the reverse complement.
ATCGAATAAAAAAAGAAGAAATAAAAAAAAGATGGATGAAATATTTTGAGGAAGTCTTCGAAAGCAACTCGGGTGATAGTGAGTCCAGCGTCGAATCGGGAATGAACGATGACGGAGTGAATGTTATCAAAATCAGTATGGATGAAATAAAAAATTCGATTAAATGCATGAAGAATGGTAAGGCTGTTGGTTTCGACAATATTGCTGCCGAATATTTTAAAGGAGATAGCCATAATATTCTCACATGGTTGTGCAAACTTTTTAATCAATGTTTAGAGGAGGGTTACACGCCATTAGATTGGAGGAGGGCTGTAATCATGCCGTTGTACAAACGTAAAGGGTCACGCATGGAATGTGGGAATCATAGGGCTATTAGCCTGCTAAGTTCTGTCGGCAAGCTGTATGGAAGAATATTGATTGAAATGGTAAGAACGGAAACAAAGGATAAAATATGGGATGTGCAAGGTGCCTTTATGAGTGGAAGGGGATGCATGGACCAGATTTTCTCCTTGCGTATGCTCACTGAGAAGTTTCTGGCGAAAAACCAGAAACTTTTCTGCGCCTTTTTAGATCTTTAAAAAGCGTATGACCGAGTCGACAGGAAAAAGCTATGGAAGGCGTTGTCCAAGTATGGAGTGAATGCAAATCTCATAAAGGCAATTGCGTCTCTGTACGAGGGAAGCGTTGCATGTGTTAGGGTGAACGGTGATTTTACGGGGTGGTTTGACATCACAAAAGGTGTTAAGCAAGGCTGCGTAATGTCACCATGGTTATTCAATCTATACATGGATAATTGTGTGCAAGAATTGAAAGATGTGGGATTGGGCGCCAAATTGAATAGTCTGAAAGTATGTTGCCTGTTGTATGCTGATGATGCGGTGCTGATCTCTAACACTATGGAAGATCTACAGTCTCTAGTATCTAGGATGAACGAAGTATGTATGAAGAATGAGTTAATGATGAATGTAAGTAAGTCTAAAGTCATGGTGTTTGAAAGAGAGAGTACGAAAACAGTGTGCGAAATATGCCGGTAACTCCATTAATGGAGGACTGAATGCTGTTGGCGCTAATAAAAAACTGTCAAAAAAGGCGAAGCTAGCAGTCCACAATGGAGTCCTGGTACCTACCCTGATGTATGGCAGTGAGGCATGGAACTGGCAAAGGAAGGATGAAAGTAAACTGAATGCTGTTGAAATGAGATCCCTGAGACGTATGTGTGGTAAAACCATGTATGATCGTGTTAGAAATGTGGATATCCGCAAAGAATGTAAGGCTGATGTAAGTATAATGAGCAAAATTAAGAAAGGGACCCTCAGATGGTTTGGGCACGTAGAGCGAATGAGCGAAGAAAGTAATGTAAAAAGAATATATGATGCAAATGTGAATGGTAGAAGAAGTCGGGGACGCCCGAGGAAGACATGGCACGATCAAGTGAATCAGATACTTGAGACGGGCCATGTCAAAAGTCAGAATAATAGAAGAGTATGTATGAGACGATGTATGAATGTGAGTGAGGCAAAGAGTGTGTGCCAAGACCGAGTTGTTTGGTGGTCCGTCCTCTCTGCCTACCCCTGCGGGGAAACGGCGTGATGGTTAGTTAGTTAGTTAGTTAGTATTATCTTCTTCCGATGAAATACGAATATATATTTATATTTCACAAATACTTTCATATGCATACATTTCGTTGAGAGAACGTTTTATACACTCCATATTAAACACTTTAATTGAGAGAATATTAAACATGATTATGAAATAACCACTATCTGATATCTGAAGAGGCGTTTCTCACAAAAAAAAAAACAAGTTCATTCTTTGTAACCTTACCATTTAAAGTACATATTATGTTCATTCGTTCAAAGAGTAGAATTTCCTCAAAAAAACAAGTTCATTTTCGGAACTCGACTTCATTTTGACGAAAATTGAAAGAAAACACCCAGTTTTACGGCTATGAAAAATGTATGAGGGTATAATGCGATGGTATCTAGACGGAAAACTGGATAACTCCGTGTTTTCGGGATACAATCTGGACGTGGTCCACAGACCCAGACATCTGCTAACCCGAAAATAAGATCGCAAGGTTGCTCCAGTCGAGAGCGTGTCCGGAATTCGGGAACCGATAAGGATATAATAGTAAGCAAATGGTTTTTGGAAGGCTCGGGACGGAATTTGCGCTGAATTTGCGTGTTTTCACGAATTTCGGAAAATGTGCTTAATTTATGAAATCGTTAATATTAAAGCTTCGTTATACTAACACACTAGGAATATTAATGATAGTTTACAAATTTATTGTCCTGACGAAAATTGCGGAAAATCATTTTGTAAACAAAACCAACGAGGGGTGAGTCGTCTATGCAAAGCCCTGCGGGGATATTGTATTATAAAATTCATTCGTAAAAGCTTAAAAGTATGAAGGAATGATAAAAATCAACTTTATAAATGGTAAAATGACGTCATGATATTAAAAAAAACGAGAGACAACACGACTGAAGTAAAACTTCACTAAATTATAGAAGAACATATGACATTGGGGTGACATATGACCATGGGGTGTCCTACGATATTGGGGTGACCTACGCCCTTGGGGCGACTTACGACCTTGGGGTGATCTAAGACCTTGGGGTGACCTACGATCTTAGGGTGACCTATTACATGGTTATTCAATTAATGATTCCTTCTACTCGCACCTCTCTCTCTTGTCCCTACAGTAATATACGAAACGTAACTCTCTCTCTTTCTGTCTTCACTAACTTATCTTCCTCTCAATTTCAAGCGTGTCAAAGGCCCGACCGATCACCGTTCGCCTCGCTCGATCACCGTTCGCATCGCTCACCGTTCGCATCGATTACCGTTCGCATCACACTTTTCGTAACGCATTCATTAGCTTATTCCCCAAGTCGAGCGTGCGTAAAGAAGCTTTACTTCAAAAAATATTAACGTATAGAACTATTGAGAGCAAGACATTAATTTCTGGTTTTTGGAAATAAACGATTTGTATGTCTATTTTGTCCTTAAGTTTATTAAACTTTACCCTGAGATATTTAACGTTGATTTTCTCCGGTTTCCCGATCCCTGGTCTAAAGGCTCTGGTAAACGAGTCATTTACTGGGACGATTTCTTGCCGGCAAGGTATTTCTGCCAATATTTCTGTATTGTCGGTCAAAATTGTCGTGTATTACTTATTCTCGTCAAGTATTGCTTTGTCTTAACGATGATTTCACTCAGCTACATAATTACGACAATATTGCCGTGACAAATCTATTTCCCTCTTGCTCTGTTACAATATTTATGTACGTCTCTACCACCATCGTTCTTTAGCTACTCGCTACCAAAAGTGGAATAATTTCGAACGTGATTAAATATTTAAATAATTTCGCCATTTTTTTCAAGTTTTTACTAGTTTGTTTGAAGTTATCGTAGGAGGTCCTTTTTAGTTTCATGGATTTGTCTTTTACATTATTATACATATCCGGCCTCGCTCAGGGAATTGATATGAGATTGAACTGAAGTTCGAACCCACGACGGATCTTGCTATGTATACCCCAACCAATGGGTAGTCCCAACCATACAGAAAAATGCTTCGAATGGTCCACAATGTTCCAGAACATTCCACATCATTGGAGAGTGTTCTGGAAGATTCCACAATGATTTGGGATGTTCCGGGATGTTCCCGAACGTTCCAGACTATTCGCGAAGTTTCCACGACATTCCAGAAAGTCCAAGGATGTCTGGAATGTTATGGAATGCTCTCGAAGACTCTCGAATGTACTGGACTGTTCTATAAATTTCTGGAGGGCGTAACTTCCAGTCCTTGTATCTTCAAAAGCACGCCCTTCAGGTAAAAACGGGAACCTTCTTCAACGATGGAGGATTGAGGTAGTTTTAGCGGCACGCACTTTGTACATTTTTTTAATCGGACGGTACACGACAATATTGACAACCAACACTTTGGCCTGCAAAACTATTAATTAATGAATGACCAATAAAATTATTGTTCGGCAATGGGTAATAAATGCCAATTTATCTTGCTCATTTACCTTTAGGCACGGTTACATTATATACTTACCTATTTCAATGTAGGTTTGATTTTGAAATCTGATTTAGGTAAGTACCTACCCAATAGAAGAGGGTTATTATTGATTTGATCTATTTAGTTTAGTTCGGAATTTTAAGCCTTTAAATCCAAAACCAAATTTTGTAAGAAACGGATACCGTGTCACGTTACAGGCGATATCATAAATTTGGGTTTGTTTGGAACGAGTATTTCCCGAAATCCTTCAAGTTCTTCGTAGTATTTTGCCAACCACAATTTAACGAAACACTTAATCGTTTGAGAAAATCAATTGAAAACGTTTAACGGTCTTCACTATTATTATTTTAACACAGTCTGATTCCGTGTCCTTGTAATAAGATATTATCCTTACATATGAAATTGGCGTTTTGCCGTACTGGCAATTTTGATCTCAAATATCTTCTCTTTGGTTAGAAATTCCAACTTGAAATATCGCGTTATTTACGAGTACGAGTTCCACCGTGGCACCAGTGCTGCAGAAACGGCTCGAAGGATTAATGATGTGTATGGCGACGGTGCCGCAAAAGAAAATATAGATGTGTGTGTTTTTTTTTTTGTGTGTTCACTACAGCTTTCTTAAATCTGGCCAGATGATTACGGCAGATGTCTATTGTCAGCAACTGCAAACCGTGATAGAAAAGCTAGCTGCTAAACAACCGAGGCTGGTTAATCGCTTTAGGCTACTCCTGCTTCATGACAACGCTAGACCACACACCGCACAACAGACGGCTACCAAATTAGAGGAGCTTCAATTGGACATCTACCGTACTCTCCGGACCTTGCCCCAACAGATTACCATTTTTTTCGAAATTTGGATAACTTCTTGCAAGGGAAAAAATTCAACTCCGATGGGGCAGTCCAAACCGCCTTCAAAGAGTTTATTGATTCCCGACCGAATGTTTTTTTTGTAAAGGGATCGATGAACTACATATGAGATGGCAAAAGTGCATCGATAGCAATGGTACATACTTTGATTAAATAAATATATTATATTTAAAAAAAAATCGACTTTATGTTCCTCCCATACAAAACGCCAATTTCATATGTACATAAGGACCTAATATAAGCATTTTTCAGAATTTATTCGTATACAGTCAAGATTCTAAATTACTCCCTCGTTAAACAAAATTAAGTGATTTACTGTTTGGCTTAACGACATCGATATTATTACGAAAGGCTGTAAATTTTATAATAAATTAGCATTATTATCATTCATTCGTACGAGAACCAGAATTATGATGTTATTTTAAATTAATTGAATTACTCTGAATGGAAATCCTAAGGATTAGGCAGTATTGTTTTATTAGCACGAGGATGTAATCCTATTTCCGTGTTATTATTGGAATTTTAATCAATTCCTACCATTTCAATCAAAGCCAAGGTATTTAATGAATAGAATTCAGATTTCACATATTGATTACACGTGCTCGTACGATAAATACATAACGTTTGTTTTGTTTATAGAGAGTTGAAGTTTTTATTAGCACTTATTAATTAAGAAGTGAGTTCAGTGAGGCGTATAAAAGCATTTATCACCGTATCACCAATGGTGTATTTGGGAAGTAACTTCGTGAACGACGGAAAGGCTTGTTAGGATATTTACAGATAATTCAGCTAAAGGAATGAATAAAGTAATCGCTACTAAAAAGTTTTCAATTTCGTCTATAATGAAATTCTGATATCATCCTTGGTGTATTTCTTCATGAAGCATTAACCTGGAAAAAAACGAGTTTGCTTTAAAGCTACAAGAAAGAAAATGCTGAAGTCAAACTACAATACAAACCTCGCCCAATGAACCCATGTATCCCAGCTTAGTTACCACACGTAGCGAACGGGGTGACCTATGAACTAGGGATGACATATGACATTGGGGTGAAATATGACCATGGGATGACCTACAACCTTGGGGTGACCTACAACCTCGGGGTGACCTACGACCTTGGGGTGACCTTCGACCTTGGGGTGACCTAAGACCTTAAGGTGACCTACGACCTTGGGGTGACCTACGACCTTGGGGTGACCTACGACCTTGGGGTGACCTACGACTTTGGGGTGACCTACGACTTTGGGGTATCCATCCTTATCCTCATCACTTCCCAAGTCAAGCGTGCGTAAAGGCCCGACCGTTCGCCTAGCAATCGATCACCGTTCGCATCGACTACCGTTCGCATGAAATTTTTCGTAACAATCACTACTTTTCGAAACGCATTCACCAGCTTACCCCCCAAGTTGAGCGTGCGTAAAGAAGTTTTACTTCAATTTCAAAAGCATACAACGAGTAATTCAGTAAAAATTAATGTGTTTTGATTATTTTTAATGTTTTATTGCTCGTAGGTAAATGTACATACGAGTTCCCTAAAAGTCATCCATGTGGAATTAGCATTAGAAATTCCTATTATTTTACATAGAGTTTATGCTTTATTTGTATATTTTTTAATCTTTTTTATTTTGTGTTATACTGCTGTTAAAAATGAAATTTGTATTTTATATGTAAAAGCCCAATAGGACGTCAATAAATAAACAAACAAACAAATAAACAAACAAACAAACAAACAAACAAACAAACAAACAAACAAACAAACAAACAAACAAACAAACAAACAAACAAACAAACAAACAAACAAACAAACCAATAAACAAACAAACAAACAAACAAACAAACAAACAAACAAACAAACAAACAAACAAACAAACAAACCAATAAATAAATAAATAAATAAATAAATAAATAAATAAATAAAATAAGTTTTGTGTAATCAATTAAAATTGTAAGAATTTCTCGTTCGTTATATGTGCAATATATCCTTCCTACAACATGGGTCTCTTCAAGACCAATGTTCATTCCTTCCTCTCCTCAAAAAGACCCTCCACACAGCATCCCAGATGACATAGGCCCTGAGGGAAATTATTTTCCTCAGGGCCTCCTGTGTGGAGTTAATGTAAAAAAAAAAAAAAAAATATTTTGTCGCCAGTCGTAGTGGGATAACCTGAACCTTAAGGCTACGTCCGCATAGGCAGGCGGCTTGCTTAGCGCCTAGAGCCTAGATAGGTAGTAGATAGCCGCTTAGCGTGTATCCAGGTAAACCAACGTGTTGGTTTTTTGCCACTAGGCTCTAGGCGCTAAGCCAGCCACCTGCCTGTGCGTTCGTAGCCTAACAGAATTCGGAAGAAATTACATTCGTGTGGCCTACCTAATCTGAAGAGCCAATTATATTCAAATTATAAACGAGAACTTCCGAAAATAATGCGAGATTGATGTTACCAATATTAGGAAATTTACGTTTATTTGGTGAGGACATTGGTGAGGAATGACGTGCGCAAGTGGATAGAGGAAGCTGGAAGATGTGTACTTTTAATAATCAAATACTTGAATCGAGGATTTTAGGGTCTGAATGACTAAAGCGTATGAATGAGACGATTTAATAATTTGAATGAAACGAAAGACATAATACTTCTGCCAAAATTCTGTGTGGCGTTTTATTCGCTCTGCGGAAATTAGTTGGTTATATCCAAGATTTTTACTAATGATTGATTAAAGGGTGGGAAATCGCCTGAAGGTTTTATTCTCCAACAACCCTGATTTATGGTGGGAGTAAAACTAAGTGGTTTTTCCAAATAGTGTTGGTGTTCATTTTTTCAACCTATGGTGGGAAGGGATAGGAAAAGGCAGAAAGGAGCAAACGTGGGTGGATACTAGAGGTGAGTAAAATAACATGAAACACTTTGTTTGAAACCGTCTACATTCCGGTTGCAACAGTTTCGCGGATGTTTTGATAACCGTTAAAATAGGTACCCGCAAACCGTTTTATAAGAATGCATTCCCAATGGAGGTACGGTGCTGATTATCTTTTACTTTAATAATAATAACGTAACGTTTTTATAGCGCAGTTTTGTGTTATTTTACTACAAGTGCGCTTAACTATAATAAACTTAACAAGTAATCCTTCAGTATTCCTCGTAAAAAATTGATCAATTAATATAAAGCAAAGAATGTACAGTGTATTTATATAAAGCAATGCCAAGATAACAAAATTAACAATAACAGTGCTGTTTTGGTACAGGACAATAGATAAAGATAGACAATAAATACTAATAAATAATTAATATAATAAATACTGACTTAATTAATATAATAAATACTGACTTACTCAAACTAATTAATTTTAAAATACCACCCAGAACAACTAGGCTTAACGACTTATTCCACATTAACCGGACACGTACAAATGCTGGTGTCAGGGATCCAATCAGAAGAATGTGCGAATTGTTTAATAAAAACCACAACCTTAAGAATTCCGATATATTTTTTTGATACTTATAGCACTTTTGGTAGAAAAAAAGTCGCTGTTTTCCTATAAAATAAACAAAAATTTTAACAAAACAAAAAAACGACTTCAAAAAATGCACTAAAAAGTAAAAAATAATTTCGTATTCTTCTACAACTTTATAATCAACTTACCTTTTCTACTCATCAATATGTAGGTACGATTGTTATTTTTGGAGTCAGTGTCGGTGGGAGAGGAGCTGTCAAGTGAACACGCCGGGCCGCGGGTACCTTGGTTGACACCGACTCCAAAAATAACAATCGTACCTACATATTGATGAGTAGAAAAGGTAAGTTGATTATAAAGTTGTAGAAGAATACGAAATTATTATTTTACTTTTTAGTGCATTTTTTGAAGTCGTTTTTTTGTTTTGTTAAAATTTTTGTTTATTTTTTGATTTTTAGTGAATCTGAAGTACACTAACTAATTCGATTAAGATTCGGCCGAGTATCGTAAATTTGTTCTTAAGAATTGGAGAGTTCCGTTACTTTGTCATGGATCCCATAATCAGAACCTAACCAAACTCTCATCAAACTACCCTTAAAGTACATGCTTACCAATAAAAAAACAATGATCGAAATCGGTTGGCGTGATATTGAGTTATTCGTCCATTTGTCGCGCACATACTTGATGCAAATTTAAGACTTATATGATTTTCTCATGTATGCCATTGTCAGAACTAGACCAAATTAAAATGGGACCACACGGGAAGCACCAGCTTTCAAATAAAAAAAGAATCATCAATATCGGTTCACCCAGTCGAAAGTTCTGAGGTAACAAACATTAAAAAAAAAAAAAAAAAATACAGTCTAATTGAGAACCTCCTCCTTTTTGAAGTCGTTTAAAAAGAAAACTCATATACCATTCACTATACTTTTTATGTGCTTCTTTTTAAACAATTTTCGATTCATTATTAATTATGACTTATTTTTAAACATGATTTTAGGTTTTCACGGCCAAAAATTTTATGGTTATTTCCTTTTGGGGTATTATGCCGTGTTGCGCTACCTCCTCCTTTAGCCAACGTTTCGGACAGCGTTACAGTGTCCATCATCGCCACACATCTGCCCTGATGATGGACACTGTAACGCTGTCCGAAACGTTGGCTAAAGGAGGAGGTAGCGCAACACGGCATAATACCCCAAAAGGAAATAACCATAATATTTTTAAACATGTTTAAAAAATGTATTTGAAAATCTTTATTTATCAAGTCAATCAGTGAGAAATAGTTGGGGTGCAGGCGAATTCTCAAGTTATTGTTCATAATTTTGTTTTGTTAATTATTTTCTGTATCAATGTTTTTTCCTTAAATAAAATAAAAATAAATAAAGTTGCTATGAAAACCAGAATCATTGAAACTTAAATATAATATAAAACAGGAGGCAGTTTACGTGTAGAAGTGAGGAACATTTTGAGTTCACATTAAACATAAAAGTACAGTAATGAGGAAAACTGAAACCAAACAATTACCGGAAACTTGAAACATGACTTATAGAGTATCATGAAAAGGAGTTAAGATTCATGAAAGGTACGATTTTTTAAATGTCTTTGTTTTTGAAGCCCATTTAAATCCAAATATTAATGTAACAATGTGTTGTTATTTGTATTTTTGTTATAAAATGATTTTTTTTTTTATTCCATTAAAAACATAGTATACATAAATATATAATTTAAACAATTTATCGGTAGTCCCGCGAAGCTGCCACATGGCTGCTTGTCTGCAGGTTCTACCTCAATATACACTCGTTATGGTAAAAAAATAATATGTCTAATTTCAAAAGTGTAGAGGAAATTGAAGAACAACCAATGGGATAATACAATAACATAACAACCAATACATAAAATAACATAACAACCAATACAATAAGATACAATATTTTAATAATCTTCCCGAAAAATTTCATAAAATAGCAGATTTGGTATCATTTAAGATAAAAGTACAAATATTTAAAAAAAATTAACTGCCTTAACATCAGCAATCTTTTTTTTTACAGATATATGGATTTTTCATTTATAAGCCACATTTTTACAATTTTTGTGCTTAAATTCTCATTTTCCTCAAAAAAAGAATTATTTTTGAGCTTATTAAAAATCACTGGTACGCTGTATTCCAGCGTTCGGCTTCCATACTTATTGGATATTTTAGGTATTTTCAGGCCTTTTTTTTCTGTGAAACGTGTGCTGTGACTATGCACCAGTGGTCTTTTATAAGTATTATCTCCCCAATTATCCTTAATGGTAAGGAACCAAAATATACCTTTTATTGAGAGCAGGCCCTCGGCACAATATAAGAGTTGCACATTGTGTCTTTGTCTATATATATTTGGTGATACAATTATATTATAAACTGCGCTTCCACTGAGAATGTCCGATATTTTAAACGTAAAACGTTGTTTTTCGTACTTTTATTATAAAACGGCTATGTTTAAAACTGCGCCTGCTCTCAACAAATAGTCCTGGTGAGACAGACATAGCACATTACTGATTGGAAACGAAACATAGATGAATAATAAAAAAAAAGAACTCGCGTGAAATAATTCTAATAGACCACAACTGTTTTAAGAATTCCAGTTAACCGTTGCAAAGAAAAGCTTTTTGCGCAAGGCCTACGAAAGGGCTGCAAAAAAACACTTTTCGCTGATCGTTGTCACAAAAAAGGCCTGTGCGCAATTATAAAGCATATTAGTCAGATTAAATTTTTGTTCTAATTTATTACGTTAATTTAAATATTTAGGAGTAACAGTTTATTTTGAGCAACCAAAACGGTTTCAGTTATTTTGAAAACAGAACTGAAACCCACATCTCTAGTGGAGGCGGAACGTTTACGAAGAAAGTAGTTACGATTGTAAATAATTTATTGTTTCTAAGTTTATTTTAGGAACCCGACTGATTTATTTATTTCGTTCTTCGTGTTAAATTTTTAATTATTGTCATTCATCCTACCAAATATTTAGTTCGTACGTACCTATAAAATAGACGTAATATTTTTTTTGTTTGTTTTTTTTTTTAATACCCAACCTGTGCTCTAAATATATATTTAACAAGTACGTCGCGTTTTCAAACACAAAAATATTATTTGAGCAATGTACAGAATGTTAAAGAACGTCCTTGGCTTACTTTAACCAGCGATTATTGACATTATTTAAAAAGTGATGATGACTTTTTTGATGTTTTTTTTTTCAAACCAGACAAAAAACTTTCTTCAACATGTCATCACTGATCACTCAGCCGAGTAACCACCCGAACACTAACCCCGAGCTTTTGTTTGTGCATTTACTTCGATGTTTTTTTCATCAACGAAGCCACTGTTTGCTTCAATCATGTTTGTGCATTGTCTCATACATACAAGTCTATGCATACTAGTAGTATGTATAGACTTCTATATGTATGTATACTTCTGTATGTATGTATGTATAAACTTCTATATGTATGTATACTTCTATATGTTTGTAGTGTACTAGTAGTATGTATAGACTTCTATATGTATGTACGAGACGTGACAACGCACTATAATGCCATCAGACCGCCTTTCCACAGAGTAGACAACGAGGATTGTCTGCCCTACAAACCCTACACAAGTACACAACTGAGTCTGCAACTGAAATGGAGTTGGTTTTGTAGATGGTTTTGAAAACACTCGTCCTGAGGTGACGAAATACATTTACGTCGGAATGTTGACGTTTGTTATATAATATTAATTTCTTATAATTAAATTATAATATGTAAATGAAATCCTCAGCACGGGAGATCCCTGTGATATCATTATCTCTACATGTTACTAAGAAAGGAAGACAATAAATCATAATATATTATTATTGTTGATTTTTATAATTATTATTGAAAATGGCTAATTCAAATTAATAGCTGATCTTCTAATGCTGCGTGTACTTGCGAACCTAACCACGAATTATGGGAAAGGAACGAAGCAACCGCAAACGTTATCAATACAACGTTGTAATGGTGTTTGCAAAACGCTGAAAATATGTTAATTGCAATAAAAAGTGTCCATAAAATGTGTTAGTAGCGGAATAAATTGCTCTTTCTGGAAATTCTCGGCAAGTTTTAATACAAAAAACGCCTTCATCATAACACAACGTGCTTTTCGCATTGGTGCTTTATTTATTTGTGCTCACTTCTAACATATCGCTATGCAGCGGTTATTGCAAGGGTTACGTATCATAAATAACCCTTATAATTCCCATAAACACACCATACATTTTTATAAGGATGGATATAAAGAGGAAACCGGGGAGACTTGGTGCATTTTATATTTGGCACTCTCACATAAAACTCACGCTACCGAGACTCCAATTTTTCGAAGAAAATACCCTCGTACATGGTTTACATTATTAATTTTAGTATTATACATAAATATTAGATAGTATTAGATAGCATAGTATTAGATCTACAAAAAGCATACGACCGAGTTGACAGGAAAAAGCTATGGAAGGTATTGTCCAAGTATGGAGTGAATAAGTATCTCATACCGGCAATTGCTTCTCTGTATGAGGGAAGCGTTGCATGTGTTAGGGTGAACGGCGATTTTACGGGGTGGTTTGACATCACAAAAGGTGTTAAACAAGGCTGCGTAATGTCGCCGTGGTTATTCAATCTATATATGGATAATTGTATGCAAGAATTGAAAGAGATGGGATTGGGCGCGAAATTGAGATATCTGGAAGTATGTTGCCTGTTGTATGCGGATGATGCGGTGCTGATATCGAACAGTACGGAAGATCTACAGTCTCTCGTATCAAGGATGAACGAAGTATGTATGAAGAATGAGTTAATGAGGAATGTAAGTAAGTCTAAAGTTATGGTGTTTGAAAGAGAGAGTACGAAAACAGTATGCAATATAGTTGTGAATGATGAATACTTGGAGCAGGTGGATGAGTTCGTTTATTTGGGAAGTATGTTTACGAGAGATGGGAAGGCTGATAGAGATATTGAAAGAAGGGTGAATGCAGGTAGATAACTCTATTAATGGAGGACTGAACGCCGTTGGCACCAACAAAAAACTGTCCAAAGACGCGAAACTAGCCGTCCATAATGGAGTACTGGTACCTACCCTGATGTATGGCAGTGAGGCATGGAACTGGCAGAGGAAGGATGAAAGTAGACTGAACGCTGTAGAAATGAGATCCCTGAGGCGTATGTGTGGTAAAACCATTTATGATCGTGTGAGAAATGTGGAAATCCGCAAAGAATGCAAGGCTGATGTAAGCGTAATGAGTAAGATCAAGAAAGGAACGCTCCGATGGTTTGGGCATGTGGAGTGAATGAACGAGGAAAGGAGTGTAAGGAGAATATATGACGCAAATGTGAATGGAAGAAGAAGTCGGGGACGCCCGAGGAAGACATGGCACGACCAAGTGAATCTGATACTTGAGTCGGGCCATGTGAAGAGTCGGAATAATAGAAGAGAATGTATAAGACGATGTATGAATGTGAACGAGGCAAGGAGTGTGTGCCAAGATCGAGTTGTTTGGCGGTCCGTCCTCTCTGCCTACCCCTGCGGGGAAACGGCGTGATGGTTAGTTAGTTAGTTATCATATTATTATTATCTTATTGTGAATTACATGTTTTAACACTACAGTACACGCGCCTCTCAAACGTTCATGAGTGGTCGCTTGGGCTTCACTTGTAGCCCATTTTAAAATGAAATATACTGAAAGATAATGGTTTAATTTTTAAATAAAACACATTTATTATTATAAATAACATTTATTAAGTAAACCGAAATAAAAAATAAAAAAAAACTCTTTTCTTTCATAAACTTAAAATGTTAACAAAACTTCAAACTTCTTAATAAATCACATAATTTTTACTTATTTGAGATCAATCAACTTTTGGTTTCATTCTTACATTTTTTTGTAACTTTTTTTCAAATTTTCATTACACGAAGGACAAATTAATATTTGGTGATCATTTCATATACGCTTGTAGCATATCGAGCAAGTTTTCCTTGTGTTCCGCCAGTGCACGCATGGGCTACGTACGTAGCCCATCAATTTTAAATCGTTATTTTTCGCAAGTGCGCCAGCGTCGATCGCTCATGCCACACTGAATGCGTCAAGCAACAACCAATCGGAGCTTAGCTAGAGACTCGAAGTTAAATCACGCGATTTCGCGAAGTTATGAACGAAAACAATACCCTTGTACTCTAGTGTTAAATATAAACAAAAAGGAACATTGGTGTAAAAAAATCATTAGTTGTTGCTCTTTTATGCTCAAGACACTGACAAACATAATATTGAAATGTAAGCTTGTTTTACGTATAGACGTGTGTAGATCTTTGTTTTCATTAACTCCACACAGGAAAATAAATTCCCTCAGAGCCTCTGTCATCTTTGAAGATGCTGTTTGGGGTTTTTTTGAAGAGAGAAAGGAGTGAACAGGGGTCTTGAAGAGACCCATGTTGTAGGAGACAGGAAATACAAAGGCCGTCAAATCATTCCACAGCCGAGCTATTGAACTCAAAAACAAGTCGTAGAAACGATCCGTTTTCACGTGACAAATGTCAACCATGTAAACATATTGGGAGCGCATTTGGCGTAGGTATTTCCCGACTGTGCACTGGTGCCGAAGGAATTATTAGACTAAAACACAAAGTCGCATATTTTTCATATTAGTTGGGAATTTTTACGCCTATTTTAAAATGAATTCATCTAATTGTTGTATAGGAAATGTATAAATCTTTCCATGAACAATTTTTTGTCAGTTTTTGTTGTGTATCTAAAAACCTTCCGGCTTTTAGACATATATGGCGGTGATAAGAACTGTCAGTAGATTCCGCTAGATGGCAGGTAGCTTAGTACCTAAGTTATTATTTTTTGGAGATCGCTGGCAACGGTTAATATGCACTTTTTAAAAAATAAACCTTTTGATTCACCTTAATTACATTAAAAGGCAACTATTTCCATTGGGGGAAGTGGAAAATATTTCATTATAAATTTCAATTACGTAAAATTAAAATTAGCTTTCGTCTTGTGAGATTGTACGCCATTAGCTATTAGCTCATTCGCTGTCACTTTGGTATGTTGGTATTCCTGATATACTTGAATGTATATCGAACGGCTAGAAGATTTTGAAGGTACGGGGCACTTTCTTTTGAATCACAAACCATGTTACACAAACCTAGCGTAGCCGCTAAAGTACTTGAAAACTGGGATGTTTTTCTAGCCTTGACGCGAGTAGGCGTTATCAAGGGGCACTTTCTTTTGTATCACAAACCATGTTACACAAACCTAGAATTCCCATGAAGTCTGCTTCGCTTTGCTCTAGCATCTTTTCGTACAGTAACAAGAATACCAACATAACAAAATGACATTTGAAATTAATATTTGAAAATGGACGGTCTCGTTTCACAGAATGAAAGCTAATTTTAATTTTACGTAATCGAAATTTAGAATGAAATATTTTCCACTTCCCCCAATGCAAATAGTTGTCTTTTAATGTAATTAAAGTGAATCAAAAGATTTAAAAAAAAATGCGTATTAACCATTGCCAGCGATCTCAAAAATTTACCCCTAAGTTGTCCAACAGAGGGACGGGAGCTGAGAGAAGGTGATGTGTGTAACGCTCTCATTAGAACCAATTTAGCTAGCTTCAAGTTAGGACAACTAACGAGGTCCATATTGTATAAGCGAAGTATTAAAGCATGTAAAAGATCAAGAATCTATTTATGTATTCCCAAAAGTAATCTTCAGACAAAGTATTTGGAGAATCTGTTAGTGTTGCTACAAATTTTTTAAATTGTAAGGTTTTCACATACACGGTCGTTTATCAAATGAATTAAATTTTCACGATGTTTTTTAGTAAGATTTTAACAATATGTACAGAAGCTACAGCAGGTAAATATTTATATCATTGTTGTGATCTAAGATTTTATAACATTTTGATATGTATTTAGGTGTGAAAACATAGGTCGATATGTTTTTACACTTAATTTATATATGCTTTTTTATATTTATATTCCAAAATGAATTATAATTCTTCAGTGCTGAGAAAAAGCATGTTGTGCAAGCTAGGGATGTCGAAAGAAAAAAATATATCGATGTATCAATATTTATTAAAATATCAATATCGACGTCGATATATCGAGGAAAAAACATCGATATATCGGTCAAATTTCAAAATAAATTGCGTTTTAAAAATAAAAGTGTATTCAGCTCAATATTATCAATAGTAATTTTTATACACAATGTGCATTATTTTAATGTACAAAAATCTCAATAAAAATGAAGGTATTTTTATCAGTAGATATTCATTTTTATTGGGTAATAATTACAAAAATATCAAAAACTAAAAAGCTGTCTTCTTACTTATATGTAAACTTTGAATGCGTCATTGTATGCGTCTCAGTAACATTCTATTGGCCTATTATTCTGTCAAAAAGGACTTCGTGTTTGGAACAAGGTATAGTCAATAATCATAGACAATTGGGAACCAACACATAGGAGTGGCTTAGAAAAAAATGGCGAAAAATAGCATACATTTCTATATATGTACCTACATATATGAGATAGTATTAGTGATCGTGAATACTAATCCAAAGACAATAGATTTGTAAGCTATTAATGGTTAAAATTTCAACCGCCAGATGCCATGACCCAATACATTTACTTTTTTTCCGTTCGTTCCTATACGGTTTTGGAATCTAGTGACTTTAGTTACATAAATAAATAAAAATATGATTTTTGACACAATTTTCGATATTGGATATTTTGTATCGATATATCGGATCAAAATATATCGGCTAAAAATATCGATATATTGAATTAAAAATATCGATACATCGATGTATCGATGCTTTTTCAACAAACCTAATGCAAGCCTAGTTTTGCGGAGAGGAACCTTAAGTACATTATTTATACTATTGCTAAAACGATTTTTGAAAACATAATACTTCGGGAAAATCTATATTTTAAGAAGGCATTAAAAAAGTTTTTAGACGTATTGACTCTTTTCCACAAAAAATTATAAATGGATTTCGAAAGATTGTTCTTTTATCTAGCATTCGTATGTAATAAATTTTGAGAATTTTTTTTAATTTTTAGTATAATAAGGTTATTCCATAGGTCGTTGGCAGATTTGTTAAATTTTCAAAAAAGATTTTGTATTATACCACACTCATTTCAAATAATATAATCATGCAGTAAAATAAATCAATACATTATCTAGCAAACTTATGTTTTAGAATTTTTATTTTAGTTTCAATAAAATCATTAAAAAATATGTACCTACGTACATGTGTTTCTTGGCGAAAATTGGTCCGTTTGTGTATTTATTTGCGCACTTGCAAACTAATATATTTCAGATTTTTTTAACATTCTTGTTAAATTTAGACATTATTGAAAAATGATAAATACTTATAATCAAAAAATAACTACAAAAAGTACATTATTTTAATAGTTTTATCATCACGCCTTTCAGCATTTTTGGATGAAGGTATAAATTAAAGCTAATTTTAATTGAAATAAATTCGATATTGAGTTATAATTTAAAAAAGCTGGTACGGAGAATAATTAATCTTTCTCATTGTAACCGCCCTGCACGATCGTAAGAACAACTTTCGACGAAATGTGGATTTTCGTCCGCTGGCTGGTTAAACGCTCTTAAGCATTGTAGACAATAAAATTTCCATAATAATTAAAAGTTATCTAACTATTTGTTTTTGCGAAATGAATAAAAACGAATCTGCGGTTTACATCTAAACCCGTGTTCTAATTATTCATAACATGATCCCGAAACAATGCGTAAAGAATTTGTATTGATTTCACAAACAAGAATTTTATAAAATACCAGATTTTAGTTGACTCCGCCATCATCGTGGTCATTCCTGGAATATATTAATTCAGGCTGGCCTTACGACTAAAATAATTGTTGTTTGTTAACAAACTTATAATTGTTTCCTGCGAAGGACGTTAAGGAGGATCGGATGATAAATTCGACCCAGTTTATCTATTTAGGTTGTCCTGGAATGATGATTTATTATTTATAATTAAAATACGAATAGAAATTATTTCGCGATAACAATAATTTATCTGCTACGAAAGCTCTAATTAGAATCTTTTCAGGGCGGTTGTATTGATTTACTTAGTTTCTGGGTTCAAAGGAAATCAAAGCCTATTGAAAACTTTTCCATGAATGTCTACTGGAATTGAAAAATAAATTGGGCAAAATTTTGTAAAGCTGCTTTAATTAAAACGATTTTTTTTCGAATTAACGCTGGCTTCAGTGAAGGCCTTCATGATTAACGCTTTTCTAGAAACACTGCTATCGTAAAGTCAAATATATTTTGAGCTCAAAATCAGCACAATAATATAGGACCGTAACCATCTATTTTTCTTCTGTATAAATAAAAATGAATCGCCTAAATGTATGTACGCGCATAACTTCCGAACGACTGCATCAAATTGGATAGTACTTTTATTTTTATGTTCTTTATTGTAAGGACAAGGTTTGTATAAAAGATGCGGCGAGCTCTGGCATAATAAATTTTGTATAAAAAATTGCAATAGGTGGCACGCAATAGATGGCACGCGAGCTGTTTGAAAACTGAATGCACCGGGACTGAATGTATGGGAGGGGGTAAGGGAACTTGAGAGGAGGGTTCGCAGTGCGGGGAAAGCGGGAGAGGGGAGTGGGGCCGAGGGAAGGCGGAGTGGGAACGCATGAGGGGAAGGGGGGATGAGGAAGGGGAGGCGGGAGGGGAACGGGACAAATGGGAAAGGACACGCAGGGAGAAACAGTTTCTTTATTAAGTGGCATAGCAACGCATGCCGGGAACTCGCTAGTAGTAAGTAAATGTTCCTGGTTTAATGTGTTTAATTATTTTCCTACAGCATTTCTGGTTAGTTTAAATTGTTCTTGTATCAATATTTTGGACAGCTTTGGAGAATGGACTACGTATATATCTGTCAATATCTACAGGTGTTTTTGCCCTAATGATGAACACATCTAATGTTTTTTGTAGCCTCGTTTACAGTTTTTCTTCTTTGTGACTTATTATTTTAAAAACATTTAGCAAAAAGCATTTGCCGCGAATAGATCTTACAAAGTGTAAAATGTATCACTCGTCCAAGGCGCACAATACCTTGTCTACCCTTTTTAACCTTATTTATTTTACAGCAAAAACCGTGTTGCGTAACGAGAGAAAAAGACCCGAAAATATGAAATTCTTTTTTAAAGCACCCATTGTATCGTGCTGACTGTCAATAAATAAAAGGTACCTTTTTGGAGTAAGACATAAAATAACGAAATACCTTACTCTGGCAAAGTGTACATGTACACCTACATCTTCATGTACACCCTTAAGGAAGACATGCCTTGTCTCGATTTGGCGCCCCTTTGGGGAGATCCGTGAAGCTGCATAATTTCTCCCTTTAATCAACCCTCCGCCTCCTTCACTTCAAACCTTTCATCCTCGTGGAGAAAAGGGCTTTTTCATCCTCTTTTAACGGTCATTTGAATTGCCACGGAAGGTATTACTGCTAGGAGAATTCCAGCTTTTCTAATCATTATTTTTGTTCATTTGGGATTTATGTTGATTAGAATCAGTACACAGTCTGTGGAGCGTAAATCATCGATAAAAAATCCACAGCCTTGCTCAAAAATATCATCAAAATGTTTTGAACATACATGCTGGTTATGGTTAAGTAATTAATGCAAACTTTTATCATTGTTTCATAACGCTAATTGGATCTCGAACCGACCGTAAGTAATAAATATATATATAGACGTAAATATATATTTTTTAATATAACTACTTACACTGTATTCGTATTTTTTACAACCTTTGGTGAAAACGATTTTATTTGGTTTATTCATTTTTTATTAAGGCTCTGCAACCGGGCTCGAAAAGAAAAAGATGGAGAGATACGAATTTACGAATGTTAGAGGAGAGCGCTAACATTTACAGCGACAAAATCGATGCGAAAATTGCGAAAATGTTTAATAAAACACGAATCGTTTAAAATAGAGCAAAAATCTCGCGGGCATTATCTTAAACAGCATTTAAAGAAACACAGTGAATTTTTTCATACATATAACTTGTAAAATAACTGAAACAAACGTGTTAATAATAATTTTTGGAGCATACTTTGCGATTTTTTTCTATCGATGGAATTTTATATAATTTGCGTTTCGGCGCGGGCAAAGTCTAGATATTATCTTCAAGAATAACATATATTTTTTTAAGAGCTTTAAATCTTACCGTGTTTAAGGGAAATATGTAATAAATTGGTACAAATCCGGGTTGCGGGCCCTTTGATTGATTTTTTTTACATTGAGCCCACACAGAAGGCCCTGAGGAAAATAACTCCCATCAGGGCCTATGTCATCTTTGGGATGTTGTGTGGAGTTTATTTTTAGGGAAAGGAAGGAGAGCAAGTAATGGGAAGGAAAAGGGTATGAGGAGTGAGTAAGAATCTGGGGATCAGTGTGTCCAGGAGTGACGGACGTATGAATCTATCCCTCCCACTGCGGTGCAGGGCGATGTTCCAAGAGAGTATGGCTGAAAAGTCAACCACTCTCATTCGCTCAGGCCTGCCATGCAGCTGGTGGGCAGACCCATCCGGGCCAAGACCCTGACAAACCTCATCCCATGAACCCGGGCACCCCTACTAAGTCACCAAATGTAGCGATCCACTTGGGGTGACCTATGGCAGAGGTGTTGGTTATCCAACAAATGGTTCCTAGGGCGGCGGTACCCATACCCGCCTTCCAAATTGAAAAACCATTTTTATCACCTAACAATCTTGCGTTTTTTTAATAAGTTTATCGCTAAATATCAGATGCCACGCTATTACTTAACGCTTGTGCCGCAAAATTATTTCCATTAGTTAATTTAATTAGAATGACATGTATCTACACGACCTTCATTTTAATCATCTACATATTTGTCAATCAATAATATAATTATCGCTGATTTCCAAATTTGATATCTATGAAACGATATCAGATTTTTAAATCATTGCAAGTGTTGTTCCTATTTTAACATCGACTCCGTGGCGCAACGGTAGCGCGTCTGACTCCAGATCAGAAGGTTGCGTGTTCAAATCACGTCGGGGTCAGAATTTTTTTTTTATTACAGTTTTGATATTTTTTTATTACAACGTAATTCTATTAATATTATTTTTTAGTAAAAGTCTAGCATTTAGTAGATGTCTAGGCACATTATATCTATACATACACCATGATCGCTCACAGAGCAAATGCAGATGATGATATTTTTTACGATTAACTATGTACAAAAAAATTTCTTAAAAATAATGTTTTTTATCAATTCCAATTTATTAATAAAATACCTATGTTTAAATATTAAAAAAAAAAATATTAATTTTTAGTACATTAGCATTTATTGGAAAAGGTTTCATGTACATTATAGACATGGGTTTATTTTTTCCATTATATTTTCATGATTTTAAATAATAATATATAAAATGATATAATAAATAATAAAATGATTTAAAAAAAAATTACATATATTCACAATCTTATAATATATAAAAAATAATCGCTTAATGTGTTGCTAAGCGCAAATCTCGAGAGCAGCCGAACAGATTTCTCTAATTTTTTTTTTTAGAATATTCCTTGAAGTACGAGGATGGTTCTTACGGAGAGAAAAATTAAGAAAATTGCGCAGAAAATTGGATAATTTCAGAAAACATCGCACGTTTGACAGTTCGCGTGTTTGAGATTGACATTTTGCAAAACAATGATTATTCAATCAGGATTCTATTTTTGAAAATCTTTGAGTTGATAAATTTATTTAAAGTAGGTACTCCCCTAATAGCTTGAATCGAATCAAGAATTTTAGATATTTTAAATAGGTACCTATGTTAGGTACCAAATTTAATATACATGAAAAATAGAAATTTGATTAAAAATTGTAAAAGGTGGCACGCGGGCTGTTTAAAAACTGACTGTAGGTACTGGGATTGAATATATGGAACGCGGGAGGAGGGTTGGCGGGACGAGGGAGCAGAAAAGGGAAGAGGGAAGGCGGGGAAGGTGGAAGGGGAACGGGGGAGGGGAAGGGGACGTGTGAGAGGGAAATGCAAAAAAAATGCATTTTATAGGAATATTTTTTTTTTATATTTTGAAATTATAAGATACTAGTTCTAATAATTAATGTGCTAAAAAGTGGCTAGTATATTCAAATAATAATAAATAAGATTAAGGTAAAAAAAATCGTAATGTTGAAGTTGGTTAGAAATAAGAGTTTTTTTTGCATTAAAACTAATAAGATAGGGGAGAGGAAGGGGAATATAGGATAAGGATAGGAGATGCTTCCGATACATACTAATTTGGCTAACCAATTACTATTAATTACCATTTTTATTGGATAACCAACACCCCTGCCATACGTCACCCAAGGTAGTTTGTTACGTTTGGAGACGTAGCAGGGGTTCATGGGTTCATAGGTTGAGGTTTTTCAAGGTCTTTGTGGTGGATGCGTTTTCCAACACACTGCGTGGCGGGACGGATCGGGAGAGACTGATTGCAGGAGACCCTTTGACCTCTCCGGCGGACTCTCTCGACCCATTGTGTACCCACCCATCATACTTTTTCCTTCGCAGAACTTCCTCTCCGTCCTTTCCCTAAAAAACCCTCCACACAGCATACCCAAAGATGACATAGACCCAAAGAAATTTTTTTATCCTCACGACCTCCTGCGTGGATCTGATGTAAAAAAGTAGATTAATATATGAACAACCGAACATACATTATTTTTGTATCGGCTCGCCACACTCACGATAGTCACGTTCAAGTTTTTGTAAAAATTTAACGAACTCGTATGATTGAAGATTTTACCGAAGATCTAAGCTTTTTTAAAATAATTTATCACAACCCTAATAATTTTTGTTTGATCAAAACTCACATTTTAATCATTTCCGTAACTTTTTTATTCCAACAGAACACTAGGGATGTATGTTCTCTGTTTTTAAGATTAGAAAAACAACACCTTACAATTAATATATTTTACTTACCACTATTTTAAAACTTTATAACACGTTTTTCAAATATAAAGTTAGCGGTAAGCGCCAGATTTTATTTATCTTGACGATGAATTAATAACTTCGAGAGTGAGACATGGAGACACATTTTAAATATTAGTAACACGATCTTCAAAATTAATTAAAATGAACGCGGCGGAAAGGTCGAATCTCCAGGCCCGCTAGGGTGAATTCGACCGTATGTTCGTCCAGTACGCCGTGCCGCGGGCGTATATTTGTTTACACGCTTTCTTCACTTACGTCGTTAAAATTCCCACTTTATTTGTCTTCTTCTTCTTTTCTTTGATAGGGCAAATTCGACAGTAGGTCCGTCCAATACACGAATCGCGAGTCGCAATTTGTGTACACGGCTTCTTTACTTACGTCGTTAAGATTCTGAATATATTTTAAGGTATATTGTCGTCTTAAATTTTATATTCGTACAGCGGTAATTAGTAAAGAAATAAAAGCTAAGATACGTCTTAATTATCAGATTACATCTTTTTAATAATATTTCCGATTCCGCCCTGTTTAAATAGACCGAGATGTGAATTTGAATCAATTAAATTATTATTATTTGAAACCAGATGCTAATGATATTCATCGTGTATGTATTACAGCTGGTAATGACATTCTGAGTACCCCTGTCATTACATAATCCCGTATTCGAGTTCTGAGACTGGCGGGTCATGTTTGGTATGCGGGCTTCTGTACTGCAGGGGTGCGCAAACAGTGGCATGCATTAATAAATACCAGAGGGATGCATTGCTTCGCGAAAGGAGAGCGAAGAATCTGGAGAATGTTTGAAATAATAACGTTATTAAAATCGCATACCGAACTAAATAAGTAGCAAAAAAGTTTGAAGTTCAGCGGTAGAATAAAGAACTCCAGTGAAAAATATTTTGGCTTTAAAAAAATATGTTCATGTAGACCAATAAACGCTGATTCTGAATAATATATAAGTTTTATTAATTAATATTAAAAGCAGATATTTTAAAAAAATATTAAAAAGTCCATTTTTAATCGGGTCCTAGAAACACGCCGTCAAGTATTAAAATGATTAGTAGTGACGTCACTGCTCATCGTGTCGTGACGCCACCGTAAAGTCATTGTATGGGAATGTAGGTATGACACAAGCCATCGTATTAATTTATTCGTTCATTTACATACTGTTTATAGAGATTTAGTTGTTGTATTTATTGAAACATTATTTAGGCCTAAATAATTCAGTTTCAAAAATAAAGGTATCTCTTATTAGTTTATCTCTATTATTGAAAATGTTCAAAAACTATTGCACAAAAAATAGTAGTGCTACTCTAGGGAGAATACTTCAAACACCGAATTTCAAAATGGCGGCAGTTGATCAGCTAGCAACTTTTCAGGAGTGATGACGTCACATGATTCATTACGCATACAGTGGTTTTCGGTGGATCTTGAAGAATTAAAACTTTGACAATTATTGTAACTATTAAAACTAACTCTAAATATATATATGCAGTTAGAAGGGCATTATTCATTAAAAAAAATTTTAAAATTGGTTTGGAGTTCTCTATTGAAACCTTCAGTAAACTAAAATAGACAAGGGTGGGGAGGCTACGAAGCACCGCACAAGGAGGAGACCGATTATTATATATCATTCTCTCGCAAGCTAAAACCCATTGATGTGTGTGCTTGTCTGATTTTCGTTTCATCGAGTTTCAAATCACAACGCTGCTAAAGAAATTTTCACTTCAAAATAACTATTCCAATTTGAAGTGTTAAGTGGCGTATTAAATTCTACATCAGCTGACGTCACAATTGTTGTCAATTTCTCGGCAAAGGCAAAGACTGATGTTGTAAATCTCCACAGTACACAAAATTTACCGTCTGTACCGTCTGTACTGTACCCCTAAATCCGCCCTTGCGGATGACCAACACCTCTTAGATCATCCCAAGTGCGTCGCTATGTTTGGTGACTGAGCACGGGTGCTCGTATTCATGGGGTGAGGTTTTACTAGGTCTTGGTGGAAAATGTGTTTCCCGCCTATTGCGCGGCTGGACGGATCGGGAGGGACTGATTTAAGGGAGAAAAAACCTAGACCTATCCAGCTGGGCTCTCTCGACCTCTCGCTTTAAACCGCAGTGGGAGGGATGGATTCCTACGACCGTCACTACTGGACACATTGACCCCCATGTTCCTGCCCAACCCTCATACCTTTTTCCTTCCCAGAACTTCCTCTCCTTCCTTTCACCCTCTACACAGAAAACCCTCTACTTAGCTACAAACCCGCTACAAAATTAAATAGGCCTTGAGAGAATTTTTTTCTTTGTGGACCACTGCAATAAAAAAAAAATTTTAAAAATGAATGTGCTTTAGACTACACGACTGAAGTAAAACTTCACTAACTTATGTCTCCCTCTCAACTTCCGTTCGCCTCGCCCGATCATACTTTTCATAACACTCTCGTCACGCATTCACGAGCTTACTCCCCAAGTCAAGCGTGCGAAAAGGCCCGACCGTTCGCCTCGCTCGATCACACTTTTCGTAAAGCTCTCGTCACGTATTCACCAGCTTACTCCCCAAGTCAAGCGAGCCTAAAGAAGTTTTACTTCAAAAATTAGGGTGCTTTAGACCACTCGACTGAAGTAAAATCTTCTTTGGCTCCATCTATATGATAGGAAGAGAGAAAGAAAATGTGCGCGCACACTGCTCTCTCTCTTTCTCCTACAGTGTGGTACAGACAATAGGCCTGTACTGTGTCTTAGATATACGAAACGTAACTGACTATGAGAGAAAGAGAGAAAGAAAAGGTGCGCTCGCACCCCTCCCTCTCGCCCGTACAGTAATATACGAAAAGTAATTTTCTCTCTTTCTATATTCACTAACTTAAATCTCCCTCTCAACTACCGTTCGCCTCGCTTTTCGTAACGCTCTCGTCATGCATTCACCAGCTTAATCCCCAAGCCAAGCGTGCGTAAAGAAGTTTTACTTCAAAAAGCATGGTCTTACCTTTGAACCGTCTTAGTGTCGCCATTTAAAGCAATGTACGCGTCCTCCACGTTTATTTGCCAGATTTTCCACGTTTATTTGCCAGGCTGTGCAAATAATTATATTGTTTCTTTTGATAATGTATGTCAATACAGTTGCCAATGTCAAACACTTAAAAAATAATGCCAAGCACATCTCAGCACAAATAATCACTGTCAAAGTAACGTCCTGCAGAATGAATTCGGAAAACTCGAGAATATAGAATACCTAGGTACATAGTTTGTTTCAAAGAGTGCATACTCCTGCTATATTGAAACATTCACGTTCGAGTACATATTTGCATGGGACTGGCGTGGCGTATACGGTACACGTATATACCGTATACGTCATATGCTGTATATGTCACAGCCGGCAGAGGATCGCATAATACTCTGTTTGTACTCTGGCGTATTCGTCACGTGACACTACTGTCTGTTGAATATTTTAATATGCGGGTCTCGTCGCATTATGCAAGTGCGCATTTTTTGCTCAAATCTGAAGGGTGCATTAGGCGGGAGCCATCGCAGTTCTTATGCAGCTCGTCGTCTCAAAGGAAATCTCCGAAGGGGAAATGATAAAGACCTGAATAATAATGCGTGTATCGTACCGACAAGTCTACCTATAGCTCTAACTACTGGAGAATTTAATCAGTTGAAAGAATATGGATCTGCTACATTGTAGATGGAGATATTCGATTCTGTGACTGAATTTACTGATGAGAATTCTTTATTCTGGTTAGGTATAAAAATTATTAGCGCAGACCAGTGAAACATCACGGAATAACAGAACTGTTGGACTTATGAAGCTGAAAGAGTTTATACATTTAAATTTCGACATCTGTCAAAAAATTATAAAAAAGGAATACATATTTCAAATACTATAGAATTATTAATTAATTAAAAAAGTTTTGGTTTTACTTTGTTAACCCTTGTCTGAATCGTTGGGCAATCAGTTCCATTTTTTAAAAATCAAATCATATCCCAGTTCCACAGATCATTGAATCGGAGTTACGTAGAGACACTGCAATATTATGTCAAAGAAAAGTGTACATGGAAGGGCTTTTATCTTGTGGTTTAAAAATTTTGGGAGATAGCTTTTTTCAAACCCTCGTGTATCATTAATGTAATTAAAAATTATTGTTTATTTATTTACGCCCTTGGAGCATTTACATCAATCGCGTAAAAAGGTAAAAATAGAAATAAAACAATAAAATACAAATTATTTTATATTATTATTTCTCTTCCTTTACACTAATAGAAATGAAGCAGAATTAAAAAGAAATAACAACAAAAACAATATTAGATTTATAAAATTTACATGAGTATTTTAGAAATTTCTTATATATGTAAATTTAGGTAAGGAATAAATGAAAATATTAACGGAACTGAATTTATTTCCAAGCCTATGCACTATGCAGTCTCTGGATTGGGGAGTTAATGAAAAAGTTAGTTTTAGACAGATATACAAAGAACAGCTCTGGAAGTCTCGTGTCACGATTTGGTACTCAGAAAGTTACTAGTTTTGTTAAGTCAAGTGATCTAATAACTAATTTGAATAAAAGAACCAGATCGCTCTTGGTTCTTCTACACGATAAGTCAGTTAAATTAAATATTTTCATTAAGTTAACATAATTAATTTGTTCAATGGACATGGAGAGTTTGGTTAACTTGTATGGACACTGTGGAGCGGTTGGGGCATTAAGAATATCTAAAAAGTATAATGGTTTGTAAAAATATATGTTGTTCTGTTGAGAGAACTGATTGAGGACTATGTCATGGGACCGGTGTCCTCGACTGATACTGCCATCTTTTTGTAAATGGATATACAGAGATATTTTATTGTAGATTTTATATGTTTATAGATTATTTATTATAGGTTCAATATTAGAAGGCAGCGTCGTTTTGGTGAAATTCCATCACTCATAATTCTTAACTTTTTTCTTATAATTTAAAAAATCAGTTCACTATGTAGCTAGGTAGGTACTACCACCGTATATCAATCACTATATAGGTACAGATACAGTACTATTCAGATTTCTTTGCGTTTCCCTTTACCAAAGGCCTGCTGGCTCTGGGAAGTGCGCTCCTGCATTGCATTCACAATTAATATTATCAGAAAGCACGATTATGTGAAATTTATTTGACGACTCACAATTTTGGAGTTTAATGTAACAAATTACTCCATGAAATTCGTGAATTTTCGTCGCGTATTTTATTTACACAGGTTGCTTAAATTCCACTTAACGTTGAGGATGATCCCGTGAAACAATAGCTAAGGTCTACCTGGAATCTGTCTAGGTTCTACGTACATCATTGTCAACAGCGATGTTGGTGACTTTTCCAACAAAGGTAAAAGGATTCACTTAGGCCAGGATATTACAAACAATGAGCCGGCATTTTTCAAACTCCAATTATGAAATATGTAAAGTGGAGGCCCCATTGTCAAGCACGGAACAAAGGCTGGTATTTGCTTGTACTGATAAACTTAGACCCTTAGAGTGGAGATATCTGAAATTATTAAAATAATTACTGATAGATTAGAGGTAATCCAAAATCTGTCTTTAGAAATTATACTCTAAATTTCCAACTTCGTGACTAATTTCAATATTTATTTATTTATTTACGCCGATTTAGGCTTTTACATATATGTATACATATAACAATATTTACGAAATTATACTAGTAAATAGTGCAGGGAACGACTGTTTGAAATACTTGCACAAAAGTAAAAATATTATTGAATTTGATCCACAGAGTATGTAGGTACCAAATATAAAAATACAAAAAATCGAAAGATTTTTTTTTTTCTTTCAGCCGACAAAATGTTGCCCATTATACAGTACAACGCTTTATTTTAACATAAAAAAAACAGAAAAACGTGATTTACATTATTAAAAAATGTTCATTATCAAATAAAACGAACATTACACACGTAAAACGAACATTAAAAAACAAAATAAAACGAACATTACAAAAGAACAATGATTTTCATAGTACATTTCCACGACGGCAAACATGATCTGCCAATACCTACACTTATTTTAAAACGATATCTTCCATTGACCGGGTGATCCGCCAATACATACGCTTATTTTACAACGATTTCTTCCACAGACCGGGCTGCCAATACATAGGTACACTTATTTTAGAACAATATCTTCCACTGATCGGGTGATCTGTTAATACCTACGCCTCTTTTACAACGATATCTTTCACTGACCGGGTGATTTACGCTTATTTTACAACGATATCTTCCTCTGACCCGGTGAACGCTACGATCTACTAAAACCTACATTTATTTAAAATATTATTAACTCTGTTGAACTGATTCCTACTTTTATTTCTTTTAAACTAACATTGTTTTAAAACTAAATCGCAGCGAAACAAAAGCAAGAAAAACATTTTTTTTTTTTTAAATTAATCAAGCTCTTAGGTGTCAAAATTTAATTTGATTAAAAGGGTCGGTCTGTCTTCCGAGTACATGCTTTATTTTATGAAGTGAAGTGAACTGGAGCGAAACGTCAATTTCCTTCGAAAAGCGTCGAGTTGTACCTAAACAATTATTAAATTATACATTTAAAAAATATAATGCCTTTCCCGAAGATTATTCCAATTTCAAACCGTAAAGATTGTTATTTAATATAAGTTCATGCAAATCAATGAAATATTTATACCGATCTCTAAAAGGAGAGAGCACTTAAAATCACTTGACCCCAGCAAACGCCCCAAATATTTCGTTTTTAACCTTTCAAAGGCCAGGAACGCGCCCGCGCGCGAGATTGGAATTTCAAAAAAGAATATTAATTCAAATAATTTGGATGCGATTTTAAATTTTTTGTATAAAGAAACTGTACCAAGGAAAAAGTCAGAATAGCTTCCTCCATTCTTGTTCTTAAGGTAATTTCCAAAAAATTTTCCAAAAAACCCTGGCCCTTGACAGGTTAAGGCCTTGCAGATATCTCTCCCATATCACCCTTACCTTGATGTACCACATATTGACACCAGTATCTTTTCATGCGGCTAAAGGAGGAAGTAACGAACAAACATATTACATATTTCTTGTGGGCGACGGGTCCACGCAGTTCATGTCCATCTGTGCCTACATAGAAAATTATTTAATGTAACAATATTTATTTATTTATTAATTTATTGCTTCTTCACAATTTATATACATATATTTTTAGCATGTAATTATTAACCCCACTAGGGTTCGCCTGTATCGGGGTTAATCATTTCACAATTTAATAAAAATAACACACGCAAATATCGGTCATGCAAAACAGTTAAGTAAAAGCAAAATAATAAAATTTAAAAATTTAATGATAAACAGAGAAAATAATAAGTGATAAAAATATATGAATTAATAACAAAGTGTTGAGAGATCAGACAAAATGTTCTCATTCATTATATCATTAGTTCATACCATATTTTTAATTTTTTTTATTTTTAATCATATAAATCTTACGTGTCGAATGACTTGTAAATAGCCCTTTACCTACCTTTAGGTTGTCAGCACGCAAAAATCGTCTTTTTCCAAGTGGAGAAGGGTTAATTTTGATTGAGTTAGGTGGACAAGCGACAGTCCAACAACTGAATACAGTTGTAGGCCGACCGAATACACTTCCAAACATCAAATTATTGTAATTTAATACATAGCAGCTTTTCCCTGAGCACGTAAGAGTGCCGAAAGGTAAAAAGCATCAGGTACTAACCCAGACTAGTTCAATTTTTTGATGGCTGTGATAATGTATGATTGCACAAGCAAAAAATCAGCCGCGATCCACTAGTTCACTACTGTGCCGTGGACAGCAGTTCTTCGGTGGACGCCATAGGGGTCACTTTGAATAACCGAATTCGTCGACTAGCGGCCGTATTGTAAAATATCAACGCGAAAATGCATATTTTATTTTATTTTGGGAAGATTGGGTGTAAATATCAACTTTTTTTGCGATTATTACAAAATAATCTGAATTTGCCACATTACACAATAAAACCATATCCGAAAGGGGGTTTATAAATAGGAGAGTTTGGACTTGAAAGTGTGTTTTTAGACCTCATACTTTATTTTTTTATAGGCTTATTAAAAAACTTATAAAAATAATTACCGATATTTTTAAGGGCCAAGGTATGTTCTACACGCAGTATTTAATTGAAGCATCTACAATACTTCTAAGCGATCAAATTTTCAAAACAAAAACATATGATTTTGCATTATTTACTATGACTTCATCTTAAGATGTTGGCAATAATGTAAAATATGTAAATATCAATAATGTAAAAATTCTCATGTTATTTAGTTTATTAATATATATAAGGTCAGGAATGTTTCTGTTTAGATAAAATTTAGATAAAATCATTTTAGATAAAATCACTTTAGATAAAATCATAACCAGATAAAAATTGCGGAATTTTATTTATTTATTTAGGACAACGTGCAATGGTTGCAAGCTATTGGTTGTTGTTTTTTTTAACAATACTGCCCTTCTTAGTATGTTTGTTTATTACAGATTAAAAGTATGTTAAATTAAATTATTACGTGGTTATGTACCTATTACGTAAGTCCATAGAATGTCATTTGGTAATTATGCCTGAGATATGAACCGGTCTAGTAACTTAATTATTTAAGAGGGCATTACCAGAGAAAACCGGAAATACGTCATTTTCAAAAAAGTTTTTTGACGTATTGACTCTTTTCCACAAAAAATTATAAATGGATTTCGAAAGATTGTTCTTTTATCTAGCATTCGTATGTAATAAATTTTGAGAAAATTTTTAAATTTTTAGTATAATAAGGTTATTCCATAGGTCGTTGGCAGATTTGTTCAATTTTCAAAAAAAGATTTTGTATTATACCACACCCATTTCAAATAATATAATCATGCAGTAAAATAAATAAATACATTATCTAGCAAACGTATGTTTTAGAATTTTAATTTTAGTTTCAATAAAATCATTAAAAAATATGTACGTACATGTGTTTCTTGGCGAAAATTGGTCCGTTTGTGTATTTATTTGCGCACTTAAAAACTAATATATTTCAGATTTTTTTAATATTCTTATTAAATTTAGACATTATTGAAAAATGATAAATACTTATAATCAAAAAATAACTACAAAAAGTACATTATTTTAATAGTTTTATCATCACGCCTTTCAGCATTTTTGGATGAAGGTATAAATTAAAGCTAATTTGAATTGAAATAAATTCGACATTGAGTTATAATTTTAAAAAGCTGGTACGGAGAATAATTGATCTTTCTCATTGTAACCGCCCTGCACGATGGTAAGAACAACTTTCGACGAAATGTGGATTTTCGTCCGCTGGCTGGTTAAACGCTCTTAATGAATGAGTAATAATAATAAAAAGGAAGAACAAAAGGGGGGGGGAGATAAGGAGACATTTTAAAATCAAGAATTATGTGCTCACTAATTGTAATTGACTGATTAAAGCTTAATGAAAAGTTAGGTGTAAGTAATTTTAAAACAATTATATCACGCCAAGAAATTTAATAAATTATTTTTGTATGTTTGCAAGGAATCATGAAAAATGTCTAAGTGTAGTAATTTTTCATAGTGGGTATACCTAAGTTATGATTGCGCGAGTAATTGGTGAGTTACTCGCTGCATTAGTGTTATTGGATTCTATATGAAAAAGAGAAGTGTGCCTGGTACGCCTCATTGGGACATTTAAACCAATAGTGGATAGCAATTCAGGACTATCTATTTTATTATTTAGCAGGTTGTACAGAAACAGATTGTGATGAGAAATAGTGCTATTACAAATTTAATTAAGTACGAATTCAAAATATGATGGTGATAATGATGTTATGGGACAAAAACCAAATAATAAGACGAGTAAGCGCTACCGGAGCGCGGAGGTCGGAAAACACCCAAAAACTGGGCGTACTGTACAGGGCCCGCAGATACTTTAATAGTACACAACTGCTAACCTTATACAAATCACAAGTACGCCCCACGGTTGAATTTGGCAGCCATCTCTGGTCTGGAGCTCCAAAATACCTGAAAAATACCCTCGACTCTGTGCAGAAACGGGCGGTCCGTTTGATAGATTCTCCCATCTTAATAGACGGATTGCAATCTTTAGAGCACAGGCGTCGGGTGGGAATGCTATCCTTGTTCTACCGGTATTACAATGGAAGATGCTCCGAGGAACTAGCATCATTGATCCCTTCGGCACCGGTGCATAGTCGGGAAACATGCCTAACGCGTGCCCAACATTTGTACACGGTTGACATTTGTCACATGAGAACGGGTCGTTTCTTCGACTCGTTCTTGTGTTCAACAGCTCGGCTGTGGAATGATTTGCCGGCCTCTGTGTTTCCTCCTTCCTACAACATGGGTCTCTTCAAGACCAATGTTCATTCCTTCCTCTCCTCAAAAAGACCCTCCACACAGCATCCCAGATGACATAGGCCCTGAGGGAAATTATTTTCCTGAGGGCCTCCTGTGTGGAGTTAATGTAAAAAAAAAAAAAAAAACCAAAAAAAAACCCTTGATCAGACTGTCAGTGGCATGGCGCACCCCTTTACTACAGATGGAGAATTTCATAAAAACTAGTTAACTACATTTTTGGACAAAAACAAGTTTCAACAAACACAAACTATCATTAGTTGACCACCATAATAAGGGCATGTGCCTAGCATAGTAAAATCATCATAGTTGGTCATAAAATCCACAAATTATGTCACCATCAAGAAAGAAAAAAAGATTAATAATAATAAATAAATAAACAATGAAAAAAGATTTTTTTTAAATTTGACAAGCGTACAAAAAAACTGAAAATTCCGACGGTAAACAAGCTTTGGACAAAGACACACACCAGGCAATAAAAGAATTCAACAATCTTTCACTTGATTCAAAAATAGAGCGAAAAAAAATTTTCAGATTCAAAATTAAAACAATATTTTATTAAAGAACAAAAAAGGCTATACTAAAAAAATGATTACTTAAAAAAATAAAACATCTGTACGTAATACACAACACCATTATAAAATACACATAGTTGTATACAATCGTACCTCTTTTTTTCATTACCGCCTTGACGTATTGCATTATTTCATTTTTTTTTGTGTTGCAAAATGGAGACCTTGGCAAGGGTAAGGCACCCAGTGAGCCCGCTTTATCAAATCATGTTTTAAAATGTAAGTTATCGTACCTAATAATAATATAATAGGTAGAAATGCTTAGAAATTTTTTTCCATAGGAAAGCTAATAGCTCAGAAATGCACAAAATAATTTGCAAGGCAGATAGAAATATTACACCTTTAAATTTATATGACGAGAATGCCAACATTCTTATAAATACTAACCAGGAATTATTAGATTCCTGGTCAAATAAAATTATTCACGCAAAACACTTCAATTATCTCAACCAAACGTATGTTGACAAACTTTCGTCAAACAAATGGTTGAGTATTGGAGAGTTGAGCGCAGAAATAGAAGGATTTATGCTTGCCATTCAAGATAGAGTCATTAATACTAAAAATTATGGAAAGCATATAATCAAAGATATAAATCAAATTGATGATTTATGTAGAAAATGTTTGGTTTTTCCCGAAACTATAGAACATATTATATCGGGATGTTCTATATTAGCGCCTTCCGAGTATACATTTAGGCACAATCAGGTTTTAAAAATAATTCACCAAAGTTTGGTAATTAAACATAACTTGATTGACTGCCGTAATATAGTACCATATTATGAATATGAACCAAATTCATTTTTAGAAAATGAATTTTATAAAATATATTATGATAAAACTATACTAACAGACAGAACAATTAGTCATAATAGACCTGATATAGTTTTACATGACAAAATTAAAAAAATAACTTATATCATTGATGTAGCTATTCCAAATTCCTGTAATATTCAAAAAACTATTTCTGAAAAAATAAGAAAATACACAGATTTAGGAAATGAGATTAAAAGAATTTGGCATTTTCGGACTATAAAAATATTGCCATTTGTTATTTCGGCCACTGGCATAATACCTAGGAATCTGATTCAAAATTTAAGCATATTAGATTTGTCAAAGAATTTGTATATAAAAATGCAAAAATCAGTCATTTTAAATACATGTAGGATTACAAAGGATTTTTTAAATATTTATATTGAGGGATCGGTAGGATTTATAGGTTCAATTAGAAATGCCTCAGAGCCGAACCCTCTGATATGAAAATATCTGGAGTCGGTGAATTATATTCCCATTTGGTCTCTAGTAGGTTGACATGTTGTTCTTGTATTTATAATACTTATATAGTGCAATTGCATAGCGTGGGTTGACTAGATGATCATTTGGGGAAGTGTGTGAAAGGGTTTAGTTTTTCCTTCTTTTTTTTTTTTGGGGAAAATTTAACCCGGACATTTAAATCTGGTGCATAAAAGAACGTGGTGTAATTTCACAAACTAATATTTTAATGTTATAAATCACTAGCTGACCCAAGGGCGGATCCAGCTTTGGCGCCAGGGGGGGGGGGGTCACATAGTCGTGGTCAAGTCACAAGAAGTTATAGTTTAAGTTTGATAATAATAGATACAAGTAAAAAAAGGTAGGTAATTTTGATAATAATAAATACAAAAAATATACAAAAACATTATGTTTAACAATTTTAATTAGTGGTCCACCTAAGTCCTAGACCCAACCCAGGGGGGGTCATGACCCCCATGGCCCCCACGCCCTTGGGCTAACCCGACAAACGTTGTTCTGCCATATAAATTATTTCTAGTGAATATTTTGGTTGTTAAATAAAAAATAACGAATGTATTGTAAGTGTGTGGGGATGGGATCTATGACAGAAAGAGGAATGGAGTGCTGTACACGATGATCACCGATAAAAACTAAACAAAAAAAACTGAAGTAGGAAAATGAAATAAAGAAGAGCAATTGAGTGTACGATATTTTTTTGCCAATCCGTCTTTAGCCAACACAAATAAGCTCCACGCGAGAACATGATGCCGAATGAAAAATCAAAATAACGCGACCCTTCTTGAGTGGATGAAAGTTCGATGAGGCAGACGTATCGCCATCTGTCATTATTTGCAAAAAAAACAGTTTTTTTCTGGATAGGGTCACCCTAATTACCTAGCGGTATGAAATATACTTTAAAACCTATTCTCATAAAAAATTTCATAAAAACCGGTGAAGCCGTTTCGGAGAAGTGCGACCACAAACACCGTGACACGAGATTTTTATATATAAGATTTATCTAAGACTTCTGCATTTTTTAAATTTATGGTTTTAATTTTATTTTATTATTAGATAATAATTGATTCTACCGTTTTATACCGAGAAAATGATAACAATTTTGAAGAATCAATAAATCTATTTTGCATTGAGAATTGTGGTTTTTGACAGGAAATCTTAAGCAAATTGATCTTACAATGAAAGTCATTGTTAAAACTTTTCACATTATTCATTGGAAGGACTAAATCATCGGAAGTTTGTTAAATTGAAAAATAAGTTGGAATTGAATGCAAACAGTAAAATAAGGCAGTCAAGTAAAACATTTATCAATGTTGGCTTGAAGTGTGTTTGTTTCGGAACAAAGCGATTGACGAATTAAGTGAAGCTCTAAGGGGATAAGTGATTGAGTGATTTATTGTTTTGCGTCAATATAATTGCCTTAGCTAAAGAAACGGAAGATTTTTAAAGAGTAATAGAATAGCAACGGGTTTATTACACGTGCGTAAGCTTTCACTTCACTAAGATGGAAGGACGAAAATAATTGCTTGGCACGGAAGGTACATTGTTTAGGAATATAGGTTATTTACACAAAATATACATTCGAAGATATACATCAAGCGCTTCAAAAACTCGGCTCAGAGAAGTTTAAAACAAAAGAATCGATGTTAAGGTGGAGGATAGGATACTATATTCGAATTCATAGCGATATTTGTATGCATTGCGATAATTTATTTTGTGACATACGTAATTTTTATTTCGTTTTTATCAGTTACGTAAGCCAAGTATTTATCCTGCAATCTCCAGATTCGAGATCGAGGACTTTATTCCTAACCATCATACCTCGTCCTAAATAACTCAACTCCTAAATAATAATTGCTTTAAATTACTGATTACTATAAATTACTTCAACTTACTGTCACCTAGTTGATGAACATCTGAACTTTTAAGAGGGAATATCCAGGCAAAACCGGATATGTCATTTTTAAATCAAATTTTAGACGTATTGACTCTTTTCCACAAAAATTATAAATCGATTTCGGAAGACTGTTCTTTTATCTAGTAAAGCTATGTTTTAAATTTTGAGAAAATATGTTTATTTTAAGTACAATAAGATTTTACCGTAGGTCGTCGGCAGATTTGTTTAATTTTCAAACAAAATTTTGTATTTTACAACTTAAATTTTAAATCATATAATCATGCAGTAAAATAAATCAATAAATTACTTGGAAAAGCTACTTATCAGAATTATAATTTTAGTTCAAATAAAATCCTTATAAAAAATATCCGTGCCCCTGTTTTGTGACGAGAATACTTCAGTTTGTCCATTTATTTACGGGCTTACAAACTAATATATTTAAAAAAAGTACATTCTTATTTTGCTTAAACTTTATTGAAAAATTATAAATAATTATGATAAAAAAATAATTACAAAAGTACATAATTTTAATAGTTTTATCATCACGAGTTTGAGCATTTTTGAATGTAGGTATTTATCAAAGCTTTTTTTTTATTTATTATTATAATCTTTATTTATTAAGTTATACAGGTACTGTGCCTGTCTCACTAGGAATTCCTGTGTTGAGAGCAGACGCATTTTAGCATAAATAGTTTAAAACAAAAATAAGGATAACAACTACAATGTTATTTACATTGAAGGTAAAAGTACAAGGACAATCAGCATCGTACCAATGGGAAAGCATGCATTTTTTAGAATGAAATAAAATCGATCTTGAGTTATTATGTTAAAATTTTGGTATCTAGAATAATTGATCTTTCTCATCGGAACCGCCCTGTACAGTTGCAAGGGTACGATCGCAAGACCATCATTCAACGAAATTTAAATTTTCGGCCGCTGGTTAATGGCTCTTAAACCAACGATGTTCTGAGAAAATAAAGCCACAAGCGTCGTTTCGTACCGTTTGCGGTTGCTTTGTTCCTTTTCTTCATAATTCGTAGTTCGGCTAATGCATTTTTGCATATTTTCTCCTGTTTATACGCAGCGTAAGATATTATCCAAACATGTTTTAAATGGAATCCAGTTAGAAAAATGGTTTTGGAAATCAGTTCCTTGTGCAGGAAATAATTGACTTTCTGGGAGTCTGGTTTGTAGCCTAAACCTAAACTTAATCTGACTCACCATATAGACAGTCCCCCTAGTGAGGATCGTTTTTTTTACTTTATAATAATTGACTTTTTTATATTACGTATTATAGATTTAAACTAAATAAAAAGGAAAAATGTATGTGAATATATATATTTTTTAAATTTAGATATCAGCAGATATGGCATTCAAAAATACCTACGTTATTAAACTGCCTTCGGGATCTGAAAGACTTGTCAATAAAAATATAAACATGAATATCAGATATTAGATTCTAATAAATCTCAAAACTGCGCTGGACGCTGATATTGCTCAAAATACAGTCACCGTTTTTCCTATCGTTTTATTTTCGGTTGCCTACTCGTACTTTATATCGGCCAGTCTATGTTATATTAACCAAGGACCGTAAGCAATAAAGCGGTTTTCTGTGACGTAAATATATATTTTTTAATATAACTACACTGTATTCGTATTTTTTACAACCTTTGGTGAAAACGATTTTATTTGATTTTATTAATTTTTTATTAAGGCTCGAAACCGGGCTCGAAAAGAAGAAGATGGAGAGATACTCGAAAAGAAGAGATGGAGAGAATTTACGAATGTTTGAGGAGAGCGCTAACATTTACAGCGACAAAATCGATGCGAAAATTGCGAAAATGTTTAATAAAACACGACTCGTTTAAAATAGAGCAAAAATCTCGCGGGCATTATTTTAAACAGCATTTAAAGAAACAGTGTGATTTTTTTCATACATATAACTTGTAAAATAACTGAAACAAACGTGTTTATAATAATTTTTGGAGCATACTTTGCGATTTTTTTCTATTGTGGGAATTTTATATAATTTGCGTTTCGGCGCGGGCAATGTCAATATCTTCAAGAATAACATATATTTTTTTAAGAGCTTTAAAACTTACCGTGTTTAAGGGAAATATGTAATAAATCGGTACAAATCCGGGTTGCGGGCCCTTAAGATTACGACAATTATTATTGTAGGATTATTTGATATTGTGGTGTATAGATTAGTCGTGTAGTTTCAAAATCCTACAATAGATGTCGTTAGTATAACTAGTTACACGAAGTTTTGTGGTATCTCAACAGATGTCAGTTAAGTATTATTTTAGAACAGTATCATCTATCGTCGTTCGTGTCTGTACGAACGTTTCCTATGGTAGCCGAAGTCATTGGGTAGTCCGGCGGACGCTATCAGTCTCGCCACACGCAGGACAGAATAACTTAGAGCCTACTCTATTAAGGACGTCTGGTCCAGTTAAATAAATTGATTGTAAACTTTACGATAATGGAAATAAAGCAACTTGTAACTTCGATCTTATTTGGATTTTTCCCAATACATTTAAAGTAGTCGTAATCATTGGGATTAACAGATCCTGCAGTTATGATTAGACCAAACATTTTAGAATAAAACACATTACTAAAGTACCTACCGACACAAAAGTTTTTTTGTTTGTTAATAATTAATTTTGATATTCTAGCTCACACTCAAAAATTCAGAATAAGCTAGTTTGCGTTGTAGATAAATAAGGCCCTGAATTATTAAAAAGTCCATTTTTCATCGGGTCGTAAAAACACGCCGTCAAGTGGGCATTATTGAAATGTTTAGTGTCATTGTATGGGAATGTAGGTATCAGACAAGCCATCGTATTAATTTATTCGTTTATTTACATACTGTTTATAGAGATTTAGTTGTTGAGTTTATTGAAACATTATTTAGGCCTAAATAATGTTTCAAAAATAAAGGTTTCTCTTATTAATTTATCTCTATTATTGAAAATATTCAAAAACTACTGCACAAAAAATAGTAGGGAGAATACTTCGAACAACGAAATTCAAAATGCGGCAGTTAATCAACTGATTTCGCGATCCTATAGTAACTTTTCAGGAGTGATGACGTCATACGATTCACCATACATACGGTGGTTTTCGGGGGATCTTGAAAAATTAAAACTTTTACAATTATTTTGACTATCAAAACTAACTCTAAAAATAAAAATAAAAATGCAGTTATTTAAGTTAGAAGGTCATTATTCATAAAAAAAAATTAAAAAATTGGACTGGAGTTCTTTATTTTGGACGCCATAGCCCCACTTTCTCCAGACAGCTGGGAGCAGTTGGGACTCTTGTGCGTTTTTCATAAAAAAAGTATGGCTTTGGGCTTAGATTTCAGATCTGCATAGGAATTAAAATCTATTTAGTTTTTCCTATCCCCGTTGCCTTTCTTTCACCTTTCCTTCCCCCTTTCTTCCTCCATTCCTTTCGATTCACAACATTTTCAAAATTCACATCATTCAAAAATTGGTTGTGAATCCCACAATCAACTTCCAGGCAGATAAGATTAGTTTGGTTTTACGTTTAAAAAAACTGGATTGTATTAGGATGAACATATAAACGAATTTATTGTTTGACGGAGCGGCAAAATTGAATTTGGACCACTTTTTTATCCGCGAGATATCAACGAGATCACCCATGAATAAGTTATTCGAGAAGATGACAGAACTTCGAGCCCTAACTGTCAAATAGAGTCGGGAACTGACAAGATTGGTCTATTTATGTTGTGTTGAGATGGTTTTCGCGCCATTTTTATCCCCCTTAGATAGACATAAATGTGAATCACATATATTTAAGAAATGATAAAAAATAAACACCAAAAGGTGACATATTAATTAAAGCAGGTTTATTTATTTATTTTGAAAAAAGACAAACATTCCCTGGGTTAAGAATAACCTGACAAATATTTGAAAATCTCCCACTACCACCAAATTAAGCTAAAAATGTTGCTTCTGTTGTGATGGATTATATAACCAAATTATTAGTATAATACAGCCATATGCCTAGTGTGGTATTCGAAAATCCTGTGAAAAACTGTATACAAAAGTTATTTTATGGGTAAAGCATAATTTAAAAAACAACATACCTTACATAGGTTTTCTTCAACCTCAAGATATATAACATTATTATATACTAGCAGGTTCCCGGCATGCGTTGCAATGCCATATTCAAAGAAATATAATTTTTCTCCCTGAATCAACATTCCCGTGCGTCCCCGTTCCCCCCCCCCCTTCCTAGCTAACTTTGTAAATTACAGCCTATATGTTATTTTGATGTATGAGCTATATTATTGTAAAGTTTCAAAAATCCATTCAGTAGTTTTTGCGTGAAAGAGTAACAAACACATATACGTCCGTACAAACTTTCGCGTTTATAATATTAGTAAGATTTTCACGAAAATGACAAAGGCGTCTTATTCGAAACAGTGTCAAACGTGTACCTTCGAGCCATTGATCTTAAATTTGGTATGCAACTTATTATAGTAAAATTCAATGTGAGTTTTTTAAAAATAAATCGACAGTTTTATTCAGACGTTGATGAAATTTTGCCCACTTGACCGTCAAAAACGGTCACTGAGATCTCAATACATGAGATTCAGAAAAACCAAATCCACCCCCTTTTCGAATCTCAGAGATTTTTGATAAATCTTGGCGAATTTTTTCACAAAACAAGAATTAATTCACCATCTAAATACGAATCTCAAAAAAACTTTGAGTGAAGCAAGGTGGGGGACTTTCACTCGTTTATTATGTTTGGAAAGCACTCTTTTCTCGTAGAATACTACCTTAGAGATACTTAAGGTGACACTTGAAAGCTGCTCTTTCATTTGGCTCTAGTTTCGCATCGTACAGGGCGGTTCCAATGAGAAAGATTAATTATTCTCCGTACCAGCTTTTTTAAATTATATCAATTGTATTTCATTCCAAATTTGCTTTAATTTATACCTTCATCGAAAAATGCTTAAAGGCGTGATGATAAAACTCTTAAAATTATGTACTTTTTGTAATTATTTTTTTATCAGAAGTAAGTATTTATAATTTTTCAATAAGGTCTAAGCAAAATAAATGTGCAAAAAATCTGAAATATATTAATTTGTAAGACCGTAAATAGATAGACAAAATAGAGAAATTTTCGTCATAAATAAGTGTTCGGATATATTTTTTAATGATTTTAGTTGAACTAAAATTAAAATTTTGAAACATGCGTTTAGGTACTAGATAACGTATTGATTTACAATAATGTATGATTACATGATATGAAATATGTCTTGTAAAATAAGATTTTTCGTTTGAAAATTTAACAAATCTGCCAACGACCTACGGTATAACCCCCTTGGTTTCTCTTATCTGTGGATATAACCTTATTATCAATTTATAATTTTTTTGTAGAATAGAGTCAAAACATCTAAAATTTGATTTAAAAATAACATATTTCCGGTTTTCTCTTGTTATACCCTCTTAAGATGAATTAATTGTTTGCGCCCGTACTTATTCAATGCGAATATAAATAAATAATTTTGTTCGTCAACAAACTCAAATACTTCAAGAAAGGCTAACAAAAACAATATTGTAATGAGTCACTGATGAAATATTGTATTTGTTAGCTTTTCTTCAAAGACTTGAGTTTGTTAATGGACAAAAGCATTTATGATATTCATATTGCTTATGTAAGAGGCCAAACAAAAAAAATCTTAATATTTTAAAGCATAAATTACAAAAAGTGTTTTTACCCAAAATTATTCAGCCATCTGTGAAACAGTAGATTTTTAATTCTTTTAAGTATCAGCTTATCCACAAACTAAAAATTACTTATGGCTTATAACTTGTGAAGAAGGTATTATGATATCTTCACAATTCAAAAGATGTGATTTATCTGTGGCTTGTTTCTAATAGGGCGAATCCTTTGTTGATTGGTCTTTTCGGTAAATTCTAATTTTAAGCAGAACGATTTTCCAATGAAAGCTTGGCCTATTTGGAACCAAACCATAGTTTTAGCAAAATTTTTTTGGGAAATAATTTCTCTCATGTCTTGTATGATCTTTTGATTTATTGTGTAAATGTAATTTTTGGGTAAATGAATCTGGGTATTAAATAGGAAAAAACAGAAAAAATTATATTATTACGAACTGAGTATATAATATTTTAGGTAAAAAAACCATCAGCTTTTTAAATATGGGTAAACGTAAATATTATACAAAGTTAAGCAAAAATTTGAATGTTTTTTTGAATAATCTACTATAATCACATCTACAAGTTTGTAAAAAGCTACTAATAAAATCCTTTGTTAATTAACTTATAAGTTCTACTCAGAAAGTCTAACTTGTATTGTTAAACACTTATTAAAAACAAAATATAACAAACAAATTCAATAACCTCGTAATACTCGGAATAGGGCTGATCTAGAAGCAATGGCTATTATGTTCATATTTTCTTTTGGTAATTGAAAATGTTTCTGAATATTTTCAAAATAAAATATTATTAAAGCAAGCTTTTCTAAAGCCTTCAAAAGGTCGACGTTCTTGATTAAAATTCTAACGGACTGGCATTTAGTAAAATGTATACAAAAAAATAATGAATATAAGTTGTTTTTCATTCACAATGAAAAAGTATAACACAATTGTTGGTAAAAGGTTATTTATTTAAGAAAGTAAGTTCACAGATCACATAATATGGTAAAAATAGTCACAATGTATCAATTCACTAATTAACTGAGCAATGGATCGGAGGGAACCTTGCCGTTAGGCTTTGGGAACAACAAAAGCTGACTGTGGTTCTGCTTAGAGGGTCGTACCATAGGACGAAGCGCAACTAAGGCAGCAGTCGGGGGTCTGGTTGGTGCTTTACTTATGGTAGTAGAATACTCCTTAGAGGGTCGTGCCAGAGGACGAAGCGCAACTAAGAGAGCGTACTAGCCAAGAGCGAGCTGCAGACGAACTGACTAATTTAGGGCGCGCAGCCTGTTA
Source organism: Limnephilus marmoratus (assembly GCA_917880885.1). Classification (NCBI taxonomy): domain Eukaryota; kingdom Metazoa; phylum Arthropoda; class Insecta; order Trichoptera; family Limnephilidae; genus Limnephilus; species Limnephilus marmoratus. The sequence goes on along the minus strand of OU862924.1, from coordinate 23,334,764 downwards.
TATAGCCCATTCCTTGTTGCGGGGTGTGGTTTATGTAGCGGCTCGAGGGTGGGAGATCCGCAGAAGGCGTCGGCGCATCCTGGTTTGCTTAGGGGTGGGTGAGCAGGATGGCGCTGTACGGGGGAAAGAGATGGTGTAGTGGCAAGCGTAAAAACGGCGCGCTACATCAGTAGTTACGAAGGTGGTTGGAAAAATAACTTTTTAAGTTGAATTGAATATAGTATGGCTCCTTAAAAAATAGCACTACTGTATTGGAGATTAATCGAACTATTAAAAATAGCACCACTGATGTATTATTGGAGATTAATCGAAATAATGAAACTATTAAAAATAGCACCACTGATGTATTATTGAAGATTAATCGAAATAATGGAACTATTAAAAATAGCACCACTGATGTATTATTGGAGATTAATCGAAATAATGGAACTATTAAAAATAGCACCACTGATGTATTATTATTCGAGATTAATCGAAATAATGGAACTATTGAAACGTTGTCTGACTAACCAACTAACCATCACGCCGTTCCCCGCAGGGGTAGGCAGAAAGGACGGACCGCCAAACAACATGATCTAAGCACACACTCCTTGCCTCGTTCACATTCATACATCGCCTCATAAATTCTCTTCTATTATTCCAACCTTCACATGGCCCGACTCAAGTATCTGATTCACTTGGTCGTGCCATGTCTAGGGCGTCCCCGACTTCTTCTACCACTCACATTTGCGTTATATATTCTCATTACACTCCTCGTTCATTCGCTATACATGCCCAAACCATCTGAGCGTCCCTTTCTTAATCTTACTCATTACGCTTACATCAGCCTTGCATTCTTCGCGGATCTCCACATTTCTTACACGATAGCACATGGTTTTACCACACATACGCCTCAGGGATCTCATTTCTACAGAATTCAGTCTACTTTCATCCTTCCTTTGCCAGTTACATGCCTCCCTGCCATACATCAGGGTAGGTACCAGCACTCCATTCGCTTCTTTGGACAGTTTTTTGTTGGCGCCAACGGCGTTCAGTCCTCCATTAATAGAGTTGCCTGCATTTACCCTTCTTTCGATATCTCCATCAGCCTTCCCATCTCTCGTAAACATACTTCCCAAGTACACAAACTCATCCACTTGCTCCAAATACTCATCATTTACAACTATGTTGCACATTGTTTTCTAACTCTCTCTTTCAAATACCATGTCTTTATCCTATGTTGTTAACGTTGTATGAAATGGCTTAAACCATGTTTAGTGACTAGATTCATAGCTCCGAAATATTTTCGAATTACATCTCACCCTTTTCCATTCCCTCCCGACTCCTGACAGTCCTGACCATCTTTCAGATCTAAAACATTCCCCAAGTCCCACTGACCTGAATTTTTGTGGGAATACATAACAATACTCTCAGAATCGCCTTGGTGAGAGTTCACTATTTAGAATCGAAGGCAGCTCAGCTCAGCCAGGTGTTCCCAACCTTCGTCTTCCCCTTGATCATCCCCGTCTTATATTACTTCTGCATCTCTCCATGCAATAATACTCGCAATGGCTTTGGTCACTTTAAAATCTTGTGCAGTACAACTTATTTAATTCCATGCACGCCGGTAGATCATATATTATTATATATTAGGTCCTTACATATGAAAGTGGCGTTTTGTATGGGAGGAACATAAAGTCGATTTTTTTTTTAAATATAATATATTTATTTAATCAAAGTATGTACCATTGCTGTCTATGCACTTTTGCCATCTCATAGGTAGTTCATCGATCCCTTTACTAAAAAAAACCATTCGGACGTGAATTTTTTCCCTTGCAAGAAGTTATCCAAATTTCGAAAAAAATGGTAATCTATTGGGGCAAGGTCCGGAGAGTACGGTGGATGTCTAAGACATTCCTATTGAAGCTCCTCTAATTCGGTACCCGTCTGTTGTGCAGTGTATGGTCTAGCGTTCTAACGCGCGTTTGTTGATTTGCTTCACTCAATTCGTGAGGTACCCACCTTTCAAGCTTTTTCACCTTCCCAATTTGCTTCAAGTGGATTAAAACAGTTTTATCACTAACACCGCAGGCTGCAGATAACTCGGACGTGGTTTGCGATGGATCCGCTTCCACAATAGCCTTCAATTCTTCATTATCAACTTTGGTCTCCGGCCGTCCACGGGGCTTGTTCTGCAGGTCGAAATTTCCAGAACGAAAACATAGGAACCAAAAACGCACTATGTTTTGTTTTGCGGCACCGTCGCCATACACATCATTAATCCTTCGAGCCGTTTCTGCAGCACTGGTGCCACGGTGGAACTCGTACTCGTAAATAACGCGATTTTTCAAGTTTTCCATTTTGTAAACTAAGTGACGCAAAGAAAAAAAACAATTAAGGAAAAAACAAATGAATTATAATTTCGAAACACAAATACATGAGTAAATAGCTGTACAAATTTGAATTTGGAATTCCTAACCAAAGAGAAGATATTTGAGATTAAAGTTGCCAGTACGGCAAAACGCCAATTTCATATGTAAGGACCTATTATATTGTTGTTCTTGGTATAGGTAAGAACTGCTAACGACGACCGTGGTTTGAACAAATCTAGTAGGAAAAAGTTCTAAACTTTCTCGGGTACATTAATGATACTTTCGCAGGAATCCACAATCGTTGGCTAATTAAAAAATAATATTATTGTGAGAGTTCTTGTTTTAGGTTCTTCCTTGATAAATGAATGTGTACCTACTTAACATAAAGGGAACATGGTGTGTATTTTTTGACTAAGAGAGTAAGAATTTAAACGTTCATTAGTCAAAATCACCGGCTTTCATGTAATTAAATACGGAATGTGTAAAATAACACTTCTTAACAAATATTATCTTTACATCTTCGCACGATATGGCGTGTCTGACCCTTAGCTATTTAAATTAATGAACTTTGAGAATAATCGCCAGAGTTGGAGCCCTGCGAATTGGCAAGAAAACCCTTGGGGCTAGAAACTAATTTGAATACAATGTCGAAATTCCTGGTACGCCATGCGATACTATATTAACTTGACGAAATTTCTAAGTCCGGCTCAACTGCGGGACGCTGCCGTACTAAATAATCGGACTTATTAAGAGTTGCGGAGTTTCGGACAAAATTCTGCAAGAAAATTGTATTTTACTAATAGCATATTTTCTTATTTCATTTAATATTATCAAAATTTTAACCAGTTCTTATTTCTAAGTTTCTGACATATTTATTTATTATTTTCTTTTCTACTCTGCGTGTATTCATTGGTTAAATTATTAGCTGAAAAAAATTTATACAAAGAAAGGCAAAATATGCCATACTTTAATCAGAGTCAAAATTCTTTCAGTGAGAGCAATTCTGTGGTACAAAATTATATTTCAGCACATAGATAACCCTTTATATATAAAGAGGCTGGAACACAACCATGATACTCGTTTTAACTTTAACGATGGACTAATTATACCTATGCATACAAATAAATATGGACAAAGAACGTTAAATTACATGATTCCCAGTTGTTTAAATACGTTACCTGCTGAAATTAAAAACTGTGCCAAAAACAAACAATTGGTGAATTTACTGAAGACTTGGCATACTAAAAGAATTAATTTGTATTAGCTTACAATGACATATTATTCTAAAGACTTTAAAATTGTTTTTTTTTTCATAATTTTTCTTTTCTCTGTAAATTTCTGTAAATTTTTTATTTCATATAATTGTAAAAATATAACTATTAACTCACTATAATAAGATCTTTAATGTAAAGAACCCGTTAGACAAACAGCTTAAAAGTAGGCAGTTTATCGCGATTTCTTGTCTTATATTTGTAAAGTGTGTAAAATAAATAAAAAAGTAAAATTATATTACCTGAATTCTTCGACCAGGCGGAATTACACGATACGAGTATGCTTTTGTCGTTGTTTGGGTAGGAGATTTATGAAACATGTAAATAGAAATAAAATAGGTTACGTGTTATAAGTTACGTATCTAAACCGTGAAGCAATATCATGTTCGTATAACTGAAGCAAACAAAACTCTAGTTTTTTTTTTTTTTTTTATAAAGTAGGTACTACAATTTGTGACCAAATAAAATTTTTACATTTTAGTGTTTATTTTTAAATAAGAGCAAGAAGAGAAAAAAATATTTGTACGATAATAGAAATAAATAAATAGCGTAATAAACGCGTGAATATTAGTGATGCAACGGAAGTGTCTTGACGGAAGCAGAAGTGGAAACAGATGTCAAAAGTTAATCTTAGCGGAAGCGGAAACAGAAGCGGAGCCGGAATTTTTAAGATTTGTTTAATTAATTTTGTATTTTATACTTTTAGTACTTGAAATTAAACAGAGGTAAATTATATTTAATAAAAAATAATTTGGCTGCTTTTACACCTTTTGGTCTGTTTCGGTGCTCTTCATATATTAAATCAGCTCCACCAAATAATTGCTCACTGGCTACACCGCTGTGGAGAGCTGATAATTATTGGCGAACTATTGGCATCAGATGGGGGTATTTGTGCGCATTTACTTTCCACCACATAAGGGGATCCTCATGGAGAGGTAGTCTCTTCTCTTTCTTGTACTCCCGAAGGTGTGACTGTATCTCTAAAAATAAATTGTCACCATCATCAGTTGTAGAAGAGTTCTCCTCTTGGTCTTCATTTACACTTAACATCGATTCCAATATTTGTAATGATGATGATGATTTTGAAGTAGAAGACTGCACTTCGATATCTACAATCGCAAATTATTCTTCGTTTGGAGTTCTGTTATAAAGTTTGCGGAACCAGGAACAGTGAAAAAACATGCGGAACTTCTGCAGAAGCGGAAGCAGAGTTCTGTTGCAACACTAGTGTATATAAACTCCTTCGTTAGTTTCGTATTATTGACATATTACTTTACTTTAAAAATAAAAAGAAAAAACTGTTTAATAGATTGATAATAAAGTTAAATTATTATTTAATAAAGTTTCTTAAAACATCTTTTTCCCTTGAATCTTATCAAAGTATTTGCTAGTACAAAGGCAATCATTTTGTGGGTCTGCAATACATATTATTAAATATATGGATATGAAACGTTTCATAGAATGATTGAACCGTTTAAGTCAAATTGCTTTGTCTACACCACATTATTAGATACAAAATCTGCATGATGTTTCGATAATAGTGTTCTCTTCATCAGGATGAGTCATGTAGTAAAGTTGAATTTAGATCAACATTGGGAGAGGCGTTAGAGGGGGTGGAAAATGGGCAGAAATATTGATGAAAGGGGGGAAAGGGTGGGCGTGGGAGGAGCTAATTAGAAAATTACGTCGTAGGGGAAAATTGTTAAGTGCAAACAATATTAAAGAGGTTATTGTGTATATTGTTTTTTTATTTATTTTTATTTATTTATTTATTTACGCCTATTTAGGCTTTTACATACATATATATAACAATATTAACAAAATTATTCTGGTAAATAGTGCAGGAAACTACTGTTTAAAACACTTGCACAAAAATAAATACAAAGTAAAAATATTAGGTATTGAATTTAAATCACACAGTATGTAGGTACAAAATATAATAAATCTGAAATAGTTTTTTTTCTTTCAGCCGACAAAATACTGCCAATGAATTAGTCAATTTTAATAGCTTTATCGAAGTATTATTCCCTTATGTGATGAAAAAAGCTTCAATAAGGTGCGCTTATATAATAAAATTGATGTACTAAAGATATCAACCACTTCAGAGTATTTGTTTCCAAGCTGTTGAATCCGTCGCATAGGAGTATAATATTGACTTGTTGACTTAGAATTGCTACAATAATATGGTAGGTACTGTCTTGTGACTGACCTGCCTGGAGTATGAAAAGAGATTTCATATAATAAAGTTTTTCTAGTTATTAATTTTAATTGGTTTAATATTAACGCTTTTTATAATCCCTACTATTTCAAGTAACAGCACGTAGCCGAAGAATTTTAACTTGCTGAGCATTTTGCGCGTTTTTGGGCATTTTTGAGCATTTTTGGAGTTAAAAAGTAGCTGTCATTTGCTATCCGGTGATATTTTTTCCATCACACGTCACCACTGATCCTACTCCTACAAGTCGCGACATTATAATAAATTTTTATAATCTCTTTCTATAACAAATTATGATAACGATATCCTCGCCGGGATCATTTGCCAATCCCGAGTCATTATCTGCTATTTAATGATCTGAAAATTCTTGAAACCTAATTTAAAAATTTCTAGTAATGTACGTATATTGACGAATATACTGTGGTAATAATTTAATTTTATTTAATACTAGCTGGTACCTGGCACGCGTTGCTATGACAACTAATAAATAAATTGTTTCTTCCTGCGTGTCCTTTCCCATTCTCCCATTCGTCCCGTTCTCCTTCCGCCTTCCCTTCCTCTCCCGTGTCCCCTTCCCCTCTCGCGTTTCCTTTCCACCCTTTCCCCCCTACCCCGAACTACCTCAGATGTACCCCTCCCCCTTCCCCTCCCACCCCCTTCCCTCTCACCAATCCCCCTCCCCCACCCCCTCCACCTCCCCCTAACCCATCCCGTATTTCATAAATTCATTCCCGGTACATTCAATTTTCAAATAGCTCGCGTGCCACCCATTGCAATTTTTTTATACAAATTTCATAATGCCAGAGCTCACCAGTAGTTTTATACAAACCTTGTTGTGACAATAACGAACACAAAAAAATCCAATTTGGTGCAGTCGTTCGGAAGTTATGCGCGTACATATATTTCGGCGATTGATTTTTATTTATATAGAGAATAGATTTTTATTTATACAGAGATGGAAGATAGATGTGTAGAAAGAAAGTGGTTGACAGAAAAATAATTTCAGCTACACATCTGAGGATTTTCAAATAAATGTGTGTTGCGTTAGGTTTTTTTGAATATTTATGTCTGTCACTTGAAACATTCTTTAATTTAGCTTCATCCACTTAATTATTTGTAACTTCTTCAAATGTCTCCAACAATTATTAAGACATACAAAATGTCTTGAATTTAATCAGAATTTTCCCATTTCCTCGGAGGGTAAAATCGCTTTGATATTATGGAACTTGCATGTAGAGCAGATACTCTTATCATAAATCTCGGCGAATTCAAGGTTAATAAAATTTCTTTGAGATTTACAATAAGAAGTCGAGATTTGCGGTAATTGTATTTTGAACCAAACACGGAAAATAATTTATCTTAAATTTTGTTTTTGCCAACAAGATTTTAGATGTGGTGCTTCATTAATTAATTTTCAAAGTAAAATTTTTAAAAATTCCGTACAAGAGATCTAGCTTTTCGTAGTTACGGGTGATTTATTTTGGTTTAAAAATTGGCTACCAAAATAAAAATACATCAATAGCCAGTACCTACCTGGTAGAGTAGTATAGTAGAGAAATAATAATGTCAAAGGCTTGTACCATAGCTTACATGATAGATATCACACGCCACAGTAGAGGAAAGTCCTGAGTTTAAATCCCGAACGCACCAAACTCTTCTTTCCTGTGGATTTTTTTTGCAATTCCTTCACCCTCCAATAAAGATAATGTAAACCCTGTTGGAAATTATTTCCTTCAGAGACTGCTGGGTGAAATAAGTATAAAAATCATGATCGTAAGGGGTTAATTTTGAATTATTAATCGAAGTCTTTGTCAGAAGAAGCAGAGGAAGGTCACCGTTGTGCCGGAGTGACAAAGTATCACTGGCGTTCGGTACGTTGGTATCCGCATCTCTCCACGCAACGCCGAACCGCAAAGAGTGAGCTTTGTTCACCATCATCACAAATAAGGAACCGACTTAAGAAGAAGAATATCAAAAGGCTGCAATAATGGGGGATATAGTTTGCAATATTTAATGGGGTTCTCTTAAATAATACGTAGCTTTCCTTCGTGCTTGCATGCCTTGAATCCTAAATGTAAATCCCCCTAGAAACTATTAACATTTGCGTTCAAATACCTCATGTGTTTGCTTAAGTAAACTTTGTAGTTTAGTAGTAAACTTTTTGAATTCTGGTTTCATCTCAATTTCATGACCTGACGTAGGTTTGCAATATTAAACTTAGATCTTAATTAGTAAACTCGAGTTACTATGGAGGTACGTTAAACAACTCAGTCAAGTTTCAAATCTAATAACTCTTCACGCAAGATCTCGAAGCATGAAAGCTCACGAGAAGTTCATCGATGGTAGGTATTTGTGTTAGTACACTGACGATACAGAGGTACAAAATTCGATAAAGAACTTCGGCTTGTACTTATATAATGATTTATTTATTTACCGGGTTGAATGAGCCCAATTTGGCCCCTGTGGACTTTTACGAGAACGTATTAAATTAACATAAAAAAAAAAAACAGCAGTAATAAAAATGGGAGAAGAAATGGAAAAAACTAACGCAAAAAATATCTTTATTGATACTTAAAGATTGAAACGCCCAAATAAGTAATATTGAGTTTTTCAAGATTTAAAGCTTTTTTTAAAAAAATAGTTGTTTTTAGTTCTATTGAATAACAAAAAAGGGTGGTATGCTAGTAAAATATTATAAAATTGAAGAAGAAAAAACCATCTAAGCAAAGTGAAAAATTTTACCAGTAATTCCAAAAAAAAAATTGTTACATTACAGCGGCAACAGAATTGAAAAGGTGACTTCATAATCAAAAATTGGTAACCGAACATCTCAACAACATACAACTTCAACACCTCCATTAATTATTAACTCGAAAGTTGACTGCCCAGAGTTGCTAAATAAAATAAATTTCCACGCGCCGACTCGATATAGCAGACAAAATACCCTTTTCTACATTGATAGATTCAACACCAATTCCAACCAAAGTGAATTTATGCAAAGGACATGTAACTACTATAACATTAAATTTGCACGTATAGAAACACTTGCTGACATATTCACTGCTAGTTACTTTCGCTACAGAATTTCATTGTATCACATTCTAGGTGCGAATAATACATAACACATATTCATGATGATTGAATTAATTGTACCTAATATTTTTAAATTACCTGCGTGGCAACTTTCCCTTATCTCTGTCCTCCCCCTACCCGTCCCAATCCAAATACCTATTTCGCAGCCTATTTTCTCTACAGTTATAATCGTATTTTATTGTATTGTTGTGTTTTTATATTTAGTTTTATCACTTGTTGAATCTACACCTGTATTATAATTTCTTTTTAATTGCTGCATTGTCCTGTTTTTTTTTTCTTTTCTCAAATATTCTAGTTTACTTTTATGTTTCTAAATACATATCTGTGAACATTAATAATTATTGGTCTGTTTTTTGTCATCCTCTTATGTAAATTATGTTACTAAGGCTGTTTATGTTCCTTAAATAAATAAACAAATTAAATATGATGAAAAGTAACAAAAAAGGGTTAAATAGGTTACCTTAGATTCGGTTATGGGCTACTTTAAAAAAAGAATCATAACTTTTAATGAATTTTCAATGAAATTTTCAAATGCCACTGTTTTGAGTTGTCATGGAACCGCAAAATTATATCTATTTTCGAAAAGTTTAATAGATGGTGGAATTCCATTTTTTGTGTGTAAAAAAGTAGAAGAAAGTTTTACCGGCATTTCAATCCGTAGAAAATCATATCAACTCCGAAAATGGCAAGAACTCAAAAAGTCAATTTTCGAACTTTTTTCTCTCTTCAATTATTGGCGAATTAATTGGCTGATGTAGCTAAAATTTTGAGTTCTAGTATCATAAAATTTTGCTTAGCTACTTTTTGGAATTCCTACACTGACGTAACTACTTCAACTTGTAATATTATTTCAAATTTAAATTTAGGTTGTGAAATATTTATAATATGAAAAGGTGTAGTCCAGTAAACGAATGGTCCAAAAGGAGGTGTAGAGTGCGTGAGCAGGAACCTAAGCGATTCTTTCAGGACTTGTTTAGGTTGCTTAGGGTGTGAACATACTAAAAGTCCTGACGTCTAGGTGGTGAGCTAGGGGGGGGAGGGGGGGGGGGGAAGGTCCCGATTTTCGGTTTTCCATTTATATCTCAAAAACGGTGCGTCGCAGAGGAAAACTTTTTAAGAATAAGTAAAAGCTCATAAAATTATCTACAACTTTTATTCTATACGTAATTTTGGGAATCCCAGCCGTTTTTGAGTTATACGCTCCACAAATGTCAATATTTTCGAAAAAAATCATTTTACCTCACATTTTTCATCAAACATTCCTTCATATCGTCTAAAATATTCATCAAGAAAGAAATTTATTTGAAAGAAGTTGTAAATAATTTAATTACCTTTTAGAATATATATACATATGTAAGTAAATCTCTAACCAGTAAATATTTATAGCAATTTTAAGTTTTTTCGTAAAATGTCGTCATTTTCAGAAAAAGCTGTTTTTTCTTACCAAATTATTAGGACGGGTTTTTTCTTAATGGGAAATTCCTTATTAATTTTTGCACGCAAGAAAGCAGGTAAGTTGTTCTCGAACAGATGATTAGTGGAATTCAATTTATAATCATTATTATTGTAATGGGTGATTAGGTTAGTCGTCGGAGATGCTACAATAACGTGCTACGATGCTGTTCGAGTTGGTGAAAAGGCGATGAATGCGATAGTGGGCTTGACATTCTCAGACATCAAGTTGTCCCGCAAAGATCGGGCATTTCCAATGTCTTCTGTCAGCTCGTCGATAAAAATTCACGATGAAAAGGTTGCAGTTGACCCAACATTGCTGTTTCAGCGGATGTGTATAAGCAAACGATCTGATGAGGATTTGATGAAATTCTTTGAGTATGAGTTGGCCCCATTTCCCTTGGCACTGATCAATGAAAGTGGGATGCGAAAGACAAATAAATCTGTTCTGTATAGCTTATTCGAGCCTACCAAAAAAACTGTTCTACTGTCTCAGATGAACATAGTTGTGGACGGAGGATTTCTATCATATTATATATATTATCTATATTATACAGAGTAATTTGACAAAAAATGCCTTCGTTGCCGCAATTTGTGATCGTTATATCACCTATGTCAACCACCACTATCCTGGAATGACTCGCACTGTGGTATTTGATGGGTACGCAAATCCAGTCAATAGTACGAAGACTGAGAAGGTCAGCAGACATCAATTTGACATGGAACAAATCAATACCCGTTAAACAGGAAGATTTTTTATCCAATCCTACCAACAAAAGTAACTTCATCTCCTTACTATAGACAAAGTTTCGGGAGAATGGGATACAGACTCTTCAGGCCACCGATGATGCTGACGTCCTTATCGTGAAGACTGCTGTGGAACTATCCTTTCACAACTCTGTGGCTGTCTTTGGTGAGGATGTGGACCTCACTGTCCTTTTGATTGCTTCCACTCCTCCCACCTAAGATATTCTGTTGCTGAAACCCGGACGAGGGAAAACCAAAACATTGGCATTGTCCACCCAAGAGATGCAGCATCGTGGATTTGAATACATCATATTTTTACATTCATTTACCGGATGCGATACAACGTCTGCAACTTTCAGGAGAAGCAAGGTGGCTTTTCAAAATTGTACTTGGAGTCAGAAATGATCAAGCAAGAGGCAATGATCTTTTACAACCCCTCCTCTACTCACGACGAGGTTGAAGAGGCTGGAAATAAATGCTTCCTGAAATGGTAGTGCAGCTAAACAGCATTCCCGGCGGACATACCACCAAGTTCAGCAGTGGCTCAGGATTGAGCTGTCCGCTGAAGAATGGGGGTGGAAATACGAAGGAGAAACCCTGGCGCCAATTACAACAGAAGATCCTCCAGCACCGGAGGTCCTTCTGAAAATGATATTTTGCCGCTGTACCAAGGATTGTGCAATTGGCAAATGTGGATGCCGAAAAGCAATGCTGACCTGTTCTGCAGCGTGCCTTCACTGCCAAGGGAGATGCCTCAATAGCGTGCCTGTTGCCGAGGACGACGATGAAGACGACATAGAGCCCTGTCAGCAAGAACATCCACCACTGAGAATGACGATGCCATGGATGAACAACGCTTGCCAGGACCCTCACGTCCAAAGAGGATATGAAAACGTGAATCCACATAAAGTTGAGAGTGTAACATGATGTTATTGAGAACAGTGCCAAGGGAAATGGGGCCAACTCATACTCAAAGAATTTCATCAAATCCTCATCTGATCGTTTCCATACACATCCGCTGAAACAGCAATGTTGGGTCAACTGCAACCTTTTCGTCGTGAATTTTTATCGACGAGCTGACAGAAGACATTGGAAATGCCCGATCTTTGCGAGACAACTTGATGTCTGAGAATGTCAAGCCCACTATCGCATTCATTGCCTTTTCACCAACTCGAACAGCATCGTAGCACGTTATTGTAGCATCTCCGACGACTAACCTAATCACCCATTACAATAATAATGATTATAAAATGAATTCCACTAATCATCTGTTCGAGAACAACTTAACTGCTTTCTTGCGTGCAAAAATTAATAAGGAATTTCCCATTAAGAAAAAACCCGTCCTAATAATTTGGTAAAACAATTCGTCATTTTCAGAAAAAACAGCTTTTTCTGAAAATGACGACATTTTACGAAAAAACTTAAAATTGCTGTAAATATTTACTGGTTAGAGATTTACTTACATATGTATATATATTCTAAAAGTTAATTAAATTATTTACAACTTCTTTCAAATAAATTTCTTTCTTGGATGAATATTTTAGACGATATGAAGGAATGTTTGATGAAAAATGTGAGGTAAAATGATTTTTTTCGAAAATATTGTCATTTGTGGAGCGTATAACTCAAAAACGGCTGGGATTTCCAAAATTACGTATAGAATAAAAGTTGTAGATAATTTTATGAGCTTTTACTTATTCTTAAAAAGTTTTCCTCTGCGACGCACCGTTTTTGAGATATAAACAGAAACCCGAAAATCGGGGCCTTCCCCCCCCCCCCTCCCCCCCCTAGCTCACCACTTAGACGTCAGGACTTTTAGTATGTTCACATCCTAAGCACCCTAAACAAGTCCTGAAAGAATCGCTTAGGTTCCTGCTCACGCACTCTACAACCCCTTCCTTTACTGGACTAGTGATCAAAATTCCCAAATGATTTTTATTTTCATTTAATTTTATCATTATTTAAAGAAAAAATATTTCAACTTCGTATTAAAACACTAACAAAACTGGGTAGTAACAACAAGACAGTAATCATTTAATAAAGATGAAAGTTCAACAACACTTTACATTTGTAGGTATAATATTACAATTCACTGGGAAATTGTCGACAATATTAATTTGTTGACAGAATACACAGTGAGTTGGCGTTTCTTGACATCGCGCGACGGTCGGTCAATTTCAACAAGTCGGGGATGTTAACGGTTGTAGTTAACTAAAATATTAAAGTTAATAGCACACATTTGTATATTATGTATGCGAAAGACAAAACAAAATGATGAAATTTTACTCGCCCGGTAAATCCACGGTTCGCTGAGCGCCGGAAAGCGAAACATTGAAAGCTGTAAAAATAAATTACCCAACGATTTACTTTATAAAGTAACCATGCAATACCTCAGAGATTTACGTCTAACGGTCACGGATTTACTTTTAACGGTCAATTTCGAAAACTCAGGGGTGTCAGCAGTCGTAATTAATTTTAATATCAAAATTACAAATCCGCACAGATAAGTTTTTACGGTGTTCGTCGGAACCAGTAGAACTATTGCATCTTTATTGTTGTAACTCCGGGTTTGCTCAAAATTCTTTAAATAAAAATCTGAGGTCAACAAAACACTTTGTAGGAATTATTCTGTACATCTGGACCATGACCTTGAGGTTGCAATAGTATTTATTAAAGTCTCAATCCCTGCATTATCGACAGCTAGGTGCCATCTATGGGTAACCTCTTAAACTTATATCTAGGATGTCACAATCATCACGCTCAAGGACTTGGGATGGGAGGGAGATTGGAAAGAGGAAGTCGATAATTCAAGCAACGTTTCTATTCCAAATGGTGGTCTTTCAACAATTACAACATGGCGATACTGAGTGCACCTACCACTCTGGAATGTGGCAACACCGTAGAAAAAATCAAATTACCCTAAGTCCGAGTGTTTCATGAATGACGTACATGAGATAAGTTGCAACGGAATTCTCATAGGCAGGAGAGTGCGCAAATACAAAACATTAATTTAATTGGAGGTACTTGCTTTGTTAAAAGCTTCGATGGCCTCGAAAAGCCAAACATTGAAAGCTGTAAAAATGAATTACCTAGAGATTTACTTTATTAAGTAAGCGTACAATGCCTCTGAGATTTACTTTATTAGTAACCACTCTAATAAACGGCGTAGGAGGATGTTGTTTAAAAGTTTCATAGGTACAAATAAAGGAGTAATTCACTGCTGAGGCTGTATCCAGAAGCGGGGTGGTAGGTGGTAGATTTCCAATTTGAGGCTTTCACAGAGCACGGAGGCTTTGGGCGCCAAAAACTTTTCATTTTAAACGTAAAACATAACTCGCGCACGCCAGCCTCCAATGGAGCGAGGCATTGGTACAATGCTCACTAGGGTTAGATAGAATCTTGGCACCGAAAATGACAACAGATACAGACGGTCGGGTAATGAAAACCTTATCGCGGTGTCGTTTCATTGCCAACTTTAAATTTGTGTCATTAATTATTTTATTGCAACTTCGGCGTTTTATCTCGATTCTTTGGATGTAAGAATTCTTAACTTTTGAGTCAATATACATTTTTCAGAGGGTTTAATTTATTGATGTTAAAGGTTATTTCAAAATCAAATAAGAACACAGTTAAAACTTATATTTTAATTTGATATTTTACGAAAACGTGGTTAGTGAACATGGTAGCACTATGCGAGTGCGTCGACGACCATCATGATCGGAATAAATCGATTTTAACCTGTTCGGCTTTATCGCGGTGGAAGGCCATTGTCTGCTATATTGGTGGACGATCCGCCAATAGTGTCGTGAGGGTATTTATTTTTAAATGTTTTCGGATACAAGCGGATTCTTTCTGGTTGCCTTACTCGCCTGGTTTAAGCTTTAAACGATAACATGACATGACACAAACTTATCATTCGAACATTTTGATTTTTATTATCAGTGGATAAATTTTTTTTTCGGTCGACTTTCTGTCTATAATTTGTTTCAGCGATTTAAGTATCTGAAAGTACTTTAAACATTTCCTCTTTAGAAAAACGTAGAAAGGACTCTGATCTAATATGCATTTTCAAAATTATCAAAAGTATTACTGACACACCTGCTTTGTTACAACTCATCCAGTTCAACATTCCTTCCCGTAGACTCCGAAATAATGAATTGCTGTTCCTCAATCAACATTCTACTAATTATGGATATCATTCTCCTTTATCCAGAATGTCTAGACTTGTCAACGCAAATCAAAGCATTGAATTTTTTGGTGTAAGCCTAAATGACTTTCGGCAGTCGTTACGCAATGTGGTTTTTTAAAGTCTTTTTAAATCCATCTTCAAGCTACTTATAGTTATCTTCTCTATGTACTTTTATATTATGTGTATTTAGTCATTGCTCTTCATCTATATGTAATCTCCTTTCATTGTGATCTCTCTTTTTTTCTATTCGTGTTATTGTTATATTGTTAATTGGACTATTTGTCCGTAAATAAATAAATAAATAAATAAATAAATCTGAAATCTTAATACAAAATAACTATCTATGCCAGATAGGGTAAGACAAACAAAAACTGTAGGATTAAGTTTAGTAGTAGTGTGGAAAGTCGTATATCCCAATATGTTAATGTCAGTGAAAGGTTTGTCTATCCAACATTCGCTTAAAAGGATAATATCAAAATGAGTGTTAAGATCTTGTAAAAGTACTGCAAAATTGTCAAAGTTTTTTTGAATGCTTCTAATATTTTGAGAAATTATGTTCAGAGAGTTATTTTCGGCGACGGTTACTTTAAAATCTGTTGAATTTGTGAAAGTGTGTTCTTCATTAGATGAAATTTCAAAATCAATATATAATGTTGAAGCCATTTTAGAGGAAGTATATTAAGTTCTATTCTATTAAGGATAGGCTGGAGGTCCCAATCCAAGGAAGCACCAAATGTCGGGAGAACGACTCTTTTGCCCGCTTTAGAGAGCTGGTCCGAGGTGACCCAATGACTTCTTTCTTATGACGTATCCGGGTCTGGTCCAGAGAGTGTAGGGTAATCCGTGGTCCAATAATAATTTAAAAATTCTCAATCTAACTACTCTGTAAAAAACATTAAATCGTAACGTGTCAGTTATTTTGAGGGCAGGTCCCGCAGTGTTGTTTTAAATCAATGGAGCTAGTACTCTGGTACACTTGGTACTCGAGAGTATGAGATCACGTACGCTTAATCTCAGAGCTTGGGTCAAATTTTATTACTCCTCGCAACGTGCCAAGCGGTGTCATATCTCTGCCTACTCTGGTGCGACAATGAAGGAGAGGAACACGTCTTCAGTCGTGGGATTCATAATCTTACATAATTATTATACTTATAATATAAAATTATTATATAATCAGATTTCTCTTGGGTAAAGCAATTCTGTGACTCATATTATGTAGCTATGTAAACAGAGCCGGAACAAGACTTGGGCAAATGGGGCACTAGTCTCGGGCGTTACGACTAAAAAAATAGCCAAAGATCGAAGCTCATTATGACCCGAGGTGATTTAAAACGGCCATATTTGTTTCCTGTCAACCGTCTGACTTGAGCGCTTGAGTAGCTGGAGATACAACCCCCTTCTACCCGCACTGCCGGCGTGCTCAGTGCGACTCACAACGACATCTACTGGATGTCACGAATCACAACGCCATCTACTGGATGTTACTCAACCTAGATAAGCAAGTGTTGTGTCGATAAATTAACTCACACCGCCATCTATTAAGAACTTATGGAACTTACAAATAATTACAAAGCATCGTTCTGTATTTTTGGCTTACTGTAGTAGTAGTAGGAGATTTTCAAATATTGTCGGGTTATTCGTAACCAGGGAATGTTTGCCTTTCTTTAAAAAAAATTGAGGTCAATAATCGAGATAAAAACTAACTTTTAGGTTGGACCAAATTACACACAGTAAGCCAATTTCATCAAAATTGGTTAAGTAATTTTAGAGTTTATCTCGAACAAACATCGTGACTCGAGATTTTATATATATAACTATCAGACCCGGCCACACGTTGCTGTGGCTAACGAAACACAACGCCATTAATCAACCTTTATAAAATCCACACCACCCACTTGCCAGTTGCCCGCTGCACGGTGCCTGAATTGAATATTTTGAATTTCTCGGCTTTTCTCTACTATAATAAGCATGTGTTTTACATATAAACTTTCCTATTGAATCACTCTATCTATTGGTGAAAACCGCATGAAAATCCGTTGCGTAGTTTTTTTTTAATTTTTTTAAATTTATTTATC
Source organism: Limnephilus marmoratus (assembly GCA_917880885.1). NCBI lineage: Eukaryota > Metazoa > Arthropoda > Insecta > Trichoptera > Limnephilidae > Limnephilus > Limnephilus marmoratus. The sequence continues at coordinate 23,317,371 of OU862924.1, read as the reverse complement.
TATAAAAGGTATGTTTACATTACATTATTCGATGCCTGTCTCACTAGGGTATACCTGTGTTGAGACAGGCGTTGAAAAGATCTATGCGCACATACATTTTGAGCGACTTCCTTTTATACTATGTAATGAAGATATATATATCAAAATTCTTCATAAATTTATAGGAGTGATGAAATAACTTTTCTGTTAAAAAATCATTATGACGGGGTGATATACTTAAAATTATGACTGGATATTTCCCTACTTTGCATTTATGTTTAGCTCATTTAACCCATTTCAAAGTAAGAGGAAAATATAATATTGTTTTAATTAGCGGGTTTCAAACATTTTTCAAAATACCAAAACGCAACAGCAACGTTTTAATTTTAAATTATTGAGCTGTTCCTAAATTACTAGTAGGTATAAATGAAAAAATAAGAACATTTTGAAATAAAATTAATTTAAAATGGGCAATAAATGTCCGGCCAGTGGCTGAATTGACATCGCGTCTAGGTCCCACCCAGGAGTCTTGTGTTCAATTCATTGGTTGGCTAAGACCTCCACTACGACATAAATATGCAACATTTTCCGCTTTCTGTATTGGTAGAAGGAGATTTTTAAATATTGTCAGGTTATTCCGGCTGTTAGTAACCCGGAAAATTTGATTTCTTTAAAAATAAATTTAATTAGCAAATAAAGTTTACAAATTTTAACATGGCAATCGAATAAAAATGTGATTGTGTTAGATCTACAATTGAATTTTAAAAATCATATACAGTGTGCGGCAGCATTACTTCCTTTTTTCAAAACTTAATAAAATCCATTATATGAATCAGATTTTTTCATTTGTTTTTTTATAATGTAGGCACATACCTAAAGTTTTGTTTTACTTTAGTTTTTGAAGATCAAATCAGGTAGGTGACGTCCCCCATTCTCCATACACTGAGTAAACCGATTTCTGGCGTTTGTCATGACTTGCCAGCATATCATTCGTTATCCTGGCAATTTCTTCCTGGATGTTGGTCTTCAAATCTTGTAGGGTCCTTGGATGGTTCACATAAACACGGGATTTAAAAAAAAAAACATTGAAAAAAATCCAAGGGGACAAATTGGGAGAGCGGGACGGCCAATCCAAATCAATCCTAATTGAGATCAGAACCGAAAACAGCCATCAATGCTCGGTGATCTAATGGGACAAGGGACTCCAGTTCGTCTTCTTGCCGCACTTGTAGATTGTCTGATTGTAGTGACCCATACAATAATTGATTTCCGGTCCGGGACTCAGGCTAAATTAAAGTGACTCCGAAAGGCGCGCTGGGTAGCGCTCACAGAAAATCCATTCTAAAAGTAGGCTTCAACGGCAAACGAACGCTTCTTAAAGTAAAACCACACTAAGCCCACGCAACGCCACGCCACGTGGGTAGACGTCACCATTTCCATATCTGGACTGCTTACCATCCACACATTTTCTATGGAAACGGGTGCTTTAGAATCACACTAGCCCCACGCAACGCAAACCGACGCCCCCTACGCTACGCGGACTTGCCGCAGCCAGATCGGCGTGGGCCATGTGGAAGGTGGAGGGGGTATGGTCACGCCTACTACGAGATGATTTTACATCTTTTTGGTGTTATCTGAGCATCTAACGTTGTTTCGCTATATCTATGGTTGTTTTTTGACAGATATTATTCAAAAATGGATGACGACAGCTTATTGAAGCTTTTAGATGGCACGAAGTTATTTATAAAATCAAATTACAGGATTTTAGAGATTCTGCATACACAGTGCAACTTAGGAAGAAATTTCAGCCATTCATGGCATGATTTTCAATATTATACCCCTATAATGAATGTCAACCAAACTTTAGACACACTGCCAGTCTTTCTATGATCCCAATTGACTTTCGAAGACGTGTGTTTTCTTTTTTTATGTCATATTCAATTATGCTGTGAAGCTCTTCAAATACCACTTTACTCATACGGAAGTATATGAAGAATCGTCCGTCATCAGATTCTAGTTCCTTTACTAAAGTATGTAACTCTCCAAACATTTGTCTTTGTTTGTTAATGTTGTGGACCCAAATACTTCTCACTTTTTTCTTTTTACGAGAATATTGATTTAATAATAATAATCGTAGCAAATCATCTTCAAATTCACTTTCAAGATATGGCAAAGCAGTCATCTGCTGAGAAGAGAATCACATAAACATAACCTAAAAAATAAATGTCAAATGTGTCAAATCAAACGCGCCTGCGCACAACCAGAGACCCCTTGTCACGTGGTCACAGCGACGCGTACGTACGTCGGCCAGTGTGAACGGGACAGGAACGTTGCGTCGCGTTGCGTCTGCTCAGTATGATCCTTGCCTTATTGTTCCAACGCATGATGGCGACTAAACTGTGTAGGGACAAAACTTTAAAGTTCCGCCTCTCGAACGAGATCACTAGCGCCCCGCTACTACATCAACCGACTGAATGAATCAAAGAAGAAGATGGAGAGATACGAAATTACGAATGTTAGAGGAGAGCGCTAACATTTACAGCGGCAAAATCGATGCGAAAATGTTTAATAAAACACGACTCGTTTAAAATAGAGCAAAAATCTCGCGGGCATTATATTAAACAGCATTTAAAGAAACACTGTGAATTTTTTCATACATATAACTTGTAAAATAACTGAAACAAACGTGTTAATAATAATTTTTGGAGCATACTTTGCAATTTTTTTTCTATCGTGGGAATTTTATATAATTTGCGTTTCGGCGCGGGCAAAGTCTAGATATTATCTTCAAGAATAACATATACTTTTTAAGAGCTTTAAAACTTACCGTGTTTAAGGGAAATATAATCGATACAAATCCGGGTTGCGGGCCCTTAAAAAAAGGAAGTTATGCTGCCGCACCCTGTATAAGGATTTGGTCGCTGGTGTGAAGTCGTAAAATGGTGAGAAGGTGAAGCGTCACAATTACTATATTAAGATAACGAAACACGTGTAAATAAATTATCCATGTAATCTATGTAAGTGACGCAATTCGCTGTCCCTAAATCTAAAAGCCAACTTAGGTGCGGTCACGATCTTCGGTCGGAAAACTGCTGAGTTTCCCAAAGAAAATAGCCTCACTAGCGTAACAAAGCTACGTGTATTTTCACCCAAACCGAACTGATTTTAGCTACGGACGCAGGCGTGTCTGGTTTGAACGGAAAATTGTGACCATTTCGGGCTTCGCTTCGTTTTAGAAACAAACAATATATATTGAATTACAAACAGCAGTACGGATAAATAATTGAATCTGGTGAGTTAACAAAATTTCATCGGTTGTAAGCTAAAAGGTTGTGTAAAGAATTTTTCTATTTACTTTTATCCTCGCCGAACACACGAGCAAAGAAATCGTGTAACCTAACTCCGAACCAAAAAACAAACTTTTTGTTACGAAACTAAATTCTCTCCAGCAGGTTTAAAGTTAAAAGGTTTGTATTTAATGACCTGGAAAATTTTCAGTATTTTCTATGGTTGAGTTCACAATTTCAAGAAAGATTTTAATCTACCTTGGAAGAAATACATAGGTAAAGTTGTTTTTAAAATTCTCTCTGAACTTTAAAGGGTTTTCCTTATATTTCACGCTTCCTGGAGAATTGTTATTCCACTCTGCTCTCGCATCAGTTATTTCCCGTCATTCACCGCCTTTCTTCATTCTTCTTCTTTGTGTGCCGTATCAGGTCCCCCCGACATTGGCGATCACTCTTGAGAATGTCTCTCTGTCTTGCGCTGCCCGGAATAGCTCCTCCACATTCTAATGCCGGTCCACTCTCGTATATTACGCAGCCAAGACATTTGTCTCCCACCAGGCCCTCGGCGACCCTCTATCTTGCCTTTCAATATTAAATGGAGCAAGTGATACTTCTCCCCTCGAAGTATACGACCCAGATATGAAATTTTCCTGATTTTTATTAATGTAAGCAGTTCTCTATCTGCTCTAGCCCGCCCGAGAATTTCTGTGTTGGTGATCATGTCGGTCCATGGGACCTTGAGCATTCTCCGGTGAAGCCACATTTCAAAAGCCTCTAACCTGTTCTTGGTATTTACTTTCAAGGTCCATGTTTCACATCCATAGAGCAAGACCGACCACACATAACATTTTAGCATTCTCTGCCTTAGTTTTAAGCTGATAGTGTCATTGCAGAAGAGGGATTTCATTTTAATGAACGCAGTTCTTGCTGCTTCAATTCTGCATCTAACCTCTACATCTGGGTCAAGAGTCTCCGTGAGAATACGGCCGAGGTATCTAAATCTTTCTTCATTCAAAATCATTTACGTATTTATTTTATTCATTAATTTTTATAATACAGCAACAACTTTAAAAAAAAGAAGATAAACTACAAAAATATAATTAGTAAACATCATATGAAAGGTAGGTATTCAGATAAATGTATATAAATATAATAAAAGATAATGTTTCTAAGTTACAATGGCGTAGAAATAAACTAGTAGGTATGTTAGTAATTACACAATTTACAGGTGACTGACTAATTGTGATACGTGACAAAATACAAGATACATAAAAAGAAAACGGGCACAAGTTTTTACATTGTGGATATGGAAATACACAAATGTATGCAATAACAGCCCCTATGTGATGCTCCTTAAATATCAAAATATTCTACATAAAAATATCATTCAGATATTTATTAAATAATGGTAAACTTGTATTAAATATATCTATATTTAAGGTGAATTTGTTTCCTAGTGTGCGAAGTAGAGAAATAGGTGCATGTAAGTATGTGGTCGTTGGTTCCAGAATTATTGTTGCAGAATAATATGTTTATTATATACATATCGTCTGATAAATGTTAATAATCTTATTGTATTTCTATACCATACGGTGTGAGGCCTGAAGTAATAATATAATGTATGTTTTTTAATTTTAACTTACTCATATTGTAATATTTAATCACTGAAAATAATATTAACGGCTTTTCGTTATTTGATTCGGAGGTGTTATACCGTGTTGCGTTAGCTCCTTCTTTAGCCAACGGACAACGTTACAGTGTCCATCATCAGGGCATATGTTATAGATGGCCATCACCGGGGAAATATTAACGACTCTCAATTTATCAAATTTATCCAAGACACTATCTAGATAGCATTTAGTCGGAGAAGAATTTTGCAATCATACATAAAGATAACAGCTGATAAAATCTGCGTTAAGAAAATGAAGATAATGTTGCTTGTTCTGAGTCCAATATGGTATGATACAGAAAGATGACCGAAGGTGATAAGATCCCATTAGCTCAGTCGTCGAGCAGAGCCTCGACAAAGCTGGGTACAATTCCTAGATGAACCGTATCTCTTTCTGATTTTTCATGGTGGATGGCAAATCTGGAACAAGACTATCATACTATAAGTCCAAGGAATACCATATTAGGAAATCAACTGTAAACAAAATATTATTTGTTATGTATATAAATATATATACAACACATACGTGGAAATGTGTAGATTAGGAATTGTAAATAAAAATAGACATAATAAAAGAACATGTATATTTTTAAATCAAGTAACACAAGAATCCTAATTACCCAATGCCATTCTACTTCGGTACTTCCGAAATTGTTGGGTGACATGTTTCGCTGTATAAAAGTAGAAAAAAGACAGATGTTTGGGAAATGTGCCACTAGTTATGTCTAAATCCATTACAAAAACTTATCATTTCAACATCACGAAAGTGAAACATCGCTGAGACAGAGCTGAAAATAAACTAGGGATGTTGTAACGTTCAAAGGTATTGTTCCTATTTGAATATGTGAATTACATGTGTACTCTGAAATATAAAGCATGAGTAAATATTATGCCCAAAGAAAATAAAAGATGCTAGCTCAGAAAATGTATAAATTTATTAATCAAGTAAACATAAAAATATGCATGAGACTCTATCATTAAATTATATTATAAATATGCCCAGGGCCGCTAAGGCTCGAAGAAAACCTTAGGTAGAAGTTATTGTTAAATTAACTAAATATTATTACGAAGTTAAATGTTTCTAGTATCTGTGCGGATAATTAAACTACGAGTGGACGCCATCTCATTGCAAATTTTTACAACCCAACGAGAAAGGTTGAAAGTTAAGCAGATAACCATTATGAAACTAATAATAATAAATTGTTGACAACGTTACGTAGATCGTAGAACCTGATGCTTGCTTGACGCGGCCTTGTGCCTGGATTTCTGTGTTGTGGCTGCCATCCTCCCGGTAGAACGCTTCAAGACTCACTGGCCTGCGGGGAGCTAGCAAGCCGCTCACTCTAGAGACATCACGTGGACCATGCGATTAAGGTCCGTGCATACAATGCTGTGCAACGATAATAAGCAATTCCGTAGCAATAAGGTAGGAACTGCTACAATGTTATGGAGCTCCGTAACCGTAACCGAAACTATCGAATATCCGAAATAAAAAATATCCGTAACCGTAACCGAAACTGATATAAAAGTTTCGGATAAAGGCGGAGTCTAAATGACAGGTTACGCCAGGTTTTTGTTTATTTTGCCCGGCCGAGCCGTCATTAACTTGTCACACAAGCCACGCGTGTCTCTTGCAATTTGCATTGTTTATGATTCATTTTGTGATTGTGGGTGTACAAACATCAAAACTTATTATTTACGAGAACCTACTTACTTAGTTTCAAAGTGTTATGTAAATAAATTGTTATAGTTTTGGGAAAAGGCAAATTGCTAATCTAGTTTAATTTGGACTTTTTTTGATGAAATTAATATACATTCTGCAAAATGTAAACAGTCGCAAAGGAGGTGGATCTACTTCTCTGAAACTTCATCTTAAATCAAAACACATTGTTAAATATGGAAAAGGATCTCAACAAAAACTACATCAACCACCTCAACAGCTAACACCTTTACAAGAGTGTAAAAAACAGTTGTCACTAACAGACTATTTGAAAAATAGAGGTTCCTGGGAAAATTCTAATATCCGTAACCGAAATTATCCGAAACTAGCGGATAATCCGAAATAATTTCATATCCGTAACCGTATCCGAAACCGGTATAATTTTATTCCTATATCCGTATCCGTATCCAGATCCGAAATTTCATATCCATAACATCCCTAAAATAAACTCAGATTAAGGAGAGCGTGGTTGCCATTATTATCTTTTATTAAATATATAATTAATCGGGATAAATTTTATTACCGGATAAAAAACACAATTCGAAGATTTATACACGTACTTACTGACATGAAAAAATTTTGCATCTCCTCAAACTTTTCGTTTGAATATTTTCAAGAAGACAAGATTTTGTACAGTGATCTGAGAAGAAAAATAAACAAAAAGAATTTTCCCATTAAAACGAGGAAGCGAACATAAAAACATTTGAATTCAACAATTCATTTGTTCCGTAAAGCGAGTTTGAATTATTCACTTCATTTGTTTGCGAAGTTTTTTACAACATTTACGCGCCTGACAACAATAATCAAGTGTGTTTTATGCTTATTTAATTACATTTGGCCTTTTAAAACTTCTAAAAACATTTCTTTAAAGAAAATCGTGTTTCTTTTAAAAAGGAGTACCTAAAGTCACGTGGGGTAACCGTACGCAGTTTTAACATTGGGATTTTTGAATTAAAACGCTTTGGGTATTTTGCTCATTTTTTTGGTTTATTGATATGATTGATCATTAAGGCATCTCAAACAAACATAAAAACCTTATGTAGTTCATATATCAAAAAGTTATATAAAAATGTTTACATGCATGTCAATTACGAACACTTACCCCACGTGCGGGGTAAGTATACGCATACCGTAGAGAAGTGTTCAAATCAGATTAGTGGTTATCTTTAATAGAATTATCACTTTGCACCCGTGTAACTACAATATTTTACCAAAAATTATCATAGACCCCCCGCTCTGACTCAGTTGGTTACACAATAGCACACATCGGTAAGCAAACGTGTCGATAGCAGATGACAAAATTTAAGAAAAAGCACGAAAAACAGTAATTTACATAACAATTTTTATTTTCAAATTAGGATTCATTGTACTCATATCCTGCTTCAATGCGACCCAAAACGCTACTGAATTAAGGATCGTGCGGGCGCGAAACAGGCACGACCACCTCGGAAACATCATTGCGAACACTTACACTCTGCGTACGGTTACCCCACGTGTCTAACTTAATTTCCTTTAAAAAATCTAAATTATAGAGGGTGAATGGCACTTTATATGAAATATTATTGTATTATAAGCACCTTCATACTATGTACATTGTGCCAATTCACGTCAGCAGCTGCTACTCCAACAAATCTACTTTCTGTTTAAAATTAATTAAAAAAATTTCAGCTGATAATACCGGAAAAATAGTATACTGTAAAATGATTGCTCTTTTAAAAAATCTCGGGATATCACATTAGTAACACTAATTAGTTAGTAATTAGACGGCCTCCGTGGTTGAGGGGTAAGGCTCTGAACTAGTCATCTAAAGGTCGCGGGTTCCAATTTGTGCTAATTCACAATAAATTATCTCATTAAAAATAATATATTTGCAGCATGTTCCAGAGTATAATATACTGTCAGTATCACCCTGGTGTAAGACCATTATTTGGGATTGAAACGTTGCTTGAAATGGCTTTAGCCGTGTTTGATGACCAGATCTGAATATCCAGGTACTTCCCTACCTTCCTTTTACCCATCTCCTTCCCATCTAATGGTACTGGTATAAGTGAGGGAGCGGGCCGGATCGGTAGAGATGGAGGACGAAATGAAAGGCGTGCAGTCGATGTATGAGTCAGTCGTTTATTGTGCTACGTAGCGAAGTCGGTAAAACGGTAACATGATGTATGCGGAGTGCCGTAGATGAGATACTGCAGGCGCACGGAGGAGATGGTGTGGTGAAGGTCGTTGCGATGAGGCGGAGCAGAGTTCGAGTCTGCAGGTCGCCGGCGCATTGCTCGATACCATGGCGGTGGAGATAACCTAAAGATAATGCGTCACCACATAAGTAACAGATGGTTACTCCTTCAAGGTTCTCCTCTTCTGCAAGATTCTAATTTTTTTGTTAAACGAAGCTACATTTACTTATTTTGAACGATTCTAAACCCCCAAGAGACCTTGCATACGTTGTTAGTAAGTAGTATGCAAGTGCTTTACAGGAAAAACAAAATGCAAAATTAATGGGTTAGTAAGACAAGTATGAATTAAAAAATGCAAAAGAAAAACTCATTCAAGAGTCTCCATGACTCATGTGGCGGCATTGCATCGTGTAAAAAAACTTCAAGCACCTGTATAAAATAGAGAAAATAAAAAATATAATAAATATCAAATCAATTGGCAAGTATCAATAAAAGATGTGAATGGCTTTCGGTCTGACCATAAACCACACTTTCGTGTCCCTTAGCTAACCACTCAGTGAAGCCTAATTCTCTAATGGTACTGGCAGTACTGGCACACGTGCTCATAAATGAGCATGCTCCAGCACGCATTTCTCGTTCCAGCCGCGAATCAACGAGCATTCTCATTTGGGCGTGACACACTTGCTACTATTCTCGATCCAAAATAAGAACAACCCGTGGACGCGCGTGTCTCCGCCCCTTCTCCCCACTGCTTACTAGACGAACGCTAACACATTCAATCCCACTATTTAAATAAATTGAATTATTTTATTAAATTTTATTTCATTTGTCTGACAAAAAATGACATCAATTTATACCTTTTAAAAAATGGTAGCGGTAGTATTACCAAATACATATTGTACTTTATGCGGCATGAGATTTACCAAATTGGCTGAGGAATTAATCCGAACCTAAAAATATCATCATTGTCATTTTAAAAAAAACCTCGGATGATTCACTTGAAACATTGAAAGCCAGTGAATCATCGTTGTTGTCTCCGAGGTCATGAAAATATGATGGACATTCCAAAATTATCGCTTAGTACTAATAATAAGTCGAATAAAATTACTCAAATACTCTGTTGTAACTTTTCCAATGCATTTTACGTGGGTGTTCTTAGGCATTTATTTTGAAGGAGATATTGTTTACTTTAACATGTTATTTTATCATCGACCATACCAATTCGCTCGTGTTTAATTCGCAATGTTAAGGAAGAAATCGGAACCTAGTTTTGTTGGCTTCGCTAGCAGTGACATTTACCATATACTTATTATTTATCATATAACCCTCTGTGAAAGCTGTCCTCTTTTGTTCTTTGTAATTAGTGATAATTGATAATGTATTTGAACATATCGGCTGATTACCCATTTTACCACTGGGTATGAATGGGTTAATTTTTTGTAACGCGGATACACAAGACGACGGTCAACAGCATACTGAATTTTGGGCGAAGTGATTGGCGGCAGCCGAGGGCCGGTGAAGGGACCGAAGCGGGGGGAGTGGTATGCGCAGTACAAACCAAATTTTGTACCATATCGCGGGTTGTTCTAAATGTGGATAGAGAATAGATATCATTCGCTCATTAATAGCAAGAGAGCATGCTACTAATGAGCATGTCTGTCAGTACCATATGGGACAAACAAAGAAACATTCATTATTTATGTAAAGTTCAATCAAAAAACTTATCAAATGCAATATTGTTATTGAGTTCGTCTAAATATTTACTTAAGATAAATGGGTGAAACAGGTCTATTGTAATTTATTACCTATGAAATATGATAAGAATGACTAACAGGCACAAGTGTTTTTTTACTTCAACTTCAACTGTCGCATTCTAAATTACATCTTGTGTTTTCGTTATTAGTTTTTGGGGTGTTATGCCGTGTTGCGCTACCTGCTTCTTTAGCCAACGTTTCCGACATCGGTGCAGTGTCCATCATCAGATCCGTTAGATCTCACACATCTACCGGATCTGCCGGATCTGTCCTGATGATAGACACTGCAACGATGTGCGAAACGTTGGCTAAAGAAGCAGGTAGCGCAACACGGCACAACACCCCAAAAACTAATAACGAAAATACTTTTGGCCGTGAAAATATTAAAACGTATTCTACATCAAGTGTAATTATTTTTTATAGAACTTTTCGTATTTTTCTTACATTAGCTTCGCACAGTCAATCTTCCTTCCTTTCATAGAAGTACCCTCCACACAGCATTCTCAAAGATCACATAGGCCATGAGGGAAAATAATTCCTCAGGACCTAGTGTGGAAGGTCTTTTTAGGAAAGAAAGGAGAGGATGTTCTGGGAAGGAAAAAATGCATGAGGGGTGCATAGGAATCTGGGAGTTAATGTGTTCAGAAGTGACGAACCTATGAATGTATCCCTCCCACTGCAGTACAAGGCGCTGTCTCGCCTCCCAAATGAAGATAAAACATAAGATACTACCCACCTCAAAATATCTATTGAAAATGAACATATTGAGAATCGGGGTGTATTTTGTGAAATTTTACATTTTATATTTGGTATCTCGTAAAGGTGTAGTAAGTGCTGGGGTAATACGTGCAATGTGGAACTCTCCCTAAGGAAGATACGTGATATCGTTTTCGAAACGTCGCATGTCGTCAATACGTTCCCCGGGGAGCCTGTCTCCAACGCCGATAAAACTCGAAAACGTAGACGACTTTCAAATCAGAAATATCATGACTACATTGATAAAAATGCATACTTTGGTAGAAAATTTTACTCAATGCTCATATTTGAATGTTTTTACTCAACGAATACAAATCGTCGCCTTAGTTCTTTTATGTTCAATAGACCAATAGAAAATAGAAAATTTTACATGAGGCTTTCTTTCATTATTTCAATGAAACATTTTTTTTATTAGTATCTATAGCAAAATTTGTACATAATGTATTTATTAATTATATTATATTAAGGTATTATAAAGTACATTATTTTTTTTATTATAGGTGTTTAATATAAAGCTATTTCCGAAAAGGTAAAGGTCTCATTAGTTTAAATAATTCTTAGTTAAGTGATTAACTATAATTTTTTATTCTTAATTTTGAATTTTAAAGTGGAGATTGAACAAAAACGAAAATGGTCTATTGAACATACAAGAACTGAGACGACGTGGCGAGTCGATTTGAATCGATAAGGAAAACGCAGTTTTTGGAGTAAAGTAGTATAGAATTAATATCATGGTTGAAAATTCTAATCAACGAAGTTAAGATTGAAAATCACACGCTGTAAGACCGTAAGGTGTGAAAGAAATTACCACAGTCCATCTGTTAAGCACGTTAACGCGTCGTAAAAGCTACCCATTTCATACGGCAAAGTCAGGGTCTCGAGTATACTGGATGAAGGTCGATCACTATGCAACTAACATAAAATGTTAAGATGCCGGAAACCCTTTCCAACAAGACTCAGATCCAAAGAAAAAAAAATTAAAAGTAATTCAATAATAAAATATCTTACCTGCTAAGAAGAGGGGCCACCAGGCCCATAGAACTTTCATAGTTCGACCATAGCTATGACTTCTGGAAAGAAAGAAAAAACAGAAATTAATAATCAAAAGTAGACTAGTAGTAGAAAATTTCAGAAATAGACTATTTTCTTCTATAAAAAGCCCGTCAGGCACAAAATTCTCCCCATTTTCTGACATTCCACGGGGAGCTATTATGGGCCAGTTTGAAGTACGAAAACACATCGAATTGCTTTAATCACTTAATTTTACATTTGTTCACTATTAATATGAACCCTGTTTATAATAGACGTTATTGCCACTGAACCGAACTGTTTCTGATTTTACGCTGTACTGAGAAGATGTTCTCGTGAATTTATATTAAGAGCGTTTAACCAGCCAGCGGGCGAAAATCCACATTTCGTCGAAAGTTGTTCTTACGACCGTGCAGGGCGGTTACAATGAGAAAGATTAATTATTCTCCGTACCAGCTTTTTTAAATTATAACTCAATATCGAATTTATTTCAATCCAAATTAGCTTTAATTTATACCTTCATCCAAAAATGTTGAAAGGCGTGATGATAAAACTATTAAAATAATGTACTTTTTGTAATTATTTTTTGATTATAAGTATTTATCATTTTTAAATAATGTCTAAATTTAATAAGAATATTTAAAAAATCTGAAATATATTAGTTTGTAAGTGCGCAAACAAATACACAAATGGACCAATTTTCGTCAAGAAACACATGTACGTACATATTTTTTAATGATTTTATTGAAACTAAAATTAAAACTCTAAAACATGCGTTTGCTAGATAATGTATTGATTTATTTTACTGCATGATTATATTATTTGAAATGGGTGTCTTTTTTGAAAATTTAAAAAATCTGCCAACGACCTAGGGAATAACTTTATTATACTAAAAATTAAAAAAAAATTCTCAAAATTTATTACATGCGAATGCTAGATAAAAGAACAATCTTTCGAAATCCATTTATAATTTTTTGTGGAAAAAACGTCAATACGTCTAAAATCTGATTTGAAAATGACATATTTCTGGTTTTCTCTGGTAATGCCCTCTTAATTGTTGTGTAAGAACACTTTCTATAGACGTATTGATTAATAATTCAAACAGTAATATTTTCAATAACAGATAAGAACTGAATACATTAAATTATATACGTCTGTTATTTAATTTAGATCAAGGAATACAGACTGCAAATAAAGTCTGTTGATATCATTACTTTGATAATTATTTCAATGTTGATATTAGCAAGAATATTTATGTAAGATATTTACTCTACTCTAATTATTTGATATCAATATATATTATGTTGTGTGTTTTGTGTGAATGCGGATGTCGAAGGACCTTGTATGTGTTTTCAGATGTGTGTTTGACATGTATGAAAGACCCCTGCACAAGTAAAAATGAAAGCACACAAGGAAAGGAAGGAAGAGACTGTCACATAAATATTATGTGATTAGTGCAGTTCTTGCCTATTTAGTTATTTTTGTCTATGGTGTTTTTTTGGGAGACTGGTAATTTTTGGGAAAGAGAGATGTGATTTTTTGTTTATGGTCACTTCCTCCCGGGCAGCCATGGGCTAGCTGTTCGTGAATTGGTCACTCACCATTAAGGTGTTTCAATTTCGTTAAATCATGTGAATCTAAGTTGATTTTAACTTAAAAAGGCGCGGGGTGTTTTTACGTAACACGAGAAGTTCGTGTACAGTTTAATACAGTGTATTAATATTTCAAACTACTAAACACATAACCTAACGTAATTTCATATATTTATGATGTAAATCTTTTGTAATTCCTCCATCATGTTATCAGGTATATGTTACACTTTTCAATACTATCAACTTACTTATCTCATACTCTGTAAATCTGAATGTATGAAATATTACCAGGTTAATTCGGTAAATCCGATTATAATATAGGTATGCTACCAGATTACCTTTTCTACTTTGTCACAAAAAATGTATGCGTACTTATATTTATATATATTATATACATTTTCTTTATTACACAGCTTAGTTTCAGAGAAAAATGATTTTTTTTTGTATTTGTTATGTAATTATGTATCTACATTTCAGGAATAATATTAATATGAACTAAACATGTCAATTTGTCTGTCCTGGAACGGGAAACTTTCCTAGTTGGACAGGCAAAGCTTTTCAAATTATAATTTGTACTTTCTTTTGTATCGATAATAAATAAATAAATAAATAAATAAGGTTTTATTTATAGTGGATGATACGCAAATCCCACTTTTTCCGATGTTGGTAGTTGGCCATTTTGTGGAAATATTTTTGGACACGAAATTGTAAAGTGATTTGGTCCTGGTGTTGGCTACAATAATATGCCATTATGACCCCGCGTCGTGAAGTCACCGATTGCTGACAGTTCTACCGAAATCCGCAAGTCTTGGAGACTGTTGGGGGCCACGTGCTTTTTTGAATGGAGTTTGTTGAGATAGCCCGAGGCTGGATACGCTCCTTGGAGGTGTAGCGGCGACCTTTCCAATTAGAAGGACGACCTTGGTTCTCTGGATTCCGCGCCGTCCCCGGATGAGGAAGCTGGAAGTCCCGTCCCTTCTCGTGTTCTCTCTGCGAAGCAAGTTCGCGGTCGTTCCGGTGTTATATTCGTTTAGGTAGATTAGCGTGTCCATTAGGAGTCCATCTGGTATGTTTATATTTTGTATACCTATATTACATTGATATAAATTTAATGCTAACCTTCCATTGGTATAAATTTGCACAATTTGCATCTCATGTTTGTTTTTTTTCTTGGCTACAATATAGTTTTATAAAATTCATCTTCTTTTTATTTTTCTGAAAACCTACCTACCTGACAGATAACTACATGGCCCATTATCCTGAGCTCTGGTCTCTGCTCTGCCGCAAAATTACACTATATACGAACATATCTCGTTTCAAGACTTACTGCGGAACCTTGTGGCAATTCTCTTATTCTTCTGGGTTTGTTCATACACTTGTAGAATTATTAATCGCGGTATTTACTGTGATATGCGGGTAGAAAATGCGGGAGCGGAAAATGATATGTTTATACAGCGATGGTCGATTAAAGACTGATTGTGGGTAAGGTTAAAATGACAGGTATACAGAAATTGGTAGGAAAGGAACGTGTGACAATACAAGCTACAAATACAGGGTCTATGATGTATGTAGGTAAGTAGTGCGTAGGTAAGTAGTATGTAGGTAAAGTAGGTAAGTAGCTATGTATCTTTGTATGTAGGTAAGTGTAGTATGTATTGTGTAAATGTCCAACCAATATAAATAAGGAAACTGCAATCAGTATCAATATTCTTCGTTAGTTTACTATGGGTAGATATGTAGGTGTAACAATGTATAAGGTCCATGACAGAGCCATGGAGCTACGAAAATATAAATAACACCGTTTTCAATATTTTTGTGACAATATCCTTCGTAATTTTTTCCCCGATCTATTTCGACCAGCAGTATGGAAAATAAATTAATACCTCAAACGTAAATAGCTTTTGATGGATATGGGTTTGCGTTTTGTAAGTAGCTCATTGCTGCGGAAATTCTAGGCGGAAAACATAACAACGCCAGAGCTCGCCATTGTCTATTTTTTTTTGGTGACCGGACAACTCATAATCCTGCAACATCAACACCATGTTTGAAGAGTTATTAAAAGTGATTTTTTTTTATTTTTTATTATTGTATAAAAGTTACATACAATGGGAATTTATACCCGCTAAGCTACTGCAAGTAACTTGTCAGCAGGAGATTAGTTCCACAGATTATTTAAAACAAAACATGAAATAATTATAAACGCGTCAGCGTGGCGACAACATACACATATAACCGCATATTAACCATAGACATATTTATATATATACACTAAACATTTTAATAATGTGATATGCAATGTTGATAATAATACAGAGACCGTATTTTATGGTGAAAAAATTTAGATTAAGATGATTAAGATGAAAAAGACAATATTGGTTGAATGGGAACTTTAAGTTAGGTTTTAGCGTATTTAGCCATTTTTTCATAACTTTCAACGACTCTTCAAAGGGGTGTTGAAATTGCATGATTCTGAGTTATCATGGAAACGTATTTTTTCTTAGATAATCACAGATATTTTATTTAGTTAAGATTTAAGATAACGCCACTCGAGAAAGTAGTACCTACCATTTGACTACAGAATGTAGGTGCATACTCGTACTTTACCTTGAATTTAATTAGGGTCAATATTCGACATAATTATATATTTTATAATTGCTAAATTCTCTGCATTGAAACGTGAACGAGTTAATTAAAAATTCTTAACATGGCAAGTGTTGTTTTATTATAATATCGACTCCGTGGCGCAACGGTAGCGCGTCTGACTCCAGATCAGAAGGTTGCGTGTTCAAATCACGTCGGGGTCAGAAAACCATTTTTTTTTAAGTGAAATTTCTAAATGTACTATTTTTATGCATCGAATTAAAAACTGTTTTAGGTAACAAATAAAATAAAAATTGTGATGTTGGCCTGCTGGTTAAGTATGGACCATGTTAAAAATAACTACGCCTGTCTCAACACAGGTATACCCCAGTGAGACAGGCATCGAATAATATAATGTACATAGGGTTGCCATCTGTCCGGCTTTAGCCGGACATGTTTGGCTTTTTTAGGTCGTGTCCGGCTAAATATTTATATGTCCGGCCTGTCCGGCTTTTGTTAGGCTTTTTTGGTTTGCGCGGGTTTTGTCTTCCGAACTTCTGAAATTGGCGGAATATTACTTTCAAAGAGTTCTCTTTAACCTGTTGGGGGCCATTCGGCACCCGGTATCCCAGAGGTGGCGAACGAAATTAATCCATAAAACATTCGATTCAAATTCAAATTTTATTCAATTTTTTCCGGAAAAAGCCAAAGCCTGGCCCATAAGAGGTTAATAAACAACCAGTGGACCAAGGAACGCAATAAATTGCAAACAATTGCTAAGATGGTGTACACATTGTATAATTTAAAAATGACATGTCAAAGATTTTATTAAATGATTTCCAAAGAAAACGACGTTTTGGATAAAGTAGGTGAAAACGCCAAATATACAAAATGGTAGATTTTTGTAATTTTTGAATAATTTGGAGAAGTCGAGATTTCATTGTAATATATGTTTTTCGTTTTTTGTCACAAAGATAAATATTTTTCATTTTATATCTATTTAACGAAAAATTTTAGTCGACTGTTTAACCAGAAAAAAGTTATGTTTTGTTTGTTTGTTTTATAAGCTTAGTATGTCTACAAACAGAAGACTCAATATTTTTTATTTTGTTATTAACATTATATTCTATACAACTGTCTACTGATGACAAGGATAAGACTGATTAATGATTGTTGTTATTAAATTGGTTAATGCGTGATTAATAAACAACTGTAACTTGTAACAGATTTTTTATTATTATGTATAAAAGTTATGTCCAAAATTATGTACGTGCGTCCGGCTTTTAGGGCAAAATGTCCGGCCTTTCAGAGCGCAGAGTCAGGCTTTTTTATTTTAGAAGATGGCAACCCTAAATGTACACATACTTTATATAGATCAATGAGTAAAAAATAAAAATAAAAAACCATAGATACTTAAAAAAAATATGCGTATTGTTTGTTAGATTTTGTAGGTTGGTATATTGTGCAGGTCAGATTTTCTAAATCTAGTATAATGTGGAAATTTTAGAATTTTTTTTTTATATGTTAACTTAAATAATTTCCCTCGGGGCCTATGTCATCTTTGTAGATGCAGTATGGAGGATCTTTTTGTGAAAGAATGGAGTGAACCTGAGTCTGGAAGAGACCCGTGTTGTAGGAGGAAGAAAACAGATCAAATCGATCAAATTAAAAAATCGTTCCACAGTCGAGTTGTTGAACTCAAAAACAGTCGCAGAAATGACCCTTTTTCGAAAGATCTATTTTAGTTATCTGCTTTAGAGTGTATGCAAGTAATATTATGTATTTTGAATTATTTGTTGCATGTTTTGTGTATCGTGTATTATGTATTATCTATTATATATCATGTATTACGCATTAGCCATTATGGATCATTTGAGTAGTTTCATGTACACAATATTACGTATCCGTTGACTGAGTTTTTGTAATTTTGTGTATTATGTATCTTAATTGAGTTTTGTTACTGCATTGTTTGTTGGCTGTTGTGTGTTGTGATTGTCCTATTTTATATTTAAATTCATGTAGCACTGAACATTTCCTCATCATTTATTTTAATCTCGATGTGTAGAGCCCTTTATTTTAAACTTCGCGTCTATGCCACCTTTTACTCACATATCGCCATAAATGTTTTGTCTAAACTCTCTGTTGTCTGTGGCGCATAAACTTTCACTTTCTGTGTCCATAAAATGGCGTGTTTTGACGCTGGTTGTCATTTTTTTTCTTGAAAACATTATTATCAATCTTACAAACAGTCTCTCTCTATCCTCGTCTAAACTCTACTTGTTTAGCAAACCGTCGTTCACTTCTGTAACGTAATTAGTCTCAATTAATGTCGTCAGCCAAGTGTTCAGACAAAACCACTCTGTCAAATTTTATTCATCAGAATAAACAGTTACAAATATCCAGTACCAAACACAAGTGTTTTTTACTAACAAAGGATTACCTCAAACTACCCTCACTCTATCAATCATTGTACGGTTCCTTGGTGTGGAACAGAAGGAAGTCAACAAGGGCAGCTCAGACTTACAACCTGACTCCAGACTCTCTGGAGAGAACCACACCTGGATCTACGCATTGTTCACACATGAGTTAGAATATCTGGAAAAAAAACAGTATAAAAAGAGAAAGTAGTTGAATAAAATTGGAACTCATTGTGTCAAAGATTAACATAAAATGTAAACGATAAAGTAGGTAAAAATAACGATAAAGGTACCTAACAATAAAACGATTTTTAATAGAAAATTATATGACTTGCTTTGTTTTAATTGGAATATTATAATATCTCGTGATTTTTTCACAGTTAAATAAATAAGTTACAAGTTAAATAGTAAAATTTCTTGGAATTATTCCAGAAAAATATTTTGATAAATCCAAACAAAAACTTCGAAAAGTGCTCCAGTTAAACTTTCAGGTTTACTGGTAAACTTTTTAAAGTAGAGCACGTAGATTATTATATCTAACCCACAACCCGCTCCTTGAAGTATCTGAAAATTTCGTCGTTAAAAATAACAACTTCGTGCTTGAAATAACATTAATTAAAACCAGTATAAATTTCGTCTCCGTCCGAGTTCCAAACTTAGTTGTGATTTATATGGAAACAGTTTTTCAATATAGGTATTATTTCTGTTGTCACTATCTTCTAGCGAAGTATTCCTCAAAGAATTCTCAAGGCTTACAAAAGCAGCAGAAAGATGTGTTCCATAATTTAAAATACATTTACGTGGTTGTGATAAAATGATTACTTTTATAAATAACTAACGAGGTCCCGGCATGCGTTGCAATGCTACTTAATAAAGAAATTGTTTCTCTCTGCATGCCCTTTCCCATTCGTTCCGTTCCCCTTCATCTACCTCCCTTTCACCTCACGCGTTCCCTCCGCCTCCTAGCTCCCCTCTGCCGCTTCTCCCGTCCCGCGAACTCCCGCGTTCCGCTCCCCTCTTTCGCGTTCCTACATTCAGTCCCGGTACATTCAGTTTTCAAACAGCTCACGTGCCACCTATAGCAATTTTTCATTTGTCATTTGAAATATCTTCTAGTACAAAGAGGCGCAAATTTTTGCAAATGGCGGAAAATGTCAGTTCTGCTTTGACATTTGTGAAGTAAACATGTGCAAAATACACGTCAACAAGCCATGAATCGCTATAATCTTCAAGAATACAGAATTTTTTTTTAAAAACACATTTCTCTCTCATTTTGGTGATTTAGACCGGCCAGCAAGATCACCCGTTTAACCGTTCTAAACTTCTTTTTGTGGAGTTTCTTAAGATTAAACGACACGTACGTTATAATCTACGCATCCACAGATGGCGCCAATTAAATTAATTTAGGTTTTTAATACTTTTTGCACGTTTTGCCTTAAATATTGAGGTGAATTAATTGTTTGCGCCCGTACATATTTAATATGAATGTAAATAAATAGTTTTGTCCATAAACTTTCCAATCTTTCAAGAGAGGCTGAAAAATTATATATTGTATCGGTGACTAAATCCAATATTGTATTTTTCAGCCTTTCTTGAAAGACTTGGGTTTGTTTATGAACAAAACTATTTATTTATATTCATATTAAATGCGTACGTGCGCAAACAATTAATTTAACTCAATATTTTAAGGCAAAATGTGCAAAAAGTATTAAAAACCTAAATTAATTTAATTGGCGCCATCTGTGAATGCGTAGATTATAACGTATGTGACGTTTAACCTTAAAGTCGAGTCGGGGTTTCTTACGAGTCTATGTCAACAAGCCTCAGATTCAAGAATGCCCCGGAAGATCTGGAAAGAGCGATGGAAAAGTCCCGTATGGTCATCAATTCTGGCGGCGGCCACTTGGCCAATATCATTTGCTCGACTTAATGGAAAAAAATTAAGACATCAATAAACACAATTCAAAGCAGAACCAAAAATTTCATTCATAAAAAAAAATACTGCCAAAGAACATCGAGTGAAAAGTTTTGCACTACCTCGTACAAGGGAGCGCAAACAAGCCCAATGTGCATATTTCGACGTGCACACAACTTTATTTTTCCATTATTATTTTTTAATTGATAAACTAACGTTTAAGACAAGATTTTTATGCATAGCACAAAGGGCAACAATTATTATAAGCAATAATTATCAGCCTGAAACACTCATGTATCTATATTGAAAAAATCTTCCGAGAGAAGATTCTTGCCGCCAACGGGACTTGAACCCGTGTCCTTCTGATTGCCGGTCAGGTGCTCTGACCACTGAGCTATGGCAGTTTATCTAATACCAAATAATTCAATACATACTAGTGTTTCATTCAACAATTACTGTTTATTACATTTTTCACCTGAAAACAACCAACTATATTTTTGTGAGAGAGACATTGTTAGTATTAAATCTCTCGCTAGGTGGCGTCGAGACAAATTATGTCTACATTTTTTGGGGAAATACTTTAACTTGTCAAATATTAATTATTATTTTTTAATTGATAAACTAACGTTTAAGACAAGATGTTTATGCATAGCACAAAGGGTAACAATTATTATAAGCAATAATTATCAGCCTGAAACACTCATCGACATTGAAAAAATCTTCCGAGAAAAGATACATGCCGCCAACGGGAAGATTTTTTCAATGTAGATGAGTAAGGATCAATTTGTTTTTCAATGTGATGATCAATTTCTCGGGAACAATGGTTATTGGATAACCAACACCTCTGCCATAGGTCACCCTAAGAGGTCCGCTACGTTTTGTGACTTTCAAGGGGTGCCCGAGTTGATGGTTTGAGGTTTGTCAAGATCTTGGCAGCCGAGATGTCTGCCCACCTGCTGCGTGGCGGGCCAGATCGAGGGAGACTGATTGAGGAGGTTTTCTGACTTCTCCAGCCAGAATCCCTCGATCCATCGCCTTGCACCGCAGTTGAAGGGATGGATATATATGTCCGTCACTCTTAGACACACTGACCCCCAGATTCCTACCCACCCTTCATACCTTTTTCCTTCCCAGAACTTTCTCTTCTTCATTTCGTTAAAAATAACCCACTCCATAAAAAATCCCCTAAGATGACATATAGGCCCTGAGGGAAATTATTTTCCTGTGTGGAGCTAAAAAAAAAACTGTAGATTATGTTCTTTTGCTTATATGAAAAAAAATACATTTTCAAATTTCGTTTTACTTACTTTCGTCTTAATCTTTAACAAATTAATTTTGTTAGATCTGCCAATCGAATTATTTGTGTCAAATCCCGATTCTGAATAATTATTTGTGTGGATCCAGCTCGCTCTCTTTAGTGCGATATCAGCCGTGCTTAATTTCTTATGTCTCCCACAGGAAGAGCCTGTTTGCGAACAACTTGCCTGAAAAACTTCCCAACTCAACTTCTTTGAGAAGCTATTTAACTTCGATCACGATTTACTCCAGCAGCCAGAGGCGGACAAGATAGGAATTCTCCGAGGGCAAACAAAATATCGGGCTGAATTGAAAATAATATATTCCTTGCGGTATAGATTCTTTAAAATGTAATTCTCACACAAAATAGAGTGTGACCGGCCAACTCAGAATGAAACCTCAGATAGGTCCATGAGTGATGATAAAAAAACGTTAAAAAATTTTAAAAAATGGTTAAATAGGTTAAGTTAGTTTAGGGTTACCGACTATTTAAAAAAAAATTCATAGCTTTTAGTGGCCTTTCTGAGGTGGTTCTGAGTTGGTTTCATTCCGAGTTGGCGTGGAACCGTTTATGAGCAATTATAACTGTAGTTCTGTAAACAGTAGACCTCACGTCCAATTAAGTATCTTTCTAACTTTCTCTTATTTAATCAAAACGAAATTTCCTCCGAAATCGTAAGTTTTATAAGTTGATACTTAAAAATTAAAAGTTGATACTTATTTCTAAAACATATCGAACATGGCAATTTGAAATGCTCTAAAGCTAAATGGCAACATATTAATTGTTCAGGAGAACGAAAAAGTTTTTTTTTTTTTTAAATCATTTCTCCTGATTTTGTATTTCTGTGATTATGATTTTTTATTGTAAAGCATTGTGAAGATCTTTTAAAATACTTAAGTATCCTGAAAGATTCATACATAAATTTCTTTAAAATGGTATTTAATTTATTTTTAGTTTTTCCCACCCATTGTTAGCCAGGATATTTTGCCCGCACATCGTATGAAATCTCTGAAATAATACTTTTGAAGCAATATTTTTTGCATTTATTTCGAACTATCGTTTATTTTATTTACCGAAACACATTCTTTGAACAATAAACTATCAATAAAAATAACATTACTTGTGCTTTTTAGTGAATTGATAGGTTTATCGAAGTTTTTGTGACTTTGACAGTTCGTTTCGAAAGTCAAAGTCAGATTTGACAGCTCGTTTCACGGTAAAATGCGGCCGACTAATGCCACAGATAAATTATTTTAAAATACTCTGGTGCTGCCAGGCAAATGAAATTTCTAGCGGTATCGGGAATACTGTTGGCGCAAGCGATTCTGACCTTGTTATTGATACAGTTTCTTTATACATAAGGGTCAAAATCGCATGTAATTTTTTTTTTTTTAATTTTTGACGGATCACCGGTGCGCGAGCGGCCAGCTGCGGGAAAGAATTTATTTTCCTAGAAATATTATGTAACTTTTTTCATTTCTCGTAAAGAACAAAAAAATCGTCCAAGGAAACGTCACTATTTCCATGACAATTATTTTTCGAACATTCTTCAGGCAGGTAATAAGTACCGCTCGTAGAAGAATCCTTGCGTTAATTCATCGGTAGCTTTGAGTGTGAAAATCGCCGAAAAAATGATAAAGGGCACTCAGGTTTTCTACAATGCGGATGTCCAATGCGCCTCTGTTGTCTGCTCATATAAAGTAGCGCTAAGCGCGGGCACACGGTTTTGTGTTCTACGTAAAACTTTTTTAATACAGATGGTTCCGATTGAAGCGTTTTTCTGTTTTGGGAGTCCCTTTCAATTAGAGGGCCTTTGAATATTGATCGAGCACTCAGTATTGAGAATTTGTTTACTTACTTAATAATTAAATAGTGCTTTCAGATTCCCGGAGCGTGTTTCTCTTAATGCGGATACATATTATTTAGGTGGATAATTTCTTGAAAAGATAGCGGTCGAAGTTGACATTCACGTGAATCATCAAACAAAATATTAACACCCAGTCCCTTGGTAAATTTAAAAAAGTTTGTATTTATACAAAAGAACACTTTTTTTAAAATCATGTGCCTACATAAGTTTTTTTAGAAAAATGAAAAATGTATTTTTCTAAGAACGATCTTAACAAGCTAATTACTTTGTATTTTTTTATTTTATTTATTAGCGATATAAAGTCTTTATAAATTCATATATGACAGTGTTAAAAATATCTTTGTCATTGACAAATAAAATAACGACAAATTGAAATTCAGAACCATAATACAAACGAGTTCTATAATTTCAAATCCCGCTATATCCGATTTTTGACGAAATGATCTGAGTATGACATTTTGTTCACATTATTGCGAGGAACAAGACTAACCTAAAATTGAGTTTTAAAATCTTCCTTATCGCGACCAAAAACCATGTTAAAACTGCGAGTGAGAAACAAAACCCGCTATATCATTCAAGAAGTTACTATCAAAACCCGCTATATCGGATTTCAAACAATCACGAGCAGTTTATTTTGCCAAGATGGCGGGTGTAGAAACACGCCCCTCAGGTCAGTTGAGTTTCAAATGCCTCTATATTCCATATAAATCACGTAGTGAGTATCAAAATCAGCTATATCCATTTTATTTATCCAAATTACTTAAATATTTCTAGACATATATTGAAAAATGAACACTTTTCGAATATATATATACTACTCCAATTCATTATATAAAAATAAAACAATTATTATAAGCAATAATTATCAGCGTGAAACACTCATCCACATTGAAAAATCTTCCGAGAAAAGATACATGACGCCAACGGGACTTGAACCCGTGTCCTCTCGATTGCCGGTCGAATGCTCTGACCACTGAGCTATGGCGGCTTATCTCGTACCCGCCAAATGATTCAATATATGCTAGTGTTTCATTCAACAATTATCGCTTATTATATTTTTTTTTTTTTCCACCTGAAAACAACCAACTTTATTTTTGCGAGAGAAACATTGTTAGTGTTAAATCCCTCGCTAGGTGGCGTCGAGACAAATTATGTCTTCATTTATTGGGGAAATACTGAAACTTGTCAAATATTAATTATTATTTTTAATTGTAAAACTAACGTTTTTAAGACAAGATTTTTTATGCATAGCACAAAGGGTAACAATTATTATAAGCAATAATTATCAGCGTGAAACACTCATCCACATTGAAAAATCTTCCGAGAAAAGATACATGACGCCAACGGGACTTGAACCCGTGTCCTCTCGATTGCCGGTCGAATGCTCTGACCACTGAGCTATGGCGGCTTATCTCGTACCCGCCAAATGATTCAATATATGCTAGTGTTTCATTCAACAATTATCGCTTATTATATTTTTTCCACCTGAAAACAACCAACTTTATTTTTGCGAGAGAAACATTGTTAGTGTTAAATCCCTCGCTAGGTGGCGTCGAGACAAATTATGTCTTCATTTATTGGGGAAATACTGAAACTTGTCAAATATTAATTATTATTTTTAATTGTAAAACTAACGTTTTTAAGACAAGATTTTCTTAAAAACGTTAGTTTTACAATTAAAAATAATAATTAATATTTGACAAGTTTCAGTATTTCCCCAATAAATGAAGACATAATTTGTCTCGACGCCACCTAGCGAGGGATTTAACACTAACAATGTTTCTCTCGCAAAAATAAAGTTGGTTGTTTTCAGGTGGAAAAAATATAATAAGCGATAATTGTTGAATGAAACACTAGCATATATTGAATCATTTGGCGGGTACGAGATAAGCCGCCATAGCTCAGTGGTCAGAGCATTCGACCGGCAATCGAGAGGACACGGGTTCAAGTCCCGTTGGCGTCATGTATCTTTTCTCGGAAGATTTTTCAATGTGGATGAGTGTTTCACGCTGATAATTATTGCTTATAATAATTGTTACCCTTTGTGCTATGCATAAAAAATCTTGTCTTAAAAACGTTAGTTTTACAATAAAAAATAATAATTAATAAAAATAAAAAATGCATTTTTTTTATTTACGCTAGAGATGTGACAGTTTTTTGCGGTTTTCTCCGAATCAGTGAAAGTTGATATAGCGGATATAGAAATTGAACGGAGGCGTCTACTAATATCAACAGGAATTCCAAAAACTGAAAAAATCGAACTAATATCTATGAGAACCAAAGTGTTGAGGAATATCTACAGCTCAAACTGTTGACTAATATCTATAAGAAAC
The DNA here is from genome assembly GCA_917880885.1 of Limnephilus marmoratus. Classification (NCBI taxonomy): domain Eukaryota; kingdom Metazoa; phylum Arthropoda; class Insecta; order Trichoptera; family Limnephilidae; genus Limnephilus; species Limnephilus marmoratus. The sequence continues at coordinate 23,290,999 of OU862924.1, read as the reverse complement.
AAAGTGTTGACGAATATCTACAGCTCAAACTGCTGACTAATATCTATGAGAACCAAAGTGTTGACGAATATCTACAGCACTGGCAGAGGTTGGATTTGCAATTATGTATAGCATATTGGAAAAACGTAATATTGCATATGCAGTTTAAAAAACTTAATTTGTGTAAGTATGTATGTAAAAATCCCTAATATCGGACTATTGGACACATTTAGCTGGTTAGTCCAACCTACGCTCTGTAGATATTAGTTCAACCTACGCTCTGTAGATATTGTCAACACTGGGACCGTCATAGATATTCGTCCGACCTTAGCTCTGTAGATATTAGTCAACACTCTGAAGTTCGTAGATATTAGTTCAACACATAAGCTGTAGATATTCGTCCTACATACAGGCTGTAGATATTAGTATCTGGGGTCAACTGAACGATTCAAACATACACAACAATACCTCTACCTGATATAAAAAATTCTGATAAAGTGCTTCTTCTTACATAAATCTACAAAAAGTGTTTAGTGAAAATTTTCGAAGGTTTACATTTAAATTTTAATGGATATCAATAAAATCTTAATTCAAACTGCTTTTTTTTTTTTTTTTTTTTTTTTTTTTTTTTTTTTTTTTTTTTTTTTTTTCAGTGTATACCGCACAAGAATCTCAACTGCTCCCGTCTGTCTGGAGCCAGTGAGAATATGGCATCCCCAATTGGGGTATGTTGTGAGGCTGAAGGCACTGGGGAGGGGAAGGAGGTGGGGAAGAGGAAGGTTGGGAAGTACCTGGCTATTCAGATCTGGTCACTAAACACGGCTAAAGCCATTTTCAAGCAACGTTTCAATTCTGAATGGTGGTCTTACACCAGGGCGATACTAATAGTATCTTCCACTCTGGAACATGCCGCAAATATACTATATATTATTTTTTTAAATGAATTAATTGTGAAATAACACAAATTAATCAAATAAAATTTATTTGCGCATGCCGGGTTCGAACCCGCGACCTCCGGATTGTGAGTCAAGAGTCTTAGCCACTGGACTACGGAGGTCGTCAAAAACTGCTTAGCCACTGCTAAAAGTAAGAGAGGAAATGTGGTGAAATAAAAAAAGGAGAAATATAAAATCAATGAAATATTAATTTGTTAAACTTGTGGTATTCGATCGAGTGTTATTTTTTGGAGCACTAATCAAAATAAAAAAAATACCCTCAACGCAAAATCTTAAAATAGCTGTTTATCGAGAATCAAAAGGTATTTCAATGCGATTTAGTGCTAGTACCTACTTAAAGCCTCGATGACACACGGGTAGTTTACAAGCTACTATCTGGGAAATTCACTATCTGTTAGTAAACTCGCCCAGTGTCATCGCGTTACTTGCTAACTAGCAGCGACTAGCAGATTGTTGACAATCTACGAAAAAAAGTTGAGAGGTCGTCAACTTTACTCGCCTACACGCTTGCTCCGCTTGCTCGTGATTGGTTTATTTATGTTTCCAACATTCCAACATGGCTTCCGATAAACAGCTGATTTCGACTGTCAAATATATGAAGAATTAGTTCACGCAGGCGTCGTTATTCTTGTTACTGGCGCTAGCAGCGGCATCAGTTTCCTACGCTTCTGAGCGACTGAACAGTTTTGTGTGTCATCATGACAATCTCACTCGCCCATTTACCCGCTTTTAAAACTTAGTAGATAGTAGCTTGTAACTCGCCGTGTGTCATCGAGGCTTAAGATAGATTATTGTAAGGTATATTTTCAACACCTACACCTAACTCTAGAGCTATTTTTAGAGAAATACTTAAATATGTATAAACGTGTATACTTGTCCCAGCGAGAGCTCGTACGTACAGCATCGACAATAGTCCTTTTCCTTCTCAACGTATGAAAAAGAAAAATACAGAGTATGTTAGAACGATAACGTTACGTACCAACTACTACTACAACTACTCGGGTACGTACGTGATGTCATCGTTCAAAATTTTGTTGTATCTTTGTTAACCCCCAACGCAAGGAGCGGTGTTATAAGTTTAACTTTCTGTGTGTCTGTCTGTCTATGTGTCTGTCTGTGGCATTGTAGCTCCTAAACGAATGGACCGATTTGGATGCGGTTTTTTTTGTTTGTTTGAAAGCTGACGTGAATGAGATGGTTCTTAGCTAAAATCTGTTCATGCGTCTCAAGGTCATCAGCTCTTTTTTGTGTCAGCGGTTGCTTAAAAATTTGAAAATTTTATTTTTTGTATTTTTGTAACAATTTTATAATTTAAATAAATAGAGCAAAACAGAGCTTATTAAAGTTTCCGAAAACTCCGCAATATTTTAAGTGTTTCTGGGAAAGTTTAATCTAAATCTTCGAAAACGCCGGTTACAAAATATACGAAGACGATATAATTCACACATTTCCAAATACATTTTAATATCGCAAAGAATTTTTGCACAATTAACATTCACTTCAATATCGCCAGAATATTTCCATTTTCGTAAAACATTTTAATCGTAAAAGAAATACTCCTAGAAAGAAACCCTTATACTTTATGCGAACCTTCCGTTCCACTCATTTCACTTCTCTTTACTTCCTTTTGTCTTCCGTCAAACAATATTTGCAGAGAAAACGAAGAAAATGACGGAGAACTTTTAATATTGGAGGCGCCAGCACAATTTTCCCAACTAATAGGGAAACTGAAATAATGTTTTGCGCGTTTTGCAGTATTTCCTCGTTTCGCTAACCGTTCTAAAAGCACGCATTTCTCACAACTAATGCACTCTTTCTGCCTCATACTTTCTTCAAAACAAAGCATTGTCGAAATTAAAAGCTTGCTTAAAATAAAGTGAAATATTTGGCAAAATAAAGAACTGTTTTTTCATCGAAAAAGAAGATAATACTAGTAAAATTAAACGAAAATATGAAAAAGAACAAGACCCACAACAACAAAAATGTGTGCAGTTCACATGCGGTAGAATTGAAACCTTCAGAAAACTAAAGTAGACAAGAGTGGGGAGGCTACGAAGCATCGCAGAAAAAGAGGAGAGCGATTATTCTATTTCAATCTCTCACAGAGTAAATCCTATAGAGGTATGTATTTGTTTCTTTTTGGTGTCGCTTTTTCGTTTCATCGAGTTTAAACCAACAGTGCTAAAGAAGTTTTCACTTCAAAAGCTAACGGTAAAAACTGGGACTCGCTGTCTATAGCCCAGGATCTCTCTCCTTACCGGGACAAGCGCCTCAATTTCGGAAAGATGGGAGATCCGGGGTTCGAGTGCCAGTTGCGACCTTTATTTTTCTGTGTATTGTTCTTTTTCACATTTTCAATAAAATTTATCGGTACTTTCTTCTTCTTAAATAGTTGGTATTACATTGATGGGAATAATCTTCAAAAGTTATTATTATTAAAGAGCGTTATTCTAATAAAAAATAACTATTTTATCTATTAATGTATTTTTTATAAAATATATACAACGTGTCCGGAAACTCGTAGTACAAGCGGGAAACTGGTGAATCTACATCACGTAGAGAACCCAAAAAACTTATTTTTTTCGATCTGAGCATTTCGATTTTAATGTTATATTTTTTTCTATTTTTCCATTTTTTCGGCAACTAAAGGGTTAAAAAAAATTTTGAGCCCGGTTTACCCTTCAATGCATTTTATAAGACATTACACAGCTGAAATTAACCCCCTAGTGAAATTTTTTTTCAAATAACCGAAAAAATTCCAACTTCGGACCCGATTTACTCGAAAACGAAATCTCAAATCAAAAAAGTTATATCACAAATCGACTCCGAATGTGATGTAGATTTACCAGTTTCCCGCTTGTACTACGAGTTTCCGGACACCGTGTATAAATATGTATGTATGTTTTTTTATTATTTAAATCTGATAGCTGTACACACCAAGACACTTTGGAAGAGAATGATTTTAGTGGTAGAAATTGGAACTAAAGTATTGCTTGTCCAGTGTGACCAGCATTCAAAATTGGCAGTACATAAAATATATTGAACATTAAACAGTACCTTGCCATAATTTATTGGGGAGTACGGTACAATCGATAAAATTTAAAAAAAAACAGTGAATAATAATTAAAAAAAAAAACAGTAAATAATAATTTAAAAAAAAACAGTGAATAATAATTTGAAAGTTCTTGGAACAGATTTAGCTAACTAAATTCATTAAAATTAGCGTTCACATTACCGAGTTCTGTCTGACTGAACATTTATTAAGCCGACGTAAATCTTCATGGAATAAACACGGATTTAATTTTCACCTTTATGATAATAACTTGATCATACGCATCTTATGGTTATTCAGTGCCATTTTTTATTTCTTTGAAAGGTCCCTCTGTTAAAACACCTATTCTAGGTGCGTTTCAGCCTCCTATCAAATTAAAAATATATATTTATGTATCTATAAAAAGTGTATTTACATTGGGTTTTTTGTTGCCCGTCTCACTAGGATATACCTGTGTCGAGACAGGCTACAAGTATATAAATGAATACCTTATTTAACAATAGTATTAAATTTAAAATACATATTAATTTGAATCGAAATTAAAACAGAAAGGTTGGTAAATCTTTCAAAGAGAGTTATCTTATGTTTGTTGGAGGAGATGAAATAAAGAAGTAAATTCTGTCTAATCTATTCTTGGAGTTAAATTTGACAGGATTCTATTATTTTCATTTATTTTAAGGTTAGGTCGTATGGGATTTCTGTCTATGTGTGATTTATTTTACAGATGTTTGTAATAGTGTGGCGTCCAGTACTTATAATCCATTTTTTCATATCTTGTTTGAATTTTGTCAAGGAATCAGTTTGTCTTATCGGAGCTGGTAGTGTATTGTATAGTTTGCAAGCTATGTATTTCGAGTGTCTTTGTCCAAAGGAGGTTTTGGAAAAAGGAGTTTGGAGGATTTCTTTGTTTATGGCTCGGGTATTGTGTATTGTTTGTGTAGCTTTGTAGTGTTTTGGTGTTTTAGTTTAAATTAACTAAGATGGATCTTGAGTAGAGCTGTTTTATAAGCTGACCAGCTTAACAACATAAAAACTGAAACGGACTTAGAATCTGCATTTAACTGGAACTTTCCAAGTCTAAAAAAAAAACCAAAATGCCGCTGAATGGCCATTTGGAAAAATAAAATACTGAGAAATTGAATGTGAAGTGAATTTCTAAGTTTTTTCTTTAAAATTCTCCAACTCTACATAGAGTTATCAAGTCCAATCGCTGAGAGCTCAATTGTTTCTCTTTTCATTGTAATCGACGTTTACGAAGAAGAGGAAGAGGTTACAAACGAATTATCTTTAGCATTCGATCTGATCAAACGCTTACACGGGTCGAAAATCGGCGTTTAGCGCGGACCGTTCGTGTGCAAAAATATCTAAATGGCACTAATCGTTGATTCGTTCTTCAAATGTAACGAATATTGAAACGACTCAACGTAAATGTCAAATTAATAGTCAATAATAAAAATAATAATGTTATCGTCGTCTAAGTTATGCTCACATCGGGCACCAAATTGTGCCCTTTTCGGTATGTTTTTTTACATTAACTCCAGAGTCCACACAGGAGGCCCTGAAGAAAATAATTTCTTTGTGTCAAGGGCCTAAATGATCTTTAATTTCGCTGTGCGGAGGGTCTTTTTGAGGAGAGGAAGGAGTGAACATGGGTCTTGAAGCGACCCATGTTATGGAGGGAGGAGATGTGTTATGCGTAGTTAAAATATCCACTCTGCAAATTTCAAATTAGTTCTCTATTTTTTCGTAGGTGTATATATATTATATTTAGCGATTTAGCAAGATCATCAATCATTCTCGAACGCCTTGCGCATGTAAAGGATTATGTTTAGTGGAGTAGCAGATGCCCGGGCAACATGGGCAATGGGTAGTAGCGTGGGGCTGATCCCTAAGGGCCTTACTCCAGACTGGTGAGCAAAATCATAACCCAAAATATATTTTTTATATAATATATTTTAAATTGTAGGAGACAGAAAAAAACTCTGATACTATAAACGCAAGTGCCGTATATTGCCAGTATGCAACAACGATGTGTTTTTTTATAACAATACCCACATGTATGTCTTATGGATGCTCCACTTGTGGCATTAAGGCGATGCACCACGTCGTGTAAAATTCGGGATCAGGCCGCTAACAATAACACTCCTTATGCAAATGGCGATAAGGTTTAAATTCCCGAAATTTTATTCACGAAAAAACGTCGCCAAACACCGTGTTTTTGTTTATTTTGCGAAGCTCAGGCACAAATATTAAATATTTTACGATCATTAATTTGATAAAGAATTTAATTTACTCGCAGTAATTAATTAAAGCATTTAAAATATTTCTAAGCATTTTCAAACCAAAATCACATAATTTCGCAATACTTAGTAGTGCATGGCCTTAAACATAATAATTTCATAATTTCGGTTGTTGGTGCATTGGTAAATACTCGTATATAACGTGAAATATTCTTGCGTAATGCGTGACATCATCTAAGTGCAATGAATTTTCTAAATTAGAACTACTTCTTAATTAATCTACCTAACAATCCACGTAAATAAAACTAAATGGATGACATTTGGACGACTAGATCACTCTGGATCAGTGATACAGTTAAACGGTGGTGAAAAGGTGGAAAGATTTAGATACCTCGGCAGTATTCTCATGGAGACTCTTGACACAGATGTAGAGTTTTTTTTTATTTAATTATTTTATACATTTTACAAATATAAGACAAAAAGTCCCGATAAACTACTTTTTAGCAGTTTGTCTAACTGGTGTAGAATTGCAACAGCAAGAACTGCATTCAGTAAAATGAAATCCCTCTTCTGCAATGACATTATCAATTTAAAAATAAGGCAGAGAATGTTAAGATGTCATGTGTGGTCGGTCTTGTTGTATGGATGTGAGACATGTACCTTGAAAGTAAATACCATGAACAGGTTAGAGGCTTTTAAAATGTGGTTTCACCGGAGAATGCTCAAGGTCCCATGGACTGACATGATCACCAACATATAAATTCTCAGGCGGGCTAGAGCAGATAGAGAACTGCTTACATTGATAAAAGTCAGGAAGATTTCGGATCTAGGTGACATATTTCGAGGGGAGAAGTATCACTTGCTCCAATTAATATTGAAAGGCAAGATAGAGGGTCGCCAAGGGCCTGGTAGGAGGTAAATGTTTTAGCTGCGAAATGTACGAGAGTGGACCGGCATTAGAAGTGTGGAGGAGCTATTCCGGATAGCTGTAGCGCAAGACAGAGAGACATTTTCCAGAGTGATCGCCAACGTCGGGGGACCTGATAGGGCACACCAAGAAGAAGAAGAATCATTATCAGGTATTATCGGATAAGCGATAAAGTTGGCACCAATATTATTTCATGGATTTATAATTCCTTAATAAAAATTCGAAATAGTTTTGTTTCAACGCTTGACAGATACTTAGATGAATTAATATGGAAAAGATAAGTTACTGTGAGGACGCGCGTTAATCCACTGTACTAGGTCCAGTGGACATACTTTAGCAGACCGTTCGTACATATATATTCTCTGAACGGCTATTATAAATTTTCTTGTATTTTTATATATGGTCCTTACATATGAAATTGGCGTTTTGTATGGGAGGAACATAAAGTCGATTTTTTTTAATATAATATATTTATTTAATCAAAGTTCGTACCATTGCCATCTATGCACTTTTGCCATCTCATAGGTAGTTCATCGATCCCTTTACTAAAAAAACCATTCGGACGGGAATCAATAAAATCTTTGAAGGCGGTTTGGACTGCCCCATCGGAGTTGAATTTTTTCCCTTGCAAGAAGTTATCCAAATTTCGAAAAAAATGGAAATCTGTTGGGGCAAGGTCCGGAGAGTACGGTGGATGTCTTAGACATTCCAATTGAAGCTCCTCTAATTTGGTAGCCATCTGTTGTGCAGTGTGTGGTCTAGCGTTCTAACGCGCGCTCGTTGATTTGCTTCACTCAATTCGTAAGGTACCCACCTTTCAAGCTTTTTCACCTTGCCAATTTGCTTCAAGTGGATTAAAACAGTTTTATTACTAACACCGCAGCCTGCAGCTAACTCGGACGTGGTTTGCGATGGATCCGCTTCCACAATAGCCTTCAATTCTTCATTATCAACTTTGGTCTCCGGCCGTCCACGGGGCTTGTTCTGCAGGTCGAAATTTCCAGAACGAAAACGTTGGAACCAAAAACGCACTGTGCTCTCTTTTGCGGCACCGTCGCCATACACATCATTAATCCTTCCAGCCGTTTCTGCAGCACTGGTGCCACGGTGGAACTCGTACTCGTAAATAACGCGATAATTCAAGTTTTCCATTTTGTAAACTAAGTGACGCAAAGAAAAAAAACAATTAAGGAAAAAACAAATGAATTATAATTTTCGAAACACAAATACATGAGTAAATAGCCGTAAGGACCTAATATTATCATTGGATAGAGTAACATTCGGTAGGCAAATGCCTTCTTTTAAAGGGTACCCAATGGTCCAGGGGCTATTGAACTAAAGGATTTATTGAACTATCCAAATAATTAATTGACATTGAAAGAATTTTATTAATTTACAAACGTTATGTACATACGAGTACATATATTATATGAATACGTCCCGGTTTAAATAACAATAATTAGTGGTGTCAATCAAAAGTCAAAAGAGGTGCGCATTATCACCCTTCTGTTTCATTCATTTATTTACATAATAACGCAAAGCTCATCCGTTAAGAGGAATGGGTGCTAGACATTTTTTTTACAAAACTTATTTTTTTGATTTTATGCCAAAATACCCAACAAAACTACATCTATTACTTTATTAATCAAAACGTACAGCGAATATCTACATGTACTACTTTATTTAGTTGTATTCTAAATTATGAACATAGGAAGTTGAATTATTCAATTTTTCATGATTTTAGAGGCAACTTTAGCAATTATTTATTAGGCAGATATGGGTACCGCCGCCCCGGGAACCATTTATTGGATAACCAACACTCTTGCTACAGGTCACTCCAAGTGGTTTGCTACGTTTGGTGACTTAGCAGAGGTGCCCGGTTCACGGAGCGAGGTTTGTCTAGGTCTTGGCGGCGGTTGCGTTTGCCCACCTACAGCACGGCGGGCCGGATCAGGAGAGAGTGGTTGAGGGAGTTTTTTTGACCTATCCAACCGGACTCTCTGGACCCATCGCCTTGCACCGCAGGAATGGATTCAGACGTCCGCCTTTCCTCGACACGCTGACCCCAATATACCCACCCACCCTTCATATATTTTCCTTCTCAGAACTTACTCTCCTTCTTTTCCCTAAAATGATCCTCCACAAACCATCCCCAAAGATGACATACGCCCAAAGAGAAATTATTTTCCTGAGGGCCACATATGTGGGGTTAATCTTACTAATATTATAAACGCGAAAGTTTGTATGGATGTATGTGTGTTGGTTACTCTTTCACGCAAAAACTACTGAATGGATTTTAATGAAACTTTACAATAATATAGCTTATACATCAGAATAACATACCTATAGGCTATGTATAATGTTAAGCTCTGGCGTAATGAAATTTGTATAAATTAAAATGTGTGTATTTCATATACTAAAAGTGATAATTCACCCTATTCCAAAGAAGGGTGACCGCTCCAACCCAGCCAACTACCGCCCCATAGCGATCACATCAGTTCTGTCTTTTTTTTTTTTTTTACATGAGCTCCACACAGGAGGCCCTGAGGAAAACAATTTCCCTCAGGGCCTATGTCATCTGGAGGGTTTGGAGGGTGTGGAGGGTTTTTTAAGGAAAGGAAGGAGAGGAGAGTTCTGGGAAGGAAAAGGGTTTAAGGGGTGGGTAGGAAACTGGGGTTCAGTGTGTCTTGGTCATCCGCCTCCAAGACCTAGACAAACCTCACCCCATGAACTCGGGCACCCCTGCTAAATCACCAAACGTAGCGAACCACTTGGGGTGACCTATGGCAAAGGTGTTGGTTATCCAATAAAGGTTCCCGGGGTGGCGGTACCCATTCCCGCCTCCCAAATTGTCTAAGGTAATGGAACGTGTGATCAACGACAAACTGCTCACATACCTCGAGAAGAACAAAATTATTAACGACCGTCAATACGGATTCCGGCGGAACCGCTCGTGCGGTGATCTTCTCGCGTATGTGACGCATGTTTGGGGGCGGTGCCTGGAACGTTTTGGTGAGTCCCAAACGGTTGCACTGGATATTTCCAAGGCCTTTGACCGGGTTTGGCACCGAGAGCTTGTCAACAAACTGCCTTCTTACGGTCTTCCCGCATCCTTGTGTACGTGGATTGCCGACTTTTTGAGGGAGAGGTCGATTCAGGCGGTTGCTGACGGTTTCACCTCTTCCTCGCATTCGATAAATGCTGGCGTCCCACAGGGATCGGATTAGGATTAGGGATTAATGACCTCTTGTCATGTGCACCGATTCATTGTTACACGGATGACAGTACAGTCCATGATAGCTTTTTGTTTGACAAGCCCCCAAAGGGCACATAAACTCCAATAGCTCGGAGGGCTTTGAAGCAAAGAATGGACGGTTACCTCGAGAGTGTTTTCTCTTGGGGTAAGAATAACCTCGTCGAAAACGTCTAAAGGGGATCGAAATGAAAATCTAGTCTCCTTCAACGGAAGCAACCTTCCGAACAGGACCTCCATCGATATGCTTGGTGTAACTCTAAGTGACCAGCTCAGGTACGGGGTCTCCATCGAAACCAGAGTTAAGTTAGCCTCTCAGAAACTGGGCGTACTGTACAGGGCCCGCAGATACTTTAATAGTACCCAACTGCTAACCCTGTACAAATCGCAAATGCGCCCCACGGTTGAATTCGGCAGCCACCTCTGTTCTGGAGCTCCAAAATACCTAAAAAAAAACCTTGACTCTGTGCAGAAACGGGCGATCTGTTTGATAGAGTCTCCCATCTTAACAGACGGACTGCAATCTTTAGAGCATAGGCGTCAGATGGGAATGCTGTCCTTGTTCTACCGGTATTACAATGGAAGATGCTCCGAGGAACTAGCATCATTGATCCCCTCGGCACCGGTGCATAGTCGGGAAACTCGTTCTTGAGTTCAACGGCTCGGCTGTGGAACGATTTGCCAGCCTCTGTGTTTCCTCCCTCCTACAACATGGGTCTCTTCAAGACCCATGTTCACTCCTTCCTTTCCTCAAAAAGACCCTCCACACAGCACCTACAAAGATGACATAGGCCCTGAGGGAAATTATTTTCCTTAGGGCCTCCTGTGTGGAGTTAATGTAAAAAAAAAAACGGCAGGGAGGAAAGGCAGGGGGGAAGAGAACGTGGGAGGTGGGAGGGGGAAGGCGGAAAAGGACATGCAGGAAGAATCAATTTATTTATTTGAATGGCATAGCAACATTAGCAACGCATGCCGGGAACCAGCTAGTTAAAAAAAGTAATAATAATTATTTTTTTATAAATAACTAGCAGACCCGGCCACACTTTAGTGTGGCTAACGAAACCTTTATAACCAACGCCATCTGTTAAATCAAATCCACACCGCCCTTTTGTCAGCCTGCTCCCCGTTGCCCGCTGTCGCTTGACCAGATATATTATGTATTTTAACCAATTTACACAAAACCTTGACAAATTATATACCTAAAAACCTTACTCATGAAGTATTCTATCTATTGAAAATCTGTTGCGTAGTTTAAAAGATTTATGCGCACATACAGATACAGCCTGAGCGACTTCATTTTATACTAAAGAAGAAGAAGATGTTGTTCTATTGACAGACACGTTGACAAAATGTAAAAAAAGCATTTTGACAGGCGTAAATTCAAATTACATTCGACTGAATTACGTTGGAACTTAAATTTGTCGTACTTGTGTAAATTAAAATTTCCTTAAAAGCTCATTTTTTCTTAAATTTTTCATTGTGTTAATACAATAGGTAGGACAGATTGTTTTTTATAATTATAATTAACTCACAAAAAATTGACTAATTTAACTCAAAAATGTATTTCTTTAACGGCCCATCACAATTCAAAACAAAAAAAGTGTAAAGTTTTAAACATCCCTACTAAACATTTACCAAAAAAATATTATTTCGGCGTCAAATCCAAATATAAGTTTCGTATAAAAAATGCCGCACACCGTTCCCCTTAAACGCAAAATCAACGTCGTCAACACAATAATATATTCTGAAATTTATTTGCTTAAATTTATTCCATTCCTAAATGATCCTATATTTCCGGAATAATCGGAAACGGTTCCTGATTTGTCCGACAAATAAATATTTTACTTTTGTCGAATTGTAAAGCCGGGTCCGCACAGTCGCAGTCGTCCAAAAATATAAAGGCACGTTCGCAGAGCAATCAATTCAGAGTTTATGTTTTAATTAAAATCTTCAGCTTGAGTGATCGAGCGGGTTCAGACGCGATTATTAAAAACCCTATCGCTTAATATCTGAAAAATTACGGCCATTGTAAAGCAATGATTGTCGAGTTTGCGTGAGGATTCGGGTCGAGGATTATTCAGCGGGTTTCCGGCGGTTTTCAGTTTTAATTGATGTACAGGATGGTGTTAAAATTCTCATACTTTTAACAATATTCCTTGAAGAGAGTAACTTGTGGTAGAGGTTGGGCTGGTTGAGAAAATTAAGGTATTCAATTCTCTTGGGTAACGTCGGTTAACATGAACTTATAGTGGACTCTAAAAACAGGGTTGGACCAGTGCAGAACGTAAACATGGACATTAAGGGCCAGTACTTTCTCAAATCTTGAACTTGAAACTAGAACTTTCAAAATTTATTTTCAAGCTCCGTGAAAGTTCTGTTGAAGTACCTGCTATAAAACTTGGCCTCCGTGGTCGAGAGGCAAGGCTCTCGACTAGCGATCCGGTTGATTTGTATTTTTACAATTTAAGCATTAAAATAATACAGTGTGTTAAGGGATGTACTTGACTTACTTTAACCAGTGATTCCTGACATTATTTGGAGTTAAAATGTAAATGAAATTTTGGTCTCCGGTGACTTTTTGGATGACTTTTTTTTTCTTAATTTTTTTCTTCAAAATCATCAAAAAAAAATCTTCTGCATGTCGTCACTGGTCACTCAGCCGAGTAACCGACCAACCCCTAAATCCGCCTCCAACTGTCCAACACCTACCATTTTTTTGTGTTTTTGTAGAAAACATTAAAAAAAAACACCAAAAATGTCACCAGAGACCAAAATTTTATTTACATTTTTTACTCCAAATAATGTCAGGAATCACTGGTTAAAGTAAGTCAAGTACGTCCCTTAACACCCTGTATAAGGCATATTTGCGGCACGTTCCCAAGTGGAAAATACTCTCAGTATCGCCCTGGTGTAAAACCACCATTCAGAATTGAAACGTTACTTAAAATGTTTGGTGACTAGATCTGAATGGTGACCGGACAACTCAGAATGAAACCAACTCAGAAGCACCCCAGAAAGGTCATTAAGAGTGATGATAAAAAATATAAAAAAATTGGTTAAATAGGTTAAGTTAGGTTAGGGTTACTGGCTATTTTAAAATTATTTTTTCATAGCTTTTAATGACCTTTTTGAGGTGTTTCTGAGTTGGTTTCATCTGAATAGCCAGGCACTTCCCATCTTCCTTTTCTCCGTCTCCTTCTCCTCTCAATCTACCTTCCGCCTCACAACATTCTCGCCAATTAGGTATGCCGTAGTCTTATTTACTCCAGACAGTTGAGAGCAGTTGGGACTCTTGTGCAATATTCACAAAAAAAAAAACATAATAAAAAAACTGGCCCGTGATGAAATAATATTAGAACTTGAATTTTAGCTTTGAAATTTGATGAATTTTTCACGTTCAACCGTCTCCCTTAAAGAGCAATTCGAAAAGATCAAATATGGCCTATCACCACCTTACCTACGTTTTCTGTAGAAATGTGATTTTTTGAAATAAAATAGATTCTTTGTTGCTAATTGATCCTTCGTTGCTTATTATGTCCCCTTAAATGTCGTGAAATCTTCAGTGCAGCATCAGTATCAGTTTTTTTGCAATGCGTATCAATGCGCATTTTCAGGCACCATCAGCATTAGTTTTTTTGCAATGCGTATCATTACGCATCTTCAGGCAGCATCAGTTTTTGTGCAATGCGTATCAATGCGCATCTTCAGGCACCATCAGCATTAGTTTTTTTGCAATGCGTAACAATGCGCATCTTCAGACACCATCAGCACTAGTTTTTTTGCAATACGTATCAATACGCATCTTCAGGCAGCATCAGCATCAGTTTTTTGCAATGCGTATCAATGCGCATCTTCAGGCACCATCAGCATTAGTTTTTTTTTTGCAATGCGAATCATTGCGCATCTTCAGGTAGCATCAGTTTTTTTGCAATGCGTATCAAGGCATTTCTTCAGGCACCATCAGCATCAGTTTTTTTGCAATGCGTAATATTTCTCGGCAGAAGCGTTTTTACATTAGTAGTTTCATCACTTTCTGAAGAAATTAGTGACAAAAATTACGTGGGTATGAATCTAATAAGGTATCATAAAACTAATGCATGCTTACTCTATGTTTACACTTTGGTTTCGTTATGTAAATTCGGCTTGTGTTGCCAGTCTTATTAGACCAATTAATAGAAACAATAAAAAAAACATGCTAAGTTTTTTAACCTCCTGAACCGCCTATTTACTATTGACGTTATGCGGTAGTAAGATCGTGGCGGTTTATTTTCTTGAGTAAGAACGATGAAATTTGAACTTTAAGTCATACTTTTTATATATAACCAGTGACTTAGCGACCGAAACGATAGTGAGGGCAGTCGCCCGATTCAGGCCATTTAAATGCACATAAAATAATTAATGTGTCATTTGCAAAACTTCAATCTGCGGCGCTTACACTCGGCATTTCTTAAATCGGTGAAATTTGATAAAAAAATCACCGTCGCAAAACGTATTATACAGCACCGTTAAGAAATAAAATTTCCCCAAAGAAGCTTTTATTTCCATTTCGCTGCGTCGCGTCGTTATTACTTTTATTGTGCATAATTTACATAATAAATTTGTCGTAAAATTTTGAAATGGGTTTTTTTAATACACATTTGAAACCTGTTGTAACTCTGGAATCTGATAGCTATTCCAAATGAAACTCCGGAATCGACAAAACACTTTTAATGCGATTTTACGATTGAAGCTTGGACGGCCAATTGGCCAATGTCCTAATTAGAAGGCGGTAGGAATAATTCTGAACGATGACCTAGAATGGCAATGGTATTTATAAACCTCTGTATTACCGGCAGTTCTCCATGACAGCTACAAGTGCCGTCTGTTTTGAGGAACACCTTCTAACTGTAATCTAAGATACATGTATCACAAAATTTTCATTGCAACAGTGCTACATTTCAGTTAACTATTTGGATTTTCGTTGCGTTAAGTATTACAAATATTTTTTTTTTCTCGATTGTTTTTGTATCAGGAATATTAATTTGTTTAACCCACATAGTAGTGACATCTTTCTCACATCATGAGGTGATCATCAAGTTTACACCATTCGTAATCCAGGAGAAGTTTGTTGGAAGGTATCGTAAAGAAAGACAATAGATCTCTTGACATTAAATCTAGCATCAATCATCATTGTTAAGAATAGTGACATCTATGACACACAATAGTGACATCTATGAGATAAATACTAAATACTGTAGTTAATCCCATTGGTTTAATTTTTCTTAGTTTATTAAAAGAGTATGAATGTTAGAGACCTCTGTAGGAATTTTATAGAAGCTAGTGTTACCGACCAACTAAATTAGAGCACGTGACCCAGTAGTTGTTTAGTACCATTATTTATTATTTATTATTCTTGTCTTTTTAACAGTCTGAAAGACGGTATTTTTACAGTTTTTAGCAGTATAAAAGGGGTGCTACTCAAATATTTCTCTCGCTCGCATTAACCGATACTTGGAGTATAGACCCCGTGTTGCCCAGGCGAGGTCCGGGCCAAAATTAGCTTCAAAAAGTGTTGATTTCATTGTTACTCAAAAGTGTTTGTAAATAAAACGACTCTTCAGTAAAAAAAAGTGTTTTACAATAAAAAGTCCACCACCCTAGATGATATTGAAGTGACTTTGACAATCATCAAACAGTATTAATAGACTAGGATCTGGGTGGTTGAATTTCAGAACCCGACTTCGGTTGCCAACGATGTCCGACATCACGCCTTACCCGTCTCACCATGTAAACATCCGAGTATGTGGATTTTCAGACAAAGCTTCCATCGTAGTTCGATTTCTAATTCAAGAATTCGTCACAAGATGATGCAACTTTCGTCGGCAAGACGCAAAGGGAAGTTCCCTTCCTAGGTATAAGTTCTACGAATTTGTGAACCACTCACAGATAAACAAACCATCAAAAAAAATTATTAATGTCCTTCATCTTGCCCAAGGTAGCCCGAACATCGGGCAAAAAAAAAAATCCATCAGGTGACATTACTACAGTTTGCAAGACAAAGGGGTTAATTTCTCCCTGTAACTTGCCAAAAACCAATATATAATAATACCTGGAGTATCACCCGGATTTCGGAAGATTGACAGTAATTCTCAGATATGTCAAGCGGCTGTATATTACATATGACGTCATCGTGCGTCCCGGTTACGGCAGTTACTTTTTTGCAATGACTTGCCATCACTGGTTGACACGTTGACACTGTTGACAGTAGATACGAGGATTTACGAAATGATCACCAACACTAACTTGACGAAGCCGAACCAAAAGCCGCCCGCAAGGTCTAGTAGTAAAAACCTGCGGAGCCGGTTTTTAACTGCTGGTGACAGTTATTTGGGGATAATCTGCATGCTTCGATTATTTCTTTTATTATAAAAATCGATTTTGTTTTCAAATATAAATACCTAACATAATTAATAACCACGCTAATTTTAGATATTCACAGGTTGAAGATCGTATTATTGAATTCCAATTTGAAAGAACGGAAGAAGTTACGAAAGCTGGGAGGGCTATTCAAAACAGTGGGTGTTAAAGTAGGTAGGTACTACGAGGGTATTTTAATAACCGTCACACCTGTTTCACCTTTCTTGGCCCGACGAAAAATCTGTCACTTTTGGATGGAGACCTCCTCAATCTATTTAACTAACACTCCCCTCTCCTCCAAGCTTCGTTCCGCGTGTTTCCGCGTAACTTGATTATTTGTCGATCCAGATGATGTTAGGAGATCTTGGGCCCTTTTGGGCGTCACTTACTAAGGAGATTTGTTCACCGTTTTCTGTTGTTTGTCCATTTGTTTTCGAGCGATGCACTTTTCCTGTGCAATTGGCGTAACAATTGCATGGCGTAATAGTTACAGAAATACGAGTACATTTATTATTTATTCATATATTTCCATAATAGGTGCTCGGTTTACAATCCAGTTGTTGTTCGTATAATACAGCGGTTACTCGGCCGAGTGACCAGTAATGACAAACGAAGGAAATATTTTTTGTTTGATTTTTTCTAAAAAAAAAATTGATGTCAAAATAGTCACCGGAGACCGAAATTCCATTATCATTTTTTACTTCAAATAATGTCAGAAATCACTGGTTAAATAAAGTAAGTCAGTTCGCCCTGAATTTTTTTTTTTTTTTTTAACATTAACTCCACACAGGAGGCCCTGAGGAAAATAATTTCCCTCAGGGCCTATGTCATCTGGGATGCTGTGTGGAGGGTCTTTTTGAGGAGAGGAAGGAATGAACATTGGTCTTGAAGAGACCCATGTTGTAGGAAGGAGGAA
Source organism: Limnephilus marmoratus (assembly GCA_917880885.1). NCBI lineage: Eukaryota > Metazoa > Arthropoda > Insecta > Trichoptera > Limnephilidae > Limnephilus > Limnephilus marmoratus. The sequence continues at coordinate 23,273,279 of OU862924.1, read as the reverse complement.
ACACAGAGGCCGGCAAATCATTCCACAGCCGAGCTGTTGAACACAAGAACGAGTCGAAGAAACGACCCGTTCTCATGTGACAAATGTCAACCGTGTACAAATGTTGGGCACGCGTTTGGCGTGTTTCCCGACTATGCACCGGTGCCGAAGGGATCAATGATGCTAGTTCCTCGGAGCATCTTCCATTGTAATACCGGTAGAACAAGGATAGCATTCCCACCTGACGCCTGTGCTCTAAAGATTGCAATCCGTCTGTTAGGATGGGAGAATCTATCAAACGGACCGCCCGTTTCTGCACAGAGTCTAGGGTATTTTTCAGGTATTTTGGAGCTCCAGACCAGAGATGGCTGCCAAATTCAACCGTGGGGCGTACTTGTGATTTGTACAAGGTTAGCAGTTGTGTACTATTAAAGTATCTGCGGGCCCTGTACAGTACGCCCAGTTTTTGGGAGGCTAGCTTTACTCTGGCTTCAATGGAGCCCCCATACCTGAGCTGGTCACTTAGGGTTACACCAAGCATATCAATGGAGGGCCTGTTCGGAAGATTGCTTCCGTTGAAAGAGACTAGATTTTCATTTCGATCCCTTTTGGACGTAATCAAACAAGATTGGGTCTTTGAAACATTAAATTCAACGAGATTATTTTTACTCCAAGAGAAAACACTCTCGAGGTAGCCGTCCATTCTTTGCTTCAAAGCCCTACGAGCTGTTGGAGTTTGTGAGCCCTTTGGGGGCTTGTCAAACAAAAAGCTATCATGAACTGTACTGTCATCCGCATAACAGTGAATTGGTGCACATGACAAAAGGTCGTTGATGTGCAACAAAAACAAAGTTCGAGACAGAACCGATCCCTGCGGGACGCCAGCATTTATCGAGTGTGAGGAAGAGGTGAAACCATCGACTACCGTCTGAATCGACCTCCCCCTCAAGAAGTCGGCAATCCACGTACACAAGGATGCGGGAAGTCCGTAAGAAAGCAGTTTGTTGACAAGTCCTCGGTGCCAAACCCGGTCAAAGGCCTTTGAGATGTCCAGTGCAACCGTTTGGGTCTCACCGAATATAAGGCTTCTGCAAATTATAATGTTTTATAAAAAAATAATCGTTATGTCATACCCGGTTTTCAGAGTTTCAAACTTAAATTGTCATTTTAAAAGTTAACATAAAATGTAAAAGAAACTTATCTTATGACCTTGTCCAATTTTTGGACAATTAGGTCGATATTTTAATACTACATGGGCAAAGATTGAAATAATTTTGAAAAAAATGGCTAAAATGTGTTTCACTCTTTGCTACATGTCTGATCTACACATTTAACCTGTAAGTTCACTGTTTGAAAGTTTTTTTCTGATCCAGCAGATGGATTTTCTACTTTAAAAAGATAAATTAAGATAAATATTAATTTTGGAAGAGGGAATGGGTACCGCCGCCCCGGGAACCTTTATTGGATAACCAACTCCTCTGCCATAGGTCACCCCAAGTGGTTCGCTACGTTTGGTGATTTAGCAGGGGTGCCCGGGTTCATGGGGTGAGGTTTGTGTAGGTCTTGAGGCGGATGACCAGGACACACTGAACCCCAGATTCCTACCCACCCCTTAAACCCTCTTCCTTCCACTCTCCCCTCCTTCATTTCCTTAAAAAAACCCTCCACAGAGCATCCCCAAAGATGACATAGGCCTCGAGGGAAATTATTTTCCTCAGGGCCTCCTGTGTGGAGCTCATGTAAGAAAAAAAAGGATTAAATTTACCAACTCGTAAATAATTGTCCATGTTTTAGAACTTTCTTATTTGATTTTGTTCGCTTTTCTGTAAGGCAATTTTTTTATACGCACGATTTCCTAACTCAGAAATATTATAATGTGCCCAATGTATCTTAGGGAACGTACCCAAACTACGTGACCAACTTTTTGCAATTTTTAACCCCCCCCCCCCCCCCCCCCCCGGTGACCAAAATCCTAAGGAACCCGCCGCTCATTTGTATGGAGCGTGACCTTTTGAAGACCCCCCCCCCCCCCCCTAAAAGTGTCACGTAGTATGGGTACGTTCCCTTAGTATCCTCTCATAATATTATACCTGCTCAAATCGTTATTAATTTGGTTTATTTTACTGATTTGCAACTTACCACTTACTTCAAATTTTCAAAATAAATTTGTTAAATACACAATGATATTAACTGTGTATAATACTAGTAGTGTGTAGGTCTGCTCTTAGGTTTATTTCGTTTCATTTCTTGTTTATTTATTATTTTATCAGACCTCTTATTATTAATAATGTACATTTTAAATCTTAACTGTGGGTGTAATTTTCAGTACAAATAGGACTCCTAAAAAGATAATGAAAGTAAATAAATAGTATTTATAGTTCAAGGTATTGGAGTAAAGCTCACAAGGGGATAAATTTGACTAAATAGCGCTACGTAAATTACCGTTATTATTATACGAAACATTAAATCCCCTTTTGTACATAAGGTACACAAGTAATATTCTGTAGTAATATTGTAATATCTTCTCGTGGCGTAGGTACTGACTTCACTGTGGCTATTTATTTTTTGGCATATTTACCATTTCATTAATCACTTTTATAATCTCACCACAAACTACTTTGCTTTATTTACATGCGTATATCTACGATGCTCGCTCATTTTCGTGTTAACTTTATTATTTATATAAACCTTTACGTACCGAAATCAGTGTTTTAATACCCTCATGGTAGCTTTCGTCAATCAAACTTAACAGTCGCTAAATTGAAATATGACTTAAAACGACAATATACCCTAAAATATATTCAGAATCTTAACGATGTAAGTAAAGAAGCCGTGTACACAAATTGCGACTCGCGACCCGTGTATTGGACGGACCTACTGCCGAATTTGCCCTATCAAAGAAAAGAAGAAGAAGACAAATATTGTGGGAATCTTAGCGACGTAAGTGAAGAAAGCGTGTAAACAAATATACGGGAAGCGTATTTACAAAACCTATACCGATTCAGTCCGGAAACGACAATTTACATTTTAAATATACCTCTATATTGGTTATTTTTTATCACATTGCAAAAAAAAAAATAGTTCTAAAATCTAAATAAAATAATCTTTCTGATGTGTATATTAGAAATTAATAATTTTATTTCTAAATATTTAAATTTTAATATTATTCCCATATATTGTAAATACACCTCTATATTGATAATTTTTTATCACTTTGCAAAAACAAAAATTGTTCTAAAATCTAGATAAAATAATCTTTCCAATGTGTATATTAGAAATTAATAATTTTATTTCTAAATATTTAAATTTTGATATTGAAAATTTAAAGCGACTGAAACGCGGTAGGGATTGTAAATTCGCCCCCGGGAACCTTTATTGGTCAACCAACACCTCTGCCATAGATCATCCCAAGTGGTTCGCTACGTTTGGTGATTTAGCAGTGGTGCCCGGGTTTGTGGGGTGAAGTTTGTCTAGGTCTTGGAGGTGGATGACCAAGACACACTGAACCCCAGATTCCTAACCACCCTTTAAACCCTTTTCCTTCCCAGAACTCTTCTCTTCTTCCTTTCCTTAAAAAAAACCTCCATACAGCATCCCTAAAGATGACATAGGCCCTGAGGGAAATTATTTTCCTCAGGGCCTCCTGTGTGGACACGTGTAAAAAAAAAAAAAATGGACTAACGTGCGGTCGAATTCGCCCTAGCAGGCCTGGAGATTCGACCTTTCCGCCGCGTTCATTTTAATTAATTCTGAAGAACGTGTTACTAATATTTAAAATGTGTCGCCACTCTCACTCCCGAAGTTATTAATTCATCGTCTAGAAAAATAAAATCTCGTGCTTATCTTAATGGTAAGGTATTGTTTTTATTAATCTTAAATACGATGAACTTACGTCCCCAGTGTTCTGTTGGAATTAAAAATTTATTATAGTTACGAATTCGCTGGAAATGATTAAATTGCGAGTTTAAAGAAAAAAAAAATATTAGGGTTGTGTATCGCCTAAATCGCAAAACCTCTATGTCAATATTGGATCTGTTCGTTATTTCCACTCAGCTATAGGTACCAATGCTATGTTTTGGTTAAGACTTTTTTTAATAGATTATCTCAGCTACGTGTTGAACAAGTTGGTGTTAATTAACCGACAGTTTTTTTTCGTCTACTACACTACTGGAAATGGAATTTAGTAATCCTCCGCAAAAGAGGGTAACAAATGCTCTTTATTTTAACCAAGCGATCGCTGAGCGACCACGACCAGTGATTTTCATGACCAACTTAAGAAAATAGTTTTTATTTTAGTGTTGAGTCGTTTTGCTCTTCCTTGAGACAATATTTTTGACTTCATTGTATTGGCCACCATTGCAGATTTCATGGATAAATCAAGGATAGTATTTACGAGCAAGCTCGTTAAATTGGACAAATACGTAGTATGGAAGCGTATCCGAAATGTTTGTCATTCCCTCAAAATGTGTTGGTATTACATAAAACCCATCGGCTTCAAATAAAACTTGAGTTTCACTCTATTGATCGAAATGAAAATCTAGTCTCCTTCAACGGAAGCAATCTTCCGAACAGGCCCTCCATTGATATGCTTGTTGTAACTCTATGTGACCAGCTCAGATATGGGGGCTCCATCGAAGCCAGAGTAAAGTTAGCCTCCCGAAAACTGGGCGTACTGTACAGGGCCGCAGATACTTTAATAGTACACAACTGCTAACCCTGTACAAATCATCACAAGCGCGTCCCACGGTTGAATTTGGCAGCCACCTCTGGTCTGGAGGTCCAAAATACCAAAAATACCCTCGACTCTGTGCAGAAACGGGCGGTCTGTTTGATAGATTATCCCATCTTAACAGACGGATTGCAATCTTTAGAGCACAGGCGTCGGGTGGGAATGCTATCCTTGTTCTACCGGTATTGCAATGGAAGATGCTCCGAGGAAACAGCGTCATTGATCCCTTCGGCACCAGTGCGTAGTTGGGAAACACGCCAAACGCGTGCCCAACATATGTACACGGTTGAAACAAGAGAACGGGTCGCTTCTTCGACTCGTTCTTTTGTTCAACAGCTCGGCTGTGGAACGATTTGCCGGCTTCTGTGTTTCCTCCTACCTACAACATGGGTCTCTTTAAGACCAATGTTCATTCCTTCCCCTCCTCAAAAAGACCCTCCACACAGCATCTCAGATGACATAGGCCCTGAGAGAAATAATTTTCCTCGGGCCTCCTGTGTGGAGTTAATGTATTAAAAAATTTCGCTGAGGAACGTCAGTGTAGTCACCTTAGGGAACGTACCCATACTACGTGACCAACTTTTTGCAATTTTAACCCCCCCCCCCCCCCCCCCCCCCGGTGACCAAAATCCTAAGCAACCCGCCGCTCATTTGTATGGAGCGTGACATTTTGAAGACCCCTTGTGGGTACGTTCCCTTATCCATCCCATGCTTCTCCCAGATCGACCATTTTTTATAAATCGCTTTGCTTTACGGTCTGCGCAGAACAAAGGCATTTCAAAATTCCATCAAAGAAATTGTTTGAATTTTCTATTTCTTTGTAATAAACATGTAAAGGGCTCAACGGTAAAATGGTTGATGTACATTTTGCGAAATAGAACTATAAATATTATATTTTTGAAACCACGCGGACACATTTTAAAAAATAAAAAATTTATACGATCACGAGCTTTATAAAAATATTATAAAAAGGTTTTAAAAATCGCGGTTTGACTAAGAGTAGAAATACACTCACTGTTCTTGTTTAAAGTAGAAAATTCTACTGAACCTGTTCTTCATTTTTGAATCACTCTACCATATTTTTGAAAATAGCAGATAATACCTACATTTATTTGTACAGAATATTCCAAATCAAAAAAGTCGTGCATCCGACAGCTGCTCGAAATGATAGTATTTTTTACAGGAAAGAAAAATCAATATACGGATCGAAAAGCATTATACAGACTGCAGTACATATTTTATCTGAAATAGTTTATTACGTTGTTTTATACAACAATGGCAAATAATGAGGAGAAAAACGTGGTAATAAAACATGAATATAAATATGAATTTATTTATTATATTGCCTTACATAAATGTATATTTCAAAAGGTGATATTTTTGTTCAAAATGAGGTATAGGTAAAAAATATCAGTAAAACATAAACAGATAGTTATTAGGTTGAGAGTTAACCTGTTGAATGATAACGTGCAACCACATAGCGTATGATCTACACATTTGACTGTTGTAATCTCTCTCTCTGGTTTCAATCCTGGGACTGGTTTGCAGCAATTTCTTCTATTCTTCTCTTCCATTCTTCCCTGTCTTGTGCGGCTCTTTTGAAGTCTGCATATGATGAGCAGCGCACGTCCACCAGCAGGTCCTCCAGGTACTCTCGGCGTGGGCGTCCCCTAGAGTTTGTCCCCTCGGTCATACCCTCCATTATGGCATGCAAGAGGCCTTCTTATCGTATTCCATGGCCGATCCATCTTGCACGCCTTTCGGACAAGGTCCTGAGCAGCATTCGTGCAAAGCATTCTTCAAAACAATGAAGGTAAATAAAGACAAAACAAAGCTGCTGACTGTAGGCCGAACGCAACATCAGATGAGAGTAGAGATGTCAGGAGTTCCACTAAAGGACACCAAGGAGTTTGTCTCGGGACAAAATAACATGGGACCATGGACATATGAATATATCTGGACCTGCCCTAAGTGATAAAAGCGTATTATTTCCCCCTCCCCATAACGGTTCCATGGAGCCAGCTCGGCTTACGAGAGCCTCACTTGAATCTAAAAAATGTGACGTCATCATTCTTGTCTTGACCAGCGCGGACTTACATTTAACATTTAACGAACAAATTTGAGAGCTTGTGCTATACGTTGTACCCTAGTATATGTGTATATAGCGAATGTGGGCGTTTCTCCAGTGAGCTCGTCGCTGGTTACAGGGAAAAGTAAATTATGAAACATTTGTAAAAGTGTCTTAACTAAATATGGCAACAAAATATTCCTCCGTGAAAAGGGGAGAAGTTTACTTTGCGCATTTGGACTACGCAAATATGTTAATAACGTGGCGGGCAATTCGCGCTCCCATGTAAAAAGGTCTATTCATTCAAAAGCAGATTTTGCTTTTAAGAACTAAATGGTGATATTATAATGCGAGATGCCTATATACTGTCAGATTGATTTTTTTATACGAATCACAGCCATCTTTCCACTCTTCGCCCTTCATAGTTTGGTTTTACCCCTCATCTGTATCTTCTCGTCTATTCGTTTGGATGTCTATGCATGGGACGGTCGGTCTAAGAGCGAGGTCGACAGCCGTATACACCAGGCTAGGCTTGCATTCATGAAAAGGTCGAAAATAACAGAATCGAATAATATAGACCTAAAATTGAGAATACTCCTCATCTCTTATAATATTTCAAAGTATAATATTTTCGCTTTAAACATATTTATTTAAATTGGTCAGTGCCACCATTATTAAACTAATTGCCTCATTTATCCAACCCCAACTCGCGGCGTCGTAATTATTAGATTATTCGTGATTTTTTTGTTATTCCTCACTATTTACAAAACCTTAATTCTCTCGGTCTGTTTTTTTACATCTCGTTTACAAAGCTGTGAAGAATATTTATGGGACGTTAACAAATGTTCGCGATCTTTTAATCTCCCCATTAGGTTGTATTTTAATGGAACTTTGAGTGAACATATTTACTCTGTTATGGAATCAGCAATATGGAAATCATTTCAATGTCCCGGGGCGTTATTCAGCGGCGAAGCCTTTTTCAAACACGGCCCTTTGTTCAATATTATAATTAAGAGCAAACACTTCGTTCATAATAAATATAAAATACACATTCTGTTCGTTAAATCATGTTTGATCGCGAAATTCACGTAGTATGTTCGGGGCCCGATTAATTCTCAGGCTTACTGGGTTAAAGCCTGGGACGCAAGATTTTTGGTGGGCGCATCTCGGGTGGGCGCTTACAATTTTTTTCCTTTCTTGGTGCAGTGATTTGCGACCCATAATGTAATTTACCCGTAACGGGCAATTGGGACGATGGAACCCCCCCCCCCTCGCCTTTTTACCACAAACGAACCTCTCCCCTTCCTGGAACAGGTGTTAATAGCAAAATGTATGTAGGAGTGGAGACTTGATATATTGTTCTAATTTTGTTTTCATTAATGTGGGGTTAACTTTTTCTGTGTAGGCGGGTTATTTTATCGTTCTTGTTAGTTAAGATTTTATCTAAATAATTTGGAATAGGACATAGTACAGTCGTAGGACGTCACAAATTGTAAGTCTAGAATTAATAAAGGTGCATAATAAAAATAAATAAAAATGAATGTACAATACTGTTCTAGGTTTATCATTGTTATTTTTCTAAGTTTGTCATTGTTATTTTGCTAACTTTCTTTCCGTGATCACATTAATAATATAATAAATAAATCACTTAAACTACTCGGCTTCATTCATAGAATTACCTCTGACTTCAAACATGTAAGTACACATAAAACTCTTTACTGTTCGCTGGTTCGCCCTCACCTTGAATATGCTAGTGTCATTTGGTCTCCTTTCTATGCTGTCCACATTTGTCACATCGAATCCGTACAACATCGTTTCCTGAGAGGAATTGCTTGGAGGTTGGGTCTTGAAAGAGGCAAGTACTCATATGATGAAATTGAACACATTTTAAACATTTCTTCTTTAGAAAAACGTAGAAAGGACTCTGATCTAATTTGCGTATTTAAAATTATCAACATTATCAACAGTATTACTGATACACCTGCATTGTTACAACTCATCCAGTTTATCATCCCTTCCCGTAGACTCCGAAATAATGAATTGCTGTTCCTCAATCAACATTCTTCTAATTATGGATACCATTCTCCCTTATCCAGAATGTCGAAACTTGTCAACGCAAGTCAAAGCATTGATTTTTTTGGTGTAAAACTAAATGACTTTCGGCAGTCGATACGCAATATTTAAATGCATCTTCATGCTTTGACTTGTAGTGTCTTCTATATGTACTTTGTAAATTTTATATTGTCATTGCTATTAATTTATATGTGCTCTCGCTTCACCCTGTTTTTTTTATTCGTGTTATTATTACGTTTTTAATGGACTGTTGTCCGTAAATTAATAAATAAATTAATTGTCGGTTAGTCTAGATATTTAGGTAGAAAACGGACACCAATGCCCCCGAAAGGTTCAGGGTATGTAAATCACTAGGCAGACCGTGCCCGGGATTTATGGCAGTCATGCAAATGTTTCTTGTGCAATGATAGAGGACTTATCTAGCAGAGGACTGAACTCGCGATGCCTGGGTGGGAATCCAAAGCTTTGGTCCATTCTGTTACTAACTGATATATTTTAAAGGTGTCTGTTTTAACAATACTAAATGATTTCCATTTAAGAAAATACTAGAGGATTTCCGTCAAAATATTGTTTCTATACTGACTTTCCGAAAAAACAAATTACTAATAGGCATTTGCCCTCAGAAGCAGAATTTTTTTCTGAACTAGGCGCTTTTTCCGTGTCTTTCTGAATGTAGTGATTTAAAATACATTTCATTAATCCACACCGCATTGGTAGGTATCCCAATTAGGAATACCTACCATGGATTTTTTTGTTTTTGTTTTGACATTTTCATGAGATGTCTGATTAAGGCTCAGCAACCGGGCCCGAAAAGAAGAAGATGGAGAGATACGAAATTACGAATGTTAGAGGAGAGCGCTAACATTTACAGCGACAAAATCGATGCGAAAATTGCAAAAATGTTTGATAAAACACGACTCGTTTAAAATAGAGCAAAAATCTCGCGGGCATTGTTTTAATCAGCATTTAAAGAAACATTGTGATTTTTTTCATACATATAACTTGTAAAATAACTGAAACAAACGTGTTTGTAATAATTTTTGCAGCATACTTTGCGATTTTTTTCTATCGAGGGAATTTTGTATAATTTGCGTTACGGCGCGGGCAATGTCTAGATATTATCTTCAAGCATAACATATATATTTTTAGGAGCTTTAAAACTTAACGTGTTTAAGGGAGATATGTAAGAAATCGGTAGTAATTCGGGTAGCGGGCCCTTAATGGGGAGGGGGAGCTATCACCATGCAATCTGAGGCGACTGGAACCATTAAACGGACCGTGCGAATGTACTATGTGGAAATACCCACAGCAAAGATTGTTCTTGAATAACTTAGATTTACTCAAAGGAGGTTTTTGAAGGTTAAAACTTATTAGTTAACCTTAAATTATATTTCAGATACTTTATTCACTTATTTACATACCCACAAACATTTAATATGTTATACGTACCATAGACATTCTATAAATACTTTACTTACTCGTATTAGTGAGGCATTTCGGCAAGTTATTTTTTTTTTATATTTAATCTTTAAGTAAACATAGATCTTTTTCGTTCAGCCATAGGGACGATAATGCTATGCAGAAAATTTGTTCTAATGCTTCTTTAATTATACGTTTCCCTATTTTGTGGTTGCCATTGCACGTATTCTTCAATAAACGCAAAAAAGCAAGTGTTCCTTTTTACCTGCAATGCGGGGTGTTTAGGGACGCCTTTGGGGTGATTAGGGACGCCTATTGGGTCATTGGAGAAGTTTTTGGGATCATTGGGTACATCTTTATGGGTGAATATGAATTTAATAATTAGTTAACATGAATTAAAACCTTAAAAGAATTATAATGTTTTGGATCAATAAGTAGGTACCTACGCTAATCTTATCTTAAAACTAAACTTCATAACATTTGGTACAAATAAATTCACAACTTAAAGCATCAGTAGCACAAGTAGGGCAAGCAAAATTTTTGCACACAATGCATTTTATCCATCCAATAGAGGTCCATTATATCCTAATAGAGGTATAGTGTCGTTTGGTGAAAGATCACCGTACAAGGTTAAAAACAACGACCTTCTTTTAAGGGTAAGTTTACATTAATTAAGGAGCCATTGACGAACTATCTAGTACTGAGCCTTCTTCTTCCTTGCACTGTCTCAACTCATCGCCGAGGTAGGCTGTTGGGGTCGGCTCTTCTCTTTCTGAGGCTATATTTTCTTCGGTTCTAGGCATCGCTTTCATCCAGGCCTTTCCTATGTAATATTTTGAAGCATTGAGTCATCCAAGCATTCTTTGGTCTTCCTCTGGATGACTGTCGATGATGCTCCTTAGATATTGCCTGCTTCACTGCGTGATCTGGTGGTCTCCATCTTAAGTGCCCATACCATCTCAACTGTCGTTCCTCCAGCTTTCTTTTTTATGTCCGTGACAACCAGTCTACCACGAAGTCTTTAGACAACAAACATAATAAGTAATAATTTAAGTAATGATAAGTCAAAGCTTTGTGGACACCGTGCGGGTCATTAAATCATCAAATCATCAAAGCGTCAAATCATCAAACCATCAAATCATCAAAGCGTCAAATCATCAAACCATCAAATTCCAATCAAATCATCAAATCATCAAAGCGTCAAATCATCAAACCATCAAATCATCAAATCGTCAAATCATCAAACCATCAAATCATCAAAGCGTCAAATCATCAAACCATCAAATCATCAAATCATCAAATCATCAAAGCGTCAAATCATCAAACCATCAAATAATCAAATCATCAAAGCGTCAAATCATCAAACCAACAAATTATCAAAGCGTCAAATCATCAAACCATCAAATAATCAAATCATCAAAGCGTCAAATCATCAAACCATCAAATAATCAAATCATCAAAGCGTCAAATCATCAAACCATCAAATCATCAAAGCGTCAAATCATCAAACCATCAAATCATCAAAGCGTCAAATCATCAAAGCGTCAAATCATCAAACCATCAAATCATCAAGTCATCAAAGCGTCAAATCATTGAACCATCAAATCATCAAATCATCAAAGCATCAAATCATCAAACCATCAAATCATCAAATCATCAATGCGTCAAATCATCAAACCATCAAATCATCAAATCATCAATGCGTCAAATCATCAAATCATCAATGCGTCAAATCTTTAAATTATAAAATCATCAAATTACGACATATTAATCATCATCGTCAAAGCTCCAAAAAGAACATCAATAGTAATTTGTACTCGTATGTGGGTAAGTTGCAACTTTATACATCTGCTATTTTTTGTTTCTTTTTAGGTGAAAAGGTACCTAATCATTTTTATCCGTTGTGAAACTAGTTAGGTAAATTCTAAAATTATGAAAAACACGTTATTCATAATAGCTAATGACTTTACCAATTTATGAAAGTCAAGTCTTAGACAAGAAATGTTTTCAATCAGCTATAGGAAGATTGGTGGAACCAAAGCATATAATCCAGCTAGGTACTAAGTGCGAAGATCGCGTATTCTGCGTATCATGACTTATAATGTAGTACCACACCAAAGCTTGAATATAGTACCACATGAACTTACAAAGGCTGATAAAATGCTCTAAAAGATTCATTCTAAATTCAGAGCGACACCCGAAATTCATTTTTCGCAAAGTCATTTCCATAAATAGATAGTTCAGTTGAAATTCTTACTTTAGGGTTGGCCTTTAGTAAATTCAATAAAAAAGCGGTTTTCTCAAAATTTGATTTTCTTTCATGATTTTTTTTAAATTTTGACAATTTATTCCAAATGTGTTGGCATTTCTTTAAGTCTTATAGGTAGAACTGTTCAAAATTGTTTAAAGCACGAAAGAAATTAGATCCATGAGACGAATTTGTGGTAAAACAATGAAGGTATAACCGTGTGAAAAAGATTCGGAAAGAATGCAAGGCTGATGTAATCGTAATAATTAGATGGTTTGGGCGTGTAGTAGAACGTATGATGGTAGAAAGGAGTGTAAGGGGAATAAATGTTAATACCATTCAAAAACACATTAAAAATCACAGTAAATCGCAGGCAAAAATACATGTTACCATTTCCCATTTGTAAAAAAACTTTGGGTCAACAAAACTACAAATACTTGGGAACAAATTTCTTTAATAAATTACCAGAAAATATAAGATCCCTTAAGGACAGTTTCAAAAATTTCAAAACACAATTAAAAAAAATACACTGAAAACCCTTAACTAAAAAAATAAATAAATAATAATAAAAAAAATATATGTATACATATCTCTCTCTTATTCTTTATATAAACTAAATTTCAAAAAACAAAAAAAAATCTAAATAACCTAACAAATAATACTTCCTCCCGTACACACAAGCATTTGCTTATTATGGGAGAATATTTTTAAAAAAAATATGTATATTTGTATTAATAATAATTGATACTTTCATTATATTTATGTATCTATTGTATGTATTGTAACATAAAAAAAAAAAAATTCAAAAAAAAAAAAAATGACGCCAACGTGAATGATGGAATTAGTCAGGGTTGTCCGTGGAAGACATAGCACAATCAAGTGACCAACCATTAAAATATGAAATCAAGAGTCAGAACAACATAAATGAATAGAGTGAATGTGACAATGTTAACAACGCAAGGAGTGTGTGCCAAAACCGATTAGTTTGGCGGTTCATCCTATCTGCCTACCTCTGCGGCGAAAGGGCGTGATGATTAGTTAGCTAGTTAGATGCTATTTCTGGTTTTGTAAGAAGCTTTTGAGTTGATATTTAGCAAGCACGTTTCGCAGGCTGGCTTTTTATGATATTATCTCCACAGGAGGCTTGAGAAAAAAATTACACTCGTGCCTAGACTAGAGACTAGAGAAGTCAAAGGGTCTCCCTTAACCGGCCTTTCCCAATACGCCGTCAAGACCTGTATCATCCCATGTACCGGGCACCCCTGTAATTCAGCAAACTTAGCGAACCACTTGGGTTGTTATTATCCAATGACTGGTTCCCTGGGCGGTGGTACCCATTACTCCTAAAATAAAATATCGACTTTAAAAATGCAAATATTGTACTTAGAGTCCCCATCAGAAACCCTACAGACTATGTTTTTAAAGCGCTGAATATAATGTCACTGAAACAATTATATACAAAAGATATTCTAATGTACGCATTAAAAAACCAGGATAACTTTACACAGACAAACTCGGGCCGATTCACAAGATCTACATTACAATATACATTCCACCAACCTACAAATAAAACGACTTTTGAACAAAGGAATATGCAATACTTCTCTATAAAATTATTTAATTTACTCCCTCTTGCAATAAAAACTATTAGAAAAATAACCGACTTCAAAAGAAGCATAAAAATATGGATTATGGACATGGGAAGGAAGAATATAGATACAATTTTGCAACCTAACAAAGATTAATTCTTGTATTGTACTTTCTTTTAGATTTAACTTTATAATTTTACTCTGTAATATTTTAACATAGGTATTTACTTATATTTTAAACAAGAAAACTTGTACAATGTGTCGTAAGAACGGGGTACCCCAGTAAGGAAACATTTTTCTCTAAAAAACTGTAAAACAAAGAAAAAAAATTATTATATATATTCCACAAAACCTCTTTTAATCTAACTAACCAATACCACTTACATAAAACCTTAGTTTTAAGTTATTGTCCAGTTTTTCACGAATGTTATTCACGTTGATATTTCAAAAAGAAAATGATGGGTTTATTACGAAGTCGTTGTTTGTTTATAACTGAATTCTAGGATCAAAAATAATTGAGATATTATGAGAGTTTAGATACAGGTATTTATTTATTTCTTTTTTTTACCTGTATCTAAACTCTCATAATATCTCAATTATTTTTGATCCTAGAATTCAGTAATAAACAAACAACGACTTCGTAATAAACCCATCATTTTCTTGTCGGAATCCAAACACATAAATTCTTAATCCTTTCTTCCTAAAGTCCAACACCAGGCCTGTTACCACTAGGGACATTCCTCTTCCACTCCCGCACTTCTGTGTCCTTAATCCTAAAAGGATTCGGACAGTTAGTAGAATTAATTTTATTACCACGAAAATACGATCCGGGCTCCTTGCTTACTAACTAAACCTTCCAAGAATTAATTTACTATTTAAAACGTTTCTCCGTATAAATAAGGTCTCATTTAAATACTAAATTCTGGTCTCCTTACTTAAAATATAATAAAAATTATATTATTGTAGAAAGCAATCACTTTGTGGTTTGACATATTTAATAAAATAAAATACTTTTTTGTTTAAAACCACGAGATTTATTAATTTATGAACCGACCGGTTTGGCTTTATTGGTACCGGTTGATACCGGTTGGTTCATAAATTAATAAATCTCGTGGTTTTAAACATAAAAGTATTTTATTTTATTAAATAAAAATTATCTTCACCATAAAATGTTTTTATTTTACTAATAGTGGAAAAAGAGAATAAAATCCCGCAAATAATAATAATAATATCTTTATTCATTGAAATTGACAACATTATAACTAAAAAAATTACACTTCAATGTAGTTTATAAATAGATTACATCAATCGGTACAAAAAAATTAACAAATAGAAAGTAATGTAAGAACGGTTGCACAGAAGTAGCATAATTATACAATATTTTTAGTTGTGCATAGCCTGCCTCACTAGGTGAACCTGTATTGAGGCAGAATTTTTTGTAAATTTTTTCTCGCAATTTTATCTATAGTTTTTTTTTAAATGTATAATGTAGGTTTTACAGCAAAAACTTTATTTTAGTTTACATTATTGTTTGCATGTACACAATACAAAAACTGCAAGGTTATTACTACAATAACAACTGTCAATCTATTGCATAAGTCGTTGGATTTTCTAAAGTATGGTTGATGCGGTTCCGTGCCAACTCAGAGTCAACTAAACTCAGCACCTCTTTAAAAAGTCATTAAAAGCTACAATAAAAAAAAATACAGACAAATACTTAAAAGTAGTTTATTGGGACGTTTCTCTTTTCCCGCATTATTTTATTTCCTATTGTATTGTATTATTTTGTTTTTCTCTTTAATAAAAATTTCAAAAAATTAGAGTATGCAATTCACACGCGGTAGAGGTGAAACCTTCAGAAACTAAAGTAGACAAGAGTGGAGAGGCTACGAAGCACCGCACATAGAGAAGACAGATAGGCTACGAAAAACCGCATAAAGAGGAGACCGAATATACTATCTCATTTTCTCGCAGGCTAAATCTTACAGGTGTAGATATGTGGTTCTCTTTTTAGTGTCACCGTTTTTCCTTTCATCTAGAGAAAATTACGTTTTAGACATTTGTATTTTAAATATACTTTAGTATTTAAAAATTGCCATATTTTAAGCTTCAAACACGAAAAAAAATTAAAAACAAGCTTACCTAAAACATTTTCGTTATTTGTTTTTGGGGCGTTATGTCGTGTTGCGCTACCTCCTTCTTTAGCCAACGTTTCGGACGGCGTTGCAGTGTCCATCATCAGGGCAGATCCGGCAGATCCGGTAGATGTGATCCGGATCTGCCCTGATGATAGACACTGCAGCGCTGTCCGAATCGTTGGCTAAAGGAGGTAGCGCAACACGGCATAACACCCCAAAAACAAATAACGAGAATACTTTTGACCGTGAAAATCTTAAAACGTATCTTACCTAAAACAATTTTAATTTAAATGTAGAGAAGGATAAAATAAAATTAAAAAATAGAGTCATTTTATTAAATTAATTTGGAAGAAAACTGTGGCTTTACTTTTTTCTCGTTCGTTCAATAAAAATTATAACTATTATTCCCAGAGGGTACCTGAAAAAATCTGTCATTTTGGATTCATTTTTGCACAATTTAAACGTTGAATTCTCGAATTTGGTATTTATTTACATACGCAAAGCCATTTATGTTATTAAATAAGATTCCTTTTATGGGAGTTTTATTAAACTCAAGCGGATAAAAAATAATTTTATAGAAATAACCTTTATTTTTATGTTAATTAAATTGATAACGTGACATTATTAAAGCACTAAAATTGACGAAAAGAACACAAATAAAATTAATGACCGACTGAAGGTTCGGTTTCGGTTTCGGCAAAAAAATCTAGTTTCGGCATCAGTATCAGTTTCGGCAGATTTTCTGCCGAACCTTCGGCCGCACCGAAACTCTGCAAAAGACCACAATCAATGGTAAATTTAGTCTTAAGAATGTTGTGTTTGTAAACGCAATTTAAATTAAAATACTCAATTAACGAGGTCCTTCCTTTATAATGTACATAAGTGTTGATTATTAACTAATTTTTGTTCCAAAAAGTAGTTAACTTGTTTGTTAATTTTTAGTTATATAAAAAAAATAAAAAAATCACATACTTTAATTATTGTTTTTTTTTCATTTAACACATGTTTGTATAAGTGTAAAAAATAAGGCAAATTTCAGTAAAGATAGATTTTTAACATGTCTAAAAAAGTTTCGGTTTCGGTTTCGGCCGAAACTGAGACAGCTACCGAAGATTTGGTTTCGGTTTCGGTAGATAGTCCTGTTTCGGTCGGAAACTAGGTACTAATAATATTAATTATGTTGAATTATACCAAAATAATAATGAATTGGTCATTACAACGGAAATCATGTTCAAAAACATTAAATACGTGCGCACATGTCGTAACTGAAAATTTGCCGCGAATGAATGAAAAACATGGCGGCCGCGCATGCGCAGATTCACCGAAGTCCAGTGTGGCTAACAGAAAAATTCCGTTTTGTAGTTAGCAACCTTCTAAAAAATAAAATATACGATATTTAGACGGTGTGAAACAAAAACACCGTTTAACAGTCGTTAAGTGTTTTTTTTATTAGTAAGGCTGTACGTGTATGAAATCATTTGAAAGATTTCAAAATTTTTTAGGAACGCTGCGAACTTGCGCGTCAACCCAAGACGCTCCTGAAACATACAACTTTAAATAATTAACCGTGTTTAAACAGAAATATTGTCTCCTTTAATTTCATACAAACGCACACGCAGTTAATTAATTCACAATAAACAGGTTGGCGCTACTAGACAATGGTAAAAGCTGGTTTACGGATGTTTTACCCGTTTCATTACTTAACTGAATACTTAAAATCCCAACGCGATAATGCAGGTAGCTAGAAATTGTGTTCCATTTAACCCCGGGCTTATGCCGTAAGTACTTTGTGATAAAAAGGATAGCACAGTGGGTAATATTAAATTATAATTAGGATTTATAATATTATGTTTTGTTTAAATTGGGCTTTATTATTTCCAAATCGTTATAATGGGTACGCAGGTACGTCCGTTGAAGGCTACGCAGGTATTATGTAGGTAAGTTATTATTAGGTAAATACACAATAAAGCTTTGGGTACGGAAACATAGTAATCCAATATTAAGGAGAAAGCTTTATAACTGAGAGTACACAGTATACATGGTGTCTCAAAAATAAATTTTATCCATTGGAGGGCTTATGGGTTGACTTTAAAAAATAGTTATATTTCGAGAAATAGGCACTTTCATGAATTTCGTGAAAATCGACATCTTAGATCGGTATCACATCATGTTGGCTACATAAAAAGGGGCATTTGGAGATTTGCGCAAGCACGGCGCGCGGCCATATTTTTCTTTCATTCGCAGCAAAATTTCTTTTGTGATATTATGTATTTTGTGACAGGTATTTTACCCTCAGTTCATTTAAAGTTTTTGAACATGGTTTCCGTTGTGATGATCAATTTACCGTTGTATTAGTATAATTAAACATAATTACTTTTTTTGCGTTATTTTTGACAGTTTTAGTGCTTTTTTAATGTCGTGTTCTTAATTTAATTTTCTTAACATAAAATTGTAGGTTATTTCGGATAATTTTTTTTTAACAGCTTGAGTTTAATACGTCTTAAACGCCTGTCTCAACACAGGTATACCCTAGTGAGACAGGCATCGAATAATGTAATGTAAACATATAAATAAATAAAAAAAAATAAAAATAATAAAATAAAATTTCCACAAAAGTAATGTTATTTAATAACACAAAAGGCTTGTTTGTGTGTAAATAATTACCAAATTCAAGTTATCAACGTTTAAATTATGCAAAAATGATTTTTTCAGTTACTCTCGTGGAATAATTATTTAGCAAAAAGTGAAGTTACAGTTTTCTTCTAAATTCATTAAATAACAGGGCTATGTTTTTTTGTGTTTTTTTTTTCTCTACAAATTGATTAAAAAAGTTTTTGGCAATTTTTTTTAAAATTTTTTTCCGTGTTTGAAGCTTAAAATATGGCAATTTTTAAACACGAAAATAAAATATAAAAATCTAAAACTTAATTTTATTTAGTTTCTGTAAAGGTTTTTGTTTTAAACGACATCTTCAAAAATAAGAACTATATAAGACATTTAAAAAACATTGGAAAAATTAGTTCAGAAATTTAAAAAAAAATACACAATATGTAAACAACCGCCTCTGGCGGTGTAAGCAATATATCTTTGTTTAAAAAATTTTGACATTTTTTAATTAGTAATGTTTTCACATCCATGGTCGTTTATCAATTGAATAAAATTTTCACGACGTTTTAAGTAAGGTTGTGTTTGTTTTTTTTAATCGATTCGTATGGTTTTTCACTCTTCAAGAGTATTCGTGACCATCGCCTCAATAGATAGGCAGCGGGAAGGTGAATTTATACGTACAAATTATTCAAATTTTGATATTCCAAAATAATTGGAAAAATTGGAGTGGAGTTCAGACTTGGAATATTGAATAGCGGGGAGACAATTCTAAATAAGGTTTGATTTCCCTCTGCATTGCCCTGCGAGGAAACGGCGTGATAGTTCGATAGTTACATAAACTAGTCCCAACGAGAGTATCGTTTATCTATTATTTTCGTTTTCAAACAAGGCGCGTATAATTACGGTTCAGAACAGTTAAAACCGCTCCCGGTTTGTTTAAAGCAATTAGTTTATTGAATCCATTCTGAGAATAAACAAAAGGAATCAGGAATAATATAATATTAGACAGGGAGGTATGATGCCATGGAGTGTTCTTCATGCTTGACATGCTCGTGTCAACTATTGAATGTTACTTTTTTTATTTGAAATATACACACATACAACAGATTTATATAAGGAAAATATATGGTTCTTAAAATAATTACACATAAAGTAATTTCTTGTTAATGAATAAAGAGAAAACATTTTTCTCGTTTGAATTGGGGAGTCGTGTCATTCCAGAAAAAGATAAAGAAATAAGAGATACTCTTAAATATATATTTTTTTAAATTAAGAAACAAATGAACTTATGAATGATAATAAATATTGATAAAGAAATTTACTAACATAGCAGTTACTAAAATAGATATAGGTACATATAGCATAGGGGCCGTTCAAGTATTACGTAACGCACTTGGGGGGGGGGGGTCTTGTGAAACGTTACTGAGCGTTACGAGGGGGAGGAGGGGGGGTTCGATCAACGAGTTACGTAACATGTTTTTCTTTATTTAGATAAAAAAACTAAAAAAAGCTAAAAAAAAGCAAAATGTAAAGGGGGCGTTCAAGTCTTACGTAACTCAATTTTTGAAGAGTTTTGACCCCCCCCCCCCCTCCGTAACGTAATGTAACGCGCCGTAACTTTGTTTTTCCGTGCTCTCTCCCCCCCCCCCTAAACGTTACGTAACGCCCAATTGACAATTTTTATCTGAAAGTCACAATTAAGTTGTGCAAAGTACTGGAAAGTTGACTAAATGCCTTTTTTCTTGTTTTAATCGCGTTTGCGGTAATAAATAAAACAAGAGATTTCGAGAATGAAAAGGGTTGTCAACTTGGAAGGCTTTAATTCCCTAGTTTTTTATCTAAATAAAGAAAAACGTGTTACGACCCGCGTTGTTACAACCCCCCCTCCCCCCCCTCTCGTAACGCACAGTAACGTTTCACAAGACCCCCCCCCCCCCCAAGTGCGTTACGTAATTCTTGAACGGCCCCATAGATATTTAAAAGTAATAATGTTCATAGATGTAGTAAAAATAAAAATAAAAATAATATTATTGTATTTCTCTTAATTGGTGGGTTTTAGATGGTAAGTACAACTTATTTGCACATGTCCAACTCATGCGTCGCAAAAACTCTGTCAGAAGTAAATCATACGGTGCCAAGGCGTGCAGGTACTACCAAGATATTTGTTAATATGTTTCGTTTACATCCTTAAAATACAATAAGTGTAATACAATAGGATATCAAAGTTTTAAATAATTCTACTTTTAATTATAAACGTGAAAACTGATGTCGAAGAAAAAATCTCAAAAGTTCGCTATCCCTTTGTAAAACTAACACACTTTCGCTTCGAAATACTATCACACTATCACTTTGTAACACTATCGAACTTTCACTGCTACTTTACTGTTACTTTGTAACACCATAATAATATGTAATGTAACACCGTCCGGTTTTAACAACAAATAACAACGAGTTAAATTGAGAGTTATAAATTGGTAATCAGCAGAAGGACTTCAAGTAAAACATCTGGTTTCAAGGCGGAATTCTTTTCGTTTATTCACAGCACATTATAAATACTTTTTTATTGTTCCCGACCCGAACAAAACACTGAATTTGGTCACTTTGACCACTTGCTAGATAATGCTAGCTGTTTACAGGAGATCAACTTATTAAGAGCGTTTTAAACTAGAAACGCAGGCTATTTATAATAATATTTTCCAACACTCTCAACATAAACAAAAACACGCTTGTGTCAGTTATCGTACGATATAAAACAGAAATCTACTTTATCGTCTAGCATTTAATTTAGTTTCGCCTTACGTCGCTAATCTGTAATCTGCTGTCAACCACAACAATAAGCTACAAAAATACGCCGCTAGATGGCAGTAGCCTTCACTTTTTTAACATTGAGAAAAAGTCTTAATTTAAAATTCTCAAATTTATTATAAGCAAGCTGAAATCATTGGCGTTGCCCGGACTTCACAATATACAACTTTTTTCTCTGATTGCTCGAGATTTTTTTGGTGATCATTTTGAATATTTTCCGCCCACATTAAAAAACATCATACCTCCGAATTTTAATATGCAGATTGATTATACAAACTGATTATAGTTCTATATAGCCAATGAATTCACCTAACTGTGGTAAATTATCACATATTCGTAGGATTTATAAAAATATCTTATAAAATCGTAAACTTCTACTTAATTACTTACAAATAAGGGAACGTACCCATACTACGTGACCAATTTTTTGCAATTGTTAACCCCCCCCCTCCCCCCACCCCCCCGGTGACCAAAATCCTAAGCAAACCGCCGCTCATTTGTTCCAAGCGTGACATCTTGAAGATCCCCCCCCCCCCCCCGAAGAGGTCACGTAGTATGGGTACGTTCCCTAAGGGAAAAATTGCCAAAATTGGCAGCAAAGCAATCCGAGGTATTTTGAATAGTGCCATATTGTGGCAAAAAGCGCTCCAGTGGATAACAAGTCAAGTAAGCAAATTTTCATAAATCTCGGGAAAAAAACTGTAGATTTGTATAAAAAACAAAGCCGCGGCGCCCGGCATCTTCCTATAAATTGAAAATGACTTATTTTCTACAAAGCGATCCATCCTTCTTTCATCCGAGATTACGAATTATAAGAAATCCCTATTATCTACACTCGTGGGATTTGTTTTACTCTCAAGGCTTTCATATTTACCGCAGAATTTGAAGTCTGCGCCATAATAAAGGTCGCTTTTAATTAAACCAACATTTGTGTAGCTGGAACATGAAAGGTTTTAAATAAATGTTATCCGTTTCGCCCATCTTCTCCCTATCCCAACCAACCAAGAGGAGTCTACCGGACCGTTTAGCAGAGATTAGGCAGATACCGAGCACGTCTTTCCGCTGTACACTTTAACATTACTCTAATCTAAAGGTTTTTTTTTAATGTCCAGTATACACAATTTAAATTAATAAGTAAATTAAAGAGTCCAGGATGATTGATGGAATTGGTAGTGAAGTGCTTTGTGGCTTTAAAACCAACTGAATGGTATCAGTGGACGGGTTCAAACCCTAGGGTGCGCAAATAAAATTAATTTGTGTTACTTCACAATTTTATATGGCCTATTTGCGGCGCGTTCCAGAATGGAAGATACTTTCAGTATCGCCTTGAAATGGCTTTAGCCAGGTACTCATCTGCCTCCGGTGACCCAATGCTCACTTTTATCCCTAGGGTCTTCAGGTCTTTCCCCCTTTAATTTCAACACTTTTTTTGAGGGCGTACCAGGAAGCCGGCTTAGGGGTGCGGACACCGAGTCCCGCTTGCGACTAGACTGATGGCTCCGCTTATCCTCGGCGTGACTGCCGGACGACTGCAACTCAGTTGCTTTGGTTAAGTTGTACAATCTCATCATAATATATAATATTTTTTTATTCTATTAACTTTTCCTCTTTTATATTAATAAAATTTTATTTCCGCTATATCCAGTGGCGGAGATGAGACGTGATACTGTGAAATAAATAACTAACAACATGTACGCACTCGCATACTGCCTGCTAACAATGTATGCCCGGACATTGGAGGTCTATAGTTATTTTAATAAAAAAATAGCTTTTTTATAAACAAAAATTCCTGAGTAATAAACAAAGAGTCCTGACGTGTACGGTGAAGGAGGAAACCATCTGTTTCCTTAGTACGCCGTGGGAAAGTAGTGGGCAATCTCCAGCCAGGTATTCACCTTCCTCTTCACGTCTCCTTCCCTTCAGTCACAAAACATTCCCCGATTAGAGATACAACAGTCTCACTGGCTCCAATCGGAACTAATAGAGACTCTCTTGTAAGGTATTCCTACCTCCGATGGAAGAGGAAACCGATGTAGAAGAATTTAAATTTCAACTCAAGTTTAGGCGTGTGGTGAAGCCAACACTCAGGTACGTACCTACTTAAGGTATATACCTGTGCATCACGTCGGGGTCACCACTGTAGCAATCAGACGTGCTACGTAAACGCGTAAATAAAACACTGAAATTAACTGTTCAATAGCAAGCCAAACAACTTGTACCGTTATTTACAACTGTCGCGCTCCGTGTAGTATTTTGAATTATTAATTATTACTAATAAACGATCAATAGTTAATTCCAGTCTTTTCTTTACGCGTTTACGTAGCACGTCTGATTGCTACAGGCGTTTGAAGCAAGATTATTAAAAGTTATCACGAATTTAAAATAAAAAAAAAATAAAAGAAAATTTGAAAAAAAAAAAAAAAAAATAATTATCGTTAGATCGTCGGTAACATCGGATGGCAAATATTGGCTCTCATCAGACAATAACTACCACCACATTAAATCAATGGTCACGCAAAGATCAGTGGAGAGTACAGGCAAATCATTTTTAAAGAGGACACGTTTGAATGTTTAACAGTTTAAAAAAACGTTTTTCGAACTAGCTAATGGAGGAGAAACAATAATGGTCAGTTGTTTCGCAGAACTTTAACAATTCATCAAATTTCCAAATTAATATTCAAGTATTGTGAAACAATTGGCCCATGATGGAATAATAACGGTTCTGCAATTTTCCATTTTCATTTTCAAAATATCTACTAAAACCTAATCTTACCTCACCTAAAATAACCTAAACTAAACTGACCTAACCTAACCTAATAAAAAAATGGGACAAAAATAATACAGACATCTGTAAAAAACAATAAATTATTGAAAAAAATAAATTAAAATGGGACAAAAATAATACAGACATCCTCTAAAGACAATAAATTATTGTTCAAAAATAGTAAAATGTAAAATAAGATTAGGTTAGGTTAGGTTAGGTTAAGTTAGGTTAGGTTAGGTTTTATCATATTTATTTTTGTACTGATTGTGATATTTATTTTGTGTATTTTTTTACATCAAGGGATGTTGTGTGGATGTTTTTTTTTAAGAAGAGGAGGTTCAGGGAAGGAAATATTTATGGGGGATGGGTAGGAATCTGGAGGTCAGTATGTCCAGGAGTGACGGACGTATGAATCCATCTATTCTTCTGCGGTGCAAGGCGATGGGTCGAGGTATTCTGGCTGGAGCGGTCAAAAGACCTCAACCTCTGCCATAGGTCACCTCAAGTGGTTCGCTACGTTTGGTGACTTAGTAGGGGTGACCGGGTTCATGGGGTGAGGTTTTTCCAGGTCTTGGCAGCGGATGCGTCTGACCACCTGATGCGTGGTGGGCCGGATCAAGAGAGACTGGAAGTTTTTTTTACCTTTCCAGCCGGACTCTTTAGACCCATCGCCCTGCACCGCGAGGGATGGATTCACACATCTCTCTTCCTTGACAAGACCTTGACAAACCTCACCCCTAGAACCCGGGTACCCCTTCTAAGTCATCAAACGTAACGAACCACTTGGGGTGACCTGATGATGGCAGAGATGTTGGTTATTCGATAAATGGTTCCCGGGGCGGTGATACCCATAGCCGCTTCACAAAATGCGAGGCTTGATTTCTTTTATTTCTCTTTCTAATCCCACTTAAGTTTTATAAATTCCTTTCGTCCCGAAATGAGTTTTATAACTTATCAGGATTGCTAGGTTGCAAATATGATTAAAAAGAAAACATTTTGAAAATAATTTCCGTGTTCTTGTTTATAAATTAATGGGCTATAAAAATTATGTCAAATTTGTATACACCGTTCTCTCGCCTTACTTCTTGTATGGTATTTAATGTTCCGCCTCTCATTTGACTCCATTGATGTGGTCGGCCTTTGTACAACATATTGATTGAACAAAGCGGTAGGTACACGTAATTAAACCTTTTGAAAGAATCCTCCCCATGAAAGCCTTTTAAAACAAAGACCTTTTTCTACCCTCTACAAATTAGTATTCATGGAACCAATCAGTAAAGAGCATTCGAGACGTACAAAGGACCATAGATTGAGGAGGATTTTACTCGAATGGACTGAGCGAGGGAGGAAAAAGTATCGTCTAATATGTATAACGACTAATGGAAAAGGGTAGCTTAATTCATTAGAAAAAAATGTTTGCAAAACTTAAGTGTTTTGCCAGATTGCATAGCACTTCAGCAGAGTTGAATTATCGACTAAAATTATAATTGCCGCAACTGTATCTTTCAACGGAAGCAATCTTCCGAATAGGCCCTCCACTGATATGCTCTGTGTAACCCATAGACATATGAATATTAATAGACCAGAACACAATGAGCTTGAAGAGAGGAAAAACAGAGCAAATAATCTCATAATTATAAACGTTCCTGAAAGTACACAACTGAACCAAATTGAAAAAATCAAGGACGATAATTTACAAATTACAACCATTCTGAAGAAAATAGACAACAACATAGAACCAAATTCCATCAACACATTCCGTCTTGGAGCAGTGAGGCCTGATAAATCGAGGCCCATTAAAGTGATCTTAAAAAACTCAACTGAAGTAATGAATATTCTCAGGAAAAAAAACTTTTATCTTAACAACTCCCCTGTCAAAATTTTTTCCGACCAAACTCCGAACCAAAGAAAATATTTATCAGACCTACGTCAATCAATGGAAAGTAGGATACAGGGAGGTGAAGTTGGACTAACAATCAAATATATCAACAGCAAGCCGACAATAGTTAAGAAAAATCCAAAAAACTCAAACACATCAATGGATACGGCCAAAACATCCGCGGCTGCCGAACCAAACTCTTAGAGTTGCAAACTTCTATTCCTTTACTTCAAAACGTCGATGTATTTCTCCTTACTGAAACCTGGCTTGATCCTGATATTCACACCGAGGAACTTGGATTCTCGTCTTATAACACCTACCGCCTTGACAGGAATCCAGCCACCAGCAATAAAACCAGAGGAGGAGGAGTTCTCATATCCGTCAAAAAATCACTGCCATCCACTCGATTAATTTGCAAACATCTAGACGTGGAACAGGTATTTGTATTACTAAAAACTAAATCAAGTAAAATTTTACTGGGATGTGTCTACATTCCTCCTGGATCCAACATCACAGTCTACCGAAACCACATTGATGACCTCGAAACCTTTAAAAATAAATACCCTGATGCCAGAACAATTTTATTTGGTGATTATAATACCCCTAGCATTGATTGGATGAATAAAAACTCTTATAACAACTTAAGCCTACCAGAAAATGCCCGTGAAATAATAGATATGACGAACTTACTCAGTCTACATCAAGTCAATCAAGTCTACAATACCAATAACCGGCTGCTGGATTTAGTATTCTGTAGTGATCTCTCAATTCACATTGTTAAATCAGTTGACGAGCTCCTCCCCCTAGACTGCCACCACCCCGCTTTAAGCATAACCATAACGATGAATAACTCACCAGACGACACAACTATTCTTCCTAACTTAACTTATAATTTTTCCAAAGCTGACTATCCTAATATGAACCAATATCTTACAAATGAAGACTGGTCATTTCTTCACCTCAACAATAGTATTAACTACAATCTTGAAATTTTTTACACAATTATCAACAGGGCCATTGAAAACTATGTACCACTTTCACACTTCAAAGAAGCGAAGTTCCCGAAATGGTTCAACAGCGAGTTAATCAACCTGGTTATTTGCAAAAAAACTGCACACAAAAACTTTAAAGAATCTAAATCCCTTAATGACTATAAGGTATTTCACAATTACAGAACTCAATGTAAAAAACTGTCAAAAAAATCATATTATAATTATATAAATGGAATCGAAAAATCTATACCCTCTAATATACAAAACTTTTTCACACATGTAAACTCTCTTAGAAAAAACAAACAAGGTTTACCCATTTCAATGCACTTCAAAGATAAGAGTAGCACTGATATGAAAGTAAAGGTTAACTATTTTGCTGATTACTTCAAAAGTGTATATGACGAAGATATCCCAGACAATTACATACCACCACCTTCCATTATTGAGAGCATACATATCCCTCCTGTACACATCAATATAAGCGACGTTAAATCTAAAATTAAATCTCTGGACAAAAACAAAAAGGCCGGACCTGATAACGTGCACCCCAATATTCTCATTAATTGCATTGCTTCACTGGCTGAGCCGATTTGTCTATTGTTTAATCAATCGCTTGACACAGGTTGCTTCCCGGACATTTGGAAACGTTGTTATTTAACGCCTATATTAAAAAAGGGTAATAAAAGTGATGTCACTAACTATAGACCTATATGTAAGCTATCTATAATTCCGAAACTTTTTGAAAAATTACTTCTTGATAAAATTTCCCCATATATTAACAATCTCATTGTTCCAAATCAACATGGATTTTTGTCAGGCAGGTCAACTCTGACAAATCTCTCATTATATGAAAACTTTATATCAAATGCATTAGCTAACAGAACTCAAGTCGATTCCATTTATACAGATTTTATCAAGGCCTTTGACAAAGTGTGCCATAAAATTCTACTGGTTAAACTACATAAGCTCGGTATTGACGGAAAACTTTTAGACTGGTTTGCGAGCTATCTATCTGATAGAGTTCTACTTGTAAAAATTAATTTGTTCTATTCCAATCAATTTAAAGCTACCAGTGGTGTACCTCAAGGGTCCCATTTAGGCCCAATTTTGTTTTTACTGTTCATAAATGATATTGTTGACATATTTGATAAAGATGTAAATGTATTGCTTTTTGCAGATGATTTAAAAATATTTAAAATCATCAAAACCGCTGAAGATTGTGCCTGTCTACAAAATAATTTAAACAAATTAATTAGTTGGTGTTCTCTTAACAAACTTTATCTGAACATAAATAAGTGTTATTCAATAAGTTTTTACAGAATAAGTCAACCAATTATTCATCCATATGAACTTAACAACTCTACCCTTACCTCTGTCGAAGAAATTAATGACCTGGGCATAACTTTTGACTCTAAATTAAACTTTATATCCCATATAAACTCAATCTATAATAAAGGTATCAAAATGCTTGGCTTCGTTCTTAGAAATTCCAGAGGTTTCAGGAATATTTCAACTTTAAAAATTTTGTATACATCCTTAGTACGTAGTCAAGTCGAATATAACTCCTCGATCTGGTCCCCCCATTTTAAAATACATTCAGATTCAATCGAAAAAATTCAACACAAATTCTTAAGACACATTAATTTTAACCTCGGTATTCCCATTGAAAACATAAATTATAATTACTTGATGAAAGAATTAAATTTATTAAGACTCTCAGATCGAAGAATTATATCCGACTTAATATTTATGTTCAAAATTGTAAATGGTAGCATAGACAGTCCTGATTTAAATAAGCTCATTGAATTTCATATTCCCACGAGAACCACTCGTTCTAAAATCCTTTTTAAATGTAACAATAATCGGACTGAGTATACGAAACACTCACTTTTACCTAGGTTACATGAAGTTACTAATAGATATGCAGATGTGATAGATCTATTTAACTGCACGGAACAAGGGTACAAGAAGGCTATGCTATCATATTTTTTAAATCACTACTAATTTTATTTGTGTTATAGATTTTTGCATGTAAAGGTATCTCTGTTGTCACTTCCCAATGTATCGTCACAACTAACTGTTATACATACACTGTTTTATCATTACTGATATTTTGAATATGAATTTGTGACATGTAATTAGTGTTTATGGCATACTTATGCCGTTTGTATTAAATAAATTCTAAATTCTAAAACATAAAGGTGAGGGGAAGAAACCAACTACAGCCGGGCGCAGAGCGGGAAGATGAATTCGGTGATATGTGATTCGTCAATAACTCAATCTGAGAGTATATGGGCATCTCGCATTATAATATCACCATTTAGTTATTAAAAGTAAGCTGTGCTCTTAAATGAATAGACCTTTTTACATGGGATCGCGAATTGCTCGCCGCAAAATGAACAAATTTACAAATTCCAAATACATCAAAGTAAAGTTCGCCTATTTTCATAGTCCAATATTTTGTTGACGTACTTAGTTAAGACACTTTTACAAATGTTCCATAATTTACTTACCCCACAAAACAGCGACGAGCACACGCCATGTGTCTCGAGTAATAGTGTGTGTTACAAAAACGACCATATTATGTGATCTGATAAGCTTATAATAAAGTAAAATAATGCTTGCCTATGGAATGTAATACGACAATTGGGTTTATTCTCTTTTTCACTTCTATTTTTACACGTTTTCAAAACACAAGCCACTATTTTTGCCGCGTTATTTCGTAAAATGCACCGATAAGTGCTCGACGCTGGCTCGCAGAAGAATGATGACGTCCCTCGATCCCAGCCGGTTCCAATGGAACCGGTATGGGGAGGGGGAAATAATACGCTGTTATCGCTTAGAGCAGGTCTATTAATATTCATATGTCTATGGTGTAACCCCAAGTGACCAGCTCAGGTATGGGGGCTCCATCGAAGCCAGAGTAAAGATAGCCTCCCAAAAACTGGGCGTACTGTACAGGGCCTGCAGATACTTTAATAGTACACAACTCGTCACCTCATTTGGACAAGGTTCTAACTGCACCTTACAATAGAAAGGACTTTGAAATCTAAGTACATGTTCTTAGGTGTCAAAGTCCTAACCATTGTAAAGTGCAGTTAGAACCTTGTCCAAATGAGGTGACGAACTGCTAACCCTATACTGATCACAAGTGCGCCCCACGGTTGAATTTGGCAGCCACCTCTGGTCTGAAGCTCAAAAACACCTGAAAAATACCCTCGGCTCTGTGCAGAAACGGGCGGTCCGTTTAATAGATTCTCCCATCTTAACAGACGGATTGCAATCTTTAAAGCACAGGCGTCAGGTGGTAATGCTATCCTTGTTCTACAATGTATTATAATGGAAGATTCTCTGAGGAACTAGCGTCATTGATCCCTTCGGCACCGGTGAATAGTCGGGAAATACGCCAAACGCGTGCCCAAAATTTGTACACGGTTGACATTTGTCACATGAGAACGGGTCGTTTCTTCGACTCGTTCTTGTATTCAACAGCTCGGCTGTGGAATGATTTGTCGGCCTCTGTGTTTCCGCCTTCCTACAAATGGGTCTCTTCAAGACCAATGTTCATTCGTTCCTCTCCTCAAAAAGACCCTTCACACAGCATCCCAGATGACATAGGCCCTGAGGGAAATTATTTTACCTGTGTAGAGTTAATGTTAAAAAAAAAAAAACTGACCATTATTCTTGGAGTGATGAATATTCGGTGCACATGAGAAAAAATGAAGTGGAAGATAGGAAAAACGATTTTTCGTACCACTAAAGGTGTCACACAATTTGGCTTTCGAAATGGGTTGGGTACTCGGGAAGCGTTGTTTAGTATTCAAGTACTAATCCAAAGATGTAGAGATGTGAATAGAAATGTACATGCATGCTTCATTGACTTCCTTAAAGCATTTGATAGAGTTAGACATGACAAAATGATTCAAATTCTGAAAACCTCCGGGATAGGCGATAAAGATAATAGGTAATAATCTTTATTGGAACCAGAAAGGAGCAGTAAGAGTAGAGCAATGTCTAACAGACGAAGTAGAAATAAAGAGAGGCGTGCGTTATATTCTTTCACGTATGCTGTTCAACTTATATTCAGAAGAAATATTCAATGAAGCTCTGCAAGAAGCTACTCAAGGACTTGTTATAAATCGGAACATTCTGAACAACCTGCGTTATGCAGATGATACAGTACTCCTAACAAGTAACATTGAGGATTTACAACTTTTGCTGAATCAAGTAGTGAATACTTGTGAGAATTTTGAACTAGAACGGAATATAAATAAGACAAAATACATGCTCATAAGCAAAAATAACGCATTGGATGAAAATCTTTATATTGCTTGAACAAAACCAGAGAAGGTACAGAATATTGTATACTTGGGCTGCAATGTAAATGATAGATGGGATCCTTCAGTTGAAATCAAATGTTCTGCAGTCATGATCTCAACCTTGGATTATGAATGCGAATGGTCAGATGCTACGTGTTTTCGATATTATTTTAGGGAATGGAAGCATGGACACTTACTGAAGAACTAATTAGGCGACTTGAGGCATTCGAGATGTGTATCTAGAGAAGAATACTTAAAATAAGCTGGATGGACAGGGTTACAAACAAAGATGTTATGGTTCGGATGAATAAAGAAAAGGAAGTAATTAAAACTATAAAAATCCGAAAACTTCAATATCTTGGACATGTG
Organism: Limnephilus marmoratus; assembly: GCA_917880885.1. Lineage (NCBI taxonomy): Eukaryota > Metazoa > Arthropoda > Insecta > Trichoptera > Limnephilidae > Limnephilus > Limnephilus marmoratus. Next base: position 23,241,301 of record OU862924.1, on the reverse strand, counting down.
ATGAGACATCCAGAGAAGTATGAGATCCTGCATCTCATAATGCAGGGAAAGATTGCCGGAAGACGGGGCCCTGGAAGAAGGAGAACCTCATGGCTGAAAAACCTGAGACAGTGGTTTGGCCAGTCTACCGTGGAGCTGTTCCGGGCCGCAGTAAACAAAGTCCGCATAGCCAGCATGATAGCCAACGTCCGTTGAACGGACAGGGCACAAGAAGAAGAACTAAAGACCTTCTCCAAGGTAAACAACAATCAAAATTATTTTCTGATAACAAATTAGAAAAAGAAGAGATTTTGTTCCTTAATTTCCAATGTTGCCTCCACACCACAAATAGTTACTAATTTTACTCGAAGAAAGAAACCCTCAAATTATCATGCTCAGTGAAACTCATGTCACAGTAGAAATGAAGAAGTTGAAATAAAATTTATGAAATACATGTATACGGTAGTAAGATGTAACTCAAATAGTTGACACACAGGCGGAGCAATTATACAATTTTGAAACGAAATTTGCAACGAAAATCAAAAACTGTTTGCGTCGATCTGAGCAATGAAAATTAAGAAAGGATTTAGATCAGGAGTATAAATCTATTTAATTTATCAGTCTTCAAATGACAGTAAGAGTGATTTTATGAATTATTTTGAAAATTGGTGTTTAAATTACTCAAAAGAAACTGATCATGGCGTTTTTAATATAGTGATGGAAAAAAAGAACAAAATGCCAACAAAGTGATAAATAGAAGAAATCTGAAAAGATACGAACTTGATGAAAGGCCAATATTGAGAAGTAACATGGGTAATAAATATACGTCAAACTAAAATTCCTTAACAACAGTAGGTACTAAGGAGTAAAACGAAACAAACTTACACATTAACCCAACACTTTTGGAGTGACTTTTGCCTCTATTTTCGAGATCTAAAAGGACAAGAAACGTTTTTGTACTCTTACAGATCTCTTCGTAAAATAACCTCGAGTCTGGAAAAATGTGTCCCCATTTCTTTCGCACAAAAATTCAATGTTGACTAGGTAGCCAGTTTATTTAATTAAAATTATTCATGGCGGTATATTATACAGCTATAAAATCCAATGCGGTGTTCAAAATTATGCTCTCAGTTAAATAAGTGGTTGCTCCTTTTTAATATTACTATTCAAAAATTTATTAAGGCTCTGCAACTGGGCCCGAAAAGAAGAAGATGGAGAGATACGAAATTGCAAATGTTAGAGGAGAGCGCTAACATTTACAGCGACAAAATCGATGCGTAAATGTTTAATAAAACACGACTCGTTTAAAATAGAGCAAAAATCTCGTGGGCATTATCTTAAACAGCATTTAAAGAAACATGTGAATTTTTTCATACATGTAACTTGTAAAATAACCGAAACAAACGTGTTAATAATAATTTTTGGAGCATACGATTTTTTTCTATCGAGGAAATTTTATATAATTTGCGTTTCGGCGCGGGCAAAGTCTAGATATTATCTTCGAGATTAACATATATTTTTTTAAGAGCTTTAAAACTTACCGTGTTTAGGGAAAATATGTAATAAATCGGTACAAATCCGGGTTGCGGGCCCTTATGGAGTAATTATAACTTACTAGAAGACCCGGACCCACGTTACTGTGGCTTACCCAACCTTTATAACCGACGCTATCTGTTAATTTGCATACATACCAAATTCACACCGCGCCCGCTTATCAGCTGCCCGCTGTCTGAATTGAACCTGTGAATTTCTCGACTTTTCTCTACTATATAGGTTCATATGTATTATACATATGAATCTTCCTCTTGAATCACTCTATCTATTGGTGAAAACCGCCCGAAAATCCATTGCGTAGTTTAAAAGACCTAAGCGCACATACAGCGGGAGCGACTTCATTTTATAACCTTTATAACCAACGCCATCTATTAATTTGCATACATATCAAATTCACACCGCCCGCTTGCCAGCTGCCCGCTGCCTAAATTGAACCTTTGAATTTCTCGACTTTTCTCTACTATATAGGTTCGTATGTATTATACATATGAGCCTTCCTCTTGAATCACTCTATCTATTGGTGAAAACCGCACGAAAATCCATTGCGTAGTTTAAAAGATCTAAGCGCACATACCGCGTGCATATTCATTTTATTCTATTGAGGGAGCGGTACGTATCGGTAGAGACGGGGCGAGAGAGAAATGAAAGTCGAGCAGTCGATGTATGAGTCAGTCTTTATTGATGCGCTACGTAGCGGAGGTCGAAGCGGAGCGGAGTGATAGTGGTGCCGATAGTGATGATGCTGCGTGATGATGAGTGAAGGAAGGTCAGGAGACTACGGCGGTGAAGATCACTGGTCTTCAGGGAGCCGGCGTGTTGCACTACACCATGGCGGTGTAGAAGTGACCTTGATCCAGGCGGTTGACCGTCGTCGCGTTGACAAGATATGGCGGCTATGTGTCCTTTGAGTCGGAGCACACACATGACACAGGAAGGAACCTTGAGAGGCGGTGAGGATGCTGATTGCTGCTCGTTGCAGGATGCTTGTTGCTGCTCGTTGCAGGATGCTGGCGCGTTGCCGGTTGTTGTTGCTGCTCGTTGCAGGATGCTGGTTGCTGCTCGTTGCAGGATGCTGGTAACTGCTCGTTGCAGGATTGCTGGCGCGTTGCCTGGTTGCTTGTTGCTGATTGTGGTTGCTGGGTTGCTGGCGCATTGCCTGACATCTCATGTCGAGATGGTAGTTGGAGATGGAGTCCTCGAAGGTGCTGGAAATGTTCCTGGCGTCACACTGGATATGTGTTGTTCACTGCTGGCTGCGCGAGGCCCGTGCCCAGCGCAGGCTACACTGCACTTAGTTGTATCACAGCCCGATGTGTAGGTCAGTCGACCAATGAATGAAAACTAGACTTAAGACTGAGCTGCATGCGGCTCGTGCTTGCTTAAATACTCTGCCGGCTGGGCAAGTAGTTTCGATGACGGTAGGTAACGCCGGGTGAACTCACGCAAAGCCAAAATATCGCTCGAACTTTCTGCGTGCACTTGTTTGGTACAGCCAGACGTTCTAGTTCTTTCGCGTAGGTGGCGGATTATTTACGAGGCGTTGGTACCACGCTGAATGTAGGTAGATGTATCGGCCGTAGGTATGTACTAGCGCAGTGCCTTTGCTGTAGGTATTTCGTAGTTTCCAGCGTATTCGGTGGAGGTCAGTGGCGCAGCGGTAAATTTCGCAGAGCGGGTTAAGTGGCCGCTACACTATGTAAAGATGTACAGCCTTACTAAAAAACCCAGTGAAAATTTTATTCAATTGACAAACGGCCGCGGATGTGAAAACATTACTAATTAAAAAATTGTTCATGGAAAAAAATACACATTGTTTACACGGCCTGAGGGGGTAGTTTATCTCTGTTTTATCAATGATCTTTGAACGAAATTTGAAATTTTTGCAAAGTATTTTGAATGCTCTATATATTTCTTATTTTTGAAGGTGTCGTAAAAACAAATACCATTTATGAAAACTAGATAAAATTACCTTTTAGATTTGTGTAATTGAAATACACTTTAGTTTTTAAAAACTGCCATATATTAAGATTCAAACGCGAACAAAAATTGATTTTTTTTTTACCAAAACATATTTGATGAATTTGTACAGAAATTTATAAAAAACAAAATTAAAAAAATACTGACCTTTTATATAATGAATTTGGAACGAAACTGCCACCACACTTTTTCCTCGTGCATACAATAAAAAAATAATAAAAAATTTCAAAGATTTTTTATTGCCAAAAAACTAACTTTAAAACTTTCTTGCAACTTTAAAACGTTAATTTCATTGATACGTTTAGGTACACATGTATTAGATATTAATATTTAAAAAAACACCACTTTTATGAAATTCACATAAAATAAAATACTTTAGATGTAAATTTGAATTTTCATGTTTCACATAAAATACTTATTGACATTTCAATTTTCAAAGTATGATTATGGTTATTATAACTTGACTAAAACTTATTAAAAACCACAAAAACACGGTAAATATATCAATTATGCGAATGTAATAGTGAATTAGTCATATTAATAGATATTACGATCATATTTGTGTAATATTTCACACACACCCGCGAAGTGAGTTTTTTTTGCCGGTTTTAACGCGAATGACGAATGCGAAGGCGCTGCCATCTAGCGGTTCTGTAGGAAAACAAACAAAAATTATGTACAGTATGAAAAATTACATTGTTGCCAAACTTATAAAATACATTTTAAGAAAAAACCTTATTAGTAATGTTATCTTGTTTTAGTGTATTTTTGTTTTATTCATGTTGCTGCAGCAACGCGGGTAATCGGGCGTGCTGTGGTTTTTTTTTAGTAAGGCTGGTAAAGTTTATGCTGATGAATAAATAAATCGATCGTGTTGATAAATGAACAATCTGGACTGATAAAACTAAACATTATAATTTATTATGATGAAGTGAAAAAAATCTCATTGCCTCGATGCATCTTAAGAAATATCGAATGCACTGAAATCAACGAAACATAAAGTACACTGGAAAACTCTGGTCAAAATCACACAACTTGTTACAAAAAAATCATCGAAACTAGGGATGTCGGAAGTGAAAAAAAATATCCATATATCGATGTATCGATATTTATTGAAATATCAATATCGACGTCGATATTTCGAGGAAAAATATCGATATATCAATATATCGGTCAAATTTTCAAGAGATTTTGCGTTTTTAAAATAATAGTGTATTCAGCTCAATATTATCAATAGTAATTTTTGTACACAATGTGCTTTTTTAATGTACTAAAATCTCAATAAAAATTAAGGTATTTTTATCACTGTTCATTTTTATTACGAAATAATTACAAAAATATCAAAAACTAAAAAGCTGTCTTCTAACTTATATGTAAACTGAGACGCATACAAAGTTTGTATGCGTCTCAGTAACATTCTATTGGCGTATTAATTTGTCAAAAAGGACTTCTTGTTTGGAACAAGGTATGGTCAATAATCATAGACAATTGGGAACCAACACATAGGAGTGGCTTAGAAAAAAATGGCGAAAAATAGCTCACATTTCTATGTATGTACCTACATACATGATATAGTATTGGTGATCACAAATACTAATGCAAAGACAATAGATTTGTAAGCTATTAATAGTTAAAATTTCAACAGCCAGATGTCATGACCCAATACAGTTACTTTTTCCGTTCGTTCCTATACAGTTTTGGATTGTAGTGACTTTATTGGATATTGGATATTTTGTATCGATATATCGGATCAAAATATATCGGTTAAAAATATCGATATATTGAATTAAAAATATCGATATATCGATACTTTTTCAACAAGCCTAATCGAAACGCAGTCAGGTTTTGTTGTATGCTTTACGAGGTGTTCACAAACCATTTTCTAATTAAACGATACCCTTCATTTACACTTCACAACTATGCACACCATTCATTGTATGTACTATTATTACACTAAACCGCATCCGGTGCACTTACAGCTGCTGTGCATACAAGATGCATAAATGGGGAATAAAGGATTCAGAATTGTGTGAAAGTGGACATATTCAAACAATAGAACACATCGTAGAAGAATGTTCCCTTTATCAGTTCCCCGGGGGCACATCTGTGCTGAACCAAGTAACTCCTGATACCTTCGAGACTGGTCGAATAATCTCAGCATCCCACCAATTTATCACCATCTACCAACGTATACCCAACCATTCGATAAAGAAAATTGTACTATTTTTAGTAAATAGTGCTAAGAGCATTTGTTTTGTATTATGATCACTGTCAGTGTTGCTATGCATACTGAAGTAACTAATCTGTATAAATAAAAATGAATCGCCGAAATGTATGTACGCGCATAACTTCCGAACGACTGAACCAAATTTGATAATTCTTTTTTTTGTCGTGTTCGTTTTTGTCAGGACGTGGTTTGTATAAAATTACTGGTGACCTCTGACATTATAAAATTTGTATTAAAAAATTGCAGTAGGTGGCACGCGAGCTGTTTGAAAACTTAATGTACTGGGACTGAATATATCGAATGAGGGTAGGGGGACGGGAACCCGTGAGGGAGTAAGGGAAATCGGAGGAGGGAGGGGAACTCGGGAGGGGGTGCGAGTGAGAACGCGAGAGGGGAAGGGGACGCGGAGAGAAAGGGGAGGCGGAAGGGGAACGGGACGAATGGGAAAGGACACGCAGGGAGAAACAATTTCTTTATTAAATGGCATAGCAACGCATGCCGGGAACCAGCTAGTACTAAAATATATACTACTAGCTTTTCCCGCGGCTTCGCTCGCATGGTATTAGGGGGGTTCCCACTCCGCTTCCTCCAACTCCCCCCCCTCCCAATATCCAATTTGGTGCAATCGTTCGGATGTTAAGCGCATACATACTTTTCAGTGATTCATTTTTAGAAATAGATGTTGACTACGACGCCAACATCGTTTCCAAGGCAACCGTTTATTTTGCTTTTCTTCTGACGTTTGCAATAACTCGATTTTGTTAGGGACAGAAAACGTATGATAAATAATTTCATAACGTCAGAGCTAATTATATAATATATACAGAATGTTTAACTTGCAAATAATGTAGCTTTTTTTACATTAACTCCACACAGGAGGCCCTGAGGAAAATAATTTCCCTCAGGGCCTGTGTCATCTGGGATGCTGTGTGGAGGGTCTTTTTGAGGAGAGGAAGGAATGAGCATTGGTCTTGAAGAGACCCATGTTGTAGGAAGGAGGAAACACAGAGGCCGGCAAATCATTCCACAGCCGAGCTGTTAAACACAAGAACGAGTCGAAGAAACGACCCGTTCTCATGTGACAAATGTCAACCGTGTACAAATGTTGGGCTCGCGTTTGGCGTGTTTCCCGACTATGCACCGGCGCCGAAGGGATCAATGATGCTACTTCCTCTAAGCATCTTCCATTGTAATACCGGTAGAATAAGAATAGCATTCCCACCCGACGCCTGTGCTCTAAAGATTGCAATCCGTCTGTTAAGATGGGAGAATCTATCAAACGGACCGCTCGTTTCTGCACAGAGTCGAGGGTATTTTTCAGGTATTTTGGAGCTCCAGACCAGAGATGGCTGCCAAATTCAACCGTGGGGCGTACTTGTGATTTGTACAAGGTTAGCAGTTGTGTACTATTAAAGTATCTGCGGGCCCTATACAGTACGCCCAGTTTTTGGGAGGCCAACTTTACTTACTTTACTAGCTTCGATGGAGCCCCCATACCTGAGCTTTCTATTAGTGAAAGAATTTTTAAGTCCATTCATTATTTTTTGTGTGAAAGAGTAACAAACATCCATACATCCATACATACATACATCCATACAAACTTTCGCCTTTATAATATTAATAGGATAGGATAAGTACTGAAAGAACACAGGGCGTCGGCCTCCACGGCTAAACTTAAAAATGCAAACTACGAAAACCCCGCAAAGAAAACAATGCCGTGAATATCAAACCCTTCCCTTGCAGCATTCATTTGTGATTTTTCATGAACATTTAAGAGATGTACGTCAAACTAAAATTCCTTAAGAGGGTATAACCAGGGAAAACCAGAAATATGTCATTTTTAAATCAGATTTTATACGATTTTAGACTCTTTTCCACAAAAAAATATTAATTGATTTCGAAAGATTGTTCTTTTATCTAGTAAACGCATGTTTTAAATTTTGAGAAAAAAAGTTAATTTTTAGTATAATAAGGTTATTCCATAGGTCGTTGGCAGATTTGTTAAATTTTCAAAAAAGATTTTGTATTATACAACACCTATTTCAAACTTTCGCCTTTATAATATTAATAGGACATTATAAGTACTGAAAGAACACAGGGCGTCTGCCTCCACGGCTGAATTTAGAAATGCAAACTACGAAAACCCCGCAAAGAAAACAATGGCGTGAATATCAAACCCTTCCCTTGCAGCATTCATTTGTGATTTTTCATGAATATTTAAGAGATGTAGGCTGTTAATTTATGACAAGCAGATGGCGGCGGGGCATGTGAACCAGAATGTACCAGGGCTTGCCCGCATCCACCCTGTGCAGAGCCTCCGTCATACCCCGTACGTCCTCTCGCTAGAGATTGCAATGCGGATTATCCGAATTTCTAAAAATTCAAATTTTTGAATTTTTGACAATCGAAATTTTTGACAAAAATGCGTTTTTTTATATGGAATCCGAAAAACCACATTTGAAAATGTTTTTAAACTATGCTGCTTGCCTTGCAATATAATTCGATGGATAATAGACAATGGATAATTCAATGGATTAAGATTAAGATGTGGATAATAGTCAATCATGTAATAATTGTAATCTCTACACATCTCTACATATTATAAATTAAAGTTCTCCGCCGCGTCTGTCTGTTCGCGATAAACTCGAAAACTGCTGAACGGATTTTCATGCGGTTTTCACCAATAGATTGAGTGATTCATGAGGAAGGTTTAGGTACATAGTTTGTCAAGGTGTTTTGTAAATTGGTTGAACTATGTAATTAAAGGAGAATGTCTGTATGTCTGAATGGGCTGGCAAGAGGGCGGTGTGGATTTGATTTGTATGCAAATCAACAGATGGCGGTGTGAGTTAAAAGGTTGAGTAACCATCCAGTAGACGGCGTTGTGTTTCGTTAGCCACAGCAACGCGTGGCCAGGTCAGCTAGTTACAAATTAAAGTCTGTCTGTCTGTCTGTTCGCAATAAACTCAAAAACTGCTAAACGGATTTTCATGCGGTTTTAAACAAAAGATAGAGTGATTCATGTGGAAGGTTTGGGTATATAATTTGTCAAGGTTTTTTGGTAAATTGGTTTAAGTATGTAATACACTCGTATAAAGGAGAATGTCTGTATGTGGTGAACGAGCGTGCTGGCAAGGGGCGGTGTGGATTTGATTTGTATGCAAAGGAAGGTAACTCTCTTCATTTGATTTCGAGAACTCCGTGTAAAGCCCGGACATCGCCGGGGACTTCAGCTAGTAACTAATATGTAAACATTCCTTAGATGTTGATAATTTATTGTACCTAAAAATAAGATGGTTTTAAAGATACATTTAATTATGCACATATAATTTTTAAATTTTTTAAATAAAAATAAGTTTTAAATTTTTAATTGTTCTATATTGCCCCTCGTTCCTTATACATTATTTTCTTTCAAATTTTATTATTGTTTATGTCTATTATTTTTCTCTATTACCTATGTATGTCTATTTTTAAAATTAGTTCTGTCAAAACCCTGAGGAAGTCAGCTTTGCTGACGAAACATGTCGGTTTTTGTAAATAATTAAGTGGTTAATACAACGTTATTTATTAATTTGAAATATAAGTTTGCTTTTTTAGTCAGAAAATAATATACTTAATGTGATCCAGTAGTCCAGGAAGAAATCGGAATCCACGCCTCTTTTTGGGAGGAGTTTAAAAATACTTCAGAAAAAGCTTTTGGAATAGGAAGTATTTCGTAGACCTGTAAAAAACATTGACTTCTTTTTTACGCATTGTTTACTGTAATAACAAGTAAATTTAAAAATTGATTTCACGGAACCAAGCGACGCGGAGTCTAGGATATCTATTCCCCGTCGCAGGCGAGACGTAACTGATACAAAATGGGTGTGCCCAGTTTGTAGTGCTTAAGGTTCACTTTAAAAATCTAAATTCTTCGAGTGCCGGGCGGCGTATTTACAATTTATAATCCCTACTAGCTAGCGCGACTGAATCGCGGTAGGGATTGTAATGCATAAATCACCTTACAAACACTACCTCGTTTCAGTCGCGCTAGTGACTGAAATGCGGTAGGGATTGTAAATACGCTGCCGGGCGTATTGATTGATGTCAAAAATAACAACGAGAAAATACATATTTTATTTTATTTTGTGAAGTTCGGCGTAAATTATAACAATTTTTTTGCGATTAAAACCGTATCCGAAAAGGGGTTTATAAGTAGGAGAGTTTGCACATGAAAGTGTTTTTTTTGTAGAGCTAATACTTTATTTTTTTCTAGGCTTATTAAAAGACCGAAATTTTTGTAGGCCAATATATGTTCTACACGCAGTATTTCATTGAAGCATCTATAATACTTCTAAGCGATCAAATTTTCAAAACAAAAATATTTGGTTTTGTATGACTTTGCGTTATTTCGCATGGCTTCATCTTAAGAAAAAATACATATTTGAAATATTATTATATTAGAGTATAGTTTTATTCCGAGATTGATGAAATTTTGAACTGTTGACTTTCAAAGCGCGAGGATGTCTGCGGGAGATTTCGAAAAACCACTCCCTTTCTTTCCACCATTTGAAGCAGAATTTTTATACTTCATGACGAAATCTTACACAAATGACGTTCAAAACGAGAAGTAAAGAAACAAAGTACTTTCTTCAGCTGGTATATTTTAAATAAATGGTATACGTATACGGGTGTAACAGGACGTACCCGAGGGATTTTAACCATCGATTCCTGAGCATATTTGGAGTAAAATATGTACATTTCATTTTCGATGACATTTTTTTTCTATTAAAAACAATACAAATATTTATCCATCACACGCCGCGACTGTCTAGTTAAAAAGTAGCGCGTTTATAGCCTAGCGGACACTTGATAAGCGTTGCATCTCGTTCTAACTGCATATTTACCACACGAAACGCGCGTATCGCTCACACACACCAGGACGGGATAATTTCCATAGCGATGGGAACAGTAGCGCGGTGTATTTGATAAATATATAATTTTTTGTTTTTAATAGAAAAAAAATATCATTGGACACCAAAATGACAACTACATTTTTGAAGTAAAACTTATTTACGCACGCTTGACTTGGGGAGTAAGCTGGTGAATGCGTGACGAGAGCGTTACGAAAATCGTGGCGAACGGTAGTTGAGAGGGAGATATAAGTTAGTGAAGATAGAAAGAGAGAGAGTTAATTATGTTTCGTATTACTGTAGGGGCAAGAGAGAGAGGTGCGAGCACATATTTTCTTTCTCTCTTTCTCTCATAGCCAGTTACGTTTCGTATATCTAAGACACAGTGCAGGCCTTTTGTCTGTATCACACTGTAGAAGCAAGAGAGAGCATTGCGCGCGCACATTTTCTTTCTCTCTTCCTATCATATAGATGAAACTAAAGAAGTTTTACTTCAGTTGTGTGGTCTAAAGCACACTCGTTTTTTTTTAACTCTAAATATGCTCAGGAATCGCTGGATAAAATCCCTCGGGTACCTACGTGCTGTTACACCCTGTATATTAATACAATAATGTATCCTATTTATAATGCCTGATAAGGGGCACTTCAATTTCATTTACCATGCGTCCATATTTAAATTTAAAATTTTTAAGGAATTTTAACTTTTTCAAAAATCCAGATATAATCCGGATTTTGAGTTTCACTGAATCCGAAAATACGGATTTTCCTCATCCCTCTTTTCACATCCTTTGCCGCCCTTATCACGTACACCACTTAAAACATTTAAAGGCGTGACTTTTACCATATTTTACACGCGTTTTTCTACCCTCGTATTTTGAGATTAAAATTTGTGCACACTCGTATAAACGTGAAATATGGAAGGGAAATCATTCTCACGGCTATCTTGGCCGTGACTTGTTCAATTACATTTATCAATTTATATCTGCACGTACATTATTCGTTTTTAAGGAACAGGGTTGTAGCAGAACTTAAAACAGAGATGGGGCGTACCTAATCGAAACATGTTAGTACATTCGAAACATTTTTTTATAAAAAATGTATGTTTTATTAATCGCTTGGTATACAGAGAAGGTAGCGTTAAGTAGTAATTACCAGTGGCGGCCACTGCCCTGAAAACGTGGTGGTTCACTGATAATCCGCAACTATGAGATAACGATTACTAAGCAACATTAGGTAAAAATGATCCCACTAATCTTATTTGGAGAGAAGATCTATTTTAAGCTGTTTTCGAAGTGCGAAAACTTGTACATATCGCTTTTTAATTAAAATTTTTATTTTTCGGTACTAAGAAAATAAAAACACAATACTATTTTTTCGTGAGTAAATCTTAAATTTCAACCCAAAAAACTCTTTTTTTTTACAATGTTTACAATGTAGTGTAAGAAGAATATACGACGCAAATGTGAATGGTAGAAGAAGTCGGGGACGCCCGAGGAAGACATGGCACGAGCAAGTGAATCAGATACTTGAGTCGGGCCATGTCGAAAGTCGGAATAATAGAAGAGAATATATAAGACGATGTATGAATGTGAGTGAGGCAAAGAGTGTGTGCCAAGACCGAGTTATTTGGCGGTCCGTCCTCTCTGCCTACCCCTGTGGGGAAACGGCGTGATGGTTGGTTAGTTAGTTTTATATTTCATTTTAAACAGGATACAAACAGTAGGTATTTATAAACAATGTATAAACAACAGGAGGGCAAAATTGTCAAAGTTACCTATGAAAAAATTGTATTCCTTAATGATCTGCGTTTTATAATGTAAAACACCAATCAATAAAAAAGCAAATATATGTAAAAATTTAGGTATTTGCTGTACCTTTTGATTAAAAAAGAATTATTCAGTTTGGTTAAGTATTTTGGCCTTAAATCAGAATTTAAGTTTGTATAATAAAGGCCGCTGGGTGGCACACCAAAATATCTTAATTTTTCATATACATATGGCCGGTGTTGCGCGCTGGCGATGTTTGGGATATTCGATACAAAAACATAATTCGTTCCGCTTGCAATGGGCCTGCACACCGGACAGGGTAAATTCGCGCGGAACTTTGAGAATTTGCTCTCCCTGATTCATATTATATTATGCATTATATTGGTAGGTGATATTTTTAATGAAATTCATAGATTTTATATTTTTCGGTAAGATATTATAAACTAATTTTAGACGATATAATTTACCAGTGCTGCACACAAACACACCGTTCAACCAGCCGCCCTTGGTAATTACCACCGATCGGGTGCTAATAAATATTCGGAGAAAAATCGGAGTGTGCAATTAACAAGCGGTAGAAGTAAAATCTTCAGAAAACTAAAGTAGTCAAGAGTGGGGTAGCTATGAAGCACCGCACAAAGAGAAGACCGATTTTACTATCTCATTCTCACGCAGGCTGAATCCTATAGAATATTGTTTGTCTCTTTTTAGTGTCGCTATTTTTCGTATCATCGTGCTTTAAGGGCCCGCAACCCGGCTTTGTACCGATTTATTACATATTTCCCTTAAACACGGTAAGTTGTAAAGCTCTTAAAAAAATATATGTTATTCTTGAAGATAATATCTAGACTTTACCGCGCCGAAACGCAAATTATATAAAATTCCCTCGATAGAAAAAAATCGCAAATTATGCTCCAAAAATTATTATTAACACGTTTGTTTCAGTTATTTTACAAGTTATATGTATGAAAAAATTCGCAGTGTTTCTTTAAATGCTGTTTAAGATAATGCCCGCGAGATTTTTGCTCTATTTTAAACGAGTCGTTTTTTATTAAACATTTTCGCAATTTTCGCATCGATTTTTTCGCTGTCAATCTTAGCGCTCTCCTCTAACATTCGTAATTTCGTATCTCTCCATCTTCTTCTTTTCGAGCCCGGTTGCAGAGCCTTAAGAACCAGTATCCGACCACTATCAGGCGGGGAGGCAATTTTCAATTTGGGAGGCGGGTATGGGTACCGCTGCGGCCCGGAAACTATTTATTGGATAACCCACACCTCTGCCATAGGTCAGTTCATGTGATTCGCCACGTTTGTTGACTTAGAAGGGGTGCCCGGGTTCATGGGGTGAGGTTTGACAAGATTTTGGTGACCAATGTGTCTACCCACCTGCTGTGAGGTGGACCTGGGTATCTAGCATAGTCGATCGATATAGGTTTTATCAAAAATATCGGTAACTTGTCATCGCTTCCGAGCACAACTGCAGGCCGCTAACGAACAAAAAACAGTTCACAATGACTAAGGGTTCATAATTTATTTGACGTGAACTGTAATTTGTTCCTTAGCGGCCTGCAGTTGTGCTCGGGAGCGATGACAAGTTACCGACGTTTTCGATAAAACCTATATCGATCGACCATGCTAGGTACCCTGGTCGAGAGAGACTTGTTGAGGAAGTCTTTTGACATCTCCAGCCAGAATCCCACTACCTATCGCCTTGCACCGCAGTTGAAGGGATGAATTCATACGTCCATCACTCCTGGCCACACTGATCCCCAGATTCCTACCCACCCCTCATACCTATTTCCTGAACTTCCTCTTCTTCCTTTTTCTTAAAAAACCCTCCACACATCACCTAAGATGACATAGGCCCCGAGGGAAATTATTTATTTAATAGAGCCTTAAACCACAACGGTGCTAAAGAAGTTTTCACCTCAGAAAACATAAGCATTTTATTTTACCGACGTTTTTAAACTATTAAATACTTTTTCTAATGATCCGTAGACATTACGAGCTGAAACTATTTGCCTCGACTAAGATGTTCTAGAAAGAAAAAAACTGTGTAATTTACGTGATACCATAGCTCACCGTTTCAGGTTTTTACTTGTTGTGTATGAAAATACTTTCTGCTTGATGGTGAGCAAAAGAAATGTCGGTATTTTAGTAATTATTAGAAAAATATTTGCAACAGGAAATCAGTGCGCTGAAGCAATTAAAAGCGTTGAGCTCCTGTAATGAAATTTGCACATACTTTTCAATTTATAATTTTAAGGCCAGTGTATCTATATTTACCTCGCAAAAATATTAATTCCTATTTAACCATATTCATTCCCAACCTGAGCCATAAGGTTTCCAAATATGAGTCCTATAAAGTGAGAAAATAATAATTAGTTCTGTATACATACCCCCCTCGGCCAACATTGTTGTCTTCAAAAACCATTATGAGGACGTAGAGATAATTAAAACAAAATATCCTGATGCCAAATTTATAGCCGTGGGTGATTACAATCTTCCAAATGTAAATTGGAATTTGCACGACCCCGAATTGTCGAATACTTGTAATACAACTATTTCGGAAAGTGAAAGAGTAATACTCGACATGTCAATATATTTAAACTTAACTCTACATAATCTTGTCAGAAATATTAACAATCGTGTTCTGGATCTCGTATTCTTCAATTCTCAATGTATCAAAGTGAGTAAGGCCATAGAAGTTGTCATACCCCCTGACGTCCATCATCCTCCACTAAATATTTGTATAACAAACTTTGGCGAAAAAACTCTGAAGTCTACGAGATCATGCTATAATTTCAAAAAGGCAGATTATTCGGGTATGTGTGACTCTCTTGCATTGGTTGACTGGTCTTTCTTAGATAGTGATGATTTAAATCATAATACTGAACAGTTCTACTTAATTCTCAGTAATAATATAAATCGCTTTGTCCCTTACACTCAATATAAGGAATCTAAATATCCAGTCTGGTTTAATAAAGATTTGATTAATTTAATTAGACGTAAAAAAACAGCTCACAAACTGTATAAGGATCACGGAACATCGAAGTTGTATATAGAATTCTCTAAAATTAGGAGTGATTGTAATAAACTATCAAGGGCGTGTTATAACGAATATATTAAGCAGACAGAGAATGACATTTTTAATAATATAAAACGTTTTTGGCGATTCAGTAAAACATTAAGAAGTGGTGACTCTGATATACCAAATACTATGTATTTTGAAGACAGAAAGGCTGATGGCATCAAAAATATTGTCGATCTTTTTGCAGACTTCTTCAAGAACGTTTACGATAAAAGTCAACCCAATCAGTTCTCCTTACCTAACCATACTCCCAGTTTCAATATAAACCTGTCACATGTGCACATTGAACTAAACGAAATTATAAAACAAATTAAACTTTTAGATCCCAATAAAAATGCCGGTCCTGACAACATTCCACCATTACTCTTACAGAAGTGTGTCACCGTTCTCGCTTATCCCCTGTACACACTATTTAATCACTCTTTGTCGAAAGGTATATTTCCTGATCTATGGAAACATAGTTATATAACACCTATCTTCAAAAAAGGGGATAAAAACGAAGTAACTAATTATAGACCTATATGCATACTGTCAACAATTCCAAAACTGTTTGAAAAACTGATTCTGGATAAAATAACTAGCTCATTTAAAGAAAGTATATGTCCTGAACAGCATGGTTTTATAACCGGCAAATCAACACTAACTAACCACATTCTGTATCAAAATTTCATTTCCAATACAATGGCGAAGAAGCTTCAAGTTGACTCAATCTACACAGACTTCAGAAAGGCGTTCGACAAGGTTTGTCACGCTATTCTTGTAGAAAAACTGTTTAAAGCTGGAGTTCGTGGAAATATGTTGCATTGGTTTATAAGCTATCTTTCAAACAGAAAACTTAGTGTAAAATTAAAAGGGGAATCATCATATGTTTTTTTTGCATCCAGTGGTGTTCCGCAAGGTTCCCATATCGGACCTATATTATTTATCTTTTTTGTGAATGACATTTGTAATATATTTAAAGATATCGACGTACTTATGTTCGCAGATGATTTGAAACTTTATAAAGCAATTCGAAGCCTGGACGACTGTTATATTCTTTCAGCAAACTTATCCAAATTAGTCGAGTGGTGTAGCGATAACAAGCTATACCTTAATGTTAATAAATGCATAACAATGAGATTTTTTAAAATAAAAAATCCAATTCTTTTTAATTACACAATCAATAACTTCATTCTCGAATCTGTTTCCGAAATTAATGACTTAGGTGTTACTTTTGACACCAAGCTTAGCTTCATACCACACATTGAAAATATCTCAAAGAAGGGTTTAAAAATGTTAGGTTTTGTACTAAGAGTGGCTAAAGATTTTACCGACATTAAAACGTTAAAACTTCTATACACATCACTAGTGAGGAGTCAGGTTGAATATAACTCAACTGTATGGTCTCCTCACTATGACGTGCATTCTCAAACAATAGAAAGAATACAAAAAAAATTCCTAAGCTTTTTAAATTATAAACTAAAAATACCAAAAGAACAATTGAACTACACTTATCTATTGCGATTATCTAATCTATTAAACTTGAGTGATAGAAGAAATATTTTCGATCTAGTTTTTTTATTTAAAATCTTACGTAATACAATTGACAGCCCCGAATTCTTGGCGCTCATAAATTTTAATGTGCCGGCAAGAAACACAAGGTCAGTACTACCATTTTACTGTGGTAATACTACGACCAGGGCACAATTCAATATACCACTACACAGAATCCAACACTTGGGCAATATGTATTCGCACATAGATGTATGGAATATGTCACTGACACAATTTAAAAATGAAATAATGAAATCATTTATCCGTGATACAAGTACTCTCTAAGGAATTCTTTGGTAAATTTAATAAACTACTCGTTCATCGACAAATTTGCTAAACTATCTCTACCTATCCTATTAATGTAATTAAATGTAATGTCTTAGAAAAACCATTGTAATATGTATTGTAAACCTGTAGTATTATTTAGTTATTTAAAAAAAAAAAAAAATTTAATTTTCACTATAATATTAAAATCCAAATTGGAGTTCTGAACCCCTGCAACTTGCAGAGGTACTGGAGGTACCATCGATGTAGCGGTTTGCCACTTTGCGAAACTAATAATTACGTTTTATTAGACATGGTTAATGTTGCAATTTTGTAAACCTCTGATCACCTTACTTTAAAATTTTTGTTATTTGTATTTTTATTTCATGTATGTATTTTTTTATCGTAACTTATCGTTATTATTTCTTACTGTAATTTAAGTTTTTGTTGCTTAAATTTCTATTTAACTAATGTCCTTTTTTATTTCTATTGTAATTTTATTTATATTATTTCCTTCTCATGTTAAAGATGTACTGCCTTTATTTATTTATGTAAAAGCCCTCTGGGCGTATAATAAAACAAATAAATAAATAAATATATTCAATACCCGCTATATCCGATTTTTTGACAAAATGATCTGAGTATGACATCTTGTTCACATTCTTGCGAAGAACAAGACTAATCTAAAATTTGGTTTCAAAACCTCCTTTATCACGACCAAAAACCATGTTAAAACTGCGAGTGAGAAACAAAACCCGCTATATCATTCAAGAAGTTACTATCAAAACCCGCCATATCGGATTTCAACCAATCACGAGCAGTTATTTTGCCAAGATGGCGGGTGTAGAAACACGCCCCTCAGGTCAGTAGAGTTTCAAAAGCCTCTATATTCCATACAAATCACGAAGTGAGTATCAAAATCTGCTATATCCATTTTATTTATCCAAATTACTTAAATATTTCTATACACATTGAAAAATGAACACTTTTCGAATGTATATTACTCCAATTCATTATATGAAAAGATAAATGCAATTTTTTATTTACGCTAGAGATATGAGAGTTTTTTGCGGTTTTCTCCGAATCAGTGAAAGTTGATATAGCGGATATAGAAATTGAACGACTCATATCAATCCCTCTCTCTACTATTGGACACTTTTGTATCACATACCGGTGGCTTTTTTAGTATCTATACTCAGAAGTCGGATTGAATTTTTAGGATTCCTACACGATAGCAAAGTGACGACAATAATTATACCTTGCCGAGCTTAAAGCGCAACTGAAATACTGTTCGATATTATATTATATATTGTTGTACCTAGAGACATCCCTAGCATGGCGGATGAAATAATACTAAAAATTTATCAAATATACAAATTGTTTTGTGCTTGAAATAAATTTAAAAAAAAAAACAAAAATAAGATTTTGAAATAAAGCTGAGAGACAACAAAGCGATTTGTTTGTGTGTTTGATGAGTTACATGACGAAACTGTATTTGAATATGTCTAGACTAAAGTAATCTCCACAGGAATAAGTGATTTAATAGACTTTATTTTTCGCCTTTTTTTCTTTATCGTGTCATTAATTTTCTTCAAAGCTTTCCTACGAAGAATAAAATAATATGAAAATAATATCTAATGATATAACAGAAACCAAATCTCGAACTAAACCACTTAATTGAATAAGATGTAGTCAATTTTAAAGTTTGGGTATGAGTACCGCCGCCCGAGGAACCATTTATTGGATAACTAATACTTTTGTCATTGGTCACCCCAAGTGGTTCGCTATTTTTGGTGACTTAAATGTTGTGCACGGCTGCGTATTTACAAACCCCTACCGCGTCTCAGTCGCTTTAAAATTTCAATATCAAAATTTAAATATTTAGAAATAAATTATTAATTTCTAATATACACATTGGAAAGATTATTATATCTAGATTTTAGAACAATTTTTGTTTTTGCAAAGTGATAAAAAATTACCAATATAGAGGTGTATTTACAATATATAGGAATAATATTAAAATTTTAATATTTAGAAATAAAATTATTAAATTCTAATATAAACATCAGAAAGATTATTTTATCTAGATTTTAGAACAATTTTTTTTGCAATGTGTTAAAAAAAAGGTATATTTAAAATGTAAATTGTCGTTACCGCGACTGAATCGGTATAGGTTTTGTAAATACGCTGCCCGGCTGGTGAGGGAATCACACGTTCTTCACTCCTAGAGATACTATCTCCCAGATTCCTAAATACCCCTTATAACCCATGCCTTCTTTTCTTCAAGAGACCCTCCACACAGCATTCATTTCTTTAAAAGACCCTCCACACAGCATTCCTTAAGATGATATAAGCCCTGACGGGAATTATTTTCCTCGGGATCTCCTGTGAGGAGCTGATGTAAATAAAAAGAAAAAGAGATTAATTTATTTTTGAAATCTATATAAATCAAAATGAATCGCCGAAATGTATGTACGCGCATAACCTCCGAACGACTGCACCAAATAGGATAATGCTTTTTTTCTTGCGTTCGTTATTATCAGGATAAGGTTTGTATAAAACTACTGGTTAGCTCTGGCAATGTGAAATTTGTATAAAAATGAATCGCCGAGATGTATGTACGTGCATAACTTCCGAAAGAATGGACCAAATTGGATAATTCTTTTTTTGTTGTGTTCGTTTTGTTTGGTGAGCTCTGGTATTATAAAATTTGTATAAAAAATTGCAATGGGTGGTACACGAGCTGTTTGAAAACTAAATATAACGGAATTAATTTATGGAACGCTGGAGGTGGGGTGGGGAACCAGGGAGAGGAGAGGGGAACCTGGGAGGGGGGAAGGGAACTCGGGAGGGGGGTTTTAGGGATGGGGGAAGGGGGGAGTGGAGTGGGGAGAGGGAAGGTGGAGGAGGCGGGGTGGAAATACGAGAGGAGAAGAGGACGCGGGAGAGGAATGGGGGGGCGGAAGAGGAACGGTACGAATGGGAAAGGACACGCAGGGAGAAACAATTTCTCTGTTAAATGTCATAGCAACGCATGCCGGGTACCAGCTAGTTTCTAAATAAACGTTACTCTTTGGTCATGAGTCATGAGCAATGGAGCTTTCGGGTAACGATTGCAACTATTTGTACATTGGTAAAACTTCAGGGAATTTTATCACTATAATAAGGGAACACATGAAATGATTAAATAACAACAAGTACTTTAAATTCACCAATCAACATTTTGGAAACTCATCATTCTTTTCATTTAAGTAAGGGTTCAGAAATTTTAAGTTCAAATACCAGGGATTTACAATTAGATAAGCTAGAGATTTTAGAAATAGAATTAATCATTATTAACCTTCTAAAATGGTTTTTACAGTAGTTTATTGGTATTATTAGTAACCCTCCTTAGTTATTCCTCTCGCACAACTTATTATTATAGTTTTATTTATGTCTGTACTCGTATCAAAATTACCTACAAATTGTATTTATTTAAATTTTAGTACACAGAGTATTCTGAGGAATTCTTAAAAATTATTTTAGGATTTAATTAAATATCCCGAGGAGTCTAAAGTCATTATAATATATTATTCTGGATAAATTGTACTAGTATAAAACATGGCGTTGGCTGAAAACGGAAAATAGAAGTAAATTAAAATATTTATTAAATTGAATTTTAATTGCATTATTTTCTTTTTTGTTTCTCTCAGTGGAATTATTTATTATTTAAATGTAATCATTATCTTATTATATTGAGCCCATGCAGAAAATACTCTTACGCTAACATTGATTATTTTTGTTGTTGAGATATAAACTATATTCCGTGCAGTTGAACACATCTACTGTTTCTGAAAAAGTATTGCCAACTGCAATACTTTCTCAAATATAGTTTCCGTCTGAGAGTTATAATTATTTTAATTATTTCATTAAGAGGGCATTACCAGAGAAAGCCGGAAATACGTCATTTTCAAAAAAGTTTTTAGACGTATTGACTCTTTTCCACAAAAAATTATAAATGGATTTCGAAAGATTGTTCTTTTATCTAGTGAAGTTATGTAATAAATTTTTTATTTTTTTTTAATTTTTAGTATAATAAGGTTATTCCATAGGTCGTTGGCAGATTTGTTAAATTTTCAAAAAAGTTTTTGTATTATACCACACCCATTTCAAATAATGTAATCATGCAGTAAAATAAATCAATACATTATCTAGCAGAGTTATGTATTAGAATTTTAATTTTAGTTTAAATAAAATCATTAAAAAATATGTACGTACATGTGTTTCTTGACGAAAATTGGTCCATTTGTGTATTTATTTGCGCACTTACAAACTAATATATTTCAGATTTTTTTAACATTCTTATTAAATTTAGACATTATTGAAAAATGATAAATACTTATAATCAAAAATAATTACAAAAAGTACACTATTTTAATAGTTTTATCATCACGCCTTTCAGCATTTTTGGATGAAGGTATAAATTAAAGCTAATTTGGATTGAAATAAATTCGATATTGAGTAATAAGTTAAAAAAGCTGGTACGGAGAATAATCAATCTTTCTCATTGTAACCGCCCTGCACGATCGGAAGAACAACTTTCGACGAAATGTGGATTTTCGTCCGCTGGCTGGTTAAACGCTCTTAAGTAAGGAAGCACACATTAATTACGTGAGCTCAAAGATCTGGAATAAACAATTAAAAAAGGGGGGGGGGTCCAGCAAAATCTCACGTTACTTGAAAAGAATATACGAAGTGGCCCAAATTTATCTCACCAAGGGGGCGGTCTAGATTGAAAGAAAAACTGCTCACGTAATTAATGTATGCCCCCTAATAGTAATTCATTGTTTATTTTAATTTATTTTTGGTTATTTGCCTTTTAAAAAAGTGAGTCTTAATACTACATAATTACTTTTTTATATGAAAATGGTGCGGCAAACTAATTTAAAAATGGTGCCGCAAACTAAATAAGACATGGTGCCATTTTGTTTGTTCCACATTTTTAAATAATGTTCAATTTATAAAAAATCAGATTGTGCGATTCACGCACGGAAGAAATGAAACCTTCAGACAACTAAATTAGACAAGAGTGGAAAGGCTACGAAGCACCGCACAAAGGGGAGGCCAATGGCTATGAAGCACCACACAAGGAGGAGACCCGTCATACTATCTCATTCTCTCGCAGGATAAATCATGCAGATGTATGTGTTTGTCTTATTTCGGTGTCGCTATTTTTCGTTTATCGAGTTTAAATCACAACGGTGCTAAAGAAGTTTTTACTTCAAAAAATGTGCAGTCGGTGGCGTCGCTAATGTAGATATTTTGGATGCAGGTCGTTCGCTTTTTCGATAGTTCCTATTTATGTAAGTATATATGTCATTCTGTCAACAAAATAAAATCCAGGCTGCTGTCCTGAAATACGCAGATATTAGTGTACAAAACACTTATCAGACCAGTACTCACGTACGTTGTTGAGACGTGGGTACTAACTAAGAGGAATGTGGCAGCACTGGATGTTTTTGAAAGGAAAATTCAGAGGCGCGTCTTCGGACCGGTTCTGAAAATTTATAAAACTGGGAAGACTTCGGTGGCTGGGTCACGTGGAGAGAATGACCGAGCATCTAGCACCAAACTGAACTCAAGACCAATAGGGCGAAGGAGCCTGGGAAGACCAAGGTTAAGATGGAGCGACAACGTCCTCAAAGATATATCTACCTTGGAGCTTCTAAACTGGAGAGAGCTGCCACAAAACCGAGATGAGTGGAGGATGACTCTTGAGGAGGCCAAGACCCACCAGGGGTTGTAGAGCCAAGATCGATGATGATGATGATGTATGTCATTCTGTACAAATTAACTAACTTATCTGAGCGAGCGGTCAAAATAAGGACGATACAATGAACGAGTATATATTTATTGTATCCACAACATCTGCTATACCGACATTCCTACCGCACCATACATATCTTATTCCAGATAGGTACTTCTAATCATCATTATCATCATTACATAGTATAAAATGAAGTCGCTCAAAATGTATGTGCGCGTTAATTTTCATGCAGTTTTCACCAATAGATAGAGTGATTGAAGAGGAATGTTTACATCTATAATACATGTAAATTATATTAGAGAAAAGCCGAGAAATTCAAAGAAAACATATTTTTGTGCTATTTAAAACGGCTGGCGGGCCGTACTATAGTCACTTTTGAAATTCATTCTACGGAAAAAATTGGAAAATAGATGTCCTAGAGTAAGTAGGTATTTGATTTTCCCTTTTAAAATATCCAGTGTTGCATTGCAAGCATTGTATAATTAGTGGCGATCGCTCGAATTGCATCACATAGTGTAAAATAAAGTCGCTCAAAATGTATGTGCGCATAGATCTTTTAAACTACGAAACAGATTTTCATGCGGTTTTCACCAATAGAGAGAGTAATTCAAGGGAAAGGTTTTACATGCTTATTATTGTAGAGAAAAGCCGAGAAATTCAAATATTCAATTCAGGCAGCGGGCAGCGGGCAGCTGGCATGCGGGTGGTGTGGATTTTATAAAGGTTGGATAATAGCTTTGTGTTTCGTTAGTCACAGCAACGTGTGGCCGGGTCTGCTAGTATAATATAAATCAGAAATCTGTATTAGATAACATATATATTGAATAACATGAACTTCCATTTAGAACGAACATTGGTAAGCAATCTTATTAACACGAAAGTATTCCAGAATAATATATTAGTTTGAGGGAATTTGATACGTTCTATAACTCAAAGTGGATGAGTTATGGCGCCATTTGATTTGAGAGCTGTGGCAGTGCAGGCGCGGAGGTGCCATTTAACACTTTACGGAACATCTCCAAAGATTATTGGAATATTTGAGCCAGCTATTGGAAAAGCGGAATTGCTTTTGGCGAAATTGGCACCATTCAATTATTAGAATCGGAAAAAGATTTATCTCTGTAATGCGAATATAAAATACATGAGTCATCGGCTATTGATTTTAAATATTCCGGACCGGAGGAGTGTTTCCAAAACCTACACCGATTCAGTCGCTTTATATTTTCAATATCAAAATTTAAATATTTAGAAATAAAATTGTTAATTTCTAATATACACATTGGAAAGATTATTTTATCTAGATTTTAGAACAATTTTTGTTTTCGCAAAGTGATAAAAACTTATCAATATGGATTTGTATTTACAATATATGGGAATAATATTAAAACTAAAATATTTAAAATTAAAATTATTAATTTCTAATATACACATCAGAAAGATTATTTTATCTACAGTTACGAACAATTTTTTTTTTTGCAATGTGATAAAAAATAACCAATATAGAGGTATATTTAAAATGTAAATTGTCGCTACCGCGACCGAACCGATGTAGGTTTTGGAAATACGCGGACCGGAGATGCCCGGGGTTTGTGAGTAAATTTCAGCGGGACTTTTACTTGAAAACACTAGATATTAAATTTGCTAAACGTTATTTACTTTTATGGGATGTTGGACCACTTATTGGTTTCTCTTAAATAATATCATATTTAAATAAAACTTTTTATTTGCATATGAGAATTTTCTGTACTCTTTCGTTCGTTTCACTACAACGTTATGATCAGATGTGAATTATTTTATATACAGAATGTTAAGAGAAGTACCTAAATTATTTTACTAACCCGTAAAGGTCTTTTGGAAAAAAAATGCAAATGACATTTTGATCTATTTGATCTATGTACTTTTATATTACCTACATGTATTTTGTCAATGCTCTTCATCTATATGTAATCTCCTTTCATTGTGATCTCTCTTTTTTCTTTATTGTTCGTGTTATTGTTATATTGTTAATTGGACTATTTGTCCGTAAATAATTAAATAAATACATAAATCTCCACTGACAAGTTTCAACTAAAAACACAAAGTCATTCGGTATAGGATTGTTAGGGTCGATCTGAGGGAATTGGGAGGTTACTGAGTTGTTACTGATATTGTGAAAGAATTTTTGGTTTGTTTTTTTTTGTAAATATCACCGTGCTTTCCAGTGACGTTTTCGTTAACGCTATCATTTACGTTTTTTGCCCCCAAATTATGTCAGCAATCACTGGTTTAAGTAACTCAAGGATGTCTCTTTACACCATGTATTAATGATAATCACAGGCCGATGCTGGATAACATTATCCGATGCTGTATAGCATTGCGATTAAAACGCTAGAAACGTAATAAATAAAAATAAAAAAAATTCACAAAACCTCATAACTCGGGGGGGACTCGGGAAGGGGTAAGGTGGGGAAAGTGGAAGGGGAACTCCGGAGGGGAACGGGGACGGGACATCCAGGGAAGGGGTGACGGAGGTGGGGACTAGAGAGCGGCAGAAGAGGGAAGACATAGTAGCGGTAGGGGGTAGCAAGGGTAAATTTGGAAAAGTCACGGCTGTAAGTGGCCTGCTCAAAATAAATATTATGTATTCAAAAGCACTTCGATAAACAGAATTAAAACACAAGCTATTTCTTTCTTTGCGTGACGTATTTATAAGTATCATTACATGGTATAAAATGAAGTCGCTCAAAATGTATGTGCGCGTTAATCTTTTAAACTACGCAACGGATTTTCATGCGGTTTTCACCAATGGATAGAGTGATTGAAGGAATGTTTATATGTATAATACATGTAAATTATATTACAGAAAAGCCGAGAAATTCAAAGAAAACATATTTTTGTGCGATTTAAAACCGCTGGCGGGCCGTACTATAGTCACTTTTGAAATTCGTTCTACGGAAGAAATTGGAAAATAGATGTCCTAGAGTAAGTAGGTATTTGATTTTCCCTTTTCAAATATCCAGTGTTGCATTGCAAGCATTGTATAATTAGTGGCTAGTTAATTAGTTTATATGTATAATACATGCTTATTATAGTAGAGAAAAGCCGATAAATTCAAATATTCAATTCAGGCAGCGGGCAGCGGGCAGCGGGCAGCTGGCAAGCGGGTGGTGTGGATTTTATAAAGATTGGGTAATGGCGTTGTGTTTCGTTAGCCACAGCAACGTGTGGCCGGGTCTGCTAGTATTATAATAAGATAAATTTACTAAATTTAATAAGTAAATTAAATGAGACATTTGTGTGTTGTTATAAATTATCCTAAATAAAGTAGTTTTGAAGAGTAGAATTTTATCTGATCTCATCTAGTGCCGTGGTTGGTGGTCCTTAGACCACAGGTGGTCGGCGAGATCCAAAATGAGGTCCACGAAACATTTATTCGTTTACTTCAAAAACCGAACTGAAAGGTATCCAAAAGCTGATTCGTAACCCTTTTGGTATTAATGATGGAGAGGAGATGTAGCTGAAGAAGTCCAAGAAGAGTAGGTACAATGAAATGCAAAATGATAGTAATTGCAAGGACGCTTTTAATGACACGATTAACAGTTTATCATTATTGTATCTTGTGGTCCCTGTGAGCACAAATTAATGTAATAGTGGTCCCTGATCATAAAAAGGTTGGGAATCACTGATCTAGTGGGTTTCGGGGTGGTTTTTAGCTTTCTTGATTTATCTTTGGCGATTCTGAATGATTTGTCCATCGGTTGTCTGTCTTCCGATGTGTCCTGCCCATTGCCATTTGTCTCTTTGATCTAATTCAATTCCGTCGGTTTTCTTGCTTCCTTATCCATTTGTTTCCTTTACGAGTCCTCTGGGATGTCTAGCAGTGGAATTTCGACATCACCCTGCGTTACTTTGAGTTTATCGACTTCCCTTGTATTAAATGTCAATTTGTTTCATACTCGTTAATTTGAAAAATATTTCATTTTTGATAAAGGCGATTGAACATTTCATTTGTAAGTACTTTAATATTATCAATTATTATAAATATTACAATTAATTTTCATGTTTCCCGCTCGCGGTTTTACATGTCATTAGAGAAAATTCAAGTCCTACTAAAGTAAAGGGTCTGGACGCGCCATAGCCAAATTTCTGTTGCTAAGTAAACTTCACTGTTTTAAAGTAGACTAATCAGCCTAAACACTCTGTTTATTTGTTTGCTTGCGGTAAAACAACACATAAATCAGTAGTTCTAACAAGTATTGATGACAATCGCCACCATTTGAAAACTGTCGTTGCCCTATTGTATTTTGCATAGCTCGACATATCAAACTCCGACAGGCAGCCGGACCTTTAATTCTAGTGGGCCTCAAGAAAAGGAGACAGCGAACGTTCCATCAAAAAGTGACAAGCAATACGCCGCCGCCCGCTCATATATCCATATCATTCATACACACGCATTATTCGATTGTCTATCTTTATCACATAGGAATAAACTTTTGAATTAAGAAATTATACTGAAAATCGCTGAAAACAAAAGAGTGTTCCTTACTTTCCACATTATATTGTGAGTATATGAGACTATGGCGAGTCTATTTATTTATATAACGTCATTGCGCAAACCTCGAATTCAACTAGCTGCAAATTCTCCCATCTTTGGAATGTAAATAAAATAGGTTGCAACACGACTTTAAGGTAGTACTGTTGATCAGAGAGTTTCGTTTAAAATTTTCTAAAATTTGGCATATTAGTAGTTTATGATAAGATAAGGGGGCATACTTTAATTACGTGAGCTAGAAATGGTGGGGAGGGGTCCAGTAAATCTCACCAAACCTCATTTAAACCGGGGGGGTCAATAAAAATCTCACGTCAACTTTATCCCAAATTTTGTTTGCTGAAAAAGTCTTAACGTCGTGGGCGGGGGACCAGGAAAAACCCATCCACCCCCTAATGAACTCGTTAAATTTTTGAAAAACTACAAAGAACCAGTAAAAAGATATTGAACTTTGAAATTTTTTTTTTAACTTTGAGGCTTATGAGAAATCACAGTTTTTATTTCATTTTATAAAAACGTATCATTTAGATTCAAACTTGAGAAAATGAGAGAAAATATTATATAAAATACTTAAGACACATGATTACTAATTTAGAGCATGTGGTAATCATAATTGATAAATAACTGTTAAAAATGCTCTCTATTCACCCTCCAACGCGATTTCGCCTATACTAAGTACTACGCTAGTCAAATAAGACGGTTTTTTTTACATTTGACTTTGCCGTATCGACACCGACAGTTCTACTTTTTAAGAAATTTGGCGTATTTTTCAGATGTAAAAATATTTTCGCTTTACAATAAAATGCAAATAAATGGAATATTTCTAAACTTATCGCAAAATTAAAAACTATTTTTGAAAGGCGAAGAAATACGCTTTCAAATTTTTTAATTTTTGAAATATAAATATTTTGCATACAAACATAAAATAGTTTTGAAGATGGCTCTCTTTACGTTTTTTATGAAAAAAAAATTAAACAAATGTATTATAAATATTATCATCCCCTGACGTTTTTGTCTTTTCATATGAAAATATAAATAAAAAATTCTCAAAACTTCAAAAATTTTTTTCAAATTGCCATTCAAAACTATGGTTTCATAAAGGTGTACATTTTACTTTTTTGGTGGTTATTTTTTTAGGTTTGACTACAAAACGTGGTGTTTTGCCTTTCTAACATCGTTTAGAACATATTTCTCACTCTGATAGTAAGGGAGTTGCAGCGATTTGTGTAAGACCTATGTGAGCTGGGACAAATATGGTCTCCTGACATTCAACTAGTAGCTTTGTACCTAAGACTTGATAAAACCTAAACGTTTAGTTAGGGCCCCAGTTTTTTTTTGCACCAAGGCCTTTGCTTACCTTGCTACGCCTCTGCCGTGAGCTCGCACTTTTGATCCCAGACGTCAATAAGTCTTCCATAAAAATGATTTTGAGGGAAAAATTGGCATATGCAAAGTGCGTGCTCGTTGGGTGCCCAAATTCTGAAAGCGCTTGGGTCCTTTTCAACCGGTTTTCCGACAACGGCGAGGCTTTTTTGGGTTGAAACATAGGTTCGGAATTCGGAATCCGGAAACTCCGGAATCGAAAAGGCAATCAGTGACATGATTTCCAACTTATTCTTCTCCTGAAGCAACATTTGACCGGGAAACATTTGGAGAACGCGGAGAGAACATTTTTGGCGGCGGGGTTGTACGATAAGGGAATGAAGGACCTAGTGCCATGGCTCACCAAGCGCATCGATTTGAACGAGGACTACGTCTAAAAATAGTGGGGACGCTTACCTAAAATGTCATACGCTTTTTTTTAAATACATTTTTAAAATAATAAAGGTCTTTAATTCTTGGACAACCCTCATATTATATCCACTGCAGAAATCAATCGGAGCAATTGTGTTGAGAGTATGTTTTCATACTCTGGGTAGACTCAATTTTCCAATAGGTACTTCTGAAGAAACGTTTTTAAACCAAAGACGTTACATACTTTAGACGCGGGGTAGAAATCTCAAAGTGGGAAGCCAAAAGCAAGACAATTGCACTGGTCTCGATTTCTAGTACTTTAGTACTAAACTATCACTCTTCGAGTAAGGTCATGCCTTCCAGTAGGAAAATTGCATTTAAAAAGCGCCAAAATGCCCTCCTGTATGATGAGAAAATGTTTCCATTGCACGGCAAACATTAGTAAAAGTGAAGAAATAACATATGTACATACAAATTACTTATTATTATCGATTATTATAAGCCATACAATTAATTTTCATGTTCCCTGTCCGACAATTTTGTATGTCATTAGAGAAAAAACACACATTCTTTGATTGTCTTATGGTACGGCCACACTGGCCAACTTCCAACTTCAAACTTTCGGACGATTGCGTAGAATGGTAGTTCATGCGTTGTAAGTTCGAGTTGGAAGTTTGGCTTCAGTGTGGAAGTAGCATAACTTTTTAATGCATGAATAACTTTTGAATTAAGAAATTACTGAAAACCGCTGAAGACAAAAGAGTGTTGCTTACTTGCCACATTATTTTGCGAGCATGTGAGACTATGGCGAGTCTGTTTATATAACGTCATTATTTCAAACACCGAAATTCTTTCTGAAAATAAAAACAATTTCTTTTACCGGTCTGGGGCCCGGGATTCTAACATTTTCTTGTAAATTGACGATATTAGATTTCTTTCAAATCGGTGTAGATCCTGTACTACGAATAATCTGTTCAGTGATATCTTAAAATTGTTATATTAGTTACTACAGGACATAAATGAAAAAGTGGCACAAAGTTTGAGGAACTAATATTATGAATCCTCCAAGTGACAATATATATTATAACGACTTACCTTTTTTTCAATAATTATTAGAATCATGTATTTTCAGGAAGCCTTGAAAGCTGAAAGATTGGCAGTACTGACAAAGGTAGGTGTTCTCATAGAATATTAAAACGTCAAACTTTTCAACTCGCCATTGCAGTAGCACAAGAACTGCTGCACCGCACTCGCTAGAAATTTCTAGCAATTACCAATGAGCCCTGAGGATTCATTATTCATTTGCCGCGTTTATTAAAAAGCATAACGGATAGCGCCGCCGCTCCGTGCGGCGAGGTGTCTAACTAAAAATAATATATCGCTTCCATAAATCACCGCCAGGCGCAGCGGCCCAATGGCCGCCACCTGACAGCTGTATTATCTTTTATCTTACGACAATTTCTCTTCATGAAAATAGAGCTCAATGTAGGTCATATTACAAGGATGTTCCGTACAATGGATAGGATCTATTGGAAAATTCTGAATGTGCGTTCTTCGTTTATCGGTGAAACTAGGAAGCAGTGGTGTCATCCATATTCCGTAACAATGGGTCTCCAACGGAAAAATATTTCAATGCATGTAGGTACTAAAACTAGTAGATCTATGAACAGTAAACAAAAAACTACGAGTATGTTTCCGATTTTCTCTTACTTAATAAATCAAAACAAACAAGCATACTTAAATACTTAGGTAGGTACTTAATCACGAGCCGTATATTTTAGGTAACATTATTTTAATTTCAAAGAGTAATTACACAATTTGTCAAATGAATGAAAATATTTTTTTCAAACTTTTATCAAGTACTTTGATTGTTCCGATTCGACATCTTGTGAAAGGATTCGCCCCCATGTAAGCTCTGGCGGGATAAGAAGCACAACACGGCCTGACTTGAAACGAAAACTGAAAGAACAAATAAATTTACGGACAAATGAAATGCAAAATGGTCGAGACAAAACTGGTACGCAGCAAATGTTCTACATTAATATGTCACATAATTGTGAATGCATTAAAAATCTACTGAATCATTTATTTTGGTACACTTTATCAATTGCAATTACAGATTTCCGGGTATTTTAAATTTTGAGCAATGGGTTTTCCGTTAACCCATGGAAACCCACTTTATGACAGCACAGTCTGAAGTTACAATAAAAAATAGAGTGTACAATACACACGCGACAGAAGTGAAACTTTCAGAAAACTAAAGTAGACAAGAGTGGGAGACTAAGAAGCAAAGGGGAGCGTTATTGAACTATCTCATTCTCTCGTAGGCTAAATCCTATAGATGTAGATATGTGTTTGTCTCTTTTTAGTGTCGCTATTGTTCGTTTCGAGTTTCAAATCATGCTAAACTTCAATGCTAAAGAAGTTTTCACTTCAAAAACACCCACTCGCTGTTGTGTTTTACCATTACAAACCATTTCAATATATTATCCAAACCAAATGGAATTATTGGATGGGGGGGTCATACAACAATGTACTAACCCCAATCAAAGTGATCCAGAAAGTAATCATTAAAGTAATCCTAAAGAAACCCTCCACTTATCCATCAGAAACGCTTTTCGCAGATTTCACGGTGCCTCGAGTAGAGAATATCTTCAAGAAAAATGCAATTATCCAAATTTACAAAGATAATATCATGAAAATATTTGAAACTCACCAACCAAAAAGATATGAAAACAACATCAAAATACCAAAATTTAATACCAAACTAATGGAAAACAATTATGTCTATTTAGGAATAAAGTTTTTCAACAACCTTCCCACTGAAATAAAAAAAACCAAAGACATCAATATACTGAAACTTAAACTGAAGCTACACTTCATCAGCAATAATTAACTAAATAATTACCTGTTTTTCTCTTTCTTTCTAATCTCTATTTTATTTAGATTTTTCGAATTTCTCCTAAGTGCACAATATTTTAGTATGAAAACGTATCCTATGTATGTACACCTACACATATAGATGATCCAGAAGTCTCAATTGATCCTATTATATATTTACCTATTGCATAATGTTATTCTATTTCAGTTATAATTAGTGTAACTCGCTCATCAAGCACAAGAACTAGCTTCTTCTTTGGTGAGATTGCAATTTTTAAATAATTTCTGTACCGATATTTTGAAATTTATATAACTCCACTGTACAATTATATATCTATATATTAAATAAAAAATAAAAAAATTGTTTTGAGAAAGTACGTACCTATCTGCTACATACTTTACTGTCTAAAAACCTTACATTTCGATGAAATTGCACTTATTTCAAAAACTGATCGTATAAACACGTCCCATAATCAATTACTCAATCAATTACTAAAAACTTACAAAGGACGAACCATAAAATTAAGATTCTGAAAAACGCCAAAAAATGCTTGTGACGCATGCTCAGAAATGCTCACTAGAGTCGGCAATTATGATTCGACTAATAATAATTTCGATTTCACCATTTTGATTAGCATCAACCCTTAAACCCCTGAAGCCGTTCTAAAGGAATATAAATTTATGATCCCTCTTCCTAATCGGGTCGGGGGACCGTTGCTTCAGCAAGGCGCCTTCAGGGGTCCCTATCTTGTGGCACTTCGTTGGGCTCGCTCCATTACAGGGCCATTCTCTTCTCGCATCTGTTTTACCCATCTTTATCTGAGGTACACTACCCACCTAACCAATTATTGGTTGACTTCTCTATGGAATCCATAGTCACCTCAAGAATCTTTCTCTTAGTGACAGTTGTTTTACAGTACTTAAACAATTCATCAAATTTCTAAGTTAATTTTCAATTTGAACGTTCTATTCAAGTTCTGTTATTATTTCAGTTCTGTGATGCAACTGATACATCATGATATAATAACAAAACTTGAGTAGTATTACGGAACTTTAATTTTACCTTTGAAATTTGATCAATTGTTAAAATTCTGTGAACCAACCCGTCCTTGGTAGTAGCATGGAAATTAATAGATTTATAAAGATTGCGGATACCATTCGTATCTAATTCCTAAATTTCTTCAAAATTAATGGCAAAAATATTTTCTGTCTTAGTTTTCATTTAATTCTCAAGTTGTTGAAATATGAGATCGTCAGGTCACATTATCTCAAAAAATTGGCAGAGTGGTGGTCCTGGTTGCGACCGTTAGCTTTTTATTGTCAGTGTGTTTTTCTATTTTCATTAAGAAATAATAAATGATTTTTTTTCTATTTTTGTTACGAATTGTGATAATGATATCCTCACTGGAATCCTCCATGATGAGCATTTTATTTACATATTTTTTTTATTAATACTAGGAAGTTCCTAAATGTATTAAATAATCTAATAATCTACGTATTAAATGTCTTAATTATTAATTACGTTGTATTTTTTAAGTATGGTTTCTTTTCCAGTCTGTATTTGGTGTTAAATTTTCAATTTCAGAACTTCCTGTGTTTTGCATCCGGATTTGGTTCCATTACAACTTAACAATGTGGCATTTCAACATCGCTGTCATTAAAAGTGATGATTTTTTTTAAATAGCCCCAAATCTACCCTTACATAAGGTATTTAACCCAGTTTTTTCATTACTTTTAATGACTTGTCAAAGAGTGATGAAGTTCCACTTCATTGAGTTGTCCGGTCATGGTGATTATTTCAGATGTCGTAAGGTCTTATTCTAACAGACGTTATTTCGTCGTTGCCTGCAGTTCATTTTAGGCATGTTGCAGCCATCAGCACTCAATTAACGTTATTGCCATATTTACCTGTTAAAGGGATCCGTCCAGCTCGCGAGAAATAGCAAAAGGGCAAAATAACGTGTACGGGTTCTTCCACCAGTGTTCAAGCAATTAGTAACTTACTCGCTAGTTCTCGCGACTCAGCACGTTATTCGGGGGTCGTGTGGACGGAGCCATTGAAATTAAACACGAATATTTAATCTTTAGCCATTTTACCAATTTACTCGCTGAATAGAATTGCTTTTGATATCGATATAATACATATTTTTTTACGTCAGTGGGGAGGGATTTAAAAGGAAATTATTTTGATTCCTTGTATATTTGTAAAACACCAACTGCATCTACATATATATATATATATTGAAATACATGACTATAGTAAATAGTGATTGTACTTATATGAAATGTATTAACTGTATTAACTGCATTGTATTAACTGTACACGTGACTGTATTTGTACATAATATATGAAATGTCAACTCTTCTTCCATCCACAAGCTAAGGCTTTTAATGGAAGACCAGTAAAATTATAATATGTAGCAATTCTAAGATAAACAAATAACAAAAATAAAAAAAAAATAAAAAAAATATTCCAAATATATTTTATTATATGGATAGGAATGAAATATGTGGCTCATATAATTATATTTTTAGTCATTTCTTTTAAAACTCAAGTGAAAAATAATTATTATCCTAAAACGTGGCTTTATCGGATTACTGTTGCTTTACTACCTGGTTTCGGCCGAGATTTGAGTTGAAAAATATGGAAAGAGGTCCGGTTTTATTTTTTGAGAGTTACTTGGATATTTTTAAGTTTTATTGTTAACTGTCGCATTGAACAACAAATTCTAGAACAGAAAAACTTTTCACATTTCAACCCCACCGTTTGCAACGTCATTCAAGATATTTTGTGTATTATTTTAGACCCGGCGTGCGTTGCAATGCCATTCAAAGAAATAAATTGATTCTCCCTGCATGTCCTTTCCCGTGCATCCTCGTTCCCTTCCATCTTCCCCACCTTCCCCCTCCGTCGTCTCTTCCCTCTCCGCTAACCCCACCTTCCCCCTGCCTTTCCTCCTGGCGCTAAAATATATGATGTACACACATTTTCATTTATAGAAATTTCATAACGCCAGAACTTAAAATTATATACAGCCTATGTTACTCTCTGATAATGTAGCTTTCTATTGGTGAAATAATTTTTAAAATCGGTTAAGTGTTTTAGGTGTGACAGTGTAACAAACAAACACACGCGCTTTCGCATTTACAATATATATATATATATATATGTTAATCGCTGATAATGTAGCTTTCTATTGGTGAAAGAATTTTTAAAATCGGTTTAGTGGTTTAGACGTGAAAGCGTAACAAACAAACACACGTACTTTAGCATTTATAATATTTGAATAGATATTTGAATTTTAACCATCAAAGGGATCTCCGTAGTAACCTGAATTTTCTAACAAATAACAAAATGACAGCGCACGTCAAATAATTACTTATATATATGTAGCGGCTACTTAACCCGCTCTGCGAAATTTACCGCAGCGCCACTGACCTCCACAGAATTCGCTGGAAGAACATACCTACGGCGATACATCTACCTACCCGCGAGTACAGTAACGTAGTAGAAATGATAATCCGCCACCTACGCGAAAGAGCTAGAACGTCTGGCTGTACCAAACAAGTGCCCGCAGAAAGTTCGAGCGATTTCTCACCTTTGCGTGAATTCACCGCATTACCTACTGCGAGACTAATTACTTGCCACGGGTATATAAGCCGCGCTCGCTTGCTCGGAGCCAGTCAGTACAGTACTTTCCATTCATCGGCCGAACAAACATATCGAGCAGTGCAGTAACTCTTATCGTGCCTGCGCCCGGCACGGGCCTCGCGCAGTCGACAGTGAACATCAATTTATCCAGCGTGACCCAGGAACATTCCAGCACCTTCGAGGAACTTCTCCAACTACCATCTCGACGTGAGATGGCAATCAACATCCTGCAACGAGCAGCAACAACAACCGGCAACGCGCCATCATCCAGCATCCTGCAACGAGCAGCAACCAGCACCTGGCAACGCGCCAGCATCCTCATCGCCTCACAAGGTTCCTTCCTGCGTCACGTGTGTGCTCCGACTCACTGGACACACAGCCGCCATATCCCGTCAACACGACGTCGATCGACCGCCTGGACCAAGGTCACGTCTACACCGCCACGGTGTAGGACAACACGCCGGCTTCCTGAAGACCTGTGATCTTCACCGTCGTAGTGTCCTGACCTTCATCTTCACATCATCGCGCAGCAGCATCACTACTGTCACTCCGCTCCCGCTCCGCATCGACCTCCGCTACGTAGCCACAATAAAGACTGACTCACACATCGACTGGACGCCTTTTATTTCTCGTTCCGTCTCCCGTTCCCTCAACTGGTGACCCCGACGTGATCACGTCGCGCTCCCTCATATACAATAATTACACACATTTTCATTTATGCAAATTTCATAACGCCAGAGCTTACCATTACATACAGCCTATGTTACTCGCTGATAATGTAGCTTTATATTGGTGAAAGAATTTTTAAAATCGGTATAGTGGTTTAGGCGTGAAAGCATAAAAAACAAACAGAAGCACTTTTGCATTTATAATATTAGTATAGATTAGTATGAATTTAATTTTTTTAAAGTTTTGGTTCGGCTTGGAATTGGTCGATAATCCGGTGGGTAAGCCGATTGGCTAGCATTTCGTTATTCTCAGACTAATTGACTTACACCATTTTATACACAAATTATAAAAACAAACAAAAAAATAAATGTAAGTAGGTACCGCAAAAGAGTTTCAATTGTTACCAACCGTCTGGAGACAGTAAGACCATGACAACCCCAATTAGGTACGCTATGAAGCTGAAGGTAGTGGGAAGGGAATAAGGTGGGGAAGGTGGAGGTGGGAAAGTACCTGGCTATTCAGATCTAGTCACCGAACACGACTAAAGCCACTTCAAGCAACATATCACCATTGAGATTAGATCTTCCACTATACCTAAAAAACATATTATTTTGAATCGATAAATTATGAAAAAACACAATTATCAAATAAAATGTACCTGGGCATACCGGGATTTGAACCCGCGGCTTCCGGATTCGCAGCCTGGGATGTTTACCATTAAAACAAGAGGCCATCTTGATGTGTGCTATAAATCTGTAGATAGCTTTTTGTTTCTTTTTAAATCCATGTTTTGTCCAAGTGAAAAATATATTATCAGGATGTAGTGTTCACCGTAACTCAGTTAGAATAAAGAATCCATCCAGAGTAATAAAGAAGTCCGGCGATACAGCAAAGAATGTGGCAAAAATGATAACCTTTCTCGGGACAAATCGTCAATCATAAACGCCCAGATCTAATCCCGGACCTGGTGAGGAAAAACCAGCTCAACTTTAATGAGGAAAGTTTCCTTTAAATAATTGGCAGCCAAAGGTAGGTACCACGCTTTATTTTATATAAGACAACTATTACTTTTTCCTCTTTGGCAAGACTCGCCATGATGTAAGCCAGTGGATTAATAGTTGACTAGAATAACGATAAGTTTTAAGACTCAGAAAAGGAAGATCAAATAAGTTTCTGCGTAGAAGTTGTACGGATTCATAAACCTTTATGTGCAGGCGGTCAAATAACAAACTAATGAACTTTTTTGCACGTTTCGCGCTAATATATTTATGCAGCACGATGTTCCCACCATGCTGTACTCAGCGGCTATGTTTTGACCAATGGTTGGCTGTGTAGTTTTAAAATTGTTAATTCTGCGTAGAATATTTGAAATTCGATAACAACTGAAAGGTAATCAATCATCATTACATAGTGAAGTCGCTCAAAATGTATGTGCGCGTTAATCTTTTAAACTACGCAACGGATTTTCATACGGTTTTCACCAATAGATAGAGTAATTGAAGAGGAATGTTTATATGGTCACTTTTGAAATTCGTTCTACGGAAGAAATTGTAAAATAGATGTATTAAATATATATAATATAAATAGATTTATAATAGGTATTTGATTTTCCCTTTTCAAATATCCAGTGTTGCATTGCAAGCATTGTATAATTTAGTGGCGAGTTAATTAGTTTATATGCTGACATCCCCCCCCCCCCCCCCCACAATTAAAGTTGACTTTGAGAAATTCAAAACGCGTGGGGGGGGTTGTGTGGTTAGAGAATATCTGGGAAATTTCTCCATAAATATAGGCTACTTTCTCTTATAAAAAGACCACACAGACACAAAATTCTCCCGTTTCCGGGCACTCCACGGGGAGCCATAGAGCTCTATTTCTTTTTTTTTTTTAAAAAGACAAACATCCCCAACAATATTCGAAAATCTCCTACTACCACCATGGTAAGCCGAAAATGTTGCTTGAGTCGTGATGGAGGACTTAGCCAGCCGAGGCATCGAACACGGAACGCTAGGGTGGGACCCAAACGCGATGCCCATTCAATCACTCACCGGTCAAAATACCAAAATACCATTATTGCTAAAGACCGAGCTCTTGGGGGGTGATACTCGATCAGGAGTCACCCCCTATCGGGTGGCACCCTGGCGGCGGAATTTCTACCGATTTCTTTCATATCTCCCTTAAACATTTGAAGTTTTTAAACTCTTAAATAAATATATTATGAAATTTCCTCGACAGAAAAAAAATCGCAAAATATGCTCCGAAAAATATATTTCACTTATTTTGGAAGTTATTTGTATGACAAAAATCACAGTGTTTCTTTAAATGCTATTTTAGATGTTCCCCACGAGATTTTTGCTCTATTTTAAACGAGTCGTGTTTTATTAAACATTTTCACAATTTTCACTTCAATTTTATCGTTTTAAATATTCGCGCTCTCCACAAATTGGTAATTACATATTTCTCCATCTTCTTCTTTTTGAGCGGGGATACGGTGCCTTAATTCGAAGAACTCCACTGATTTTTTTTGTATTTAACCGGTCACCAACTTAAGCAGATATATGCATTAGAAATACGACAGCAGTCAAGTACAATAAGCGTGTTTATACGTCAACGCGTGTGTCTACATAGAAACCGTTATAACTCCGTTATTCTTTTAGTGACATCCCTAAAACAAAAAGTAAAAGGTCGATAGTGGAACAAGCTGTACATCCCTATTCAAGTTGTCCATAGAAACACAAAACAAGAATATTCTGTCATTCGCGCAATCTGACACATAATTTTTCCCGCCAAATTTCGGACCGACCGCGACGGCTCTACCTTGCTCGACATTGTTAATTTTTATTAAATATTTTTATATGAAATGATAAAAAAGTGAAATAACAGCAGTGTTTATTATACATTTATACAATATAATAAGTATTGTTGTTTACATAATCTTTGATTTTAGTACCGTTTTCATATAAAAATATCACGTGAGTCATTTTTACATTTTTTTAATGTTTGCATTCTAAATTTTAATATTTACAAATGTTGATATTTATTTGTAATACAATAATTCTAAAGCTTATTTTGTAACCTTTCTAAAACAGTTTTTACTAAACGGCTACGTTCAGAAATGTTTCATGTATAGAGCGTTAATTGTGAAGCGGTAATTACACAAAGTTTTCGTAAAATGTCATTTCGTTTGAGACATCTCGAGCGAATATTCGCGAAAATTCGGAGGGGCAAATGTAAATCAAATATATCGATGTTATTATTAAGTTCGGCGAGTATTTGTTTTTGTGACATCTATTTAAGCTTACAAGACCATTATCAAACTGTGGTTAGGTCACCTTGACACAACCTATTTATGTGATTCTACCCCCTCCCAATTTCAATTTTAATGTTGTTTTTTTTTTTACATTAACTCCACACAGGAGGCCCTGTGTCATCTGGGATGCTGTGTGGAGGATCTTTTTGAGGACAGGAAGGAATGAACATTGGTCTTGAAGAGACCCATTTGTAGGAAGGAGGAAACACAGAGGTCGGCAAATCATTCCACAGCCGAGCTGTTGAACATAAGAACGAGTCGAAGAAACGACCCGTTCTCATGTGACAAATGTCAACCGTGTACAAATGTTGGGCACGCGTTTGGCGTGTTTCCCGACTATGCACCGGTGCCGAAGGGATCAATGATGCTAGTTCCTCGGAGCATCTTCCATTGTAATACCGGTAGAACAAGGATAGCATTCCCACCCGACGCCCGTGCTCTAAAGATTGTAATCCGTCTGTTAAGATGGGAGAATCTATCAAACGGACCGCCCATTTCTGCACAGAGTCGAGGGTATTTTTTAGGTATTTTGGAGCTCCAGACCAGAGGTGGCTTCCAAATTCAACCGTGGGGCGCACTTGTGATTTGTACAGGGTTAGCAGTTGGATACTATTAAAGTATCTGCGGGCCCTGTACAGTACGCCCAGTTTCTGGGAGGCTAACTTTACTCTGGCTTCGATGGAGACTTGAGCTGGTCACTTAGGGTTACACCAAGCATATCAAGCATGTCTAAAATGATTTATTCCGGTTAAACCGATTTACTGAGAAAATAATTGTGACATATAGAATTTCTATTATGTGGGGTACTTTGAAATAGGGATGTCGAAAGTGAAAAAAAATATCGATATATCGATGTATCGATATTTATTAAAATATCAATATCGACGTCGATATATCGAGGAAAAAAGATCGATATATCGGTCAAATTTTCAAGAGATTTTGCGTTTTTAAAATAATAGTGTATTCAGCTCAATATTATCAATAGTAATTTTTGTACACAATTTGCTTTTTTTTATGTACAAAATTCTCAATAAAAATGAAGGTATTTTTATCACTGTTCATTTTTATTACGTAATAATTACAAAAATATCAAAAACTAAAAAGCTGTCTTCTAACTTATATGTAAACTGTGACGCATACAAAGTTTGTATGCGTCTCAGTAACATTCTATTGGCGTATTAATCTGTCAAAAAGAACTTCGTATTTGGAACAAGGTATAGTCTATAAGTCGGCCTATGCATGAACAAAGACAAAACAAAATTGCTTACAAACTCTGAACCAGTAACTATAAAAATTGACAACCAACCACTCGAATATGTGTCAGATTACATCTATTTAGGACAGATAATATCTCACAAAGATAATATCTCATAAAGAAATCGAGAGAAGAGTAGCAAATGGATGGAAGAAATACTGGTCTTTGAAAGAAGTCTTGAAATCCAAGGAGCTAAGTATGCAAATAAAAAGGAAAGTCTTCAACAAGTGTATACTTCCAGTCATCACCTATGGATGTGAAACTTGGGCACTCACCAAACGCCACAGAGAAAAGTTGGAACGCTGCCAGAGAGCCATGGAGAGAAGTTTGACAGGAACAAGGAAACAGGACAGAGTGAGATGTAGCACAATAAGGGAGAAAACTAAAGTTGCCGATGTAGTTACCCGAATAGACCAACAAAAGTGGAGATGGACAGGACACATGATACGCGATCCACAAGAGAAATGCTGCAAAAATGTCACTGACTGGTATCCCAGAGATGGCAAGAGAAGTAGAGGACGTCAACACATAAGATGGGAAGATGACCTTAAACTCACTGCTGGACATCAATGGAGAAGAGTAGCGCGTGACAGGTCCCAATGGAAAATGTTAGAGGAGGCCTATGCCAAGAGGCAAACTGAGCTTCTGGATATACTATAACAAATAAGATCATGTCTAATACATACCTAACAGAAGTCTAAAAGGCTTATTATTATTATTATTATTATAGTCTATAATCATAGACAATTGGGAACCAACACATAGGAGTGGCTTAGAAAAAAATGGCGAAAAATACCATACATATCTATGTATGTACCTACACACATGAGATAGTATTGGTGATCACAAATACGAATGCAAAGACAATAGATTTGTAAGCATTAATAGTTAAGGAAAATGTTAGAGGAGGCCTATGCCAAGAGGCAAACTGAGCTTCTGGATATACTATAACAAATAAGATCATGTCTAATACGTACCTAACAGAAGTCTAAAAGGCTTATTATTATTATTATAGTCTATAATCATAGACAATTGGGAACCAACACATAGGAGTGGCTTTGAAAAAAATGGCGAAAAATACCATACATATCTATGTATCGTAGCCTTAGTTCTTATTTGTCCAACAGACCATTTTAGTTTTTGTTCAATCTCCACATTAAAATTAAAAACAAAGTATGAAAACTGATAGTTAATCACTTAACTAAGGATTATTTAAACTAATTGGACCTTTAACTTTACGGAAATAGCTTTATCTTAAACACCTATCATAATGTTTTATTGAAATAATTATAGAAAACCTTCTCCTCCTGAAAAATTTTCTAATGGTCTGTTGGACAAATACGAACTAAAGCGACGGTATGTACCTACACACATGAGATAGTATTGGTGATCACAAATACGAATGCAAAGACAATAGATTTGTAAGCATTAATAGTTAAAATTTCAACCACCAGATGTCATGACCCAATACAGTTACTTTTTTCCGTTCGTTCCTATACGGTTTTGGATTCTAGTGACTTTAAATACATAAATTTTTAAAAAAATATCGTTTTTGATACAATTTTCGATATTGGATATTTTGTATCGATATATCGGATCAAAATATATCGGCTGAAAATATCGATATATCGAATTAAAAATATCGATATATCGATACTTTTTCAACAAGCCTACTTTGAAATCGTTCTCCATATATTAAATGTGTTCTGAATTTTACTACTTCGATTTACTTAAACGTGTTCATAAGAGCTCCATTCGTGATGAAAATGTCGTAACGAGCTGGAATTAGTAGCATTGATCTAGAAATTAAATACAAAAACCGTACTGATTTCATGTAGCTGAGAGATTTGCTGTAATTATCTACGTCATACTTTCTAAGATAGTATCTACTGGATTTCTTTTAGATCGAACAAAATTATCTGGGTATCTCACCTTGAGTTTAATTATTGTCAATCAATAATAAAAATTGACGAATTCTTATCAGTAAAGTATGACTAGTTACTTATTAGCATTTTAAGTATTGCTAGTGTTGTACCTATTTTAACATCGACTCCGTGGCGCAACGGTAGCGCGTCTGACTCCAGATCAGAAGGTTGCGTGTTCAAATCACGTCGGGGTCAGAGATCATACATGATTTTTTTTATTATTTCTTATTAAATGAAATATTGTTAATGCTAATAGTAATAATACTATTTAAAAATAATACATAGCACGAACTTAACATAAATATTGTAAATTCTTGATTATTGTAGGTACTTCAAAACGCAAATAATAAAAATATGAAACAAATAGATGAATGGTAGGAGTTGAAAAATAAAAATATTTTATTGAACACTAGCTGGTCCCGGCATGCGTTGCTATGCCA
The DNA here is from genome assembly GCA_917880885.1 of Limnephilus marmoratus. NCBI lineage: Eukaryota > Metazoa > Arthropoda > Insecta > Trichoptera > Limnephilidae > Limnephilus > Limnephilus marmoratus. The sequence continues at coordinate 23,197,819 of OU862924.1, read as the reverse complement.
TTTAATAAAGAAATCGTTTTTCCCTGCGTGTCCTTTTCCACTCCGTCACCTCCACCTTCCCTCTCCCCACTCCACTCCCCCCCCCCCCTTCCACAGTCCCGCGAAACCCCCTTCCGAGTTCCCCTCTCCCCTCCCAGGTCCCCCTTCCCACTCCCAGGTTCCCCTCTCCCTCCCTGGTTCCCCTCCCCCATCTCTCCTACCCTCCCGCTTTCCATAGCAATAGCCGCTTCCTCGCGTGCCACCAATAGCAAATTTTTTATACAAATTTCATAATGCAAGAGCTCACCGGAAGTTTTATACAAACCTTGTCCCGACAATAACGAACACACAAAAAAAAGAATTATCCAATTTGGTGCAGTCGTTCGAAAGTTATACGCTTAGCAACACATTCAGCGATTCATTTTTACATAATAGAAGATAAATACAAAATGTAAAAAGTTGATCTTTTTTAGAGGTACCTAAAGAAGTTTATTGATGAAATTTTTTATAAAGTTGACAAAAAATAATATCAAATTTTTTAAAAGAATAACTTTTGTTTTAAGCTTATTCCCATTATTATATAGAGAGATCTGGGTTCGAGTCCCAGTTGCGACTATTATCTTTTTTCTATTTTTCTGTGTCTTGTTCTCTTTCATATTTTCGTTCAGATTACTATTGCTATTTCTTCGTCAAAAAATAATATCATTCCTTAAAAATGTAATTATTGCAATAAATGACATCCAACTTTTTTTCGTAAATAAAAAAGATAGGCCAATAATATATCTTTTAAAACACGTAAAGATTTGTTAAGTTTGTTACTCAAAATGAAAAAAAGTTTCATAATAAAATGATCACTAAATGTAACTTACAAATTACATTGAAAAAAAAACATGTTTTATGCTGCGTGAATAAAGCACGGACTTAGAAGAATATTTTAGAGATTTTTTTTTATTTAATGATAAGTACAAACACAAACAACCTGATTACGCCCAACTTCAAACACACCTAAAAACCGGTTCCTTGACAGTCGATCCGTCGATAGTTGGCCCCCTGGCATACTTTTATATAATATGCAGTCGGTTTAGGGAAAATACGGTAGGTATACCTACTTACACAAAATATAACTAAGTGACTCCGACGGGGTGTGCAAAGAGAATGTGCAGCCGAATAACAAAAGCATAAAACATATTTACATTCAAATGCATCAAGGATAAAACTACTTTTCTGTGTGCTGTATGTACCAGCGTATAGATACAAAAAATCGACACGGCATTTAAATTCGTTTAATATTCATACTAACATATTATTGAAGGTATTTTTGAGGTCGACTTTACGTCTGAAATCAGTAAGTAAAGCGTAAAAAATTATAATATATCTATCTATCTATACATCTAATCTATCTATCTATCTATATAATCTATAATCTATCTATATAAATAAAAATGAATCGCCAAAATGTATGTACGCGCATAACTCCGAACGACTGCACCAAATTGGATAATTCTTTTATTTTTGGGTTCTTTATTCTCAGGACAAGGTTTTTATAAAACTGCTGGTGAGTCCTAGCATTATGAAATTTGTATAAAAAAATTCAATAGGTGGCACGCGAGCTGTTTGAAAACTGAATATACCGGGAATGAATGTATGGAATGCTGGAGGGAGGAGGGAGGTGGGGAGTTAGGGGGTTTGCGGAAGGAAGGGAGGGAAACCCGGGAGGGGGGAGGGGAACCTCGAGAGGGGGGTTCGCGGGACGGGAGAAGGGGGGAGTGGAGTGGGTATAGGGAAGGTGGAGGATGCGGAATTGGAACGTGAGAGGGGAAGGGGACGCGGGAGAGGCAGGGTAGGCGGAAGGCGAATGGGACGAATGGGAAAGGACACGCAGGGAGAAAATATTCTTTATTAAATGGCATAGCAACGCATGCCGGGTACCAGCTAGTAAATAAAATAAAAAATGAATGGCCGAAATGTATGTACGCACATAACTTCCGAACGACTGCACCAACTTGGATAATTCTTTTTTTTTGGGTTCGTTATTGTCAGGACAAGGTTTATATAAAACTACTGGTGAGCTCTGGCATTATGAAATTTGTATAAAAAATGCAATAGGTGGCACGCGAGCTGTTTTAAAACTGAATGTACCGGGACTGAGCTCGGTAGGGGGTTCGTGAGAGGGGGGAGGGAAACCCGGGAGGGGGGTTTCGGGACGGGAAAAGGGGGAATGGAGTGGGGAGAGGGAAGGTGAAGGAGGCGGAGTGGGAAAGCGAGATGGGAAGGGGACGCGGGAGAGGAAGGGAAGGCGGAAAAGGAATGGGACGAATGGGAAAGACGAATAAAAATCATTTCGGAACCCCAATTTTTGGCGGATACCTTCTGTTGGATCAACCAAAATACCGCTGCGTAAATGCGCGTTCCGTATGTCTCTGTTCTGCATCTGATTACAGAGTAATTAAGTTCCAGATGATATTTTCATTGAAATATCTAATTTTAGTGATTAATTGAGAATTATTAGTAAAAAAAATTATCATTTCGGGAACATGCCGATCAGGGGCCAACGTCGCGCCATCGCTTAAACTTCCGCCATTGTACGAAGCCTCGGCTGCATAATTTAATAAGGCAATTCGATTGAGTGGTTTAGATTGTAGAAACTTTAAGGTGCACTACTAAGCAATACAAAATCATGTGATTTTGGTTTGAAAATTAAATGGCTTAGAAATAAAGGGTGCTTTAATTAAATACTGCGAGTAGAACACATATTTATTTGCCTTTGAAGTAATGGTGTATTTTTTGATTAGGCTTTTTATAAGCTCAGAAAAAATAAAGTATCAGAACTATAAACATTGCTTTAAAGTTCAAAATCTCTTAACTACAAACACCTTTTCACACCACGGGTATGGTTTTATTTTTTTAGATGGAAAAATTAAGATTAATTCATAAAATGGAGGCCTTAGCACGAGTAAGCCACCCAGTAAGGCCAACATTACTGGATTTTACTATGAAATGTAAAATATTGTATCAAAATAATAATTAAATAATTATGAATACTTTAGAAAATGATCTTAAACATTTAAATAATATCTGTGCCTGAGATTTGCCAAATAATGTAAAAAATGCTTTTTGGAGATGTTTTTTTCATCAATAAATCAAAACAGGTGGCTGGGGTTAATCGGGAATTTGAACCTTATCGCCATCTACATAAGGAGTATTATTATAGCGGCCAAATCCTGAATTTTATGTGACGTGGTGCATCACCTTCATTCCCTTCGCAATTTTTTCAAAACGGTTACGGTCACCAATTTGGGGGCATACATTAAGAGCGTTTAACCAGCCAGCGGACGAAAATCCACATTTCGTCGAAAGTTGTTCTTCCGATCGTGCAGGGCGGTTACAATGAGAAAGATTAATTATTCTCCGTACCAGCTTTTTTAAATTATAACTCAATATCGAATTTATTTCAATCCAAATTAGCTTTAATTTATACCTTCATCCAAAAATGCTGAAAGGCGTGATGATAAAACTATTAAAATAATGTACTTTTTGTAGATTATAAGTATTTATCATTTTTCAATAATGTCTAAATTTAATAAGAATCTTAAAAAAATCTGAATTATATTAGTTTGTAAGTGCGCAAATAAATACACAAATGGACCAATTTTCGTCAAGAAACACATGTACGTACATATTTTTTAATGATTTTATTGAAACTAAAATTAAAATTCTAAAACATACGTTTGCTAGATAATGTATTGATTTATTTTACTGCATGATTATATTATTTGAAATGGGTGTGGTATAATACAAAAACTTTTTTAATTTAATTTAACAAATTTTAATTTAATTAATTTTTTTTAATTTAACAAATCTGCCAACGACCTATGGAATAACCTTATTATACTAAAATTTTTAAAAAATTCTCAAAATTTATTACATACGAATGCTAGATAAAAGAACAATCTTTCGAAATCCATTTATAATTTTTTGTGGAAAAGAGTCAATACGTGTAAAATCTTTTTTGAAAATGACGTATTTCCGGTTTTCTCTGGTAATGCCCTCTTAAATACGTGAGCAGTTTTTCTTCCAGTGTAAATCCCCCCCCCCCCCCTCCCCTTGGTGAGATAAATTTGGGCCACTTCGTATATTCTTTTCCAGTAACGTGCGATTATGCTGGACCCCCTCCCCCTTCTTTGAGCTCACGTAATTAATGTATGCCCCCTTACGGGTTACAAGTTGACACTGTTGTGCACATAGATAAAAAATCTACGTGTTTTTTTTTTATATTTTGAAAAACTTGGGAAAAGATTCTTCGAAACCCTATCCCCAAGGCAGCTGCTGAAGCTATTAAGACAAGTTTTGAATAATTAAATTACACGTGGTATGTACCTACTCCTACATATTTGTTTTATCTTGCCCAAAATTTTAATTCACAATAATCTAAGAGTTAATTGCGGTAAAACTTCTTTACGTTAAACTAGACACAAAACGAGACCATAAACATTCCCAACCCACGCTGTCATAAAACCCAAAGTTGCCAGGGTTAAATTATAATTTCTTGGAACCGGTTCCTTCTGAGCCGTTTCCAGCCTTGTTTAAGAAAACCGGCCTCGTGTATTTCTTTTTTATGAAAGTTTAACTGAAAAAGTTACAAGTTCGTTTAACGGAAGTGCTTCCCGAGGAAGAGCAACCGAAAGAAAAACAGGAATTGAGTAACAAAAATAACATCCTAAAGGTTGACGTGAATTGCGAAGCCTTTCGACTTGAGAAATAAACAAATGTATTAACTCAAATAAAGGAGGTGATTAAATTAAATGTATCAACTCAAACGAAAGAAAGGATTAATTAATTAGACGTTCCCGAAATTAAATTACTTCCCTTCAATCTCAATCTTCTGATTTATGTGAAGCTTTTCCAGAAGTATCGTTTTTCAGAAACTAAATTGGTTTCCAAATCAAAGTTTTATCTTTACCTACCTATTTAGCTACGTAATAATTTCATGATAATTGTTTTGGTTTTTCAAACAATTTTTATATGCAACTAGCTGATCCCGGCATGCGTTGCTATGCCATTTAATAAAGAAATTGTTTCTCCCTGAGTGTCCTTTCCCATTCGTCCCGTTCCCGTTCCGCCTCCCCTCCTTCTCCTGCGTCTTCTTCCCCTCTCGCGTTCCCACTCCGTCACCTGCACTTTCCCTCTCCCCACTCTACTCCCCCCCCTTCCCCGTCCCGCGAACCCCCCTCCCGAGTTCCCCTCCCCCCTCTCAGGTCCCCCTCCCCCTTCCCGCGTTCCCCTTCCGCCTTCCCCGCCTTCCCTCTTCCCTTTCCCGCTCCCTCGTCCCGCCAACCCTCTTCCCGCTTTCCATATATTCAATCCCAGTACATTCAGTTTTTAAACAGCCCGCGTGCCACCTTTTACAATTTTTATTCAAATTTCCATTTTTCATGTATATTAAATTTGGTACCTAACGTAGGTACCTATTTAAAATATCTAAAATTCTTGATTCGATTCAAACTATAAGGGGAGTACCTACTTTAAATAAATTTTTCTACTTTTCAAAAATTGAATCCTGATTGAACAATCATTCATTGTTTTGCAAAATGTCATTCTCTAACACGCGAACTGTCAAACGTGCGATGTTTTCTGTTATTATCTAATTTTCTGCGCAATTTTCTTAATTTTTCTTTCCGTAAGAACCATCCTCGAACTTCAAGGAATATTCTAAAAAAAGAATTAGCGAAATCGGTTCAGCTGATCTCGAGATTTGCGCTTACCAACAAATTTAGCGATTCATTTTTATATTATAGATTTGAGACATTTAGTGCGCAAGGTAACTAAGGTGATTCCATTTTACTGCTTTAAAAAAAACCGAGCCTAACTTATTTATTGAACGCTCAAAGGTTTTTACGTGAAGTAGGTACCTATATCTTTAAAAAGAGAAATAATAAATTCAAAAATTAGATAATAAAATAAAATTAGTGATGTTGCGGGTGTGACGATTTTAATAACATTATTCCAAAGAATGTTGATGGACTGTAATGCCTTTGATTAAACATCAACATAGGATTGGAATCACTGACTTACCAATTTTTCCCCAGCACTGATGTGATAGGTGCTATTTCCACGTTGCACTGTAGGATACTAGAGGAAGGGAATTATTAGTACAGTGTATGATCGACAAGGAAAGTAACGTGGTGAAATTTGGCTTTCATTGTTTTTGAGATATTGCAATAATTGCGAATTGAATGATTAGCGAAGTGGGGCGCGGAGCGGCGAGTGGAGCGATAAGTAATAAACGGTAAGTAAAGTGTTGCGGTTTCAAGGAATTTGTGTCATGTGAGTCCGTTATGTTGCGTATAAACAGGTGGGCATTTCTCATAATTCGTGGCTCGGTTCGCGTCTAGGTTTGCACTTTTGCACTTGTACCCGAGGCAATGGTTTAAAATGAACTAGTAACTTTTGTCTGATCAAGGGAACGCAATAGAGGATAAATTCATCGTACATAAGGTAACAATAATTGAACTGACAAAAGTAATTTTTCTGAAAGTCTAGAATCTAGAAAATATCGAGGGAACCTTCTATTTTTCTTTAATTACTTTACTACCGTACTTATAAAAACATTTGATCTTCATTGATTTAGTTAGGTTTTCATAAAGAAACATTAGCTACTTTAGGTAAAAGCAATTCTGTAATTGAATTTGCCCAATAGGTATTATAGGCAAGCTTGGTTTGAGTTCAAAATACTCGTATATATTCTTAAATAAACTTAAACCTGGGATATTTTTTAAGTCTTTTTTATCTAAGTACATTCTTTAATTATGTTTTAAGGAATACCTTTCCTTTAAAATTCTTTAGAATTTTGATATTACTAATTACCAGGCTTTAAATAATTACCCGAGTTTTACCCCCTCAGGCCTTGACCATATTATGTCAGAGTTTCCGATATTTCCGTTTTGCAATAAAATTCAAGTAAATTGAATATTTCTAAATATATATGTAAAATAAAAACTGTTTTGGAAAAATGATGAAATGCGTATTCAAATTGTATATTTAGAAATAAACACGTAATTTTTGAAATACAACGATTTTCGCACGCAAACATAAAAAACTTTAAAAAATGGCTTCACCATCCTTTTTTTCCAAGTAAAATTATTTATAACGAAAAAAAATAGAAACATGCATAATTTATTAGGCAAATATATTATAAACGTTATCGTGAACTAATTTTTTTTCGATTCATATAAAAATAAGTAAAAAAAAAATCTCAAAATTTCATTTTTTTTTCAAATTGCGGTCGGAAACTTTGGAGTCATAGAGGTGTTCATTTTAATTCTTTTTCGATTAACTTAAAGCTTTGAATTTAAAGCTTTTTATTTTTTTTACTTTCTTACATCTTTAAACAAATACAAAATACTGTTACTGACGCAGTTCAGTTATGTAAAATAATACTATATATATATATATATTATTTAATTATTTAATCATAGTGAAATTTGTAAATTTCATACTTATTTAAAAGTCCCGTAAAAGGGCGTAAATAAATAAATAAATAAATCGTTTAGTTCATATTTCTAACCATGATTGGAAGGGAGACAACGATTTCTATGAGACATGTATGAGTAATAAACAAAACAAAAATTAATAAACTGAATAAATAGACGTAACGGGTTTTAAGTGGGCGAGTTTAAGGCCGATTTTAAAAATTAAATTGCTTTTTTTCTTTATGAACATTTATCACTTCAAATAATTTAGAAAAATCCCTCTAAAAACTATAACATTCGCTATTCATAATTGCGACTAACTAATCATCGAGACATTTCACGGGAGTAGGCAGGGAAGAAGGAACGCTACAAACATTAATCACATACATTAATACTTCCCGCATGAATACTCTTCTGTTATTATGACTCTCTATGTTATTTTTTTATTTATAAAATACGTGTTACATATATTAGTAATTTACGTAGATTATATACATTAAATCACTATACTAGGCGGCTGCCTGTTTCATGGTGACCAATGAAGGATAGTTACTTTGAGTGAAGTCTAGTGTAAACACATGGTACTAGTATTTAATGATGTTGAAAATTGGTAAAGTTACAATAAAAAATAGAAAAGTGAAAAAGCAGTGCGTAAAATAAACATATAAATAAAATAAACCTGTAAACATATGTAATGATGTTGGAAATTGGTAAAGTTATAATAAAAAATAGAAAACAGAAAAAGAAGTGCACAAGGATAAGATTGTGAAAATGTACATATCAATATTAAAATTTTATACTTATTTTTATATGTGTGCGTGCATACGTGCATGGAGGTATATACAGGTGCACACATCCATATACATATAAACATACACACACACATATATATGCACCTACATACATGAATACATACATTGCGTACATACAGGTATGTACGCAATACCAACACGTACACATATATACATACATACATACTTGCACGTATACACACATATATTCTTCTACTCACACATGTGAACAATATATACACCTCTATCTGAGTATAAGAAACAGGTTACTAACACTATCACATTACTCATCAAAAAGTCCCCAAAACTCATCAAAAAGTCCCCGTATATGATCCGAAACAATAATTTTAGCGTTTCGATCATGTTTTTCTTTCTGATCAAACGTCTAAAATTAAATATGGCGCTGATCTTCTTCTCGATCATCAATCAAAACAACCCAACACCCCAAACTTAAAATACACCAAGCTAAGAGATTACCAACCCAAATTGCGTTTATTAAAAAAGTGGAATAATATTTGAATTAATTTGAAAATCAGCTAATTCGCTAGTATTCTATCCATGTTAGTAAAACGATTAACGAATCTGTGAATTAATCGCGACATTAAGGCGATGAGAACTCCTAACGAGCTTGTAACTGCTAACTGCTAACCCACTAACCTATTTATCACTGGAGAAAGTTCATAACTGAGAAGATTAGTTGACATTAGCTTTGGTGATTTTTTGGAGGCGTCTACTAATATCTACAGGAATTCCAAAAACTAAAAAAATCGAACTAATATCTATGAGAACCAAAGTTTTGACGAATATCTACAGCTCAAACTGCTGACTAATATCTATGAAAACCAAAGTGTTCTACAGCACTGGCAGAGGTTGGATTTGCAATTATGTATAGCACATTGGTATAACGTAATATTGCGTATGCAGTTTAAAAAACTTAATTTATGTAAATATGTATGTAAAAATCCCTAATATCGGACTATTGGACACATTTAGCTGATTAGTCCAACCTACGCTCTGTAGATGTTAGTTCAACCTCCGCTCTGTGGATATTAGTCAACACTGGGACCGTTATAGATATTCGTCCGACCTTAGCTCTGTAGATATTTAGTCAACACTCTGAGGTTCGTAGATATTAGTTCAACATATGAGCTGTAGATATTCGTCCGACATACAGGCTGTAGATATTAGTATCTGGAGTCGATTTTTTAAATGTCTCTTAATTTCAAGTTTGCAACTTAGGGACACACGTTAGCTGAACTAGAATCCATATAAATATCGTATATTCGTGGTGAATAAACAATTAGGTACAATACAATGTAAAATCCCTACTACTGTTTACATCAGGGGTGGGGAACCTGCGGCCCGCGGGCACTTTTGGTGCGGCTTGCTAAAAGAACCACAAAAAATTTCACAGAACGGGATGGTTTTTTCACGATGCATTTTTAAGACGTTATCACAAAATCGTTACTAGCAAGTAGTTAGGATACAAATAAAAACATGATTAAACCTCCCATTTTACTCTTATTTTAATTTGTTATTATGAAACGATAGTGAAATTCCATCGGAACTTTTAATTGTCTTGTATGGGACAGTCCCGATATTTCAGGATTTTTGGCAACTCTATTCGGAGGGGAATCTTAAGCAGTCTGTCATAAACATTATTTTCTAGTCATCGTTGCAGAAGTAAAGTGGATAGTCAATGAATAAAATCCTATGACAACTACGAAGAAAAGAAAAGTTGAAGCTGAATGAAACGTGAAATCATTTGAAACTAAGTAAAGGCTGTGGAAAGTAACTCGAAATGAATAACACGACGCATTTTCCAACACTGCAAGGACAAAAGCAATCTACATCATTTGAGTACGCTGGTGAGTGCGCGAAATTAAGTGAAGCATTTAACAAACGATTTTATGACGTGAAAAGAGAGCAAACAGATTCTAACATCGAATGTGTCTGATAATCTGCAGTACGAAATTATTCAATTACAAAGCGATAGATATAACAATCTCCCCAAATAAAGTCAGGAATCACTGGTTATATTAAGTCAAGCATGTCCCTTAACATTTTGTATATAATACAAACAATAATGCCATGATAATTGCCACACTTCTGGCATAAAAAAATCATTACATATAATTTATTGTAATTAGTAAAATAAACATAAAATTATATTGCGGACAATAAATATGCTACAAAATATAGAAAAACCATTCACGTAATCAGAGTACAATTTAATTTAAGCTGGTTGACTAGTGGACTCCTATGCATATTCATTCTAAAGGTAAAACCAATATTGTGTTCATAATGCAATTTCCTGTTGCGGATTCATCCGCTAACCCTAACGCATTTCGAAGGTAAAACCATGTTGGTGTTCTAGGTGCAGTATTAATTAAAGCTGGGGACTCACAAACCAGTTCGCTCTGACGGAAAAACTAGTTTTGTGTTCAAAACGCAATGAAAAAAATCCGCATGTAATGTAATAAATCGTAGAAACCCGTTCTCGCTTTTGAAGTGCAATTCAAGTAAAATTCCAGTTGCTTTTATGCTGCCAGTATTAGGGAAAAGCCATTTTCATGTACTCGTTAAAATAGCTACACTCTGTAGCTATTTTTTAAGTCTCCGCGTACAGATTCACCCTATAACTGAAACCAGTTCTGTGTTTAGAATGCAACGAAAAAATTCCAGGTGGGGTTAATTTTTTGACGCATTCCTCGTGTTAGAAGTGCATTTATAAAATTCTAGTTGCATACTTTGTTCTGCTAGAATTGGTGGAAAGCCGTTTTTATGTACTGAGTGGAGTTTTTTTAATTCCCCGCGTACAAACTCACTTTATAATTAAAACCAGCTCTGTGTTAAAATGCAACGAAAAAATTCCAGGTGGGGTTTTATTTCGCTAACGCCTTTCGTAAGAAACCATTCTCGTGTGTGAAGTGCAGTTATAAATTTGTGGTTGCATAATATGCAAATGTGCTGCCAGTATTGGAGGAAAGCAATTTCACGTTCTGAGTATAGATTTAATTCCCCGCGTAGAGATTCAACCTGTAATTAAAACCAGTTCTGTGTTAAGAATGCAATGAAAACCCATCAGGTGTGATTTCATTTATTGACGCATTTCTTATGTTGGAACTGCATAAAATTCTAGTTTCGTTATTTATGCTGCCAGAATTAGAAGAAAGCCATTTTCATGTTCCGAAAATTTCCGTTGTGGTTTCATCTGCTGATGAATTTTGACGGAAACCATTCTGGTCGTAGATTATGTGCGGAGTTATATTATTATACTATTTTTTTTAATTAGTTTTATTTTTTTTTAAACCAGTTCTTTGATTCGAATGTGGCTCTCCCCCCCCCCCCCCCCCCCCCCCCCCCCCCCTTGAGACGGAAATCGGAGTGCGGCCCGCGGGTTAAAGTATGAACATTAAATGGCCCGCGACGCTAAAAAGGTTCCCCACCCCTGGTTTACATACACCAATCTATTGAAATTTTATTACTATTTCCTGTATAACAACACAAAACAAAGTTCACAATACTTGAACAATAACAGTGATGACCATTATTTAAATATACAAGAAGTATCACAGCCACCCCAATCATGTTGCTTGTAATTAATGAAGAACTTGGGGGCAGATATTGGTAACGTATATGTCACATACGGCTGACGGCCTGCGTAGTCCAGCGGTAAGGCTCTTGACTCGCGCGCCGATGGTCGCGGGATCGAATCGCGGCGTGGCAAATAAATTTTATTTGATTAATTTGTGTAATTTCACGATTTATTCATTTAAAATAATATATAGTACATTTGCGGCACGTTCCAGAGTGGAAGATACTCTAAGTATCGCCCTGGTGTAAGACCACCATTCAGAATTGAAACGTTGCTTGAAATGGCATTAGCCGTGTTTGGTGACCAGATCTGAATAGCCAGGTAGTTCCCCACCTTCTTTTCATTATATCTCCTTCCCCTTCCCACTACCTTCAGCCTCACAACATACCCCAATTGGGGATGCCAATTGGGGTATCTCACTGGCTTCAGACGGGAGCAGTTGGGACTCTTGTGCGAATTCATATAAAAAAAATCGGCAATAAAATAACTAACAGCCGTCATCTAATAAACAAGCCCAACATCTTGGGAGCCTGGTATGGGTAACGCCACCCCGGGAACCATTTATTGGATCACCAACACCTCTGCCGTAGATCACCCCAAGTGGTTCGCTACGTATTTCGACTGGAGGGGTGCCCGGATTCATGGGGGTGAGGTTTATCCGGATCTTAGCGGCGGATGTGTCCCCGCGCCAACTGCGTGGCGGGCCGGATCGGTTGAGAGGGACCTAACCTGAACCTCTCCATCCGAACTCTCTCGACCTTGCACCGCAGTTGGAGGGATGTATTCATACGTCCGTCACTCCTGGACACACTGACCTCCAGATTTCAATCCACCCTTCATACCTTTTTCCTTCTCGGAACTTCCTCTTCTTCCATTCCCTAAAAGACCTCCACACAGCATCCCAAAAGATGACGTAGGCACCGACGGAAATTCTTTTCCTCGAGGCCTCCTGCGTGAATATGTAGGGAGGGAGACCTAAAAATTCCTAACTTATGCTAAATGATGAAATTTATGTATCCAAAAAAATTCAGGCGGTATTTCATTAGTGCGACAGAGATAAGGGAACGTACCCATACTACGTGACACTTTTAGGGGGGGGGGGGGTCTTCAAAAGGTCACGCTCCATACAAATGAGCGGCGGGTTCCTTAGGATTTTGGTCACCGGGGGGGGGGGGGGGGGGTTAAAAATTGCAAAAAGTTGGTCACGTAGTTTGGGTACGTTCCCTAACAAAAGTTTCAAATATCTAAATCCTCTAGAAATCAAGGTATGAAGCTAGTTTTCAAATTCGTATCTAACTTCATGTTTAACGTTACCTTGATTAACGTTGGAAAATTGAAATTTTCAGCATAATTCACTGCTGAATCTTAGATTTTGAAGCATTTACAGAGATATTGTATAAACATTTTACACCGTACTATGAGTAGGTATGTTCCTTTGGTGATATTCTTACTTTTTAAATCATTTAAACGTCATTTATAATGTTATGATTAATTTAACCTTTACGCGAAATCATTCGATATCAAGGTTGAAAAAATGAAATGTTTAAAGTCAAATTAACAAGAGAAAACCAGAAATATGTCATTTTCAAATCAGATTTTAGACGTATTGACTCTTTTCCACAAAAAAATATAAATGGATTTCGAAAGATTGTTCTTTTATCTAGCAATCGCATGTAATAAATTTTGATAAATTTTTTTAATTTTTAGTATAATACGGTTATTCCATAGGTCGTTGGCAGATTTGTTCAATTTTCAAAAAAGATTTTGTATTATACCACACCCATTTCAAATAATATAATCATGCAGTAAAATAAATCAATACATTATCTAGCAAACGCATGTTTTAGAATTTTAATTTTAGTTTCAATAAAATCATTAAAAAAATTGTACGTACATGTGTTTCTTGACGAAAATTGGTCCATTTGTGTATTTATTTGCGCACTTACAAACTAATATATTTCAGATTTTTTTAACATTCTTATTAAATTTAGACATTATTGAAAAATGACAAATACTTATAATCAAAAAATAACTACAAAAAGTACATTAATAGTTTTATCATCAGCATTTTTTGATGAAGGTATAAATTAAAGCTAATTTGAATTGAAATAAATTCGATATTGAGTTATAATTTTAAAAAGCTGGTACGGAGAATAATTAATCTTTCTCATTGTAACCGCCCTGCACGATCGTAAGAACAACTTTTGACGAAATGTGGATTTTCGTCCGCTGGCTGGTTAAACGCTCTTAAGGTTCTCATTGGCATTGGCAGGCAACTTTTCTTATTGGACAACAAAAATATTCACATATAAATATGGGCTGTCAAAAATAAATCAAGGTTTCTTTATGGGATAATAAAAATTAGCCTCCTTTTCATATTTTTAGGAAAGTGAAGTGACTTCCCAATGACCACGCCAAAACATTTTTTTATTGATTATTTTTGCAGATTCCCAAAAGTTAGAAAAATTTTAAATGTTTTTTTTGTTTTTGGTTAGTACGCATTTAATAGGTAATCATTCTACAATTTTTCAAGTGTGGTTTTTTTACATGAGCTCCACACAGGACGCCCTGAGGAAAATAATTCTTCTCAATGCCTATGTCGTCTTTGGGGATGCTGTGTGAAGGGTCTTTTAAAGAAAGGAAGGAGAGGGGAGTTCTGGGAAGCAAAAGGGTTTAAGGTGTTGGTAGGAATCTGGGGTTTAGTGTGTCCTGGTCATCTGCCTCCTCTAGACAAAACCCGGGCACCCCTGCTAAATCACTAAACGTAGCGAACCACTTGGGGTGACCTATGACACAGGTGTTGGTTATACAATAAAGGTTCCCGGGGCGGCGGTACCCGTTCCCGCCACCCAAATTGAAAAATAGTGATAATTGTTTCCAAATTGTACTTCCTTATTCCAGCATATTTCTAATTAAGAAATTGTAAAGGGTTGGAACTTACTGAGGGTACTTCAACGGTTTATATATTCTGTGAATAGATTCCATCATTTTAAGCGATTTGCACTTAGGACGGGTTGTTTTACGTAATTTGAACCATCCATCAAATTTTCCGTCAATTATAGAAGAATGGTCAATGTCACCCATCAATAGGAGTATGTTTTGGCGTAAGTTCATTTCGAATGCTCCATGACGACGCGGGGACAAGCACCGTCTGGAAATACACAACTTTGACATAATTCAGAATAATCACAGTTTTTCTGAAGATTCTGACGACTCTGTCCGAGATACAGACTTTATTGGAGATTTAGCTATTCGAATATCGAAACCAAGGTAAGTGGCACGACACTGTTACCCAAAAGTTAAGAACATTTTTGTAGTTGTTAGTTACACAAATAAAAATATAGTGTCAACCACAGATCATAGAATACATTGCTGAGAACTGTGATACCTATCTACACTTTTAATAGGCATTTTAATTTTAATTAGTAAAAAAATGTTATGATGTTAGTTTATGAATACATAGTTTTGTTTGACAGAGGTGTTATTGATATTACAAAAAAAAATTGTTTGTATTTTGATTTATTATTTTCATTAAATTTAGTTGTTTTTCTTCGTTTCTAAGTATTGGCGTAAGTAACTCTGTGAATAAAATAATAGTTAGAATTTGAAATTAAAACACTTTTGTACTTTCTTCCACTAATTTATATTTCACCAGGACCGGTTTCATCCTGATAAAATGGAATTCCATCACGAATTATCAGTGCAAAAACTAGACTCATTAAAATAATGTTATTATACTATGCAGAGTTTTTTTTCTACATCACCATCATTGGAAAATAATATTACTGAAAGTTAAGGAGATTGTTAAAAGTGGATATTTTCCCAAAATACTTAAAACAATACTTCTAAAATAAATTTTCAATATCAGCGTTATAACAATGAGCTCTATACTTTGTTAAGGAGCTAAACGTCGCGAAATTTATAAAAATGGGAAGACTTCGGTGGCTGGGTTATGTGGAGAGAGTGACCGAGCATCAAGCACCAAAGTCCCTGCTGAACTCAAGACCAATAGGGCGAAGGAGCCTGGGAATACCAAGACTAAGATGGAGCGACAACGTCCTCAAAGACATATCTATCTTGGAGCTTCTAAACTGGAGAGAGCTGGCACAAAACCGAGATGAGTGGAGGAAGACTCTTGAGGAGGCCAAGACCCACCAGGGGTTGTAGAGCCAATAGTGATGATGATGATCAGCGTTACGTGATGGTGTATAGTTACTATCGTATCGGAAGCTGTAAAAAATCGATCAGATTTGGCGTCATAAAAATTTCACAGCTCTATCTACCTGAATTCTTCAGATCCCAACGTAATTTCCAAAATGAGCTAACAAGTATCTATTTAACTAACTTACTAACCATCACGCCGTTTCCGCAGGGGTAGGCAGAGAGGACGGACCGCCAAACCACTCGGTCTTGGAACGCTCTCTTTGTCCTCGTTCACATTCAAACATCGTCTCATACATACCTACTCTTCTATTATTTTGAAACTTGACATGGCCTGACTGAAGTAGGTATCTGATTCACCTGATCGTGCCATGTCTTCCTCGGCATCCCCGACTTCTTCTAACATTTACATTTGCGTCATATATTCTTCCTACACTACTTTATTCGTTCATTCGCTTTACATGCCTAAACCATCTGAGCGTCCCTTTCTTGCCTTGCATTATAAGCGGATCTCCAAATTTCTCACATGATCATACATGGTTTTACCACACATACGCCTCAGGGATCTCATTTCAACAGCATTCAGTCTGCTTTCACCCTTCCTCTGCCAGTTCCATGCCTCGCTGCCATACTTTGAGGTATGTACCAGCACTCCATTGTGGACTGCTAGCTTCGCTTCTTTTGACGGTTTTTTATTAGCGCCAACGGCATTCAGTCATCCATTAATGGAGCTACCTGCATTTATCCTACTTTCAATATCTCTATCAGCCTTCCCATAAGCCATTCCCAGCCGTAAACAGACTACCCAGATACACAAACTCATCCACCTGTTCCATGTTTTCATCATTCATAACCATATTGCACACTGTTTTCATACTCTCTCTTTCAAACATCATGACTTTAGTCAACTAGTCCTTTTTTATAAAAAAACAATGTATGGTCTTAAATACTTTAGCCTTTAGTCCATATTTTACCAAAAAAACAATTTATGGTCTGTTAAAATCTGCTGAGATGTAAAATAAATTTCCAAGCAGTTAAAATACTTTTCCGATGAAATAAAACCTTTTTTTCAAATCTCATTTCCTTGGGAGATCGCGCCTCACTGTAATAACAGCCATAAATCCTTTTTACCTCTTTTCAATCACCCTTAGTGTTATTATTCATTTTCATCTTAACCGAGATGATCACAAGGCACTTTTAAAACTGGACCTACCCAGATCCTTTAGGTAACCCGCAGCATCCCAAAGAAAGTCTAAATCAGTATTCTTAAAACGTTCCCTTGATTGCTTCGGGGTGATCTTTTAATTATACGACTAAACGGGTAGAAGAGAGGGTGTGTATACTGTGTACCGTCCCTACTGTAATTCACATCATGGAAAAGGGGTATTTTCGCCAGGGTTTAATTTCAGGCATGGGTTTTTCTTATTCACTTAAGAATTATTAGAGGAATGTTTACTTTTGGTTTGTTCTCGTGTTTATTTTGAGTAATGTGTTTACTTTACTAATGTTTTTGCTAATGATTATCCTATGGAACTAGATAATATATTATGATATGATATGATATTTAGAATATTGTAATATAAATCAACGTGATCGATACCAAATGATAACCATTTTTTAAAGCATATTACATTATACTATCGGTGCTGATATTGTCCTCACTAGATGCGAAACACCTGAATTAAGATGACAATCTACAAGAGTGGTTGATCAGCTTGGTTTTTGTGATATATACCTGTTACCGGTCAGCGGCTGAGTTGTCATTGGATTTATATCCCACCCAGGCGTCTCATGTTCGATTCCTCGGCTGGCTAAGTCCTCCATCACGACGCAAGTAATATTTTCCGCTTTCTGTGATGGTAGTAGGAGATTTTCAAATATTGTCAGGTTATTCGTAACCCGGGAATGTGTGTCTGTCTTTTTAAAAATAAAAACAAAAATAAAATAAAAAAAGACAAACAGATTATAATTTACAAAATTAAAAAAAAAATTAAACCTCTTTAAAAACTTGAAAGGCTGAAAATAATTTTAACCCCGGTAAATTCAATTTAAACAACGAAATTTGTTAGCGCATTTTGAGTGAAAAGTGTCGCGAAACTGCGGCTCCACTGTTAATTGGCGGTAAATGCTGCAGAGCAAAGCTTATGCAGCCCTCGAAGGACCAGTCCCGAAACTACGTGAAATCGCTAAGTTATACGGGACGATTAAATAGTATACACTCGCAAAACCTGATGGATAGTCAGTCGATAGTTCAGATCTGTGCTTTTGGAAAATTAGAGAAGCACAGATTGGAATAAGGAAAATAGGACTCACCGTTGCAGATGGTGACATTTTGGAAGGAAAGATTAGGTAGGTGGGATAAATTCAGGATTTTGACATATCTACCCACCAAGTCTGCGAATGCAATACCCAATCAATCCCATATAAAAAATGCGCGAACATAATTATTATTTTAGCAATACAAAATAATTAAAAATGAAAAATAAAATGCCAATGTAAATATATATATGCAATAATAGAACAGATACATGATTATTACGCATCGCTAATACTCATGATAGACACAATAACTGTTAGTTTGCATATTTCGAAAGTCAATAGCTACGGAATTGTAAATATTTTTTTAAACTTCTTCTTCTGTCCATTGGACACACTATATTATTTATTTATTTTGAAATAATACTAAATAGTTAGAAGTCAGAAACTTTTCAAAATAAAATAGTCATAATATTCTGCCCATTTTCCAGGATTCTTGCATATATTTTGGTACTATCCCAATTCGCCCAACGCTTTTATTTGGTTGAGATTATGTATATGGACCAAAGTAAGATTTTAAAATATAAGCAAGGGGTAAAAAAGAATAAAAGGTTAAAAAAAATGAGATACATGTCTTTAAAGTATCTAAAATACCTACTGAAGCGATGCATTCAATCGCCAATTTATTAAGAAAGTTTGCAAATCTGCAAAGCAGGTCCAATATTTTCAAAATTTGGATAGGTGAGCAAAAATACATGGTCATAATTTTAACATCAACAGTGAACCATGTATGGTATTATAAAATATTTTAGTAGTGAAAATGTGCCTTCTTTGAACAATGTGTACATTTTTTTTAATTTTTTTTTCAAATTATGCATTTCATGGATTTTAAATGGTTATCTTCGAACAACAGCTTATGAAAATCTTTTTTGGCTGTGTGGAGTGTCTTTCATAGGAAAGGAAGGCGTGAATCCCTGGTTTGAAGACATCTATGTGGTCTATAGAAGCTATGCAAAATTAATCGCAAGATAAATCATTCCACAATAATCACTTGTAAATACAACCCGATCACGTCAATCAATAGAAATTCCTGCCAGAAAATAAAGTAGGATTTTCTATAAATTTACTTTTTTTGCGTATCGTTCTTAATATGCTTTATTCTGATTAAATTTGGGCAATTTTAGTAAAGCTTCCGCTTAATAAAATAATAATTTGTAATATTAAGGATTTTAAAATCCACCAAAACAGAACGTGCTCGATTTTAGCATGTAGTCGAAAAAATCGTTAACATTATTAGTTCACAGGTAGGTACTAACCATGTAAATACTTTTTGTATAATTTTTTATCACTCCCTGTGCAAGAAAAAATCTCTTTTATGGGGTCACTATACCGATTAACGAATATGTTGGAATCTATCTTAAAATTGTAACACTAAAAATTGTGCGCATGCAA
The DNA here is from genome assembly GCA_917880885.1 of Limnephilus marmoratus. Taxonomy (NCBI): domain Eukaryota; kingdom Metazoa; phylum Arthropoda; class Insecta; order Trichoptera; family Limnephilidae; genus Limnephilus; species Limnephilus marmoratus. The sequence continues at coordinate 23,178,113 of OU862924.1, read as the reverse complement.
AAATTATTAATTAAAAGTGTTAATTTGTTCACGAAAATTAATAATTACATTTTAAATTCATTAAAAAATATTTTCGACAGCATAACAATATTTGCTTTGCATTAAGTAGATGTTTATAAAATGATTCATTCTTACCCTTATCAAAACAGTAAACACGTCGATCCAAGCCGATTGTTCACACACTGATTCACAGCATCCGATAACAATGTAAATAAATTAAACACTTAAATTACAAAATAATCAACAAACGTCGGGTTGCTATCAACAAAAGTTTCCACTTGACAGTTAAACCAACTAAAGCTCACCCAACATAGATTTAATTAAAAACACATCGGGAGTAAAAGTTGTAGATAGTCGTGCACGTATTGTTTCATTCATAGAACACCGGCAGGCGTAGGTACCGGTCTACTATCGTACTAGGAAGTGCATTTTCCGCTGCACTCACGCGTGGCCGAAAACGTCACGGAAAATCACGAAAAAGTCACAAAAATCCTTGTAAAAACGCAGCAAAATTTTGTCTGTGGTTTTTGGAGTGTTTTAGAATATTTGTTTTGTGTGTGAGTTTACGTTGCACAAGTGAATAGTAAAACACGAGTGGTGTAACAGTCGGATCTCGGCTCAACTGACCCCAGGTCCTGCCTCCTCGCGGTCGGAAGGCGCACTAATCAGTAATCGTTGCCTAGCGTTCGGAGGCTGTATTCCCACCCCATCCCCGCTGCCAGCCCTCTCGCCCTCCAGGAGGTTTCCTCCCCTAAAAACACAGACATGAGGTACTACAGAATTAGGGCTGCGTAATAAATACTTTAAGGCTTATTTTTTTAATATCTACTTGCCGCAGGAAGAATATCCGAAGAGTGGGCTTAAGTTGAAAATCATAGGATTGTAATTAATTCTTGATATATATTATTATTTTATTTGTAATATTTTTTTCAATTGATTATGCTTTCTAGGTGTAAGGATGGGTTATTTCAAAATAATTCAAACAATTCATGATCATTTTATGTAAAACTAGCTGGTCCCGGTATGCGTTGCTATGCCATTTAATAAAGAAATTGTTTCTCCTTGAGTGTCCTTTCCCATTCGTCCCGTTCCCCTTCCGCCTCCCCTTTTTTTCTCCCATTCCCACTCCGTCACCTCCACCTTCCTCTCCCCACTCCCACGTCCCCCTCCCTCCTCCCAGGTTCTCCTCCCCCTCCCTGGTTCCCCTCCCCCATCTCTCCCTTCCTCCCGCTTTCCATAGCAATAGCCGCTTCCTCGCGTGCCACCAATAGCAATTTTTTTATACAAATTTCATATTGCCAGAGCTCACCGAAAGTCTTATAAAAACCTTGTCCTGACAATAACGAACTCACAAAAATTATCCAATTTGGTGCAGTCGTTCGAAAGTTATGCGCTTAGCAACACATTCTGCGATTAATTTTTATATATAAGATATCACGACCTGTGTAAGTTCTATTTAAATTCTGTTATTATATCATTGTTGGCCAGTTGCCTCATTAAACTAAAATAACCACAGAACTTGAATTTAAACTTCAACAATTTGATAAGTTGTTCAAATTTTTTTAAACAACCCATCTTAGGAGTGAGAGATTTTTAAATTTGTTTGCGAACAAACCGGCTAAAATAGTAACAACATTTTTTTCTATTAATTTTATAAAACTGGGTGATATGTGCGATTTATGATACTTATTATATGAAGATATTTTATAATACAAATTACTTAGATAGAAACTTTACATATTGCGAAATGAAAACATGAAGCATATTTATTAAAAAGTATATTTTATATACCCTGTATTTTTGTGGATTCTTCGTTGATCAAAGTGATTTAAAATTTTGTGCAGATGGTCAAAAGAAGATTTTATTTGCAATTTTTCCACAACATTTTAAAATTAGAGTAGGGGCTAAAATTTAAATGGGGCTTTCTCAATTGCTAATCTATCTTCTATCTATCTATCTATCTATCTATCTATCTATCTATCTATCTATATAAATAAAAATGAATCGCCGAAATGTATGTACGCGCATAACTTCCGAATGACTGCACCAAATTGGATAATTCTTTTTTATTTGTGTTAGTTACTGTCAGGACAAGGTTTGTATAAAACTACTGGTGAGCTCTGGCATTGTGAAATTTGTACAAAAAGTTAGCAATGGTGGCACGCGAGCTGTTTGAAAACTGAATGTACCGGGACTGAACATATGGAAGGGGGAGGGGAAATCGGGAGGGACGTTTGCGGGATGGGGGAAGGGGGAGTGGAGTAGGGAGAGGGAAGGTGGAGGAGTTGGAGTGGAAACGCGAGAGGGGAAGGGGAACGGGAAGCGAATGGAGAACGGGATGAATGGGAAAGGACTCGCAGGGAGAAACAGTTTCTTTATTAAATGGCATAGCAACGCATGCCGGATACCAGCTACTTATTAATAAGTTTTTAAATCTGCAAAGTAGAGTACGTTATACAAAATTAGGGTAGGTAAGCAAAAATACATTAGAAACACTATATTTCATTAAAAACTTATTTGAGAAGGGTCCCGCATAATCCGATGTGACTTCTATTCCGGAACAAATCCACAAAAATATTGGAGAAGTAATTATTCCGATCGCCATAAATTGTCAAAAAAAACATTAATTTTCATAATGCGAATTTACTGGCGTTTCAGCTTATTTTCCACTTGATTGATTAAAATTCACTAATGTTGCCTACGGGACAATTAAATTCTATTAGAATTTCTGCTTTGTCACCCTGAAGCGAGTAGTGCGCATGCGTCTACACATACAATACTACCCTTCCCCCTCCCACCCGTAAGGGGGATAGGGAGGAAGTGGGAGTAAAAAGGATAGAGCTATTCAAGCATCCCTTTACTGAACAAATTCAAAATACTAAAATTCCTCGTAGTAACTATGCCCGGAACCAAAAAGTCCTTATATCAATATATTTCAAAATAAATGTCACATTTTATGCTAAGCCCTTTTTGTGAACGGTCGAGAATTAATATCGAAGGAATTTAATATTCGTTTTTCAGTTAAGAGGTAAAGTTGATGAACATACATAAAAGGAGATAAAACTTTGAAGCATTAGTAGAAAGGGATGATGGTCATTAAAATAGTACTAACTTCAAATATTCATGAAGTACGAATATCCCTTTCCTTACTAGATTGTATTTTTTACATCGGTAGTGAATCCCATTACCCGAAGTAGTGGATCTTTTGCACTCCCAAATATGGAATTTTGACTCAAATCGAGGAAGAGAAAGAATGAAGCTGTCTGATCAGAAGGGTGATTTTATTTGGTATCTTTTGTGTTATCTTTTGCGTTAATTGCCGCCAAATTTATGTGATTTTCTATGGCTTGTCTATGCCCTAAAACTGTCAAAATGTGTCGTACACAGCCGTTTAGCATGTGTTACGCTGTCGCTAAAGATGAAGACCCTTCAGATCTGGTTACTTAACGAAGTTCAAAACAATGTTTTACTCTAATTAGTTATCTCTTAACAAAGCGATGAGATTTTTCTTTTGCTCTCCAACTAAATCTCGCGCGATTATAATGCATGTGATTAAAAAAACCCATGTAAAAAATGTTATCAAAAATCACCATTAGTTAATCTTAGGGATCGATAGGGACCTGAAAATTTTACGTTACCTTTGGCGAAATTCGCGTCATTTTTGTGGATTTTTCGGGAAAAGCAGTTATTTTCCTACAAAAGCAGTGGTATTTTGGAACTAAAGTGATGTTATATTAATTTGTTGGCATTTTGGAGCAAAAATTGACATCTTTTTAGCTGTGCTCCATTTTATGACCCTTCCTACAAGCCTATCGAAATCAACAAATAGAAATTTAGAATATATTAAAAGAAGTACATATTTTAAAATCTTATTTTAAATCGTATTTTAAAAAATCAGAAAACCGAGATTAAATATGAAATGTCGTGTTATTTTTCTGAAAATTGCGAATTTCGGATTACTCTCGAAAAATCGGCCGAATTCGCGTAATTCACGGGTTCATTGGGTGAGGTTTGTCTAGATCTTGGAGGCGGATGACCAGGACACACTTAACCCCAGATTCCTACCCACCCCTTAAACCCTTTTCCTTCCCAGAACTCTCCTCTACTTCCTTTCCTTGAAAAAACCCTCCACACAGCATCCCCAAAGATGGCATAGGCCCTGAAGTAAATTATTTTCCTCAGGGCCTCCTGTGTGGAGCTCATGTAAAAAAAATGTCGTTATTGCATACGCGAAATTTTCAGGTCTCTATTATTATTTTTTTTTTTACAGTGAATACCGCACAAGAATCTCAACTGCTCCCGTCTGGAGCCAGTGAGACTATGGCATCCCCAATTGGGGTATGTTGTGAGGCTGAAGGTCGTGGGGAGGGGAAGGAGGTGGGGAAGAGGAAGGTTGGGAAGTACCTGGCTATTCAGATCTGGTCACCAAATACGGCTAAAGCCATTTTCTAGTATAGTATCTTCCACTCTGGAACATGCCGCAAATATACTATATATTATTTTTAATGAATTAATTGTGAAATAACACAAATTAATCAAATAAAATTTATTTGCGCATGCCGGGTTCGAACCCGCGACTTCCAGATTGTGAGTCAAGAGTCTTACCCACTGGACTACGGAGGTCGTCATATGCATTATAAATTCAATTTACATGTGTAAATATACCAATGCGCTGTTTATCAATAGTGTTTCAATCTATCTATTAAAAATCACGGAATAGTCTGCATTCTTGATACAACAGTTCCATTTTTGAAAATGACCCTTAAATTTGCAGCAAATTCAAGTTCATTGAACCGTAGGTACACGGACAGAACCACAACCAAAATTAGTATTTGTGACAATATTATTCCTCTTTGAGAACTTATTACGGATAATGTCTCAAAATTTTTACTTACTGTAATAATTACTTTTTTTTTTCTCTGAATAAATATGTTTTTCGAAGTAGGATTTTAAAACTACGCAAGAGCTAGATTTCTCTATTAAAATTCACGTTTTCCTCGAAAGTTAATATCTTGCTTGTTCGTGTAAACACAAACTTTCATATTACACTTCGCCTTTTCTTTCAGCAACCATGTACAAAGAATATTCCAACGAAAAAATTATAAAGTTGAATTAAAACGAAAGTTTCTTTACGTTTACTTATGTACATCTCAAGTTGGAAAGTTTAGTTGCTTCGGCAAGTTCTTTAATATGATTATCCGAGACTAAACGAAAGAAATTAATGAAGAGATGAGCTTTCAAAGAAAATTCAAGTGAAGACAAAGTTTAAGGTGAAAAACAAGAATGAAGTCACTCTTAGGCATTTAGATAGAATTAGGATACATTTCTTGACAATAATTTATTTATAAGACACATGCACAGAAATAAAATAAATATAGAAAGAGAATACTTGGGATGGAATGCCTTTAGCAAATCTCACCATACCTTGTAAAAAAAAAAGACACCCCCGAATAATGAATGCAGACGCAAACATGGACCTTTACCTGAAACGTTGTGACCAAAGATATTCAAATACAAAAGAGATATGCTATAATGTCCGTGCAACTGTCGGCGGACTACGTTGCTTTTCTACTATTTCGTTGATTTTTTTAATGTGTGCATTAGTATTGGTTAACAATATGGTTTGAATACGGAAAGAATTCCTTCATTTAGTTTAACGTTCGTTTAGTTTATTCGTTAATTATTCGTTCATTTAGATTATTTGTTAATTGGTAAACAATATGGGAGGCGGGAATGGGTACTGCCGCCCCGGGAACCTTTATTGGATAACCAACACCTTTGCCACAGGTCACCCCATGTGGTTCGCTACGTTTGGTGATTTAGCAGGGGTGCCCGGGTCCAGGGGGGTGAGGTTTGTCTAGGTCTTGGAGGCGGATGACCTGGACACACTAAACGCCATATTCCTACCCACCCTTGAACCCTTTTCCTTCCCAGAACTCTCCTTTCTTTCTTTTAAAAAAACCCTCCACACAGCATCCCCAAAGATGACATAGGCCCTGAGAGAAATTATTTTCCTCTGGGCCTCCTGTGTGGAGCTCATGAAAAAAAAAATTAAAAAAATATCGGCGACATCCGGAAGCGCAGTCCCACCTAGTAAAAACTGCAGATAGCACATCAATTATATTTCAATATCTTTGGTTGTGGCCTAAGCGGCCATCATATAAATAGCATAAAAAGAGCTATTCAGACAGTACCTGATTTTCTTACTGTATTTATTTGTTTGACGCTCTTTTTAGGCTTAGGGGCTTTTACATATGAATAGTAAAAATTATGCAGTATGAACTGCCTCAGTAACAATCTTTTGCTTTTGTTTAGTGATATATTGAAGACGTATCTGACTCGGCATAATTATCTCCCTCCATTAGCATTGGATGATTAGTTCCATTCATTCATTCCAATGAGGAATACATGTATGGTAGTTGAATAGTTCCAGAATTTCTACACTGAAATAAATCCCGACTTCTAGTATTACGTAGCGGAATCGTAAAGCTTATCAATTCAAGCAATTCTGGAGTACCGCATGCATCATTTATAATTTTAAATGGAACAGCGAAAATCCTTCTGTCCGACAATTTAACTATATTAATATCATTCAAAAGAGTTGTACTTCGACAAAATGGCTGCAATACCCTTTTGAAAACTTAGAAAAATGAAAGAATTTATTTTGTATTCTTTCAATAGCTTATATATAAAAATGTTTGTGGGTTGCAGATGGGATATATCGAGATACATAATGGTACGGACATACATGTTCATTAGTAGCACGAAAGCACTCTACTGATGAGAAAATTAATGCTACTTAGTGGCAAGTGTGTTAGTGACATTTCTAGTATTGAGCATGCCACTGGAATTCTATAAATGCCCAAATTCCCGCATTTTCCCCGCAAAAACTTTCTATCCGCTCCCATTTTGGCAGAGAGCATGCTGTGTGTTCAACTGTTGGCTTTAAGCATGCTTACAAGAATGCACATTTTTAGCATAGGTCTCAGTACCATAATGAGAATTAAATATAGAAGCAGGTGACACATTACCATTACAATCTACACACTCGAATGGGCCAGTACTGGGAAAGTAGTAAGACAACTGATTTTTGGCATATTTTGGCAAGTTTGCAAAACTTCTTAGCAGTACATCCAGATACTACCTAGAGTCGTATAATATATAATATAATATTTTGAGGAATGAAAATATCAATTAAATCGAACGGACAATTCGAAAATCGAACACCCGTTTCTCGAAGGGTTAATAAATATTTTAATCCTATCTTGGTTAGGATAAAAATATGCCACTCGAAAATAATACATTTTTGAGTTATACTCCTATCTATTGGCCTCTAATGAATAAGTGTAAATTGAAATGTGAATATTCAATTCAGTATTGTTTCTGTATTGTTTCTGGTCAGGAGATTAACTTTTCCGGACCGTTTGATAGATTCCCTGTCTTAATAAACGGATTGAAATCTTCAGAGTAGGTACAGTGTCAGGTGAGAATGCTATCCTTGTTCTACCAGTATTTTATTGGAAGATGTTCCACACTTCGACACCAGTTCACAGTTGGGAAACACGCCAAACATTTGTAAACGATTGACTTTGGCCACATGAGAACGAACGGACGTATACTACTCCTCACTCCTTACTCTCTTTAAAGTGGTCCTCCACGCAGCATCACCACGACATAGGTCCTGACGGAAATTATTTTTCTCAGGGCCTCCTGTGTGAAAAAGCGGTGCATACCTACAGATTATTAACCTTTATTACAGTGCCTTCTTCGTATCAAACTCAACTAATTGTATCGATATATCCGTCAAATTTTCAAAATATTTTGCGTTTTAAAAATAATTGTGTATTCAGCTCAATATTATCAATAGTAATTTTTATACAAAATGTGCATTATTTTAATGCACAAAAATCTCAATAAAAAATAAGGTATTTTTATCAGTAGATATTCATTTTTATTAGGTAATAATTACAAAAATATCAAAAACTATCAAAAGCTGTCTTCTGACTTATATGTAAATTTTGTATGCGTCTCAGAAACATTCTATTGGCCTATTATTCTATCAAAAAGGACAAGGAGTCAATAATCGTAGACAATTGGGAACCAACACATAGGAGTGGCTTAGAAAAAAATGGCGAAAAATAGCATACATTTCTATGTATGTACCTACACATATGAGATAGTATTAGTGATCACAAATACTAATGCAAAGACAATAGATTTGTAAGCTATTAACAGTTAAAATTTCAACCGCCAGATGCCATGACCCAATACAGTTCCTTTTTTCCGTTCGTTCCTATACGGTTTTGGATTCTAGTGACTTTAGTTACATAAATAAATAAAAATATCATTTTTGACACAATTTTCGATATTGGATATTTTGTATCGATATATCGGATCAAAATATATTGGCTAAAAATATCGATGTATTGAATTAAAAATATCGAAACATCGATATATTAATACTTTTTCAGCAAGCCTAATCTGGGTCACATACTTAGAGGAGAGAAATATTAAATACTTAGAGAGGAGAGTAGCGACCATAAACACCGTGACACGAGATTTTTTAATAAAAGATACACATATTTTTTTCTAAATAATCAATTTATAATACCATTAAAATTAAAAAAAAAACTAACTTTCTACTAAAACACATAAATACTTTTCACCCTTAATCATAACCGCGTAAACACCTCAGCACAGGTTCTCCTAGTGAGGTGTTCACGAAACATAAAATATTGCCCACCCACAATTCCACCTTCTCAAACTTACCTTACACCCAACATAATAAAAGTTCAATATTTGATAAAAACCTGTTGACTTTAAATTCTAAAAAAACCTATTATTTACCATTTTTCATTAAAAAACAAGAAACACCTAAAGAAATAAACTTAATAATCCACTCTGTGACAAATACAGAAAACCACAAATGTAATATATCATGTTCAAAAATAGAAAGCAAAACTGATATTAAGTACCTGGGCATAACAATAGACCAGCGTTTAAAATGGTCTCCACACATAAATATTCTGAACAACAGAATAAGGAAACTAACATATATATTTAGATGTTTAAGAGATATTTTAAACGAAAAATTACTTAGAACCACATACTTCGCTTTCTGTCAATCAATTATACAATACGGCATTATAGGATGGGGCGGTACATATAAAAATCAAACACAAACAATTTACATATCACAAAAACTAATAATAAAAACAATTTAAAAAAAACCCTACTCATATTCGTCAGAACTTTTATTCAAACAATTTAAGGTCAGAAAATAAAGTGCATTATACTTTTATCATGCAACACTACAAATTTATAAAGATAATATTAAAAATCAAGTTGCACCCTTTAAAAATAACAGAAGTCTTAGACAAACATCAATACTTCCCACTCCAAAATGTAAAAAAAAAATTGGACAATTGAGTCATAAATATCTCGGAGCAAATTTTTTTAATTCATTACCAGAAAAAATTAGAAACATGAATACCAATATAAAAAGTTTTAAAACTCACCTAAAAAATTATACTGAAAACTTAAACTGAATGATATTAAAAAAGCAATACAATAACACCCCCCCATACACACAAGCCTTGCTTAATTATGGGGGTACATCAAATATTCTACTATGTAATTAATTACTGTATAAAATTTATTTGTAATTTATGTACCTTCTATTACTAATAAAAAATAAAAAAAAATATATATATATATATATTATATAGACTTAAATAAATTTTGAAATTAATATTAATTTTACGAAACTTCTTATTTTTTCCCATGGCTACTTTTTTATATTATGTAAGTAGTGTAATGAGGAAATATTATTGTGTGAATATATTATATTATATTATAATATATTCAATGTAGTAGTCTAATTACTTTCAAGAATTCAATTATTATTGTATTCAAAATAATATATCAGGTTGGTAGGCTCAAGTTTTGACATTAGACAATTAAAAAAGACGCTAAATCTAGTTCAAGTTTCTTCCCTGCAAAGAAACAAAGTAATTACGTAATGGTAAGAAAACTGAGCCGAAATGTTCATTTTTTTATCAAACCGTACAGTATTATTTATATTAGGGTTTATCTTGTCCCAAGGGCTTCAGTACCAAAAGGTTCCGTAATAATACCTCGCTTTTCTAAGGAAATTCAGGAATTGCTTTAGTGTAATTTGGATATCAAATTTCTTTTCAAAGCATTTTCATAGAAAATGACGATGATGTTCTTTATTCTAATGTATTAGCATTGTAAATTGTAAAGTCGTGTATCAAATATGATTGCATAATATATTATTATTATTAAACATACTAATTTAGATTTTCTTTTAAGTAGGTATCAAAACTATTTTAATTTTAATATTTTTTTGAAAAGTGTGTTTCTTTCATTTAAACATTTGATGAATTAATTTGCTTTTATTAATTAGTAAATTGAAATAAAATATAGGAATGAAAGTACCTGTGTTTCAAAACAAATATGGTCAAAGAACCCATGAATATATTATACCATTAATATTTAACAAATTGCCATACGAATTTAAAGAAAATTGCTCTATAACAAAATTCTCTCTGGTGTTAAAATTATGGCTCTTAGAGAGTAATTAACCTTATGTATTAAGATTATATTTTGCTCTTTCTTACCATGCTTTAAATTGCAAGTATGTGATTATCTACTAATGCAGTGTTTTTCAATCTTTTTGAGTATGCGGCCCCTTTACAGGTTGAAAAATTCTGGCGACCCCCTTTGGTCATAGCTACAGACAACAAGTTAAATACATTAATTCTGTACCCGAGAAGCATACGGATGCAAGTCCAAAATTTGAAGAAATGAGTTTTGATGCAGACTTGAAGTAAATTATTATGTTTATCAGCTTGGATATCCGAAGAAGTTATGAGACCATGGTTACAAAAAAATAGTTTTTTGGCTCTCCTGAACATTTACCCCTTTGGACATGCATCCGTTTGCTTCTCCTATAGAGAATTATTTTCTTTATTTTGAAAAATGAACAAGCCCATCCTTCTCACTGAAATAGCGTTTTTATTGTAGTTAGAACCTCGCCTTTTTCCTTTTGCCGGCGACCCCCCGAGTAAAGCTTCGCGACCCCCCTATGGGTCGCGACCCACAGATTGAAAACACTGTACTAATGTATTGCTGTTTTTTTGTTGCTGAACTTTTTCATGATATTTATAAAAGTATATGTATTTTCCTATTCCACGTCACAATGGTGGTAGGTATGTTTTATGTGTATGTGTATTTGTGTATGTTATTGCTACGCTAATGCGTTTATGATTATTTAATTTGTGGTTGTAACTAATCACCTTCTGACAAGCTACTTGCAGTAGCTTAGCGGTTAATAAATTCCAATTGTATGCAATTTTTATACAATAATAAAAAATAAAAATTAAATAAAAAGTAAGGTGAATACACATTACTGAGAGCACGTGCTTAGGATCACCGAACTAGGTGCGTAAGACCTACTTTGGCGGGCCGTTCAAATAGATATTTCATGCCTACATATTCTTTGAATGGCTATCCTAATAAGAAGTGCTACATTTTCTGTTCGATTAGTATGAATATAACGTATCTTGTATTTTTATAATAGCGACCGGTCAGTGGTTGAGTGGGCATAGCGCTAGGGGCCCACCCGAGCGTCGCGTATTCGATTCCTCGGCTGGCTAAGTCCTCCATCACAACAAAAGCAAAATTTTCGGCTTTCTGTGGTGGTAGTAGGAGATTTTCAAACATTGTTGGGTTTTTCATAACCCGGGAATGTTTGTCTTTCTTTCAAAAAAAAGAGAAAAAAAGAGAATTGTATTGGATAGATGTCGTAATTTTTCAAGTTAACAATATTGGGGGAATAATTTCTTCTTTTGAAAGAAGTAATCCTGAGGTAATTTATTTTTATTTTTATAAATGTCTCATAAATCCTACAACTATAAACTCGCTTCAATTTTCGTGGGTCAACGCTAGTACAAATTTAAAATATCTGTGCATTTATTATTGGTATGTATTAAATTTCAAATGGAAATATATTACATATTAATTGTAATGTTCTTCTAAATTTTTGGGCAGAAGACAACGTTGCTGTCTTTGCTCAGGAAGAACAAAATTTAAATAACTTAATTATTTGTTAGGTCAGAACTGAGTCAGAACTGAAAGACTAAATTCTTTTGTGTGGAAGATTTTGTTTGTCGCCATTCATGACATATGTTTATATATAACGTTTTCGACATCACATCTGGTGTTTTTCAATTTTCATTATTATTATAGATAATATAGAAAAACATAGAAAACATAGAAGGGTTGAAGGAATGACTGAATATATAAATATATATATTTAGTTATTTTTTCAACTTTTCTCTGTTTTTTTTTTTTATCTTATCTTATCTTGTCTGTATCTTTATTTATTAGACAGTATAGCTAAGTTATCCCTAGACAGCTTATCTAGCTCATTACTATACAATATTAAGTAAAAAAAAAAAACTTAATAACTATAGATTTTTTCATTATTATTGGAGCATGATGTGAACATTAGTTATTGGGTTTATAACCTAATTATTGTAATTTGTGGTTTTCTAATGCATGTAATGTTATAAACCTGTAAATGTTCCCAATAAAGAAAATAAAAAAAAATAAAATGTGTGACAAAAATATGGCAATTGTCTTTTAATATACGGTGTTATTTCTACGAAGAACCCCTTCATTAGTCACCCAACTCGGCTAATGATTATTTTGAGGATGTCGAGGAGGGAGTTGCTAAAATCATTATTTTATATTTCGATGAAAGAGAGAGTATGAAAACAATGAGCAACATAGTTGTGAATTATGTGTATTTGAAGCAGGTGGATGAGTTTGTGTACTTGGGAAGTATGTTTACGAGAAATGTAAGGGCTGACAGAGATATCGAAAGAAGGTTAAATGCAGGCAACTCTATTAATGAAGGACTGAACGCCGTTGACGTCAACAAAAAACTGTCCAAAGAAGCGAAGTTAGCCGTCCATAATGGACTTCTGGTACCTACCTGATGTATGGCAGTGAGGCATGGAACTGGCAGAGGAAGGATGAAAGTAAACTGAATGCTGTAGAAATGAGATCCCTGAGGCGTATGTGTGTTAAAACCATGTACGACCGTGTGAGAAATGTGAAGATCCGCGAAGATTGCAAGGCTGATGTAAGCGTAACGAGTAAGATTAAGAAAGGGACGCTCAGGTGCTTTGGGCATTTAGAGCGAATGAACGAGGAAAGGAGTTAAAGGAGAATATATGACGCAAATGTGAATGGTAGATGAAGTCGGGGACGCCCGAGGAATACATGGCACGACCAAATGAATCAGATACTTGACTCGGGCCATGTGAAGAGTCGGAATAATAGAAGAGCATGTATGACACGATGTATGAATGTGAACGAGGCAAGGAGTATGTGCCAAGATCGAGTTGTTTGGCGGTTCGTCCTCTCTGCCTACCCCTGCGGGGAAACGGCGTGATGGTTAGTTAGTTTATATTTCAATGCTAGATGTAATTTCTAGGTATTCACACTCTACATAAAATGCAGAACCCTAACCTAACCCAACTGTGTTATTTTGAGGTTGTGTCCAAAAATATTTCTTCCAGTTCAACGATTGGTTTAATTTTCATGTATTCATACTAAAAATGTAGACCATGACAACGATACATTCAACACATTTTTTGATAAATTTTACACCAGTATATGACGTATATTGATTATACTAACAAAGAACCCCCGCTTTCCACCGTGAGATGAAACTCGTTGTCCGTTAAAACGCTCGCAGCACATCCGACGTAGCGACCCGTAGAGGCGTAGCGTCTATCCGTAGCACGTAGACGCTACCGTAGCCCTCCGTAGTCCGTAGTAGCAGGACTGTACATGTATTATATTGGATATAACTAGGCAGTGGCCAATGTAGGTGAGTGTAGATGCAACGAAACGGAACTGAGTCGAACGCTGGCTGAATAACTATTGGCTAACCAAACACATAAATAAACGGTTGATGTTAACATTTTCACTACAATTTTTAGGAGGTTTTTCACGCATTTCTGGTTCATAGTGGAAATTGAAATTGTGTAAGTGCTAAAATGTAAAAAGCTCAATCCATTACAGTTTAATTTGAACTGTGTCCATTAGTAGATTGATATTCAGTTGCGAACGAACGCATGTTCCAAATGGAAACATCTGTGATATACTCGAACGTATCATGTGGGATGTGTTGTTTTGTAATACTCATCACCATTACCTACTTACTTGTATTATTTGGTATTGTACACCAAATAGCTATTTCCTGAATACGTTTTTTTATTTATTAGTTATAAATGTCCTGGTGCACTTTTACATATTTTTTACAGAGAGTTAATGAATGATGATACCAAATATCCTAGAGTGGTTATAGTAGTTAGAATACCTCCAACTTTTCCCACGTATTCTGACGGCAGTATACTACAGTAGTTGCTCCTAGCAATGCTATTTGCGCGATTTGGTTTTCTGTCACACATTTGTATGATTTTTATGCAAAATACTTAATTCATTTTATTTCATAAAATTAGAGAACGAATTAAATAAATAAATATAAAGCAATCTGCATACGACTTGATTGCTTTTTTGATTATACATAAAAATATTAAAAAGGCCATTAGGTTTTTGTTAAAAGTTACAAACCTACCAAAAACTACCCCCCTTCCCTTATCCCACCCCTTAAAGCAGTATTTATTTGTTACTATTATCCTTTTTTTTACTACTTGCAGATAACATTATTAAACTCTTCTTGAGAATTCGATCATTAGAAGACTGTAGAAAACTCCAGGAAGATTTAAACGCAATTATTGACTGGAGTATCGATAATGAACTTGGTTTCAACTTCCAAAAATCTTCAGTTGTGTGCTTTACTAGGTCACAAAAGACCATGTATTTTAATTATTAAATGAAAGACACGTCATTGAAACCCATGGTGATATGCAAGGACCTAGGAATTGTATATGACGCTCGTTTAACATTTCATGCTCATATTGAAAAGATCTGTAAATCAGCCACAAAGATGTTGGGTTTTGTCATAGATAATTCGAAGGAACTAACCAATCTTAAAGTTATTAAGCTGCTTTACTTTAGCTTGGTGCGTAGCATTCTCGCGAGTGGATTTCAGATATGGGGCCAGAGGACATCGTCTATGTACAAATTGTCGAGAAAATACAAAACAAATTTTTACGATACCTCTACATGAGAGAGCTAGGTTTTTACCCATGGCTGTTTCCAACACCATTTATCTCAGGAATGTTGGGTATCTGCAGCCTTAGTTCCAGAAGAGATGTCGCTTTACTACTGATGGCTTATAAGCTTCTAAATGGTTTTATATCGGCACCAGATATACTGGCAAAAATAGGATTCTATGGCCCGGATAATTTTACGCTAGGCCGCCAACACAGGCTTTTGATTCTTCTCAGGTGCAGATCTAACTTATCAATGGTGATGCCCGTGGAAAGAATCACTAGGTTAATTAATTGCCTCGCAGGATATATGGATATTTTCCACATGTCCTACAATGAGTTTAAACGTGAAATATCACTAATGTTTTAATTTGTATCTTAAATGTAAATATATGTATTATGTATATACCACTTTGCAATGTATTGGTTTTTATACTGTTTTTGCAAATAAATAAATAAAAATAAATATTTTGATGCTTTTTGATGAAATTTTGCACAAGTGACGATAAAATAAGAGAGAAATTACTCTCTTCATCAGATTTCGAAAAACTCTACATAAAGCCCGGACAATGTCGGAAACATAATACGGATCTATTCGGATTATTCCAAAGCATTCGACCGTGTTAATCACTATATTCTTTTACAGAAGTTATTAAGTCTAGGAATTCACGGTGATCTCTATAGATGGATCGCATTGTATGTCAGTAATCGGCACCAAATCACGGTTGTCAACGGTTTCGCATCCTTTTTAACGGAAATCGTCTCGGGTGTGCCCCAGGGGTCGCATCTCGGACCACTCTTATTTAATATTTACATAAATGACATCTATGTACGCTTTCAAAATAGTCACTTTGTGTTATATGCGGATGATATGAAAATTTTTAAGCCTGTACAGTCTTCAACTGATTGTATAGAATTACAAAGCGATCTTGATCATTTGTGCGCGTATTGTGAATCAAATTTACTGTCCTTAAACATTTCTAAGTGTCACTCAATTACATTTACTAGAAATAAAACTAAAATCATCTATCCTTACAACTTGAATAATAAACCTTTACCATCTACGTCTACATGTAAAGATCTAGGTGTTTATTTAGACAGCAAATTAATTTTTGATAAGCATATCGAATACATAATATCAAAATCCTACAAGATGCTAGGTTTCCTATTAAGAATATGTAAAGTTTTCAAAAGTGCTAAGACTCTAGAAATGTTGTTTTGTTCATTGGTCAGAAGTCCAATGGAGTATGCGTCCCGGGTATGGAATCCTCAATATAAGGTATATATAGATATAGTAGAAAGTATACAGAATAAATTCTCAAAACATTTATTCAAGAAATACAACAAAACTACAAATAACATGTTAAGTTTACAAAAAAGACGCACATTATCAGATCTGTTGTTTCTGTATAACCTGCTAAATAATAAAATAGAAAGTCCTGAATTGCTATCCATTATTGGTCCTGAATTGCTATCCATTATTGGTTTAAATGTCCCAATGAGGCGTATCAGGTACACTTCTCTTTTTCATATAGAATCCAATAATACTAATGCATCGAGTAATTCACCAATTACTCGCGCAATCATAACTTATACCCACTATGAAAAATTACTACACTTAGACGTTTTTCATGATTCCTTGCAAACATACAAAACTAATTTATTAAATTTCTTGGCGTGATATAATTGTTTGAAAATTACTTACACTTAACTTTTCACTAAGCTTCTACAGTCAATTACAATTAGGGAGCATATAATTCTTGATTTCAAAATGTCTCTTATTAATTATTACTCATTCATTCAATAATTAAGTTTTAAGACCCGTTCATATTGTAACGTAATTATTTTCATGGTTCTTATTCAGTAGGTACCTACTTGCTCGGAAGGAGTATTATTAATTTCGGGTGCCGTTGAAACGATTGATAACAAATTCAAATTGCCGGAACGTTGTTCGTTTGTTTTTTTGTTGGAAAAAGAAACGGTTTATGAGGGCGACGTATGACATAACGATGGATTGGTCGGAAGTTTTGAGTTGTAAGGAGTTTTGATACTCGTAATTGATTGTGTAAATTTGTAATATTATGTATATATTATGCTAAAATGGTGCTGTGAAGAAATATTGCTTGACACTCGTACTGACGCAGCAAACAGCCCATCGAGAAATGGCCATTGGGATACTGAATGCAGCTTGATACATTGATGTTTTGGTCGGGCGTGTTAGCAGCCACGTACAATCCAATATCACCGAGGACAGCTTTGATGTAGATTGCAGGCGCTTCTTAAATGACGTCAACAGTCTAGAACTGCGGGTTATATCCTTTCAATGCTGAGAGATGGCCATCGGACCCATTGTGATCAGCGGGCCTTTGTGAATGGACTGGAATCTTGGATGCTTCACGGTGTCATGGGCTTGCGAAGCGGCAGCTCTGGGGCTCTTCTCCAGCTATCTGGAACCCTTGTCGCTGAGGTTAGAAGAGGTGCGCCATATTAACTATCGCAAGCTATGAATGATCATTTGGAGTGGATTCTACTAAAATAACTGAATTATCTCTCTCTCTCTCTCTCTCTCTACATTTTTTTGAGTTGACAAAGGTATTTATGTAGATTATGTTTTTGCTTGTCAATAATAACAAGTACATTTTGTTTAATGTGAGTTCTTTTATTTACATCAGATAGTAGCTTTGATCTTTGAAGTTCAATGATGATCAGCGTGACAACGGCCCTTCTGTCTTCTGCAGGGAAAACATCCGCAGACAACAGATCCTCCGTCTTCACTCTGGTCGGTTCCGAAACGTCAGGCAACGGCCCTGCTATGGCACAGACTCTCATATCAATCTGTCCATAGTTACTCCGTCTCCTGGAATGAAGATGAACGATCGAAGAATTCGAAACGTTACGAGTAGGTAGCGGCATACACTACTCTCATCTCTTCGGAACTTGTAAACAAAACATGGAAAAGTATTATTAAAAGTATTAACACTGTATTAGCACAGCACTGGTATTAGCAGTGAAATACTTAGGCGTATATTACTGTTTAAAATTAACAAATTATACTTATGACTAACAAAAACTGTACAAGAAAAACTACACTCTCCTGTATTAAAGGTAGAGTGTCAATTTCCAGATCGGAATTATTTAATAGTGGTGCACGCCGAAGCAGTACTTCCCTTTATTTGTGACAAAACCAATTTCCTAATGAATAATGTCTTAATTACTTAACTTAATATTAACAGATTGTCAGATTCAACATTTAATTAGGTATATTAAACAATAAAACAGATTTAATTATAAACTAAACTAATTTTTTGGGCGCCACTGATCACTAAGATCAGAGAAACATCTCTTGTGGAGATGTTCCTATTCTAGTCCAACGAGGATAAATAAATGAAGTCTATCATCAGTACACTAGAATGTAGTGCTCACTCCGAGCACATGCCTTGGAGGTACCAAGCTTCAAGACACGTGAGCAAAGTGTCACACAAAAGAAAAAAAAAATAATAATGAAGCAGTATGAAGGCTTGGTATTCCTTCATGCCACCGCATAAAAAGAAAAAATATTAAAAAAAAACAATAGTTTTTTAATAAACCTAATTATGTAAAACTAGTATTAATTATTCTAATAATATTCGCAAATTACTATTTATAAATTTATGTATACCTATAACCAAATATAGCAAATTATATATAAACGTCTCTCTATAAATATGTACAAGTAACATAAGATTTTAATCAATATAAACACATGAGGGCTAATATTCTCACCAAAAATTGTCATCAAAATATACGCGTCCGTATTTAATTTGATGAGCGGTGATCTTCTGCGATTCTCGCACGCAGAATGCAGAGGACCAGGATGTAATTTTGTATATAACGCCATCTTTTTTTTTTTCTCAAAAAAAATAAAATAATGAAATATTAAAAAAAAAAAAAATTATTTTATAACTTGTAATACAAGTTCCCAAGCACACTGCATTCAAAGAAAAGTCATTAATTATAAATTATATTATAAACAATTAATAAAATTCAACGTAAATAACAGTAATTCGATAGTAAATAACAGATAGTGACGATAGTAAATAACAGATAGTAGCCTCTTATCGTGCACCAAGAGAGTAATCTACCCTCTTTAAAACGTTGGGCGCCAATAATGACACGCATCTTATCAGTTGGCAGAGAAATTCCATTTGCATGAGCTCTCATCATCATCTCAGGGTCCTGCGTGGGATAAAAGGAAGCTACTATCTGATGTAAATAAAAGAACTCACATAAAAACAAAATGAACTTGTTATTATTGACAAGCAAAAAAACATAATCTACTATAACATAATCTACATAATTACCTTTGTAAACTCAAAAAAATATAGAGAGAGAGAGAGAGAGATAATTCAGTTATTTTAGTAGAATCCACTCCAAATGATCATTCGTAGCTTGCCATAGTTAAAATGGCGCACCTTTTCTAACCTCAACGACAAGGGCTCCAGATAGCTGGAGAAGAGCCCCAGAGCTGCCGCTTCGCAAGCCCATGACACCGTGAAGCATCCAAGATTCCAGTCCATCCACAAAGGCGTCACAATGCGTCCGATGGCCATCTTTGAGCATTGAAAGGATATAACCCGCAGTTCTAGATTGTTGATGTCATTTTAGAAGCGCCTGCAATCTTCATTAAAGTTTTCCTCGGTGATATTGGATTGTACGTGGCTGTTTTATATAACGTCATAGGCTGTAAACACGCCCGACCAAAAAATCAATGTATCCAGCTGTATTCAATATTCCCGGTGGCTATTTCTCGGTGGATTGTTTTCCACGTCATTACGAGCGTCAAGCATTAATTCTTCACAGCACCAATTTTAGCATAATATATACATAATATTACAAATTTACACAATCACTTATGAGTATCAAAACTCCTTACAACTCAAAACTTCCGACCAATCCATCGTTATGTCATGACGTCGCCCTTACAACAGTCTTTTGCTTTTTTTTCTAAAACAAAAAACAATCGAACAATGTTCCGGCAATTTGAATTTGTTATCAATCGTTCCAACGGCACCCGAAATTAATAAAACTCCTTCTGAGCAAGTAGGTACCGATTGAGTAACTACCGTGAAAATAATTACGTTACAATATCTCAGACGTAATTACCAAATGACATTCTATGGACTTACGTAATAGGTACATAACCATGTAATAATTTAATTTAACATACCTTATAACTTGTATTATAATGTACTGTGTATGTCTTAATAAACAAATAAATAAGCACTATGACCTTCAAACCAAGACAAAGGTCACTGTCTACACAGGGTGTAACAGGACGAACCCGAGGGATTTTAACCAGCGATTCCTGAGCATATTTGGAGTAAAAATGTAGATGTCCGATGACTTTTTTTTCTATTAAAAACATTAAAAATATTTTTCCATCACACAACTGACTAGCTAAAAGGTTAGCGCGTTTATAGCCTAGCGGACACTTAATAAGCGTTGCGTCTCGTTCTAACAGCATATGTATATTACCACACTCTTAAATTACTCGTTGAGTTTTTGAACATTTGACGTTCAAAATTAGAGGAAAATTACGGTCCACGTCTGATATCGAAAAATTCTGCTTAAAGCTCGGGCAATATCAGGGATATCAGCTATCTATCTATAAGAAATAATATGTATGCAGGAGTGTCTTGGTGAAGCTTTGTTTTTTTTTTTTGCATATCTACAGTTGTATTCCGCCGTTAATGAAAATTGAAAATTTGCTGTATAACACATATTGCGGGCAACGCCGGGGATATTATCCATACACCTCAATATATTTAAAGAAGTGTCCCAGTATGACTTTGTTTTTTATGCAAATCTACAGTTGTTCCGATGTAGATGAAATTTTGCACGTTTGACGTCACCGTTATGTAATTTTTTTTAAATACATGCCTTTTTCCTACCCCCTTCAGATAAAATTTTAAGTAAGGAGCCGTGATTTCCGATATATATGAATTTAGTTGGTAATTCACAATATATGAATATGAATGAAGCAATAAGTGGGTGCCAGGATCAAATTGTTTGGCTGTCCATCCTGTCTGCCTAACCCTGGGAAGAAACAGCATGATGGAGATTTGTAAAATTGTACGATTAAATCTTCGAATGATTTGTGATTATTTTGAAAAAATTTTATTGCCCACAGAAACCATGATTAAAATATTTAGATAAGTATGTATTATCGAGCAGAAACGATATAGTTTAAAAAAATTACCTGAAGGTAAAAATCACTCGAAGGGGTGTCAATACGCTCCCCCATAAATCGCTGAGCGATCGTGTCACTTAATCCTCATTTGGAAAAAAGAAGACAATTTGATGACTTAATATGTTTATATAAAATTACTCATGATAAGCTTTTAACCACTCATTGTCTAAGCAATATTCATATTAAAGTTCCTAATAGACGTAATTTAAGGAGTCAAAACCTATTCCATATTGAAATATTCAATAACAATATTGCATTCTTCAATCCACTGTCTCGAATGTGTCGTCTGTACAACACTATTGAATGTGATCTTATAGATATCTTCGCAAACAGTCTCGCATATTTTAAAAAACAAATTAATAATCTTCTTCCATGATATATTATGGAGCACAGTTACATAATTGCTTTATTATTGTGTCTTCTCTTTCTCTGTACACTTACTTTGTTTTATATTTAATTGGTTATATTCATTCTGATTATTATTATTTCTGTTTTATCCATTACTACCATCTCCGCCTACTAACAATTGAACCTTGATTACGCATGCTGTAAACATTTTTAATTGGAGTGTTAATGTATATGTGCACATTTCAACGCAATAACATTGATGTAATTATTTTTAACACTCTGTAAATGTTTCAAACAATAAATAAATAAATAAATAAATTTTGCTCTTTCCAATGACACTCATACATTATTATGACCGGTCAGTGGTTGAGTGGGCATAGCGCTTGGGTCCCACCTGAGCGTCGCGTATTCGATTCCTCGGCTGGCTAAGTCCTCCATCACATCACAAGCAATATTTTCGGCTTTCGGTGGTGGTAGTAGGAGATTTTCAAACATTGTTGGGTTATTAGTAACCCGGAAATATTTGTCTTTCTTTTTAAAAAAAAAAATAATAATTTACTATTTTTTATACCTACCGTTTTTACCGGCATCGCCCATGTACTTTTTACGTCAGCAGTTGCAACTTGTTTGAAAGTAATGGAAGTCCGAGTGGGATGTAGTAATTTCGTCGTAATTTTTTTTTTTTAAAGAAAGACAAACATTCCCGGGTTACGAATAACCCAACAATGTTTGAAAATCTCCTACTACCACCACAGAAAGCCGAAAATGTTGCTTGTGTTGTGATGGAGGACTTAGCCATTCGAGGAATCGAACACGTGACGCTCGGGTGGGACCCAAACGCTATGCCCACTCAACCACTGACCAGACATTGGATTAGATTTTATATACATTAGATTAGACATTATTTAAGATCAGGATTTTTTTTTTAAATGCAGATCGAAAATATGGATTATCTGTTGTTAAAAACAAATTAGATATCGAAACTGTCATTTGGGGATGTGTATTACCCCCCTCCAGTGCGGTGGGGTTAAAAAACAGTCGTTATAGTATTCTAAGAGTGGATGGAAATGCATAGGCCTTCGTTCGGGGATTGGGTGGAAAATGGGTGGGACCAAGTAATCACACAGATCCCGGAAGCGGACGTTAAAGCCCGGCTGGTGTGCATCGGCGGGAAGCTGCAAATTCAAGATTAATCTGCTAATGGAAGATAATAGGTCACCTGGAAAATATGGTGACGAAAAAGAAACAACAACATTAAGGCTTTTATTCATAAATAAAATGAAATCATTTAATTTTATTAAGTAATAATAGCGTTATGATAAATCTTTTAAAGGTCTTTTACAGAACTTTTAAAGATTACACTGCTCAAAGTTTTGGAAAAATTGTACTTTCCTACAAATGTTGTATAAAAATACTCAGAGCGATTATTTTTTTGTACGCTTTGAAATTTGTAAAAATGGTATCATTACAGTTAAAAGTGACCGAATTTCATATGGGTTCCGTAGCTCAATCGGTAGAGCTCTTGCCATTTAAGCAAAGGGTCCTGGGTTCGAGTCCCAGCGGAGCCAATATCTTTTCTGATTTTTCTGTCTCAGATTTTCGATTGAGTTTCGCTAATATTGTCTTCATTTAATTAAATATTATAATTTGAGATTTTACTCATAAAGTTTAAAAATTAAAAAATAAATTTAAAAAAAAAATTATAGAAGAAAGCAAAAACATTTGTCATTTGAGAATCATTTTGTCAAATGAAGAAGTTCTTTGTTTGAAACCACTTTATTTTATTAGGTCCTTACATATGAAATTGGCGTTTTGTTTGGGAGGAACATAGAGTCGATTTTTATTAATATAATATATTTATTTAATCAAAGTATGTACCATTGCTATCTATGCACTTTTGCCATCTCATAGGTAGTTCATCGATCCCTTTACTAAAAAAACCATTCGGACAAATAATCTTTGAAGGCGGTTTGGACTGCCCAAAAAATGGTAATCTGTTGGGGCAAGATCCGGAGAGTACGGTGGATGTCTAGCGTTCTAACGTGCGTTTGTTGATTTGCTTCACTCAATTCGTGAGGTACCCACCTTTCAAGCTTTTTCACCTTCCCAATTTGCTTCAAGTGGATTAAAACAGTTTTATCACTAACACCGCAGCCTGCAGCTAACTCGGACGTGGTTTGCGATGGATCCGCTTCCACAATAGCCTTCAATTCTTCATTATCAACTTTGGTCTCCGGCCGTCCACGGGGCTTTTTTTGCAGGTCGAAATTTCCAGAACGAAAACGTTGGAACCAAAAACGCACTGTGTTTTCTTTTGCGGCACCGTCGCCATAAACATCATTAATCCTTCGAGCCGTTTCTGCAGTACTGGTGCCACGGTGGAACTCGTACTCGTAAATAACGCGATATTTAAAGTTTTCCATTTTGTAAACTAAGTGACGCAAAGAAAAAAAACAATTAAGGAAAAACAAATGAATTATAATTTTCGAAACACAAATACATGGAGTTAATAGCTGTATAAATTTGAATTTGCAATTCCTAACCAAAGAGAAGATACGGCTAAACGCCAATTTCATGTGTAAGGACCTAATATTTAGACATGTCGCGTCGCGTCGACCGGTTTCAGTTGATCTCAACCTTCATCAGGATAATAAATATATAAACTAAATTATCGTACCGAGGAATATTATAAGGTAAACAAAACGGAAAATTCTGAAAAACCTGTGCTTGTATAATAACTGACGTATTATTTTACTCCAATACATACGTTTCGTGCTGTTTTACATATGTATTTATATTTAGCAGTGGCGGTTTTCTCTAAAGTGCGTTTGTGCGACGAACCCCCATTAAAAAGATAACCAAGAAAATAAAACAATCTTGTTAACAACAATAATATAAATACAATAATATGAACACATTGCAGATAGCGCGCCATTAAAATTCTGCCTTTAAAACGCGCGCCTCCGAACAATACGTTATTCTCATTTTGTGCGTGTCAGAAAGCGCACCCAATGCTCTTTGGAAAAAAATTCTTCTCGTACGAACGGCTTTGACGGTGATTTGAACGAAACAGGCCTTTCTGTACGCAAAATCAACTCACCGCGGTGCGTCGATCCGAACACGATGTCCGAACATTGTCCGAACACGATGTCCGAGAGCCGAGATCCTACGAGAGCGCAGACTGACCGCTGACCTTTAAACCATGGATTTTGACTTCTGTTTTCGTATTATTTTTTTATTGTAGATATATAATTTAATATATTTTTATTGTAGATATATATATCCTTCAATTACATTTACGATGATTAGTATCTATAGAGATTAGGGAACTACTGATACCTAACCTCTATACCCGATTTTAATACCCGCGTAATTAAAATGTTTTCAAATGCAAAAAGTCGGCGCATGGCTTTTTGTTTAAGTGAAAAAAACTAATTTTATTTTTGCCAACCTAATTTGTGTTGTTTTAATGTTTTAAAATATCAATTATATATCCTACGTAACTATTCTTGTTGAAAAAATAATAATAATCAGCAACGTACATTGAGTGCTGTGAAAAACATTTAACAATTTGATTCTTCTAAAACCTGTTATCTAATAATTGTGTCGAATTTCAAGTGATTTGAAAACAATAGTATGTAGCTCTAGGTAGGTAGTATGTAGCCCTAGTATGTACCCCACCCACTAACTTAATTTAAGTAGTGTGAGTGCCGCTGTATTCGACGATTTGACGAAGGACAACAAAGTAAGTAAATTTTGATATATCTTCTCATGAATTTCTGAACCCCTGTTAAAAAGACCACGAACCGCCACTGATATTTAGTAACGTAAATATTAGAGTAAAAGAACACGTCAGGTGTTTAGTTTAACAAGCTCAGGTATTTCAGTATTTGCCGAACATTTTTTAATAGAAATTCAGGAGTCCAAGTACATAATACATAAAAATAGAACAGGAATACGCCCTAAGAATTTAGAAGCATTATAAATATCAATATCAAAATCAAATAAAAATAATTGGAAAATTTTTAACAAACAGTTAAAATTAACCCACAGTTCGGTTTTAAAATTGTTCCCCTTCTCCCTATGTAACCTCCACCCTTCCCCTACCCCTCCACCAACTAGTCTCCGAACGTCTCTCCCCTCTCTTATATGCTTTCTGTATCTCTTTGGTTTACCCTATAATCTTCCTCTATACCGTAATTTAGTTTATCTATTTATTAACCTGATGAAGGTTGAGATCAACCGAAACCGGTTGAGGTGTATAATGGTTTATGTAAATTCTTTGTTTAAAACCATTTTTTAAATAAAATGGTTTTAAACAAAGAATTTTTTACATTTACATAAAAAAAATCTGAAATTAAGATACAATCTTGACAGTTTAATCTTGCTTGCATGAATGTGCCCTGCAAAAGCTAATAAGATATTTTGTAAGGCTGATAAACTTTAAAGTATCCAATTATTTAATTAAATGAAGACAATATAAGCAAAACTCAATCGAAAATTTGGAGACAGAAAAATCAGAAAAAGATATTGACACCTCTATGACATGAACCCAGGAACTTTTGCTTTCCGGGCAAACGCGCCACGGTGCCGATATCAAATTCGGTCATTTTTAACTTCCAACTGCCAACTCATACGTGAAGTTGTTGATGTCTTGCTTTCCAAACTTTTAAATAACTGTCAAGAAGTATTCACACGAAGAGATATCTTGGTTTATCTTACTTAGGTTTATCTTTTGCCACCACACAAACACCCAGTAATAATATTCATAAACAATCGAAATTTCAAATTTGATCTTCCTGACATCCGCCCGTTTTCACAGTAAACTTTGCTTTCAAATATGAAAATATTGCAAAACAGTAATAATGTTTTGTTGGATTTGTGTACTAGTTACATTATGGAGGTATATCAAATGAACAATCATTCAAAAGTTGTTGTTTTTAGATGGTCTTCATTTTATGCTTACCTGGTACATACGTAATATTCACATTACTTGGCCAACTTTGGTCAAAAGTATATTTTAAGGGGGTATTTTAGTCTAGAAGCCTAAATTTCAGGCGTTTTTGACGGTCAATAAAAAATATCATTTATATATATATTAGAAATACATTTTTTATAGTATATTTATTTATATTTTAAGAATTCACAAAAAAAATATTCCACGAAGTTACACTCTGTTGAAGTAGAGGGGGAAAAAAGAGCGTGTCCATCTTGTCAGGATTCCAACCCTTCTGGCCATTTGAAAAATAAAAAAAGGTCGACACTTTATCAGTAAAAATTTCATTTATGGTAGGAACCAAGAAAAATGAGAAAAAAAATTCTCGAAAAATGGCGGCTACTCAAAAAAAAAGTTTTTTTTTGGTTGTTTTTTAACTTTTTGGAATTTTTAAAAATAGTAAAAATTTGAAAAAAAATTTTTTGTTAGTTCCTACCATAGAGGGGATGTATAAAAAAAATCATGCCACATTTCAAGAAAATCGGTCAATAAAAACATGAGATTTCGTGACACACATTTCGAAAAAAAACAGTTTTGAGTAAAGCGCGATTAAAGTTTTGCACTATTTAGATTCTAGTTAGATTTCGGTTAAACCCGGTCGAACTAAATTGGATATAACTTTTTAAATAATTCGAATTTTGAAAAATCCTTTTAAGGAGATATTCTTGAATATCTAACCTATCGAAATATGAAGAAAAAAGACTAGAATACTCCTTTAATGTTAATTGAATTTACATCATAATGTAAATAAATAAATTCAATAAATACTGTCCATAGCCACTGTAAGGACCGTGCCAATCCCAATGGTGGTATGGCGACCCTACTGTTGATCCCCGAAGTTATAGGTAATTATTTTTTATATAACTTCTTTGCATTGACATCAAACGAATTTTTTTACGGTGTCGAATTTTTGTACTTATACCCTGCTATATACAGTATATAGACAAGTAGTTTTTTCCACGATGCATTTGAATGAAAATGGTTTATATACGTTTGTTACTCTGTGGTACATCCTGTCTTATTCGAGGACACTTAGTAAGAGTAGGTAGGTCTACCATATTTTCCCTAAATCAATCGCATATTGTGTATAATTAAGCCGGAGGCCAGCCGGTGGGGGATCAACTGTCATGTAATTGGGGTATGTTTTGTCCACGATGCATTTGAATGATAATGATTTTTACACGTTTGTTTCTCTGCGATACATCCTCTCTGTACACCCCTTCGAGGACACTTAGTAATAGTAAGTATAGGTCTACCGTATTTTCCCTAAACCGATTGCATGTGAATGAAAATGGTTTTAGACGTTTGTTATTCTGCGGTACATCTTCTCTGCACACACCTTCGAGGACACTTAGTAAAAGTAGGTAAGTCTACCGTATTTTCCTTAAACCAATTACATATTGTATATAATTAAGCCGGAGGCCATCCGGTGGGGGATCAACTGTTATGGAAGCTTGGGGTACGTTGTGAGGCTCAAGGTAGTTGTTGAAGGAGATGAGGAAGAGAGAGGTGGGAAAGCACCTGGCAGATCAAATCTGGTTGCCAAGCAAGGCCAAAGCCATTACAAGCAACGTTTTCATTCTCAATGGTGGTCTTTGACCAGGGCAGAGTTTGTATCTTGTATTTGTTTGGCTGAGTTTGTATCGCGCCTGGTTCCCACCGAGGCGTCGTGAGTTCAATTACTCGGCTGGCTGAGTCCTCCATCCCGACACGAGCAACATTTTTCACTGACTGATTAGTAGAAGATTTAATGTATTATTATTGTTGTTGTTTTAGCTAAATTTGATAAATTAAATCAATTGTATTTGCACATGCAGGCATTTGAACCTACGACTTCTGGATTCATAGTTGAGGATCAAATCAAGCCCTACGATGAAGGTAGGTAGTCATTTTTTAACTCAATATAATTATTAACTAAAACAATTCTCAAACTTTAAGTTGTTCGCTTTACCCCGAATATTGAATGCAAAACCAATCAAATCATAATCCAATAGGTACTGTTAGGTTTCTCAAGTACCGTTTCATTAAATTATCGCCACTTCATCGGAGTACGTACGCAGCACGCGCAAGCGGGAGAAACTTGTAGTCTCAGGTAACTATCGAGTAACTAACTAATTACGGTTCTGGATAGGTAGGTAGCTAGGTACAGACCCAACATGGGTACAAAAACAGGTAGGTACTTTCTCCCCCGACACCGCACCGGTGCGAGAATTTGCGCGCGAACTGTGTCTATGGTGTTAGCAGTTAGTCTATGGTCTATGGCCACATAATTGTAGTATAATTTAATATTCCCGCCACGTCTCGCATAAACTTGGCAGGAAAATGGCGTATTGAATTAATATATTGCCGGCCCTAATGACTCGGGAAATATGTAGGACTTGACGGTTATACTATTCGGCTTCGGAAACAGGTTGTTTACAAAACAACCCTCAAATCGTATTCAATTCAAAACTGATTAAATTCAATTATGGGTACTAGCTTTTAGAAACCCTTAAATCATATCTACTGCCTTATTGATAATACAAAACAAACCCCCTTTTTTTCACTCGGTAAACAACGCTTACAGCACTACTAATAAATGCGTTTTAAATTTTTCTCAACTGATGAACAACCATTTATGAATATATGTTTATGCGCCCAACATTCTGACATTTGTCACGTGAGAACGGGTCGTTTGCCGTTTGCCTCTGTGTTTCTAGCCTCCTAAAAAATGAGTCTCTTCAAGACCCATGTTCACTCCTTCCTCTCCTCAAAAAGACAAACCACATAGCATCTTCAAAGACGACATAGGCCCTGAGAAAAATTATTTTCCTCAGGGCCTATGTCAAGACTTAATATTCAGGGTGTTAAGGGACGTACTTGACTTACTTTAACCAGTGATTCCTGACATTATTTGGAGTAAAAAATGTAAATGAAATTTTGGTCTCCGGTGACATTTTTGATGTTTTTTTTGTTTTCTACAAAAACATAAAAAAATGGTAGTTGTTGAACAGCTGGAGGCGGGGTAAGGGGTTCGTCGGACACCCGGCTGAGTGAACAGTGACGACATGCGGAAAAAATTTTTCGAAAAAAAAAAAAAAGTGGTCAAAAAAAGTCACCGAAGACCAAAATTTCATTTACATTTTTTACTCTAAATAATGTCAGGAATCACTGGTTAAAGTAAGTCAAGTACGTCCCTTAACACCCTGTATATAATATATATTTATGCGCCCAACATTCTGACATTTGTCACGTGAGAACGGGTCGTTTTAGCGGTTAAACTCGTTCTAGAGTTTAACGGCTCGGTTGTGGAACGATTTGCCGTTTGCCTCTGTGTTTCTAGCCTCCTAAAAAATGGGTCTCTTCAAGACCTTCCTTTCCTCAAAAAGACCCACCACAGCATCTTCAAAGATGACGTAGGCCCTGAGAGAAATTATTTTCCTCATGGCCTATGTCAGAGCCTAATATTAAAAAAAATTATGTTAAACGGTTGTTCAACAATTGTGTAAAATTAAATATCTTTATTAGTAAGAATGTTGATTATTAAGCTCTGGAATCATATTTTTTCGCTCTAAACTTTACACTTAAGTACAACTCTTTTCAACTTCAACTGAATTTCCATCGTTGGCCGTGAAGCTATTAATGATCAACTATCAAAAATAAGAAAAGACGCCACACGGTCGTTCCGTAAACCAAATTTTTAAATAAAAACGTTTCGTAGCTGCGGCCGAGTGAATATCCAAATAAAATTATTTAGTAAAATTCTTTTTATTTTATATATTTGTTTGGGCCTGAGAAATACTAGTATTTCACTATATACAGGGCCGGTCCTGTGCAGGAGCTATTGGAGCATTCCGCTCCGGGCGCCGACTTGCCAAAGGGTCAAGGAGCCAAGAAGCCAAGGCGCTGGTAATACCTAAAACCTAAAACAGCGCCAGGCGCCGTTTGTCTCAGGGCTGGCCCTGACTGTATCGATAAAAAAATATAAAACTATCTGTGCAGATGGCCAAAAGTAGAACTAACGACAATATTTTACAATATAAACACAAACAAATATGGTTATATTGTAATTATGGCAAACCGTTAAGTAAATTTCTTTTTACGATAAATGAACTTTAATTAAATGAAGACAATATTAACGAAACTCCATCGAAAATTTGATTTTTCACAAAAACGGCGCTATAAAAATTATTCTAATTTTATTTTTATTATTAATTATTGACCGACAATTTAACGCAATGATACCGTAAACATATATTTTCTATATTTCAATAGTAAAGGTTAAAATGTTTGTACAATATTGGTATATTACATACCTATACAACGCTTAGGGAGGAGGGCAAATAAGGGTTAATTGTACCAGTCTGAAGATAGCCATGATAGGCTGAAACCGGTAACAGTCGTAAATAAAATAAGGTAAAGGTGAAAAGTTAAAAATTGTTCCAACATACTATTATGTTAAAATTTCACCACGAATTGTGTCGGTAGAAAAAATTAAAATAATTCTAAAAAATATTTATAAAAAATATCCCGTGGGTTAATGGATAAGGTAGGTACCTACATGAAGGCAATAACCTAAATGCGGGCCTTAGCACAGGTTGATTATCCACCCAGTGGGGGTTTCAATTTTAGAAGAAAAAATGAAATGATGGATTAAAATAATTGACGAGCTGGAATACATTTTTTAAATCGCAATCAGATTTCACATGGGTTAAATTATATATTCCTTTACTCGAGGGCACAGTGGTTTCGTTGCGAAAATTCCTGACAAAAAACATTTTTAGTCAAGCCTTTATTACAATAAAAAAATCTGTTCACTTAAAAAAATGTTGTTTTTCTAAATATTTTTAAAAGGTGAATAGTAGAATTTCATCTATTTTTTTTAGCTTTCATATTTTGTTAAGTTGCTTCAGAGGAATATAAACGCTAGAAATATTTCGAATCTCATGCTTGCAAAATTTTAAAATCGAGCGTCTTATTTGCACGAGGCAAGTAAGCGAAAAAGTGGTTTTGATTTATTTTGTGCATAATTTTATAAGAACGAAAAAAAGTTAGAACATGGAAAACCTCAAAAATAGTCTTAGCCATAAAGGGGTATTTTTAAAAAAATGTTTCTTATATTACTTCATAGTTAAGTCATGAAAAAACATTTTTTAGTGGTTTACGCTTATATTTTTTTTACGTAAATAATTATTTTATTGTAATTCCAATACATAGAAAAGCTAGTAAAAGCTTCGATTTATCCGTGGCATATTTTTTGATGTTCATACTGTAAGTCGATTCGTCGTAAAGATTAATCAAAATGATATCTAAATAGGTTTTCACGTATAACTTCAACTTCATATGCTTTTAACAAGTTGGTAAATATAACAACGAAAAGCATATCGGTTCTCCACACTCCACGGTACGGGTACCGCTGCCTCGGGAACCATTTATTGGATAACCAACACCCCTGCCATAGGTCGCTCCTACGTTTCTCCTACGCTCCTACGTCGGTTCCCTACGTTTAATGACTTAGCTGGGGTGCCCGTGTTCACGGGGTGAGGTTTGTCTAGGTCTTGGCGGCGGATCGGAAGAGACTCTCTCAAACCATCCCCTTACACAGCAGATTCAAGGGATAGATTCACACGTCATTCATACACAGGATACATAGACCCCAGATTCTTACCCACCCCTGGAACTTTTTTCCTCCCAGAACTTCCTCTCCTTCCTTTTCATTAAAATTTTTATAATTTATCTAAAATAAAATAGGCTCTAAGAGAAAATAATTTCCTTCCAGCGTATTGTGTGAAGCTAAGGAAAACAAAAAAAAATCAATTTCTTGATAAATATTTCAAAATAAGTTTTTTATAAAAAAATGTAGGAAATAAAAAGGTTCGAAATAAGCGATTCTTAATCCTATTATTATTAATAACTGCGGACGATAAATATTTTACTGACTTCCATTAATATCCTTTTCCTTTAATATTTCATGGGATGTGAAATTAAAAGTTTCTTGGAATTTGAAATCCGATTAGGATCGGTGGTATTTCCCATAACTACCTACACAGTCGCACAGCAGTCACAGTAAGTTTGCAGGATTCTCTTGTATATGTAATGACGAAGTGTGAGAACAGGAAATTTTAATAATAAAAATGAAATTTAATTAAATGAAGATAATATTAGGTAAACTCAATCGATAATCTTGAAACAGAATAATCAGAAAAAGGTATTTGCACCTTTGGGACTCGAACCCAGGTCCTTTCGCGTTCCGGGAAAATGCGCTACCCCTGCGCCAAAGCATTGATATCCGATTCGGTCATTTTTAACTGTTTAATTAACGTTTAACTGTAACTTCGACTAAGAACCACCAACATTATCTTCATTTTCTTAACGCATATTTTATTGGCTGCTATCTTTACGTATGATTGCAAGATTCAAACCCGAACTAAATGCTATCTAGATAGTGTCTGGATAATTTTTATCCATTTTATTTTTAATATGCGATATCTTTTGGCTTTTCTGCATGTCTAGGATGAATTTTTTTTTTTTTTTAACTTTATGATTAAAACCTCAAATTGTAATATTTAATTAAATGAAGACAATATTAGCGAAACTCAATCGAAAATCTTGGAACGGAAAAATCAGAAAAAGATATTTGCACGTCTGGGACTCGAACCCAGGACCTTTCGCTTTCCTGGCAAATGCGCTACCACTGCGCCAAAGTGTCGATGTCCGATATGGTATATATTTATAGTAATGTAAACAAATTGCAATATTTGCACAAAAACCGTAAAATTATGAAAGCTCTTCACTTTGACCGATCAGTGGCTGAGTTGGCATCGCGTTTGGGTCCCACCTGGCGTCGCGTGTTCGGTTCCTCGGCTGGCTAAATCCAACACCACACAAGCAACATTTTCCGCTAACTTTGGTGGTAGTAGGAGATTTTCAAATGTTGTTGAGTTATTCGTAACCCGACAATGTTTAATTCCATCCGAATGTGGTTCTGGTAGCCTTTGTGGTAAGTGAAATAATTGTGAAATTCGTGTAATTTCGTCCAAGGAAACATGGGTTTCAGCAATACGCCGAAGATAGTGAAAAGAAAACCCTACAATAATTAAAAGGCTTACGCGTTATGGGATTTTGGGATTTTGGGATTTTGTAGGCAATTAAAGCATTTAAAAATTCTTTTCCGAATATCATCGATTTATAATAACCATAGATTTACCGTCTCTTACCTAATTTCAATATAAAAATAACACTATCTAAGAGTAATTTCACAAATAATACTATCAAATAACACTATCTAAGAGTAATTTCACAAAAATAACACAATATAAGAATAATTTCACTAAAAAAATAACACTGTCATCTAAGAGTAATTTCACAATATTACTTCCCTTCGTATTCTGATACTTCGCTTCGAAAGTCTAAATAAAAATGCAAGCTGTCTACAACAACAAACAATAAAAAACAGAGAACAAAGTTATTGTTTGAATCCCGTCATGTATTTTGTGAATTTATCGGCCAATAGCCAACCTGAAAAGCATTGCATCACAAGATGAACTTAACAACCCAACTTGATGTAAACTTGTTATACAAGTTTCTCAAAACGTCCGTGAACCCGGCGAAGATCATTCATTTTGCGGCAAAAGTGTTGTCGTAATTTATTGCATGATGTACATTATCCTGGAAAGAAATATAAGATAAGATCACTTGTCACTTTTATCGATACGCCGCGGCTGTCTTGAAGCTACCTTAAAGGTATTAATTTTAATTAGTATTCATATAGCTGATTAAATTGGTAATGATAAAGTCTGTGAGATTTAATAAACTGTCTTGACGTATTTGAATAGGGCTGAAAATCACTGAAAACTTCTATCACCGTGCAGAGAGAGTGCTTTACCACATTATTTGTGGATCTAGAAATAAAAGTGGCCGGACAAGTGTAACGGACGAGTGAAGGCTGAATTTAGTCTCATGCTCACCGTCAGCGCTCACAGATCAGCGCGTAGTTTGTCAGCGCTGAGGCTCAGCGTGGCTCGTTTCAGTAACGTACTGACCGCCTTACTGTACAGACGAAGGCCAAAGTGCGGAGTGTATTAGTTATTGCTGCTTTGTACTACCTATCCCAAAAATTAGCCTTCTTCATTCTCTCGGGTACTGCCGGTAGTCAGGTTGCGGTGACACCAGTTCTACTCTGTATATGTACATTATTTTTCTTTTTTCTTTTATGTACAGTGCCCGGTGCTGCCCGCCGGATTGTGTGTGGTCTTTCGCTGTCATGAGCTGAATACTCATGACGGCTGCTGTCATTTTGGATTACTTTATTTTTTGTTGATGTTACTAACAACTTGTTTGACTGTCCATGAGGCTTACTGTTTTTGCATTGACACCTCCATGGGCTTTAGAATTGTAGAGATTGACCATTACAGTACAGTCCTAGCTACCTAACACAGTATGAGGGGACATTGAAGGTCTAGATTTGTTACATTATATGTAGAGCCGTTTATTCAAAAAAATTAGATTCTTGCGAAAACTCCGAAGGGGCGATCATAAGTTGCTTATACCGGGGTGGGACAGTGGTGGGTACTTCAATATCCCAAAAAATTGCCATTGACTCTACACGCTGACAACGTCCGCTCTGCTCGACACTAGAAAGCTCACTGAAAGCAGAGGCGCTCGTGCGATCGTCAGCGTCGACAGCTACGCGGCGCCGACGCGCGACGCGTACGGCCGCGTAGTCATCAGCGCTGGCCACCTTGCGCGCTGATAACTACGATTCATTCAAAAACGCTTCCTAGAAGTTCATATATCTCGATCATCAGCGCCGACGGTGCGCGTGCGGTCGGCGTAAGACTAAAATCAGCCTAACGCACGAAGAAGCATCAGGACACCCGTCAACCTTCACCACGGACGACAAGGTTCAGCAAGCTCGAGAGATGGCTCTAAACACAGATATTGAAATATAAACGATGTGCTACCCGCATTTTTACTGAATAAACTAAATGAACGAATAAACTAAATGTGATAACCGTGGCCGGTTATCCCAATTACTTCTGGACTCCTTTATGATGGATCCAGATTCCTTAGATATGATGATCTCAGTATGGGGTGTTTGCCAATAATAGTCGTGGGTAGACTATGTGTATTTAATCCGAGATTATTGTACAAGGTTATTCTTAGGAAGCTGATAACAAGAGAGGACGAATGGACAACATTCACGCCTTTTATACGTTCCGCATGCTGTCTCACTCATACACGCATGTCTCCTTAAATCTGAAGACAGTTACACAACATGATGCTGATAATTATTTACAATACATACAATATTCCAATATTTACAATGTAAGTAATTCATTTGTCTCATGTTGAGTCGAGATCTGAGTCCTGTCTTCATTGACTCATCTGTGTGTCCGTGGTCGTAGTCGGTCCTTCCAATTTCCCGACGTGGAAGCCACTGGATCACTGGAGCTAGAAGGAGAAGGAGAAGCACCTATTAGTCTGTCATCCGGCACAAAGCTGGAGACATCGTAATCGTCATACGACAGTCTCTTCGTCTCAGACGCGATATAAGGATTGCTGTGTTTCTTTTCCCATGATACACACAATTTAGACAACTGATCTTTTCCAGTACATAATTTTACCATACAAATTTACCTCAATTAAATAAACCCTTTTACCTAATTGTTTGTATACCTTCCCTGGTACCCATTTATCCTTATTTTGATCTCTAAAATCCCTTACCATTACATTTTGATCAACTGAAAATCCCTTGGATTGTTTATTATTTCTCTTGTAATAATATTTCCGATTCTCCTGACACTTATCTCTCCCCCCTCTTGGTACAAAATTGTTTAAATTTGACCCTAATTTCCTTCCAAATTCAAAAGTTATATTTTTCGGATTGCAGAATTTTGATTCCGCATTCCCATTTAATTTTAATTGCACTTTACTTTTATTAAAACTACCCACTTTCTCCGAAAAAATCTCCTGGAATTTCCGAATTTTTTTATTCACTTTACTTCTACCATTCTCAAATACACTGTGAGAACAAATTTCACTACCCTCCTGGGATGAAATTGATTGTAATTCACTTTTATCTAAGTCACTTCTATCATTCTCCAATACATTGTGAGAAAAAATTTCACAACCCTCCTGAGATGAAATTGAATGTAACCCCGTGAATCCAAAATTAAATTTATTTATAAAGTCACGACCTAGAACCGTAGTTGTTCCATTTTTAACTACACAAAATTCTAACATTTCTCTATAATCGTTATACTCAACTAATAATGAAATACAACCCAATAAATTCAACTTACAATTAGCGTAATCCGTTAAGATTAAATCCTTTGGTTTTAAATCCAAATATTTGAAGTGTTTAACATAATCTTTGTCTGTTAATATCGAAATTGACGATCCTGTATCCAAGAATCCGTTAAAAATCACATTGTTTACTAGGATTTTGCACATAATTGGGTCACAGTTCACAGCATGTACCACTAACTTCTTCTTACTTCCCTGCGTGTTCACGAACACAGAAGAAATAACTTTTTTACTAAATTGGCGACATATTTTACTTATGTGACCTTTGCCTTTACACTTAAAACAAATTACTTCTTTAAATTTACAGTTTAACGTTTCATGATAACCTCCGCAATGTTTACATCGAATTTGATTCATAGATGTAACATTCTTACGTCTACCCGCCGGTAACAAAACGTTCCGTTTATTTTTAGCAATCAAATTCACACTTTCCGTTTTAATTGATTTATTAATTACCTCGAATGAATCCATGAATAATTTCTCCTTAATACGACCAACTCGAAGACCGGTGATAAAAACAACTTTTAAATTATTTTCAAGTCTGTCTTCGAATTTACAAAATCTAACAAGATTTCGTAAACGTGCTGTGAAGTCGTTCACAGATTCTGTCTCTTTCTGTCTCGCAGCAAAAAAAAATTCCCGTTCCTTGATCACATTTCTTTTAATGCCTACATGATTCTCTAACAATAACAATAAATTTACGACCGTGATATCTGTAATTTTTTTAGGAAAACACAAATCAATCAATAAATCTATTGTCTCTGTGTGTAAATGAGATATTAAAACCGCCAGTGGCGGTTCTTCACAGGGGGACAATGGGGACGGTCCCCGCCAGTTACACTCAAAACCTACTAAAGGAAAAGGATATAACAGTCGATGCGTTGTCTTCACCAAAATGAATGAATTCTTTAAACATAAAAGTAATTAACATTTGCAGAAATAAAATACAAATAATTATTCCGGTTGACTTTAATAAGACCCTACGCGCGTACAGCGAACAATGTACGGCGCACAAAACAGCGGGTCAATTTCTCAGTGCGCAGAATCTAATGCGCACTTGGGGGACGATCCGAAGTATCCCCATACTTTCCTTGCGTTGTTTCGCGATCGTATGCAACTGCGCATGCGCAGTCGTATGTGAATTCAAATACCCGCGGGGACAATTCTTTGGATCCCCACAGAAACATTTGCGAAGTTTCGGGCGGGAATCGCTCGCGTTCAAATTAGTTGGATAATAATCTTGCAAGCTTTATTTTTATTATACTATATTGTAAATTGGCATATATCTTTGGATATTTTATATTATTTTGTGTTTAGATATCCGACTAGCATGATTAGACCATAAAATATTTTTTTGAGAAATTTTATATTATATTCTACGTGTGGTGAGATTGCGGTACAGTACATAAAAAAAATATCGATCCCCACCAATAAAAAAGTGCTCGAACCGCCACTGAAAACCGCTCTCTTTTTCTCTACCGAATTTAATTTGTCATCATTGACAAGGATGAACTGTTCGTATTGCAACACGAATGTCTCCAGTTTGTCCCTCAAATGACAAAACCTGGGCAGTTCTCCCCCTTCCATCTTCACACAGATGCAATCAATAGAAAAACAGAAAATTAACAAACAGCACTCAACTCACGACTCTGTTGACTTGATGCTGCTCCGATCTCGCCCTTCCGCGGACCGTCTCCTGGCTCCTGAACCCTGGTCGTCCTTCTAGTGCCCCGGCACGCCTTCCGTGAGGTCTGCACCTGGTCTCTGATCTTCTCCTGAAGACCCGGACTTCTCCATCCACGCCTTACGTGTATGCTCCTCCAGGTTCTCGGCACTGAATAATCTTATCCAGCGCCTTGATGTTCTTTAGGATGCCGATTCTGCTGCTCTTGCTCTTCCTGCTCCGCAATGATGTGGAGTCGTGATCTGGTCCTTTCTCTGCCCGATCACCTGTTGACCAATGTAGCCTCAATCTCGGGATGTTGCCAAATGTGATTTTGGCTGCTGCGTAAATCCGTTCCTTTATAGGCTGCGCCAAATGTGATAATTTGGCTGCCCGTGGTTCCTTTTTCAGCTGCGCCAAATGTAATAACCGTGGCCGGTTATCCCAATTACTTCTGGACTCCTTTATGATGGATCCAGATTCCTTAGATATGATGATCTCAGTATGGGGTGTTTGCCAATAATAGTCGTGGGTAGACTATGTGTATTTAATCCGAGATTATTGTACAAGGTTATTCTTAGGAAGCTGATAATAAGAGAGGACGAATGGACAACATTCACGCCTTTTATACGTTCCGCATGCTGTCTCACTCATACACGCATGTCTCCTTCATACTGCAAGACATACGTTCACTACACTAAACGAACGTTGAACCAAACGAACGCGAATTCTTTCCGCATTCAAAATATATTGTTAACCAATACTAATGTAAACCTTTAAAAAATCAACGAAATTAACAAATTCTTTTCGTATGCAAACCACTCAGATTAGGTAGTAGTCCGCAGACAGTAGTGTGGAAATCATAGCATATCTCTTTTGTGTTTCAATATCTTTGGCTCTAACGAATAGGCGATCTGTGTCCTTAAACCTCCGTCATATTGTATCAATTTTGAGAACATCGAGCCCAGATCTTGCTCCTATCTACCTGTGTTAGCAAACACTGCCGGAAGTAGTGCAAAAGTGGCATTGTGTTCAATTGTAAACCTTCTTGTTGGAAGGAATAAGCTAGCTCTCGGACCACTGGACCAAGTACATTGACTAGGGAGGTGACTGTAGATGTCGAAGCCCTACCTAATAATTGGGGAACGAAAAATGTAGATAATTTTTTACTTGCCCTCGAACTACATTTTATGTACGAGTACAAGGTAGAAAGGCAAAATGAAATTTTCTTATACGCAGATGATACGGCAATATTTTACTTCGGCAAAAACTTAGAAAGTCTATTAGAACAAACTCAAATGGATCTTAATGTACTAAACGATTGGCTAATAAAAATATATTAACAATAAATATTAATAAAACCGGTTACATGATCTTAAGCTCACCTAAAAGAATAATACCATCGCATAAACCATTACAAATAGAAGAAAGAAACCTACATATTCTAGATAGCGAAAAATACCTGGGCTTGTATATTGATAAACATCTGACATTTAAACAACATGTAGAAAAACTAAAAACAAAAATCATCCCATTAATTGCTGTATTTGGTAGAATTGCTCATCTTCTACCAACAGAGGTAAAGAGAGGCTTATACTTTAGCTTAATACAGTCCCACCTAAATTATTTAATAGAAATATGGGGAGACACATACATTACGTACTTAAACGAATTACAAATAATACACAACAAAGTTATTAAAAAACTCTTCAACTATAACCCAGACACTCCCGCAAAAAAACTATACCAGGAAATGAATCTTTTGAAAATAAGAACATTGTATGAATATAACATATGTCTTTTAATCTACAAAATACAAAATGGACTTATACACACAAACACAACATTTATAAAAATATCACACGTACACGAACATTATACTAGACAACACAATAAATTGTATACAAATACTGTCAAGACTGAAAGTGGCAAGAAAAGTATTGGCCACGAGGGAGTTCACATAATATATAAACTCTGTATGAGACCACTTTTCTGTTCCATACAAATACTATAAACAATAGGGCGCTGGACTCCACTTCAGTTTCGGGAGATGGTTTATAAATAACGACTCAAAGACCTTTCGGGTAATGACATGAAATATTTATTTTCAGACGGTTTTTATACTAAATTTGCGTACACCTGCTTTGAAGAAAAACGTAAACATGTTTTCATTTCTGCATCTGTTGTTTATCTTAATTACTCCAGGTGTTTGAGGCAGGTGTCCTGTGTGCTCTATTTCGTTTGAATAACAAACTTGTTTGGACATGCGTATTGTTTTTCTTGCATGGGTTGACCTCATTTCACACCTGTTGTTTGTGATAATGCGAGGTATTTTGGTTTTTAAATAACACTTGCAGTTTTTCATGTAGCATTTCGCAAGAATTGACTTGTCAATAAGTTGATTACTGTTTTCTGATAGACAATAACACAGGTGTGGCAACCAGCTGCAAAAGTTTCACGTAAACAAAATCTCATGCATCAAGACGTCTGTTACATTCTCCTCCCGGTGTAATCTGTTTGATTGCACCTAGCTAGTTCGTCGGACGCATTCTTGATGTAGGTATCTTGGTTTGTTATGTGTCCTTGTGAAGAGGAGGGGGAGATAACTCAGCAGGTGCAGGTGCTGGTAAGCTGACAGCGATTTAGACAGCTGGTCCTAGGTACATACCGGAACCATTCTGGATTCGAACAGTTCTGACTTGCCCGTCGGCTGCGGTTATCGTCTCGATGACGCGGCCGCGAGGAATTGTGATTTCGAGGTAGTGCAGGATCCATTGTTATATGGGTTAGTGGTCTGATGTTCGCTGCAAATTCAGCTTCGATTAAGGTAGTCAGAAGAGTTTCCTCTTTAGGTGCTCGTTCTTTGAGCGTGGCGTTCAGTGCCCGTTTCACCGACCGCACCAGTCTTTTCCATACTCCTCCCACGTGCGCCGTCATTAGTGGTATAAATCTTCATTCGATGCCCTGGATGGTCATGGCATGAAGCATTTTAAAGTCTTGACTTAGTAACCTCAAGGCGTTTCTCATCTCGGCTTCGGCTCCATTGAAATTAGTCCCGTTGTCTGAGTGCATGTTTACGGGCTGTCCCCTTCGTGCTGTCGTTCGTTATATGGCCATAATAACAGAGTCAGCGGTTAGAGAAGCAAGTGAAGATAGCGGCTTAGCGTTTTCTTGATGTCTGCCAACTGTGATAGCTATGGGTCCAAAGTAGTCTAGCCCGCAGTGTGTAAAAGGGCGAGTGTGGTGTATCAGTCGATTTAGCGGCAATGCTCCCATTAGGGGTTGACACAAGACTGATGTAGTGGGGCCTCACTTTTAGTGTTCGTTCGTTGGGTGTTTGGATCCCGTGTACCAAGGTTGGCGGGATTTGGCTTAGTTGACACCCACCTTAAGTCTTGTATGTTGGTCATCTCATCTATTTTGTCCAGTCTGTTTGCCACAAAGGTGGAGTAAATGTGTGGATCGGTGCGCAGCAAACACAATACGGTTGTTGAATCTGTCCAGAAATGGGTTTGGGTTATCAGGGCATGGCTTTCCTTTTACATGGTTCGGGCGAGTCTCGCTGAGATGAGTGCGGCATGTAATTGAGGCAGCGTCTGGGGATGGTGATTGTGTATGTTTTTTTTGCAGGTTCATCCAATTTGTCCACTTCTGGATATGTTCAGTGGCAATGGGTTTGTCACAGCTCCCGTTCGAGTGCCACACGGCTTCAAGTAGTATTTTGGGCCGAATCGTAAGGCAGGAAATAAAGCCGGGTTGATCTCCTCTTCGTGGGTCGTATTGCCTCTTCATGGGTCGTATTAACCTTTCCTAGACTGTGAGGTTTTATTTGTGGTTAGCAAAGCCAATTGATGCACGGCATTGCTAGAGAATTGCGCGTCTGTCTCGTGGCTTTAGTGCCACTAGAGCGTTTTCATATCGGAGTCAGTTCCATGAAATTTTGTCCCTTTTAATGTGGAAACGGGCTCCTCCCGTCTGAGGAGACATTGGAGAGTACCGATGTTCTGGAAGGACTTGCTTGCCTTGGCTGCTCCGATGAGGACCACCGTTGTTCTGGCAGTGGCACTGCTGGGGGCAGGGCTTGCTCGCCTTGGCTGCGGTGATGAGGAGCACCACTATTCTGGTAGTGGCACTGCTGGAATTGAAATTAGAAGATGGAATTAGCCTTGCTGGTCTTCGGTTGAGTAGCGTATCTCGTTGCAAACTTGTTGGGAGGCGGGCTAGTTGATGCCATTACTTGAGATGCGTATCGTGTCGCAAACAAGTTGAGAGGTGGGCTAGTTGGTGCCATTACTTGCGTTACGTATCTCGTCGCAAACAAATTGGGAGGCGGGCTATTTGCAGCCATTACTTGAGTTGCGTATCTTGTCACAAACAAGTTGGGAGGTGGGCTATTTGCTGCCATTACTTGAGTTGCGTATCTTGTCACAAACAAGTTGGGAGGCGGGCTAGTTTGGTGCCTTTACTTGAATTGTGTATCTCGTCACAAACAAGTTGGGAGGCGGGCTAGTTGGTGCCATTATTTGAGTTGCGTATCTCGTTGCAAACAACTTAGGAGGCTAGCTATTTGTTGCCATTACTTGAGTAAACAATATAAAGGAATAACTTATCATGAAAATGGGATGGCAGGACGCGGCTCAGGCTAGTATGGGACTGCTAATTCAGGCAGGTTGGTGATCAGCTTGGCGTGGAGTTGCTGCGCGCAGGGCCGCGAATGGGTCAGCAATCTGCTTTGCGTGTCAGGCCAGCTGTTGTACTCTCTGATAGGGCTTGCTTCTGGCAATGTGGAGTGATTCTACTATCGCGGAGGTGATCTAGGCCAGTGGATCTATGTTTCGATGTGTTCATCCAGTGAGAGTACGGTCTTGGTTTTCAGTATATCCGGGACTAGCATTTAGGGTCGGGCCGATTGCTGCAAGCTCAGGAATTCTCTGGCTGGCTGCCACAGGGTATCGAGTATCCATATATGCGGATTACTGCATATCTAGTAGCTGCATATATCGCTGTTGCATGAGTGGTAGCTGTATATTTTGTTGCTGCTCAGTTTGTTGGCTGCATATCTCGTTGCTGCTCAGTTTATTGCTGCATGTCTTGTTGTTGCATTTGTGGAAGCTGTATATCTTATTGCTGCTGGGTTCGTTGCTGCATATCTGGTGGCTGAATATCTCGTTAATGCTCAGTTTGTTGCTGCATTTCTCGTTGCTGCATGCCGTAGCTGCATATCTCGTTGCTGCTGGGTTCGTTGCTGCATATCTTGTTGTTGCATGTCTGTTGCTGTATATCTCGTTGTTGTATGTCTGTTGCTGCATATCTCGTCACTGCATGTGTGGTAGCTGCATATCTCGTCGCTGCGTATGGTAGTTGCCGCATGTGTGGTAGCTTCATATCTC
This sequence comes from Limnephilus marmoratus, assembly GCA_917880885.1. NCBI lineage: Eukaryota > Metazoa > Arthropoda > Insecta > Trichoptera > Limnephilidae > Limnephilus > Limnephilus marmoratus. The sequence goes on along the minus strand of OU862924.1, from coordinate 23,133,985 downwards.
GTTGCTGCTCAGTTTGTTGCTGCATGTCTCGTTACTCCATATGTGGAAGCTGCATATCACGTTGTTGCCAATTTGTTGCTAGACGTCTGTTAGCTGCATATCTCGTGGCTGCATATCTCGTGGCTGCATATCTCGTTGCTGCTCAGTTTGTTGCTGCATGTCTCGTTGCTTCATATGTGGAAGCTGCATATCACGTTGTTGCCAATTTATTGCTAGACTTCTGTTAGCTGCATATCTCGTTGCTGCATATGTGGAAGCTGCATATCTTGTTGCTAGACGTCTATTAGCTGCATGTCTCATTGCTGCATGTGTGGAAGCTGCATATCTTGTTGCTGCTGGGTTCGTTGCTGCGTGTCTGTGAGCTGCTCAGTGTTTTGTTGCATACGTCGTTGCGGTATATGTGGTAGCTGCATATCTCGTTGCTGCTGGGTTCATTGTTGCATGTCTGTTAGCTGCATATCTCGTTGCTGCTCAGTTTGTTGCTGCATATCTCGTTGCGGTATATGTGGGAGCTGCATATCTCGTTGCTGCTCAGTTTGTTGTTGCATTTCTCGTAGCTGCATGTGGTAACTGCATATCTCGTTGCTGCATATCTCTTTGCGGTATATGTGGTAGCTGCATATCTCGTTGGTGCTGGATTCGTTGCTGCATGTGGTAGCTGCATATCACGTTGCTAGACGTCTATTAGCTGCATGTCTCGTTGCTGCATGTGTGGAAGCTGTATATCTTGTTTCTGTTGGGTTCGTTGCCGCATATCTGGTAGCTGCATATCTCGTTGCTGCTCAGTTTGTTGTTGCATTTCTCGTAGCTGCATGTGGTAGCTGCATATCTCGTTGCTGCTCAGTTTGTTGCTGCATATCTCGTTGCTGCTCAGTTTATTGCTGCATGTGTGGAAGCTGCATATCTTGTTGCTGCTGGGTTCGTTGCTGCATGTCTGTGAGCTGCTCAGTGTTTTGTTGCATACGTCGTTGCGGTATATGTGGTAGCTGCATATCTCGTTGCTGCTGGGTTCATTGTTGCATGTCTGTTAGCTGCATATCTCGTTGCTGCTCAGTTTGTTGCTGCATATCTCGTTGCGGTATATGTGGTAGCTGCATATCTCGTTGCTGCTCAGTTTGTTGTTGCATTTCTCGTAGCTGCATGTGGTAACTGCATATCTCGTTGCTGCATATCTCTTTGCGGTATATGTGGTAGCTGCATATCTCGTTGGTGCTGGATTCGTTGCTGCATGTGGTAGCTGCATATCACGTTGCTAGACGTCTATTAGCTGCATGTCTCGTTGCTGCATGTGTGGAAGCTGTATATCTTGTTTCTGTTGGGTTCGTTGCCGCATATCTGGTAGCTGCATATCTCGTTGCTGCTCAGTTTGTTGTTGCATTTCTCGTAGCTGCATGTGGTAGCTGCATATCTCGTTGCTGCTCAGTTTGTTGCTGCATATCTCGTTGCTGCTCAGTTTATTGCTGCATGTGTGGAAGCTGCATATCTTGTTGCTGCTGGGTTCGTTGCTGCATGTCTGTGAGCTGCTCAGTGTTTTGTTGCATATCTCGTTGCGGTATATGTGATAGCTGCATATCTCGTTGCTGCTGGGTTCGTTGTTGCATGTCTGTTAGCTGCATATCTCGTTGCTGCTCAGTTTGTTGCTGCATATCTCGTTGCAGTATATGTGGTAGCTGCATATCTCGTTGCTGCTCAGTTTGTTGTTGCATTTCTCGTAGCTGCATGTGGTAGCTGCATATCTCGTTGCTGCTCAGTTTGTTGCTGCATATCTCGTTGCTGCTCAGTTTATTGCTGCATGTCTCATTGCTGCATGTGTGGAAGCTGCATATCTTGTTGCTGCTGGGTTCGTTGCTGCGTGTCTGTGAGCTGCTCAGTGTTTTGTTGCATACGTCGTTGCGGTATATGTGGTAGCTGCATATCTCGTTGCTGCCGGGTTCGTTGTTGCATGTCTGTCAGCTGCATATCTCGTTGCTGCTCAGTTCGTTGCTGCATATCTCGTTGCGGTATATGTGGTAGCTGCATATCTCGTTGCTGTCAATTTGTTGCTAGACGTCTGTTAGCTGCATGTTTCATTGCTGCATGTGTGGAAGCTGCTCAGTGTTTTGTTGCATATCTCGTTGCGGTATATGTGATAGCTGCATATCTCGTTGCTGCTGGGTTCGTTGTTGCATGTCTGTTAGCTGCATATCTTGTTGCTGCTCAGTTTGTTGCTGCATATCTCGTTGCAGTATATGTGGTAGCTGCATATCTCGTTGCTGCTCAGTTTGTTGTTGCATTTCCGTAGCTGCATGTGGTAGCTGCATATCTCGTTGCTGCTCAGTTTGTTGCTGCATATCTCGTTGCTGCTCAGTTTATTGCTGCATGTCTCATTGCTGCATGTGTGGAAGCTGCATATCTTGTTGCTGCTGGGTTCGTTGCTGCGTGTCTGTGAGCTGCTCAGTGTTTTGTTGCATACGTCGTTGCGGTATATGTGGTAGCTGCATATCTCTTTGCTGCCGGGTTCGTTGTTGCATGTCTGTCAGCTGCATATCTCGTTGCTGCTCAGTTCGTTGCTGCATATCTCGTTGCGGTATATGTGGTAGCTGCATATCTCGTTGCTGTCAATTTGTTGCTAGACGTCTGTTAGCTGCATGTTTCATTGCTGCATGTGTGGAAGCTGCTCAGTGTTTTGTTGCATACGTCGTTGCGGTATATGTGGTAGCTGCATATCTCGTTGCTGCCGGGTTCGTTGTTGCATGTCTGTCAGCTGCATATCTCGTTGCTGCTCAGTTCGTTGCTGCATATCTCGTTGCGGTATATGTGGTAGCTGCATATCTCGTTGCTGTCAATTTGTTGCTAGACGTCTGTTAGCTGCATGTTTCATTGCTGCATGTGTGGAAACTGCATATATCGTTGCTGCTCAGTTTGTTGTCATCTTTATCAGCCTCCTGTAGATCTCTAATGGTTGAGGCGTAGGCTTAAGGTAGCATCTGGATCGGCGGTAGGTATAGATGCATCTGAGTTTGCGAGGCAGGGCCGTGATGTCTCGGTTGAACCCAGGATTTTACGGCCGCTGCGTGTGATGCCATCTCCACTGAGAAAGATTTGATGACGTGGGATCCGGCTCGAAAAGGACCAATTTGTATGAGACCACTTTTCTGTTCCATACAAATACTATAAACAATAGGGCGCTGGACTCCACTTCAGTTTCGGGAGATGGTTTATAAATAACGACTCAAAGACCTTTCGGGTAATGACATGAAATATTTATTTTCAGACGGTTTTTATACTAAATTTGCGTACACCTGCTTTGAATAAAAACGTAAACATGTTTTCATTTCTGCATCTGTTGTTTATCTTAATTACTCCAGGTGTTTGAGGCAGGTGTCCTGTGTGCTCTATTTCGTTTGAATAACAAACTTGTTTGGACATGCGTATTGTTTTTCTTGCATGGGTTGACCTCATTTCACACCTGTTGTTTGTGATAATGCGAGGTATTTTGGTTTTTAAATAACACTTGCAGTTTTTCATGTAGCATTTCGCAAGAATTGACTTGTCAATAAGTTGATTACTGTTTTCTGATAGACAATAACACAGGTGTGGCAACCAGCTGCAAAAGTTTCACGTAAACAAAATCTCATGCATCAAGACGTCTGTTACAATCTCCTTGCAGATAACCTTAAAGCAGAAAAGAATATAATAACCTTTAAAAAAAACTATTTAAACTTAAGATGTTGGAACAAAATGAAAAATATTACTACTACACCTGTACTATATATGCTCTGTACTTAAGTTAAGAAAGCGAAATATTATATTTCTGTTAACTTAATAATAAAAAAAAATTAAAAAATAAAAAGGCTAATGACATAATTCTACAAGAGGAACTCATATAAATGGTCAGCCAACTAGTCCTGGCCCTGGTTAAGTTGGTGATAATTGCATACATGTCATATAAATGGTAGTCTTCGATTATCGCAATTTATCTGGAATGCGAAATAATGAACTACGCCTTTTGGGGTTATGGCCAGGAATTTAGAGAATAAAAGCATAGTGCAGCTGGGGGTGGTAGTTACCCTGCCCCAGTGCCACTACCCTCTACCCTGTACCCACATGCCGTGAAGGGTGAAACGCTAGTATAGGTAGTTAGGTAGGCAATAATCCGGAATATGTGCTGGGCCTTAATGAACGTGCGGTTCGTGGCGGCTGGCAGATATTGCGGGGCCTTTGTGTGTGCACAGACCGAATTATCGACCCCCCAAATCATAACTTTACATTATGATAAAGTTTAATGTAGGCGATTATACCGTTTACTAGGCGAAAGCCGTGATACTCGTACTTGACTCGTGTGCTTCGCAGGGGTTACTAGGAACCAGGTACCTGCTAAATTGATCATGACGTGATTTATACTAACCTGAGACAAATGTCTCTTAGATCTGCTTAGAATAAAGATGAAATTACCTTTAATTATCATACATATTATACGAAACGAGTTTTTCTTGTCGGAAATAAAAATGCGTTGTTTTTCTCTAAAAATCTTCACAGATAGGTGCATTCTAAGACAACATGCCAATATTACACTCCTATGCGACGGATTCAACAGCTTGGAAACAAATACTCCGATGTTGTTGATATATTTAATACATCAATTTTAATTTATAAGCATACCTTATTGAAGTTTTTTTCATCAAGTAGGGGAATGTGTTGATGAAACTGTTGAATTGACTAGCATATTGGTGGTGTTTTGTCGGCTGAAGGAGAGACGCTATTTTTGTATTTTTTTATTTTTATATTTCATGCCTGCATACTGTGTGGATCAAATTCAATAGTATTTTTGCTTTATATTTTTTTTGTGCAAGTGTTGTAAACAGTAATTTCCTGCACTATTTACTAGTATAATTTCGTAAATATTATTGAGTGTATATATGTATGTAAAAGCCTAAATGGGCGTAAATAAATAAATAAAATTCTAGGGCGGAGTCGTGAAAAATCACGGGATAAAATAGTTAATGTAGGAATGATAATTGCATGTTAGCTAAAAAGCGCAGACCTTTAAGAAGTCACAAATCTAGCTTTACTTCTCAATATTAACACTAAGAAATACTCATTTCAAATAAACATGATGTCAAATAATATACCACGGATTTTGACAAAATTTAAAAAAAATGCATAGGTACCACGGACATATGAATATATCTGGACCTGCCCTAAGTGATAAAAACGTATTATTTCCCCCTCCACATGGCGCCGGCTGTAGCTCCTCCTTGGAACCGGCTCGCTCCATGGGGAGGGGATATAGCCTCGCTTGAATCTAAAATGTGTGACGTCATCATTCTTGCCGTGAACAGCGAGAAGCTGACATCCATACATTTAACGAAATAACGGCAGCTTGTGCTATACAATATATCTACATATCAATGTACACATAGCGAATGTGGACGGTACTCCAATGTGCTCGTCGCTGGTTACAGGGGTAAGTAAATTATGAAACATTTGTAAAAGTGTTTTAACTAAACACGGAAACAAAATATTGATATGTGTATTGGCGCGAGTCTTTTTGGGACGAGCATTTGGCCTTAGCAAATATGTTTTGAACGTGGCAAGCAATTCGCGCTCCCATGTAAAAAGGTCTATTCATTCAAAGCAGATTTTGCTTTTAAGAACTAAATGGTGATATTGTAATGCGAGATGCCTATATACTGTCAGATTGATTGTTCAACGAATGACAGTCATCTTTCCCCTCTTCGCTCTCCATAGTTTGGTTTTACCCCTCATCTGTAACTGCTTGTCTATCCATTTGGATGTCTATGATAGGTACCTATCTACCAAATGTTATTACAATAAATATACCCAATATTAATGACGTTATTATACATTTTGCTCTATAAATCGCGTAGGTAGGTAGGTACTATAATTATTTTGCTTTGCTCAATACTGAAGATTAGGTTGACAATGTCAAAATCGTTCAAAAATATTGCTTGCGGGTTATTATTTACCTGATTTTATTTACTCATTAATAATTACTTTTTTGTTAATTATTCACACCATCCATCTTGTCATTATTAGCATGGTCACACCAAGATTGTACGAGTAGCTGATAAGCCACCACAGGTACTTTGTAATACATATTTAGTTTACAGCATAATGTTATTATTGTCAACTATAAATGTACTGGTTCCATATCAATTTAGAGTCGAATCAACTCGACACCTCTTTGAAAAGTCATTAACAGCTTTGAAAAAAATTAAAATTAGCTGATAACCCAGCCCAACGTAATCTATTTAACCATTTTTAATATTTTTTTTTCACTTTTAATGACCTTCAAATGAGATGTTGAGTTGATTTCATTCTGAGTTGTCCGGTCACCAAATGTAATTTTGTAGTTTTATATTTTAATAATATATTAAGTAATTATATTTTTTTAATACTATTATAGTAACGCCTAAAGGAATGTCCTAGAGAGATGAGCGGCTTATGATTTTATTGGGTAAATAAATATTATTAAAGAAGAAGATAATATTAATAAATCTAAGCGATAAAGAACAAGACACAGAAAATAAAAGCGAAAAAATAAATAAAACGGAACCCCCGACACTACCTTAATTAACGAAACAGTTAATTAGAACTCGACTACCATAATACGGGTATTTGCCTAGCTTGGTTGTCGAAAAACCATGTAAAACAAACCTGTAACAAACAAAATGAATAAAGAAAATTAAAAAAAAAAACGTTCTTCGAACATTGGCTGAATTGGTAAAAGCGCACGTCCCGGTTGGACGAGAGTTTCTAGATTCGAGTCCCAGTTGCGATCATTATCTTTTTCCATTTTTCTTTTTCTTGTTCTCTTTCATATTTTGTTTAGATTATTAGTGTTATCTTCTCCTTCAATGATATATTATATTTATGGGAATAACCTTCAAAAGTTATAAAAAAGAGGGTTGTTCTTATAAAAATTGAATATTCTTTTAGACCACAGGTTCTACCGTCCCCCAACGGGGGCGTTTTAACCTTAAGAGGGGCGGTAGAAGACCTGGACAAAATTGGGGGGCGTTTCAGACTTTCAGGGGGACGGTAGGAGACTCGGAGAAACCCATCCCACCCCATCCCATCTTGCCACATCGAATATCCCATTACGCCTCCTCCGTTGTGGTAAATATAATCGTGACGACAATTGCTGTTTCAGATTTTCAGATTCACGAGTTAGGGGCGCTAGAAAAAAAATATTCTCAAAGTGGGCGGCTTGCAAAAAAAGGTTGAGAATCTATGATTTGGACTTTTATAAAAACGTCATAAATTCCATATAAATAAAATCGGATATATTTATCCGAAACGCTATCTAGGTTACAAACAGTTCTTAGGGCGACTGTTTCCAATGAAAAGGGTAATCAATTGCCTATGAAATGGAAAAAATAGTGGAAAACAATAGATATTGTTAATTCTAAAATTTGGAAATATGAGATTGAAAATATGAAGGTGGCAATGGCTGAATTGATAAAAGCGCACGTTCCGGTTACACGAGATATCCTGGGTTAGGGTCCCAGTTGCTACCATTGTCTTTTTCTATTTTTCTGTGTCTTTGTTCTCTTTCATATTTTCGTTTATGTTATTAGTATTGTCTTCTTCTTCAATGATATATAACTTTGATGAGAATAACCTTCAAAGGTTATAAAAATGAGAGTTGTTCTTAGAAAATTAAATAAATATTACTTCTTCATTATAATAAAAAAATAAAATACATTGAATCGTTTAATTCTCTGACAAGTACATCTTTCACAGTTGAAGGCGACATTTTCATTCCGCAAGTTTCCCATTTCCTGGTCCTTTATCTACTACGAAAAGTTTCACGTCGTAGCTTATCCTTCTTTTGTGTCTTCGGACCGTCCCACATTATTTGTTTTCTTGTTCTATCTCCCCCTCTGCTGGGCCAACTGCTCCGTCCAACCGAACTGGGATGTGGAAATTGTGGAATGTGGATCCCGCATCGGTCACTGTGTTACCCTTTGTTTATGGAGACTGAAGAATGTAGATTGGACTTGCAGTTACCAACTGAACTGTTGCAATAAGAACAATTGAAAGGTAAACGGGAAAAATTATTAAAGTCCAAGTAAGGGAGAAAATGAGATAACAATGTAATATTATAACAAACAACCTAAGTATGAATCGTGGCTCCCTTATCAGGCCCAAGTGCTCGTCTTTTCTGATAATGTGTACAGTACATGACCAACGATGACCTTAAAGATAATATTTTGTAAAATATATATGTACAAATGCAACTCATATTCTTTATACTTCAAGTTAGTGAATATTTTTGTAAGTAATCGTCCTACATACATAATTTATTGTTTTTCAATCATTTTCCCCACTATTAGCGTTGAAATAAAATATCCAAATTTGAAAAATATATCAATACTTGCTGGTTCCCGGCATGCGTTACAATGCCATATTCACAGAAATACATTGTTTCTCCCTAAATCATATATCCCGTGCGTCCCCGTTCCCTCCCGCGTTCGGATTCCTAGCTAGCTTCATAAATTAAAGCCTATAATTATGTATGTTATTCTGATTTATGAGCTATATTTTTGTAAATTTTCATTAAAATCCATTCAGTAGTTTTTGCGTTAAAGAGTAACAAACACAAATACATCCATACCAACTTTCGCGTTTATAATATTAATAAGATTACGAGGGTTTGGCGAAAAAAGAACATTTCTGGCTTTCTGCGTGTTATTTGATATTTTGAAGTGATGCCAAAATTTTATTATGATACTGTTACAGCCGTTACAGCTGATGATGTAGACATCGCCCTCACTTCAACAAAAGCTGGGAAAGCAGCTGGATGCGACGGAGTTCTTCCAGACTTTTTGAAACATGCTGGGCCACGGACAAAGTTATGGATCGCAAAACTGTTTACTGAAATTTTTAAAACTGGAGTAATTCCAAATATCTGGAAAAAAACTAAAGTTATTGCGATCCTCAAACCCAACAAGCCACCAGAAGATCCAAACAGCTATCGGCCCATCTCGCTTTTAAGTACCATGTATTAACTCCTAGAGCGAGTGGTGCTCCGCAGACTTCCCCAATTCTGGAGAAAGTGGTTCCACAAGAGCAAGCTGGCTTCAGACCAGGCCGTAACTGCTGTGACCAGGTGCTAGCTCTGACAACACACATCGAATCTGGATTCCAGAAACGGCTTAAGACTGCGGCAGCGTTCATTGATCTCTCTGCGGCTTACGACACGGTGTGGCACAAAGGCCTCCTTGTCAAGCTCTACGACACCATAGAGGATGGCAACACAGTACGACTTATTGAGCAACTACTAACTGGCCGTACTTTCAGGGTTTTTCTAGGAGGGCTAAAAAGCAAAAAAATGCACCTGAATAATGGCCTTGCCCAAGGCTCAGTGCTGGCCCCATCACTCTTCAATATCTATACTCGAGATCTTCCTCACACTGAAGGCAGAAAATTTGCTTACGCAGATGACTTCGCCATCACAGTCCAAGCCAAAACCCTCAATGCAGCAGAAGAGATCCTTAATTCTGACCTCAAGGCTATGGAAGAATTTTTCCTCAATTGGCGACTAAAGCCAAATGGGTCGAAAACAGTTGTGACAGCTTTCCATCTCAGTAATTCACAAGCAAACGCAAAACTCTGTGTTCAGTTTGATGGAAAAAATATTTACCATGACCCCCATCCCCGCTATCTTGGAATAACTTTGGACAGGAGCCTGAATTACCGGAAACACATGGAAACAGTGGGCAAAAAAACCAGGACAAGACTAAACTTAGTCAATAAGCTGGCTGGTACTAGCTGGGGATGCGACGCCAACACGCTCAGAACGGCATCCATTGCCCTGGTTTTCTCAGCAGCTGAATACTGTGCTCCAGTATGGGCCAGAAGCGCCCACACTTCCATGGTCGACGTTCAGCTTAATGCCACAATGCGAACCATCAGCGGAACCTTAAAATCGACTCCTCTTCCTTGGCTCCCCGTACTTGCAAATATAACCCCGCCAAATATCAGGCGAGAGATTGCAACACTGAGGGAATACAAGAAGGCGCTGCAAAAAAGCGAAATACCCTTGCACGATGATGTCGTTTCTCACCCGGCATGCCGCTTAAAGTCTCGAAAACCCTTCTGGACGGAAGGAGAAAGACTCCTTCGAACACCTCTCACCCCAGAAGATAGGTGGAAGCTTGAGTGGCAATCAGCTAACGTCAAAAACGCCGATCTCGTGCAAGACCCCACTGAGAGACAGCCTGGGTTCTCATTGCCTCGCAAACTCTGGACTGCCATCAATAGAATAAGGTGCTCCCATAGCCGTTGTGCTCACATGATGCATAGATGGGGCCTTAAAGAGTCGGCGACGTGTGAATGCGGTGCGGTGCAGACCACCGAACATGTGGTCAACGAATGTCCGCTCCATTCATTCCCCGGCGGGATTTATGAGGTCCACAGGGCAACGCCTGAGGCCCTAGACTGGCTCGCAGACCTAGATGTCCCCCCTGACCCCCCACCATACGAAAGAAGAAGAAGAATTATGATACTATACTTAGTTAAAAGTTTGAATAGATACCATAAACATTTTCAGACGGCCTTTGTGGTCGAAGGGTATGGCTCGATTAATTTCTCGACTAGAAATTCGAAGGTCGTGGGTTCAAATCCCGGCGCGTGTGCAAGTAAATTTGATTTGATCGAATTGTGCTATTTCACAATTTAATCAAATAATGTAAGAAACTCTCAGTATCGTCTGGTGCGTAAATCACAGAATAAAATAATAAAATTTTTGGAAAAGACAATAAAATAATTTTCTTTTAAAAATATTGGTAGGTAAGTACTTTATCGCTTGTCTGAATTTGACCAAAGACCACTTCTAATTTTGAAAATTTTGAAACTCAAATTCAAGCAACTTCTAGTTTTAGAGCCAATTTATTTTATTTATATTCCCGTTCCTAGTACAAAGAATCGCCGGGTTTGTAATCCCAAGACTCCATAATGCATGGAAATTTTTTCAAAATAAATTACAATTTGGGAGGCGGGTATGGGTACCGCCGCCCCGGAAACCATTAAGTTCACACACAGCTAGAATATGCGTGGGATGGCGTATTTCAGCATATCACTCGCCATATATTCCAATTGGGATGTACGGCGAGTGATATGTCGAAATAAGCCATCCCACGCATATTATAGCTGTGCATGAACACGTTCTTAAGATGAATATATACGTGAAATCCTATTTAGATACTATTTTGATTAATCTTTACGACAAATCGGCTTACAGTATGAACATCAAAAAATATGCTACGGATAAATTGAAGCTTTAACTACTTTATCTATGTATTGGAATTACAATAAAATTATTATTTACCTAACAAAAAATATAAGCGTAAACCACTAGAAAAAATGTTTTCTCATGACTTAACTATGAAGTAATGTAAGTAACAATTTTTAAAAAATATCCATTTACGGCTAAGACTATTTTTGACTTTATCTATGTTCTAACTTTTTTTCCTTTTTATAAAATTATGCACTAAATACATAAAAACCACTTTTTCGCTTACTAGCCTCGGGCAAAAAGACGCTCGATTTTAAAATTTTGCGGGCATGAGATTCGACATATTTCTAGCGTTTATATTCCTATATAAACGCTAGAAATATTTCGAATCTCAAAATTTCCGAATCCGCAAAATTTTAAAATTGAGCGTCTTATTTGCACGAGGCAAGTCAGTGAAAAAGTGGTTTTTATTTATTTTGTGCATAATTTTATAAGAACGAAAAAAAGTTAGAACAAAAAAAACCTCAAAAATTGTCTTAGCCATAAAGGGGTATTTTTAAAAAATTGTTTCTAGTATCATTTCATAGTTAAGTCATGAAAAAACATTTTTTTTAGTGGTTTACGCTTATATTTTTTGTAACGTAAATAATAATTGTATTGTAATTCCAATACATAGAAAAGCTAGTAAAAGCTTCGATTTATACGCGGCATATTTTTTGATGTTCATACTGTAAGCCGATTCTTTGTAAAGATTGATCAAAATAGTATCTAAATACGATTTCACGTATAACTTCATCTTGCCATAGGTCACCCCATGTGGTTCGCTACGTTTGGTGAAGTTTGTCCGGGACGTGGCGGCGGGTGCGTCTGCCCACAAGCTGCACGGCAGGCCGGATCGGGAGAGAATGCTTGAGAGAGTCCCTTTGACTTCTCTCTTTTGACCTCTCAGAACATCGCCTTGTACCGCAGTGGGAGTGATGAATTCATTCGTCCGTCACACCTAGACACACTGATACCCACATTCCTACCCCTTTTCCTTCCAGAACGTCCTCCCTTTCCTAAAAAAAACCCTCCACACAGCATCCCCAAAGAGGACAATTACGGAATTATTCTCCTGTGTGGAACTAATATATAAAAAAAAAATTATTTCAAAAATTTCTTTCTTCTTAGAAATGAATAAATATTTAATGATTTCTTATTTTATTTGAGGATTGTACGTTCTATTCTTCAAAAACAATTTGCTTCAACCTTTCAAATTTCTTCCGATCCTCGGCCAAACGGAAAAGATCATCCAACACCTAGATCATTCAGTGAGGAATGTTTTTCAAAATACTCATGTAACGTCCAAAGAAATTTGAGTTAATTTGCAACAAAACTACACAATGGACTTCCAATGGCCATTAAACAGAAAAAAAGTATTTTAAATGTAAATCAGACACGAAGTCTTTGATGACTTGGATCATCAGCCAAGACAGATAAATTATCAACGATTTTATTAAAACCGATTAGTTGCGATTTTATTTAGTTTTTTATTTTGTATTTTTTTTCATTTTGAATGCAATATTTTGTTTTTATTTTTTATTGTAAACTGCGTATGTTATAAGCAGCGCCTGCTTTCAGCACGGGAGTTCCTAGTGATTCAGGCATAGCACATCACCATAATGTAAGTAATGAAGATGAGTAAATTAAAAAAGAATTACAAATAAATGAATCCTGAAGTTCCCTTATAAAAAATCTATTTGTACAAAGTTAAATGGAAATTCAACCATATAAGCCTTTGTGAAGTACCCACTCTAATCAGTAAAATGTTCTCTTTCTCCAAAATATCAACCTCTCCACATTTTTCGATATAACTTCTTAGTTTGTAAGTGATTACGAATTATTTCTATACGAGACTCTTATTTTTATTTATTTCTTGACCTAAGAGGGTTGAATCCAGATTCTGAGTAAAAATAAAGAGACATAAATAAAACAATACGCAGAATGACACAGATGGCAGCTTCTTCGCCTAAAGACTAGAGAGGTAATACGATCATCGAGTCGAAGCACTTAGTTTTATATTCCAGAGCTTTTAAAGAATAATATTCTTGCGCTTCCAAGAAAAGAATATCAACTAATAATTCTATTAACAACGAAATGAAAAGAACAAAACAGTATTTTCTCTTTTAATAATCATTATAAGGCAGGGGAAGTCGAAGTAAACTGGACATAATGACGTATTATAAAAATAGTTAACTCTCGACAGGCCAAGATGCCAAACATGACGTCCGTAACCGTGGGGGTCGGCTGATGACCCCATTTTTTTCTAAACTTTTAAACCAAAGAAAACACTTTTTCTTTTTTTGATATATTTTTTTTTGTTATTTATTTTTTTGCAGGGAATATTACCTACCTATATTTGACAAAATATTTTTTCCTGCGATCAAAGATTTTTTTTAAATGGCATATTATGTATTAATCCTTTGCGCAGGAATACCTAAAATACTAAAAATATATTTCATGTATTTAAGTAGATATAAGAAGGATAGTTATTTTGGGGTCTACCTTCGGCCCCAGTTGGCTGCGGGAGAGTTAAACAAATGTAAGAACAATTATTGCACGTATAATATATATAAATCCTTATAAATACCTACCACTACAAAAACAAAAACAAAAATATTTGCTTGGTAATTATTGCAACGTTTTCATTAATGTTTACCTCGTAGTCGCTTTACAAACTTAAGCCAATGGTTAAATTCTTCTGAAAATTCATAGCTACACACAATCATCACACAGAAAAAAACTGTGATATATAGTTCAGATGACTCCAGATACTAATATCTACAGCCTGTATGTCGGGCGATTATCTACAGCTCATACGTTGAACTAATATCTACGAACTTCAGAGTGTTGACTAATATCTCACTCTAAACTCGGATAAAACGAAATTCATCTGCTTCAGTTCAACTCAAGCGGGTCAACCACAAGAAATCCTTAACATTAGAATACACCATTGCAACGACATTATTACATGTAAATGCAACAATGTCGTTGCAATGGTGTATGCCGTAGAATGTGTGGACAATATAAGATACCTAGGAGTTATCATTGATAAATTTCTGAGATGGGATAAATATATAGCATTTACTTCCACAAAGGTCAGGAAACTTACACATCTGTTTATAGCAATAAGAAATATTCTATGCATAAATGATTTGAAACGAATTTACTTTGCAATGTGTAATTCCATATTAGACTATGCTTCCTTAGGTTGGGGCGGTTGTGCTAAAACTATACTCGATCCCTTAGCTAAATCCCAGAAATCGCTTATAAGAGTCATACTGAAAAAACCTTTCAGGTACCCCAGCGATTCATTGTTCGCAGAGTTTCGTGTTATTGATGTAAGACAATTATACATGAGGAAAATCATATTACAAACTCAAAAACAGAGGCACCACTACGCTTCTGTAAACCACTGTCATAATACAAGACATGCAAAAAAAAAACCAATAGTTCCGCCCACCACTTCCTCATCTTTAGCACAGAGACAATTCTCATACTTAGGCCCTAAATTGCTCAATCTCATACCAGATGCATGGAAGGCAAAGAGTACGAATATTCTGCGTATGCAGGTAAATAATTGGCTTCTGGTCTTGGGGAGAGCTGAATGCGAGAATATGCTAAACAACAGTAATTGAATTGTAATTTTTGTTTTTCTTTGTTTTTCTTTACATTTTAATTTATATTGGTATTATATTAGCATTAAAGTAACTGTATTTTTACATAAAGTAAGTTTGAAAATTGCTCAATTCTTCGTGATATTTTTCCTTAAAGGAAAAGTTCCTTCTTTACTTTCAGCTTTTTATTTTTCATTTTCTTGTTTTATCTATTAACATTTCTTTAGTTTATTATGTCAACTAAACAATAATAAAAAATGTCGTGGTATAACTGGAAGTATACTAGTTTATGAATATATATTTGTATTATTTTACCAACAGAATTTCTTCATTCATTTTCATTTTCAAATTCATTTTTCTTGTTTTATCTATTAATATTTCTTTAGTTTATTATGTCAGCTAAACAATAGAAAAAATGTCGTGGTATAACTGAAAGTATACTAGTTTATGAATATATATATATGTATTATTTTACCAACATAATTTCTTCATTCATTTTCATTTTCAAATTCATTTTTCTTGTTTTATCTATTAATATTTCTTTAGTTTATTATGTCAGCTAAACAATAGAAAAAATGTCGTGGTAAAACTGAAAGTATTCTAGAATATGAATATACATATGTATTATTTTACCAACAGAATAGTCAACACTATAACTTACTATAATTTACATGTAAAAACATTATCATATTGGAATGTCCTAAAACGGGCATATGCCTAGTTGGACATTTTAAGTTCATTATATTGTATTATGTAATATTTACAAACAAACCATAAATAAATAAATAAAAAAAAATCAAATAAAAAAAAATCTACAGAGCTAAGATCGGACGAATATCTATGACGGTCCCAGTGTTGACTAATATCTACAGAGCGTAGGTTGAACTAATATCTACAGAGCGTAGGTTGGACTAATCAGCTAAATGTGTCCAATAGTCCGATATCAGGGATTTTTACATACATACGTACATAAATTAAGAGGGCATTACCAGAGAAAGCCGGAAATACGTCATTTTCAAAAAAGTTTTTAGACGTATTGACTCTTTTCCACAAAAAATTATAAATGGATTTCGAAAGATTGTTCTTTTATCTAGCATAGTTATGTAATAAATTTTTAGAATTTTTTTTAATTTTTAGTATAATAAAGTTATTCCATAGGTCGTTGGCAGATTTGTTAAATTTTCAAAAAAGTTTTTGTATTATACCACACCCATTTCAAATAATGTAATCATGCAGTAAAATAAATCAATACATTATCTAGCAAAGTTATGTATTAGAATTTTAATTTTACTTTCAATAAAATCATTAAAAAATATGTACGTACATGTGTTTCTTGACGAAAATTGGTCCATTTGTGTATTTATTTGCGCACTTACAAACTAATATATTTCAGATTTTTTTAACATTCTTATTAAACTTAGACATTATTGAAAAATGATAAATACTTATAATCAAAAAATAACTACAAAAAGTACACTATTTTAATAGTTTTATCATCACGCCTTTTAGCATTTTTGGATGAAGGTATAAATTAAAGCTAATTTGGATTGAAATACATTCGATATTGAGTTATGATTTAAAAAAGCTGGTACGGAGAATAATCAATCTTTCTCATTGTAACCGCCCTGCACGATCGGAAGAACAACTTTCGACGAAATGTGGATTTTCGTCCGCTGGCTGGTTAAACGCTCTTAAGTTTTTTAAACTGCGTACGCAATATGCTATACATAATTGCAAATCCAACCTCTGCCAGTGCTGTAGGTATTCGTCAACACTTTAATTCTCATAGATATTAGTCAGCAGTTTGAGCTGTAGATATTCGTCAACACTTTGGTTCTTATAGATATTAGTCAACAGTTTGAGCTGTAGATATTCCTCAACACTTTGGTTCTCATAGATATTAGTTCGATGATTTCAGTTTTTGGAATTCCTGTGGATATAGTACATCCACAAATCTGAACGGAGGCGTCTACTAATTTAGTAGACGCCTCCGTTCAGATTTGTGGATGTACTGTCAAAAAAAATCCTGAGGCGGGAATACTCACAATTACGATTATTAAATAATTATGATTGTGTAAATAAACCCGCATCTGTTTAATTATTTAGTAAAATGAAGGGAAATAAACTAATTAATTAATCAATTTGTAGCCTATCAAGAACTTTCTTCTGAAGTAAGAATTCTAACTTTAATATCAATTTCTGATGATCCCCAGAAATCAGAACGAATCTAAACTCAAGTCTGTTTTCAAAGCTACCCATCCCATAGTGCTTAAAGTAAAAATAAATCTCTACAAGATTAACTATATTATTCAGTTATAAGCTTTGTAAAGTGCCCTTCAGTTGATATTACTCAAAAAAACACCATAAATATTAGAAAGAATAAGACAGAAGTATATCCAAATCAGAGATATTCATGTATTATATGGTTTCCTATGTAATAGGAATATATAACAAGCCAATAAATTTTATATGTATGTATAAAAATATAAATTAGATATGACTAACATAAGCATTAAAGAAGAGAACAACTGACTCAGTCCCTTCTTAAACCATCGTCTGCAGTCAACATTTATAATTTCGTAAAGAAATTTATGTGATATCTCGGCGACATCGAAACAGTAAATAAGTATATTTTTTTAAATTAATATGTATGTAGATCTCAGCTTAACATATCCAAAGATGGTAATAAAATAACTCAGAAAGAAAATTTTTGGACTTGTTACTGGTTTTGAACTGATGTAGGCATCGATTTGAAAAAGATATGTTGGTACTTTTCCCTTCACCTCGTGTTAAAGCAAGATAAGTAATATAGGTAATATTTATTAAACTAACTCACATTAATTCGCCTACATTCACCTACTTTATAAACTATTTTTACTTCTTTCATTCTATGTTACCTACTTGGTCTCAACTTTATATTTTATATGTTGATAGAAAGCAGTCACTTTGTGGTTTGACATATTAATTGAAATAAAACAATAACTTAGTTTGAATTAGTCATACCGACCGGTTTCGCTTTACACTGGCTTTTCACAGGCGTTTCACTTTTTCAGGGTATAAAATTAAACTGATCAAAAATATACATTGTGTGGGTTTATACATATCTTATATTTTATGAAACATATATTTTGTTATTTTTATTTTTATTTATTTTTTTTTTATTTTTTTTTTATTTTTTTTTTTTATTTTATTTATTTTTTTTTTTTTTGACCAATTGTTCATTGGTCAAAAAAATCAACATTGTTCGAAACTGTCAAATTAGTATAAGCTTTCCCTGACGAAGGAACGTTTGTTCCGAAACCGGTCGGATTTGCACATCAAATAAGTGGTTTATACAAAGTAAAATTATTTCATTATTATATATTTTGTTTCTTATATTTTATGTTATTTCCTGTACTTTGTCAAAACCATGAACTACACTTTATGAAAAAGCCCTACGGGCGGTTAAATAAATGAATATGCTCCTTGAGCTTGTTGTACAACTAACATTGTTGGTAATCACAATGATGGTAATCACTCAGAAATTAATCCAATGATGATAATCCTTTAGAAAGTTGTTTATCGGACTTGTTACTGCCTTGAACGGATACGTGGAGTTTTTAAGAGAAGGGTATTTTTTCCCTGCGCCATGCCAGTACGAAAACAAGAGAAGTAATATTTTTATTTTCTATTTTACATTATTTTTATCTTGTGTTATCATTATCATTATCATTACATAGTATAAAATGAAGTCGCTCAAAATGTGTGTGCGCATAAATCTTTTAAACTAGGCAATTGATTTTCATGCGGTTTTCACCAATAGATAGAGTGATTCAAGAGGAAGGTTTATATGTATAATACATGCTTATTATAGTAGAGAAAGGCAGAGAAATTCAAATATTCAATTCAGGCAGCAGGCAGCTGGCGGGTGGTGTGGATTTTATGAAGGTTGGGTAATGGCGTTGTGTTTCGTTGGCCACAGCAACGTGTGGCCGGTTCTGCTAGTGTTATATATATTTAGAAAATATGTAAAAATTACTTATTAAATGTATGAAGATATAATGGGAAAAAATAAAGGGAATAAAACATAGTGATATTATGCTTCTAGAACTTGTAAAACTGAAGAGAGCGTGATAAATCCAATGATGGTAATATCTAAGATAGTAGATTTCTAGACATTTAACTATCTTAAACTGGTATATTTATTTTATTTAAAGAAGAATTATAATTTTCCTCTCACCCAGTACTAAAATAAGATAATTAATATATCATGTTCTTAATGACTTGATGTACATTTAGCAGAGAGGAAACAACAAAAGGATGTCAACGTGACAAGTGCAATAAGGGAGATAACTCAGAAAGTAATTTTCGGACTTGTTTTTGTGTTGCACCGATTAAAAAAAGTATGTGTTTTCCCCTCACCCAGTACTAAAAACAATAGAAGTAATATAATATGCTCCTAGGACTTGTTGTACAACTAGTAGAGAGCAAACAACAATAGGCCAGACAGTCTGCAGACTGCCAGGGTGGGTGGTAGGAGGCGGGATTGGGTGTTAGTGGGTGGTACACAAAAACATGAATGGCTGAATAATGTACAACTATTATTGCTGCCCAAGTACAATGCGATATTGCTGCTGAAAATTGTAACGGTATGAACATACTTGTTGGTTTTTGTTTTCTGCTGCGTTTAGTACGAATTTTTTGCGAATGCCACATTATTATAACCGCAGGCTGAAATGAAAAAATGTTATTACCACAGCACAAAAGCTATTACTCTGATGATAATGTGGATTTACAACTTGGTCAGGGATTCGTTAAATTTTATTTTTTTTTAAGTTTGCTTTGATTAACTAAATAACCTTCACGATGTTCCTCCGTAGGGTGGGCAGAGAGGATGGACAACCAAACAACTCGGTCTTGGTTAACAATCTTTGCTTATTCGCGTTCGTACATCGCCTCATACATATCATTCTGTTATTTACTATTAATAAATAATAATAAATAATGTTTATTTTTTTTTATTATTGAGTTAGTTTATACTACATGAATATAAACTAATAAGCACAATGTAACATTTCATTCGATAAATTTAAATATTTTTATAGTAAGCATAACATTTTTTTCTTTTTAAATACATTCATTATTTCTTCATTCTTCACACTTTCAGGCATTTCATCATACATCTTTAGTCCTCTGTACATTAGGCAGTTCTGTGATTTTGATTTCTTCATTTGTGGCAATCGAACTCTGTTTATATTCTTGTTTCGTAATTATGAATGTCTCTATTAAAAACAATTTCATCCTTAAAGTATTTTGGCATTTGGTTTTTCATAATTTTATGCACAAAATTTAACACGTTAAATAGTAGTCTCTTTTTTATTGGAATCCAATTTAGCTCCTCTCTCATTTGATTAATCATTGCGTATTTGCCTTTCCCCAGTATACATCTCATAGCTTTGTTTTGTATAACCTCTAGTTTGTTCAAACTTCCTTCATTGGTCAAATATAACCAGCTCCGATGTTTGGCGAGTAATTTTTATAAATTAAAATTTGTGTTGCCTCGATGCACTCTCAAACTTATATACCATTCTATGGTCGAATCCATACTTAGATATGGAATTCGAACTTGGGGACACTCGAGTAAAATTAATATTAAATACATTCAAAATTTACAAACTGCTATAATTAAAAAAATTGTTAAACCTAGCATTTAAAAACAAAGAAATAACTTAAAATTACTGTATGGGTCTGAGGGCCTACTTCCAATTAAAGGGCTTCTCTGGTACATTATTTATTTATTTATTTATTTAATACAAACGGCATAAGTATGCCATAAACACTAATTACATGTCACAAATTCATATTCAAAATATCAGTAATGATAAAACAGTGTATGTATAACAGTTAGTTGTGACGATACATTGGGAAGTGACAACAGAGATACCTTTATATAATTATGGATAATTCGGGAGAAAGCACGTATAAAAAATTATTGGTGCATAGTCACACAACAAGATTTACTTAAAACAAAGGCCTAAAAATACCACGAATATCAAATAAGTATGGTAGCAGAACGCTCGAATATATGATTCCCTTGATATACAACATATTAAATCAAAACATTAAATTTTAAAAATAATGAGGAACCCTGCCATAAACTGACAAAAAAGTGGTTAATAAATGAACAACATATTTATCTATTCTAAATCTTATATTAGGTATTAATATTGTAACCTAGGCTAATGTGTGTTATGTAATAATATTTAATGGTAGAACCTACAGACAAGCTGATCTGTCACAGCTTTGTGGGACTACCCATATCTTATATTGTATTACATATTGTTATCATATTCAAATAAATAAATAAATAAAAATAAATAAATAAAAAATAAAATAAAATAAAAGAGCCGTAGTCCAAACGTGGAGCAACGATAGTTTTATAAATGAGCTCCGTAGTATTTCTATTTAATTTACGTCTTAGTCTTCTAAGAAAATTTACCTTTTTTGATACCTTTTTTAGCACATATTCAAAGTTTGCTCAGTTTTGAGTCGAGTATTACACCCGGGTATTTGATTTCATTTACTTTTCCAATTTTTTCACCATTGATTGTCAAATTTAACCCTGTGTTACATGTTTTATTGCCTATTTCCATATATTTTGTTTTGTTTACGTTCAGTTTCAACTTGTTTAATTTCAGCCATTTTGCTATATTTTTTAGGTCTTCGTTTATTTTGTTAATTGCTTCTATGTAATCTTCACACGAAATATAGATTAAGGTATCGTCTGCAAATAGTCTAATTTTGCAATGTTTAATAGTTTTGATAATATCATTTATGTAAATTATAAATAGAATTGGACCTAATACCGACCCTTGCGGAACACCAAGGTTGTTTTCTATCGGTTCTGAGCTTTCAACTTTCGTTACCTGTTTTCTTTCCTGGAGATATTCTTTGAATAGATTCAGAGCTACGTCAGAAAGACCTATGTCTTCTAGTTTTTCCAATAGTATTTGCCTTTCTATCGTTTCAAATGCTCTTTTGAAATCTAAGAATGCTGCAATAGTCATTTTTTTTGTCTGTTTCTTTCTTTCATGTATCAATCACTATGTTTATCGCCACTTCGCAAGAGTTGTTGTTCCGGAATCCTGATTGCTCCCCACATAATATGTCATGTTTTTCCAAATACTCAACTAGTTGTTTTTTTATTACAATTTCTAGTACCTGTTCGTATTTTGATAACATATTTATTGGTCTAAATTCTTCACATTTTCTGGTATTAACAACTTTCGGAATCGGGATCACAGTAGATGTTTTCCATGCGTTTGGAAATTTTCCACTTCTTAATGATTCATTTATTATATCCAGTAGATGAGGTCCTATCACTGGCATTGCATCTTTCAAAACTGTAAAACTTATTCCATCTGAACTCGCTTTTGATTTGGTGCTGTTAAGAATCTGTAAAAGATATGTTTCATCAATCTCTTTAAATACAAGTTTTTCTCGGTTTCGCCGATCATTTCTCACGTAGATGTCTTTCTTCAGTATTGGTATACTCCGATGCAATTCTATTATGCTGTTTACGAAATATTTGTTGAAGCAGTTCTGTATGGTACCCTGTATCTGATGTTGGAATTCAATGTAGTATTTCATCTCTTTATCTTCGGTTTGTAGTAATCCTTTTATAGTTTTCCACATTTTTTTAGTGTCTCCATTTTCAGAGATAATTTTTTTTTGAAGTAATCGTTCTTACAAGTTTTCAATTGTTTTGTGTATTTATTTCTCATATTTTTTAATGCTTTCCAGTCTTGAGAGTTTCTTGAGATTTTCGCAATTTTGTACAATCTATCTCTTTCATTTTGTATTGTTTGTAGTTCTATATTATACCATTTATTTGTTCCTCTTATTTTAGTAGTTTGGATTGGGGTTAACTTATCAATTACTTCTTGTAGATTATTTATTAATGATTTAGACTTTTCATTGTATTCCATTTGATGAAGTTCATCCATATCACCCAGAAGTTCAATTAATCTTTCGCTGCTATATTTTTTATAGTTTCTGTATTTTATTATTTTGCTGGTTTTCGTCTTATTTCTTTTTATGTTATCTGTAATGTGGATAAGGTTATGATCGGTTATTTTTGGTTCATCAAGAACTTTTACGTTCAAATCCAATCTATTTGATATGACAAGGTCAATTAACGTACTGGATTTATCTGTTATTCGTGTCTCACTTTTAACAAGTTGTTTCATTCCCAAAGTTTGAATAATTTGTTTTAATCTTTTAGTATATGTATCCTTAAAGTTTTTGAAATTTATATTGAAGTCACCAGTTAAGATATTATCTTCTTCTTCTTGGAGATTTAGGTTGCACCAGTTCTCTATAAATGATAGAAAGTCTTTGGTACTTGCATTTGGAGAATGGTAAATTACTCCATAAACCCCTTTCTTATATCCCGAAGTTATCCTTATTGCTAGTATCCAGCAATTCTTTTCGTACTGTGTGTTGGAAATTACTTCATATATTATGTCTTTTCTAATAATTATCACTACTCCCCCTGTATGTCTACTATAGGAATCACAACGTACTGTATTCCAGGATGTGGGGAGGATAGTGCAATCCCACACGTCCCATAAAGTTGTACATATTTACACAACAGATAAAGTAAAACAAGTAAATAGAAAAGAAAAGAAAAATAAATAAATAGCGATAATAGAAATAAAATAAATAATCAATTATAATGTAGGACGTGGTCTGGAGTGAGCTCACCTGAGAAAGCCGCGATCACCACTGTGTTATCGGAAGCCATTAGCCGCATCCTGGCTCCAGTGACCCGGTGTCTCATCAGACCGGCGAATCCGTGTAGTCCTTGCTCCGTAAACATTGAAGATGCGCTGCTGTATGTTCTGTATCCAAATATGATTCTGCAAGCATCATTATATTGGATCCGGAGTCGTTCTATAGAGTTGGTTCGGTAGTGACACCATGTCTCACATGTATATAGGCTAGTGCAAAATGCATTGAACAATGTTTTTTTATTTATTTATTTTTTATTTTAACTTTAAAATAAAAAATAAAAATAAAAAATACTCATCCTAGACTTGCAGAAAGGTCGATAGATGTCGCATATTAAATAAAATGGATAAAGATTTATCCAGACACTATCTAGAGAGCATTTAGTTCGGGTTTAAATCTTGCAATCATACATAAAGATAGTTGCCAATAATATATGCGTTAAAGAAAATGTAGGTGGTTCTTAGTAGAAGTATGGTACAGTTAAACATGACCGAATTTGATATCGACACCGTGGCGCAGTGGTTAGCGCGTTTGCCCGGAAAGCAAGAGGTCCTGCGTTCGAGTCCCAGAGGTGTCAATATGTTTTTCTGATTTTTCTGTTTCCAGATTTTCGATTGAGTTTCGCTTACATTGTCTTCATTTATTTAAATGCTTTTTTTACATTGTTACTGCATTTGAAGAATCTTCGGGCAATCGTATTAGACAGTATACTGGTACTTCTCCGCTGTCGTTCAATATCACCGTCATCCGAGATGTCTTCAGTAATAATATGTCCCAAGTATTTTACATATTTTACAGATGCGTTTATGTTTTCCTTATTAAGTTTTTCAGGGAGCATTTTCTCGGGATTTTCTCCATGGTGGAATGCGATTAGTTCCGTCTTCTTTGGGTTGTACATCATGTTGTAGTCATTTGCATATTCTTTACAGATTTTTAAAAATGTTCTCAACCCCTTGATCGACGGAGCTAGGAGAATCATGTCGTCCGCATTGACCAAGCGCGACTCGAAGTATCTGTTTCACTTGATCGTTTTAAGTCTTCCTCGTGCGCCCAGACTTTCATTGATAAACATTTTCGTCGAAAATATTGTTTTATTTAATTCATTTACAAAACATGTTTTTGATGACCTACGTGAGCGAGGCCGAGAGGTTACTTTTATATCTTCTTCTTTGTGTGCCCTATCAGGTCCCCCCGAGGTTGGCGATCACTCTTGAAAATGTCTCTCTGTCTGTGAAAGTGATACTTCTCCCCTCGAAGTATATGACCCAGATATGAAATTTTCCTATTTTTTATTAATATAAGCCTTTCTCAATCTGCTCTAGCCCGCCTGATAATTTCTTTGTTGGTGATCATGTCGGTTCGTGGAACCTTGAGCATTCTCCGGTGAAGTCACATTTCAAAAGCCTCTAACCTGTTCATGGTATTTACTTTCAAGGTCCATGTTTCACATCCATACAGCAAGATCGACCATACATAACATTTTAGCATTCTCTGCCTTAGTTTTAAACTGATATTGTAATTGCAGAAGAGGGATTTCATTTTAACGAACGCAGTTCTTGCTGCTTCAATTCTGCACCTAACCTCTACACCTGGGTCAAGAGTCCACAACTGCTAACCCTGTACAAATCGCAAGTGCGCCCCACGGTTGAATTTTGGCAGCCACCTCTGGTCTGGAGCTCCAGAATACCTAAAAAAACCCTTGACTCTGTGCAGAAATGGGCGGCCTGTTTGATAGATTCTCATCTTAACAGATGGACTGCAATCTTTAGAGCATAGGCGTCAGGTGGGAATGCTGTCCTTGTTCTACCGGTATTACAATGGAAGATGCTTCGAGGAACTAGCGGCATTGATCCCCTCGGCACCGGTGTCGGGAAACACGCCAAACACGCGACCAACATTTGTGCACGGTTGACATTAGTCACGTGAGAACGGGTCGTTTCTATGACTCGTTCTTGAGTTCAACGGATCGGCTGTGGAATGATTTGCCGATCTCTTCGAGACCCATGTTCACTTCTTTCTTTCCTCAAAAAGATCCTCCACACAGCATCTTCAAAGATGACATAGGCCCTGAGGGAAATTATTTTCCTCAGGGCCTCCTGGGTGGAGTTAATGTAAAAAAAAAGAGTCTCCGTGAGAATACTGCCAAGGTATCTAAATCTTTCAACGTAACTTTTATATAATGTTTTACTACTCTTTTAACTAAATTATGTTCACTATTAAGGTAAGCTGGCGCCCATACTCTCGTACCATGAATATAACATAAAATTTCTATCATTTAAACATTTTATCGTTATCGGACCAAGTGACTTTTGGAAATTAATTTTTATGCAACTATTTAGTTCATGTCTTGTGCAGGCTAAACGCGCCATGATTGTAATATGTTTTAAAGTCTCATTGATATATTCTATCATTGTATTTGCTGTGTTAATACTTTAAAATAAATCATTATTGTAAGCTCAAACATCTTTCCTTTATGAAAATTGCATATTTAATTGTTTCTCTTATTTCATACCGTAAACTCACTCACAAATTTTCAACTTTAAAGGGTTAATAATGTTATATTTCGCTCTGGACATAAAAACTACGGGTTTCGAAATTGGCATGGCACTTATAAGCTTCTTGGTTCTGGACTCAAAAACTGCGGGTTCCGAAGTTGGCATGGCAAATAAAAGCCCCTTGGCTCTGAACTCAGAAATCGCGGGTTTTGAAGTTGGCACATTGACACTGACTGTCAAGAAGATATTTTCCCAATACGTTCTAACAATTCTTTGGAACCTAACCTAACCTTGATTATACAATGAATGATTTGGGTTAGTATTGAGTTTCTTTAAATACATATTTTCCTCATAATGTTGATGCTACTTAATTAATTTTGTCTATTCTATAGTGCAAATTCGCATTCCCCATTATTTTGCAATTACATAAGATATCAATGTTTGGTTAAAATTGATATTTATTAAGTAGGTACTTGTTCTATGGGATTACTTCTAGGCAAGTACCTACCTAATTTTATTATTTTATTTCTGTTTCATTATTCGAATTAGTTCTATAGAAGAAAACAAAAGTAGGTAGCTAAAATGTCTTACGAAAAAATGTGTTCCAATAAGCAGATCACAATGCAAATCCTATAAAAAATCAGGATTATATAAATAAAAGAATAATAAATTACGACCAGATAAACAACACAAAACAAGCGTTTGATTTACACAAGTGAGTACCACAGAAAACCTCCACCTGAAATCAAACAAGAGCGTAAAAAACGCCATATGGTCCTTCGATAGCCCGATGAAAACTAGCTCATCCCAAGAAGTCCGGTCGTACATCATAAGGTATTAAGGCATAAAAAATAATAAGTTTTGTAAAATCACGCGTAGAATTCGCCACCAAGAGCCACTCTTTTTGCGTGATATTATAATCCAATCCAAATCCAAAAAAATCCATAAAAAGCATTGAAAAAATTGATGATACTAACAATATTAAAATCAAATTACCAACGTTTTCGCTTCCAGAATTTAGTGGTGATTACTCGAAATGGTTATCTTTTAAGGATGCTTTCATCACATTAGTGGGTAATAACAAATCTTTAGATAATTTCCAGAAAAATTACTATTTGCGTGACTGTTTAAAAGGAAAGGCCTCAGAAATATTAGACGCACTTGAAATTACCCAAGACAATTTCGAAATAGCTTGGCAGGTTTTATCAAATAGATTTGAAAATAAGCGTGTAATAGCTAATCAACAGTTTTATTCATTGTTTAAGCTCAAGGAATTAAAACAGGAAAGTCACGTCGCCTTGAGAAATTTATTAGATCAAACACAATTACATTTGAATTCATTGAAAAACATAGGTCTACCCACGGAGTATTGGGATGTAATAATAATTTATATTTTAGCCAACAAATTAGATTCCAATACCCGGATCTATTGGGAACAATATCCAACTAAAGAAAAAATACCGACATTGCAAGAATTTTTAAAATGTTTGACAGATCGGGCGATAGTATTGGAAGCAACGGAAGCCACATGTTCCACAGCCAAACCTGTATTTGCGCATCATAAAACGTCAAGTTACAAAAAGGAATCTTCAGTTTCATTATTGTCGCAAAGGTTGAAATGCATTGTTTGTAAGGAAAATCATAAGATTTATTTCTGTAAACAGTTTTTGAAACTAAACCAACATGAACGGTTTGAGAAAATCAAGCAATTACAAGTTTGCATCAAGTGTTTAAATGTAGGTCATTCAACTAAAGAATGCAGGAGTAAGAATAATTGTAGAACTTGCAATAAGGCAGGACACAACACGTTACTCCATATTTTCCCTAAAGAGGATCAAGACACTGAGAATAGCATGGATCAAGTACCAGTCTCAAACCATTCCACCTTTGGAGAAACAGAAAAAACAATTTTGTTATCAACGACAATGGTGAACGTAAAGGACAGTAATGGAATTATTCATTCAGCGAGAGTATTGTTGGATAATGGTTCTCAGGTGAATTTCATAACTGAACGATTTGCTAAAAAATTAAACATAAAGTACAAGTCATTAAATATGCCGGTCTCTGGGTTACATAATAATATAACAAATATAAAGAAGAGCATCTCGTTTGAATTTTCATCAATAAACTCTAATTACAAAAAACTTGTTACTTGCTTGGTATTACAAGAAATCACCAGCAAGTTACTGCAGACCTCTTTTCCAAAAAGAGAGGCAAACATACCACCAGGATTGAAATTGGCCGATCCTGAATTTTCCACTTCCGGTCATGTGGATATATTACTCGGCTCCGAACTATTTTGGGAAATGCTGACCACTGACCAATTGAGATTAGGAACAATTGGACCTACGCTGCAACGTACTGAACTTGGATGGATATTATCCGGGCCAATTAGAACGTGCACTACAAAAAAGGAGCAAGAATCATCCTCATGTCACTTATCGTTAAATATGATTCACAATCAAATTGAAAGATTTTGGAAACAGGAGGAATTGGTGTCCATCAAGCACCAAAATTATGAAGAAAAGGCATGTGAAGAGAGCTTCACGTCCACCCAAAAAAGGGATGAAAATGGGCGTTTTGAAGTAAGCTTACCATTCCGACCTTGTATAGATCAAATAGGTACTTCCTTGCCTATGGCAAAAACAAGATTTTTAAACTTGGAAAAGAAATTATCTTCTAATATGGATTTGAAACTTCAATACATTAAATTCATGGAAGAATATGAAAACTTAGGTCATATGACAAAATTTGAACCAGTTTCAAATGAAGAAAAATCATACTATTTACCTCATCATGCAATCAAAAAGGAAACCAGCAGCACTACCAAACTAAGAGTGGTGTTCGACGGCTCCGCAAAAACCTCCAGCGGGATATCAATAAACGACGCGTTAATGGTTGGTCCAATAATACAAAATGATTTATACACCCATTTGTTGAATTTTATAAAATATCAAGTGGTATTGACGGCTGACATAGAGAAAATGTACAGGCAGGTCAACATTAGAGAGGAGGACCGCGTCTTCCAAAAAATACTTTGGCGAGCATCTCCAGAAGAGGAAATGGGCCACTTCAAGTTAAATACGATAACTTATGGTATGGGACCGTCATCTTTCTTAGCCACGCGTTGTTTGAAGCAGCTGAGTATGGAAAACACACACTTGTATCCTGAAGCTAGTCTCATTTTAGAGAAAGATTTTTACAAGGATGATCTAATTACAGGTGGAGACGATGTGGAATCCTGTAATTTGTTAAAAGAACAGTTAATCTCCATAATGAATTCGGCCGGTATGAACTTAAGAAAATGGCGGTCTAATTCTTCTGATTTGTCATCGGAGGCCGGTCAGGCCACTGATATGGTAATTTTGGACAAACCAGAAGGAGAAAAAATTCTAGGCTTAGCTTGGAATTGCCAAAAAGATAGTTTTTTATATCACGTGGTACTACCGTCACATCCTATTTATAATAAACGGAATATTTTGTCGCTGATTGCTAGTATTTTCGATCCATTAGGTTTGCTAGGACCAGTAACCGTGAATGCTAAACTTATTATGCAGAGATTATGGCAAGAAAAGATATCTTGGGATGAAGAAATACCTATAGAAATTCTGAAGCTTTGGAAAAAATATTTAGAAGATTTAAAAGGTGTAAATTCTTTTCAAATACCTAGAAAAATTATATGTAATCAAACTGTAAATATACAATTGCACGGATTTTGTGACGCATCCCAAAAAGCATATGCTACTTGCGTATATATGCTATCCACAGACCAATCAGGAAAACGGCATTCTCAATTAATCACAGCTAAATCAAGAGTAGCTCCATTAAAAACCATTTTCTTGCCTAAATTGGAATTATGTGGTGCTGTTCTGTTAACAAAAGTTGTTGAAAAAGTAAAGGAATCCCTACTTATACCTTTGGATAAAACATTTTATTGGTGTGATTCCACTATAACTCTATGCTGGATAGGAAATCAACCAGCGCGATGGAATACATTCGTTGCAAACAGAGTTGCAGAAATACAGGAAAGAAGCGAAACCAGTCAATGGAAGCATGTCAACTCCGAAGATAACGCTGCGGATATTTTATCAAGAGGAACCAGTGCTAAAAGTCTATTTTCTTCAGAAATCTAAATGGTTAACTCAAGATGAAGTAACTTGGCCGAACTATAAGGAAATTTGCATCGATCCACCGGAATTAAAAACCAAAATAAATTTAACCGTCAGTATGAATATAGATTGGGAATTGTTTTATCGTTTTTCCTCTCTCACGCGTTTACAAAGAGTAACTGCTTATATCCTACGTTTCATTAATAATACAAGAAAAACACATACATTTAGCGGACAACTTTCTATAATAGAATTAAACAAGTCATTACAATCATTAATAATAGTCGCTCAATCTTATTCATTTTCAAAGGAAATTAAAACATTAAAGGCTGGAAAAAACTTAGATAAAAGCAGTCATCTCAAATCATTAAGCCCATTTATACATATGGATTTATTGCATGTAGGTGGGAGATTATCCAGAGGAAAACTGATACATGAAGCACAAAAACATCCGATATTACTACCTCACGATCACCCTCTAACAAAGTTAATCATTAAACATTTTCATTATACAAATTTGCATGTAGGTACTCAAACGTTACTAGCACTTATTAGGCTAAAATATTGGCCTATAATGGCAAAAAATGCTATTAAAAAAATACTCAAAAATTGTATTGTATGCTTTAAATGCAGTCCAAAAACAAGTCATCAAATAATGTCTGATCTTCCAGAGGATAGAGTGTCACCATGTAGATCGTTCTATGTTACAGGACTGGATTACGCAGGGCCAATCTTAATAAAGTCTGGAATCAGTAGGAGATCCAATTCAGTCAAGTCTTATATCTGTTTATTTATATGCTTCTCTACTAAAGCAGTTCATTTAGAACTGGTCACCTCTCTGACTGCAGATGCATTTCTTAATTGTTTAAAGCGTTTCATTTCTAGACATGGAAAACCTAGTAAATTGTATTCTGATAATGCTACTACATTTGTTGGAGCGAATAATGAATTGAAAAATATGTATAATTTATATGTCTCTCAAAAGGAAATAGCTAATTTCTTAACTAACATGTCTATTCAGTGGGTTTTTATCCCACCTAAAGGTCCTCATCATGGAGGTCTTTGGGAATCTAACATAAAAAGTGTGAAATATCACGTAAAAAGAGTGGCAAATGTCTCTTCATTAACATATGAAGAGATGTGTACGTTATTATACCAAATAGAGTCCTGCATAAATTCTAGGCCTTTAATTCCACTATCCAATGATCCCATCGACCTCTTCGCACTTACTCCAGGTCACTTTCTTATTGGTGATAACCTGTCAGCTGTAGCTGAACCTGACCTACAACAGATTCCCATAAACAGACTTAATAATTTCCAAAAACTAAGCCAGCTAAGACAGAGCTTCTGGTCAAGATGGAGAATTGAATATCTGGGAGAGCTGCAGCAAAGGACTAAATGGACGGATGGGAACAGGCGACAACTAAAGACTGGGGACTTAGTTATCATCAAAGACGACAACGCACCACCAAATTTATGGAGGATGGGACGTGTCATCGCCACTCACCCTGGACAAGATGGGATAACCCGTGAAGTCACCTTGAAGACGCAGCAAGGGTCTATGAAAAGACCCATTACCAAATTGTGTCTTCTACCGATGGACGATGCTATCACATCTTAGAAGACCTGGATCAAAATAAACCACTAACATCTAAGAAGAGCAGTATCAAAAAGAAGTCATCTTTACTAAGGCCAAGGATCAAAAAGAAGCCATCTTTCTTGAGGACAAGAACTGCAGAGGCTATCGATCTAGGATCAAGAAGATGAACCTTTTTTAATTTAGTGTTATTTTTTTTTTATGCTTCTTCTAATGATTTACTTCAATTTATTATTTTATTGTTTCTAAACTAATTACAACAATCAATGAATTACGATATATGTATTAGCTAGTTTCAGCTCTCTTTTTATTTTTAAGAAATAATTTAATCTTTCTAATTAAAAAAATATATATATTCTGACAAATAATAATAATCAATTTTAACTTTTATATGGTTCTAAAATTTAATTTCAGCCCTTTTTGTCGGGGAGCTATGGTTAAAATTGATATTTATTAAGTAGGTACTTGTTCTATGGGATTACTTCTAGGCAAGTACCTACCTAATTTTATTATTTTATTTCTGTTTCATTATTCGAATTAGTTCTATAGAAGAAAACAAAAGTAGGTAGCTAAAATGTCTTACGAAAAAATGTGTTCCAATAAGCAGATCACAATGCAAATCCTATAAAAAATCAGGATTATATAAATAAAAGAATAATAAATTACGACCAGATAAACAACACAAAACAAGCGTTTGATTTACACAAGTGAGTACCACAGAAAACCTCCACCTGAAATCAAACAAGAGCGTAAAAAGCGCCAATGTTTCATCTCTCGTTTTTTGGAAGTGAAACCTTATTTACTATTGTGATTTGAAACTCGACGAAACGGAAAGAGCGACACTAAAAAGAGACAAATACATACATCTATAGGATTTAACCTGCGAGAGAATGAGATAGCTGTAAAATAAATACTATTTATTTCACGGGTACTCGGTTTCAATATAATATCTACGATACATTATTTTTGTAAAATCAATATCCAACTTTCAAACCACACCAAAATGAACTAGCAAAGAAAACACAAAAGAAAGCGACATCTAGCGACTCCGAAGAAGAAAACACAAGTACTAATAAGATGACCAAATGCACAGGAAAAGGTGCACTGGAATGCGACGAAAAAAATATCGAAAAAAATCATCCTTCACATTGATAAAAAAGCGCTTCGTAGTCTCCTCACTCTTGTCTACTTTAGTTTTCTGAAGGTTTCACATCTACCGCGTGTGAATTGCGCACTCTAATTTTTTTTAAATCTATTTCACCCCGTGGTAGCTTTGATAAAAACAATAAAACAAGATAGCAATATAGATACAAATTCATTTTTGGCACAATATCCTGGCAAATTTGCTCACTCGTGTTAATTATCATATGCCATACCGAACCATCATAATATATCAGCTGTTACGATATACGAAATGCCCCCCTCACAAATTAGAACGGAACGCCACTGTGGAGGCAAACAGTTTCGCTTTCTCTCCGCTAGCGCACCGCGCGCTGACGGCGGTTGAACGCCAGCAGCCGGCGGCCATTCTTCCCCAGACAGCGCTGCGAGTGCCTGTGTAGCGTGAACCATTCCGATCGGTTCCGGAATATTCCAGAAGACCGCCATGACGGTGCCCGTCCATAGTGACTGGCGGGAATGCCAAGTACGGCTAAATTCCTTTCACCTCACCAACCTCCAAGCCACCAACCTGCTGCAGTGAGTAACCTGAGCCATTTAATTCCTCTTTATTGCGTGTGTTCCTTTTAAATTCAACGCGTAGATAAATGACCGCCCCCAGAGAGATTTTAGGGCCAAATTCACCCGAATCAGATAGGATTATTGATGCTACCCTGTACTAACTTTGCCTGCATTATGTATCATTGTTGTTTATGAAAGAATTCTACCCATTACACCTGATATTTACCGTAGCCAACTTGTTTCACTGTCTCCCCCAGCCCGTAGGATTTGAGCTTATTTCAGGGATGCCACACAAACGCCTCAGAGATCCTTCAACCCAGGTGATGACAGTCTCCTCCGCTCTGCTGACCATTCTGAGCTAGTTTGTCGGCAGAAGGTAGGCACCTCGGGTAGGTGTACCTAACACAGCATACCGGGAATTTCAGAAAAAATATGTTCCTGTTAATTTTACAAAATAATATTTAATTATTCCGAATGATCAAACGGTTGAATGATCTTACGCCTAATAGATACCAAATAAATTTCCTTTTGAACGCTGCTTTAAAACTTTAGCAATGTGTATTGAAAAGATTAAAAATAATCATGTTGCCAGCTATCGCCTGAGCTCAGACACTTTTGTTCAAAATTTGGATTTCGTATTGAACAATTATTGGAAAATATGAAACGAGCAAAATGGCTTCAATCTGAATGGACATTTCAAAACACACAATGGGTATGATGACGCCTGAAATTAAAATTCTAGTGAGAAAAGCTGTGCTTATTTCAAGACGTTAGAGCTAACTCAATTATTTAGAATATAATTATAATTAGTCAGCAGCCTAAGCTAGCAGTCTACAATGGAGTGAGCCTACCCTGACTATGGCAGTGAGGCACGGAACTGGCAGAGGAAAGATGAAAGTTCACTAAATGCTGTAGAAACGAGATTCCTGAGGCGTCGGTATGTGTTATCGTGTGAAAAATATGAAGATTCTCAAATAATGCAAAGCCGAAGTAAGCGTAATAATTAAAAAGATGAAAGGGACATTTAAATGGTTTGGGAATGTAGAGCGATTGAACTAAGAAAGGAGTGTGGGGTAACCATGCGCAATTTTTACATTGGGATTTTTGTATTAAAAATCATTAGGTATTTTACTCATTTTTTTGTCTATTAATATGATTGGTCATTAAGGCATCTCAAACAAAAATAAAAACCTTATTTGGTTCATAAATTAAAAAGTTATATAAAAAAGTTTACTTGCATGTCGATTGCGTGTAAACTTTTTTAATTTCTTTTTTTCTGAATGGTGGTCTTACACCAGGGCAATACTGATAGTATCTTCCACTCTGGAACATGCCGCAAATATACTATACATTATTTTAAATGAATTAATTGTGATATAACACAAATTAATCAAATAAAATTTATTTCATCAAATTTCAAAGTTAAAATTAAAGTTCTGTTCTGTGTACAGATTTAATATTTTGCCACTCTTTAAACTTTTCTTTAAAAATCATTAATATATTAATTGCAGTACACATAACCTTGAAACATGACTCTTACGAGTAATTTGTATATTATTAAGAGGACGGCCGCCAGACTTTTGATAAAAAAAATTATTTTGGATTTGAGGTCGAAATATCCTACCAAACTGAATATATTTTTTATCAACAGTTGTAGCAAATATCTGGAAAAGATTATGTGAAATATTTTATTAATTTGTATTTTTAATTTTGAGCTTATAACCGTGAAAGTCATAATAACAATAACTGGATGTAGTAGTATTTTCGAGTTATTCTAAAATGAAATAGATAATGTCGTATGATTCCCCCTAAGGGCCTCCTGAGCGGGGTCAATATTTAAAAAAAGGTTCGTAGGTAATATGTTTACCTAATAGGTATCTACCTATACTCATATACAAACTAAAATGAAAATTACTCAATTTCAGTAAAATGATATCAATTTTAATTTCGTGCTGTTATTCATTGTTGATTATGAGTGATCAATTTTTTTTATTAGGGAACGTACCCATACTACGTGACCAACTTTTTGGAATTTTTAACCCCCCCCCCCCCCCCCAGTGACCAAAAACCTTTGGCCACCGCCGCTCATTTGTACCAAGCGTGGTATTTTGAAGACCCCCCCCCCCCCCGAACAGGTCATGTAGTATGGGTGCGTTCCCTTATCATATTATTTTATATTTATACAATAAGTGCACTAATGGTACGGCTCCAAAATATCTAAAAAAAACCCTTGACACTGTGCAGAAACGGGCGGTCCGTTTGATAGATTCTCCCGGATTGCAATCTTTAGAGCACAGGCGTCGGGTGGGAATGCTGTCCTTGTTCTACCGGCATTACAATGGAACATGCTCCGAGGAACTAGCGTCATTGATCCCCTGGGCATAGTCGGGAAACACGCCAAACATGCGCCCAACATTTGTACACGGTTGACATTAGTCACATGAGAACCGGACGTTTCTACGACTCGTTCTTGAGTTCAACAGCTCGGCTGTGGAACGATTCGCCGGCCTCTATGTTTCCTCCCTCCTACAACATGGGTATCTTCAATACCCATGTTCACTCCTTCCTTTCCTCAAAAAGACCCTCCACATAGCATCTTCAAAGATGACATAGGCCCTGAGGGAAATTATTTTTTTCGTGGCCTCCTGTGTGGAGTTAATGTAAAAAAAATAATAATAATGGTAATTTTGTGATAAGTGTGTAATTGCATTCAGTTTTCTCATACTTCAGCAGAGGCAATAATTAAATAAGTAGAGGCAGTAACTAAGTAGAGGCAGTAATTAAATAGAGATAGTAAGTAAGTAAAGGCAGTAAGCAAGTAGGGGAAATAAGCAGAGGTAGTAAGTAAGTAAAGACAGTAAGTATGTAGAGGAAGTAAGCAAGTAGGGGAAGTAAACAGAGGAAGTAAGTAAGTGGAGGCAGTAAATACGTACGGGTGTAAGCATAGGCAGTAAGTAAGTAGAGGCAGTGAGTAAGTAGGGTTGTAAGCAGAGACAGTAAGTAAATAGAGGCAGTAACTACGTAGGGGGTGTAAGCAGGGGCAGTAAGTAAGTACAATCAGTAAGTAAGTAGGGGGTGTAAGCAAAGTCAGTGAGTAACTGAGGAATATGAAGGATAAGGTAAAGGACGCGCCATCATAAATAACTGAGTCTGGACTGAATTTTCCTTTCAGAGCGCAAGCAATACGGACTCAAGTGTCGCCCGAGGATATTTCCGGTAAACGAATGGAGAAATATGTACCCAGTACCCACAGGTAATAATTATTCTGCTTAGAGCATCCCAAAGGTGAAATGAACCATCTTGGCATTAATTCGCAGAAAGCATGAAAAATGTTTAATTTTGCGTATTTTTTTGCAACACAACTGCATAAGTAAGCATAAGCACACATAAATATATATTACATCATTGAAGACAATATTACCTAGTGACTTTTAAATGAAAATTTGAAACCGAAAAATCAGAAAAAGATTCGGTTGCATCTAGGAATTATTTCGTGTAAATCAGGAAATCGGCATTTCCTAGATCTGATCGAATCTTTTTCTGTTTCAAATTTTAGTTTGAGAGTCATTAATATTGTCGTCAATGATTAAATATTACAATTTGAGGTTAGATCATTAAAAAAATGTATGTATATGTATTGATGCAGTGGTTGGGGAAGAATAATACGAGTATCATCGCAGCATTTTAATTTTAAATGAAATACCAAGAATCACTATCGTTCGTAGCCACCGAGAAACATATGTCTGGAGATTAATGCTAGAAGTGCCTAAGTTAGTTTTGGTTATTTGATTTAGGTACCAGAAAGTATTCTAAACCCTCTTTATTTTAATTTATTTTATTTTATTTATTAGCGTTATAAACAGTCTTTATAAATTCGTAGATGACAGTGATAATAGTATGTTTGTCATTGACCAATAAAATAACGACAAATTGAAATTTAGAACCTAAATACAAAAATACACACAAAGAAAGAAAATGTAGTAAAAAAAAGAAAAATACAGAAATCAATGAAATATTACATTTTTAGTTAAACATGTGGCATTCAATCGAGTGTTATTTTTTTATGAATGCTGTGAATTTAGCAAGATTCGTGTTAAACACATTGATATTTGGACATAATCTGTTAAATGTGCTACAGCTTTTTCTCTAAATACATTTTCAAGGTAATTTGTAAAATGTGTCCGGAGATCGAGTAACTCTTAATGGACATCTGAAATGAATATTTTGTAGTAAGTACGGGCTATCAATGAAGTTATGAATAATCTTATAGTGCATTAATAGGTCTCTGATATCTCGGCGTCGATCAAGAGATTTAAGGTTTATGGGGACATAACTTTCATCATTTCGCACGCGATAAGAGACAAATTTCATAAACTTTTTCTATATTTGCTTTATGTTTATATGTAGAACAATGAGGGTTCAAAACTGTAGAAGCATACTCCAGGTGGCTTCTGACATAGGATATGTAGAGAGTCTTAAATGTTTGTGGATTTTTGAAAACTGAACTTTCTCTAGGAATAAATTCTAACATTTTCAAAGCCTTCGACGTGATACGCTCGACGTGAGATTGAAAAAGAAGCTTACTATCTAATAGAACTCCAATATCTCTTATTGCAATTACTTAAAATTAAAAATATTGTTCTTAATAATGTAGAGATAAAATATTGTGTGTTTCTTTTGAGAATAAGATACGACAGAGGTTCCCAAAGTAGGT
Source organism: Limnephilus marmoratus (assembly GCA_917880885.1). Classification (NCBI taxonomy): domain Eukaryota; kingdom Metazoa; phylum Arthropoda; class Insecta; order Trichoptera; family Limnephilidae; genus Limnephilus; species Limnephilus marmoratus. The sequence goes on along the minus strand of OU862924.1, from coordinate 23,095,717 downwards.
GCCGCAAGGCGCCCCTGATGTCTGTACTAAAAATCAAAATTAACATGAACACGGAACATGGAAAATGGGTGGTGGCGTGGGTACGGATTGGGTGGGAGGCACAGGAGAGGTGATGCGGGAGTGGCGCCGCGCTGGCAGCGTCCGCATCGAGTCAGTACTGAATATTCTAGTGTTCGGAGAAGTCACGTTAATTAAGCTTGTAGAGAAGATATATCATCATTCAGGAAAAAAACTACAACTGTGGAAGAGAAAAATGAGTGATAATGGAGGCAAAGATTGCTTCCCAATATTGCAACAGTTCATGGCCCGTAGTGGAGTTAAGGTTTTACGTAACTTGCTGACCCTTTTCACAGAGCACCTAACACAGTTAACTGACTGGTTTGCAAAGTACTTCGCAAAAGACCAAGGGAAGAAGTTTATATGGATCCAAAATCCATTCCTTCATATTTGTGCAAAGCTGGATTTTCAGCGGTTGCTGTTATAAAGAGCAAATATCGTTCGAAAATAAACGTGGAAAAAGAAATGAGTGTAGCTGTATCAAACCTTATTCCCCAATTCGAAAAATTCTGCAGTGAGCAGCAGGCTCACCCACCGCGGTAAACCATACCCCAAGAGTATGTGGAAGGTTTTTGGTTAATATAATTATATTTGCATTTTATTTGTATTTTCACCTACGTTTTCCTACCAATAAACTGTTCATTTTAAATACGAGTTGTATTAGTTTCTTATAGTTGCACAATAAGAAATATGTATATATACGAGTATATATCTGTGTATATAATATATCAATATGAAATATAGCTACCACAGATATAATATGACTTTGCCGTGAGAAAATTCAAATTTTCCAAGTGTACCACGACTTGGAAAAGTTTTGGAACCCCTGAGATACGACACTACATTTATCTGTATTCAAAAGAAGGCAATTTTCCAGACAATATACATTAACCAAGGAGTCCAGGTCATTCTGGAGCTTTGGACTCTAGGCAAACCACCTCAGACTAAATGATTTTAACAATATTTTGTCATCCGCATATAGGTACAGTTGAGAGTTACGGGTGGTTTTGTTAACGTCATTAAAAAAATATTAAATTAGAGGGGGCCATGGTGAGAACCTTGGGGTACTCCTGAGATTACGGAGACGAAACTAGAGCAGAATCCTTGCATTTTGCGTACGATTATCGAGATAAGAGGCTAACTAACGAAGGAGGTCACCATGTATACCCATTGCTTCGACTTTTTCAATTAAGATGCTGTGTGGGATTTTATCAAAGGCTTTGGAGTGGTCGTATAGACTACATCGATTTGATATCCGTTATCCATAGCAACAAGGACTGTCTGAACAAACTCACAAAGATTTTTTAGCGACAAAACCGTGTTGATTCGAAATTATGTGTGGTCGTATACTAGGAAAAATGATATAAAAAAACTATTTTTTCAAAAAGTTTACCCATTACATTTAACTTCGAGATTGGTCTGTCATTTTCAATATTATGCTTATCTCCTTTATAAATACAGGCACAATATATGAACTTTTCCATTCCTGCGGAAAAATTGAAGAAGATAATGACGCTTTGAATGCAAAATGAAAGCCTTACCGGATAACATAGAACACTAGCGCAATTCTTTAAGAATACAGGGTGTGTACCATCAGGCCCATACAACCAACACCAACACCCCAACTGGTTCGCTTCGTTAATGATTTAGCACGGGTGCCCGGGTTCATGGGGTGAGGTTTGCATAGGTCTTGGCGGCGGATCGGGAGAGACTGGTTGAGGGAAACCTTTTTAACTCTCAAGCCGGACTCTCATCTCATTGCCTTGTACCTACTGTAGTGGGGCAGGGATTCATACTTCCATCACTCCTGGACACATTGACCCCCAGATTCCTACCTTTTTCATTACCACAACTTCATCTCCTTACTTTCCCAAAATATAACCTCGCCACAGCATTCCCAAAGACTTTAAAAATTAATAAAAAGGAAAATTTAAATAAAAATTATAACTAAAATAAATTTAAATAAGAAAATATATATATATTAGGTCCTTACATTTGAAATTGGCGTTTTGTATTGGAAGAACATAAAGTCGATTTTTTTTAAATTATAATATATTTATTTAATCAAAGTATGAACCATTGCTATCTATGCACTTTTGCCATCTCAAAGGTAGTTCATCGATCCCTTTACTAAAAAAACCATTCGGACGGGAATCAATAAAATCTTTGAAGGCGGTTTTGACTGCCTCATCGGAGTTGAATTTTTCCCTTGCAAGAAGTTATCCAAATTTCAAAAAAAATGGTAATCTGTTGGGGCAAGGTCCGGAGAGTACGGTGGATGTCGTTGTTTGCCGTCTGTTGTTCAGTGTGTGGTCTAGCGTTCTAACGCGCGTTTGTTGGTTTGCTTCACTCAATTCGTAAGGTACCCACCCACCTTTCAAGCTTTTTCACCTTCCCAATTTGCTTCAAGTGGATTACAACAATTTTATCACTAACACCGCAGCCTGCAGCTAACTCGGACGTGGTTTGCAATGGATCCGCTTTCACAATAGCCTTCAATTCTTCATTATCAACTTTGGTCTCCGGCCGTCCACAGGGCTTGTTCTGCAGGTCGAAATTTCCAGAACGAAAACGTTGGATCCAGAAACGCACTGTGTTTTCTTTTGCGGCACCGTCGCCATACACATCATTAATTCTTCGAGCCGTTTCTGCAGCACTGGTGCCACAGTGGAACTCGTACTCGTAAATAACGCGATATTTCAAGTTTTCCATTTTGTAAATGGAAAACTTGAAAGGACCTAATATTTATACATTGCATATTTGGAAAAGTGGAACCTCAAAACCAGAATACTGAATCAGAAGTTCAACTTTTACTCCACGTTTATAGGTAAGGTAGACTAAGTAAAGTACGAGTATTATTTACCGACGAAAATTATTTATCTTTGTCCATCGTTCCAATACGAACCGTAATATAATATTTGCGTGCGTATTGTGAATTTAGAAATATTCCACGAACCCGAACAGCACCTACCCGGTAATAGTTGAGCACAGTCGGGTACAGCAGTATGCGGTCTGGTGTTGGTTACCTTTGTAGTGGATAGGCACTAGAGTGGATGCGGTGCTCCATCCCTCAACTCATTATCGCCTATTATTTGTCTCATGGCTGAGGCACGAACCAGCCAACCCCCCCGCCGTGTTGTCCCCATCTCCCATCTCCTCGTCCTCCCGCTGCTATCTGGGTAGGTACTCCTGCCATCGCCCCCCTCTCCCGGCGTATCATCAGCCCCTCAACACTGTCTTACCCACACATCCCGTTTTAGAGTGAGAACCACAGGGTGGTGGGAAATACATGCAACCACTAAGTGAAAAATATTACAAAGTACAAAAAAATAATTTTAACCCTTCAAAATTGGGGCCTGTTTTGTGAGTAGGTAAAAACATTTCCGCTTTTCAAGAAAATCCAAATAAATGGAATATTTGTGAACGTATCCGAAAACAAAAAACTGTTTTCAAAAGGTGAAGAAGTCCACTTTCATATTTTATTATTATAAATAACGAAATAACCATGTAATTTTTTAAATGTAAAAAAATGTTAACATTACGTTACATAGATTTTATTAGACAAATGAATTATAATAATAATAATAATAATATAATAATAATAATGTTTATTCCAGGATGTGGGGAGGATAGTGCAATCCCACACGTCCCATAAAGTTGTACATATTTACACAACAGATAAAGTAAAAAAAGTAAATAGAACAAACAAATTTAAAAGACATAAGCGATAATAGAAATAAAATAAATAATTAATTATAATGTAGGACGTGGTCTGGAGTGAGCTCGGGCCCAGCGCTCGCTCAGGAGTGGCGCTTGGTGCTGGAAGGCTGCGATCACCACTGTGTTATCGGAAGCCATTAGCCGCATCCTGGCTCCAGTGACCCGGTGTCTCATCAGACCGGCGAATCCGTGTAGTCCTAGCTCCGTAAACATTGAAGATGCGCTGCTGTATCTTCTGTATCCAAATATAATTCTGCAAGCATCATTATATTGGATCCGGAGTCGTTCTATTGAGCTGGTACGGTAGTGACACCATGTTTCACATGTATTATAAACGTTATTTTGTCGTCTCATCTTTTTGTCGTTTCACGTAAAAATAATTCTTAAAAAATTCACAAAGTTTCATAATTTTTTTTCAAATTGCGATCGGAAATTTTGGTTTCATAAAGGTGCACATAAAGGTGCACATTTTAGTTTTTTGGGGTTATCTTTTAGATTTTAATATAAAGCGTGTTATTTTCTCTTTCCAATATCGTTTAGATCAGTGGTTATTAACCTGGGTTTGATCGAATCCCATGGGTTAGGTGAGTCAATCTCGCGTGTACGGCGGAGGTCTAGACACACCCCCGACTCATATGATTCGGTGAATGAGACTACTAGGTGAGAAGGGTTCGGTGAATGCGCATATGAATCGGGTGGGGGTCAGTACCTCCAACAAGGTTAAGAACCACTGGTTTAGATCTTCTCACTTTGATTAAGGGAGACTCAGCAATATCTATGAGACCTATGTGAGCTGGGACAAATATGGTATCCTGTGATACAAGTTGTGGTTCAAATTGGTTTTGAAAATTGTTTGTAAAACTGGACCGCAGCTTCCCTTACCCCGTAGTAAAGAGATCTCCTACGATAGATTACAATACAACACTACACAAGCAAGAATGATTCTACTATGCCTACTGCAGTAACCGATTCCGGAAAATCTCTTCAGGTATAGATAGATAGGTATGTGGTATACAGGTTTATATTATGTGAAATTTTAAAAATCCGATAAGATTTGTGTTTATTGTTTATTTGTTTTGTGATTATTTGTTTTGTGTTTATTTTATGTTTGTGTCTATTGTGTTAATTGTATATTATGAAATATTTTATTTATATTTATTGTGTTAACTTTATTTTCAAAATTTATAGATTTGCTTTGCGAATTGTTTTGATAATGATAATAATGTAACCTATCTACTTATGTCATGTTCGTTCTCTTTTGTTTATTTTTTATCTGTTTTTCATTGTGTATTGGATGAACTAAACTCAAACCTTATTTTTTTAATCCCCATATGGGGGTGTACTGGACCTCGTCCCTCCTCCATGTTTAGTTGCATACATATGTTTTTCTTGCAGATCCATCTCAAATTTATTTGCGCCACCCCAATAATATGTGTAACTTTCCTTTGTCCCGCCTCCGATCACTCAACGCTGAATTTTTCTTTAAGTCTTCAGGTATTTTACTTTTATTATTCAACTAACTTTCTTTGAGGCTTCACTGGGTGGTTGGCTAAGGGATACGGATGCTGTGTGTGGTTTATATCAGGTTGAATGCAATTTTCATTTTTTATCGGTACAAATGATTTGAGACTTAATTGTTTATCGTATGTTCTCTATCTATGTATACAGGTGCTTCCAGGGTTTTTCACATGATGCAATGCTGCCTCATGAGCTTCTTGGACGAGTTTTATTTTGCTTTAAATATTATTTTGCTTGCATTACTAACCTAATCTGTTGTATTATGTTTTATTTTCCTGTTAAGCACTTGCATACTGCTTTCTAACAACGTATGCAGGGATACTGGAGGTCTAGATTCGTTCAAAATAAATAAATGTAGCTTCGTTTGACAAAAAAAAATTATTCTTGCGAGAGCCTTGAAGGAGTAACCATCTGTTACTTATACCAGGGCGGGTAGGTGTGGATAACCTCCACTGTGCTGTTGCAAACATCACGCAAATTTTCATTATTGAAATCTAACATAAATCTAGTTTTAACGAGTTAGTTACAGAAATTCCAAAATATTCGTAAATATTTTCTATATTTTTTTAAAGATATCTTTCGAAAACAATCTAGTAAAAAAATGTTAAATATTTGAATTTTTCGTTGCTAAAGTCATTGTCTAAACTACAAAGTTTAGGGTCATTAACCAGCCAGCGGCCGAGAATTCATATTTCGTCAAAAGATGTTCTTACGATCGTACTGGGCGGTTCCAATGAGAAAGATTAATTATTCTCCGTACCAGCTTTCACTGTGAAACTTGTTTAGGCGGCCTGGAGTGGCGCGGGACTCGGTCGCTCCGAAGTGTGCGTGTGAGGGATGCTTTCTTTGGTTTCCGCAATATTGGTTACGATCCGTGAAGTTAAAAAAATAATAATTTCAAACAATTTTTATACGACTCTCCCGTAATAATGTTGAAAAATATAATCTAATATTAATAATATAATATAATAAATAAATAATTCCACCTAAATAATGTTATTACTTATCGAATAGTATCATGGCTTTTGCCATATAACTGTCATACAAAATGACAACACCTGTTGAAAATAAAAATAACTTTTAGTGAGTGATGACGTCACACGATTCACTATACATACGGTGGTTTTCGGGGGATCTTGAAAAATTACAACTTTGACAATTATTTTAACTATTAAAACTAACTCTAAAATAATGCAGTTATTTAAGTTAGAAGGTGTTCATTAAAAAAAATTGGACTGGAGTTCCTTATTATCATATCAAGGATATGGCAGTGTACGAATTGGGAATATTTTTTTATTTAATTCTAATACTTTTTAGAATCATTGAGAGTGGTTAGATTCTCTCAGTATCGCCTTGATGAATGGCCACCATTCGGAATCGAAATATTGCTTGAAATGGCTTTAGACGGATTTGGTGACCATATGTTAGAACGCCTTCAATTGAAATTTTCAATAACTTTGACGTACCAAATGTACCTACAGCAAATATATGCCAAAAATATATTATTGAAGCTCTTCAAAAATAATGAATCCTCTACTAGACCGTGTATGCATAACACTAGATCGAATAAAAATGAAATAAAAAATACTCCAAGTTATAAAACCACATTTGGACAAAGAAACTATACATACTTTGCAACAAAACTCCATAACATCCTTCCCCAAGACATAAAACTAATAAAAAATCCTGATGAATACAAATCAAGGATAAAAATATGGCTGAAAGAGGTCAATGAAAAAACCCTAATGATGACACTAAAAACGACATAGAAGACAATTAAACTATATTTAAATAACTTTAGTCCGCCTCGGCACAGGACCCCCTAGTGAGGAGGACTAAGAAATACAATAGTTTATACTTAATTTCATCATTACATTGTATGTACAATTATTTTATAACTCAAACCTAACCTAACCTAACCAAAAAAATTCGGTGGAGTGGAGATACATTTTGTCCTTGGGATATTATTGGGATTTTGTTTGTGTATGGTCGCTAAAATAAAATAAAAATGTGAATACCCAGGTACTTCCTCACCATCCTATTCCCCATTTCTTTCCCCTCCCCGTGATGAAATAGCCCAAAATCTTTTCATCGAAGTTTCGATGGCCCCGAGGAAAATGATGATGTGTGGAGGTATCTTTTGGGAAGAGGTGTTGGTAATCCAATAAATGGTTCCCGGGGCAGCGGTACTCACACCAGCCTCCCAAAATGAATTTGTTTCTCTTTCCCGTGTCTTCCTCGGGCGTCCCCGACTTTTTCTACCATTCACTACCGTATACCACATTTTTACCGTTAAAAAACAAAATTTTATCGACTTTTATACATATACAAGGAAATTATGTTAGATTTATCAAAAAATAAAATTATATACATAGTGAAAAATGAAAGAGATCTTTCCTTTCAAACTTCAACTGGACTTCAAGCTACGTCACGTGTTCGAAAACGACCTGACGACTTTTTTTTCGAAAAATGCCCCTACGAGCTAACCTTGTTAATAGCATTTTTGGCGAACCTTGGTTCAACTGTTCAATTAAGACCAAAAAATGAATATAAACAACAAAGACCAAAATTATTTTTCTGACAACATAATTCGGTAAAAAACCATAATTGTCCAAACTATACTTATTATCTATTAAAAGTTACACATCTCGTCGAAAATGCAATGGCTTTAAAACTCTGCGTTCTTCTTTCGAAACACCCCCACGTGCTCATGAGTTGCCATTGTGTCGTGTGCGCTTTGTGATCTAAAAAATAAAAGCGTGTAAGTACTTGCCCAGCTGGGACGTACCGACCCCGGCTGGGAAAGTACTAAGTACCTACCTACGAGAATCCCACTCCCCAAACAAGAAGAAGGGGTACTTTCATGGCGGTATATACGTGTGAGGATCACGTGGACTGCGATATGGTTGCCAATAGCCATAATAAAGAACTCCAGTGAAAAATATTATGGCTTTAAAAAATATATTCATATAGATCAATAAACGCTGATTCTGAATATATAAGTTTTATTTAATAATATTAAACGCAGAGTTTTTAAAAAATATTAAAAAGTGTATTTTTAATCGGGTCGTAAAAACATGCCGTCAAGTTGACATTATTGAAATGTTTAGTGGTGACGTCACTGTTCGTCGTATCGTGACGTCACCGTAAATTCATTGTATGGGAATGTAGGTATGACACAAGTCGTCGTATCAATTTATTCATTTATTTACATATCTACCGTTTATAGAGATTTACTTGTTGTTTTTATTGAAACATTATTTAGGCCTAAACAATGTTTCAAAAATAAAGGCATCTCTTATTAGTTTATCTCTATTATTGAAAATATTCAAAAACTACTGCACAAAAAAAAATAGTAATGCTACTTCTAGGGAGAATACTTCGAACAACGAAATTCAAAATGGCGGCAGTTGATCAGCTGATTGGCCGATCCCATAGTAACTTTTCAGGAGAGATGACGTCACACGATTCACCATTCATACGATGGTTTTCGGGGGATCTTGAAAAATTAAAACTTTGACAATTATTTTAACTATGAAAACTAACTCCATAAAAAATGCAGTTATTTAAATTAGAAAGTCATTATTCATTAAAAAAAATAAAATCGGACTGGAGTTCTCTATTTGTAGAAAACATTTTTTTAATAGGGACCTATTTTTAAACGACTTAAAAAAGGAGGAGGTTCTCAATTCGACTGTATTTTTTTTTATGTTTGTTACCTCAGAACTTTTGACTGGGTGAACTGATATTGATGATTCTTTTTTTATTTGAAAGCTGATGCTTCCCGTCTAGTTCCATTTTAATTTGGTCCAGTTCTGATAATGGCATCCATGAGAAAACCACATAAGTCTTAAATTTGCATTAAGTATGTGCGCGACAAATGGACGAATAACTCAATATTACGCCAACCGATTTCAATGATTCTTTTTTTATTGGAAAGGATGTACTTCAAGGGTAATTTTATGAGAGTTTGGTTAGGTTTTGATTATCGGATCCATGACAAATTAACGAAACTCGGCCGAATCTCTTAATTTGGTCCTAACGCCGCTATGGTCAAATTATGTCTGTCTCATATGAGCAGCACGTTTAGTAGGTACCTAGGTTTACCCATATTTAGACAAATTAGTTAGTGTACTTCAGATTCACTAAAAATCAAAAAATAAACAAAAAATTTAACAAAACAAAAAAACGACTTCAAAAAATGCATTAAAAAGAAAAAAAATTATTTCGTATTCTTCTACTACTTCATAATCAACTTACTTTTTCTAATCATCAATATGTAGATACGATTGTTATTTTTGGAGTCGGTGTCAGCAAAGATACCCGGCCCGGCGTGTTCAAAAGTACTTGACAGCTCCCCGCGTCGCCGCGGCCCCGCTCTCGCCTCTCGCCTCGTCAAGTCGCTTGTGCGACACAAGCACATTACACCTATAACTATGTATGTAGTTACAAACCTACATTGACTGACACCGACTCCAAAAGTAACAATCGTATCTACATATTGATGATTAGAAAAAGTAAGCTGATTATGAAGTTGTAGAAGAATACGAAATAATTTATTTTTTTTAATGCATTTTTTGAAGTCGTTTTTTTGTTTTGATATTTAATGAAAAAAGATGGCCGCCGCATGCCTCAAAAGATGCGTGCGCAGGTCAAGCAAAAACAATGCAACCAACATAATAATGTGATCATGTTATTGGTAAAGGTGTAAAAATGCCGTTCACCGCGCAAGCAGCAGATATGCCGTTGAACGATCGTTAAGGCATTTTGTTATTACTAAGCTGTAAAAGTTTTTCCCGCATTGTAATTGATTTGGTAGAGTTTATGAGTATTCTGAGTTTTGTTCCAGATACAGAATTCACTTTTACGTATAACTACTATATTACGTGTGCTCAACTCAAATTTTGGTTTTGAAATGTCGTTAAATCCATATATTCATAAATATCTGTAAATATCCACAAACGCCCATAAACATTCATTTTTTAATATTCAAATATCCTTTTTCACATTAGCTCCACAGAGGAGGCCTTGAAGAAAATAATTTCCCTCGGGGCCTATGTCATCTTAGGTGATGTGTGGAGGGTTTTTTAAGAAAAAGGAAGAAGAGGAAGTTCAGGAAATAGGTATGAGGGGTGGGTAGGAATCTGGGGATCAGTGTGGCCAGGAGTGATGGACGTATGAATTCATCCCTTCAACTGCGGTGCAAGGCGATAGGTAGTGGGATTCTGGCTGGAGATGTCAAAAGACTTCCTCAACAAGTCTCTCTCGACCAGGTTACTTAGCATGGTCGATTGATATAGGTTTTATCGAATACGTCGGTAACTTGTCATCGCTCCCGAGCACAACTGCAAGCCGCTAACGAACAAATTACAGTTCACGTCAAATAAATTATGAACCCTTAGTCATTGTGAACTGTTTTTTGTTCGTTAGCGGCCTGCAGTTGTGCTCGGAAGCGATGACAAGTTACCGACATTTTTGATAAAACCTATATCGATCGACTATGCTAGATACCCAGGTCCACCTCGCAGCAGGTGGGTAGACACATTGGTCACCAAAATCTTGTCAAACCTCACCCCATGAACCCGGGCACCCCTTCTAAGTCAACAAACGTGGCGAATCACATGAACTGACCTATGGCAGAGGTGTGGGTTATCCAACAAATAGTTTCCGGGCCGCGGCGGTACCCATACCCGCCTCCCAAATTGAAAATTGCCTCCCCGCCTGATAGTGGTCGGATAAAGGCTCTGCAACCGGGCTCGAAAAGAAGAAGATGGAGAGATACGAAATTACGAATGTTAGAGGAGAGCGCTAACATTTACAGTGACAAAATCGATGCGAAAATTGCGAAAATGTTTAATAAAACGCGACTCGTTTAAAATAGAGCAAAAATCTCGCGGGCATTATCTTAAATAGCATTTAAAGAAACACTGTGAATTTTTTCATACATATAACTTGTAAAATAACTGAAACAAACGTGTTTATCATAATTTTGGAGCATACTTTGCGATTTTTTTCTATCGAGGGAATTTTATATAATTTGCGTTTCGGCGCGGGCAATGTCTAGATATTGTCTTCAAGAATAACATATATTTATTTAAGAGCTTTAAAACTTACCGTGTTTAAGGGAAATATGTAATATAGTAATAAATCGGTAGATATTTGGGTTGCGCTTGCATATTTAATGCTTGTTCCAAAATATAATAATAACTACGGACGGTGTAATGTCTGTATGTTATTGTATGAGTGCAAGCGAGATAGAGTGCTTGCGCGAATCTATATAAGGCGATGTATGCTAGATTCGTCCTCTTTTGCATTTGGCAGCTCTCCTAATAAATACCTACAGTAACCAGTTACATCTTTACTAGTGTACTACCTACACCAATATTCGCCCATATAATTGTTGGTCCACATATCCAATCTGGTAACTGCCATCACGAAGACAGCAGTAGTAGTGGACATTACAACTGGCGCAGCCACGGAAATTAAAGAACCTGAAGGCGAAAATTAAATGAAGTGAAGATTAAGGAAGAGCGCAGTGTGCGACAATAGGAAAAAATTGTTGCATGGAAGAAGACGCCACCTCATGTGTCTACAATCTAAGACGAGCATTAGAGCCTGCATCCGCAGAATATTGAGGGAGCATTTGGCGTGGGCATGTTAGCATTGCATGCAGGAAGAAGAAGACGGTGACAAGAGACAAGACAACCATCTGCGGAAGGAGCCGGAATCTGGGGCAAGGGCTCAGATTCTGTCGCTGCAGCTATTCAAGCGGGACCGGACAAAGGGCTGGATTCTGTAGCTGCAGGGAGACGGACACGGGCGATCAGCGGTCGAAAGAGACGGCTGGTGACGGAGATCCGGAAGCTGTGTGGGGAGTCACTTTGGAGCGGCGAGGTCGGTTCTGGAGCGGATTCACCCGGAAGCGCTGAGATAAGTTTTCTAATCAAAATTTGTTTCAGCTCTTATTCCCGATGGAGGCGATTTGTAAAAGTCTGGGGGCATTCTGTCATAAGACAGGAGTGTGGTCCCTGTTCAAGGAGAGACTGGACCAAGCGCTCATATTATATGATGAGAAAATTTTGTCGCCAGAACGTAAAAGAGCGTTCCTTCTGAATAATCTCACCGAAGATACCTTTTCATTGTTAAGCGATTTGTGTTTTCCAAAAAAAGTGTCGGAAACCTCATTTGAGGATTTGTGTAAACTACTAGATTCCCATTGTAAGCCCATACACAATATTTATGAATCACGGGAAATATTCTATAAATGTAAACAATCGGCTAATGAATCTATTAAAGAGTTTGCCGCGAAGCTTAAAAATATTAGTTTGTCATGTAACTTTGAAGCAAGATTAGAATCGTGTTTGAAAGATATATTTATTATTGGCGTGTTCAATGAGAAAATGAGGCACAAACTTTTTATGGAGGGCTTGAACAAATCTTTTGTAGAATGCATTAACTTGGCTTCTACGTGGGAACATGTTTTAAATATGGAAAGTACAAAGTCGAATTTAAATTCAGTTAATAACTTCGATAAATCTAGGCAGGTAAGCCGTTATAAGGATGGCAAAGTGCGTAGTAAATCACCCCGTAAGATAAATAATAATATGTCATGTTTCATTTGTGGTAAAAATAATCATGTGCAAAAAGATTGTTGGCACAACAATAAGTTACAATGTCATTTTTGTAAGAAGGTGGGGCACGCTAGCTCGACTTGTAAAAACAAATCAAGTGGTAAATACCGCTCGCATTATACGAAGCGCGCTGATAATGTGGTAAATACTGTTTCACAAGGAGATAATAACTGTGATCCATTGCTTTTAAATGTATGTGTAGATAATATTATGTTACAGGTTATGGTAGATACGGGTGCCAGTATAAATGCGTTACCATATGAAATGTTTAATAGATATTTTAGTGAAAAGAAATTAATGGTGTGTGATATTAAGTTATTCGGTTATGATAATAAATCTCTAAATGTTTTGGGTAAAATTATTTGTAACGTGGAATTTAAAAATAAATGCGTACCGACCGAATTTATAATAATCAATAATGGAAGTTCGTGTATTGTGGGTAGGAAATTTCTTAAGTGTTTTGATATTACCTTGCACGGAATTAATCTGGTAAAAAAAAGTGTTGCAGATATTAATATTCGCGAGTTGTTAAAATTAAAATACCCTAACGTGTTTTCGGATAAACCGGGTAGATTAAAAAATTACGAAGCTAATATTGAGGTTAAGTCAGATTTTAAACCAAGGTTCGTTAACCCGAGACCCATTCCGTATTGTTTGCGGGAGCTAGTGGAAAAGGAATTGCTAAAAATGGTGGACGACGACGTTATTGAGAAAGTTGAAATTAGTGAAATGGCAAGTCCAATTGTTATTGTTAAAAAAAAAGATGGTACGATTAGGATTTGTACAGATTTCAAAAACACTTTGAATCCAATGTTAGCACCTTTAAAGTTTCCGTTACCTAGAGTGGAAGATTTAATTTCTTCGTTAAATGGCGCGAAACACTTCGCAAAAATTGATTTAAAAAATGCTTTTTCCCAGATTGCTTTGAATGAAAGTTCAAAAAAACTATGTGTTATTTCAACTCACATAGGTCTATTTGCTTATAAAGTGTTACCATTTGGGCTTACGACGAGCCCGGCGATTTTTATGCAAGTCATAGCTACTATAGTCGGTGGTTTAAAAAATGTGCGTGTATTTTTAGACGATATATTATTATTTGGTAATTCGAAAGAAGAATTAAATTCGGTATGTGACGCGGTAATTAAGAAATTAAATGATCATGGTCTGACCGTAAATGACCAAAAATGTTATTTTTATGTACCGGAAATTGAATACTTAGGTTTTAAAATCTCACAGGAAGGCATAATGCCGTTAGAGAGTAAAGTAGAAGCGATTAGAAATTTGGCAGTCCCGAGGAATGTGTCAGAATTAAGAAGTTTGTTGGGAGTAATCTCGTATTATAGAATGTTTTTACGGAATATATCAGACACTCTGTCGCCACTCTATAATTTATTGAAAAAGGGAACCGTATTTGTGTGGTCAGAAGAATGTAGTGATGCTTTCAATTTTGTTAAAAAACAATTAATGTCGGAAAAAATTCTAGTTCACTTCAATCCCAGTATCCCTTTGAAACTCATCACGGACGCCGGCAATATCGGGATATCGGCAATGCTTTGTCACAAGTATGATAACGGGATAGAACGCCCAATTGCTTTTGCAAGTAGGACTTTATCGGAAACCGAATGGAAATATTCGATTTTGGATAAAGAAGCGTGCGCAATCGTATTCGGTTTAAAAAGATTCTTTCAATATTTGTATGGAAATAGGTTCATTCTGTCTTGCGACAATAAACCACTTGTACATATTCTAGATACAAATAAGCAGGTACCTATTCTAGCAGTAAACCGATTGCAACGTTATGCCCTGATCCTGCAGACGTTTGATTATACGATTGAGTATATCAAATCGGACGACAATAAAGCGGATTTTTTGTCAAGATTACCGATGCAACGGAGTAATAATAATATAGAGGAATACGAGGATAATCATTATTTCTTAGATATAATTAACGATGCCGATTTCGATAGTTTGGAAATAGAACGGTTAAATAATATTTCTGTGGAAACGGAAATAAATCCGGAAATATTTAAACGGAGTTCGGGTAAGGATTTAGTTATTTCAGAGATTGTAAATTATGTGAATACAGGGTGGCCTGAAAAAAAAAACTTAAATTCTGATTTATTAAAATTTTGGCATATTAGAGATAAGTTATCAACTCATGATGCATGTTTGTTTTATGATAGTAAACTGGTAGTACCAGTGGAGTTAAAAGAATCAGTTTTAAAATTTATTCACCGTTCGCACCTGGGTATTGTGAAATCGAAAAGTTTAGCAAGAAATTATTTTTTCTGGTTAGGTATAAATGCTGATATAGAGAAGGAGGTAAAACAGTGTACTAGGTGTGCAGTATGTTTACCTACTCCGTCCAAAGTACAATTGGCGAGTTGGCCAGTGAATAATTTAGTTTGGAATCGTATTCACATAGACCATCTAGGTCCGTTCGGTAATTTAAATTTTTTTTGTGGTGGTAGACGCTACTACAAAGTGGGTTGATTGTCAAATAGTACCAATGGTAGACTCAGTTAGTGCAATCAAAATATTAAAGAAAATGTTTTCTAACTTTGGTATACCGGAGAAAATTGTTAGTGATAATGGAACAGCTTTCACGTCAGCTTTATTTCAGGAATTTTGTCGTGAATTTAATATTGAACATATGACGTCAGCAGTTCAGCACCCAGCTTCAAATGGCTTGGCTGAAAATGCTGTCAAAACAGTTAAAAAATTTTTAAAAAAAATATTAGTGAACAACAGATTTCCAAGAGATCTGGACGATAAATTATTGTCATTTTTAATCGATATTAGGAATACACCTTCATTATGTACGGGAATTGAACCTAGTGTATTGATGTTAGGTAGAAAAATTCGTTCAATTTTTAACACGGTTGTTCCGAAAATGAATAATGACAAGTGTAGTGATTTTAAAAAAATTGATGATAAAGTGAAAAATAAAATGGTAGCGAGTCAAAACAGTCAAAAAAATATTACCGGGGAAGAAAATTTAAAAAATTCTTTGATTTGGGATCAAAAGTTTTGACCAAAGACTTTAGAAGTAAAAAGAATAATTGGATTTTGGGTACTATTATCAAAAGATTAGGGAGTAGAACCTATTTGGTTAAGATACATTCAACAGGCCAGGTTTGGAAAAGACACCACGATCAGCTTTCTGATAGAAAGGTTAGGTGGGGGGAGAATGACTATTCTGATAATGTGTTGGACTTTGGTCCACTCTCAGACGTGGACAGGACCAATACTAATTCCCCTGTTCTTTGCAGATCGCAGCCACCATGGGAAGGGAGACTGCGTTCCAGACCACAACCACGCCCACGCTATCCAAAGTGATATGAAAAAAAAAGAGTTTAAAAACAAAAAAAATAAGTTTGTATAATTACATGAGAGAAAATATATATGTTAATAAAATATAATAAAATATGTAGAAATTTAAGATTATATAAGTTAGGTTGAAATATAAATATCATGTAATTATTGTTTAAGTGTGGGGGTGTAATGTCTGTATGTTATTGTATGAGTGCAAGCGAGATAGAGTGCTTGCGCGAATCTATATAAGGCGATGTATGCTAGATTCGTCCTCTTTTGCATTTGGCAGCTCTCCTAATAAATACCTACAGTAACCAGTTACATCTTTACTAGTGTACTACCTACACCAATATTCGCCCATATAATTGTTGGTCCACATATCCAATCTGGTAACTGCCATCACGAAGACAGCAGTAGTAGTGGACATTACAGACGGCTAACCCTGGAATATAACGTTCCAAAAATATTTAACATGTTACCAAGTAATTTAAAAAATTACTATTCTACAAATAGATTGAGATATAGTCTGTCAAAAAAGAGTAGAAAATATAAAAACTTGAACTACTAAATTTGTAGACTGGCAACACCAATTTAACTGTCAAATATTTTTTTGAAGTGCAATGCACTGAATGTATAGAACACAGTAAACCACATTTTAAAAAACATTTTTTCTTCATGACATAAATTTGATTAAAAGGTGATTTATAATGCGATTTGCTTTAATTTAATTTAACATAAATTTGAATTTAACAATAGATAGAAACGAAGAATCACTAATGGTGAGTTTGGTAACACTACTTTTAGATCTGAATGAGTTAAATATATTCAGATCTAAAATTAAAGACATGATCTAAAGCCCGGGCAACGCTAGGTACTTTGTCTAGTATTAAATAAATGTGAGCAATTTCTAAACTGTGCTTTATATTTTATTACATTATAGTTATTCTTCATTATGTTAACACAAAATTGCAAAAGTATAATAATAATATACCTATATGCAATTCTAATTTTGAGATCGGCGGGTATCTATACTGCAATGAAAAAATATTTTTTTCACTATTATGCCTTTTTAATTTTTTTATAAAAATGTAGGTTACACAGCTTTACTTTAACACCATGAGTGATGTGTTTAGTATTGCCATTTGATCAACAGTGGCGCCCTCATATATTTTCTACTCTTATTTGACAAACTGTACGAGTATATGCTGAAACAATGGTTAGGTACTAAATATAGATGGCTTATATTAATTCATCTGTGTTAATTGTGACAATCTGTATGGTTATAGTAATAATATTATGTATGTATGTTTAAATTGTAATTGAAAATTAACATCCTGTTAACAAACTGCTTTATTGCGGTTTAACGGGGTTGTACCTTGAAAACCAAAAAAAAGGAAAAAAGTTGTTCATCTGTACGCTATTATAAGTGTGAGCAAGTTACTTAACAATTAATGTCCACCATCAAATAGTAGGTACTAATAAGTTAGCGTCTGTACGGTTTAAATTTAAGAACTCGACTTCGAGTACATCTCTGACGCCGCGCCTTATTCAAAATCATTTTCGCAAGTGAAGTTTGTTACAAAGCTACTGTCGGGTTGCCCGCCGCCCACAGGTACGCGTTTTGTCTGCTAGTACATATCAATAAATATCCTTAAGGCTCCGCAACCTGGCTCGAAAAGAAGAAGATGGAGAGATACGAAATTACGAATGTTAGAGGAGAACGCGAACATTTACAGTGACAAAATTGAGAAAACCTTTACAAAGTATAAAATGAAGTCGCTCCAGCTATATGCGCTTAGATCTTTTAAACTACTCAACTGATTTTCATGCGGTTTTCACCAATTGATAGAGTGG
This sequence comes from Limnephilus marmoratus, assembly GCA_917880885.1. Classification (NCBI taxonomy): domain Eukaryota; kingdom Metazoa; phylum Arthropoda; class Insecta; order Trichoptera; family Limnephilidae; genus Limnephilus; species Limnephilus marmoratus. The sequence continues at coordinate 23,077,622 of OU862924.1, read as the reverse complement.
TTCAAGAGGAAGGTTTATATGTATAATACATGCATATTATAGTAGAGAAAAGTCGAGAAATTCAAAGATTCAATTCAGGTAGCGGGCACCAGGCAGCTGGCAAGCGGGCAGTGTGAATTTGATATGTATGGAAATTAACAGATGGCGTTGGTTATAAAGGTTGGGTAAGCAACGTGTAGCCGGGTCTGCCAGCGTTTAATAAAATACGACTCGTTTAAAATAGTGCAAAAACCTCGCGGGGAGCTTCGTAAGTATCATTTAAAGAAACGTTGTGAAATTTTCACAAATATAATTTATAAGATAATAGAAACAAACTTGTTTTTAATAATTTTTGGAGCATACTTTGCGATTTTTTTCTATCGAGGGAATTCCATATAATTTGCGTTTTGGCGCGGGCAGCATCTAGACATTATCTTAAAAAATAACATATATTTTTTTAAAAACTTCAAATGTTTAAGGGAGATATGTAAGAAATCGGCAGAAATTCGGGTTGCGGGCCCTTAAATATCTATATAAATCTATTAGGTAATATCCCTAAATATCATTAGATGTCTGGTCAGTGGTTGAGTGAGCATAGCGCTTAGGTCCCACCCGAGCGTCGCGTGTTCGATTCCTCGGATGGCTAAGTCCTCTATCACAACACAAGCAACATTTTCGACTTTCTGTGGTGGTAGTAGGAGATTTTCAAACATTGTTGGGTTATTCGTAACTCGGGAATGTTTGTCTTTCTTTTTTAAAAAAATATATATATATATATTCTTGCTGTATTATGAATGTTAGGTACCTATACCCTTTTATAAGTACGAGTTCAGTTTTTTTATACTAAATCTTTATTATTTCCATCAGGATCAAATTTAAAAAAATGTGAGGTTTCAATATCTTTAGATTTTGAAGCAAGACCATACTATAACAAAACATATTCCTAAAAAAGTAGGAGGGATAATTTTAGTCTGCGATTCTAGATTTTGGAAGCAGACTAGATGACCCGCTATCGGAATTTATTCTTCTGAAAGCCTCGATGTTTTCCAAGTTCTTGGAACGGATTTAGTGTTTGTGACCTTTGATTTCCAGATATAAATGGTTTACCAAGTTTTCCAACCAAACCTGTGTTGCCGTACTGGCCTAAATAATTCTATAAAATCTATTCAACGAGGCATGAAAGAACAGATGTAATATGAATGGATTACCTAAACCTTTGGACTTTCCAACGAACGTATCCGGGCGCCTTTTTATTTCAGTTTTTCGGTGGCTGGTCATTAGCAAATGTGTAAATATACAGGGTATCCGGGGGTAAGGTGCATGAACTTCGGGAGGTGATTCTACACGATATTATAAGTCGAAAAGAAAAATAACTTTTTTTGAAATTCCAACTTTTAGGGGTAGTTTTGTGGTAAAAGGATAAAATTAGATCAGCGTGTGCGGCCAGATTTATTATTTTCCGCCGTTACGATACGGGCCAATCACAACCATGCAATGTTGCCACAATCGTGCCCGGCAGGCTCTCAGCAAGTGAGATCATACCTCACACTAAGGATTTTTAGTAGGTACCTACGTCTTTTTGTGTGGGAAAAAAATGTTGGAATTTCATAAAAAGTTGTTAACCTTTTTTACTCCTACCATCGTGTATAATCACCTCCCGAAGTTAATGCACTTTTCCCCCGGACACCCTGTATTGGGGAAATCCGACGTGTAAATTTATTAACTATTTCTATACTCGTACATACAGATGATAAGTGCAAGTGTTCAAAAGATTCTTCTTCTTTCCTACTACAAGCTGTCAAATCGAAGTAACCAATAATGTGGTACCTACTGGCCTTAAGAAAGTTTGAAAAAAGAATTGCAATTGAGATAATGCATAAAAATCTTGTCTTAAACGTTAGTTTATCAATTAAAAAATAATAATTAATATTTGACAAGCTAAAGTATTTCCCCAAAAAATGTAGACATAATTTGTCTCGACGCCCCCTAACTAGAGATTTAGCACTAACAATGCTTCTCTCACAAAAATAAAGTTGGTTGTTTTCAGGTGGAAAAAAATGTAATAAACAGTCATTGTTGAATGAAACACTAGTATATATTGAATTATTTGGCGGGTATTAGATAAACCGCCATAGCTCAGTGGTCAGAGCATCTGACCGGCAATCAGAAGGACACGGGTTCAAGTCCCGTTGGCGGCAAGTATCTTTTCTCGGAAGATTTTTTCAATGTAGATGAGTGTTTCAAGCAGATAATTATTGCTTATAATAATTATTACCCTTTGTGCTTTGCATAAAAATCTTATCTTAAACGTTAGTTTATCAATTAAAAAATTATTATTATTAAATAAGAGATTATTTTTTTGGACGCGAGGTCTACTAATACTTATTACTTTGGGGCAATCCGACGCGACGCGACGTATGCAAATCTCAGATCGATTGAAATGTCAAGTCCCCAATAACATTAATGAGATTGTTGGTTTTTATTTGGACATATTTTTAGATGTTGCTAGTCGGTGTTCTCCTTTTGCGGTTATTATATTATTTTAACTTCAATTTTAGGCAATAATAAATTGACACGCAAGGCTAGACCTTTAAAGTTTTCTAGTAGACGCTTACGAATTTTGAATTTTTTCCTTGTAGAGAGCTGTTGACCGGCACGCGCGAACGTACTATGAAAGGCGGCAAATAGGGCCGACCTTTGGCAAGCATAATTGGAGCAGTCCGCTCCAGGCGCCGACTTGTCAGGACACCAAGGAGCCAAAGAGCCGAGGCACTAATAATACCTAATACAGCGCACTTGAGGTTTTTATTAGAGCCAGACGCCGTTCGATTCAAGGACGGCCTTGGCGGTAAACGACGCAAATATGATATCTCTAGTTGAAACAGGCCATGTTAAAGGTTAAAAATAAAAATTGGTCAGCGTACAAACCATTTAACCAAAAAAACTATCAAATGTCGTCCAAAACTGAAAATGGTTTCACCAGTCCTGTGTGGGAAGTGACTAATCATTATTTCTCGCCTCCAAATTGATAAATAATCAATTTATTTATATCACAATGTAACTCCATTACCTTAAAAAAATATTCATAATTTGGGTTTTAAGCTGATCACCAATACCATTATGAGGAACAAAATAATACAAGATATCAAATTGTTTGTTGAAAGATTTTCATTATTTTTTTCTCTTTGTCGTCTAGGTTCTAGGTAATATTACTTTTTGTATGAATATTGGATAATTATGTTTATAAATGTTTTTTTAATGATTATCAATTATCACAAAACACATCAACGCACCCAAGTATCACGTTATGTAATGGCAAGGAAAATGGAAGAACTTTTTAAAATTTTGTAAGTTATACCTACATATATTTACTATTGATTTTGTAAGTGATGTAAATTTTATCGAGACTCATCGTTTGGTTTTATAAACAAGATTTTCGACAAAACTTGTAAAATAATTATCCTAAAAATATATACACCTAAAACGCTAACGCACCTTTGCGTTAACGCATTATAATTTATTGATAAATCGACACGTTTCAGGGACTAGGTTCTCTTCATGAGCCTACGATGTGTATGTACTAACATAAAATTATCCTCGTCTGAAACGATTTATCATTTTGGGACAAATGTACGTTCTCACGAAGAAGCCTCCATAGTTGAATAGCTCTGCCATTGGATGCACCGAATTGAATACCGGAATAGGTAAATCACGTAAATGTTTAAGTCGAGATATTTCAGGATCAGCGGCAGTCTAGAGATGAGTAGGTTCTGAGTTTGCCGGAGGCCTCCGAAGAGTGCTTCCTTTTAAAAGAACTCGAGTTCTGGGAGTGGTTCCAGGTTCCGAGTTTATGGGTACTTACTGGATACAGGATGCGCGGTTCCGGCTCCAAACTCGGATCTGGACCCAGACGAGGATCGCCAACCGGAGCCGCACATGGACTCGGACCTATGCACCTATTATTTTTCAATGTATATCAACAAAATATAGCTACGTGCATTATATTCCGAAGAGTTAACTCATTTAAATTAATCAAATATTAACTGACACCGATTTTTTTTTCATCACTCAAATAATTTGTTGCTAGTATTGAATTCTAAGCTCGCGTCAGCCGATATTATTATTGAACTAATGAACTCATGGGTACCGAAGAGAAACCCACAATCCCATATAACTCCAATATCATCATTACATAGTATAAAATGAAGTCGCTCAAAATGTATGTGCGCAAAGATCTTTTAAACCACGCAACGTATTTTCATGCGATTTTCACCAATAGATAGAGTGATTCAAGAGGAAGGTTTATATGTATAATACATGCTTATTATAATGGAGAAAAGCCGGGAAATTCAAATATTCAATTCAGACAGCGGGCAGCGGGTAGCTGGCAAGCGGGTGGTGTGGATTTTATAAAGGTTAGGTAATTGCTTTGTGTTTCGTTAGCCACAGCAACGTGTGGCCGGGTATGCTAGTACTAAAATAAACAAAACTTTCACCTACCTTTAAAGTCCGTCAACAGATAAGCGCTATGTAAGCAAAGCCTTACGTGTCATCGAGAATTCGAGTGATGCGATGCGGGTGGACGCGGGTGCCGGGAAGTGACACTGCTGGGCGCTGGGTAGAAGTCTTCGGTCCGAGTCCGGGTCCGAGTTTTCTGGGAGTGAAAAGGGAGTAGGAGTGGGATCCGCTTCCCCCAAAGGACTCGGGTTCAAGAACTCATCTCGACTTAACTTACACACCGCTAAGCGGCACCTCCCATACATAGTTCATCTAAAATCGACAAACTTTCTGCTTTGTCCATCCATGCCACTGAGAGATTCCATAAATTACTAACTGTTAAAGATGTCAGTAAGAACCAAATTATTCAAATTATTAAATTATATATTGCCGGAAGAGATAAATCGATAGAATTGTGGTTTGGGCGTATCCGTGTACCTTTACTTACTTACATAATATGCATATTATAAATAAACATGTAGAATCTTACCTTTTGGCCACAATCGCCCAGTACCGGATTATCCCTAAGGCAGAGTAGGCAACTGCCTAGGGGCCCCGCATCGGCTAGGGGCCCCGCGTCCCGAAAAAAAGTGACTTGCTTCAATTAGTGAGCAACGAAGTTTCGGAAAAAGTCAGCTTTCAAGATGTTTTAATTTTTTTTATTAGTAACTTTTACAGGTTAATAACATGAGGTGCACGAATTAAAGAAAACGACAAATTATATTAATTAGGTTATACCCCAATAAATAACTAATGTTCACATCATGCATAAATAATAAATAAAAAGTCTATAATTAAAACAAATATATAAACATAGTTGTATTTTACTTTGCTTTCCTTCTATTTGTTACAACTTTACTTAGTATCTGAAGTGATTGAAGGTGCCGTGTGTGGTTTATATTGGCATTTGTTATGTTTTATTTTTTGCTTTTATTTCTAATTAAATGTTTAAAGTATAAATGTTGTATAAGCTTTAGTATGCACTACCTATCTGCTTTCTAAAATTCTTTGGGAAAGGTTGTCTGGAAAAGATCACTTTAGTGACAAGACTGCTCATTGTAATGTTTTTTTTAATAATAATAATATATTTTTATTTCTATGTATGTGTCCTTTTATGTGAAATAAATGGTTATTGTATTGTATTCGTTCTTTTATTGAATGGGGTGATTGCACACCTTTCGTAATGTAGTAAAATAACAGATTAATTATGAATAAAATTACGTTTTGGTAGAAAAAAACAATTTTGGAAGTTGGAAAAGGGTAAAGTGCAGTGGCGGACTAAGCCCGTCAGAAGCCCGAGGCGCGTATTTACAACGCGACTGAAACGCGGTAGGGATTGTAATGCATAAATCACCTTACAAACACTACCTCGTTTCAGTCGCCTTACGCACTTCGTTGCTCTATCTGTTTCTGTAAGGTTGACGACCGTAATTATAGAGGGGTTAGCAGTGAAGATGGACCGCATTTTTTTTATAAGTACTAAAAAAAAATTTACTTTGAAAATGTATTTTTTAAGTAAAAAAAAACCGCTTTATTCTCTGCTAACCCTTCTATAATTACGGTCGTTACCCTCACAGAAATAATTTAAAAAAGTTTTAAATCCTTACCCCCCCCCCCCCCCTTTAAATCCTTATGAAGGATTTGATCAAGGGAACAAGGAGGAGTTTGGAGGCCCCTTCAACCTCCCCCCCCCCCCTCCTGGTCCGCCATTGGTAAGGGGCCCCGAGACGTGGATTGCCTAGGGGCCCCGACTTGGTTTTCCGGCCCTGCAATCACCGTCCACTAAGAAATCCCGAAACTTTCCATATTCCCTTCCAAAAGAATCATTTAACCTTCTCCCAACCTCTTGGGCGAATGTGTCGACTATAATATTATAAATTATAACGGACAAGATTCCGGATATTTAGTGATAGTCCCGTGTATACCCATATATCAATGGATAGCCCAGATAATTTTACAAAATTTATTGAATCTCTTCTTTTAATTAGACTTCACTTGACTCAAACTTTTTGTTTTTGTTTTGATGTTGTTTTACACACTTACGTTTACACTCGTCGTTATTGTATTTTTGTTGTATTATGCGTATTGTTGTACCTACTTCATGGACGGTTGGTATTCATTATTTGTTATTACTCTGTATTTTTGTTAACCCCTGTGTGTTGTGTAAATTGATAAAGTAAAATAAATAGTAAAGTTGAATATTGATTGCTTATTTCTCGGGGAGAAATTCAATTTAATTGGCTAGTCTGGGGCGTAAGAGTGGAAAGGTCTGGTGTAAATTGGCGCCATCAGTTTTCTTTCAAATCGGTATCGATTATACTTATAGGAATTATCTGTAATGGCGGGAAAATGTTGCTTGTCTCGTCTTATCTCGTCTTGAATCGAACACGCAACGCCTGGATGGGATCCAAACGCGATGCCAACTCAGCCAGACAGTGACGGTCTGTGACTTTTCGGTGAGCCGGATTGGTAAGACTGAAAAACACGATATTATTCACATTATTGATGCTGTAGCTGAAAATATATTTTTTTCAATTTCAATTGCGAAGATTTTTTTAAATTGACTTGAAAAATCAAAATACAAAATCAAACGTCACGGACCGCCACTGATATTCTTCCACTAAATTCTTAGGATTTATAAACGATTAAAGTTTATACAATAAAAAAAATCGAGTGCAGTTTACACGCGGTAGAAGCGAAACTTTACCAATACAATCTCAACCAATACTTGAAAAGTGAGGTCATAATCAAAGCGGTCAATGAGTGCAGTTGATGCATCACAGATTCAGTAATCGTCATTTCCGTTTCATCCGAAATCCAAATCATAGCGGGGCTACAGTTTCACTTCAAAAATTTCACTGTTGTCGCTAATATTACGTACATTTATTACGTAAAAAATGCGTTTACTTGCAATGAAAACAGACGTTTTAAACAAAAATATTAAGTGCCTACCCAACGCTAACAGAATCTAGCCAAAATAGCCATATTTATCATCAGCCCTCGGTAAAACAAGGGGTCTTAAAAACCACCCAACAATAATGTTACAATAGTTCTTTTGTTAGTTTCCGTAAGGGTGTGTTTGTTCCTTAATTACACCATGTAGTTCTAAGTTCTAAGTTCCAAGTAGAGTGTATAATTAAATCTAACCTACGGTAAATGCTTTTCATAATGTCATGAGAGTGCATTGTGTATTACATGTCAATTTGGGAGGCGGGAATGGGTACCGCCGCCCCGGGAACCTTTATTGGATAACCAACACCTCTGCCATAGGTCACCCCAAGTGGTTCGCTACGTTTGGTGATTTAGCAGGGGTGCCCGGGTTCATGGGGTGAGGTTTGTCTAGGTCTTGGAGGCGGATGACCAGGACATACTGAACCCCAGATTCCTACCCACCCCTTAAACCCTTTTCCTTCCCAGAACTCTCCTCTCCTTCCATTCCTTAAAAAAACCCTCCACACAGAATCCCCAAAGATGACATAGGCCCTGGGGGAATTCATGTTCCTCAAGGCCTCCTGTGTGCAGCTCATGTAAAAAAAAAAATCTGAGTGCAAGAAAATGCTCATTGTCTATTTATATGAAGACTAGCTGAAATCCCCGACATTGCCCGGGCTTTAGTGGATTTTTTCTAAGTCTAATATAGACAGTTTTTTGTTTTGACCTCTTGTTTTGAAGGCCAAGTTTGCAAAATTTCATCAATCAAAAATTTTTGACTTGTATACATGTTACTGTAAAAGCCCGAACTACGGTAAATCCTAAGATTTACCAACTCTTAATGGTGAAAGTCTATAATCTATAATCATCGTTCACCAACCTAACCTAACCTAACCTAACCTAACATGTACTAAATTCTAATGGTAAAAGCCCGAAAAAATCGTTTCTTATTTAAATATAAAATATATAATATAATAAATATAAAATAATAAATATATAAATATCGACGACCTCCGTAGTCCAGTGGGTAAGACTCTTGACTCACAATCCGGAGGTCGCGGGTTCGAACCCGGCATGCGCAAATAAATTTTATTTGATTAATTTGTGTTATTTCACAATTAATTCATTTAAAATAATATATTGTATATTTGCGGCATGTTCCAGAGTGGAAGATACTATCAGTATCGCCCTGGTGTAATACCACCATTCAGAATTGAAACGTTGCTTGAAAATGGCTTTAGCCGTGTTTGGTGACCAGATCTGAATAGCCAGGTACTTCCCAACCTTAATCTTCCCCACCTCCTTCCCCTCCCCACTACCTTCAGCCTCACAACATACCCCAATTGGGGATGCCATAGTCTCACTGGCTCCAGACGGGAGCAGTTGAGATTCTTGTGCGGTATTCACTGTAAAAAAAAAAAAAAAAAATATTATAAACGATTTTTTCGGGCTTTTATCATTAGAATTTAGTACATGTTAGGTTAGGTTAAGTTGGTGAACGATGATTATAGAACGGTTCGGACTTTTACCATTAAGAGTTGGTAAATCTTAGGATTTACCGGAAAATCTTAGGATTTACCAATATTCGGACTTTTACGGTAACATATACATATCAAATCCACGCCGCCCGCCCGCTACAGGGTCACAGACTCTCCACTATACAGGGTGTTGAGGGACGTGCTTGACTTACTTTAACCATTGATTCCTGACACTTTTTGGAGGTAAAAAATGTATGAAGTTTTGGTCTCCGGGTGACATTTTTAATTTTTTTTTTAAATTTCAACCTAAAACAAAAGAAGGTCGGTAGTTATCGGACAGTTAGGGGTGATGAGAGGTTGGTTGGTTAATCGGCTGAATGACTAGTGACGACATGTGGCAGATTTTTTTTTGTTTGATTTTGAAAAAAAAAATAAAAGACATCTAAAAAGTCCCCGGAGACCAAAATTTCATTTATATTTTACATCTCCAAATAATGTCAGTTATCACTGGTTAAAATAAGTCAAGTATGTTATTATAATAATATATGATTATGTGTGGTCGGTCTTGCTGTATGGATGTGAAACACGGACCTTGAAAGTAAATACCATGAACAGGTTAGAGGCTTTTGAAATGTGGCTTCACCGGAGAATGCTCAAGGTCCCATGGACCGACAAGATCACCAACAAATAAATTCTCATGCGGGCTAAAGCAGATAGAAAACTGCTTACATTAATAAAAATCAGGAAAATTTCATATCTGGGTAATATACTTCGAGGGGAGAAGTATCACTTGCTCCATTTAATATTGAAAGGCAAGATAGAGGGTCGCCGAGGGGCTGGTAGGAGACAAATGTCTTGGCTGCGAAATAAACGAGAGTGGACCGGCATTAGAAGTGTGGAGGAGCTATTCCGGGACGCGCAAGAAAGAGACACATTTTCAAGAGTGATCGCCAACGTCGGGGGGACCTGATAGGGTACACAAAGAAGAAGAATATGATTTCAAAAATTCCCACATACTTTGTGGGTAGGTATGTATACCCACAAACATATATATGATATTATGTCGCGCCACTGATCACAATGACGACGGAATTGCGTGATACGCGCCCTCTCTCCTGTGTTACCGTACTTCTGTAAAGGGTATCACGACCGTGCTGGCTGAACCCAACTACTCAGTTGCGAATGTGATGGATTTTTTTTTGTTATTAATTTTTTAAAAAATCGTCGAACAGCAAAATAGCATCTACATGTATTATTCCAAATATGCTTAGGAATCGCTGGTTAAAATCTTTCGGGTGCTTGCTGTACAAAAATTTCGTAATTTTGAAATCTAATTTTTGGGAAACAGTGATAATTATGATTAATTTTTAAATCCTTTAAATTGAAGAAATAATAACATTAAAATAGAAATGAAAAATACCGTGCATTCGATAATATCCGTAAGTTGACTACAATTAAATTTATCAAACTTGACAAAATATTAGGTCCTTACATATGAAATTGGCGTTTTGCCGTACTGGCAACTTTGATCTCAAATATCTTCTCTTTGGTTAGGAATTCCAAATTCAAATTTATACAGCTATTTTTTTTACATTAACTCCACACAGGAGGCCCTGAGGAAAATAACTTCCCTCAGGGCCTATGTCATCTGGGATGCTGTGTGGAGGGTCTTTTTGAGGAGAGGAAGGAATGAACATTGGTTTTGAAGAGACCCATGTTGTAGGAAGGAGGAAACACAGAGGCCGGCAAATCATTCCACAGCCGAGCTGTTGAACGAGTCGAAGAAACGACCCGTTCTTATGTGACAAATGTCAACCGTGTACAAATGTTGGGCACGCGTTTGGCGTGTTTCCCGACTATGCACCGGTGCCGAAGGGATCAATGATGCTAGTTCCTCGGAGCATCTTCCATTGTAATACCGGTAGAACAAGGATAGCATTCCCACCCGACGCCTGTGCTCTAAAGATTGCCATCCGTCTGTTAAGATGGGAGAATCTATCAAACGGACCGCCCGTTTCTGCACAGAGTGTACTCCTGTATTTGTGTTTCGAAAATTATAATTCATTTGTTTTTTCCTTAACGGTTTTTTTTTATTGCGTCACTTAGTTTACAAAATGGAAAACTTGAAATATCGCGTTATTTACGAGTACGAGTTCCACCGTGGCACCAGTGCTGCAGAAACGGCTTGAAGGATTAATGATGTGTATGGTGACGGTGCCGCAAAAGAAAACATAGTGCGTTTTTGGTTCCAACGTTTTCGTTCTGGAAATTTCGACCTGCAGAACAAGCCCCGTGGACGGCCGGAGACCAAAGTTGATAATGAAGAATTGAAGGCTATTGTGGAAGCGGATCCATCGCAAACCACGTCCGAGTTAGCTGCAGGCTGCGGTGTTAGTGATAAAACTGTTTTAATCCACTTGAAGCAAATTGGGAAGGTGAAAAAGCTTGAAAGGTGGGTACCTCACGAATTGAGTGAAGCAAATCAACAAATGCGCGTTAGAACGCTAGACCACACACTGCACAACAGACGGCTACCAAATTAGAGGAGCTTCAATTGGAATGTCTAAGACATCCACCGTACTCTCCGGACCTTGCCCCAACAGATTGCCATTTTTTTCGAAATTTTGATAACTTCTTGCAAGGGAAAAAATTCAACTCCGATGGGGCAGTCCAAACCGCCTTCAAAGATTTTATTGATTCCCGTCCGAATGGTTTTTTTTAGTAAAGGGATCGATGAACTACCTATGAGATGGCAAAAGTGCGTAGATAGCAATGGTAGATACATACTTTGATTAAATAAATATATTATATTTTAAAAAAATCGACTTTATGTTCCTCCCATACAAAACGACAATTTCATGTGTATAAGGAACTAATACTTCGATTGTAATATGTTTACATTGCTAACCGTTTAGGTACCTACCGAAATTCTAATAGCTGAAAAGTTTGCGAATCGCCGCTACAAATTGCCGTTTTTTGCCGCAAATGAAAATAATCAGGATGTTAATTACGGTTCAGACCCAAGCGGCAAGCAGGGGTTAAGCAAGAACCGCGGGGGTTACATCCTTTATCTCTTTTTAGATTAGCTTCGAACAAAGGCCTCCCTAATGCAGCGGGGAAATAGTTGCCAAGCGAAAATAATAATGCACATTATAAACTACATGTATTGTATGACTGGCTGCTGGCTGCTGGCTGGTACATAATTAGTCTCCCGTGTTTTCATTGAAAGTTGCAATTAATTTCAAGTGGGTACTTACCTCATGCCATTTGAAACTACTTATAAGTACCTACCCACCAAGAGCAATCAAGCTTTCGTAAACGAGCAAGTAGGTATTTGCGATCTTGCCGGCAATGTATTGCCGTCCATAGTTACTTTCGTATTGCGCTGCGAAAAAATGCGAATAATATAAACAATCACACTTCAATTTGGGAGACGGGTATGGGTACCGTCGCCCCTCGGACCATTCATTGAATAACCAACACCTCTGTCTTGATAGGTCATCCCAAGTGGTTCGCTACGTTATGGTGACTTAGCAGGGGTGTCTGAGTTTATCCAATCGGCGGATGCGCCAACCCACCAACTGTGTGGCGGATCGGATCCCTAAACTTTTGAAACGTCCCTAAACTTCTTTAGCACCGTTGTGATCTGAAACTCGATGAAACGAAAAAGCGTCACTAGAAAGAGAAAAACACATACTTCTATATTATTTAGCTTGCGAGAGAATGAGATAGAATACATTGTACAGTGTTTCCTATTTTCTCGGTATCCTCTTTGTGCGGTGCTTCGTAGCCCCTCCACTCCAGTTTAGTTTTATGAAGGTTTCACTTCTAGCGCGTGGGAACTGTACACATATTTTGATAGGTGAATACCTCACGAGAGACCCAGCTGCTCCCGTCTGGAGCCAGTGGCGCAAACAAAAAATTAATTTTAATATTCTAAAATAATTAAATTAGCGCTATTTATAAAAGAGTAGATTATGACTTATTTTAAGTATATATCCTTAACATGGTTATTTATGCAAGTTTATGTAGTTGTGCAGGGTAGTTTATGTTGCCATGTGTTCATGTAAGATCATGTGATTATCCAAGCCTATAAAGATACGGACGTCCATGCTAATAAGCATGCTTAAAATGAGTATGCTCTTCAACAGTGCACATTTAATTTATGGCATGCTTGTTTTAAGCATGCTCATGAACAAGCATTCTCAAAGCAAGAAAATTGAACAAACGTACTATTTAAAGAGCAGGCTCTCTGACAAAATGGAAGCTTTGCAAGAAAATATATGTAATCAAAGCAGTGTCAGTTCCCTACAGTTAACAATGGAGTCAGTTCTATCCACACAAAACTAAACAAAATAATGTTATTGCTTGCAGCGCATTTATTTAAGAAACTTTTGGCGAAAAAAAAAGAGAAAATAAAAAGGTCAATTTTGATCTGTAATTGCATTACTTGAAGAGCAAACTTAAGGCAAATAACACAGGTCTACAACAAAAATGCTGTCTGGATGTTTTCAACTGATTTCTATGTATTTAGGTGTTCTGAAAACTAGAAAAATACTCAAAAAATTCCAGAACGTCAGGTTATTTTGCAAAACGGTATACATATATATGCAGATATAGATAGTATATACAATAGTGAGCTCTGGCAATAAAAATTTCATTGCTAAACCATTCATCCGATTGCGATGAAACTTTGGGGACTTTTTTTGGGGATTGACTACTGTTGGACGCGTCAGAGAGGCCTTCCAGATGCTTCCTACAAGCGAAAATGAACAAAAAGGAGTCTCACTGGGAAAAAGAAATGTGTTTAGTACTTACTAATCAATGTATTTTAGATTAAAAAAATAAGTTTTGTTAAGCAATTATAAATAAATAAAAAAAAATTGTCTTTTATCTTTTACTAGCTGGTTCCCGGCATACGTTGCTATGCCATTTAATGAGGAAATTGTTTCTCCCTGCGTGTCCTTTCCCATTCGTCTCGTTCCCGTTCCCCTTCCTCTCCCGCGTCCCCTTCCCCTTTTGCGTTTACACTTCGTCTCCTCTACCTTTCCTCTCCCGACTCCACTCTCCCCCTTCCCTCGTCCCGCGAACCCCCCTCCCCCCGCCTACCTCCCGCATTCCATACATTCAGTCCCGGTAAATTCAGTTTTCAACCACCTATTGCAATTTTTTTATACAAATTTCATAATGCCAGAGCTCACCACTAGTTTTATACAAACCTTGTCCTGACAATAACGAACAGAAAATAAAAAGAATTATCCAATTTCGTGCCGTCGTTCGGAAGTTATGCGCGTACATACATTTCGGTGATTCATTTTTATTTATATAGATAGATTTTAAGATGATAACTTGTTTAACATAGATACCTACATTGTCAGAAAACGTGATGTTCTGTGACAAAATGAAAGTCATCAAAAACATAAGAATTACGCAAATAAACCAAAACAGCCCTCAATTTTTATTTTTTTGTAGACTTGTGTAATCGTTTGTTAGTTAGTATGCGATGCAATACGAAGATTCTGGAGAAATTTAATGAGTTGCTCTCCAAAATTAATTATTTATCGAATCGATACTAGCGTGCTCACAAGTAAACCCGTTCAGATATGCTAAAAGCACACCCCCTTCCACCCACGAATCCGGTGGCACGCCTAAGACTAGTAATGTCACTGTCACACATATAACTAAGTAGTAATTGCTCTATACTAAGTAGCAATTGCCCAATAATAGCATTCTTTCTTGCTATTAATGAGCATGTCTGTCCGTAGCATTAGGGCATAAAACACCAAAAATGCAATCTCTGCCTTAGCAACCGGACTCAGGTTCCTTATTCAACCCACTGATAGCTGATAGCGTTCTTCTTCTTCTTCTTCAATGGCGCTACAGCCCATTTCGAGCCTTGGCCTCCTTCAAAATAAGCCTCCACCGCCATCTGTCCTCGGCCGTCTTCTTCCAATCTGCAACCTGGAGTAATCCTCTTGCATCCTTCCTGACATCATCCTCCCATCTCAGTCTAGGTCTGCCCGCCTTTCGTTTACCTCCCGGGTGTCCTGTCAGAACCTTCTTCGGTACTCGTGTGCTTGGCATTCGGTGCACATGTCCGGCCCATCTTAATCTTTGGAGTCTTAAATGGGTGGAGAGTCTGGGAGCTTGGTAAATATCATAGAGCTCATTATTGTGGCGGATTCTCCATGCCTCTCCCTCTCGCACCGCTCCTAAGATTCTTCGAAGTACCTTTCTTTCGAAGATGTCCAGCCGTTCCGCTGACTTTGCTGTCAGTGTTCCCGCCTCACATCCATAGGCCAAGACCGTTCTGATAATTGTTTTATATAAGGTTATTTTGGTTTTCCTATGGACGTTTCGGGATTTGAACACTGGCAGCAACGCGAAGTAAGTTTTGTTAGCGGCTGTAATGCGCTTTCTTACTTCTACTGGGTCTTCATTGTCCTGCGTTATGATGGAGCCCAGGTAGGTAAACTCTTCGACCACTTCGAAATTATAACTATCTGATAGCGTTACTAATCTAAAAGTTAATTTATAAATTAAAATTGGTATTTTCAGGAAGGCACGTGTCTTTAGGATAAGTGAGGCGAAGTTATTTTGTTAATTGCTTTAAATAACATCTGACAAAGCTTGAACTGAGGACATGAAATTACAAAACAATTCTTAGCATAATATTTTTTTATTATAGGTTTATACATTTTAAACTATTCACTTTCATTCATATAAAAAAATGATTACAATTCAAACCAACCAATATTAACTAATACATTATAATATGAGAGTAATTTTAAAGTTTATTCAAAAAGAAACTTCAACCAAATAAATACATAGGTGAGTGATTAAATATATTAGAATACAAATTTTATTTTCGCAGAATCTTACAAAAATACACTACAAAATTAATTCTATGGAGATTTTTACCCTTAACCTGTTGTTTGCCAGGGTAGGCCAGCAAAAAGCACCACCAATTACGACACGGCATCCATGACACCCAATGACATTTCGTGTCCAGCGATTCTTGACACTGTCCTTCACAAATTTTGTACATAGAAGGGTCAAAATCGTAGATGAAGGAATTTTTCCCGCGCATGCGCAAGAACTGCACACATTCCCGCGCTCCGGTAAATTATTAATATAAATTATTTGGAGTGACCAGGCGCATTGCGGTTTTCTCTATGGTAAAGGGCGATAATAGAGCAAGCGATTCTGACCGTGTTCTTTATACACTTTCTTTATACATAAGGGTCAAAATCGCGTGTAAAATCTCAAACACACCGGTGCATGAACGGCAAATGAGCGGTTAAAATAATTTTAAAAAAGTGTAAATGTTGCATCATTATTTATCAAAAATTAAGTGAAAACAAAATTAGAATTGAGCATAAACAATGGCAAAGAAACATATAAATAAATTTAATTGAATTGGTGGATTTCTTCATAATCTATTTAGAAATTTGTTATTTTTTAATGTTAATATTAATTAAACAATATACATATGTAATACATTATGCAATGTAAATTTTCATTCATTCACAATACATATCTAGTGATTATTGATTTGGTGATCATTTTACAAATAATTTACTTAAAACGATAATATGTAAACACAATCTCTCTGGTAAAATCAAGTATTCATGTATGTTAGTTTGCACAACCAATCGGGGGAATGAATTTTATTTTAATAATAAATAATGAAAAAATTAAATTTAACAAACACACATACTGACATGCTCGTGGAAGCTGTATAAAAAACACTTAAGCCCAGTAAGGTTTAAAAATAAAAATATTGATGAATGTGATTAAATTCAGCCTTGCTCGAAATTACGAGAAAATTATGATATATTTTCTGCAACTCTCATTTAAAAAGGATTTGTAAATCTAAACATTGAGTAATGTTCCTGTTGAGTAGAGTTACAATAATTAACCATGAATACGGTAATTGCTTAGCACACAGATAACTAAGAAATGAGTTGCGGAGTTACAAAACCAGCTATGAAATTTTTTGGAAATCTGGAGACGTCACGAAAAACTCTTAGAAACATTTTGAAAATAAAAAGAAAATACCTCTTATTTTCGTTATTTGTTTTTGGGGTGTTATGCCGTGTTGCGCTACCTCCTTCTTTAGCCAACGTTTCAGACATCGTTGCAGTGTCCTTCATCAGGACAGATCTGGCAGATCCGGTAGATGTGTAATTTTTAGTGGTGAAGTGTGTGCTTATTTACTTCGAAGCGATACCGTATCGCCAGCTCCACTAATTTTCACCGGTACAAAATAACCGTGATAAGCAGTGGCATCATTGCCGCGGAACGGAATAGAAAGTTCACTAAATCGTGGTATTTATGCTAGCCAGGGGCAAGTCCGTTTGCGAATTGCCGACGGAAGTGGCTCCATCTCTTAACGAATTCTAAAAATTAGAAATCATAATGGTAAGAATTTTAGAATCAGAATTACAATGGTTAAAGCGAATTTAGTCAATATAAAGGTATAAAATAAAAAATGGTTTACCACGAGCTGGCATTACTGTATACTTAGACATGGTTTTTTGCGTTTAGCTTTGTGTAGCCGTCAATTACCGGATACCAAGAGCTATTGAGCTTAGTTCCGTCGTCTCTATTAATATTAAAAAAATATCTCTTATTTTAAATATCAACATTATTCTTTAAACATTTAGCGAAAAATATTAACCCCTGTAGATTTGAGTTAAATTACTGATACCGCCCATAAAAAAGATATCTATGGCCGGCGAATTCTTGAGTATTTCCGCATTCCAATAAAATCAAAATAATTTTAATATTTCTGAACATATCCAAAAACTAAAAACTGTTTTTGAAAGGCGATTAAATACTCTTTCAAATTGTATTATTAATTAATAATTAATTTATTTTCAATTTATAAGCAATGTAACAAAACCAGCAGAAATTTCCAGAACAGATTTTGCATCTCCACAACTCATACTAGGTTACATATTTTAATTGTCAGCATTTCGTAGCATTGGTGAATGATTTCAAGAAGTTATTAAAAAAATCATTTACATTAATCACCTTACTCATAATCGCAGAATAAGATAATACCACGATAATACGAATGGATTAGGTGAAATTTATACTACAATTTCACATAACCCTTTCGTATTATCATTGTATTATCTTATTCTGCGATTATGAGTAAGACGGTAAGTGTTTTACAATAAAAGCACTCTCTAAAAAGTTTCCACACTTAAGAAGTTTCGTATTTTCAGTCCCTTAAAAACTACAATGATTTAGTAGTCTAATGTGGGACCCCATAAGTTTTCTTGTGAAAATATATGACAGCTTTCCTCCATGAAATAATTTAAATTTGATGGTGACATGAAATTTTGGCAAGCTTTACAGCGCAAAGAAACATTGCAAAGTGATATTGAAGCTGTGCAGATATTTTCCAAATGATAAAACTTCTAGCGTCTATTTTGTTTTTTAGCCTATTAACCAAATAACACTCCCGTTGGATGCGTAAATCGACTAAACTCTACCGATTTCATTTCCCCTTTTGATGAATAAATTGACTATAAAAATAAAACATTACTGTTGAACGCCTAAAACAACTTCAATGGCTTGAAGCTTAAGGCAATCCGCAGATGCGTAAATGCTCTTTTTGCAGTTTTGGTTTGGTTAAGGGATAAGAAAAGGGATTGGAGGAAGTGGCATGGTGAAGAAAGTGAACTGAGGCAAACGGGGCCCAGCGGTGAATAGAATAAGGGGGCCCGTGGCCCATTCAAGGATTAATATCCAAAGGGTTAATAAAACGACAGGGATATTTGCAGCTACATGACGAAAATGAAACAATTCTCCGCGCACGCACCATCTTGTGATAAGGCAATTATTGGAAATGCTTGGCGCTAGAGTTCCCAGTTATACCAAATATTTTTTTATGTACAAGGTCCTTTGGAGACGGCTAGGGCTTTCCTCACCACATGCTATAGTCATTGTCGTCCGTGTCGAAGGTCATGAAGAAGCCGAGCATCGTCAGGTAGACCACCACATTGCCGGCCAGGGTGAGGTAGCAGGAACCCCATTGGATCTAAATTAAATTGCAACACACATATATATTGATACATATATATTTTTTTAAAGAAATAATAAATTTTACACACATTGATACATATATATTTTTTTAAAGAAAGACAAACATTCAAGTTAAGAATAACTTGACAATGATGGAGGACTAAGAGCGTCTACATACAAGAGACTTTAGTTGCGGAGACGTGGGAAAACTATTTCATATTCAAAAAGTCTTTACAAGAGGAAGAAGATGAGATGGCGCATAATTTTGAATATTGCACTGGAGTACCAATGACTTCCAACCATCTGGAGCCATTGGCACCCCCAATTGAGGAACGTTACGAGGCTGAAAGTAGCAGAGAGGGAAGGATATGGGGAAAAGGAAAGTGGGAAAGTATCTGGCTATTCAGATGGGGTCACCAATCACTACTACACTGACTGAAGTCATTTCAATGATGGTATTTCACCAGGGTGATACTGAGAGAACCTTCCACTCAGTACATATTCCAATACTGCATTCAATTCATCATGCCAGAATAATATATTATTGTGTTTCGTATTATATCAAGGGGAAATGGCACAAAACTGAACAGTGACAAAACATAACTCTTTTGAAGTGATTTAGGTTACATTAGATTAGCTTTTATATTAGACTTTATTATCCTAGACATGGGCAAATTCATTCACAGTAGTAAATCGATTCAGTCTAATTCACCCAGTCTTATGAATTTATTCCCGTAATTCATCTAAATACAGTCGAACTTGGTTATAACGATCATGGCTATAGCGATATCATGGCTATAATGAGCAATTACCAAATGATATTTTAATTCACACTTATTTTCATATAATTGTTGACTGTTATAGCGAGGACGATTCACTGATATAACGTGCAAATAATTTTATCAACACAATTTCTAAATAAATAAAAGGATGTCAACACAATTTCTAAATAAATAAAAGGATGTCAACACAATTTCTAAATAAATAAAAGGATGTCAACACAATTTCTAAATGGTTAAATAGGTTTAAAAAAAACAATAATTGGGAATTATTCTCGTAGTAAGAAGGTATAACTATCAAAGGTGGCGACCATGAAGGGACATATGCCCAGCGTGCAACAGCGGCGGCTGGCGGGAATTTCCTATCCCGTTAGGGGTTAGGGACAGATTCGTATTTTTATGGCACTACCTGTGTAAGATTGTCAGCTATGTGAAACATTGTTACCCATCGGGCACTATGTAAAATTGTCATGAAATCTGCTAAAGTCAACGAATTTTCAGTCTTCAAATTGGTTCCTTTTTTACATCTTCTTTTGCATTGAGCCTCATCGTCAATTTTGTTTTAAAAACCAATAAAAGTGTTTATGAAGACACCGAGCTACGAGTACCTACAGGGGGTAAATTTGTGATAGTGATGAACAACCTTTTTAGCTTAAGGGGGGGGGCTCTGCTTTTTTATCAAATGGCCCGCGCCCTACAAGTGGATTTTTTGTTTTCTGGAGGGGAGGGATTGATTTTTTATCTGGGGGTTTTCCAATTTGGTTCCATTTAGGGAAAGCAGCGTAAATTGACCAAGACCCTATACAAATTGTTCTCAAGCAGGGATTTCGGGTTTTTTTCTCTATAACCAAGGGACATACTTGTACAAAATTGGCATGTGGGTCGCACAAATCGGGTTGTGCATCACTAGGTTGTAACAAGTATAATTTTAGTTGAAAATCAATAACAATCCCTATATATTGGCGATTTAATTAGAGTAAAGGCAGGTAGGTACAGACGACTTTCAAAAAACCTATTTTGGATATAAGGAGTAATGGCTATAAGGAGCAAATTTAGTCGGTCCCCTCGTGCTCATTGTAACCAAGTTTGACTGTATAAAAAATTAAGGAATTTTGCGCATTGAAAATTATGATAGTGTTAAAAATATTAAATGTTAAACATTGTCGCACGAAAATAACAACCTAATAATAAGTAATGCGAAATAATGGTTTCGTAGACATCATTATGCCCTATAAAAACTTATAAAAGTGAGCGACACTCAATCACAGAAAATAATAAAGGACCAAATGACTGTAATTTATTCTTTTGATTCATTCATTCAATTTCGCCTGTGGATACTCTATTATCACTTTTGGAAAGTGATCTGTTCTATCGCTGTTGGAACAGGACGGAGGAAATGGACTTACGACGGGTTCCACATTAGGAGCCCTAGCCAGCACTATTGGCAGCGCAAAGGAACTGATGACGATGCCCATGGTGAGGAAGATGGCGAACTCTAGGGCAGAGCTGGAGCCCGAGGAGTCGGCGTTGTAGCGGCGCGCCATCAGTGTGGGCAGCGGAGCCAGGAAGTAGAACAGCACCACGAAGAAGGGCCACCATAATCTGAAAAAAAACAACAATTATAATAATAGGCTAATATTTTTTGTAAATATAAAAGAACCCCAACCGAACCTCAAATATTACTAGTAGTTCTGTAGACCTCGCTTCGAAAAAAATATGTTTCTAATTTTATTATTATTTAACCCTTTTTGAGTTTGTCTTTAAAAAAATCTTTTCAGCAAATAAATCTGTTTTTGGGAACCACACCGGTATCGATCGATCGTGCGGTAGCTGCTTATGCAGGGCGCCATCACGCGCACGTGGTTAAATCAGTAAGTCGCCCAGCCCCAAGAAATCGTAATTAAGAGCTTTACTGGTGAGGCCCATCAAAATTCTGACATTTTTTGCCGGTCGGAAAGGGTTAATAAATCAAAACTAAAATTTCTCCTGAAATCATAAGATTTGTAATAGGTACTTAAATAATTAGGTACTTAATTATAAATCATATATTTTAGATTAAATAAAATATTATAAATTATTACATAATTTACAAGTTGTTCAAAGAAACTTTACACCTTAATGATGTTGCATGCCGTGAAAAGGTTCAGACTGTGGGAAAACCTCAAAAAAGACAGAAGATACATAGATTTTGTACAATTTAGCGCAAAAAGATAACTTTGTTATATTGAATTTGGGAACCACAGGATGGCCATACGAATAAAGTTTTCGGGTGAAATGCAGACCCCGCCAATGTCAGGGAATTTAATAAAAATGCACTTTTTAGATGAGAAAAGTGTGGAGAAGATGAATAAAAAATAAATTAAGGTGCGCTCGGCAAAATTGAGGGAGATACAACCGTTCAAAGTATTTAAAATTTCACTTCGCGAGTTGATATTGACAAGTCTGTTCGCCATTTTTTCATTGCTTATGTTGGATCCCAGACCTAATACAGAATTAATAGTACGCCAGAATCACAAACCATGTTACTCAAACCTAGCGTAGCCGCTAAACCACTTGAAAACTGGGATGTTTTTCTTGCCTTGACGTGAGTAGGCGTTATAAAGGGGCACTTTTTTGTATCACAAACCATGTTTAGCGTATTAGGTTATGTCAAAATGGCGGGCGGACTGTCAATATCAACTCGCGAAGTGAAATTTTAAATACTTTGAACGGTTGTATCTCCCTCAATTTTGCCGAGCCTGCCTTAATTTTTGTTTTATTCAGCTTTTCCACACTTTTCTCATCTAGAAAGTGCCTTTTTATTTAATTTACAGACATTGGCGGGATCTGCATTCCTCCCAAGTTTTCAATTTGACTGTCTATTTGTGGATATAATATAATACCTGCGTAATACACACTGTTCAAAGTAATCAATAAAAAAGATTGAATGTGAATAGCCTTGTCTACACACCGCGTAGCTAGCGTTCGCGGCAGTTCCCAACCAAAAAAATACTTTTTTCAGTAGTCGAAAAGGAAAAAGTCTGTGAAATCATTATTTGTAACTATAATACTATAATTGGGTCACTCCAAATTCAAATATTGCTTGGTACTTGCTGCCACTTGTCAAACTCATTCGCCGCACGCCTCGTGGAGTCTGAGCAATGAAACTGGGCAAAGTGTGGTGGTTGAACTCGCTGACTACCTCTGTAGGGAAATTACAAGATAAGGTCAATAATATTAGAGTTAATTAGATTAATGATATACTCACTTATATTGAGGTAGTGCACAGGCCAGGATGACTAGGGTCATCCCTATGGAACCCGCAAACGCCAAAGATACCAAACTGGAATTTTTTAAAACATATTATTATGATATATTGCTATATTGGCAATAAGGCAAAAAATATATCATTCACCTGCAGTGAAGCCAATAGTGTTGTACAATGAGGAAAGCAATGCTAATTTATTGAATGTTTATAGTATTAAAGTGTGAAACAAATGATTAGAATGAGATAATAATATCCTCTACTTATGTAGTGATATCATGCTAAAAGATATACCTAGGTATGTTTGCCCAAGATAAACTCTTCGGTCGTGTGATTTTATATCATAATAAAGTAAAAGACTTACGCTGTTTATAGTTGATGAGCACGCCATATGAAAGAGAAATATCAAAGTTAATTAGGCATTCTAAAGTGTACATAATTATTGAATTCATACAATACAAGTTATCAATATCACAACATACACAAAGCTGCCAGGAAGGAAAAGATATCAAAATATTTTACTTATTGCAACGTGATAATGCCAAAGTCTTGATGGAATATTTAATTAAAATAAAGTTATTTAGTGAACGGGAAACATATTTTTATGGAAATAATGATAAAATACAACACCTTTTATTCCGGCCATTGTCAAATTTCGTTTGTCATAGATGATGCAAAAGAATGACTCAGGGGGAGTGACTACAAACCGGAGTACAAACCGACCAAAATTCAAAAATAAATTATTAAGTTTTTAAAGTTTATACGAAAATGAAATTTATTGTTGTTCATATAAAGAGTATTATCAAATGCATGTTTCTGGTTGGCTCACAGCGGTTGACGTTTAGTGTTGCTGCTGAAATAATAGCACCTCCCACACGCACACTTCGGAGCGACCGAGTCCCGCGCCACTTCAGGCCTGCGCGCAGAAAAGTTTCACAGTGAACTGCGCTGTAAACGTGTAAACCTATCTTTCTTTACTTTTCTGCGCGGCGGCCTGAAGTGGCGCAGGACTTGGTCGCTTCGAAGTGTGAGTGTGGGAGGTACTAATTATATTATGTTGACAAAAGTTTGCAATATTGTGTAAAATTGGGTGACCGGATAACTCAAAAGAAAACGTTTGTAACATATGGCTTTTCGTCATAGGAATATTAACCTAATGAATATACAGATTGTAATTATTCATCAGAGTAATAAAAACCAACGCATTTTATTCAGAACGATGATTATTGAGAATTGTGATTTTCAAGAACGCAAATATTTGGCCCACTTTACCAGTAACGTGAGTTTTAATATTCACGTTGTCGAAAAATCACAATTCTCAATTATCATTGTTCTGAATCATAACCGTTGTTATTTATTACTGATGAATTATCACGATCTTTATAATCATAATGATGAAAAGCCGTGTGCTGAAAAAGTTTGTGTAGCATTGTCCGGTCACCAGTTAAAATAAATGGTAAGTATCTGACGTATTTGTATAATACGAAGATTGCAACACTGAGTACAGCTGATGGGTATTTACAGCTAGTGATCATCCATGATCATCTGTCAAAATATACTTGTGCAAAACTATTGTGGCATAATGATATAACTTTTAAAACGAATAGTAAACATTAATACAAACTCTACGCGATGCCGAGTCGATCTTGGACCGACGATTTACCAAAATGTCAATCTACGGGTGTTGCGTTCTGTCAACCATCCAGAGAGTTACAACTTTCAGAAGAATATTTGGAATCCAACGATTTTAGATGTTTTTACTGCCAACTGGAGGATGATACGTAAGTCTTTAGTATCTTATAAGTTTAGCATACCTTTGAGATTGTGTACTTATTAATAATATCTTCTTTCTAGTTGTTTATACGGTGTATTTGACGCACACAATGGAAATGAGACTGCTCACTTTGTACTGCAGCGAATGGCTGCAGAAATACTTCTGGGACAGCTCAGTGATAAATTCTCGGACGAAGAAATCAAGGAAGTTTTGAGGTAGCTATAACTATGGTTTTTAAAACCAATAGTTTCTTCCTAGTAAACAAAAAATACTTACAACTAAGCACTCCCATATTGCTTGATGACTCATGTTTTGTATTGATAATGATTTTTTCTTGTTTCAGAAATGCTTTTCTTTCCGTAGAAAAGGCGTATATAGAGTCAATCGATGGATTGGTAGCGGAAAGAACCAGTTTACAGTTTGAATTACCTGATGGCATCAGTACCGATAAGGTTTATCATAAATACCTACGTTCAATAACAACTGTAAAACACATGTTTCTTTGTTCTTATTTTTTTGTTTTCTCTTTCAGCTGTCCCAGAGTTATGGAGATATATTTGAACGCCTCAAAAGTATTGATGAAAGGCTCTCAATTGGTGCCACATCCGTGGTCGCCCTCATACACTCTGGGAAACTCTATGTGGCTAATGTTGGTGCGTATATAAATGACATTACAACGTATTGACATACTGTAGAGATCTCTAAAGTGGCAAGCAAAAGACACGCTAATTGTTGTACTTTCGATTTAGTGGTTTTAGTGCTAAACTGTCGTGGTAACATTGTCTGTGCAATTTATTTTTAACCTCATGCCATCTTACCGCTGACTTCTTCCCGTGTTAAATTTTTTCCTTAACCACTCAGGTCTCGACCATACTTTGTCAGACGGTCAAAATATTTCCAATTTGCCTTAAAATCCAAATAAATGGAATATTTCTGAACATTCCGAAAAGAAAACTGTTTCTGAAATGTGATAAAATATCAAATTTTATAAATCTAAATAAACATATAATTTTTTAAGTATAAAATTTTTGCCTGCATACATAAAAAAAAATTAAAATGGCTCACCTTACGTTTTTTCTACGATAAAAAAAAAAAAAAAAACGTACATATTTTATTAGACAAATGTGTTATAAACATTGTCATCTTCCTTTTTTGTTATTCCACGTAAAAAAAAAAATAATCAAAAATTCCCAAAGTTTCTTAAATTTTTTTCATATTGCGAATCAAAACTTTGGTTTCAAAAAGGTGTACATTTTACTTCTTTTGTGGTTAACTTTTCAATTTGTATACAGGGTGTCCGGGGGTAAAGTGAATTAACTTTGGGAGGTGATTCTACATGATGGTAGGAGTAAAAAAGATTAACAACTTTTTCGAAATTCCAACATTTTTTTTCCCATACAAAAAGACGTACCTACTCAAAATCCGTATTGTGAGGTACGATCTTACCTGCTGAGCGCCCGCCGGGCACGATTGTGGCAACATTGCATGGTTGTGACTGGCTCGTATCGTAACAGCGGAAAATAACAAAGCTGGCGGACACGCTGATCAATTTTTATCTTTTTACCACAAAACAACCCCTAAAAATTGGAATTTCGGAAAAAGTTATTTATCTTTTTTGCTTATAATAATCATGTAGAATCACCTCCCGAAGTTAATGCACTTGCACACCCCCGGACATCATGTATAAAGCGTGGTATTTTCTCTTTCTAACCCCGTTTATATCATATTATTTCTTCCTATGGATAGTAAGGGACACACAATGATTTCTGTGAGAACTATATGAGTTGTTCCGAAAAGTGAATAAATTAGCCTGAGGGGTTAAACTATGACTAGCCCTAATCCTTACTAGCATCTAGCATACATCAATATTAGAGAAAGTCAAATCTAATTACAGAATATATGTTTATACAAATCTAAAGCAGTCAAAACTAGAGATGCCACAAATATTCGGCTACTATTCGGTATTTGGCCTATTCAGCTACTTTTTTTATAACTATTTGGTATTCGGCCGAATATTTCAAACCATTCGGCCGAATACCGAATAGGTACTAAATCATAAAAAAAAGGCCAATATTACTAACAAATTTTTTTATTTCAACAAGAAATCAGCATAATATTTAATACTTAATCTATCAATGCTAAGTTATGATGAATGAAAATATTTTTTAGAGCATTTGTTAATAGCAAACGATTGCGCTTTTCCTCAAAAAATTATACATGCTTCCGGAAAAAGCTGCTCACTCTTCAGGGTGTAACAGGGCATACCCAAGGGATTTTAACCAGCGATTCCTGAGCATATTTAGAGTAAAAAATGTAGTTGTCATTTTGATGTCCGACGATATTTTTTTTCTATTAAAATCGAAAAATGTGTTTTTCAATTACACTGCGCTACTGTTCCCATCGCTATGGCAATTATCCCGTCCTGATTTGTGTGAGCGATATGCGCTGTTTCGTGTGGTAAATACGCTGTTAGAACGAGACTCAACGCTTTTCAAATATCTGCTAGGCTATAAACACCCTACTTTTTAACTAGTCAGTTGCGGCGTGTGATGGATAAATATTTGTATTGTTTTTAATAGTCATCGGACACCAAAATGAAAAGTACATTTTTTTACTCCAAATATGCTCAGGAATCGAAGGTTAAAATCCCTCGGGTACGTCCTGTTACACCCTGTATACACTGCCACTGGGAGATGATAAATAAATCTTAGCAAATGCTGCTAGGCTTGGATACTGTTTTGTGTTTGCTGACCACCACTTGTCTGCTATCCGATCTAGGCGAACAGTTTTTATATATTTTTTAAGATATACGCACTACAAGTTTCAATGTATTTTATTTAAAATATAGATACACAATATAAGTAAAGCGCCCTTGAGGTGATTTTCTCACGAAAACGGCGCTATAGAAGTCATTCAATTATTATTATTATTAAGTAACACAATTTGATGAAACAATCAACAAATAATGGGTAGTTGTGGCACGGCCTATTCGCTAATGAAACAAATACGCCCACGGCGTGGTTACCACACGCACTTCAATGATGCAGGTTGGAACCGGTCACCCGCGAAATGTACTAAGTGTCACCGATTATTCGGTCGCCGAATATTCATCGCTTCGGCCGAGAGTCTAGCCGAATATTCGGTATTCCCCAAAATCACTATTCGTGGCATCTCTACTCAAAACTCTCGAACTGTTAACTCTAGCATCATGAAATTTGCACGAACTATGTATAAATCATAATGACAAAACCATTCAACTCATCAAAAATAAGAGGAGCGCATTTTTCAGCTAGAAAACAAAAGGAACTGGGTGATAACTACTAGTCATTTGTATTATAAATGATGTAACAAGAAAATTCGAATTTTTCTGGAGAGGCAAATTTCGATAGAAATCTTGTATATACAAGGTGTAACAGGACGTACCCGAGGGATTTTAACCAGCGATTCCTGAGCATATTTGGAGTAAAAAATGTAAATGAAATTTTGGTCTCCGGTGACTTTTTTTGACAACTTTTTTTTTTTTTTTCAAATTTTTTTTCTTCAAAATTGTGAGAGAGGTTTTAGGGTGGCACACCTGTTTCCGGCCATACAAGAGCGAGACAGGTGATCCCGCATATAAAAGGAGATGCAGGCCTCTCCTCACTCTCTTTTCCTACCGCCAGCACGTTAGATAGGACGTATTATAGCCAATATGTTACAATAAATGTTCATCTCGCCAAATCGCGCATCATTGCAAATATCCCAAGCCTACACTCGAGTCTGTATTTAACAGTGGCGCAGCCTACGGTACACGATTCTGCACAATACGGCAGAAATATCGCGAAAAGAATCGACGCGCAAAAAAATTTGGCACAAAAATTTGGCAAAAATACGCGGTAACAATATTATTTCGGGTCGGTAAGAAAGGCCGGACCGAAATTATTCCAACACTTCACTGCAAGGAGTGAAGTGCAAGAAGACACTGGAGCCAGCCAGCTTTTCGGAAGGGGGAAGCACGGGAGGTCCAGCGTCAATCGGCATCTCTGAGGGTCAAGGATCGGAGATCCAGGTCGCAGGAGTGATCTGGGGTAGCCATCGGTGTTACTGTGTGACGGGTCTGGAAGGAGCCATCAATTCACAGGGTCAAGGAGCAGTTTCCGGAGCAGGGTCCAGGGAGCAGACGGCAGAAGAAGAAGCCTCATTGGGAAGTTTTTGTTTTTTCTGTTTTCTTTCTCTCTATTTGGGTACCTTCTGGGCATTGGGAACATGGAGTCTCGAGGATTGGAGTCCTTCAGTTTGCGTGACGGGAACTGGGAGAACTTCAAGGTCCGCCTCGGACAATTTCTCCTCGTGAATGATGAAAAGTTTGCATCGGATGATAAAAAAAGGGCTATTTTCCTGAATGCATTGAAAGATGATTGTTTTTCCTTATTGGTTAATTTGTGCATTCCTAAAAAGGTAACAGATATTAAGTTAGAAGATTTGATATCTAAACTTGATGAGTATTGTTGTTCAACGAAATGTTTTTTTGAAGAGAGATCTAAGTTTTACAGTGCTAAACAAAGAAATGACGAATCAATCCGTGAGTTTGCAGTGCGGTTAAAGTCTCTTTCTACTAATTGCAAATTTGGGAATAGTTTATCAGTAAATTTAAGGGATTTCTTTGTTTTGGGTTGTAAACCAGGAAAGGTAAGGGAAAAATTATTTCTCGAGGGTGAATTACACTCGTTCGAAAAATGTTTACAAGTCGCCGAGTGCATTGACCTCGTAGCTTCAACTCAAGCGCAGTCCCGAGTTGATAATACGGTTTACGCTAATGTACAGCTCAAGGCCGGTCGACTCTCTTTTTAATAATTCGCGTGGGAAAGACAGAGACGTGAAGCGTTTCGGGCATAGCAACAGGGCACGGTCACAGTCGCCAGCGAACGCTGTGAAACAAAATTGTACCGTTTGTGGTCACAATAATCACATCGCGACGGAATGTAGATATAAAAATTATTTATGTAAAATTTGCAGTACGAAGGGTCATCTCGCAAAACAGTGCAAGCGTTCCTCAACACGTAAGAGTGTGAATACTTTGTTGTCGGACACAAAGTTGGGTGAAGTTAATAGGGTCGAACCATTTTTTATTGAAGTTTCACTAGACGGGATCAAGAGTAAATTCATGGTAGATTCTGGAGCATCTTGTTGCGTAATTTCCAAGGAGTGTTATTTCAGTAAATTCAGTAGAATCAAGCTAGTGCACGAAGACATTAGTCTACGGGGTTTTGACAATACGCTCGTGGAAGTGGTAGGTACAATTACGCCACAAGTGGAATTTAACGGTCAGTGTCACAATTTGAAATTTGTTGTTGTCACAAGTGCTTCGTTATCGATAGTGGGGCGTGATTTTATGAATCTTTTTAACGTCGGGATTAACGGAATCGTAAACAGTATAAAACAGAATACTTTGAAGCAGCGATTAGTAAAAAAATTCCCGGAAGTTTTTACGGATAAACTAGGAAAATTTAATAAGTACGAAGTGAATTTAACTTTAAAAGAGACCGCTATTCCGATATTTCGTAATCACAGAGTTATGCCGTTCGCTTTGAAAGAAAAAGTCGAAAGGGAGTTAGATAGTTTACTGTCAGACGGTATTATAGAACAAGTCCAGTTTAGTGAGTTTGCAAGTCCAATTGTTCCAGTAATTAAGAAAAACGGTAGTATTAGATTATGTGGTGATTATAAATCGACAGTGAATAATCAGTTATTAGTTGACAAATATCCATTACCTAGGATAGAGGAGCTATTAACGAAAGTAAATGGTGGGAAAGTTTTTGCAAAAATCGATCTTAAATCGGCGTATAGTCAATTTGTTTTAAAAAAGGAGTGTAGGCGTTTTACAACAATCAATACCCATTTAGGATTGTTTCAGTATAAGCGGTTAGTGTACGGGTTATCTCCCGCGCCAGCTATATTTGCAAAGGCAATGGCAAATTGTTTGTCAGGATTACAGAACATGACGTTTTATTTGGATGATATTATCGTGATAGGGGAAGACGAAGACGATTTAGAGAAAAACGTATGTGTCGTGTTAGAAAGGTTGAAACATTGTAATCAAACAGTGAATAGTGACAAGTGTGAATTCAATTTAAAAGTTATTGAGTTTTTAGGTTATAAAATAAGTGAACAAGGGATTCAACCGTGTGAACGGAATAAAGAAGCCATTTTAAACGCACCAGCACCTAGTGATTTAAATAATTTAAGAAGTTTATTAGGTATGATTAGTTATTATCGTAATTTTATTCCAAATATGGCAAATATATTGTCACCATTATACGAATTACTTAAAAAAGATGTTAAGTTTCAATGGGGTACGGAACAAGAAAATAGTTTTGCGATAATTAAAAGAATATTAACTTCGGATAGGATTTTAACGCATTTTGACGAAAATATACCTGTGAAACTTGTCACAGATGGTAGTTTTAATGGGGTAGCAGCAACATTACTTCATAGGTTTCAAAATGGCGTAGAAAGACCGATTGGGTTCGCAAGCAGAACTTTAACTAAAGCGGAAAAGAATTATTCTATTCTAGATATTGAAGCAACAGCAATTATTTTTGGAATTAAAAAGTTTTATCAATATTTGTACGGCAGAGAATTTATTTTAGCTGTGGATAATCAGCCGTTAGTGAGAATTTTAGGTGAAAATAAAGAAGTACCTAAGATTGCCGCGTCAAGGTTACAGAGATATGCTATTATGTTAGGTTCGTTTAATTTTAAAATTGAATATGTAAAATCGAAAAATAATTGTTCAGACTTTCTGAGCAGGTGTCCGATTGAAAAGGTTAGCTGTGAAGATGAGATAGAGTCTGATTACATTAATTATTTCGAGAATAATGGGTTTAATTTGTCTTTAGACGTGATAAAAAGCGAAACCGAAAAGGATGATGTGTTAGGTCAAGTAAAAAATTTTCTTATCGAAGGTTGGCCAGCATCAGTAAAAAAGGCACAAAGTGGTAACTTTATTAGAATTTTTTGGGAAAAAAGGTTAGAATTGTCTTTGATAAATGGGTGTGTTTTATATCAACATAGGGTTGTTGTACCTGAGTCTTTAAGACAAGAGGTTTTAAAGATGTTACATAGATCTCACTTAGGGGTTTTTAAGACTAAAGGTATTGCAAAAAGCTTTGTCTGGTGGCCAAAAATTAATCAAGATTTGGAGAAAATAACGGAAAATTGTAGAGATTGTTTAGAAATTAAACCAGAATCACAAAAGAGTTCTTTAGCAGTGTGGCCATATGAACCTGAAGTATGGTTCAGGGTACATATTGATCATGGTAGTTTGTATAACAAAAATTTTTTAGTGGTGGTAGACTCTTCTTCAAAGTGGATTGAGTGTCTGGAAGTAAACAGTCTGTCTTCAAAAGAAAATATCGAAATACTTCATAGATTATTTTCGCAATTTGGTTTTCCTGCAACTTTAGTTAGTGATAATGGTACGTGTTTTTGTTCTGAGGATTTTGAAAATTTTTGTAAGAAAAATGGGATAGAACATATCACTAGTCCAGTCAATCACCCTAGTAGCAACGGGCAAGCTGAAGCTACAGTAAAGACTTGTAAAAATTTCCTTAAAAAAATTTGTAAACATAATGGATTTCCTTCAGATTATAAAGAAAAGTTAGGTAACTTTTTAGCAGACTATAGGAATACAGTTCACGCAACAACAGGATGTGAGCCATCTGTATTATTAATGGGTAGAAAAATTAGAACAGTATTTGACTCTCTGATTCCAAGGAAAATTGAGGATAGAACGGGTAGTTCAGGTTCTACTCGACGAAACAAAGTAATAAAAAAGGTTACTCAGAGCCAAAACAATCAGAAAAGACAATATAAGGGTAGAGTTAAATCAGGTTTTAATATAGGTCAGAAAGTAATGACTAGAGATTTCAGATCTCAGGGTAATAGGTTATGGGTCCCTGGGGTTATTGTGGATAAAAAAGGTAGTAAAATATATTTCATAAAAATTAACAAGTCTAATATGGTGTGGAAAAGACATTTAGACCAGCTAAAGGAATTACATGTTTCATGGCAGGAGGAAGATAACCAGGAATTCGCGTCTGACACGTTGGAATTGTCGACGGACGAATTAGATCTCTCCGGTATGTTACGTAATAGAAGTGTCTCTAATTCTGTTTCTCCATGTTTCAGGTCTAACCCATGGCAAGGAAGGCTTCGGCCCAGGTGACAGCACTTCGCAGTCGAAATGGACAGAAATGGACAGAAGGGATACAGAAAGAACAAAAACAAATGTTTTGTTAATTTTAAATGTAATGTGTTAATTTTAAATGTGAAATATGAAATATAAAATATATTGTATGAAATATGTAGCTATAGGTATCACTTATGTAGCCAGGATTCTCCCGTTTAAGTAGGGGAGGATGTGAGAGAGGTTTTAGGGTGGCACACCTGTTTCCGGCCATACAAGAGCGAGACAGGTGATCCCGCATATAAAAGGAGATGCAGGCCTCTCCTCACTCTCTTTTCCTACCGCCAGCACGTTAGATAGGACGTATTATAGCCAATATGTTACAATAAATGTTCATCTCGCCAAATCGCGCATCATTGCAAATATCCCAAGCCTACACTCGAGTCTGTATTTAACAAAAATCAAACAAAAAAAGAATTCTTCCGTATGTCGTCACTGGTCACTCAGCCGGGTGTCCGACGAACCCCTTACCCCGCCTCCAACTGTTCAACAACTACCATTTTTTTATGTTTTTGTAGAAAAAAAAAAAAAAAAAAAACACCAAAAATGTCACCGGAGACCAAAATTTCATTTACATTTTTTACTCCATATGATGTCAGGAATCGATGGTTAAAATCCCTCGGGTACGTTCTGTTACACCCTGTATATTTTTTTTTATTATTTATGCATTAAACCGCTTACTCGTAAATATGGAATATTTTTTATTCAAACAGTTAGATTTAGCTTTATTATTACGAAAAGTGAGTATTTATGTCCGCGGAGACCAAAAAATGTGCATTTAACATTTTAATTTTGTTAAAATTAATTCACTCATGCGGTAACGCCATTGTTTATTCATCGTTTTTATTTTAACATTTCATAGACATCAAGCAATGCTGCCAATCATAGAAAAAATATTTTTGCGTAAAACAAAGTGAATGCATTATTGACAAGTTTGTAACTATATTTATAACAGTAGAACATGGAAAGAAATGTATTAGAATAATTACACAAACCCTCTAGACAAACCCTGCTTTGCCAAACAAACCATTCAAAACCTGGGATGTTTTTTAAAATTATGGTGAAATGCGAGTTTATTTAGAGAATTTATTTTATAGGATTGGTACTTCCGACAAATGTCATATTTGATTGTCTATTAGTTAAAAAAGGAACATTCCGTATTATCCGTGCATCAAACTTCGACAATACGAACGTTCCGTATTATCCGTGAGGTGGACTACCTGCATATTTACCATTTTTTTTAATTAAGAACTTCTATATTTATTCCAATCATACATGTTATATTGTAGTTGGATCATTTCACTATAGTAACTATGTCAAGATTTCCTGTAAAATTAGAATTTTCTTTTTAAGTCATTCTGGCTCTAAGCCCTCGAAATGTAAGTTTACTTTAATAATAAATCATCTTGTTATATTACTTTGAAGGTAACAGCAGGGCCTTGCTGTGCAAAACGGATGACAACTATGTGCTACGAGTGGTGCAGCTGTCTGTGGACCACAGCCTGACTAATGAAGATGAGCTGCTCAGACTAACACAGCTTGGACTGGACATTAACAAACTCCGGGAGGGTGAGAGCAAACATCAACTATTTTATGACCCCATCCCCAAGGCGGGTAAATGGGATAGAGATCTACAATTTCGTTTGAGATGTGTAAAGCTGGGTGGCTAAAGATAACATTTGTTTCCATTCAAAGTTGTATAGAAGGCCCTTCTAATGTTATATTCTTTATTCTATGTTTTCATCCCTGCACCAAATAAATGTGGGCGTACCACAAGGATCTGTACTTTCACCTATCCTGTTTTGTTGCACATAAAAAAAAATCTTCAGCTTGTTTACGCAACTCAAAGGCTAGAGAGACAAAAAGTTAACAAACGCCTCGAGAAGGTTCGTGCTTAGAGTTAAGTAGGGCTAACCTGGTTTATTTAAATACCTAAAAATCGTGCATGCTGTATAGGCAAAAGGTAGATTTACTTTTAATTTTATTATTAATTAAAACGTTAATTCATCAATAGATTTTTTACGGTATTATACATTTTGTTCTTTTATCATTGAGTCTATTGTTAAAAAGGTCCTTGCGTTGCAAGGCCACTTTAACCTCGGGGTCAACTAAACTGAAATGGTTCCATCCCAAGTCCCGGGAAACTACATTATAATGCAAGCACCTGCACTATATAACATTATATACAATGGGTACCCGGCATGCGTTGCAAGGCCACTTAAACCTCGGGTCAACTAAACTGTAATGGTTCCATCCCAAGTCCCGGGAAACTACATTATAATGCAAGCGCCTGCACTATATAACATTGCAGCTGGTTTTCAGCAGTGCCTCCCACCGTAAGTCCCACTAAGTACACTGATGAAAGCATCCTCCCAAAAGACTAGATTAAAATGTTGAATGCTTAATTTATGAGTGAAAGGAATTACAATCTAACTTGACTGAATGTCTTTATCAATAATTCATTGTTTTTTTTACAGCGGAGTGCCTAGGAAACCAATCCAGCACTCGCTGCCTGGGTAACTACCTTGTGAAGGGGCTTTACCGAGCCTTTCCTGATATGAGGACTGCACTCAGCGAACCTGTCATCGCCCTGCCCGAAGTTCATGGACCCATCTTACTGGACGAGTCGTGCAGGTTATACCATTCCCCCCTTTTTCATTGACAGCTTAATTCTATCTTTATAATCAGCTGCCAAAAACTAAACACAACTAATTTTAATCGATTAATCATCCCTATCTTAACCCAGATATTATGATCAGCCCGGTCATATTGTAGGTCAATATTACAACGCTGGCATAGTTGATGGTCCTTGACTTCCCAAGTTATATGATTTCTGGTGAATAACAAGCAATTGAGTCCTATAATTTCAATACCCGCTATAACTTATATATTTGCGCACTTGAAGTGAAATGACACAAAACTGCGTTATAGAAATATAACGTTATTATATTATTATTAACCGATTTTTTGACATTTTGAGTATGACATTTTGTTCACATTTTTGCGAGGAACAAGAGGAACCTAAAATTGAGTTTCAAAACCTCCCTTATCAAGACCAAAAACCATGTTAAAACTGAGAGTGAGAAACTAAATCCGCTATATCATTCAGGAAGTTACTATCAAAACCCGCTGTATCAAAATTCAACCAATCACAAGCAGTTATTTTGCCAATCATATGTCAAGTGCGAGCTTCTAAACCTGCAATGTCCAATCAGTTGTGTTTCAAAAGCCCCTTTATCATGGGTGAACCACAAAGTGAGTATCAAAAACCGCTATATCCATTTTTTTTATCAAAATTACTTAAATATTGCTAGACATAATAAAACAATACTTTTCGAAATTATGTTACTCCAATTCATTTTCAAAAAATCGAAATGCAATAGAGATGTGAGTTTTTTGAGGTTTTCTCCAAATGAATGAAAGTTGATACAGCGGATATAGAAATTACATGACTCAATTCTCCTGAATGTCAATTGGTTTAATATACCGCACTGCCTTTTTTGTAGTAGACAGATACTATTGAAAACCAAGTCAACAAAATGAACCAAGATTAGAAAAGAGCTCTTCTTGCCTCTAATAGACTAGGCGTAGTCCTATATTTTGGTCCGACCCATCCACTCAGCCCATACACGATTTAAATTTTCAACCAGAATCTAGATCAGTGAGGACAGAATTGATCTTTACTGCTTTTATGAAAAATTAGCTTATTTGGTCGCATTCATCATCAATCATCATCCTCTTCCAAAAGACAGTTTTTGTTGCACTAATAAACTGAAAAAGAATTTAATGAAAACATATTGGACGCCCATAGCCCTACTTTACCAAAATTTTGATACCAAAATTGGAACACCAAATTTTGGTATCCAAAAAGGGTAATTGTTCGGAGCAAACGTCAACGGTTAATACGCACTTTTTTTTGATAAAACTTTTAGATTCTTATTAATTACCATAAAAGACAACTATTTGCATTGGGGGCGGTTGAAAATGTTACATTTTTAATTTTATTAACGTAAATTGAAAATTTGCTTTCACACTGTCAAATCACTCTGTTTGCAGTTCGGAACAAACGTCAACGCACTTTTTTTGATAAAACTTTTAAAATTAAGATAATATACACAAGCCCGCTACACAAACCCTGCTTTGCCAGACAAACCATTCAAAAACGTAGGCTGTTTTTTAAAGTAAAGATAACATACACAATCCTGTCACATAATCGTTGACGTTTGTTCCGAATATTTACCCCAAAAAGTATTGTTACATTCCATTACCTCTGATTTTTGTTACATATAAATAAATACAGTTTACATGTTAATATAAAACATATTTTTTCATAAATTTTTAAAGTATTGTAATATAAGACGTGTTTTTATATTTTGTGAGGTTCAAACTTCAAATCAAATTTTTAATCAAATAACGACACCAAGAATGCTGTTTGATGTGAAAATTGTAAAGGCTAGTACAATATCTACAGTAACACAAGCATATACAAATTAAATTTTTAAACTTTATAGCCATTTATAATTACTTTTTGTTCAGAACCAAAATTGGTACGGTAGGCTATCTAGGTTAACCAAGGAATACAATAGAAGAGGTTAGGTGTGCTATAGATATGTACTGTGTTCTTCACGTAAAATATCTATGGAGTTGACATTGTTTGTTACATGAGAACCGGTTGTTTTTGCGACTCAACAACTTTTTCCTCGGCTGTGGAACGATTTCCTTACTTTTTTGTTTCTACCTTCCTATAAAATGAATCTCAAACCAGGTTTGCTTCTTCCTTTCCTGTATTAGCTTCTGCTAGCATAGTTATTTTTTGTTTAGTGTGTATAAATATTATTTTTGCAGGTTTCTGGTATTAGTGAGCGATGGATTGTACAAGAGTCTGCAGGAGTCCACCGACACGGAGCAGGTGAACAAGAGATTTGCTCAGATGATTGTGGAGCAGTTTCGTACCCAGGCTTCACTGAAGGCTGTCTGCCAAGCTGTGGTTGACCAAACCATGAACATCTACCAAGAATACTGCTCCCAGTCCTCCATCAGCCCGAGAAGAAACAACCGCAACACTCTCTTAATAAGGAATTTCAATTTCCAACTCCCTAATGGACCGACTCACAGATCTCCTTTGCTCTCGCGCCAGAACTTTGCCGTAAAACCCAACATTGCACCAAACAAACCAAAGGCTTCAGCAAATGATAGAAACCAAAATTCTTCATTAACCGTACCATCCGAAACTCTGCTACCAGCGGCACAAGCTGAGAATCAATTGCTTTGTGTACCAAATGATAGATCTCAAGTTAAAGAAAACAGTCAATCACCAGAAGGTTCCGTGAGATCTCAGAATAATGCAACAGTTAGGTTTAACCCCATCATTCAAAGTCTCTCTCACAGTTCTGTAAATGATGGATCTGAATTTGAAACTTTCACAAATGGAAGTTCGGATCAGGCGTCTATATTTCCAAGTTCAATCGAAGAACCCAAAGAAGTATCTCCCAACCAGAGTGGGGAGCATTTCCTTTCTACCATCACATCGCAGTTTACGCAGGAATCTAACTTTCCTGACAGTTCTTCAAACACAGACTCCAGTTCAGATTTGTATCCTAATAACAATAGGCTGCTGTACGATAAAAACAGAAAGATTGAGGCCTATGTAGACTTCACCCAATATTATGAGAATATAGAAAAGGCGAGACAAAATGGAACATTACACACAAGTTTAACAGACTTGTGAAAATACGTGTATCCTAAAATAATCTTGTTTGTATATTTGTGATCTTGTTTTGCTGTGTTTGTATAAATAATTGTTTATTTATTTTTATACTTAAGTACCTAACCTTTGATTAGCCTTTACATTGCTGCTTGAAAAACGATGCCTCCAGCGCTAAGGACACGCATACATTTTTGTTTTCCCTTTTATAGAAAACGCTTAAATGTCACGAAGAGTGCCGCGCATATCCATTATCCTATTTACATGGGGAATGCGATGAAAGGTTAAGATTGGAGTTGTCACCAGATATTTATTTTTCAATTAACTTTAACGAAAGCCTATGTAAGGTTTAAATCTGTTTTAAATATCCACTTTATTTGTTCAATTAATATTTTTTTTGTATGTAACAAGTTTATTTATACAAAATATAAACCTATTTGAATTTAATGCTACTTTATTCTCTCTGCTTACTCTTAAAGAGCGTTTAACCAGCCAGCGGACGAAAATCCACATTTAGTCGAAAGTTGTTCTTCCGATCGTGCAGGGCGGTTACAATGAGAAAGATTAATTATTCTCCGTACCAGCTTTTTAAAATTATAACTCAATATCGAATTTATTTCAATCCAAATTAGCTTTAATTTATACCTTCATCCAAAAATGCTGAAAGGCGTGATGATAAAACTATTAAAGTAGTGTACTTTTTGTAGTTATTTTTTGATTATAAGTATTTATCATTTTTCAATAATGTCTAAATTTAATAAGAATGTTAAAAAAATCTGAAATATATTAGTTTGTAAGTGCGCAAATAAATACACAAATGGACCAATTTTCGTCAAGAAACACATGTACGTACATATTTTTTAATGATATTATTGAAACTAAAATTAAAATTCTAATACATAACTTTGCTAGATAATGTATTGATTTATTTTACTGCATGATTACATTATTTGAAATGGGTGTGGTATAATACAAAAACTTTTTTGAAAATTTAACAAATCTGCCAACGACCTATGGAATAACCTTATTATACTAAAAATTAAAAAGAAATCTAAAAATTTATTACATACGAATGCTAGATAAAAGAACAATCTTTCGAAATCCATTTATAATTTTTTGTGGAAAAGAGTCAATACGTCTAAAAACTTTTTTGAAAATGATGTATTTCCGGCTTTCTCTGGTAATGCCCTCTTAATATTACGATCATACGAATTAATGTGAAATAAGAGATATAAATAGTACAGAGTTACAAAGGAAAATGCAAACAAACAAGTACTCATTAGTAAATAACATTTTGTATACTTTTATTTATTTATTTATTCGGATATTAAGATTAGTAAAAATGTGGTTTCATATTTCAAATACAAAATAATAAGATCATAAGAGGTTACACGGGCTTATAATCCAGTTTGCTTTCTAATTTCTTGTTGTCTGCCACTTTACGCACTGCCTTCATCAAATCCTCCTGTAAAATTATTAAAAAAAAATAGCATTAGTATAAAAAATAGAGACAGTGAAAAATGAAAAACCATCAAATTAACAAGATAATCCGAATCTAGGGACCACAAGCGGCAACCGGAAGACAATATAAACTTAGATTGAATATGAGAAATTAGCCACAAGCCCCCACTGGTAACCGGGATTGATCGATGGTGGCGTTGAACCGCATTGATGGGTATTGATTGGATATTGGAAGTTATCCACCATTACCTGCCCTGCCTAGTGATTCCGTATTTATGAGATCGTTATTGGATAACGGACGTTATCTCCTGTCAGATTTGTGTGATTTTTATGGCTGTTATTTGCTTTTTCTATGTACAACGTACATTAACCTGTGACGAGCCGGGCCTGAAGGGGCCTCCTTCCTTCCCCTTGCCCTAACAAAGCACCACTTTGAATTTTGAATTGAATGTTTTGTTGATAAATTTTAAGCTATGGTATATTTTATTGACTGCAACACGTTCACAACACAATAAACTATCCACTAAAACCACATTACTTGCATTTATTACGTAAATTAATAGGTTTTACGACGTTTTATTCGCGATACACGCAGTAATTGCGACCGTTAATTCCGCGCCAAAATCTGACAGCGCATCATCATAGAAGAAATCGTCTTAAAAATAATCCAGTGTGGCAATTCGAGTGAAATCTTTAAGACTACCAAGAATAATGATGGCACAAGCGATTTAGACACTGTTTTTCATACAAATTCGTACATATAAGGGTCAAAATCACAGACCAAAAGTTTTTCAGAGACAATTTATTTCAAATATTTGAATTATTTTCTCGCGCATGCGCAAATGAGGCCCGTGTTTTCGAGTTCCTGGCACGTAACTGGTTAACCTTTTCCACGCGATCGTAACAACAGTTGATACGGCAAAAGCCATGCCTCACACGCGCCCGTATCAGCCCTTGTTACGCTAACTTCGACTGCCGATATAACAGCGCTACTATGTCACAGTATTTTTTCCCGCTCGCTAGGATATTCGTGTAACTATCACGATGCTGACATATTCAGGCATATTTCGAAAGTAAATTTTTTTTTCGTAAAAAACATCTATAATCAAGTGAATGTGTCCTCGTGCCTCGTGGTACTTGAAATATGACATATACATACCGCGTATGGGTATTGAACAAACGGAGTAGATCAACGCGGGTAAAAAGTTAAATGAATAAATAATCATGCGTACTTGCAGGAATTCATGTTTAAATCGATCTAAACTAAAATATGTGACAGTAAATATGTAAAAAATCACACAAATCCGACAGGAGATATCGTCCGTTATTACGATCCCACAAAAAATACAAAATCGCTAGCCTGGTATAAGTAACATATGGTTACTCCTTCAAGGCTCTTGAAAGGACTCTAATTTTTTTGCATGAACGAATCTACATTTAATTTTGAATGAATCTAGACCTCCAGTGTCCCTGCATACGTTATTAGTAAGTAGTATGCAAGTGCTTAGGGAAATCAAGATACAGTAAGTGTTAGTATGACTGTAGACAAGACAGTGGGACAGGTTGGTGATAGTCCACGAGAAGGCAAGCGCTGGGTGATTGCATCCAGCAAGTACCTGTAGGTCTTGGATATCTTGGGAGTGCTTATGGAAGCTATTCAGACTGACTTGATAACAAATAAATAATGTTGAAATGTACATATGTATTTAGGTTAACAGATCAGCCGAGCGATTCTACATTTTTTGTGAGATCTCCTGTCAGATTTGTGTGATTTTCTATGACTGTCAATTGCTTTTTCCATGGATATCTGGCCAGCTTCGCCGATTTGTGACAGCTCACAGTTGAAATCTGACATTGGCCCATAGAAAAAGCAAATAACAGTCATAGAAACTCACAATATCTGACAGGAGATGTCAATAATACGGAATCGCTCGGCAGATATCTATTCCAATAATGTGTATATTACCTGAATGATGTATTCCCTCTCAGCTCGGATGGCAAATAGTCCGGCCTCAGTGCAAACGTTTCTCAAGTCAGCTCCGTTGAAAGCATCGGATAGCTTCACAACGGCTTCGTAGTCAATTTCTC
Source organism: Limnephilus marmoratus (assembly GCA_917880885.1). Classification (NCBI taxonomy): domain Eukaryota; kingdom Metazoa; phylum Arthropoda; class Insecta; order Trichoptera; family Limnephilidae; genus Limnephilus; species Limnephilus marmoratus. The sequence goes on along the minus strand of OU862924.1, from coordinate 23,035,422 downwards.
CGTGCTTGGCAATGGGGCCAGCGTGGATTTTCAAAATTTCCAGCCTGCAAAATAAAGACAATATTCATTTCTGAAGTGTTACGCATCCTCCTTCAGCCAACATTTTGGACAGTTAAATGTCCATCATCAGGGCAGTTGGAAAAGTGTAAGTCTTATATCGTATTACAAAATGTTATTAAGTTGGGTACCGCCGCCCCGGGAACCTTTATTGGATAACCAACACCTCTGCCATAGGTCACCCCAAGTGGTTCGCCATGTTTGGTGATTTAGCAGAGGTGCCCGGGTTCATGGGGTGAGGTTTGTCTAGGTCTTGCAGGCGGATGACCAGGACACACTGAACCCCAGATTCCTACCCACCCCTTAAACCCTTTTCCTTCCCAGAACCTTCCTCTCCTTTCTTTCCTTCAGAAAAAACCTCCACACAGCATCCCCAAAGATGTCATAGGCCCTGTGGGAAATTATTTTCCTCAGGGCCTCCTGTGTAGAGCTCATGTAAAAAAAAAAAAAATTCACTGATTCAATATTGAATTTGTTAACCTTTCTTGAAATAATTGTATTTTTTTATGGACAAAACTATTTATTCATATTGCTTAGGTTGCAAAAGATATTTGGTTACTTTTTGGGTCCATGAAGATTTACATTTTTGTTAGTGGTGAAGATTTCTTGGATGCCCCAGGGCAGCTTTTGTCCGTTTAAAATTTAGAATGTCTCATTCAAGTAACCACTTTCTCTTCATTCTTTTAATGTTGGTAATCTTAATGCCTAGTTAGTTGGTTCTAGTTCTGTTTCAGATGTCTTTCAAATTGTCAACAGTGTAACAAAACGGCAGTTGTATTTTTCAGCTGATCACAATTTGCTAGAAAGCTGGAGCGGCCTAGAATCTGCATTGAACGGGAACCTTTCAAGTGTCAAACAACGAAATGGTGCTGATAGGCCATTTGATGACAAAATAATTATATGTAATTTGAATTTCTGTAAACACCCCAACCTCGCTATCGATGTGAACGGAGTACTTCACTAAATAACACTATACTAGCCCCAGCGAGAGGTTGTATGTGACATCGTTATTCTAGTATCTTCTGTCTCTCTGTGGAAAAGGTCTCGCTGGAACTAGTATAATGGTAGTACTGTGTCATAGTATCTTGGGGGGTGTTCAAGTATTACGTAACGCAATTTTTGGAGATTTTTGACCCCCCCTCCCCCCATGTAACACGCCTTAACGTTTTTCCGCACACCCCCTCCCCCCCTAAAACCTTACGTAACGCCCAAGTGACAATTTTTACCTGAAAGTCACTATTAAGTTGCGTAAAGTACTGAAAGTCGCTTAAATACCTTTTTTCTTGTTTTAATCGCGTTTGCGATAATAAATAAAGCAAGAGATTTCGAGAACGAAAAGGGTTGCCAACTTGGAAGATTTTAATTCCCTAGTTTTTTTATATAAATAAAGAAAAACATGTTACGTAATGCGTTTTTCAAACCCCCCCCCCTCGTAATGCACAGTAACGTTTCACAAGACCCCCCCCCTCCCCCCAAGTGCGTTACGTAATATTTGAATGGCCCCTTGCCTTACTAACACGGATCTCTGTAGATTGGATAGGATTGTTTGTTTACCTGGCTTGCTCATTGGGCAGAGGAATTTCAATCTTCCTGTCGAGACGGCCGGGCCGAAGCAGAGCAGGATCCAGGGTGTCGGGGCGGTTGGTAGCCATGATAATTTTCACTTGACCCAAAGAGTCGAAGCCGTCCATCTGAGAAAAATAACCATCGTAATGTGTCAATTAAGAAGAATTTCTCAATCACTAATAATATGTTTGTGTAAACAGAAACTACACATAATAATGGATGGAATAGTCCCGTAGATTGTACATACATCTTCACATATGGACCACTCTCTGGGACTACTATAGTATACATTTCCATAACCCACCTGATTAAGGAGTTCCATAAGGGTACGTTGGATTTCACGATCAGCTGATGTTCCTTCGGAGAATCTTCTCCCCCCTGTAAAGAAAGAATGAAAAAATAGACTACATATATCGACTGATTTATCTGTGTATTTATTATCTGATTATTTACCAAAATGAATTTGACATAAATTCTGTACAAAGATTGGTATATACAGTGTAGCCTCAGATTTTTGAGTAATTTGGTTTTTTTGGATTAGTTTGGTAATGTTTTGCAAACCGTCAAGTATTTTTTAACCCTCCGTCGGGCGCATTGCAAATTCTAACACGATCAGGCGCAATTCATCTGAGACATTATATATCGTGGGAAACAGTATCAAATTTCAGAGAAAATCACAACCCAGGTAAGGCTGTAACTGTGCAAGCCAACATTTCCGCAAAATCATCAAAAGGAAGCAAAAGTGATTCCACTAGTAAATAATAAATCAAATCGGTTATGTGCATGTATGTACGTCTTTTAAAATAAAAAATATTATAAAAAGTGAAGAATATATTTTATATATCGATCGTCCAGTACAAGTTGTGAGATAATGTGGAAAGCAATATTTGAATACTCACCAGAAATCAAATATTTTTACATGTGTCTGTACTTTACATATTAAATATGCTATAAAATAACATCGGGAAGCACATGGGTCCGATATACAATATTTTGAAATTTTTTACCAATAACCCAGAAAACATCAATTTTTTGTATATTTCACTTGTAGTTTTTCAAATTTCTATTTTTTGGAGATGTCCGACTCGACTGGACAGCTAGACAAACAATATTTTTTTTTTTTTTTTTTTTTTTTTATTAGTAATAGAAGGTACATAAATTACAAATAATTTTTATACAGTAATTAATTACATAGTAGAATATTTGATGTACCCCCATAATTAAGCAAGGCTTGTGTGTATGGGGGGGTATATATCATATTTATACTTCCGAAATGGATCATCAGTTTCCATTAATTCTTTGCATGTGTAAATAATATTACATGAGTGTTTTGAATGTGTTTCCGGAACGACTAATGCTTGTAAACCGAGATTCCATTCTATTGGATGACATTATGTTAGATTCTGAGAAGTAATAGGAAACTCAAGACATTGTAAGATTTAAAGATTACATACCGATGGCATCAATTTCATCCATGAAGATGATGCAGGGTTGGTGATCACGGGCATAATTGAACATCTCCCTGATGAGGCGAGCACTCTCACCAATGTATTTATCTACGATTGCACTGGAAACAACCTTAAAACAATAACATTTTATTCAGTATGACAATTCAATCTTCCCCACAACAATAACAGAAAATAGACTTCGCCCACCTTCATCTTGTGTGAGATAAGTTATGTTTTATTTTATTTTTTATTTAAGGAGAAAACACAGTGAACAATAACTTGAGAATTCGCCTGCACCCCAACTATTTTTCACTGATTGACTTGATAAATCAAATACATTTTTTATACTTGTTTGAAAATAAGTCATTACTAATAATGAATCGAAAATTATTTAAAAAGAAGCACATAAAAAGTATAGTGAATTACATGAGTTTTCTTTTTTTATAGGAAAACAGCCTTCAATTTTCCACCAAAAGTGCTATAAGTATCAAAAAATATATCGAAATCCTTAAGGTTGTGGTTTTTATTAAACAATTCGCACATTCTTCAGATTGGATCCCTGACACCAGCATTTGTACGTGTCCGGTTAATGTGGAATAAGTCGTTAAGCCTAGTTGTTCTGCGTGGTATTGTAAAATTAATTAGTTTGAGTAAGTCAGGACAGTCAATAACGTTGTTGCAGATTTTATAGAGTGGAGACGTTATATTTCGAGAGCATATTTGTGTATCCCCGTTTAGGTGCGCTCATTCTGTAATTGACGCAACGCAGAAATTTCTTTATGTCGGTGATATGTACTGTATTCTAAAGATTTTTAATTTAGGAGGTTGCTGGTTCATTAAAAAATATATTCCCCAGTTGATTTAGAGTTGTCTCGTTAGAGATCATTGTAAGTGGGCAGGGGCTATACCCCGATATAATTTTTAAGACGTCTACCCAATTTCGATGAAATTAAACTCCTCCCTCATTATTTTTTTGTGAATTTAATTATTTATGAATAATAATATACTTTGGTTCCCGGCATGCGTTGCAATGTCATATTCAAAGAAATACCTCCCCACTACCTCCAGCCTCACAACATACCCCAATTGGGGATGCCATAGTCTCACTGGCTCTAGACGGGAGCAGCTGAGACTCTTGTGAAGTATTACTATAATTTTTTATTTTTTAAATACATTGTTTCTCCTTAATCACCTTTCCCGAGTATCCCCGTTCCCTCCCGCGTCCCCTTCCTAGCTAGCTTTATAAATTATAGCCAATGTGTTATTCTGATGTATGAGCTATATTATTGTAAAGTTTCATTTAAATCCATTCAGTAGTTTTTGCGTGAAAGAGTAACAAACACACATACATACATACAAACTTCCGCATTTATAATATTTGTAAGATATTCGGACATTAATGTTTGAGTGTTGCTTGACACTTGTTTGCACTTGTCTAACTCATAAGTTGCACGCCTCTCGGAGTCTAGACAAAGCTATTACTTATTGTCCAAAATTACAAACCTTGAGGAAGTTAGCATCAAGCTGACTGGCCACAGCTCTGGCGAGGAGGGTCTTACCCGTGCCCGGGGGCCCGTACAGCAGGCAGCCCTTGGGCGGGGTGATGCCCACGCGGATGAAGAGCTCGGGATTCATGAGAGGGAGCTCAATCACCTGAACAGGAATGAATGGATTCAAATTAATTATTTTCATCATACTGAAAAGCATACTTACAGACATCTTCTTTCCCTTCCTCAAGTCTCATGTTCTGTCCTACACTTCAGCGGCCCCCATCCATAGCTGACCCAGCCTCTCCCCGCGCAACCTCTGGAATCGTTTCTCCCAACTACGTCTGGGACAGATGCTGGACTAAAAGACAATCATACAATTTCTTTTTCTTCTTTAATGTCCTTCTGGCATCTATTTTTGACTTCAATTTTGGTGATTTTTGGTGGCCTTCGTTCATACGAAACCGGCAGTTCTTATTTACAGTCCATATATGTGGGCGTCTAACAAACCCTATTTCTCTTTCTAACCCAAGAAAGCAATCTAAATAAAGACAGTGGAATGATTCGACAGCCTCCGTCTTTCCTCCCCCGTACAACAGTGAAGTTAAAATAAAAATAAAATTTTACCTCTCTCAGCTCCCTGATCTGTTCCTGCAGACCTCCGATGGCAGCATATGTGACATCTCCAGGGTCCTCGTGACTCATGTTGTACACCAGAGGGTCCACCTCGCGTGGGAGGTGTCTCATCACCGTAAGGGTGGTCATGTCCAGCGCCACACGAGTGCCCCCGCGCAGCTTGGACTTGTCCAGCTGGCGACGGCAGCCCACCACGTAACGGGGCCCATTCGTAGCCTTCACAATGACTGGAAAGCAAAATAACAGACTTTGAGTTGTATCAAATAATATTAATTACATTTTTTTTTAATTTTCAGTTACCATAATGCATGACAAATAATTAAACTGAGAGTTATTACTCTTTATTAACTGTTAACCTTGCCACTATCTCGTAATGATTAAAATATCTTTGTTATTCTTTTATTACAGTTCTCATTTTGAACATTGTCTTACATTTGCATGCAACTTACTTCGGTAAATATCGGTTCGGACTGGCCACGCTTATTACGAATAATTTTTAGAAAAAAACTTTAGATTCGCTTTAATTACTATAAAAGGAAACTTTTTGGCTTTGGGGCGGCGGAAAATAATGCATTTTAATTTTCAATTGCATAAAACCAAAATTCACTTCACGAACCGACCCAGCGAAAATCCGCGGCCGTAACTGTCATTGTTATGTTGGTATCCTTGATAAATTAACAAGAGCTAATACGACTGTAGCCAACTTCGTGGGATAAGGCGCGTAATTGTGAAATTTGTCTAGAGGGCTTGTTTGTGTAACATGGTTTGTGATACAAAAGAATGTGCTCCTTTATAACGCCTACTCGCATCAACGCAAGAAAAACATCCCAGTTTTCAAGTGGTTTAGCGGCTACGCTAGGTTTGTGTAAGATGGTTTGTGATTCGCGGTATTTCATGTAGGTATCCCATGAAGTCGGCTACAGTCCATAACAGTGACAGCTACGGCCGCGGATTTTCGCTGCGTCGGTTCGCGAAGTGAATTTTGGTTATATGCAATTGAAAATTAAAATGCATTATTTTCCGCCGCCCCAAAGCCAAAAAGTTTCCTTTTATAGTAATTAAGGCGAATCTAAAGTTTTTTTCTAAAAATTATTCGTAATAAGCGTGACCAGTCCGAACCGATAATTACCAATATTAATTACATTTTTTTTAAATTTTCAGTTACCATAATGCATGACAAATAATTAAACTGAGAATTACTCTTTATTAGGTTCAGGTTAACATTGTTTTCACATATCAAGGTTAACCGGTTCGCTGCCACCATCTCATGATGATTAAAATATCTTTGTTATTCTTTTATTACAGTTCTCATTTTGAACATTGTCTTGCATTTGCATGCAGCTTCCTTCAAATCAGTAACAATATACTAATAATCTAATACGAATTTTGAAGAGGTCATGATTAGTAAACAACAGTTTTTGAAAAACTAAAAACAATAAAAATAGGGGTAAATTTATACAAAGCCGGGACCAGCTCATTTTGGACAAAAAAAAATAAATATATACCCCAGTAGATAGGTAATAATTAGCTGTAATTAATTCCGTGAGCGGAAATTAAAAATAATGTATATTATCGTCAATTTCTTAAATTTAAAAATACGAAAATGTCATTTTTCAATGACCTCCATGTTGTTATCTTTATTTTAAAAAACAGCCTACGTTTTTTAAATGGTTTGTCTGGCTACGCAGGGTTTGTATAGCGGGCTTGTGAATATTATCTTTACTTTAAAAAACAGCCTACGTTTTTAAATGGTTTGTCTGACTACGCAGGGTTTGTCTAGCGGGCTTGTGTGACAGATCGGCCGCGCCATGTCAGTTTGCAAAGACGCGAAGTGAATTTTGATTTTACGCAATTGAAATTTAAAATGCATCATTTTCCGCCTCCCCCAATGCAAAAAGTTTCCGAAATACGTAATTATAACAATTATTCAACTTCTGCAAAGTGTTTTTTCGTGAAAAAGTGCATATTTACCGCTGTAATTTACAAGATGGAGGTCAATGAAAAATGACATTTTCGTATTTTTAAATTTAAGAAATTAACGATAATATACATTTTTTTCAATTTCCGCTCACGGAATTAATTACGGTAATTATCGGTTCGGATTGGCCACGCTTATTACGAATAATTTTTAGAAAAAAACTTTAGATTCGCCTTAAGTACAATAAAAGGAAACTTTTTGGCTTTGGGGCGGCGGAAAATAATGCATTTTAATTTTCAATTGCATAAAACCAAAATTCACTTCGCGAATCGACACAGCGAAAATCCGCGGCCGTAGCTGTCACTGTTATGGACTGTAGCTGACTTCGTGGGATACCTGCATGAAATACCGCGAATCACAAACCATGTTGCACAAACCTAGCGTAGCCGCTAAACCACTTGAAAACTGGGATGTTTTTCTTGCGTTGACGCGAGTAGGCGTTATAAAGGGGCACATTCTTTTGTATCACAAACCATGTTACACAAACAAGCCCGCTAGAGAAATTTCATAATTACGCGCTTTATCCCACGAAGTCAGCTACAGTCCATAACAGTGACAGCTACGGCTGCGGATTTTCGCTGCGTCGTCGGTTCGCGAAGTGAATTTTGGTTTTATGCAATTGAAAATTAAAATGCATTATTTTCCGCCGCCCCAAAGCCAAAAAGTTTCCTTTTATAGTACTTAAGGCGAATCTAAAGTTTTTTTCTAAAAATTATTCGTAATAAGCGTGGCCAATCCGAACCGATATTTACCTTAATTACATCTAATTATTACCTATGTACTGGGGTAAAAATTTATTTTTTTTTGTGTAAAATGAGCTGGTCCCGGTTTTGTATAAAATTAATAAAATAGGATATTGTGTATTGCTTACATTTCTCTTCAGTAAGCTGCTTGAGAACCTCTCCCACAATTTGTCCAACACTCTGAAGAGCTTTTAGATCATTTTCACTCTTGTCGTACTGCTTTGTCAGATCTTTGAGCTGTTCTCTCACTAAAAAATAAACAAACATGATGTAGTTAATGTATCGAAAGTTTCAAACTACCCAATAATTTAAGATAATTTGTATTTGTACAGCTATTTTACCAAATGAAGTAACATTTTTTGACATACGCCGATAATGTTAGGTTGTGTTCGGATGATATGGCATTATTTACCAAAAGATTTGCTTACTGTCTTTTAGCCTCGATTCGACTTCTTTGTGTTCCATTAATTTTTTTCTATAATCTTGGAAGGATTTTTCCCTTGCGGAATCTACTGCCGCGGTCGCCATCTCCAATATTAACTTATTATCAGTTTATTTCAGAAAGTTTGATGCAGAGCTGCAGAATGACATCCGTAAAACCGTAAAACCGTAAAACAAAACCACAGACAACACATTTATACAGATTGAAATTCATTGAAATACGCATTCTCTTCTATTCAATATAATTTCCATGGCTGTTAAAAACATTAAAAAAGTAAAACGTGGTAAATTTGTCGGAATTTAGAACTACAAGGATGGCACTGCGATCGTTTTTTAGGTTTTAAATGACCATACGAAGATGTCTTAAGAGACCTTAAATTCCCATTGTATGTAACTTTTATACAATAATAATAAAGAAAACAATGAATATATATTTAAAAAAAACACTTTGGTGAAAATGCATATTTTATAACGTATTTGTATCTTCAAAAAATTTGCACAAAAAACTATAAGTAATTTAGTAGAAGTAAAATTGTAATTTAATAGGTTTTTTTTTAAATGAGCTCCACACAGGAGGCCCTGAGGAAAATAATTTCCCTCAGGGCCTATGTCATCTTTGGAGATGCTGTGTGAAGGGTTTTTTAAGGAAAGGAAGGATATGAGAGTTCTGGCAAGGAAAAGGGTTTAAGGGGTGGGTAGGAATCTGGGGTTCAGTGTGTCCTAGTCATCCGTCTCCAAGACCTAGACAAACCTCACCCCATGAACCCGGGCACCCCTGCTAAATCACCAAACGTAGCGAACCACTTGGGGTGACCTATGGCAGAGGTGTTGGTTATCCAATTAAGGTTCCCGGAGTGGCGGTACCCATTCCCGCTTCCCAAATTGAAAAAAGGTATAAGTAAAATGAAACAAAACGTTTCGTCGTAAGGTAATAATAATAATAATATTAATACGGCATTATAGGATGGGGCGGTACATATACAATCAAACACAAACAATTTACATATCACAAAAACTAATGATAAAAACTATTTTAAAAAACCCTACTCATATCGTCAGAACTTTTATTCAAACAATTTATTTAAGGTCAGAAAATTAAGTACATTATGCTTTTATCAGCCCCGGATCTTCGTTTTTTTTAGGCGGGGCAAAAACTGAAAAATGCCGCCCCCGCCCACTTAGGGGGGAGGGTGGGCCATATTCGAATCAAAGAACTGGTTTTACTGTAACTAATTAAGAAATTTAATTATAGCTACACACAGAACATGCAAATGGTTTTCCTTAAATTCTGGCTGCATATAGTCTGCAACCAGAATTTTAAAACTGCACTTTGAACACGAGAATGGTTTCCATCAAAATGCTTCAGCAGATGAAATCACAACTGAAATTTATCTTGCTGGCTGCTTATTCGTTTTAAACTGCTACATTGCATTGTATTTAAATAAAATCTGAAATAAAAAGGCTGTTTTACTTCTCAGTCATATGATGGCTGCCATCGTGTAATAAACAAATCATGACACGCATAACGACGTAAAAATTTTAAGTAAGTTTGAATAATGACGAATTGACGACGTAAGTGATTGCACGTATTAAATTGAGTTTAAAAAATAAATATAGTAACTTAAAAAGCATAAGATAATAATATAAAATACTTACCCAGAAAAGCGATCGATGAACTGTGATAGATTTATTGATGCGACACTAATGACATCAGTATTGTACCTTCGGTTGATCAACAAGTATTAAGCATTTACAAGTGGATGCCATCTACACGGATTTTTGCAAAGCATTCGACCAGTTAAATCAATCATTACTCATCAAGAAACTGAAAAAGTTTGGCGTAAATGGAAATACTCTGAAATGGTTCGAAAGTTACATTACTAATAGAAAACTACAAGTAGTTGTAGGAGGGTACTCCGCGGATCTTTTTACGGCAACGTCGGGAATTCCGCAGGGCTCACATCTTGGACCGTTACTGTTTTTAATATTTATCAACGACATAGTTTTAGGAATAAAAAAATAAAGTATCTCCTGTTTGCCGATGACCTTAAGTTGTACAAAAAAATAACATCATTAGAAGATTGCGCCGATTTGCAAAAAGACTTATCATCACTTCATGAATGGTGCACACTAAATGATTTATATTTTAACGAAAACAAATGTGCTGTAATTTCCTTCACAAAAAACATCAATAAATTTTCAAACACATATCACATTAACAATGTCGCATTACGTAACACAACTTCAATTAAAGACTTGGGCGTGACATTTGACTCTTCACTTAGCTTCAATAAACATGTAGATGCAATTTCAAAATGTGCATCACAAGTATTAGGATTAACGCTAAGAATCACAAACTGTTTTAAAAGTGCAGAATTAACATTAACATTATATAAATCAATTGTGCGAAGTATCCTCGAATATGCATCCACAATTTGGTCTCCCAATTATGAAATTCATAATTATAGGATCGAATCCACACAAAGAAAATTAACCCGTGTAATTGCTTATCGTGAAGGTATATCTGATCAATTTGGAACGTACAAAGACCGAAATTCACACTATAAACTACACTCTCTAACAGCCAGACGTAAACTTTCTGATTTATTACTTTTACACAAATTTATACACTCATCAGTTGATACACCAAACATTTTGTCCCAAATTAACATTAACACATCATCAAGAAAGTCAACAAGGAGGATGAAAGACATTTTCTATATTAAAGCCTACCTAACAAATACAGGGTATTTCTCCCCTTTACCACGAACACTGAGAAGTTATAACGCTATACATTGCTCTAATAAAGAAATAGACATTTTTAATGACCAATTTAAACATTTCAAAAAAAAAGTTTTACCTTTTATCATATCAAGCTGATACTGTGATGAAGCCCTTTATTTATAGAGAGGCAATATTGTACCTACCAAATCAGCGTCTCACCAGTACAGGTAACAATCATAAATTGTTTATGAACATTTACCTACCATGTACTTACCTTTTACCCATTCCTACTTGTCATTCACCTCAGCTTAATTACTTTTGTTACTATCTTTTGTTATTATTATCATTTCATTTATTTGTTATTATACAATCACTATGTTAATATTATCATTTTCGATACTATGTATTTTCGTTATCATTATGTTTAAACATACATGTATATAATTTTTTGGGCACCATGCCTGTTTTATATACTTAAATAAAATAAAATAAAATAAATAAAAAAATAAAGAGTAAAAATAAACAACACACTTTTGACACATTTTTAAAACAAAACACTGTCGTGGAGAGAGATCGACGAGGGAGTTTTCGAATATAGCTTCATCTCTTTCGCACGCACGGTAACCAGAGCAGACGCGTGCTGCCGCGATCTGTGGTTCCTGCGGGCGAGCGGGTTGGGTGCGTATTTTGAACTATGCCTACGCGCCTCGCGAATAATAAATGTTCGTGCAGCACGTCTCACTCAGGGCTCTGGGTATCAGTCGAGTTAATATGGCCGTGAAATTTCTCTACTTGTACTATTATTTATTCCGTGGTCAAAGTTGAGTTTGGCCGCCCTCTGAACTTGCCGCCCGGGGCATGGGCCCCGGCTTGCCCCCCATTAGATCCGGGGCTGGCTTTTATTGTGCAACATTACAAAGTTATAAAGATAATATTCAAAATAAAGTTGCAAAGTTTATAAACAAAGCCGATGGAATGCAAAATTTTTCGTAAATATTCCCGGCTACCATCAAATCCAATGTCTTCTTTGAGTACGGTTAGTAAAGTTCTTAAAGTTTGGACTTCTTTACGTAGGTACTATGTAAAAAAAAATATTTTTTTGACGAATGGCATAAAAATCAAAATCATCCAACTCTTTTTTAGGGCGCCCCATTTTCCATTTTCCCGCCACCCGGTATTTTAAATTTTCCATCTGCTTTTTCCCCTTCCTTGACGATTCGCCTTACCGTTGATTGAGATTTACCTGTGTGTGAAAAACATCATAAAACTTATTATTATAGAAGGTATTTAAAAAAACACAGTAGATAATATTAATTAAGAAAGAAAAAGAAAATTAAGAAAAAAGTTACTTTTCTATGAAAAGAAGTTGCATATTATTATTTTTTTTAAGTTTTAATTGAGTTATTCCCTTTTTCTTGTGGCTTCACATGAACTGTCAAATGAGAGTGTCAAATTCGGATTATTAAACATAACCTCAAATCAGATTGCAATCGTTATAATCGCTCGAAAATTAGCATAAATCTTGTACCTAATACTAATGAAATTTATTAAACAAACTATACTATGTACCAGTCATTTCTGCAGTTCGTTTGTAAACATCTTCTGAATTAGACAGAAGCTTCTTCGCGTGATATTCGCCTAGGCAGCGTTGAAAAAGGCAGTATATAATCCCTCTTGCATCACTACGTATTGGTTTGTTCATTTTAATTAAATTCAAACAATGCGCAGGCAAACAATGAATGAAAATATTATTAAATCTTCTACTCAGATTTAAGACAATAAATCAACCATAACATGCGATAACATGACAGCCATAGGAAACGTCACAGCAAAGCGAGTAATTCGGTGCTGCCATAGTAATGAAAACATTTAGTTCCAATTTATTTAATTTCTAGACTTAATTGCCAAACTATACCTCAACCGTCATCCCGAAAATACATTTAACAAGGTTAGCTCATCGAGGGGGTAGAACAGTGATTGGCTAAAAATACGTGACGTAATTGGAGTCCATGTTCCACTAGGAGATTTGAATAACTGCAATACGTATTTTACTTCAAGCTACCTCACGCGTTCGAAATTTCGAAAGCGGCCCGACGAGTTTTTTTTCGAAAAAGGGTTGTACGAGCTAACCTTGTTACACGCATTTTCTACGAACCTTGAGCTGGCATATTGGAAGTTGATACATATTCAATCTCAACTTTATTATAAAATACACATGCTCTGACAAAATGATGTCGTACACCAATATGTAGTAACCACTTTTATGTTCACTTTACCTGAAGCCCGCTCCTTATAAATTCATTGTGCCATCTCTGGTTTCATAAGGAACATATGAGACGACGATCTACCTAGCTCGGCCACTTTATTATTTCGCCACCTACTGGAAAGGCGTAGACTAACTCCCAATGATTAACAGTACCGCGCCGAGCTTTTGGGAAGGTTCGCGTGTACATATTGCCTGGCTTTCTAGTAGCTACTCAACAAGTCGACTGTGTTGTTAAAAGCGTCTGCGATCCCGAGCCAGACAGACAGCAGTCTCAAGTCAGTCTACAAGTAACAGTTCATTCAGTAACACCAACAAATAAAGTGTGCAGTGCATTACGTGATCGTGGAATCTCCAGTGCGACATCCAGGAGCAGAGTACTACGGCACTCATCTCTGTTCTGCCTTCGAAGGACTCACACCATCTCGCAGCTGTACCTACAACTCACCAGATTCAACCGCCCGCGACTAAAAGGCCCACCGCGCCTTCTGTCTAGAGAGCAGCTCCGTCTCAGGCTACCGAGGCCCATCACGCGTCGCTGCCACTGAGATAAACTTCACTTCATAATGTTCCTCCTGTGCCGCAGGTGTCTCCAGCTCACAGGAGTCACAGCCGCCATCTCTAACAAATATTTTTGGTGCTTTTGTGAAACAGTGGATTAACAGCCAATTTAATAGTACTTTGACTATCACTATACAAAGATAACGGTGTATTTTTGTTTATTTCTATCATATCAGATAATATTTTTTTAAAGTAAATAACCTCATTGCAGGCTTCGGATAGAGCTATATACTCCGCTTCTGTACTGGATAAGGCAACTGTTCTTTGCTTTCTGGATTCATGAATCCACTTGAGCGACTAAGGTCAAAATACGGACCGCTTTTATTTTTCTGAGTTTCACAGCGGTCCAAAATTGGACCAAATTTTTTTTTGGATCAAAGTTAAGATTTTATGGTATTTTTTTTTATAAATCCTACGAATAGGTATGTGATAATCGAAAAAAGATAGATGAATTAATTGGCTGTACAGAACTAGATATACTTAATCAGTTTGTATGTCTTCATATTAAAATTTGCAGGTATGATTTTTTTTATGTGAGCGGAAAATATTCAAAAAACTCACGAGCAATTGGAAAAGTTTTAAATCCGTCTGTCGCTCGAGTGGTTAAGATATGACACATCCTGACATTATGAAGCAGAATCCAGTATATGACCTTCTATCTAAGGTACATGATGCACAAAACCATGTCATGATGTAAATAAAAATCGTTTTTTTTTCTAAACTAAAAATTTCGTTTGTGTGCAACCTATTGTTTTTTTAATAAAACAATATAAAGATATTTTTATTTAAATATTATTTATAGATGATTCCTTCGCGTAGAAGAAATCTACAAATTTCTTGCATGCCATCTATTGATTAATCTGGAAAATATCCTTTATTTATTTTTTCTGAAAAACAATAGATGGCAGTCGAAAAATAGATTTCTTCGAAGTAAAAGTGTGGTTCTTAGCGTAAAATGTATATATTTTTTTACAGAATAATGCTTTATCCTCTTCAAGCAGACGAGATTTTGTTATTTTATTTGAGTACCACACAAGAGTCCCAACTGCTCCCAACCAGTGTTCTTTCAGGAATCCATCCAGAGGGGCTTTTCTAGTGCCCCATGGAGAGACTCGCTTAGGAGGTGCTCGCTAACTTAGATTTAGTTATATACGGGTGTTTCAATAGTGTTTCAATACGGGTGTTTACTCTGAACAACTAATGGAAGGAAATAGGGAACAGAAAATGATACTGTGAGAGGACACCACCACAATTTGTCAACCAGAATTATGAAAAACCTTGTCCAACCTTAACAATGGATCTCCTTTCTGTTCCCGTGGATGCACAAAATTCCGTGACGTATTTACTCCTTGTTAGACGTCACTCGATATTAACCATGAAACTTGCTCTTAGAACACAAGACTCAGTACTGTGTCCAGTTGCGAGGTAGAAATGGTACTGGCGGTTGGAACTGAATTCTTCTCCTGGTGACAAATGGATCGGACAAGAGGATAGTATGGGTTATAGGTAATTTTAATTACATTAATGATTATCAGTTTTGCCCGAACGATGGGTAATATGTCATACGACACTCAGGTGTTCCCGATACTGGTCATCTATCTGGAAATCTTCCTATTTTCCACTTCACCTCCCGCAATGCTCCATGGTCCCACGGTGTGAAATATTTTTAATATTTCTCCTATCTAAGAATTAGTTCACGACGGATTAATAATAAATAATGTAAGGGTATTCCAAACCTCCAGTAGGAACATTAACAAGCATAATATTTCCTCAAATTGGTAGTAGGTTTTCAAATCTTACTAAATTCATATGTTTTATTTGTACTTTGTATTTAAATGAAAATTTTATGCGTTATGAAATACTTTCGAATTCGTAGCATTAGACATAAAATCATTATAATCTCTTTTGGCTCGTTGACTTTTTCGTTTGTGTCCAGCTTATCAAAGATGTGACACACGTGAGAAATTAACAATTTCCTTTTAGTTGAAGGTGTCTTTCCCAGCTCAAAATCCTTAACTTTTATTTTGGCTGAAAATTTATTTATAGATGGTGTGTGACATTCAGAAAAAATACATAGGTAACTTTTAATAATACATACCATTTATTGGAAACAAAATTATTACATATATATGTATAATTTGTAGTAGGTATAAAAATAAAATTAAAACTTATGATTATGGTAAAATAATAATTAGTGGAATGACTAGAATAAATAACACTGAGATTTTTTTACTATACAAAACGTCTCAGAATCATTGATTTCTATTGGTAATGTATCACTTGGTCTCATAGGAAAATAAAAAAAAATTAAATTAAATTAAGCTACATGGAAATATTGGAAATAATAAGGGTTGGCAGTTAAATTAAAAAAAAATTGTGAGATTTTCCGCAAACTACTACTCTCCTGTTTCAGTCTGTGGACAGCCCTGAGCCCACCTGCACTTTTTTTATACTTTTCCATTTTCTTTCACGTATCTGCTTTGTTTAAAATAATGAGAACATCTTTACGCTTTTTTGTTGTTGTTATTCAGTACAGTGTCCATCAACAGGGCAGATGTACCCCAAAAATAAATAACAAATACTTTTGGCCGTGAAAATCTAAAATCATCTCTACCCCTTTCCGACCGGCTTCATACGAGCGTGAGTTTGTCTTTAAAAAAATCTTGACAGCAAATAAATCTGTTTTTGGGAACCACACCGGTGTCGATCGAACGTGCCGGAGCTGCTTATGCAGGGTACCTTCACGCGCTTGTGTTTCAACCAGTAAGTCGCCCAGCCCCACGGAATCATAATTAAGAGCTTTACTGGTGAGGCCCATCAAAGTTTGGACATTTTTTGTCGGTCGGAAAGGGCTACACTTGTTTGACCAATCACTTATTTTTTTTTATAAATTTTAATACTTAAGAGGACATAGGTAGAGAAACCCAGAAATATGTCATTTTCAAAAAAGTTTTTAGACGTATTGACTCTTTTCCACAAAAAATTATAAATGGATTTCGAAAGATTGTTCTTTTATCTAGCATAGTTATGTAATAAATTTTTAGAATTTTTTTTAATTTTCAGTATAATAAGGTTATTCCATAGGTCGTTGGCAGATTTGTTAAATTTTCAAAAAAGTTTTTGTATTATACCACACCCATTTCAAATAATGTAATCATGCAGTGAAATAAATCAATACATTATCTAGCAAAGTTATGTATTAGAATTTTAATTTTAGTTTCAATAAAATCATTAAAAAATATGTACGTACATGTGTTTCTTGACGAAAATTGGTCCATTTGTGTATTTATTTGCGCACTTATAAACTAATATATTTCATATTTTTTTACATACTTATTGTGCTAAGACATTATTGACAAATCATAAATAAGTTTGACCGAAAAATAATTTTGGGAAGCATTTAATTTTAATTAATTAAACAGCTTCGCATTTGACGATTTTATCATAGCGCCGAAACACAAAATTTCGCAGTTCATTACGGTCCGAAACGTGGCCAGACGAGGACGTGTCCGCGTCGCTCTGAATTACAACAGTTTGAAATAATATTTTGGAAACGAAATGTAAATACATACGAATTCCTTGTTTCACGTTCGTAAAATCTACAGGGTTGACCGAATTTCATTTTCATTGAATATTTTTATGCAAAAAGTTTTATATTTAAAAATAAATGTTTTTATTTGTCCCTTATTATACGATACAAAAAACAAGAGTCCCAAATGCCCCATTTTTTTAAAGTAAAACTTCTTTACGCATGCTCGACACATGGGGTTAACTGGTGAATCGTTACGAAAAGTGGTGATTGTTACGAAAAGTGGTGCTGGTTACAAAAAATGACATGCGAACGGTAATCGATGCGAACAGTGATCAATTGCTAGGCGGGTCGGGCCTTTAGGCTCGCTTGTTATTCGTGTTATTGTTATATTGTTAATGGACTATTTGTCCGTAAATAAATAAATAAATAAATTATATACAGCGGGTACCCGGCATGCATGGGTTCGGAAGTTATGCGCGTACATACATTTCGGCGATTCATTTTCATTTATATACTAGCTGGTGCCCGGCATGCGTTGCTATGCCGTTCAACAAAAAATTGTTTCTCCCTGCGTGTCCTTTCCCATTCGTCCCGTTCACCTTCCGCTTCCCCTTCCTCTCCCGCGTCCCCTTCCCCTCAAACGTTCCCACTCCGCCTCCTCCACCTTCCGACTCCCCACTCCACTCCTCTTCCCCCGTCCCGCCAACTCCCCTCACGAATTCCCTTCCCCCCTCCCAGGTTCCCCTCCCCCTCCCTGGTTCCCGTCCCTTTCCACCCGCGGCACCAATACCCAAGTTCCTATCCCCCCTCGAGCATTCCATACATTCAGTTCTGGTAAATTTAGTTTTCAAACAGCTCACGTGCCACCCATTGAATTTTTAGTATACACATTTTATAATGCCAGAGCTCACCAGTAGTTATATACAAACCTTGTCCTGGCAATAACAAACACAACAAAAAAAGAATTATCCAATTTGGTGTAGTCGTTCGGAAGTTATGCGCGTACATACATTTCGGCGATTCATTTTCATTTATTAGCATTTATATATATGCCGGGTACCAACCTTTGCCATTTAATAACGAAATTGTTTCTCCCTGCGCGTCCTTTCCCATTTCGTCCCGTTCACCTTCCACCTCCCCTTCCTCTCCCGCGTCCCCTTCCCCTTTCGCGTTCCCACTCCTCCTCCACCTTCCTTCTCCTCACTCTACTCCCCCCCTTTTCCGTCCCGCGATCCCCCCTCCCGAGTTCCCCTCCCCCCTCCCATAATCACCTCCTCCCTCCCGCGGATCCCCCTCTCGAATTCCCCTCTCCCCTCCCGAGTTCCCCTCCACCCTCCCGGGTTCCCCTCCCCCCTCCTGCATTCCATACATTCATTCCCGATACATTCAGTTCTCATACAGCTCGTGTGCCACTTATTGCAATTTTATTATACAAATTTCATGATGCCAGAGCTCGTGTCCTTTCCCATTCATCCCGTTCCCCTTCTGCCTCCCCTTCCTCTCCAACGTCCCCTTCCCCTCTCCTCACTCCCCTCGCCCGCTTCCCCTATCCCTTAAACCCCCACCCGTTTTCCTCTCCCCCCTCCCGAGTTCCCCTCCCACCTCCCGGGTTCCCCTCCCCAACCCATCCCGCGGGCCCCCTCTCCCGAGTTCCCCTCCCTTGTTCCCCTCCCCTTCCCTCCCTCATCCTTCACCCCTCTCCCATCCGCCACCTCCTCCCGCATTCCATACATTCACTCCCGGTACATTCAGTTTTCAAACAGTTTGCGTGGCACCAATTGCAATTTTATATACAAATTTCATAATGCCAGAGCTCACCAGTATATACAGAAACCTTTAGTCCAGTCAAGGAAGGGGGTGTAGAGTGCGTGAGCAGGGACCTAAGCGATTCCTTCAGAAACTTGTTTAGGGTGCTTAGGATGTGAACATACTAAAAATCCTGACGTCTAGGTGGTGAGCTAGGGGGGGGAGGGGGAGGGGGAGGTCCCAATTTTCGGGTTTCCGCTTATATCTCAAAAACGGTGCGCCGCAGAGGAAAATTTTTTGATAATAAGTAAAAGTTGATAAAATTATCTACAACTTTTATTCTATACGTAATTTTCGAAATCCCAGCCATTTTCGAGTTATTCGCTCCACAAATGTAGATATTTTCGAAAAAAATCATTTTACCTCACATTTTTCATCAAACATTCCTTCATATCGTCTAAAATATTCATCAAAGAAAAAAATTTATTCGAAAGAAGTTGTAAAGAATTTAATTTTCTTTTAGAATATATAGACATATGTAAATTTATCTTCAACTGTTCAACATTTACAGCAATTTGAAGTTTTTTCGTAAAATGTTGTCATTTTCAGAAAGAGCTGTTTTTATCTTATTACTGACACACAACACTTGTTCGTTCGCCTAATAATATGTGTGACCACACTTTAAAACCAGTTATTAAATAAAATAGGTAAAAATCATATTACTTGAAAAATACATAATTGTATTTTATAATCATAATGTTTATTCTATTTCGTTACATTAAGCACATAAAATTATAGATCTCATTGTTATCACTGTTCTCAATAACATCATGTTACATTCTCATCCTCCTTGGACGTGGGGGTCCTCGCAAGCGTTGTTCATCCATGGCATCTTCATCCTCAGTATTGGATGGTTCTTGCTGAATGGGCTCTATGTCGTCGTCATCGTCGTCCTCGGCAACAGGCACGCTATTGAGGCATCTCCCTTGGCAGGAGACTCGGAGACACGCTGCAGAACAGGTCAGCATTGCTTTTCGGCATCCACATTTGCCAATTGCACAATCCCTGGTGCAGCGGCAAAATATCATATTTAGAAGGACCTCCGGCGCTGGTGGATCTTTTGTTGTATTTGGCATCAGGGTCCCTCCTTCATGTTTCCACCCCCATTATTCAGGGGGCAGCTCAATCGGTGCACTGGGAATGCTGTTTAACTGCGTTCTCTGTTGGAGGGAGGGAGCTGATGTCAGGCTTCATATTTGCCACCAACCCTGTGAACGACTAAAAGCGGTACTGGTTAAGGAAGGTCTGTCTTTTTGGCGCCGCATACCATTTCAGGAAACATTTATTTCCAGCCTCTTCAACCTCGCCGTGAGTAGAGGAGGGGTTATAAAGATCATTGCCGCTTGCTTGATGAATTCTGACTCCAAGTACAATTTTGAGAAGCCCACCTTGCTTCTCCTGAAAGTTGCAGATGTTGTGTCGCAGCCGGTAAATGAATGTAAGAACAGGATGTGTTCAAATGCACGGTGCTGCATCTTTTGGATGGACAGTGGCATTGTTTTGGTTTTCCCTCGTCCGTTGTCAGCAGCAGAATATCTTGGGTGGGAGGAGTGGAAGCAATCAAAAGGAAGTGAAAGCTTCTCACAAAACTGTGAGAGGAATGTTCCACAGCAATCTTCACAACAAGGAAGTCAGCATCATGTCCTGAAGAGTCTGTATCCCATTCTCCCGAAGCTTCGTCTGTAGTAAAGAGATGAAGTTACTTTTGTTGGTAGGATTGGATAACAAATCTTCCTTTTTAACGGGTATTGAAGTGTTCCAAGTCAAATTGATGTCAGCTGACCTTCTCAGTCTGTATCATCGCATCTGTTATTGTGATTTTGTACCGTTGGCTGGGTTTGGGTACCAATCAAATACCACAGTGTGAGTCATCCAGGATAGTGGTGGTTGACGTAGTTGATGTAACGATCACAAATTGTGACAAGGAAGGCATCTTTTTGCCAAATTACTCTGTGTAGTAGAAATTTTCCGTCCACAACTATGTTCACCTGAGACAGTAGACCAGTTTTTTGGTAGGCTCGAATAAGCTGTACAGGACAGATTTAGTTGTCTTCCACATCCCACCTTCATTGAACAGTGCCAAGGGAAATGGGGCCAACTCGTACTCAAAGAATTTCTTCAAATCCTCATCTGATCGTTTGCTTATACACATCCGGTGAAACAGAAATGTTGGGTCAACTGCAACCTTTTCATCGTGATTTTTTATCGACGAGCTGACAGAAGACATTGGGAATTGACATTATTTCATTGGCTTGTGGGAAGGGAGGATGTGCATCAAATCACTGACTGAGTTTGAAAATGTCTGCTGCATCTTTACTTCGGTGGGCTTGTCCGAGGTCCTTGTGTTGTTACTGGACGTGAAGACTCCACAATACTCTTCAAGGGAAGTGCAGATCTCATGAGTTGCGCTCATACCAACTAACCACTTCTAGTACATTGTGCAAAATACCTCTGCCTCCTGTTATGCCTTCTCGGCTTTTGAATGATAGCATCAATGTGGTTTCCATGGTCATATCTGATCATACGCCTTACTAAAAGAGCGTCGCATAATCGTCGTTGCACGTCGGTGTGTCAGTAATAAGATAAAAACAGCTTTTTCTGAAAATGACGACATTTTACGCAAAACCTTAAAATTGCTGTAAATATTTACTGGTTGGAGACTTATTTGCATATGTATATATATTCTAAAAGGGAATTAAATTTATTACAACTTCTTATAAATAAATTTCTTTCTTTGATGAATATTTTAGACGATATGAAGGAATGTTTGATGAAAAATGTGAGGTAAAATAATGTTTTTCAAAAATATCTACATTTGTGGAGCGTGTAAGTCAAAAATGGACGTGATTTCGAAAATTACGTAAAGAATAAAAGTTGTAGATAATTCTATGAGCTTTTTTTACTTATCCTTAGGAAATTTTCATGTGTGACGCACCGTTTTTGAGATATAAGCGGAAACTCGAAAATTGGGACCTCCCCCTCCCCCCCTTCCCCCTAGCTCACAACCAAGACGTCAGGACTTTTAGTATGTTCACACCCTAAGCACCCTAAACAAGTTTCTGGAGGAATCGCTTAGGTCCCTGCTCACGCACTCTACACCTCCTTTTGGAGCATTTATTGACTGGACTACTTTGCGGGCGTGCTCACAACAACTCACCAAAGTTTCATCGCAATCGGATGAACGGTTAGCAATTCACAGGAAAGTATGTAGAACAGTTTATATGGGAGAATTAAATTGTTGATTTTACTATCTTCCTCGCAACTTTTCCATATTTTCTCAACGTTTAAACCTTTCCTGGACTACGACAAACATTTCAAAACCAAAATCAGCTAAATCGGCCCAGCCGTTCTCGAGTTTTAGTGAAACTAACAAACAGCAATTGATTTTTATATAGGGGGGGGGGTAAAAGAGGCGGGGGGGTGGAGGGTGGTTAGAGGTTGTGGGGTGAGAGGGGGAGGGGGTTGAGAGGGATGGGGGGTAGGCTTTTTTATATCCATTTTTCGTATTACAAAAATAACAAACATGAGAATCGGGTATGGGTACCACCGCCCCGGGAACCATTTTTTTGATAACCAACACGTCTGCCGTAGGTCATCCTTAGTGGTTCGCAACGTTTGGTGACTAGCAGGGGTGCCTGGGTTCATGGGGTGAGGTTTTTTCAGGTCTTGGCGGCGGATGCATCTGCGCACCAGCTGCATGGCAGGTTGGATCTAGAGAAAGTGGTTGAGGGAGTCCCTTTGACTTCTCCAGCCTTACTCTCTCGGAACATCGCTTTGCACCGCAGTGGGAGGGATGGATTCATACATCCGCTCTCCTGGACACGCTGACCCCCACATTTCTACCCACCCCTAATACCCTTTCCTTCTCAGAAGATCCTCTCCTCCCTTTCCCTGAAACGAACCTTCACACAGCATCCCCAAAGAAGAGATAGGCAATGTGTCGAGCGATTGTAAAAAAAGGTCTCTCCCGATCCGGCCTTCTACGTAGTTGGTGGGGCAGATTCCACCGCCGCCGAGATCCTGACAAACCTCGCCCCATGAACCCGGGCTACCCGTACGGTGTTGATAATCCAATACATGGTTCCCGGGACGGCGGTACCCATACCCGCCTTCCAAATTACTGATACTATTTATTGACGGCCGGCGTGGTCAAGAGGTAAGGCTCTTGACTCGCAATCCGAAGGTCGTGGGATCGAATCCCGGCGTGGGCAAATAAATTTTGTTTGACTAATTTGGGTTATTTCATATAAAAATAATATATTTGCGTCACGTTCCAGAGTGGAAGATACTTTAGTATCGCCCTGGTGTAAGACCACCATTCAGAATTGAAACGTTGCTAAAAATTACTTTGGCCGTGTTTGGTGACCAGATCTGAATAGCCAAGTAATTCTTCGCTTCCTCTTCCCCATCTCCTGCCCTTCCCCACCACCTTCTGCCTCATACTATACCCCATAGTCATGTCATAGTCTCACTGGCTCCAGACGGGAGCATTTGGGTCTCTTGTGCGGTATTCACATAAATATAAAATTAAAAATTATGCACACGAATAAATATTTCAAAATGAGATATTTTTTACAATCCAACTGAATATTAGGTACTCTTTTTTTCATGAATACCGCACAAGAGTCCCAACTGCTCCCGTCTGGAGCCAGTGGGACTATCACCCCCAATTGGGGTATGTTGTGAGGCTGAAGGTAGTGGGGGAGGGGAAGGAGTTAGGGAAGATGGAGGTGGGGAAGTACCTGACTTTTCAGATCTGGTCACTAAACACGGCTAAAGCCATTTCAAGTAACGTTTCAATTCTTCCACTCTAATGGCCGTAAAATAAAATGAAAAAACAAAAACCAAAATATTTAAAAAATATAACAAATTGTTTTTTTGTGTAGGTATCTACTTTATACCTACTGTGTTTATGTATCTATTTATGTCTACGCACTTCAATACACAAATTACAAATAACTACTACTTATTAAAATTCTGGAAGCGAGAATTCAACATCTTTATCTGAACCATACTGTAGGTCCAGCTTCGCGTGAACTATAGGTACGTGAAACCCGGCTTCTAGCGGAACGAAATCTAGTTCCAAAAACGTCCGCTTGCAACGGCTGATGTGTGAGCGGTGCAGTCGGAATCGAAATTATGATTTGCTGGTATGACAGCCTTAAAATATATAAATTATTAAATATACACCACATATTCGGAAGTACTTAGTATGTAATATAATATTTTAATATTCTTTAATAATAATAAAACATGGTAGAATTCCATCTATAACTTCATGAAACGCACCACTGTTACAGGCGCAAGTATTTCTCTTGAGTTTATCAGGGCCACAAATTGCAAAGTAAAACTCGACCCAAACATTACCAGCCTCTGATGAGAGATTAATAATTTCCAAAGAAGAACAATGATTTTATTGATCTCCGTGTGATGATAAATCATCAACAGGATCCGTCTGAAAAAAAATAGATATTAATATTTATTTTTACTATGTAGATTATTATTTCATAATACAATATATTATTAATGTGATTTACTGCAGAATATAGATATAACACTAGAAGAAGGAAACAAATGTTCCTAGCCCAACCCCCCAGCGTTATGTCTCATTTACACACGCCTGAAACCGTTGGTCTACATTCTACTTGAATTTCGAAAACTCAGTTTTGTATGGAATTATTGGCCCACATTCAGCATGTAATTGGATCACGGAAAATTTCCACAAGGCATTTCTTGTGTTATTCTTTATTCTACATGATGATAAAAATAACAAAATTATTGAGTTTTTTTTTACATTACTCCACAGAAAATAATTTCCCTCAGTGCCTATGTCATCTTTGAAGATGCTGTGTGGAGGGTCTTTTTGAGGAAAGAAAGGAGTGAATGGAAACTTGAGCTGTTTGATTTGGAAAATTGATTGAATTATTGTGTTGGGATTGTACTCACATTGCTTCCTTCAGCATTTTTCAAAAGCTCTAGATTTTCTTTCGTCTTTCTTTTGAAGAAACCAAGCTAAAAACAAATAATTTATTAAGGTAATTTCATCATTGTAGGTACCACATCATATTCATAAAGTATTTTCTTTAATTGAAATCATACCCTGTACAGCCCGTAGGAGAAAAGAGCCAGAACGAGAATGCCTAATAGAATGGCCACAATAATAATCCAGATAGGCGGGGGGGGAGGTGGGGGGGCAGACCCCAGAATGAGGGATTGGGTTGAACAGAAAACTTTGCTTCTGAAAACAAAAAGAAAAAACACTTTTAGGACTCATTCAAATCATTTGACACACATTTAAATGTATCTCCAGTTAAATTCATTTCAGAGAAAGAAAATAGAACGCTACTTACGGCTTCAATGCTACACCAAAAGTTGAAAGCAGCAAAGAGCTATCCTTTCTAAATACCGCTTCTGCAAGTATTAAAAGAAAAAAATATTGAAGCATGTAAATACAAAATCAATGTTAAAGAGTAAATGATAATATAATTAGGGATTAGCAGATATAATCTTCTGTGATGGAACAACAAACAGAGACCTAAGTTCCATCTTTTAACATGCATTACTTAAGCACATTATAATATGATAGACTCAGGTTAGTTGTTTCACATATCCTACTAATATTATAAAGGCGAAAGTTTGTATGGATGTATGTGTGGATGTATGTATGGATGTATGTATGTATGTATGAAAAAGCTAGTCTTGAATAATTCACAAAATTTCAAAGATAATTTTCAGTTTCTGTGAAACCATCATTCAAGTTCTTTTAACCCTAGTTCACTAAACATATTTCGATGTAACTCTGTCACTAAACATTCGACTTACAGGCGAACAAATAAAAATGGATGTGTTTTATTTATTTATTATGGTTAAATAGAATAATTAATGACATAGTCAAGTTTAATCTTTTATTAATCTAAATATTATTATAACTTTGTTTTTTTTTTCAATATTTGCAGTCATTACATGTAGGAACTGTGTAGTGGCATGAATATTTAGTCATTCTGCGTTTTTTATATAGACAAAATTCGCATATCTTGCGTTTATTTGTTTGTCCTTGAGACGTACTATAAGAAACATCATTGATTTTTAGAATTTCTTGTATGTATGTAGTATATATTTATGTATGTAGTATGTATTTATATATGTATGTAGTCACTACACATTCGTCTGTGAGTCGACTATTTTTCCGTAACTCCTGAACTAGTAAGTGTGCATCCGCGTCGCCTCTGCACGAGTCACTAATTAGCCAATCAGGAAGGTACTGAGAGGGGCCGGTCGAGAACATATCCAACATCGACTGTGTCCAAACAAAGACGAATGATTAGTGATCTAGGGTGAATATTCCATCATGGGCCAGTTGTTTCACAGTACTTAAATATTAATGGAACTTGTAAATTAACATAGAAATTTAATAAATAGGTTAAATTCTGTGAAACAACTGGCCCTCAGACTTAGAAACAAAGACCGGATTATTTGAGTCTGCAATTTATTCTTACCAATTTAACCACTGGAACGCCAACACATTTTAAAACTTTTCTCCGTTTGCTAGACATTTTCAGAAGATCATTTTTTAATTTTTCGCCAACATTAAAAAAAATCTTACCGTTTATTTTAACTATTTAAACTATTTAAATATTTTACCGTTTATCTCATATTTGTAGGATTTATAAAAAAAATATTAAAAAAATCTTAAAGTTTATAACCGCGTGAATCCTGCGTGGTTGTTCCTTTGAAACTGCAGTGAGAGGTACTTATTTGAGTCAACATAGAATATTTTCGATTTCTGTATATTGTCTGTGGTATACTTGATAAAGAAAGGTGCATATCTATGGAAAAAGGACTTAATTTTAACTGTCAACAGCTGACCAGAAATTCTACATGAAAAAAATATTTTAAGAAATTATTTTTTAACATCGTTATAAAATAGTCTACCAAGTTCGAATTTGCGACATCTATGGTCATAATAGATAAAGCATTTCAATAGCCTTAAACGAAGTCCAAAATAACAAACGTGGGAGCTACAAATATTTAAAAAAAGAAATTTTGCTGAATCAAGGAGATAGTTGCCTTTTTTATCCGAAAAGCAATCAGAGATATTTAAAATGGCACCAATATATGGCAAAAATCGCTCCAGCGGTTAATACTATATTATTATCATACTAGAAGATTTCACCCTAGAAAAATAATCTAATAGCGAGATGTAAGCGATACCCAAGAATTGCTGTGTTTTTTTATTTCATAACGAAGCACGCTGTCTATCTCAGTTAGCTCAGCATAATGACTGATTAGCATTTAAACTTTCAAAGCATATAAAAATATGATTTATATATAAAATGAAACTTTTTTCCATTTAAAAAGACTTAATATTTTGTAATTGATTAGTAAGAGGTTTACAGAATTTTCTTATTTTTTATAATTATTTTAGTTTTATTTAAGGAACAAACCCCTGAACTAATTATTTAACTACCTTTAAACTGTGTAAGTATGATAATATGTCAAATATTCACCTTTAAATTTAGTATGTCTCTAAGACGTAGGATTATATCTAAGGGAACGTACCCATACTACGTGACCTGTTCAGGGGTGGGGGGGGTAAAAATTGCAAAAAGTTGGTCACGTAGTATGGGTAGAGATGGCAAAATTTCGTTTTAACTAAAAACGCGAAAAAATAGCGAAAAACGTGATTTTGGCCGTATTTCAGCTAAATTATTCTATTTAGCGAAATAGGTGTGAATTTCCCGAAAATACCGGGTATTAAAATAATATGTGAGAATAATATGCAATGCTATCATTCAATCAGTAAGGTTCCATTTCCATTGTTTTTTGTATTTACCTGTATTTCAAATATGCCTACTTTATTTCATTTTTGGAAGCCTGTCCTACCTCTTTTTACAATTTTGTTACTATTTTATGTGTAAATATTTAATATTTTTGTACTGTAGGCTGAAATTGCTTTTTGACATTACACAAATTGTACGAAATAAATTACGCCTATTGATGTTAATCGCAATCTGCATTAGTTGTGTTTGTGTTCGACCCGTACTTAGAGTTTCCTTCCTTATTAATTTAATATTAAAATTAATTATGTATAATCTTTCACATGGAAATACTTGCAAATGAAGGTTAAACATATATTTTACCAAAAATACTTAAAATATGCGCTAAAAACATTCAGGAAATACATTTTTTTCTATTTTGCTACAAAACGCTAAATTATGCCTCAAAATGCTATAAAACGCTAAATTTCCAATTGTTAATGCTAAAAAATCTGAAAATTAATGCTAAATTTTGCCATCTCTAAGTATGGGTAAGTTCCCTAAGGTAGATAAAAATAAGATTATCCTTTCTAGGGTTCAATCCTACTATGGCAAGGTACTGTTTAATGTACATTTTATTTTATGTACTGGCAATTTTGAATGCTGGTCACACCGGAAAGACTAGATGTAGTTCCAAATGCAACTGCAAAATCATTCCGTCCCGAATTGTCCTGGTGTGTACAGCTATCAGATTTAGCCCTGCAACTTTCTGATATTTAATATTGTGTCGCGATTGTGTTTGACTATTACAATAAAAAGAGAATCTATTAAAACCTTCTAATCATTTATTTAACTCCCGTGACACATATGGAAGTGTTGATTTGGTAAGATTAAACACCTTTCCCATACTACAATAAGTCTCGGTGAAAGTTTTCTTTCTTTTTTAACATTTTAACCAAAACAAGAGGCCCGGAGAAAAATAATTTCCCTGTGGCCTACCTACATTGTGTCTTTGGGGATGCTGTGTGGAGGGTTTTATTAAGGAGAGGAAGAAGAGTAAGTTCTGGGAAGGAAACACATATGCATGGTGTTTCTTTCCCTATGGTGGGTAGAAATCTGAGGGTCAGTTCCCACAGCGGTGCAAAGCAATGGGTTAAGAGAGTCCAGCTGGAGAGGTTAAACAGTCTCGCTACGCAGTTGATGGGCAGAGGCATCCGCAGTCAAGATCCGGACAAACCTTACCCCATTAACCCGGGGACCCCTGCTAAGTCACCAAACATAGCGGACAACTTCGGGTGACCTACGGCAGAGGTTTCGATTATCCAATTAATGGTTTCCGGCGCTGCCGGGCCAGACTGAAAATACTAAGCTGAACTTGAATGGTAAAATAGTTACTTATGTTGGTAATATTCAGCTGCATCTTCAACACCATATGGGCCCCGTTCCCCCCCACTGGCAGTCCCCCTATCTTTACGCAGTTCACCACCATGCAGGTCACATGCTGTTTGTCGGTGCAACTGAAGTTCAGGGCCTTGGCCGATGGGTACTTGCCATCATCCACCACACTGGGCAGCTCTACTTCTGTGTCGGTGCCAAATATATCTGAAAAATTATGAAACAGGTATTTAAATGCTACCAAATAACTGAAAATATATATGGGACAGACTCAAACCGAGCTCAGAGCAAAGTGTTATAAAATCAGATTTTTCACTGCCAAATCGTTCAAATCTTCCAACCATAAATATACTATGTATTCCAACTGTCATATGCAGTGTTACCAACACGATTTTTAAAGGAAAGCTAGATGTCACTCGAAAAATTGATGAAATACAGGATTTCTGAGAAAAAAACTTAGATAAAAACAAAGATAACCAGTTCCTAAGAGAAATAACCTTTAAATTATCATTTCAACTGAATGAAAAAGAGTAGAATATCTGAAAAATGGAGCTAAGAGGCTTTTCCAATGTATGGAGCTGATGACCTCAATTGAACTTTTGGCTTTATGAGTTGCGTTGAGCTTTTTTCTCTTTTTCGAGTTAATTTTTCAGACAGGGAGAATATGAGGGTAGATGTAGATGAGGTAGATGTAATGATAAAGGCCATCAGGTAGATTGTTCGTATAACGACTTTTCAAAGGCCTTCGATACTGTTAATCACGACGTCTTACTCAATAAGCTGGCTGAAATAGGATTCTCCATGAGACTACTCACCTTTTTTGCTAGCTATCTTGCAGACAGGAAACAGTTTGTATCTCATGGACTATTCCAGTATATTCTATTTTTTGTACGATCAGGAGTACCCCAAGGTTCTAATTTAGGCCCACTCCTTTTTTCCATATTTATTAATGATATTTCAGAAGTAATTCTGCACTCCAGGTTTCTTCTTTTTGCTGATGACCTGAAACTATTCTTAGAAATACTAACCCTAGAGGACTGCAGTCGACTCCAGTCAGATATTGATAGAATTATTGACTGGAGTAAAAGAAATCGGATTGAGTTCAATATATCTAAATGTTTAATTTTGTCATTCACTAGGGCGTGTCATACCTGGTATTACCGGTATACTATGGACGCCCGAAGTCTAAAACGTGTCTCCACCATGAAGGACCTTGGAATCATGTTTGATAGTAGGCTGACATTTCATACTCACATTCAGATGGCTTGTAGCACTTCATTGAGAATGCTGGGCTTTGTTCTGCGTACTGCAAGGAATTTTAAAGACACCCGGGTTCTCATAATTCTATTCAATTCCTTAGTAAGGAGTAGACTTGAAAGTGGGTCGATAATTTGGAGTCCGCACCAAGCTAAATATTCCCTCATGTTGGAGAGAGTTCAGAAAAAAATTCTGAGATTTCTGTACATGAGGGAGTACGGCTATTACCCGTGGCTCTATCCTACCGACTTTCTTTTGGGTATGCTCGGAATGAACCATCTACGTGTCAGAAGGGATGTACACATTGCTACGCATTTCTTCAGATTGATTCGTGGATGGTTTGAAAACTCAGCTATCTTGGAGAATATTCATTTTTATATTCCCGATGGCTATCTTCGCCATCGACAGCATAGGCTCTATCTTCCGGCCTGCAGGACTAACTTGCCAATGGTCATGCCGATCGGGAGAGCAATCTTGCTGTTGAACAGAATTAATTCGGATATCGACATATTTAGCGTCAGTGAAGCTGCCTTTAAAAGGCAAGCTCAATTGATGCTCATATAGTTTTTTTTTTTTTTGCTTACCATTTATATTTATGTTTAATGTAATACTGTTACAAATGTATTTTAAAAACGCATTGAAATTTTAAATTTTGTAATGTTTTTGAAAGAATAAAATAAATTGAAATTGAAATAAATTGAAATTGAAATTGATGTTACATAAATAAATAGACTCGCCATAGTCTCATATACTCTAGACGTGGGCAGAATGATTCCCAGGACTGAATCGATTCAGTCTGATTCCCATGGCCTTTTGAATTGATTCTTTTTATTCATTCCTTTAATTCAATTAAATTAAAAAAAAAAAAAAAAAAAAAAAAAAAAAAAATTGAAAATTGAAAATTAAATGAATGGGGAGGCTAACACCGCACACGAGACCGGGAGGCCACGGAGTACCGCAAAAGAGGAGACTGATAGGCTACCAAGCATCGCACAAAGAGGAGACCGATTATTCTATCTCATTATCTCGCAGGCTAAAACCTATAGATTAATGTGTTTGACTCTTTTTAGTGTCGCTTTTTCGTTTCATCGGTTTTCAAATCACAATGAGTGGGGAGGCTACGAAGCACCGCACAAAGAGGAGACCAATAGGCTACGGAACACCGCACAAAGAGGAGACCGATTATTCTATCTCATTATCTCGCACGCTAAAACCGACTCTTTTTAGTGTCGCTTTTTCGTTTCATCGTTTTTCAAAATCACAATGAGTGGGAAGACTACGAAGCACCGCACAAAGAGGAGACCAATAGGCTACGAAACACCACACAAAGAGGAGACCGATTATTCTATCTCATTATCTCGCATGCTAAATCCTATATTGTTTGTCTTTTTTTAGTGTCGTAATTTTTCGTATGTAAAATGTATTTATTGCTAGCAATTATATCTTAAAATTATACAAATTTTCGTTTCACCCTTAAAATTTTATTGATTTTATTTTATTTATTAAACTTATAATTTCGTTCCATTTTACGTGATCTAATATAAACATCATTTTAACATTAAGATGAGTATTTTATGACAGCTAACCACAGCTAATTGGCCTTATAATATCTGCAAATTTACGTATTATATCGACCCAAGATCTACGTCTAAAAGTAGGTAGGTACAATATCTTTCGTACGTACCAAAAAACCGATAAGCGTCGCTTCTCACTTTTCTAGCTAATGTTCAGATTCAAAGTCGAAAGTTTTCGACTAACTATGTAATGAAATTGACGGCTTGGCGCGCGGAGGAATAAATGAACCGCGCGGACGGATTAAGGGCTGGCATTGACGAATGAATTAGTAACTTTTGATTAATGTTTTGTGTCTTACCTAGCAGTGACTTGATTTACTCGCGAGCTGCGGACCTAGGACTGGGATGCGTTTGGGACATATCATGACATTGACGTGACGATGACGCCTGACGTCATTTTTAGGTCTAAGAATTACAAAAGACCATGACGTCACAAGTGAAAAAGACTTTTGTTTTAATTCCTCTGTCTGTCGGAATCGGACAATCTCGATTTCGACAGACTAGGTACCTGGGACGCGGACATTGAACACGGACCTGGGACGGCGGGGACCTTAGGACAATGTCAGGACTATTGTTTAGGATAAATGATTAATTCCTTGCGTGAAAGAGATGCTCGGGCAACCCGGATGAATCGCGGCCGCGTTTTGGCCATTTTGGGACATGGACTTACGATGTTCGGGTGTTTTTAGAATAGCGGCGCGGCGGTAGCGGAATACAATCGTAATAGGCGAGTCGTTCACAATACCGTCCGTCGAAAACTTCGCGGCGCGCGGCCCGTTTAATAATATTTAAATACCTATGAAACAATATAATATTTAAATCGTTTACAGAACACATTATTCATTGAAATAATTTAACAGTAAAATAAATGGAAATTAAAAATGTATGGTGTCGTTAAAAATCGTAGGATGCAAGGCCAAAGATAAGGAATGAAGAATCAATTCCTTTTGAAATTGAGAATTAGATTGAGTGTGACACAAGATTGAATTTATTCATTTAATTCGGTCATTCAATTTTGCCCACGTCTAATATACTCACAATATAATGTGGAAAGTAAGGAACACTCTTTTGTTTTCAGCGATTTTCAGTATCATTTCTTAATTCAAAAGTTTATTCCTGTGTGATAAAGATAGACAATCAAATAATGTGCGTGTATGAATGCAATGAATATAGGAGCGGGCGGCGTATTGCTTGTCACTTTTTGATGGAACGTTCGCTGTCTTCTTTTCTTGAGGCCCACTAGAATAAAAGGTCCGGCTGCTTGTCGGAGTTTGATTTGTCGAGCTATACAATAAATACAATAAGGCAACGACAGTTTTCAAATACTTGTTAGAACTACTGATTTATGTGTTGGTTTACCGCAAGCAAACAAATAAACAGAGTGTTTAGGCTGATTAGTCTACTTTAAAACAGTGAAGTTTACTTAGCAACGGAAATTTGGCTATTGCGCGTCCAGACCCTTTACTTTAGTAGGACTTGAATTTTCTCTGATGACATGTAAAACCGCGAGCGGGATACATGAAAATTAATTGTAATATTTATAATAATCGATAATATTAAGTAATTTGTGTGTACTTACAAATGAAATGTTATTCATTCGCCTTTACTATTATTTGCCGTGTAATTGAAACATTTTCTCATCACACAGGAGGGCATTTTGACACTTTTTACTTACTGGTAAGTGCTGGTAAGACGCAACCAGTTTAGTACTAAAGTACTAGATATCGAGATCGTTACAATTGTCTTGTTCTTGTCTTCCCACTTTGAGATTTCTACCCCTCGTCTAATAGTATGTAAAGTCATAGGGTAGATGTGGGATTATACACAGATCGACCATCAAATAACCGCTTCATTTATGAATATTATACCTACCTAAACTTATTACTGGAATAAATGTATAATAATAATTTTACCTTTTTTCGACTGCACAATAGGCCACATGCATCACATTTTAAAAAAAAAAATTCTGGTTTAGGCAAATATTCTAAGACATTCCGTTTTTTTTTTTTTAATCGTATTTTTAAAACCCTGGCGATTTTATTTTTAATTTCAATCCGAAAAATCAGACCATTTTTTATAAACCGGAAAGACGGGATATAATTTTATGGGTGTGAAAAAAAGATAATTACATAGCCGAAAATCATTTAAAAAAAAATAACATTTCCATGCGAATGGCACAGGAAAATATCGAGGCATACCAAAAATATTAAACCTCATAAATATTTTTTTCCTTGATCCATCTTATTGATCATAAATCATTATAATGTTCAACGTCTATATTACTAAATCAAATGTAATATACTTGTACTTGTAAATTATAATAATAATAAGAATATTATAAAATTTGATCTTGTTAAAATCCGCACCATTATCATTATAATTCTAAAACACGAACGGACAGCGTAAGATGTACGGGGTTCTCTTCAGAATATCTGTCAAAAAGTCAAACCAAATGATAAGTTCGCAGAGAACAAACAATAAATCTAGTGAACGTTAAATGTCAAATTCAAAAATTCGCCTGAAATCAAAGTGAGGCCATATAAAAAAAATAAATCAGTGTGGAATTTTATAAAATTAATAGGAACATTTTCGGAGATGGAACATTTTCATGTAGTGACGTCACGAGCCTAAATAATGGATTTATTTATTTAAAAATGAAAAAAAATGTACATTTCTAAAAATTTTTACTAACATTTTCGTAATCTTAGTAAAAAAATCTATCCACACGATTTTTTTCAAGTCGTTATGAAATCCATGCAAGTGGCCTATTGTGTGAAAGCAAACCAACATAATGTGATAATTAATTCGTTAGTATAGTTATTATGTATTATATATATTATTATAGACTTACTAATTAATAAGGGTACCAACAGATGACAATGACTGGTACATTTGTGATTTGTACTAAAAGGTAAGGCCTTTTTCGATACTAAGACAAACGAGTCGTCCCATGAATGAGCATAGAACACACAAATACATTTTTTGTATCGAATGGAGACCACATTTTTGTTAATGTGAGTCAATGTTATGGGTAGTTGCTTGCATATTATTTATTTCCTGCCTTTGGTACCTTATTGTAAAGTGAAACCTTTTGAAAATGTAAAATGAGTTCATGCGATAATTTTAGAAGGTATGATATTCGGTGCTTATGTGCTTATATGGACTGCACGCCCCTGCATATATAGGTATCCATCCCAATATCCCAAAAGTCAGTGAAAAAGTCGAAATAGGCTGTGCTCTAAATTGGGGTCTCAGAAAGCTGTCACTGAAACTCACTCTTCTACAAAAACTGCTGAGACTTACCAATATGACTTACCTTACTTACTTACTTAGACTTACCATTATGAAAAACTACAGTGGAATTCACACATTGATCTTACCTCAAAAAAGCTAACAAAACTCATCTACTTCTTCAAAAAATTAAGAAACATCTTGTCGATGAGGGATCTAAAGAGAGTATATTATGCTTTATGCCACTCTCGATTGGAATATGGAGTAATAGGATGGGACTCAGCAGCATCTAATCACTTAAAACAACTTAAGATAACTCAGAATTGCATCATAAAGACCATTCTAAAGGTCCCCATAAGGACGTCAACAACAGAAATTTTTAAACAGTTTGATGTTCCAACCATACAAAAAATCTATGCCAAAAACATTCTGGTACATCACAGCAAAAACGACTCAGAGGAAGACACCTCACATGCTCATAAAATAAGAGCCAAACAAGCAGACACACTTAATATACCAAAGTGTAACTCTTCATTTGGTCAAAGAAGTTCTAAATTTTTAGCAGTAAAGTTATATAATAAACTCCCACTTAGTATCAAACAAACTAAAACAAAAAATAGCTACATTAAGGACATTAAATGTTGGCTGAAGGAACTATCGGAAAACGACCTTACTAGTATACTTAAAACATCTTAGAAGTTTATGAAAAACCTTATCCAAATAAGTTAAACCATAGAAGTCGCTGAAAAACTTATCCAAAACATAGTCCCCCTCAGCACAGGATCTCCTAGTGAGGAGGACTACGAATATATTTTCTATTTTATATATACATCTAACATATTTCATATAAAAATGTAAAAAAAATATTATATAGTTACTAAATAAAAAAAAAAATAAAAAAAAATATATATATAAACTGTTGTTATTACCTTGTGAAAAAAGTTCCTGGCTGCTTTTCAATGTAGAGGCTTCAGTGTAAGAGATGGTCGCTTCTCCCGGTTCCGTTACTGCATCACTCGCCTCGGTGGAATCAGTTGCATACTCCACAGAATGTCCCTTGGTATCCTCTTCATAAAAGTTCCCATTTTGCGCACTGCATAAAAAGGGCGCTTGATTCTGAAAGTCCTGTAAATTTAAAATGAATTTATATTTTTAACCTATGTAGATCATTAAAATTAACTGATAAAGCAAAAAATTATATAATAGTAGGTACGAATTTATATATTGTAAATAACTAACAAACCATCACGCCGTTTTCGCAGGGGTAAGCAGAGAGGACAGACCGCCAAACAATTCGGTCTTGGCACACACTCCTTGTTTCACTCACATTCATATCACAATGTATAATGAATACATATGTATATGTGGAAGTAATGTTGTATTACATGTGTGTATATGTTCCTAAATATTTGTATTAACTCACCACGGGTTCAAAAACATTGACTAGAGGATAGTTGATGTTTGTTACTTCATCTAAGTAAGCCACTGGTATGAAGAACTTCATATAGAAGGCATCCAATGGAGTTGGGCCCTCGTTTAAAACCTAAAGATAAAAGTAATTTTAAATTGATAACGAACTTTGTGTTTGTGAACACAATTATTTCAAGACATTTTTGGATTCTTATTGATTTCATGTTCAGGCAAATAGGCAAAATTTGGAGATGGGTTATTGACCTCAAAAATTCGGTAAATGCTTTGTCTGGGCTTAGTAGATACAGATCGTCCAGTTGATTATTCAGACATCTTTGAAAAATCAAAATTTGAGTCCAGTTTTGTTACTCATAAACACCACCAAAACAAATCACGTGCATAAAAACTTTTAGTGAAATAAAAAAAAAATATGTTTTCTATGTTACTAGTAGGAAATTTCGAAATGTCATACTAATGTACCGAACCGTTATATGCTTCCTGGTGTAATTTTGTAGACACATGTAAATATGTAATATTTGATTTATGGCAAGCATTCGTATATTGCCTTTCTTTTTAAAGCACATTGGAGAAAAATACTAGCTCCTAATGTAGTCACAGTACTCTACAGGCTTATTTTTTGTTTTCTCTTTACCATTATTATAATTCTATCATTTGTTTATTTTTTTGTCATGTATAATTATATGCACCTGCTTTCGTAATGTAGCTATGTCTTTATGGAATGTGTGGGACTGCACTAACGTCTCCACATACCGGAATAAACATCTTATTTTTTTTTATTTTTACGACTATGTCCGTAAAAATAAAAAAATGGAAAAACTAAACCCTTCCACACACTTTTCCACAAATGATCATCTAGTCGATTCATGCTATGCAATTGCACTATATAAGTATAATAAATACAAAACAATACAAGAACAACATGTCAACCTACCAGAGACCAAATGGGAAAATAATTCACTGACTCCAGATATTTTCATATCAGAGGGTTCGCGGCTCGGTGGAACTCCTAATTCGACCTATAAATCCTACTGATCCCTCAATATAAATATTTAAAAATCTTTTGTAATCCTGTATGTATTTAAAATGACTGATTTTTGCATTTTTATATATAAATTCTTTGACAAATCTAATATGCCTAAATTTTGAATGAGAGCTAGGTATAATGCCAGTAGCCGAAATAACAAATGGTAATATTTTTAAAGTCTGAGAATGCCAAATTCTTCTAATCTCATTTCCTAAATCTGTATATTTTCTTATTTTTTCAAAACAGATTTTTAATATTACAGGAATTTGGAATAAAATAAATTATTACTATTATTATTATCTCAAAACATAGTATTTGGAGATGACCGACTAATCAACTGGACGATGGATATGTGAAATAGACAAGTACCATTTTTCATTTAATTTCCTATTATAATCTAAAATTTACTGTTGTAGTCTGATGCCCTTCGTGGTCGAGAGGTAAGGCTCTCGACTAGCAGTCCGAAGGTCGTGAGTTCAAATCCTTGCGTGCGTAAGTAACTTTTATTTACGTAATTGAATTGTGTTATTTCACAATTTCATATTTGCAGCACATTCCAATGTGGAAAATACTCAGTATCGTCCTGGTTTAAGAGAATCATTCAGAATTGAAACGTTACTTGAAATGGCTTTAGCGGGAGTTGGTGACCAGATCCGAATAGCCAAGTACTTCTCTACCTTTCTCATCTCCCATCTCCTTCCCCTCCCCACTACCGTAAGCTTCACAACAATTGGGGATGCCATAGTCTCACTGGCTTGTGCGGGATTCAGATTAAAAAAAAAAACAATACATGATACCTTACCTCATATGTGTGGGATATTGTAATGTTAGGAGTTTTCTTTAAACTTGGGTTGATATAAATATAACCATCGCCTGCTGCCTCCCTATAACAAAAAAGTGAAAGTATAAAATGAAATATGGTTAAAACATACCTCACAATATTTTAATGTGATAATAAAAATATGTTTTAAAAATCTAAACATAAAGATCTTATTTAAAAATATGTAGTCAGTAAATTGTCTTACCCAACAACAAAAATTTTGGCTTGAGTTATTAATTGAATGTCCAATTCTTGTATATTGTCTTCCGGGGTGACTTCTTCTCCTCCGCTGATAGCCGATATGTTTAACTTTATGGCAGAGTGGTGGCTTGTAAGCAATGATGCATCCAATTCAATGGTTACGAAACTCTGGAAATATTATATAAGTACATAAATATCTCTACTCTATTATAAATTAAAGTCCTCCGCCGTGTCTGTCTGTTCGCAATAAACTCAAAAACTACTGAACTGATTTTCATGAGGTTTTCACCAATAGATAGAGTGATTCATGAGGAAGGTTTAAGTATATAATTTGTGAAGGTTTTGTGTAAATTGGTTGAAATATATAATTAATGAAGAATGTCTGTATGTGATGGACGAGCGGGCTGGCAAGTGGGCGGTGTGGATTTGATTTGAATGCAAATTAACAGATGGCGGTGTGAGTTAAATGGTTGGGTAATTATCCAGTGGATGGCGTTGTGTTTCGTTAGCCACAGCAACGCGTGGCTGGCTCAGCTTGTTATAAATTAAATTTAATATGTAATTATAAACTTAACCTCTTGAACGTTGGATGGTATTTCGAAATAATGCCCGCAAATTTCATAGAAAATTCTTTTAAAATAATTCAGAGCAGCTACAATAATCAAATAGTACCGGGATCCTATGTTGATAATGGCGCAAGCGATTCTGACCTTGTCCTTCACACCGTTTTTTATACATAAGGGTTAAAATCGCATTTATATAATAAAATAAGTTTTTTTTTGGGTCCGCCGGCAGGCTCGCAACAGATGAGAAGGTAAGTGAGAACAAAAAATATACAAGATTTGTTCAAAGCCATAGATA
Source organism: Limnephilus marmoratus (assembly GCA_917880885.1). Lineage (NCBI taxonomy): Eukaryota > Metazoa > Arthropoda > Insecta > Trichoptera > Limnephilidae > Limnephilus > Limnephilus marmoratus. The sequence continues at coordinate 22,995,630 of OU862924.1, read as the reverse complement.
ATGTTATAACGAAGGGAGATGGGCCATGAAACATTAAGCAAAGTGTAAGCAAAAAGTGCTATCAGCATTAGACGCTTTTATAATTACCTTGACGATTCACAGTTACAGTACCATGACGACAAAAAAAGACGATAAACATACGTTACTTATCGTTATAATGCTGCAGCTCTATCTTACACATTAAATAATGGTGAGACACACAAACAAAAGATGAGACACACAAAATACATGTGACTGTTTCCTCCAAAGCACTAATTTTTCCTTTGGAAGAAACAGATAATATATATCTTATTACGGCTCAGCCATGGCGACGGGAATATTTTCGTTTTTTTTTACATTTGAGGGAGATGTATTATAATGATTTTATGTTTCCTTTGGGGGGGTGCAGACATATGTTCACCGTTCGTCTCATTTTCGACTGTTATTATTTAGTGTGTAAGAAAAAGCTGCAGCTTTAGGTATATCTTAAAAACAAAATCAAAACCATCAGCGCATTGACGTTTTTGAATTTTTGGAATTCACTCACACTTCAAAATTATCCTCGTAAATGTATTCCATACTTTCAAAATTATCATCGTGGCTAGTAGTATTGCAGGGGTTTACGGAGATGTCACGGTGCCATGTGTGAGAGAGATGCAAGAAAATGATGACCTTTTTTCATTGGAAGAAACAGACCTACATCATCTTTTGAAAGAGATGCAGCATTATTACTGCAAAACTTCAAGAGGACCTTAATCATCTTTTTGTCAACTGTAAATTAAACAAACTTATTGTACCTAAATACCTAAAAATGCAATAAATTATCATTTACACGCAGGCCCGGATTGGGACCATTTGGGGCCCTCCGCTAAAACCTGTAAAGGGGCCCCCTACCGTGGGGTAGGGGGGGGGGGGGCTTCAGAAAATGGGGGGTCCGGGGGCCTCCCCCGGATAATTTTTGAATTAGGTGCTGGAAAACAATGAAAACAATGGCATCCCCAATTGGGGTATGTTGTGAGGCTGAAGGTAGTGGGGAGGGGAAGGAGGTGGGGAAGAGGAAGGTTGGGAAGTACCTGGCTATTCAGATCTGGTCACTAAACACGGCTAAAGCCATTTTTAAGCAACGTTTCAATTCTGAATGGTGGTCTTACACCAGGGCGATACTAATAGTATCTTCCACTCTGGAACATGCCGCAAATATACTATATATTATTTTAAATGAATTAATTGTGAAATAACACAAATTAATCAAATAAAATTTATTTGCGCATGCCGGGTTCGAACCCGCGACCTCCGGAATGTGAGTCAAGAGTCTTAGCCATAAAGAAGAAGAAATTCAAATAGGTTTTTATACGAATATTATGATTTTCGACTTTTGTTGACTTTATTATTTATTGAAATAAGAAATTCACAGTATTTTTAGGATGCAACAAACACATGCTGTAGAACTACCAATAATTATAACGGAGTTCAAAATAAAGGGCAGGGTTTTATTCACACCAAAGCATTAACGAATTATGTCAAAATTATTTGTAGTAAAAATAATGACAAACGGATTTTAGGGATTAGAAAAATAATACTAACATTTAAAAAAAATCCTGTGTGTTTAACAATTCACAATGTTGTATACTAGAATAGAAGGGGCTTAACTTAACTGAAATGATTCGACCTTTTGCTCCCCTAGCCCTAAAGTAACAGTTTTTTGTAAGCAACTCACTTGTTAAAACTACTTCATCTATTATTTTATTTTTGTCCAAGTCCCTCTCAACATTAATAAAAAGCAGACTGGACATAAGGTCTTGGCCTAAGGACGGCCGAAGTCGATTTTTCACGATTTTAAGTTTAAAAAAAACTCGTTCACATGTGACTTGGGTACAAGGTATGGTAAGAACAAATTTATATACAATATACAGGTTGGTAAACAGTCCAGATTGAGTAAGTTCAAACAGAACAGAAAAAGCACATGTCAAACACTGGAAATATTGTCTATTTTCAGAGCAGTAAATGTTAGCATTTGTTTCCGCTGCCGTTGGGTCCAAATCGTCTTCTTCGTCACTGCACCTGTCTCCGTAGTTCTCAGTGGACTCTGCCGCTATGAAAAATCGACTTGTAGTGGCTTGAAAACAATAGTGTGGGGTGGATGTTATTATAAATGAAGGAAAGGGGGGAGGGGAAGGACGATATGCGCTTGCGCGGCCCTACTGAGTGATCAGCTGATCTGATAGGACATTGCGGTGTAGTTGTCGGTATTAGTACATTTATGAATTGTCTGCTGGACAATGGACACACGACACACGTCACCGCGCAGACGATGCGGATGACAGTGGATCGTATAAAGCTTTCGTATAGACGGCGAGATATAAACAGTTGTTGGACATGTTCTACTTTTGGAAAATGTAATTTTTTTTCGAAAATGTAAATAAACATTACCAAGTACACAAAATAACTACTAACAAGACAAAAACTTTTTTTTGTACGTTTTGTGGGGCCCCTCGCGCCGGGGGCCCTCCGCGATCGCGGACCTGCGGACCTGGCCAGTCCGGGCCTGTTTACACGCAACAAATATAAATTTTCCTTTGAGTATTAACGGGACACATATTAACCCTAGAAAGATAACGTGCGTCTCAGAGGCGCCCGCGAAACCGATATACCGATGTCTTTTTTTAACTGACAAGTGTACAAGCGTGTACAAGCTTGTGTTTCTGAGCCAACTCAGTTGTTGGTTCACTACCGAGGGGCGACCGCTGCTGTTAGATAAGTACCACAGTTTTGTTGCTATGACAACGCGTTGCGCTCTGTGTAACTTTTACACATTTCTCTATAGTTTTATTTTTCTTATTTTTTACTTATTTCTATTTATGTGCAGTAAGTATAAAAAATGGTTTAATTAATTTTAATTGTTTTTAGGAACGTTTTAACATCATAGCGAGCAGAAGAGTGTTGGAAGAAAGTGAAATAGTTTCTTTTTCGAACCAAGAAGATGAAAGGACAGATGATGGCAGTGGCAGCGAGATGGAGGACCATGTAAGTGACGACGATGTTCAAAGCGATACTGATGACGAGTACATAGATGATGAAAACCCCGTACATGACCACCGCATAGTTGTTCCGCCTCTTAGGGTAATCAGAGGTACCAGTCTTGTTCTAGAAAACTAACAAACAGCCAATGACAATGTTTTATGGCATTTTGAATATTGATTTTATGAACTCGTACATAATTTACACTCACAACGTTTTGTCAAAACAAGAAAAACCATTGAACCGTAGAGAGTATATGAAAAAACTAAATACTAAACTGTCTATACCGTGGATCAGATCTAGATTGGAAATCCCTACTTTATCAAGGCGTTTGAGAGAAAATATCGAGAAGATCCTACCACAAACCAATCACGTGGTTTCTCAATAAGCTGTTGAGGAACCTTCGGCTAAAGTTCAGCATTAGGGTTGCTTATGTACAACACAAAAGAAAAGAATGTCTAAGATGATGTGTACAAAATTTAAAAAGACAGTGTGTGGTGAACATAAAAAAGATCTTTGCAACAACTGTCTATAACTTTTGGTTTTTTCAGTATTTTTTGTAATTTGAGACTGATTATATCATAATCAATTAGTAAGACAAAATACTAAAAATATTAACTATTAAAAAAAATATATCCTTGTGTATAGTTACTACTATAAATATCTGTAATTTTTGTTACTTTTTGTAAAACCTTACATATTTCCTTAAAATTAAAAAATAATAATATATATTTGTACAATAAATAATATTAACATGTCTTAATATTCTTCCTTGTGCTTCTTAAACCGGTAGAGTGTTTAAAATAAAAGTGGCCTTAAACAAATTTAGGTGTTTTTATTGTAAATTATGGCGAGCCACAAAGTTAATGTTTTTTACAAATATATATATTTATGTTTTATTTATTTATTAAAAATGTAACACTTGATTGAAGTTATGAAAAAAAAAAGTTAATTTGTTTCATTTTGTTAATAAATAGGTTTTTTAAAATGTATGCCTCTCAGGCGCATGTTTATATTTTCAATACTAAAAAATAAGATTATCTTTCTAGGGTTAAAGAAGTATGTAGAATCCATCAGGGACCTTGGGGTAACACTGGATATTAAATTAAACTTTATACAACACACTGAAGATCATCAACAAAGAGATCATCAACAAAGCCAACAAAACGCTGGGTTTTATAATTCGTATAACAAAACCTTTCCGCAACATCAAAACTCTTTATTCCCACAGCATACATCCATCCCCCTTTAGAACACTGCACACCGATCTGGACTCCTTTCTACCAAGCCCATGTCGAAAGAATTTAAAAAAAAAATTTAAACACATAAATTATTAAAAAAAACTTACACTTTTCAAATTACACCGAATCTTTAAACTTTGACAACTCCCTTTTTATACACAACGTTTAATTTTTGACCAAATCTTATTATTTAAAATTCTGAATAATGGCCTGGACTTGCCAGAACTTACCAACTTAATAAAAATTCATATTCCGACAAGATCAACAAGACAATCCAATTTATTTCATTTGGCCACATGTCGAACTAACATTAGAAAAAATCCTCAATTCTCTGTACCTATATGTACTCCGTACGATCGAAAATTAATAAAAGAGTGTGGAAAGTGTTGGGAGCATCCCCTATCCTTATCCTATTTTCCTCTTCTTCTTATCCATCAGGCAGAGGCACTGCTCAAAACCAGCTGCATTCCAGGAGAAATCCTGAATTGTAGCTGAGCAGTGACCTTTTCATCAATAGACTCAAAGATAAAAAAACAAAATTGTAACAAATATAGTTATTTCGAGCGCATTTTGAGAAGTGTTCGCGCTCGAATACTTTCTCTGTCTTGCATAGGTTGTCTCTTACTACCGCTGCCGCTAGGACAGCAGTAGTATATATATATATATAAAGACAAGCGAAACCTTAGAGTTTTGAGTTTTGGCCTGACGGGGAGTCCCGCGCTAAGCTCCAGGAAAATAGTAAAAGTCAAAGTCTGCCTTCCGAGATCAGCTCGCGCGGCTTCAAGGCACTCGTGAACCTTTTGTATAAAGTGACGAGTAGGTAATTAAGGATAATTAGGGTCCTTTGGAGTTATTATAATAATAATAACCATAAAGCTACTGTTGTAGTTGGTACGTTTAAGTTACTACTGTTTTTACGTTTATTGAACTGGCTACTTGTGCAATTGATTGTACCCACCCAATAAAAGACTAATTGTGTTTATAGAAGAAAAGTGTGGATTTTATTTAAACTTAAAAATGATAATACTGAAAAATCTATTGATGAATAAACGTTTTTATTATTTATTATTGTTATTATTATCCTCAAAAAAATTTAATTTTAAGTTATAATTAAACTCCATCTAATTTAACTTTTTATACATATAGGTATGTATAACTATATTTTATGTAAAAGCTGTTTGTCTCTTACAAATAAATAAATAAATTATTGTGATAAGGAATGTATGTTTATTGCCTTTTTTATACCGTCACGGTACCATAACCGTGAATCTTCACGGTAATTTTAAAAGCACTCATTGGCACCACCGCCAACGCTTTGATAGTCTGTGCAGTTTGGTGAAAGCTCGGCGACAGTCAACATGCTTCATACCATATCTCCCTTTGTTATTATTATCTATGTAAAGAGTGTAAAAGTAGGGACCCATGTTGGGAGGATTTTAAGCAGATGCTTTTTTCTTTCTGTTAGCTCTCTTAGGTAGCCTCCAAACTATAAAGTTCGTTATGCAGTACTTTATAACTAATTTAATTATTTTATATGAATATTAAAAATGGAAATCTGTAGAAAAATATCAGGGTAAAATAACTAAATAAAATACCCTAAGAGAGGACTTGGCGTACCAATAAAACATTCTGTCCGGTTTTATGTCAAACGGTTTTACAAAGATGGAACCAATATTTAATTAGGTATGCCAAGTTATTTTGATAGGTAAGCCAAGTCTTTCTCTTAGGTATTTTGTTTAGTCATTGATAATATACAGGGTGTCCAGGGGTAGAGTGCATTAACTTTGGGAGGTGATTCTACATGATAGTACAAGTAAAAAAGATAAATAACTTTTTTCGAAATTCCAACTTTTAGGGGTAGTTTTGTGGTAAAAAGATAAAATTAGTCCGGCGTGTAGGACCAGATTTATTATTTTCACACTAAGGATTTTTAGTAGGTACGTCTTTTTGTATGGGAAAAAAAATATTGGAATTTCGGAAAAAGTTATTAATCTTTTTAACTCCTACCATAATGTAGAATCACTTCCCGAAGTTAATGCACTTTACCCCCGGACACCCTGTATAAATATTTCGGATGTGATGTATGTAAAATTCTAAAATTCAAAAAATACAAGTGTGCAGTTCACTGACGGCAGAAGTGAAATCTTCAGAAATCTAAAGTAGAATAGAGTGGGGAGTCTATGAAGCACCGCACAAGGAGGTGACCGATTATTCTATCTCATTTTCTCGCAGGCTAACAAATGTATGTGTTTGTCTCTATTTAGTGTCGCTTTTTCGTTTCATCAAGTTTCAAATGACAATGGTGCTAAAAAAGTTTTCACTTCAAATGTGTAATAGGCGAGAAATTCAAGATAAAGCAGCAGATACGACGGGCGCTGGCGGGAAATAAGCCCGATATCTCACATTATATATTCTGGATAATCAAGACAACATAAAAAGAGTTTTAATGGTAGGTAAAACTCCAACATTTTTTTCAGTACATATATTAAATTTATGGCGCCGTTCTTAGTTGCAACAGTTGGTAGTGTAATGGTCAGCATAGTTGCTTTCCAAACATTTGATTATCTGCCGTAGCTATTTATATATAACTAGCAGACCCGGCCACACGTTGCTGTGGCTAACGAAACACAACGCCATTACCCAACCTTTATAAAATCCATACCACCCGCTTGCCAGCTACCCGCTGTCCGCTGCCTGAATTGAATATTTGAATTTTTCGGCTTTTCTCTACTATAATAAGCATGTATTATATATATAAACCTTCCTCTTGAATCACTCTACCTATTGGTGAAAACCGCATGAAAATCCGTTGGGTAGTTTAAAAGATCTATGCGCACATACATTTTGAGCGACTTCATTTTATACTATATAATGATAATGATAATGATAATGATAATGATAATGATTTTTAAGTTTTACTTTTCATAAGTACCTACATTTTTTTGTTTTGGTTTTAAAATAATTTTATTTCATATTCTGAGATTTTTCACGGCTCTACTTTTATATATTATGTAAATGATCAACTTTATGTAGTGATGTTTAGTGATAAAATCACCTCAAGGGCGCATAAAATTTTGTTAAAGTTGGTAGCATTTTCTAAAACGATTTTTAAAAATTGGATTACCTTAGAACGAGTAGCAAGTGGGTTTTCAAAGTCACAGGAGAGCAGAGAATCGATGAGACGACAGCGCGGGGGCACCCTGAGCAGGGGCGCTACGGAGGGCGGAGTGAATTCCACTCGAGCCAGGAAGGCAGCTTCCCCAGTATTCTCCACACTTATGTTCAGAGTGATGACTGAACTCGATCCAATTACGTATGGATTACTAAAATATCATTTACATACATCTATTTATATAAAAATCAACATATATGCTTGCTTGTGGATATAAACGAATATGAGTAAGATACGAGTATACGAGATGTCTGTGTATTGCTATATTAAGCACATAAAATGTTTGAAACTTTCAAAATACCTTCTCTTCACCCCCGCGAAGGTTTCTGGATTATTTCAACTACATGACAATACTTCTGAAAAGTTTTTTAATCAACACAATATTATTACATATATACATTAAAAGACACAATTTGAGAATTACATTTTGGAAAACAAAATTCAATTTTCTTCAACTCTTTAAATTGATGAGTTTATTTGAAGTACTCACCTCATACTTTGAAGCGGATCAAGAATTATAGGTATTTTAAGCTATAAATATAAATCGATTTTCGAATAATGTAGGTATAAAAATGTATACAGTCAAACTTGGTTATAACGAGCATGAGGGTACCGACTAAATTTGCTCCTTATAGCCATTACTCGTTATATCCAAAACAGGTTTTTTGAAAGTCGTATGTACCTACCTACCTGCCTTTACTCTAATATAATCGCAAATGTATAGTATATTTCAAAATGCGAGTAGGTATTATATAATTCAAAAATATATATTTTTTTATTTATTTATTTATCTATAATAAAATATATTTACAATGGTTTTATTTGTATTCCTGTCTCACTAGGGTATACCTGTGTCTTGGAAATATACTCTAATTAATAAATTATTGTTTTAATCAATGATCGTTATAAAGATTTCGTTTTTATGCTTCTCAATTTCCTCCACAAAAAAAGCAACGCATCTAACATTACCTGATTTCCAAGAAAAATATCCCTAAAAATTGTCTAACTTATTACCAATAGCTTGGGCGTATTGTATCGCATGTAACATCTCACTTATTATAAATCATTTGCTGGTGGAATTGTTATTTTTTTTTTTTAGAAATTTAATTAAAATTAAATTCGATAATATTATTATCGAGTTCTGCAAGTTTTTTGGTTAGTGTTTTAGTTACAGCTGTTTCGACTTGTAAGGTAATTTTCAAACTGTGGTGAAGCCACGTACGGACGACTTATTTATAAGATTTTAAATGTCAATTTTTAAAGGTGTCTAAGTTGATTTATTACCGGTTAAACCAATTTGTAGAGACACTAATTGAGAGAGTGCTAATGTGGGATTCGGAGTATTTCCCTTTGGTTTGCCTTGCACTAAGTGTTAGGGTTTTCTTAATTGAATTAGAATGACGTTATTGCTATGACTCATTTAAGTGCATTATATTTCTTAGGTTTGGTAAACATACTAAGTAGTGGGGAATAAATAATTTTCCTTACTTTATTAATTAGCGTTATGTTGGGGTCATTCGTTCGTTTATTGATTTCTAATTGTTCAAGCAAATTTAATCTAAGACCCTTTCGTTCAATATGTAATGGTTTTGGCTGGTTATTTTTAAGTGGAACGTGATTATTCACTAAGAGATGTTCGGCGAATTTTGAAGAGGTGTTTTTATTTTTATAACAATTTATATGTTCTTTGAATCTAGTTGAGAATGCCCTACCTGTTTGTCCGATGTACGTAGCGTTACAGTCGGCGTGGTCACATTTTAATTCATATATGCCACCGTTATTGAGTTTAGGATTTCTACTTTTTGAGTTTTTAAGGCTTGTTCCCATATTATTATTGGTTCTAAAAGCTATATTTAAACCACATTTTTTAATTTCTTTTGCAATTTTTAAAGATATTGGGCCGAGGAATTCGAGACATGCAAATTTTTCTATTTTTTTGTTATGTACCGGATATATTAAATTAATTTTATTTTTGTATTTCTTGTTTTTTATTATTTTCTCAATGTTTTTTGCCTCATAGCCGTTATTATTCGCGATTATTTTAATAGTTTCCTTTTCTTTTACGTATGCTTTATTATCTACAAACAGGTAGGGCATTCTCAACTAGATTCAAAGAACATATAAATTGTTATAAAAATAAAAACACCTCTTCAAAATTCGCCGAACATCTCTTAGTGAATAATCACGTTCCACTTAAAAATAACCAGCCAAAACCATTACATATTGAACGAAAGGGTCTTAGATTAAATTTGCTTGAACAATTAGAAATCAATAAATGAACGAATGACCCCAACATAACGCTAATTAATAAAGTAAGGAAAATTATTTATTCCCCACTACTTAGTATGTTTACCAAACCTAAGAAATATAATGCACTTAAATGAGTGATAGCAATAACGTCATTCTAATTCAATTAAGAAAACCCTAACACTTAGTGCAAGGCAAACCAAAGGGAAATACTCCGAATCCCACATTAGCACTCTCTCAATTAGTGTCTCTACAAATTGGTTTAACCGGTAATAAATCAACTTAGACACCTTTAAAAATTGACATTTAAAATCTTATAAATAAGTCGTCCGTACGTGGCTTCACCACAGTTTGAAAATGACCTTACAAGTCGAAACAGCTGTAACTAAAACACTAACCAAAAAACTTGCAGAACTCGATAATAATATTATCGAATTTAATTTTAATTAAATTTCTAAAAATTAAAATGGAGTTCTACGAATTAAACACAAAAACAATTAATAAGGAATTGTTATTGATTTTCAACTAAAATTATACTTGTCACAACAAAGTGATGCACAATCCGATTCGTGCGGGCCGCTTGTCAATTTTGTATGTGTTCGTTCTCCTGGTTTTATAACCAGGAGGACAAACACATACAAAATAAAAAAACAGAGATTTCAGGGTTTTTGCTTTATAGAAAATACCCTGAAATCTCTGTTTTTTTTTAGCATTTTGGTCAATTTACACTGCTTGCCCTAAATGGAACTAAATTGGAAGACCCCAGGAAAAAAATCCCCAGAAAGTGAAATCTTGAATTTCGCTGTCAATTCCCTCCCTTCCAGAAAAACAGTAGTTCGCGGGCCATTTCATAAGGAGGCAGAGCCCCCCCCTAAGCTAAAAAGGTTGTGCATCACTATCACAAATTAACCCCATGTAGGTACTCGTGCTCGGTACCTTCATAAACACTTTTATTGATTTTTAAAACAAAATTGATGATGAGGCACAATGCAAAAGAAGATGTAAATGGGGAACAAATTTGCAAACTGAAAATTCATTGACTTTAGCACATTTTATGACAATTTTACGTAGTGCCCGATGGGTAACAATGTTTCACATTGCCGACAATCTTAAGCAGGTAATGCCATAAAAATATGAATCTGTCCCTAACAGGGTAGGAAATTCCCGCCGGTGTGCAACAGCGGTTGTTGCATATGTCCCTCCATGGTCGCCACCTTTGATAGTTATACCTTACTGTGAGAATAATTCCCAATTATTGCTTTTTTTAAACCCATTTAACGATTTAGAAATAGTGTTAACATCCTTTTATGTATTTAGAAATTGTGTTGACAAAATTATTTGCACGTTATATCAGTGAATCGTCCTCGTTATAACAGTCAACAATTATATGAAAATAAGTCTGAACTAAAATATCATTTGGTAATTGCTCATTATAGCCATGATCTCACTATAGCCATGATCATTATAACCAAGTTCGACTGTATTTATAATATATGAAAAATGAAAATTTAAATAAAAAATCGCACGTGGTGGCAAGCAAGCTATTTGAAAACTGAATGTACTGGGACTGAATATAAAGAATGTAGGAGGGGGGTTGGCGGGATGGAGGAGCAGGAGAGGGGAGGAAAGGGGGAGCACGGGAAAGTCATGCAGGGAGAAAAAAATTATTTCTTTGAATATGGCATTGCAACGCATGCTGGGAAGCAGCTAAACTTATATATAAAAATCACTTTGGAAATAATCATGAAAAAAAATACAGATTGTATTTAAATGGATGATTATTGATAAGAATAAAAATATCCTTAAAAAAATCATTTCGTAAAAATAATTTCTTCAAAATGGCTGCCACCTCGCCGCTGGCATCCCTCAAATCAGGCCCATAGATTTTCGAAAACTTTTCGACACAAATCTCGGGGTATCTTGACCATTTCTTGGTGGATGTTCTTCTTTAGTTGAAGTATAGTCGCTGGTTTATTTACGTAGACTCGACTTGTAAGATAAAAAATATATATCCACAAATATATCCCATAAAAAAAATCAGCTGGGGTTAGATCCGGGCTACGGGGAGTAGGAATATCTCCTCTGCGCGAGATCAATTTGTTATGGAAAATTTCTTTAACCAATTTCTTTTGCTCTATGGCCGCCCTGTTTGTTTTCCTGCTGCTTTCTTCGAAAATTTTAAACCATTATTATATTAAATTAACACTTGGGAACTGATTAATTTAATTAAATTAACACTTGTATTGTAAAACAGAATAGAATTATTATTGAACAAAAAAGAACAAAATCATTGTTTTTGTAAAAATGTTTTACCCTGAAAGCGCATTGTTCTCCCGTAAAGCAATCCATTGTGACTAAATTTCCAAGAAGCGAGGAGCCGTGCATTGGTGACCCCGCTCTCTTCCCCCATTCGGAATCCCCGCTAGCACGTTTACAAAAGTGCAAATGTTTACAGCCAACCGCATACAAAGAAATTTCATGTTTTTTACAAAATATAATATACTAGCAAGTTCCCGGCATGCATTACAATGCACTTTAAATAAATAAATTGTTTCTCCCTGCCTGTACTTTCCCCATTCATTCAGATTCCCCTTCCACCTCCCCTTCCCCTCCCTCGTCCTCTTCCCCACCAAACACCAGAGTTCACCATTATTTTTCCATACACTTAATTGGATCTCGATGGGTTTGTTCTGTTTCACATGCAAAGGCCAGAATGCAAACCTATTGGTGAATTTCGCAAACTGGGTGCTTACACTGGCCGATAACTACCAGTTGACAGCCGTTGTTAAGGAGTCAAAACAAGTGTTTGTTTTTCTTCAGTCTTCTCATCGTAACGCTTTTGTCAACCGTACCGTTTTTATTGTGACAAGCAAACATTGGAAGGGATCCCACCACTTTCCCAACGGCGTTATAAGGAAACATATGGTTTGCTCCTTCACCGCACACGTCAAGACTCTACTTTTTTTTTTTGAACGAAGCTACATTTATTTGAACGACTCTAGACCCTCCAATGTCCATGCATACGGGGTTAGTAAGCAGTATACAAGTACTTAGATTAACATTATACAAAAAATAAATATAAGTAGCAGCCCGTGGAATAATTCTTCTGAAATAGGTAACATCAAAAAGAGAAAATAGTGTTTAGTAAATGAAAAAGAAAAATAAAAATAACAGCTATGACCAGTCGAAGAAACCTTCTATAAATAAAATAAGTAATCAGGAAAAAACAGTTATATGATTATGTTATAATGTAAGTAATTAACAATAAAATAAAATTAAATATTAATATTAATTAACATAATAGCGGAAAGAAAATAAAATATATAAAAAGAAAAGCCAGAGAAAGTATTCCATAGATCACCGGGCAGTCCCAATGAGAATGTGAATAGCTATCGGCCCAACCGCAGACGATGCTCGAAGTCCGCGCCCTTTAGCCGGTTCCCCGATTTTGCCTCGAAGAAATGTACTTGGGAGAGAAGGGGAAGTTTTTGAAGACCTTGAGGAAAAGATGAGCGTCGGGTTACCGGAGGGGGTACGGAAGGACATCGAGACCACGTGGTTACGCCTCAGGCCAACGCATGTCGATAGGGGGGGCGCGGGCGGATCTCGGGAAGACCGCTCCGGTGTGTGTTCGCCTGGCAATGTGCATGGACAGGGTATGTCCCACCCCCTTTCTATGGGGGGAAAGACGATACATAACATGTTCAGTTCAGTTGTGCCACCAAAGAATGGAAACCAAAACTAATAAAGAAAAACAGAAAATAATAAGAGCATTTATACATGTGAAACATAATTACAGAATCAGTTCAGAGTGATAATATATCGAGCGAAAGTGTCATCACTACCATCGCTCACCAAGATGAACATGACCTGTCGAGGTAAAAACATAAATCATTGTTAGCAGAGACCAGAGAAAAAAAATAGTCAAATGTAATCAGTAATTTATAGGTCACATAAGTTATATGTATTATAGATAGTTCAAAGCATATTCACTAAATAAAGAGTAATAGACGAGGACCGAAGAAGACGGGAGCAATACGTGTGGAACCTGAAACAAAGATGAATTTAGTCTAGGTCGGCGACTCTAAGTACAGGCCATCTCTCTACCCAGGACTTGTTTTTTTTAAAAAAATGACTAGAACATTACAAGGCACGCGTCGGATGCGGAACGTAGCTATTAGCAGAAGTCGGTCAAAGCGTTTTGCAAGATGCAACCAATTACCCACTATCTGTAGCGTATTATACAAGGTTGCAAAACATTGTTAATGATTTTGAAACCGTTCACGCTGACATCTAGCTTTAGATGAGGTAAACAAGGACATTGAAAATCAAGTTCGCGAAGCTTTTGATGATGTTCATTTCAAAATCGTCGTAATTCACAAGGAATTAACGAATCAATCTTTCGAATCATTATCGTACCAAACCAAAACTTTTCAACATTTCATGACCAAGCTGTCATAACACAAACGTCATCGCTTCTTTGTGACATGAAGGCAAAACCTGAAATCAAAGGGTCCTTGACTGCGTTCACTTCAAAGTGTGCGTTTTGCGAGGGAATTCACCATAATATCGCTAAATGCAAATCATTTGCACTCAAATCGGTTCAGGAACATGCTCAATTCGCCAAGGCACACTGTTGGTGCCTGAATTGTCTCACGCCTTCTCATTCTCTCACGAATTGCAAATCTGTGTTTGATTGTCAGAAATGTCATCGTAAGCACCACACTCTTCTCCATAGGGAAGACAACAATTCTGCTGAAGAGGAGTACCAACGACCCACTACGTTAGCCATTCAAGGAGCTTCTATTTCTGATCCTCCAGTTCCGTGGTCATCAAACTGCGGCCCGCGGCGGATATTTTTTTTCATGTACAATTATATTAACCTGATTTTTTACAAATATTTTATGTTCATTACATGATTTTAAAATGTTGTTTTTAATTGAATGAAATTTGATTTCAAAACGCTGATTTTAATTGATTGATATTTGCTTTTAAAACGCCCAGTTGGTTTTTGAACACATCCAAGTCGATTTTGAATGCGCATATAGTGTACGTCATAGGTTATAACGTCCCATTGTGGGTGTTTAAGACTTTCAGGAGGGGCAGTAGAAGAGCCAGAAAAAATAGGGGGCGTTGAGAAGGCACAGTGAGGGCGTGGGCAGGTTGAAAAAATATGGTATAAAAAGACAAAAAAACACGCTAATCACGTTAAAGCAAAGTAAACATTAAAATTGGTTAATTTTTGTTATTGTATATATTGTAACCATTTTTATCAAGTGTTTGAAAATTCAGTGCTTGTATTTCAGGATATGCATGAAAATTTAAGTGAAAGATAAATTGGATAATATGAAAAAAAAAATTCTTTATTATATAATATTTGGCTGATTTATAAAGCGCCGCTTTTGTGAAAAATCACCTGAAGGGCGCTGAAAATGAATATCATATCAAGTGTATTATAATAACGCTGATATGGGTACCAGGACATAAGGGTATTGAGGGCAACGAGCAGGCTGACGAACTAGCAAGGAGAGGGGCAAAAGCACCACTTGCAGGATCTGAGCCGGCTGTAGGAATAGCAGCTTGCCACACCAAATTACATATCGAGAGGTGGGTCAAATCCCGAAGGAATGGGAGAGGGCACCCGGAATGAGACAATCCAAAGTACTCATAAACGGACCCGACCCCAGACGGGCCAGGAAACTACTCGATATGGACAGAAATTCGCTGAGGGAACTGGTAGGCCTACTAACGGGACACTGCCATCTCAGGAAACACATGCAGCTATTGGGAGTGGAAAGCACCAGTAGATGTAGAAAATGTGAAGAGGATGAAGAGACTCCAATTCACTTATGGTGCCAATGTCCTGCCCTGGTGGGAATTAGGCTCAGATACCTGGGGAGACATGTTGTAGAACCATCACATATCCGATAACAACTCTGGTGAACTTTATTAAAGGGACTGGGTTATTGTTAAAGGATTGAGGTAAAATGGGAGAAAGTACAATGGGCCCATGGCCTAAGTACTCAAGGGAACCAATGGTAAACCGTCTCCACTTTAAAAAAAAAAAGAAAAGTGTATTATTATTATTAAGAATTATATCATGAATACAAGAAGGAAGGAGGTAGCAACCCGGAACTTAAGAGTTAAAATACAAAAGAATTGCTTTTTTGAATTTCTAAACAAATCATTTTTATCAAATTATTGATTCCGTGACAGCCACCCCCCCCCCCCTCCCCGCCGCTAATAAGTGTGCAGCCCGCGGTGATACCTCACTTGTCGTACGTGGCCCTTGACCAGAAATGTGTGTGACCGATTCAGTTGAGTATTTTTTTTTTTCACTTTACGTTTGTCTTGAATTTTTTAAATTAGATAATTAGATATTTAATAACTTACTTCTCCAAGAACTTGACCTTTAGCTTAAGGTCAGGCTGACACACGAGGTCATCCCCGCAACCGGTGGCAAAGGGGACACGGAGCGAGGTCTGTCGCTTAGTGGAAGGGCGGAGCACCGCACACTTTTCACAGAAAACTGAATCTGAAATCAGATGTCCAAACTTTACAGTAGAATAACCACATTCTAAATATCTCTTAAAACAATCTCTCTTATATCAATAACCACATTCCAAACCTCTCTTAAACAGCTCTTCGAATTTATGGAATCAAAATACTATCCTTAAAATTTTAAATAATTATTAAAAAAAAATGGTGTCGTGTCTTTTGACTGTTAAATTAATAATACAAAGCTTAAAAGAAAATCAAGAAGCGAGCTGAAAAAATTTTCATTGACAGAAATTCACAACACAAAAATCTTTTGCTTCTCATGACAACAGAGCTCACCTTTTAAGAGTATTTTTTTTTATGAGATGATCATAAAATAAGATTTTTAAATCAGGAAATTTTAATGCTTACCAAACATGGGATTCTGATTCAGTTCAAAATTGGCTTCAACTTTGATTGGGCGAGAAAAATCATTCTTGGAGGGCTGAAAGAAATATAAAAATATACATAAATAACGTTTTCCGACACGTGAACTAAATGAAATACACACATTTTTCAAACCAGAGCTCACCATTCTACAATGAAACCTTCGCGGGCGTGCCCAGAACAACTCACCAAAGTTTTTCATTTTATTTGGATGAATGGTATAGGAACTAGTAACACATATGGGACATAGGACAAACAAATTTATTATAAAGATAATAAATGAATATGTAGGTAACTTACATCAATGCGAACTATAACTTCCTTGCAGTAACTATTACCAGATGATCCAGGAATAAGATAAGTTGCATCACTTAAATTTTCGAGAGATGCACTTTTGTATTCATGATCAACTGTGAGTTTCACTATTATTTCTGTAAAAAAATCAATAAATACATAAAAGATTAGAGCATCACATTTTGAAGGGGTTAAAAAATCTGTGAATTGTAAGTTCAACCCCTCTAGCCTTGGAAGGACATTACTAGTCATCATTATGAATCATCATATTCCATTAGAGCCACTGGAGACCAGAACTTACATTTTAAAAGTTTTTTTTTCTATAAGTTGGAAAGAGAAATATTATCCTTCTTGGTTTGTCTCAAATATTTATGCTTGATTCGATGAATAAAATCCAAAAAATTATCAGTGTATGATTAGAAATTGTGTGGGATTTTTTCATTGACAGTTGAAAGTTTAAAAAATATTTAATTTTTTTTATTGTAGTCATAGTATAAAAAGTAAGTTTTAATTAATAAATAGCTTATAATATAATATAGCTAATATAAATAATAGCACGAAAATAATGTGTTTTCTAAATATCGAACTCCTTAAAATTTAGGGACATTTCGACTCAAAAAGTTTCGGCGAGTTTTTTTTTTTTAAGTTTTGTTATTTGATATTAATATATTTTTATTTAGAAATGTCAACGTTAATTTTAAAAACAAACATTTCAAAAATAATTTTATTTAGTTTCTAAAATGGCATTTCTTTTTACGACAACTTCAATGATAAAAAAAATGTATAACACATTTAAAATTCAAAATTAATTTTAAATGTGTTATACGCATGATGCTCACTTCCTCAGGGCAGTGGCGGACTAAGGGGAAGGTGGAGGGGGCGGCCCGCTCCGGGCCCCCGGTCCCGAAGGCCTCCAAACGCCTCCACGTTCGCTTGATCAAATCCTAAACAAGGCTTTAAGGCACTGTAAAAAGAGTCATTTTTTTAATTTCATCTTCTGAAAGATCCACTTGTTAAGAATGCTCCCACAAAATGTTTTAAAGAAATTCGAAAGTTGACGGAGATACAGCATTTTATGTGAAACCGTTTGAAATAGTTTGTATGTTGAATTATCCATCAGCAAAACTTTGAATGCGTTTTTCTCAAATTTTTTTAAATGTGATTTTTAACCTGGTTGACAACATATTAAGCAAACTATACACCAATTCTTAAACTGTTCGAAAATCCAGTGTCTATGACACCATGTAGGGGAATTTCGATATCAAAAAAAAAAAAAATGACGGACCAGCGAATTTTATTTTTGATTTTTTCAGGAAAATTTTCATTCTTCATAAGAATAAAAAAATAAAAGGTGACATAAAACAATCCCTACGTGGTGCCATAGTCAGGGTCGGATTAAACATGTCGGGCCGTGGCCCCTAGCTGACCCCTAGCTGATGCGTGGCCCCTAGGCAGTGGCCTACACTACCTTATGGACAAAATGGCCCTGCCAGGGCTGGATTGAACATGTCGGGGGCCTATAAGCAATGCACGTATTGGGGCCCCTTTACCATAGGGGCCGCCAGACAGTTGCCTATACTGCATTATGGATAATATGGCTCTGGCCATAGTGACTGAATTTTCGAACAGTTTTACATTTGGTGCATGGAGCATGCAAATCGGATGTATAGTTTTTCTAATATGTTGTCAACCAGGTTGAAAAACGTAGTTTTAAGAAAAACTCGTTCAAAGTTTTGCTGAAGGACAATTCAACATACAAACTGATTAAAACGGTTTCATATAAGATGCCGTTTTACGAATTTCCATACAAAAATTTTTTGATGGAAGCATTATTAACAAAAGCATCTTTTAGAAAACGAAATAAAGAAGTTTTTTTTTCAGTGTCCTGGTGCCTTAAAAATACGCATAGTACCTATCTAAGAGGTGATTTGGAGTTGGGAGTTGTCTTACAAATATCATCCCATACAGATAAAATAAGAATAAATAAATACAGCCTGAATGGGTAATATACAATTTTTAAAATAAAATTACTACTACTGCTAATCTTTCTAATGTCTATGCAGTTTTAGTTCCAATTTCACTTATGTATTGCGCTTCGTATTTTTTTTACTATCTTAGGCCCTTTGCTAAAGGTTATCATATCATTATAGATAGTAATAAAATAGGTAAATAATTAAAAAGATCAACTTGATTTAAAAAGATACCTGTTAATGTGAAGCAGATACTTTGTGATGTGACATTATAATTTAAAATAAAACAATAACTTTGTAAACATCACTTTTATTTTATGTACTTTACGCCGACCGGGTTTTGCTACAACCGTAGCTTCTTCAGGGCAGTATAATACTCTGTTATACTGAACCAGCTAGTTTTAAAATATTTTCTGATTATTTATAATATTTAAATTCATATTTACGCTCTTTCTAATTTTTAAGATTTCCAATTTGTCCAACTGAACGCCATTAAAATTACAATATAATAAGTCAATTCCACTATTGAAGTCAAAATTGTGACTCGTCTCCAACAAATGATTGGCAAACTCGCACAAAATATTATTGTTTAAACATCTTATGTGTTCCTTTATCCTTATTTCAAAATTTCTCGAAGTTTTAAAACATGTCGGTTTAACATAAATGTGGTTAAAACTAAGAAATCTGTTAATTTTGAATTAAAATGGTGACACACATATGTAAAGTTCGAAGAAGTGACATTTAAAATACCTCAAAAGCTTTCCGAAGTTCGGACATGTAGGTAAAAATATTTTAAAGACCTAAGGGTTAATAGGTAGGTATGTACATACCATTAGTAAAAGGTGTAGATCCACTAAATATATGACAAATTTTGGCAGTAAAATTAGTGGACTGCAAAGATAATTCTGATGGGAAAGCTTCAATGGTGGAAGCCACATCTACCGAAGGGTGGCAGCGAAGTAATACAGCCTTGGCACTTTCGTAGGCTCCAATCGCTATATCTGAAATGTATAACAACATTATAATATACAGGGCTGGGCAGTATTTGAAATACTTTTAATTGAAATACGTATTTGAAATACAAATACGTATTTTGTATTTGTATTTCAATTACTTCCTAAAAATGTATTTTGTAATTGATATTTCAATTACCTGCTGCTGAGGTATTTTGTAATTTGTATTTCAAATACTTATGGCTTCAAAATACATTTTCAATAACTAAAAAAATAACGAAAAATAAACACACATAGACTAAAAACGCTAGAATCTTGTACTATTGTCCTTTGCTTTGGCACTCTTACTAATGATTATTTGTGGTTCTCTTTAGCATTGCTTTATAATGTACTGTACATTTTTTTACGTCATGCTAGTTTTTATTATTGTCCTGTGCTACAATAGCACTGTTATTGTACATTTTGTATTATATTATATTATACTTGTCATTGCTTTGTATTGTACATTTTTGTATCATAGTATTAGATCAAGCACTATAGGAATAATTTGACTGAATACTAGATTATTTTTAAGTTAATTACTGTAGAGCGCATTTGAAGTGAAATAACACAAAACTGCGCTATGCAAAAGTCATCCATTTATATATAAAAATGAACCTTTGTTTCCCTTGGTCACGCCATAACTTCAAAATGACTTTACCTATTTCATTCATTTTTTTAAAGTTTTCTAATACTTTGTATAAGGTTCTTACGGAGGGAAAAATTAAGAAAATTAAGCAGAAAATTGGATAATTTCAGAAAACTTATCGACTATTTTATCTTTGCACGTTTGACAGTTCGCACGTTTGATGAAATTGAATTTAGCAGGCAGCTGTTGTTTTTGTAACAAAAGAATTGTCTGTGGATTTTTGAATTATAGATATTTTAAATACCTACCTATGTTAGGTCCCAGATTTGATTGATTGTTCTTATAATATAGAAAAATGAATATTTGTAATATGTGAAAAATTAAGATTTGAATAAAAAAATTGTAATAGTTGGCAAACGAGTTGTTTGAATACTGAATGTACTGGGACTAAATATATGGAACGCGGTAGGGGGGTTGGCGGGATGGGGGAGCGGGAGAGAGGAGTGAGTAGGCAGGGAAGGTGGAAGGGGAATGCAAGAGGGGAAGGGGATGCGGGAGGGGAACGGGAACGCACGGGAAAAGACATGCAGGGAGAAACAATTTATTTCTTTGAATATGGCATTGCAACGCATGCTGGGCACCAGCTAGTGTTATTATAATAATAATTATTATAATTTAACATCTAAGTCCTATACCACAAAACTTTACAAGTGGAGCGGAGATGAGATATGTGTTCTGAGCAATATGATTGGTCAATTTTAGCACGTCTCTGTTTCACTCTGCTCAGCTTTGCTTCTATGAAAACGCACCCTTAGATATGGGCACTTACGACAATTTATTGCAACCAAAGGTTCTACCAAAACCAATGTATTTTGTAATTTGTATTTTGTATTTGAAATTAAAAAATGGTTAAAATACTGTATTTTGTATTTCAAATACACAACTTGAAAGTATTTTGTATTTCGTATTTTAAATACATGCGAAAAAGTATTTTGGAATTTGTATTTTAATTACAGCAAAGCATGTATTTTGCCCAGTCCTGATAATATACACATTTAACTCAAAAATAGCTGACTTTCTCTGTTTTTATCAATGACGTTATAAAAATAAATAGACTCACCATAGTCTCATATACTCACGATATAATGTGGAAAGTAAGGAACACTCTTTGGTTTTCAGCGATTTTCAGTATACTGAAAATCGCATTATACATAATTTCTTAATTCAAAAGTTTATTCCTGTGTGATAAAGATAGACAATCAAATAATGTGTGTGTATGAATGACATGGATATATGAGCGGGCGGCGGCGTATTGCTTGTCACTAAGGAACGTTCGCTGTCTCCTTTTCTTGAGGCCCACTAGAATAAAAGGTCCGGCTGCCTGTCGGAGTTTGATATGTCGAGTTATACAATAATTACAATAGGGCAACGACAGTTTTCAAATGGTGGCGATTGTCATCAATACTTGTTAGAACTACTGATTTATGTGTTGTTTTACCGCAAGCAAACAAATAAACAGAGTGTTTAGGCTGATTAGTCTGCTTTAAAACAGTGAAGTTTACTTAGCAACAGAAATTTGGCTGTTGCGCGTCCAGACCCTTTACTTTAGTAGGACTTGAATTTTCTCTAATGATGTGTAAAACCGCGAGCGGAAAACATGAAAATTAATTGTAATATTTATAATAATTGATAATATTAAGTAATTTGCGTGTACTTACAAATGAAATGTTATTCATTCGCCTATACTATTATTTGCCGTATAATTGAAACATTTTCTCATCACACAGGAGGGCATTTTGACATTTTTTAAAATGCAATTTACTTACTGGTAAGTGCTGGTAAGACGCAACCTTACTCGACGCGTAGCAGTTTAGTACTAAAGTACTAGATATCGAGATCGTTACAATTGTCTTGTTCTTGTCTTCCCACTTTGAGATTTCTACCCCTCGTCTAATAGTATGTAACGTCATAGGTTTTTATATGGAAATTTTTTATACCTTTGCACAAGTTTTTATCGATGTCAACTCCTCTAGAAATACTTATGCCAAACCCTTGCATGTCGTCCATTACAATTCGCTGCGTATAATTGGGGTTCAGGCCATTTTTCGCTCCAAGATATATATAGACAGCTCCTTTCCCATTATTCTCGTACGGAGCCCCAATAGCAACATCTGTAACATAATTTGTAAAGTGCTCTTGTAATAAAATTCCATGACTTACGTAATAGGTACATAACCATGTAAAAATTTAACATCTTGTATTATAATATACTGTGTATGTCTTAAGAGCGTTTAACCAGCCAGCGGATGAAAATCCACATTTCGTCGAAAGTTGTTCTTCCGATCGTGCAGGGCGGTTACAATGAGAAAGATTAATTATTCTCCGTAGCAGCTTTTTTAAATTATAACTCAATATCGAATTTATTTCAATCCAAATTAGCTTTAATTTATACCTTCATCCAAAAATGCTGAAAGGCGTGATGATAAAACTATTAAAATAGTGTACTTTTTGTAGTTATTTTGTGATTTATAAGTATTCATCATTTTTCAATAATGTCTAAATTTAATAAGAATGTTAAAAAAATCTGAAATATATTAGTTTGTAAGTGCGCAAATAAATACACAAATGGACCAATTTTCGTCAAGAAACACATGTACGTACATATTTTTTAATGATTTTATTGAAACTCTAATTAAAATTCTAATACATAACTCTGCTAGAAAATGTATTGATTTATTTTACTGCATGATTACATTATTTGAAATGGGTGTGGTATAATTAGAGATGGCAAAATTTAGCATTAATTTTCAGATTTTTTAGCATTAACAATTGGAAATTTAGCGTTATACAGCAGGTTGAGGCATAATTTAGCGTTTTGTAGCAAAATAGAAAAAAATGTATTTCCTGAATGTTTTTAGCGCATATTTTAAGTATTTTTGGTAAAATATATGTTTAACCTTCATTTGCAAGTATTTCCATGTGAAAGATTATAAATAATTAATTTTAATATTAAATTAATAAGGAAGGAAACTCTAAGTACGGGTCGAACATAAACACAACTAATGCAGATTGCGATTAACATCAATAGGCGTAATTTATTTTGCACAATTTGTGTAATGTCAAAAAGCAATTTTAGCCTACAGTACAAAAATATTAAATATTTACACATAAAATAGTAACAAAATTGTAAAAAGAGGTAGGACAGGTTTCCAAAAATTAAATAAAGTAGGCATATTTGAAATACAGGTAAATACAAAAAACAATGGAAATGGCACTTTACTGATTGAATGACAGCATTGCGCACGTTTCAATAGTGGACTCCTTCATTCTCGTACGCCTGTCAGTCAATACTAAATTGTAGTGACTGAAAAAACGCTCTGCATCAACACTATTTACAGGGGCCCAAATTGTCTGTAGGGCTGGCCCAGCAAAGGCAGAGTTTGTCACTTTCATTGCCATCAACATTTGCACCAAGTCACACACTTTACCTTCACGCACAATTTGTCCCATCAGTTTGTGAATGTAGAGATAGCCCTCAACACACTCGTCGCTGGTCAGCTTTGAGAACACAGGAAGCATTTCAAAGTCTCTTTTTTGAAATTCTCACATATTATTTTAATACCCGGTATATTCGGGAAATTCACGCCTATTTCGCTAAATAGAATAATTTTGCTGAAATACGGCCAAAATCACGTTTTTCGCTATTTTTTCGCGTTTTTAGTTAAAACGAAATTTTGCTATCTTTGGGTATAATACAAAAACTTTTTTTAAAATTTAACAAATCTGCCAACGACCTATGGAATAACCTTATTATACTAAAAATTAAAAAAAATTCTTAAAATTTATTACATAACTTCACTAGATAAAAGAACAATCTTTCGAAATCCATTTATAATTTTTTGTGGAAAAGAGTCAATACGTCTAAAAACTTTTTTGAAAATGACGTATGTCCGGCTTTCTCTGGTAATGCCCTCTTAAGAAACAAATAAACAAAAAAGTTTTTTTTACTATTTCTTAGGCATTAACTACGTAATATTTTCTATGCATTTTGTTTTGGAGAGTATTTCACATGTACATTTGGTACTAAATTTTTATTTATCTGCTACCGGTTTCGACATATCCGTGTCGTTGACATCATTCTTCACACAATGAAGATTGCTGATTGCTGGTGAATGACATGGATGTGCCGAAACTGGTATCATATAAATAAAAATTAAGCAACAAATGTACATGTTAAAATAATTTGGCATTCTCAGACTATAAAAATATTACCATTTGTTATTTTGGCTACTGGCATTATACCTAGGTCTCTCATTCAAAATTTAGGCTTATTAGATTTGTCAAAGAATTTGTATATAAAAATGCAAAAATCAGTCATTTTAAATACGAGTAGGATTACAAAAGATTTTTTAAATATTTATATTGAGGGATCAGTAAGGTTTATAGGTTCAATTAGGAATTCCACAGAGCCGAACCCTCTGATATGAAAATATCTGGAGTCGGTGAATTATTTTCCCATTTGGTCTCTGGTAGGCTGACATGTTGTTCTTGTATTGTTTTGTATTTATTATACTTATATAGTGCAATTGCATAGCGTGGATTCACTAGATGATCATTTGGGAAGTGTGTGAAAGGGTTTAGTTTTTCCTGTGGGGAAAATTTAACCCGGACATTTAAATCTGGTGCGTAAAAAATAACTCTTCAAAACAAAATAAAGCGTTTCACTAAAATTACAGCAGTTTATCGAATTTAACAAGATGTATTACCCATGAATCCATCTTCATTAATGTCACCAATTGGAGATATAGCAGATCCAAATCTTGCTCCATTTTGAAGGCTTCCGCCAATAGTTGCTTCTTGTTCCACCAAATTTGTCTGAAAAGGGATAAACAATAAATTTATAACATTTTGATGTGGAGCATTTAACCGATTCTTTTTTTTAACTTAATTTTGAAGAAGTTATAGAATTCAAGGGATCCAGACGTAGAAAATATATATTTAATTAAATGAAGACAATATTAGCGAAACTCAATCGAAAATATGGAGACAGAAAAATTAGAAAAAGATATTGGCTCCGCTGGGACTCGAACCCAGGACCCTTTGCTTACATGGCAAGTGCTCTACCGATTGAGCTACGGAACCCATATCAAATTCGGTCACTTTTAACTGTATCATATTTCGACTAAGAACTACCAACATTATCTTCATTTTCTTATTGCACGTATAATTGGCTGCTATCTTTATATATGATTGCAAGATTCAACTTGAACTAAATGCTATCTAGATAGTGTCTAGATAAATATTTATCCATTTTATTTTTAATACGCGACATCTATTGACTTTTCTGCAAGTCTAGGATGAATATTTATTTTAATTTTTTAACCCATTGGCCACAGAATTAATGAGCTAAAAAATTGGCCTTCACCACTGAATTAATTTTGTACCAAAAATTGAAAACCTGCCGTGGTGTACTAAATCTATTGTAACTCTTGAACCGTATATTCAAATGAATTAATTTCTTTAAATTTGTTTACATATTGGATTAAGGTACAGAAAAAAATAAAAATAAAGTTTTTAAAAATATTTAAATATGTGTAAATAAGGATACAAATATAACCTTCTCTTTTTTCGTAAGATTTTTTTCCACATTTTTATTCAAAAAGTTCCAAAAAAACATAATATTTATAAATCGAACAATAATAATTTTTGCTTTTTGCGTACATGTATACTAATAACTAAAAACATAATTTGGTTTGATAGTCCTCAAAGCAATCAGGGATGTTCAGGGTCACTACCAAAAGCCTAGAACCACTCGCAATTTCGAAGAAATTAAATGGCGGCTGGCTGCATGCAAAACTCGGAACACAAATATCAGGGAAAAAACATAAAAAACATATTATTGCCAATTCTACGAAATAAATGATTATTACCTACAGAGCATTCAGCATTTAAAATTTTATTAAAAAATGTCACAGTTGTGCTTTTTTTTCGTTTTTTTAGCGGACCTACTCTAGCCCGTCAGCGTGCCGGGGTTTGTGGTTAAGTACCTGAGTTGCACACCCGGCAGGCTGCCGGGGTTTGTGGCCAATGGGTTAAACTTTATGAGTAAAATCTCAAATTATAATATTTAATTAAATGAAGACAAAATTAGCAAAACTCAATCGAAAATCTGGAGACAGAAAAATCAGAAAACGATATTGGCTCCGCTGGGACTAGTACTTACATTAACATCATACAAAAGATAAATAGAAGTAGCAGCCCATGGAATAATTCTTCTAAAATAGATAACATAAAAGTAGAGATAATAGTGTTAGTAAAAGAAAAAGAAAAATAGCGGCTATAACCAGTCGAAAATCTTCTGAAAATAAAAGAAGTAATGAGGAAATGAAAATGAATTCGGAGTGCGGCCCGCGGGTTAAAAAATGAACATCTAAATGGTCCGCGATGCTGCAAAGGTTCCCCACCCCTGCTGTATACTCTGAAAAGATAATAGCCTACCTTTTGATTCATGTAGACATAGACCCTGCCCTGATCGAAAGAGTATTTCTGTGCGTGCATGGGAGCCCCGACTATGAGATCAGCGAGGCCATCTTGGTTTATGTCGATAGATGCCAGAGTAGAGCCAAAGTACTCTCCAAGCTGGTGACCCTCGATGGTTGCATATATTGTGTAATGGGTTTTCTCTCGAAGAGGGAAGTTAAACACAAAAACCTTAAATTAGAAAGAAGAATAATAATTATCATTGATTTATGTTCTAAATAAATTACTGTGGTTTTCGCGGATTAGAGAAGTGGTTCTCTGGAATTAATATATGTTACAAGTTACATATAGTTATAAGCTATGAATCATTTTTTTTTTTTTTATTTTACATCTTGCATCCGGTAAAAATTTTTATAATATATATGTTACTGTAAAAGCCCGAACTACGGTAAATCCTAAGATTTACCAACTCTTAATGGTAAAAGTCCGAACCATTCTATAATCATCGTTCACCAACCTAACCTAACCTAACCTAACCTAACCTAACCTAACATGTACAAAATTCTAATGGTAAAAGCCCGAAAAAATCGTTTATAATATTTAAAAAAGAAACGATTTTTTCGGGCTTTTACCATTAGAATTTAGTACATGTTAGGTTAGGTTAGGTTAGGTTAGGTTGGTGAACGATGATTATAGAACGGTTCGGACTTTTACCATTAAGAGTTGGTAAATCTTAGGATTTACCGGAAAATCTTAGGATTTGCCAATATTCGGGCTTTTATGGTAACATATATATAAATAAAATATTTTAAAATGAGAGTGGATCACTAAGTACCCCGTTAGTAATAAAGACGCAAGTCTTTCAGTTTTTTTTAACAAAATCTTTTTTTAGGTTGATACACTTTTCCCTACATTTATGCCATTTCTTTAACCCCTCTAAAATACGATTCGACGTCTTGGCGATAACCTCCGCCTTTGAGCTGAATCTTCTTCCCCCGAGCCATGTTTTCATGTTGGTGAACAGGAAGAAGTCCCAGGAAGCCAGGTCCGGCGAGTACGGTGAATGCGGCAGCAATTCATATCGCAGTTCATTAAGTTTTCAGAACTTCAACTCCTTTCACACACAACGTTTAATTTTTGACCAAATCGTATTATTTAAAATTCTGAACAATGCCTTTACTTAATAAAAATTCATATTCCGACAAGATTAACACAACAATCCAATTTATTTCCTTTGCCCACACGTAGAACATTAGACAAAATTCCCCCTAATGAGTGTATTACAACAAGAAAAAAATTATATTTTGTGTTTATTTAGATGGTGAAGGTCAGCGGTCGGCAATTAGTTTTGGTGATGGGCCATATGAATATGTCATTTTTTTTGGCAGGTCACGCGCCCATTGAGATCACTCAAGCGCGTGCGAGCCTGCTTAATTAGTGCGCTGGAGACTGCCCGTCTTATCACCCTTCGTCATCTTGCTTCATGCCGTGCTAGCATCATGTGTAGCGCAAAGGTTCCCAACCTGATCTGAAGTATATTTCTTCTAAAATTCTAAATTACGTTTAAAATATTGAAATTACAAACCTGTCCTTTGTAATTTGCTCCTCTGGGAGCCCCCGCTACATATACATCTGGTTGGCCAGCAATGTATTTGCCTGAATCAACACTGTACCCTGTAAAAAATTTTTTTTTTCATTGCAGACGGTGAATTCTTATATTGATATGGATTTTGACGCTTCGTTACATTATATTTAAACCTTTCGCCTATCAGTAGGTATATTATTATAATGAATACTTATTATATATATTATTATAGCGGAAGTAGGACTGCAGGTTAATGTCAACAAAACGAAAATGATGATACAGAGCAGGAACCCTTCACACAGAAGAAGAAGTAGTGCACAATTCAAAGACAACTACTTATACGAAGTGGTCGACCAATTTGCCTACCTGGGCTCCAGTCTGACAGAGAATAATGAGGATCCAGCAGAAATCAGAAGGAGAATCACAGCAGCCAACAAAACATACTTCTCTTTGCTGCCAGTGTTTAAGTAACGTAGTGTCCACAGAAAAACCAAATAACCATATATAAGACCATTGTTAGAACTGTATTGGCATATGGATGTGAGGCGCTGACAATGACGGTAAAGATGGCTGAAATGCTGGATACTTTTGAAAGAAAAGTGCTGAGAAGAATATGTGGACCCGTGAAAGAGGGTGAACAGTGGCGCATCCGGCACAATACAGAATTGTACAATATATATAAGGCACCTAGCATCTCAACACATATGAGACTCCTCAGGCTGAGATGGGCTGGGCATGTACAAAGAATGCCGGATACACGCGTCCCAAAAAGAATTTTGACTGGACACCCAGGTGGAAAGAAAAAAGTGGGAAGACCCAGACTGAGGTGGGAAGACGAAGTAAGAGGGGATGCAGCACAGCTTCTCCAGGTACCAAATTGGAAGTCAGCCGCTGAGGACAGGAGGAGTTGGAGGCGACTGTTGCAGGAGGCCAAAGCCCGATATGGGCTGTAGCGCCATCGAAGAAGAAGAAGAAGACTAATAAAATATATTTTTGTTGTAAGTTATTATTGTTTATTACGTAATATGTGTATACAACAGGTATATATAATTATAAAGTAGCTGTCCAGCCTTTTGCTTGTGGTTTAAAGGAAGCCCAAATTTAATATGTATATATCGAGGTAACCACTAGAGCTTTCAATCCCGTGATCTCGAGAACCGTGTTCGCGGGAATCCCGCACCATTGTCGGCGCTGCACCGTGATTACTTGTCTGAATCCCGGGAAAACTTATTGATTTCACAACCTTATTTCAACTGTGGGAAATTTTTTTTTGGTAGCATGCCGCTTATGCACAACATTCTTTAGATACAAGTCATAAAGATTTTAGGGAAGGTTATATTTTTTAGTGCGCTGTTTCTTAGAAGAAAGGAAGTTTTATTGAAACCTGAATAACGTTCAGTATGTTTAGTCTTGTGACATCACTACACCGGGATTGTTCTGATAGGCGAGCTTTCACTTCTCTTTGTTTCGCATGTGCAATTCATCTAGCAGTTTTAGATGTTCTCTCCAAGAAATCTAAACCTTAATCTCTACCGGAAGATGAAGACGACAGACATTTACTGACATGCTGAAATCAGTAGAAGAAATTATTCTCTGGGTCGGAATGAAACATTGCAATTGTAGATGAAATCAATTTAAATTTACCTCTAGGAGTGAAGCTCTATAGAGCTATTGATCACAAACTTAATTCCAAAATCTCTTCAAAAATAAGAACCGCCAGAGATATATCAAATATTAGGAAAATAACCTGGCAAATTTCGAGTTCGAAACGCGGCGTTGATTAAATCTAGAAAAATGTAGCAAGGATCGGAAATCAATTTATTTATTTATTAATTTTTTTTTTTTTTTTATTTTTTTAATTTTTTTTTTTTTTTTTTTTTTTTTTTTTTTTTTTTTTTTTTTTTTTTTTTTTTTTTTTTTTTTTTTTTTTTTTTTTTTTTTTGCATGCACGAAAAAAACTTTCAAAATAAGATCATCACTAAACGATGAAACTTTGATCTTATTGAGATCGTATTTTAAGTCTCAAAATATTGCTTCAGGTTTTTTTTATTTTATACTTAATGATTTTTATTCTACTTTTAAAAAAATTTATGGGGTTAATTTTTTATAGGTGGAATTTAGTTAATAACGTATGTTATGTAATCTGTGTATAATATTGGAAAAATAAAAATAAAACCTTTTTTACAACTCTTATTTTTTTAATAATAATTTAATTTCCAAGGATCGAAAAATGCTAGCACCGTCAACCCGGTTCTGAAAAATTTTCAGGATTGAAAGCCCTTGTAGCCGCTGAAGTTAGTGCTTAATACTTTTTAGACAATACTAACATTTTCTAGTATATTGGTTAAAAACCTACTAAAATCCTTGACTTACCAAAGTACGTAGTGTCTGTAAGCTCGTGGGTATAATATGGATTTGGTATAGTCTTCAAGTCCAGCTTCCCATTACTTCTTACTGAATACCTAACCACACTTCCTGCAACAAACAATAAAATTATTGTGTCAAATTTAGTATTCGAGTTTAACCCTTAAGTACCGACGTATGGTCTGACAGACACCTCGAGTGTGCGAAAAGTCTAGTTACCTGTAATAGTGCTACCCGCACTTCTGTCTATCCCTTGAATAGTCGCCCGGCGAGAGTGTTAGTGGCGGTTGGTGCGATTTCGGTACGTTATGGCTATTATATGATCGCGAATGGTCTGTCAGACCACCGTCGGTACTTATGTAACTTTTTTTGGATTTGACTTTTTACAGATTTTATGGTTATTCTGTATTATTTTCAGTCAAATGTTTCAATGAAGGACCCAGACTTTAGGCATGAAATGGGCAACCTCAGTTGAAAAAATAACAGTGTTCCTGTCACTAGGAGGAGATATTAAGTACGGGGTAGGAGGAGATATTAAATATAGGTGGAACGGAGAAATTTTGGCGGGATGGTTAGATGACAACTCCGAGTCGTGAGTGACCATATTACGGCATCTGAACAAGAAGGATCAGAAAATGAAGATACCAATTCCGAGGAGCAAGAAATCGAGTCCAACGAAGTCAATCGATTGCAATCCTATTTTGACAAAAATCGCAATGGCAATGTACTACGCTTTATGTCAATCACAAATAGAGTACGGGATAACTGGATGGGGGTCTGCTTTGAGCACTCACACAGAGCGACTCAAAATAGCCCAAAAAGGAGTACTGAAGACAATACTGAAAGTTCCGCTTAGAACTCCGACGGAAGAAATATTTAATAACTTTCAAGTCTTCAATGTACAGAAACTTTATTCAAAAAATATTTTATTTAAACTGAAAAAAAACATATATGTATACTCCACTGCCCAACATAAATACTCAACCAGGTCAGTAAGCAATAACATCCTGGTTACTCCCAGTTTGAACACATCTTTTGGACAGAGAAATAATAAATTCCATGCTATAAAATTATACAATGCTCTACCAGATCAAATCAAAAATATAAAGGAAATGAATATATTTAAAACAAAAGTAAAAATATGGCTGAGAGATCAAAGTGATAATAAAATTACAAACATCATGAAGATGATATAAAGACAATCCATAACCAAATACAAATATTTTAAAAAAACTACAGGCCACCTCAGAACAGGAAATCCTAGTGAGGAGGTCTGTGAAAAAAAAAAATGAATCTATACTTATTATATACATCATACATACATGTACAAACCTTGTTATTGAAATTAATAAAAAAAAAAAATAAAAAAAAATGTTTTTTTGCTTGTAAGTCTGAGTCCCATAAATGCAAGTATTTTATACAATACGCACTCCCATGGAAATTCAATAGACATATCTGTCTTCTTGAAATTACTTGCAAGATCTCTGGTCATTCCGCAGTTTTCAGAACAGATACCTATTTACCAATGGAATTGCGCTCGTCGATAAAAAGGGTTCTTGGGCCAGATTCATCGGAAAATGTAAGGGAAGAAGATGAAACAGAGGGTAACACACTTAGAAAACTATGTAATATCTGTTCCTCAAAACTAAAACGCAAGACTGCATACAAAAGTTACACTTGTATGAAACATGAGTGCCTTCAATGCAGCAAGCCTGTATGCAAAGACCGTTTATATTATTTTAAAGTTCCAACAACTTGATGCTTTGTAGTTTTGTATAAAATTGTTGATTATTTATGTTTTCTTTTTGTTATTTTTTTTAATGTAATGTAAAAAATAACAAAAAGAAAACATAAATTATATCAATATATATGTTACAAAATATTATAAAAGGTCATCATTGGTCATATTGTATACCTTATCTAAAAAGAGGAGCTCTTTGTGCCTAATAAGTGAGCCACGATTCTTACTTTGGTTTTAAGTTATAATATGTTTTATATAAAATATTTACTTTTCACCATAAGTTTTTTTTTGAAAAATTATTAAATTTTAATTATTTGTTCTGATTGGTTGATGATACAGCGTAATTCAGAAGGAAGGTTATTATAGTTTTTTTTATGGCTTGGAAAGTATAATAATTATGCATTTGAGTTGTTTTAAAATTAGGTGTAATAAATTGGTTTCCATTTCTAATGGAATGAGTTCGTAAAATTTGACGCGGTAGCCCAAAACGTGTTCGAAATTTTCGCATCAATTTTGTCGCTGTAAATGTTAGCGCGCTCCTCTAACATTCGAAATTTCGTATCTCTCCATCTTCTTCTTTTTGAGCCCGGTTGCGGAGCCTTAAGGCTACAAAATCGATGCTAAAATTGCGAAAATGTTTAATAAAACACGACTCGTTTAAAATAGAGCAAAAATCATATAAAATAATAAATACATATAATTTGTAAAATAACTGAAACAAACGTGTTTATAATAATTTTAGAAGCATATTTTGCGATTTTTTTCTATCGAGGGAATTTTATATAATTTGCGTTTCGGCGCGGGCAAAGTCTGGATATTACCTTCAAGAATAACATATATTTTTTTAGGAGCTTTAAAACTTACCGTGTTTAAGGGAAATATGTAATAAATCGGTACAAATCCGGGTTGCGGGCCCTTAAGGTAAAAGTCCAATTTTTTTTTCAGAAAAATCAACAACGATTTTAATGCTTATAATTATTAATGAGGTTGTAAATATTAATATTTTGTTTTACTTAAACAATTATAGATACATAAACAATATTTAGAAGCAATGTTTTTAGAAAAATATGAAAAAGTACAGTATTTTTTGATAATATAATTGTGGTGGTCTGGCAGACCTCTTCGGTACTTACTAACTAAAACGGCACCTCGGTAATTAAAGGTTAAGTAAGGGGAGTACCGTTCAGATTGTTGAAATATTAAAAAAGCGTACATGATGACAAAAAATGTCCATAATAATTTGTAAAAGTTATGGGGTTGGATAAGGCGTGGTACTAAGCTAGCTCGGAGACCTAAACTTTTAGTTAATATTGTATGAATAAAATAAGAATATTAATTCACCTGTCCAAAGGTAGATTCCTGGAGCACCAAGAATGAGCTCGGATCCATCTTCATTTAGCTTCATAGATATACCGGCTTGTCCGTAAGCATAGAAATAGTTGGTTTTTTCCCTGTGGTCTTCTGGATTGAGGATTTGAAATCCTTGCTTGTCTGAAAACCATAAAATTTGTTATTTAGTAGATAATGACGACTGTTTCATAACGCTTAATAAGATCTCGATAGGTTTGTTCTGATTCACGTACAAATACCAGAATTCAAACTTATTGGTGAATTTCGCACACTGGGTACTTATTCTGGCTGATAATTTTCCGGTGTTAACCGTTGTTAAGGAGAAAAAACAAGTGTTGTTTTAGTCAGTCTTCCCATCGTAACGCAGCTGTCAACCTTATCGTCCATATCGTGACAAGCTATCGTGATCCGTATAGTGAATTTACCGCCGGTAATTCATTCCCATTGCATAAGAACTAAATAACGACTGCCTGTGGACCATCCAGAACCACGAGGGACCCACAAACCGGGCAAGATTGCCATCAAATTATCGTAAGTCCTTTTGTGAAATATCTTTGTATTTGTTTCAGTAAACGTATCTTATCGAGATCCACAAGCATAACTCGTATAGAGTGAGCATTCAGCTTCACTTAACCCTTGTAAGGTAGTGCCATCAACGCGCTCATCTTACAACGACATTCCCTAATCATTTTTTTGGACAATCAACCCCAACAACGCAGAGCCTAGTAGAACAACTGATACATTTCAAAAATTCCAGGGTAAGTTTTTGGTAGAAGAAATAAAGAAGTTCTGGCAGTGAATAATCAAAGACAATAGTGAAGAAACGAGCGCACTCGGATGGCTTCTTAAATGTCCAATGATATCTTTGAATTACCTAGTTATATAAAGTTCACGCACAAGTCAAAACTGCTCAGAACCAACATTGGAGTAGGTCTGTTAAGTTGAACGTTCGCGCGGTTCGTTTCGGCCAGTTTCATACAAATCTTAATTTTGGATTTGTGATCAAAATACCCAACCAAATTGCAAAAATTATTTTGGCAAACCTAGCGTAGCCGTTAAACTACTTGAAAACTGGGATGTTTTTCTTGCCTTGACGCGAGTAGGCGTTATAAAGGGGCACTTTCTTTTGTATCAAAAACCGTGTTACACAAACCTAGCGTAGCCGCTAAACTACTTGAAAACTGGGATGTTTTTTTGCCGTGACGCGAGTAGGCGCTACGAAGGGGGCACTTTCTTTTCTATCACAAACCATGTTACACAAACCTAGCGTAGCCGCTAAACTACTTGAAAACTGGGATTTTTTTTGCCGTGACGCGAGTGGGCGTTATAAAGGGGCACTTTCTTTTGTATCACAAACCATATCACATAAAATTAGCGTACGTAGCCGCTCAACATCGCAGAAATAGTTGACTTATAAAAATAAAATTTTAAAGTAAAAAAAAATTTAAACTAATAAATTTTAATCAACGCACGCAATACATGTGTATTAGGTAAGTACCTACTAATTAGGCGGAATTTCAGTTTTATAACATTAAAAAACTCCCGCGCGATTTTGTCTCTAGCCGTTGGTTTTACGAGCCGAATTCCCATGAAGTCTGCTACGATTTGCTCTAGCATCTTTTCGTACAGTAACAAGAATACCAACATCACAAAAAAATGACATTTGAAAATAATGTTTGAAAATGGACGGTCTCGTTTCACAGAATGAAAGCTAATTTTAATTTTACGTAATCGAAATTTAGAATGAAATATTTTCCACTTCCCCCAATGCAAATAGTTGTCTTTTGATGTAATTGGTGAATCAAAAGATATTTTCAAAAAAAAGTGCGCATTAACCGTTTCCAACGATCCCCAAAGTTTACCTCGTAAATAATTAAGACAATGAATTCATCTTACAGAAAACATAGAGCTAAATTTCGAGAAATTGGTAAAAATTTGGATCAAGAAATAAATGTCATCACCTAAAAATGGGTATACGCTACAATAACAACTCAAAAATTGACATCTACCAGTGATTGTTGCACTTTAAGAAAAATATTTACTCCTCAATATTTTACCATATATCACATTTGTAAACTTGTACCTTTTCTTCATAAAACAAAAAAAATGATGTGAGATTTTAGTTTTGGGGATCGGGACTGTCTTAGCAATGGCTATGACCCACAATTTTAACATATCTGACCGCAAATCGTAGCAATTAGGAAAAATACCTAATACAAACACCCTACAAAGAATAGGGAGGTTTTGTGCCCCAAAAGTCCGACCCGGATTTGCCCTATAAATACAGAAGCAAAGCGGTAGGAAGTGAGTAAAAAACTACCAACCAAGAAGTAACAGTCTCCACAAAACCAACAGTCTCCATGTTCAAACCTTTAAAAGTGTTTTAATAAGTCTTAAATTCAGTTTACCCTTCTTCCCAGTATCCTAGTCTCCTGAACCCCAAAAACCCCAGACTCCAAAAGTCTCCAAAGTGCAAAATATATTTTAATTCAGTACTTAATTCTGGCCATTTTACCTAGAATCATTTGCCAAGTAGTAAATTCAACCAAAAGACCATTGGCGTACCAAATTCCATTGGCGCACCTACCATTGTGTCCAGCTTCCTGTTTGTTTATACAGTATATTAAATATGTCTCGTAAAAACTCTAAGAATTCATAATTATTAATTGGTATTGTACTCGTACATGCATTTTGTTTTTGAAGTATCGTTGAGTAGGTCAACAGTTTTGAATTCGTGTCGATAAGACAGGTACTTACATTGTGTCGGAAATTCTAGCTGTCGGTAGGTAAAAAAGATGTAAAAATATCTGCTGTGGTATTGGTAAAGAAGATCCCTTGTTTACACCAGACGAACAAACAGCTGTGCATCACGGTAGCTACATATATTTAATATTAATTTTAAGTTTATTTATTTACATGTTTGACTTGCAACAGTTTGATTGTGTGCGTTTAAATATTCAAAATGGTGTATGGTACTATAAAATAAAAATTAGCTATTTTAGACACGGAAAGCGTTCGTGCATCCGCCTTAAAGGCTCTTAAATCGTTAAAACCATCTGATAAAAATGCGTTGAAAGCTGTTTTTTCGGACTTATCTAGCATTCGAGAAAATTTTATTGCATCTCATATACAGTTTGTCAAATAAGAGTAGAAAATATATGAGGGCGCCACTGTTGATCAAATGGCAATACTAAACACTTAACTCATGGTGTTAAAGTAAAGCTGTGTAACCTACATTTTTTTTTTAAATTTAAAAAGGCATAATAGTGGAAAAAATATTTTTTCATTGCAGTGTAGAACCCGCCGATCTCTAGATTAGAATTGCATATAGGTATATAATTATTATAACTTTGCAATTTTGTATTAACATAATGAAGAATAACTATAATGTAATAAAATATAAAGCACAGTTTAGAAATTGCTCACATATATTTAATACTAGATAAAGTACCTAGCGTTACTTGGGCGTTAGATCATGTCTCTAATTTTAGATCTGATATATTTAACTCATTCAGATCTAAAAGTAGTGTAATTAAACTCACCATTAGTGATTCTTCCTTTCTATCTATTGTTAAATTCAAATTTATGTTAAAGCAAATCGTTTTATAAATCACCTTTTAATCAAATTTATGATATGAAGGAAAAATGTTTTTTTAAAATGTGGTTTACTGTGTTCTATACATTCAGTGTCATTGCACTTCAAAAAAATATTTGACAGTTAAATTGGTGTTGCCAGTCTACAAATTTAGTAGTTCCATTTTTTATATTTTCTACTCTTTTTTGACAGACTATAATAATAATGATTTATTGTCTACCTTTCTTAGTAACATGTAGAGATAATGATATCCTCACTGGGATCTCCCGTGCTGAGGATTTCATTTACATATTAGAATTTAATTATAAGAAATTAATATGAATTTATTATAAACATATATCATGTGGTATTTTTTTTTAATAATTATAAAGTAAATAGGATAGTGTTTTTTTTATAATTCAGTTCACTAGATTCGATTTTAGTCTGTATTTGATACCAGTAAAAAATATTCACACATTAAAAATTCTGTTCACATCTCTCGTTAGAAGCATTCTAGAATATAACTCTACAATTTGGTCACCTGTCTTTAATAATCACATTAATATCATTGAAAAAGTTCAACGCAAGTTTTTGAGGTGTATTAATTTTCGACTTGGAATCCCTTTAGAATCAATAAATTATGACTTTTTATTACACTCATTGAAATTGTCGAAGTTAAGTGACAGAAGAAAAATTTTTGATCTCATATTTTTATACAAAATTGTAAATCATCAGTTGGATAGCCCTGATATATTAAAGTTGATTCACTTTCATGTACCTACCATTAGATCAAGGTTCCCTAGTATGTATTATTGTGACAATTATACATCTGTCGCTGGATATAATTCTGTTATAAATAGAATACTCACCATTGGTAATTTTTATGCCAATGTTGCTGATATTTTTCATATTTCCTTATTAAAATACAAGGCTCTACTTATCAAGCATTTCAGCCTTACGTATTGTAACGAGGTTACTTCATAACAAGTTATTCTTTTTATTTCACTGTTCCTTTTGAAGTTTTCATTACTTGTTAGAAATTTTTTCTCTTATTATAAGAAATTTAAAAAAAAAACAATCTTTCTTCACTGTACTATGACTGTTTAAATATAATAATAATACATGTTTGTAAATGGCACTTTGTGCCGTAAATTCTAAATAAATAAATAAATAAGTATATTTTCTATTTCTGATCTCCCTATATTTAGTATCCAGCTTTTTATTTAAGATTTTTAAATGTCATAATGTTGAGGTTTTTGAGTGAGAGTGGTATTTTATTGTAGACTTTAATGCCGTAATATAAGGATAAATATAATATAAGGAGCTTTTTTGCCCAAATGTTGTGTATATACTCGTATTAATTGAAGCTGTAATAAAGAAGAAACGGAGATAGTAATTTTACAAGCAAAATATGCAGAAGTTCAGAACATGTTCTATGATGTTCTATCCAATCGCACTTTAATCCAGAAGATTCGAAAATTGATATGGATCATTCAGCAACGAATCATTTCAACCAATGTTTCGCTCCCAAAGTTGAAATTAATAATTTTTTTATGGAATATCAACAGAATGGATAAATTTTATAAATACTTTTGATTCGTTAGTACATTTAAATAACTCGTTAAATCCTGTTAA
This sequence comes from Limnephilus marmoratus, assembly GCA_917880885.1. Classification (NCBI taxonomy): domain Eukaryota; kingdom Metazoa; phylum Arthropoda; class Insecta; order Trichoptera; family Limnephilidae; genus Limnephilus; species Limnephilus marmoratus. The sequence goes on along the minus strand of OU862924.1, from coordinate 22,956,475 downwards.
AAATTCATTATTTAATTACTAGTCTCACTGGCGAGGCGTTAACACAATACATGTAAAACACTTACCGATTTCCAAAGAAAATTACGTTGTTGCTTACAATCTTTTAAAAGCAAGATTTGAAAACGTGTCTGATAGCTGATAGACACGTAGAGTTAATTCTGTCGTCTCAACCAGAAATCGTATAATGCTAAACATCGTTCAAGCAACAATATTAATTATTTTGTATCAAATAACCCGGACGAACCTCATGACCCGGGCACCCCTGCTAATTCACCAGACATCATACTGTATTGCATTTTCCAAAGAAAATGTTGGAAAAATCAGAACCTCAAGAAAATTTGTTGGAACCTTTGGCATTGACAACATTTTACAATAAAATCAACAAAACGGTGCTTTTGTCAAATCGGTGCTCTTGGATAAAAATGGCGTTTTCCAAAAGGTGAGTGTTTTGCTCGATAGCGCCAGCCAGGCTAATTTCATATCGGAAGACTTTGGGCTTACCTCGTTTTAAGGAGCAATCACTTGCAGTGGTAGGTATTGGAAATACTCCTACAATTATTTCCAACGGATTAATAAATACAGAATTTCGTCCTGTCGATGTCGCCTAGTAGGAATCTGGTATTACGACAGATTTCCTTATTTTAAATAACATTTTTTGTTTAAATATGCCCTCAAGTCGTATCATCAGTCATCAATGAGAGCACATCGTAGGTCTTGATTTGGGAGATTCTACATTTTACTTTCCTTCAGCAATTGATATACTGTTCAGAAGTGATGTTTTTGCGTCTTTATTATGCTCAGGTAAATTAATTGGCAAACAAAATGAACCTGTAGCCATAGAAACAACATTGGGTTGGATTCTGATGGAATATGTTGGACCATCAAATAATTATATAAGTTAATTTTTCACTACAATGGAGGAATCAATTGATGAAAAACTTAAATGTTTTTGGGAAATTGAAAATTTTCCCCTTTTAACGAAAATTCAATCGCCCGATAAAATTCGTTGTGAAAAATTATACACTGAATGTACCTATCGTAACAAAGACGAAGGGTACGTCGTATATTTACCATTTAAGGAAAGCCTGGAGAAATTGGGAAGGTCATATGACATAGCATTATCACGCCTCATGCATTGAGAAAGGAGGCTGAATAGAGATTCTGATCTCAAATCCCAATATATTTCCTTTGTTAGAGAATACTCATGATGGAAGTACCACCTCAATCGCCAATTACTACTATTTCATACCCCATCATGGAATAATCAAAGAAATCAGTTCTACAACTCGTTTAAGGGTGGATTTTGATGCCAGAACTAAAACATCTTTGGGTACGGCATTTTTTTTTTTTTTATTTTTTATTAGAGGAAAAAAGTTATACAATTTTACAGGAAATCAAATAAAATAAGATATTACAAAAAAGAAAAGTCCCAATAAACTACTTTTAAGTAGTTTGTCAATGGGTGCTTTTACTTTGAAGTTTTTTTTTTTTTTTTTTTTAAATAAAACTTATAATGCAGTTAGACATTTTTTTTTGTGTTACTACAAGAATTTTAATACAAACTTTTTCTTTCGGCGAGCCAAATTTTCAATATAATATTTGTTCTTACATTATTTGTACATTTTTTAATTTTAGCAGGTAACATATTTAAGCATGTAGGTATCATGTAGTCCAGCGTTCTTTGTCCATATTTGTTTAAGTGCTTAGGTACGATTAGTCCTTCATTTAACGTAAATCGAGTATTGTAAGTGTGGTCCAGTCTATTTATGTATATAGGGCTATTCAAATGCTGAAAAATAATTTTATGCCACAGAATTGCTCTTACTGAGAGAATTTTAAGATTCTGGTAAAAGTACGCAACATTGTGTCTTTGCTCGAATAAAATTTTATGAGCTAATAATTTGACTTATGAATTTTGGACTGATTGAACATGATTAACATTTGTCTTACAGGAAAGTCCCCAAGCTGTAATTCCGTACCTTATAATAAATAAATTATTCGAAGTGTACATATTGGAACATAGAATTTAAGTTTATATAATCTACTAACAATAGATCTCAGACGTTCACAGACTTTATTTATTTGTAAATCCCATTTGAAAAAGCAGTCAATAATTACACCTAAATAAACATATTCTTTAACCACTTCAATATTTTCGCATGTACACAATGCTGGGATACCAACATGTAAGCAATCTGAACCGTGTGTTTTTATTTCTGGTGTAATAATATTTGTCTTGGCATTGGGTGATCTAATATGTATCAATTTGTTTTTTTTTGCATTTATGATTAAACCAGAGTCATGAGACCATTTCAAAAGCTCAATGTAATCCTTTTGTAAGAGTTCAATACATAATTTGAAATCACTGCGAGAAATCACTAGTGCAGTATCTTCCGCATACACAAAGTGTTTTACATGTTTAAAGATGTACTTAATAAAAGATACATAAATGATATATAAAATTAGACCTAATATGGAACCTTGAGGAACGCCAGCTAAAATTTTTCTTTTTTTACTTAAAGTGTTCAATAGCTTTATTTTCATGCAACGGTTGTTCAAGTAATTTTCAAATAGTTTTAAGAGCTTTCCTCTTATTCCTATGTTTCTAGTATCTGCAATAATTTTCTATGATTAATAGTGTCAAATGCTTTAGAATAATCTATAAATAAAACTAATACATGATTTTTACTATTTAGTTCATTATTTATGAAACTGGCAAATTTTTGAAGTAGCATTTCGGTACCCTTTTTTTTCTGGAATCCATATTGATTTGTATCAATAATAGAAAAATCTTCTAAATATTTTATTAATTTCAACTAATGTATTTTTCAAGAATTTTTTCGAGTGATGGCAAAATACTAATCGGTCTATAATTACCCAATAAAGTGTGATCACCTCCTTTATAAATGGGTCTGATAAAACTACATTTTAAGTCATCTGGAATTTTTGCTTCAAATAAAATTCTATTTACAAAATGGGCTATGATTGGAGCTAAAATTATTATATGTTTTTTAATATCACTCATTCTGATATTATCAATTCCAGGAGAAGAGCTTTTAAGTTGCCGCACAATGCTTTCTATATCAGCAATTTTAGCCCTTGGTAGGTACATGCTATGAGGCATCTTCTCTGGTTCAAAAGCAGTTGTCCTGTAATTACATTTATGTAACATATTGCAAACACTGTCAGAGAAATAATTAACAAAATCATTAGTTACATTTTCTTTGGTCCGATCTTTCATCAAATATTTGGAGGCAACTTGGTCACAATTATTTTTACATTTCTTACCTAAAATTTGATTACACTCGTCCCATGTCTTTTTTGAATCTTGAAATAGATTTTTGAATTTGTCATTATAGTATGAGGTTTTTAATTTAAGTAACAATTTATTTAAAACATTTCGATAACCCTTATATTCTTTTTCATAGTATTTATTTGTTGGGGCATTTTTCCAACGCTTATATAAATAATCCCTTTTTTTAATTTTATACGACGATTTTGAACGACGTACTTTGGGTCGGTCCCAAATTACAAAAGGACATTGTCGAATTGATGTATTTTCGAATACACAAAATCGTTTTTACAGCTGACATCCTTCAAATGTAAAGACAAATACTCGTGGTTGCGAAATCTCGCAGTTATCGATATATCTTGTGGAGAGAAACGCCCAACCATCCGATAAAAGTATTTGAATTGCAAACAGTCACCTAGAGCACTTCTTGTGCACCGTTCTTAGAACACTTTATCAAATAGCAAACGATGAAAAATTGAATTTTCCAGAGGCTTCTAGCACATTAATTGATAATACTGATTTCGATGATATTATCAGTGGTGCGCAAACTTTGGAAAGCGCTCGACATTGTATAGTGGAATTAATTGCATTACTTCAAAAATGTGGTTTTGAACTTCGAAAATGGTCTATTAACCGTCCTGAAATACTAGAAGAGATTCCTGTCAGCTATCGGGAAGAGTTGGATACTGATAAGAAAAACATTAATATATTAGTATTCAATGAATCTCGTCGCTCATAAATTTACACATAAAATTAATAATGTTTTTAGTGACCACTGTACCAAACGCATTACTTTATCTACAATTGCACGCCTATACGATCCATTAGGTTTAATTAACCCTGACGTTTTCATTGCTAATTTTTTTACGAAAAAACATGTGGAAAATTCAATGATGAAAAGATGAAATTGATGAAATTCAAATCAATTATGTAATTCCTTCGGATATGAATTTGAAATGGAAGAAATATATAACTAAACTTCCATCCCTCGCCAATTTAAAAGTCGATCGATATGTTGCAAAATCTCCAACACGTCGTTGGACACTTGATGGCTTTGCGGATGCCTCTGAAAGAGGATATTGTATATTGTGCAGTTGTTTATCTGGTGGTGACAGAAGAACACAGTAACACAAAAATATAATATCTTCTTTTGTATTTCCACGTTCACTCTATTAATCTCTCGAAGAATATTATCCCAAATTGATAAGTTAAGAGGGCATTACCAGAGAAAACCAGAAATATGTCATTTTCAAATCAGATTTTAGACGTATTGACTCTTTTCCACAAAAAATTATAAATGGATTTCGAAAGATTGTTCTTTTATCTAGCATTCGCATGTAATAAATTTAGAGATTTTTTTTTTAATTTTTAGTATAATAAGGTTATTCCATAGGTCGTTGGCAGATTTGTTAAATTTTCAAAAAAGATTTTGAATTATACCACACCCATTTCAAATAATATAATCATGCAGTAAAATAAATCAATTCATTATCTAGCAAACGCAAGTTTTAGAATTTTAATTTTAGTTTCAATAAAATCATTAAAAATATGTACGTACATGTGTTTCTTGACGAAAATTGGTCCATTTGTGTATTTATTTGCGCACTTACAAACTAATATATTTCAGATTTTTTAACATTCTTATTAAATTTAGACATTATTGAAAAATGATAATTACTTATAATAAAAAATTATTACAAAAAGTACATTATATTAATAGTTTTATCATCACGCCTTTCAGCATTTTTGGATGAAGGTATAAATTAAAGCTAATTTGGATTGAAATAAATTCGATATTGAGTTATAATTTTAAAAAGCTGGTACGGAGAATAATTAATCTTTCTCATTGTAACCGCCATGAACGATTGTAAGAACAACTTTTGACGAAATGTGGATTTTCGTCCGCTGGCTGGTTAAACGCTCTTAAGGATGTGTTTAAAATCCATCACCGCATGTAGTAAATGAACAGCTTCATACTTAGATTCTGCAGCTAGAGAGGATTCTTCAATTTATTTCAGAGCTTTTTTTCATTCAAACATATAAATTACAATTTTGGCGCCCTCTAAGAGTGTCGCCCGAGGCAGGCGCCCCGGTTTGTCCCCCCCCCCAACCATTATTAATTAAAGTAGATGATTTGTTGCTTACAATTATCAACGAGCGGAATGAGTTGCCGCACATCTGTTGGCTTTCGTGAGGCATCCGTCTGTGCGAGTGAATAGCAGAGTCCATTGGCGAAATGGTATTCCTCGCGGAACTGGTTTATCCACCTCGGGGCACACATCTGCAAACACCATGTTTTTTTTCTTTTTTATTATTATAAAACCTAGATACATATTACAATAACTTTAACAAAAACAAAAAAAATTACATGTGTACAGTTCACGCGCGGTAGAAATGAGAAATCTAAAGTAGACAAGGTGGTGAGTGGTGAGGCTACGAAGCACCAAAAAGGAGACCGATTATTCTTTCTCAGTCTCTCGCAGGCTAAATCCTATAGATGAATGTGCATGCCTCTTTTTAGTGTCGCTTTTTCGTTTCATCGAGTTTCAAATCAAAACGGTGCTAAAGAAGTTTTCACTTCAAAAAGTAGTCATGCAAAGTTTCCATACAATTTTTTTTATCATTGAATATTTTTTATTTTGTATCATTGAATACAACATATTTATTGTAGTATGACTTATTTGGTAAAGCATTGATGATAATGAATATATGTATTATAATAATATGTATGTTGTATATAATACATTACATAGTTGTAATGCCGAACCATTAATGTCACCTCTCTTACATATATTTAATATTTCTCTAAATTCGGGTAAATTCCCCGACCGTTGGAAAATATCTAAGGTCATGCCCCTACACAAAAGCGGCGATAAATCAAATGTATTGAACTATAGACCTGTGGCGATTCTTTCGGCACCGGCCAAATTATTTGAACTTATTATACATAACACATCTATAGTAAAGTAGAACCTTTTCTCATAAATCAGCAGCATGGGTTTAGAGAAGGCAGATCCACAACGACCAACTTAATGGTTTTCACAGATTATGTCGCAAATACATTGGATAACAACGAACAAGTAGACGTATCGTATAATGATTTTGCTAAAGTAGATCACCTCATATTACTAAAAAAGCTTGAAAATTTTGGTCTCTCATATAGAATGCTTCTGTTCTTCCACAATTATTTATCTAACAGAAAACAATACATAGTTTATGGGAAGTTTGCTTCAAAACCTTACTTCACAAACTCTGGGGTCCCGCAAGGATCTAATTTAGGACCTCTATTATTTTCTATGTTTATAAATGATATAGCTCTGTTTATAAAATTTGTAAATTTTTTGTTATTTACTGACGATATTAAACTTTATACCAATATAATGTCGAAAGCAGATTCTATTCGTTTACAAACCGATATCGACGGAATCGTAGAATGGAGTAATCGGAATAAACTCTATTTTAACAGCAGAAAATGTACAATTATGTGCTATACAAGGGCTAGGAGTACTCTATATTATAACTACAAAATGTCTGGTACCTCGTTAAAACATATTTCACAAATGAGGGATTTAGGAATCACTTTTGACACACGCCTGACATTCCGTTCTCATATCGATTCGGTGTGCAACTCTGCGATGCGAATGCTAGGCTTTGTAATCTGCAACGCAAAATCTTTTTCCAACACAGCAGTCATAAAAATGCTCTACTTCACTCTGGTTCGCAGCATTTTCGAGAGTGGATCAGTAATATGGGGACCCGAAGATGCCCTCTACTCAAATGATGTTGAAAAGGTGCAAAAAAAGTTCATGCGGTACCTGTACATGCGAGAGTTTGGGTACTAACCTTTGTTGTATCCCTCTGATTTTCTCGCGGGAATGCTGCGACTAAATTGTCTCGACGTGAGGAGAAAAATTGCAATGGTGCTAGTAGCACACAAGCTGCTAAACGGGCACATTAGCAATCCTGATGTTCTGGAAAGGATTTCACTTTATGTCCCCGATAACTTCACCAGAGCAAGGCAACAGAGACTTTTTACTTTTCGTAGAGGCAGGACCAACCTACCAATGGTCATGCCTCTGGGGAGAATGACCTCACTATTAAACCTTTCTTCTGAAATTGACATTTTTCAATCGAACTACAATCATTTCAAGGGCAAAATAAAGGTATTCTTTAGCACCTGTCATTATTAATTTACCTATATAATTAATGTATTACACTATTAACTAAAAATTGGGAAATGTAATTGGATATATTATATGTTAACTGTTTTTCATAATAAAAAATAAATAAAATAAATAAATAAAATATAAATAATACATGACATGTATATTTAAAATAAATACCATGATTCAAATAAAGGATATTTACCACAACTGTGCCATTATTCATATCAGTTCCAGCAACTGTCATCCCAAGCCACATATTATCTTTTAGATGTTTATACGCCATTCCGTTTGCCAAGTTGTGCCTAGTGTTACCTGTAATTAATCATTTTCGAATACATTTATGTATCAAAATATCATACAACAAACTTTCTCAACACCCGTGTTAGATCGGACAGTATCATATAATGTAAGAACACATTATAATGGTTAGAAAAAAACTAACAATAAATTCTAGGACTATCGGCAATTAAACCTCTCAGAGTAACCCAATTTATTATCGAATGCCGGAATTTGAACCCGCGACCTTCGGATTGCTAGTTGAGAGCCTTACCCCTCTTCCACGGAGGCCTTCAAATCAATGACATTACAATATTACAATACATCCATATCCCTAAGGGAGGGGGGGGGGGTGCTCCTGAACTGTGGGGGAGGGAGCAAGGGAGAAAGGGGGGTTGGAAAATCTATTAGAAAGTTTTTTGGGACCTCAACTTACCACAACTTATCATTTAATAAATTGTTTTATTTTCCTGAAATGTAATCTACTAGTATTATTTTATTTTTTCCTACCCAATACTGTGGCCCTGTGGGGGAGGGGGGTTCCAACTTCCTAAACCTCCCCCTTACATAAGCCCACGATTCAAATAATCATATTTTTAAAATATAGGTACTGTTTGTCAAATAAGAGTAGAAAATATATGAAGGCGCCACTGTTGATCAAATGGCAATACTAAACACATAACTCATGGTGTTAAAGTAAAGCTGTGTAACCTACATTTTTATAAAAAAATTAAAAAGCATAATAGTGGAAAAAATATTTTTTCATTGCAGTATAGGTACCCGCCGATCTCTAAATTAGAATTGCATATAGGTATATTATTATTATACCTTTGCAATTTTGTGTTAACATAATGAAAAATAACTATAATGTAATAAAATATAAAGCACAGTTTAGAAATTGCTCACATTTATTTAATACTAGATAAAGTACCTAGCGTTGTCCAGGCTTTAGATCATGTCTCTAATTTTAGATCTGAACTCATTTAGATCTAAAAGTAGTGTAACTAAACTCACCAATAGTGATTCTTCCTTTCTATCTATTGTTAAATTCAAATTTATGTTAAAGCAAATCGCTTTATAAATCACCTTTTAATCAAATTTACGTCATGAAGAAAAAATGTTTTTTAAAATGTGGTTTACTGTGTTCTATACATTCAGTGTCATCGCACTTCAAAAAAATATTTGACAGTTAAATTGGTGTTGCCAGTCTACAAAACAACTTAGTAGTTCCAGTTTTTATATTTTCTACTCTTTTTTGACAGACTATACATATACTATGGTTCTTACCTTCAACATCTAATATCATCTGTTGACATTCCGATTTGGAAACATTTGTTTGAATGTTACACGTGTAAATTGCTCCCGGATCCTTGATGTTGGAGTGGCCCATGTACTGAGAGGTATCTCGTGGCGCCCCCACTATTATCCTGAAAAAAAAAAAAATAATTATTGCAACCTGCAACCAAATTCAGGTTAAGACGACAATTCCCTAAAATATATTCAGAATCTTAACGACATAAGTAAAGAAGCCGTGTATACAAATTGCGACTCGCGACCCGTCTATTGGACGGAACTACTGTCGAATGTGCCGTATCAAAGAAAAAAAGAAGAAGAAAAATAATGTGGAAATCTTAACGACGTAAGTGAAGAACGCATGTGAACAAATATACGCCGCGGCATGGCGTATTGGACGAACGTACGGTCGAATTCACCCTAGCAGGCCTGGAGATACGGCCTTTCTGCCGCGATTATTTTAATTAATTATGAAGAACGTGTTCCAAGTATTTAAAATGTGTCTCCATGTTGTCCTCCCGAAGTTATTAATTAATCGTCTAGAAAAATAAAATCTGGTACTTACCGATCACTTTATAGTTGAAAAACGGGTTATAAATTTTTAAAATCGTTGTACGTAAAATTTATTAAAGGTAAGGTACTGTTTTTATTAATCTAAAATATAAATAACTCGCGTCCCTTGTGCGGCATGGAAATAAAAAAAAACATTTTAACAAAACAAAAAACGACTTAAAAAATGTACTAAAAAGTAAAAAAATAATTTTGTATTCTTATACAAGTTAATAATCAACTTACTTTTTCTACTCACCAATATGTAGGTACGATTGTTATTTTTGGAGTCGGTGTCAGCCAAGGTTTGTGACTACATACATAGGTGATATGTGCTTGTGTCGCACGCGCGACTTGACGAGGTGAGAGGCGAGAGCGGGGCCGCGGCGGGAGGGGAGCTGTCAAGTGAACACGCCGGGCCGGGTACCTTGGCTGACACCGACTCCAAAAATACATATTGATGAGTAGAAAAAGTAAGTTGATTATTAAGTTGTAGAAGAACACTTTTTTTTTTACTTAGTGCATTTTTGAAGTCGTTTTTTTGTTTTGTTAAAATGTTTGTTTTATTTTTTTTATTTTTAGTGAATCTGAAGTACACTAACTAATTTGTCTGAATATGGGTAGACCACTAAACATGCTGCTCGTATGGAGACAGAACCGTTTAACTTGTTACTTGACCGTAACGACGTTACGGTAGGTGACTCAAAGATCCAGATAGCCTATAAAAGATTCGGCCGAGTATGATTAATTTGCTCCTAAGAATTGAATAGTTCCGTTACTTTGTCATGGATCCCAAAATCAGAACCTAACCAATCTCTCATCAAACTCTCCTTGAAGTACATCCTTTGCAATAAAAAAATAATCATCGAAATCGGTTGGCGTGATATTGAGTTATTCGTCCATTTGTCGCGCACATACTTAATGCAAATTTAAGGCTTATATGGTTTTCTTATGAATGCCATCGTCAGAACTGAACCAAATTGAAATGGGACCATACGGGAAGTAACATCTTTCAATTAAAAAAAGAATCATCAATATCGGTTCACACAGTCGAAAGTTCTGAGGTAACAAACATTAAAAAAAAAAAAAACAGTTGAATTGAGAACCTCCTCCTTTTTGAAGTCGTTTAAAAAGTTATTATAGTTAGTGACTAACGACCCCCCCCCCCTAAACGTGTCACGTAGTATGGGTACGTTCCCTTACGAATTCGCCGGAAATTATTAAAATGTGAGTTTTGAGCAAACAAAAATTATTAGGGTTGTGTACCGCCTTATGTACCTACTCTTTTGGAAGAGTCCTCTTCATTTTATATTGTACTAGCTGACCCGACGAACTTCGTACCGCCTCAGGATCAATAACTGTTGAATTAAATTCAGTTTTTTTATTAAATTAAAAATTACACAATGAAGCGATTATCGATGCGCAGCTGTCCGTGTTTTGTTTTTGTCAGTATCAGAGATGTCAATGCGTACAGATTTTTTTTTTGTGATTTTTTTTACTTTTCCACTTAATTACGGGAATTTGGGAGGCGGGTACGGGTGCCGCCGCCCGGGAAACATTTTTTGGATAACCAACACTTCTGCCGTAGGTCACCCCAAGCGGTAATTTAGCAGAGGTGTCCGGGTTCATGGGGTGAAGTTTGTCCGGGTCTTGGCGGCGGATGCGTCTGCCCACCTGCAGCGTGGCGGGACGGATCGAGAGATGCTGGTTGAGGGAGGCCTTTTGACCTTTCCAGCTGGACTCTCTCAACCCATTGCCTTGCACCGCAGTTGGAGGGTTGGATTCATACGTCCGTCACTCCCGGATACACTGACCCCCAGATTCCTACCCACCCCTTATTCCTTTTTCCTTCCCAGAACTTCCTATCCTCCCCTTCCAAAAAGACCCTCCACACAGCATCCCCTAAGATGACGTAGGTCCTGAGAGAAATTATTTTCCTCAGGGCCTCCTGTGTGGAACTTATGTAAAACAAAATGCGTTTCATTTCAGAGAATTATTATAATTTTTGTATTTTTCCTTCGGAGGGGTTGCAGACACACGTTCACCGTTTGTCTCATTTTCGACTATTGACATTTAATGTGTAAGAGAGAGGGGCAGCATTATATGATTAAGAACAAATGCAAAACAATCAGCGCATTGACATTTGACGTTTTTGATTTTTGGAACTCATGCACAGTTGCACAGTTCAATATTATACCTATCACAATATTGCTGCAGTTATTTAAAAATATGAAAATTCGTTCCATACAAAATGTATGAAATAATTAATTTTCTTCATAACTTTCTTTTTCGTGAATTTTTGCTATGTTTTAATAGTTATTCTGTTATCCGGAGCGGAGACAAATCCAACAAATCAGAGATCATCAAAATCGGTCCAGCCGATCTCGAGTTATAAATAGTGTAACTAACCCGACTTTGTTTTATATAATGAAGACTCCATTTCGAAGAAAGGAAAGTTGGTTTTTTAGAGAGATAATGTAAATATTTACAAAATAGGGACACACTTATTATGCACTTTTTTAATATTTACGGACACTCTTAATATACACCATTTTTAAATTGTGTATTAAGGCTGTCATACCAGCAAATCATAATTTCGATTCCGACTGCACCGCTCACACATCAGCCGTTGCAAGCGGACGTTTTTGGAACTAGATTTCGTTCCGCTAGAAGCCGGGTTTCACGTACCTATAGTTCACGCGAAGCTGGACCTACAGTATGGTTCAGATAAAGATGTTGAATTCTCGCTTCCAGAATTTTAATAAGTAGTAGTTATTTGTAATTTGTGTATTGAAGTGCGTAGACATAAATAGATACATAAACACAGTAGGTATAAAGTAGATACCTACACAAAAAAACAATTTGTTATATTTTTTTAATATTTTGGTTTTTGTTTTTTCATTTTATTTTACGGCCATTAGAGTGGAAGAATTGAAACGTTACTTGAAATGGCTTTAGCCGTGTTTAGTGACCAGATCTGAAAAGTCAGGTACTTCCCCACCTCCATCTTCCCTAACTCCTTCCCCTCCCCCACTACCTTCAGCCTCACAACATACCCCAATTGGGGGTGATAGTCCCACTGGCTCCAGACGGGAGCAGTTGGGACTCTTGTGCGGTATTCATGAAAAAAAGAGTACCTAATATTCAGTTGGATTGTAAAAAATATCTCATTTTGAAATATTTATTCGTGTGCATAATTTTTAATTTTATATTTATGTAAATACCGCACAAGAGACCCAAATGCTCCCGTCTGGAGCCAGTGAGACTATGACGTGACTATGGGGTATAGTATGAGGCAGAAGGTGGTGGGGAAGGGCAGGAGATGGGGAAGAGGAAGCGAAGAATTACTTGGCTATTCAGATCTGGTCACCAAACACGGCCAAAGTAATTTTTAGCAACGTTTCAATTCTGAATGGTGGTCTTACACCAGGGCGATACTAAAGTATCTTCCACTCTGGAACGTGACGCAAATATATTATTTTTATATGAAATAACCCAAATTAGTCAAACAAAATTTATTTGCCCACGCCGGGATTCGATCCCACGACCTTCGGATTGCGAGTCAAGAGCCTTACCTCTTGACCACGCCGGCCGTCAATAAATAGTATCAGTAATTTGGAAGGCGGGTATGGGTACCGCCGTCCCGGGAACCATGTATTGGATTATCAAAACCGTACGGGTAGCCCGGGTTCATGGGGCGAGGTTTGTCAGGATCTCGGCGGCGGTGGAATCTGCCCCACCAACTACGTAGAAGGCCGGATCGGGAGAGACCTTTTTTTACAATCGCTCGACACATTGCCTATCTCTTCTTTGGGGATGCTGTGTGAAGGTTCGTTTCAGGGAAAGGGAGGAGAGGATCTTCTGAGAAGGAAAGGGTATTAGGGGTGGGTAGAAATGTGGGGGTCAGCGTGTCCAGGAGAGCGGATGTATGAATCCATCCCTCCCACTGCGGTGCAAAGCGATGTTCCGAGAGAGTAAGGCTGGAGAAGTCAAAGGGACTCCCTCAACCACTTTCTCTAGATCCAACCTGCCATGCAGCTGGTGCGCAGATGCATCCGCCGCCAAGACCTGAAAAAACCTCACCCCATGAACCCAGGCACCCCTGCTAGTCACCAAACGTTGCGAACCACTAAGGATGACCTACGGCAGACGTGTTGGTTATCAAAAAAATGGTTCCCGGGGCGGTGGTACCCATACCCGATTCTCATGTTTGTTATTTTTGTAATACGAAAAATGGATATAAAAAAGCCTACCCCCCATCCCTCTCAACCCCCTCCCCCTCTCACCCCACAACCTCTAACCACCCTCCACCCCCCCGCCTCTTTTACCCCCCCCCCCTATATAAAAATCAATTGCTGTTTGTTAGTTTCACTAAAACTCGAGAACGGCTGGGCCGATTTAGCTGATTTTGGTTTTGAAATGTTTGTCGTAGTCCAGGAAAGGTTTAAACGTTGAGAAAATATGGAAAAGTTGCGAGGAAGATAGTAAAATCAACAATTTAATTCTCCCATATAAACTGTTCTACATACTTTCCTGTGAATTGCTAACCGTTCATCCGATTGCGATGAAACTTTGGTGAGTTGTTGTGAGCACGCCCGCAAAGTAGTCCAGTCAATAAATGCTCCAAAAGGAGGTGTAGAGTGCGTGAGCAGGGACCTAAGCGATTCCTCCAGAAACTTGTTTAGGGTGCTTAGGGTGTGAACATACTAAAAGTCCTGACGTCTTGGTTGTGAGCTAGGGGGAAGGGGGGGAGGGGGAGGTCCCAATTTTCGGGTTTCCGCTTATATCTCAAAAACGGTGCGTCACACATGAAAATTTCCTAAAGATAAGTAAAAAAAGCTCATAAAATTATCTACAACTTTTATTCTTTACGTAATTTTCGAAATCACGTCCATTTTTGACTTACACGATCCACAAATGTAGATATTTTTGAAAAAAATTATTTTACCTCACATTTTTCATCAAACATTCCTTCATATCGTCTAAAATATTCATCAAAGAAAGAAATTTATTTATAAGAAGTTGTAATAAATTTAATTCCCTTTTAGAATATATATACATATGCAAATAAGTCTCCAACCAGTAAATATTTACAGCAATTTTAAGGTTTTGCGTAAAATGTCGTCATTTTCAGAAAAAGCTGTTTTTATCTTATTACTGACACACCGACGTGCAACGACGATTATGCGACGCTCTTTTAGTAAGGCGTATGATCAGATATGATCATGGAAACCACATTGATGCTATCATTCAAAAGCCGAGAAGGCATAACAGGAGGCAGAGGTATTTTGCACAATGTACTAGAAGTGGTTAGTTGGTATGAGCGCAACTCATGAGATCTGCACTTCCCTTGAAGAGTATTGTGGAGTCTTCACGTCCAGTAACAACACAAGGACCTCGGACAAGCCCACCGAAGTAAAGATGCAGCAGACATTTTCAAACTCAGTCAGTGGTTTGATGCACATCCTCCCTTCTCACAAGCCAATGAAATAATGTCAATTCCCAATGTCTTCTGTCAGCTCGTCGATAAAAAATCACGATGAAAAGGTTGCAGTTGACCCAACATTTCTGTTTCACCGGATGTGTATAAGCAAACGATCAGATGAGGATTTGAAGAAATTCTTTGAGTATGAGTTGGCCCCATTTCCCTTGGCACTGTTCAATGAAGGTGGGATGTGGAAGACAACTAAATCTGTCCTGTACAGCTTATTCGAGCCTACCAAAAAACTGGTCTACTGTCTCAGGTGAACATAGTTGTGGACGGAAAATTTCTACTACACAGAGTAATTTGGCAAAAAGATGCCTTCCTTGTCACAATTTGTGATCGTTACATCAACTACGTCAACCACCACTATCCTGGATGACTCACACTGTGGTATTTGATTGGTACCCAAACCCAGCCAACGGTACAAAATCACAATAACAGATGCGATGATACAGACTGAGAAGGTCAGCTGACATCAATTTGACTTGGAACACTTCAATACCCGTTAAAAAGGAAGATTTGTTATCCAATCCTACCAACAAAAGTAACTTCATCTCTTTACTACAGACGAAGCTTCGGGAGAATGGGATACAGACTCTTCAGGACATGATGCTGACTTCCTTGTTGTGAAGATTGCTGTGGAACATTCCTCTCACAGTTTTGTGAGAAGCTTTCACTTCCTTTTGATTGCTTCCACTCCTCCCACCCAAGATATTCTGCTGCTGACAACGGACGAGGGAAAACCAAAACAATGCCACTGTCCATCCAAAAGATGCAGCACCGTGCATTTGAACACATCCTGTTCTTACATTCATTTACCGGCTGCGACACAACATCTGCAACTTTCAGGAGAAGCAAGGTGGGCTTCTCAAAATTGTACTTGGAGTCAGAATTCATCAAGCAAGCGGCAATGATCTTTATAACCCCTCCTCTACTCACGGCGAGGTTGAAGAGGCTGGAAATAAATGTTTCCTGAAATGGTATGCGGCGCCAAAAAGACAGACCTTCCTTAACCAGTACCGCTTTTAGTCGTTCACAGGGTTGGTGGCAAATATGAAGCCTGACATCAGCTCCCTCCCTCCAACAGAGAACGCAGTTAAACAGCATTCCCAGTGCACCGATTGAGCTGCCCCCTGAATAATGGGGGTGGAAACATGAAGGAGAGACCCTGACGCCAAATACAACAAAAGATCCACCAGCGCCGGAGGTCCTTCTAAATATGATATTTTGCCGCTGCACCAGGGATTGTGCAATTGGCAAATGTGGATGCCGAAAAGCAATGCTGACCTGTTCTGCAGCGTGTCTCCGAGTCTCCTGCCAAGGGAGATGCCTCAATAGCGTGCCTGTTGCCGAGGACGACGATGACGACGACATAGAGCCCATTCAGCAAGAACCATCCAATACTGAGGATGAAGATGCCATGGATGAACAACGCTTGCGAGGACCCCCACGTCCAAGGAGGACGAGAATGTAACATGATGTTATTGAGAACAGTGATAACAATGAGATCTATAATTTTATGTGCTTAATGTAACGAAATAGAATAAACATTATGATTATAAAATACAATTATGTATTTTTCAAGTAATATGATTTTTACCTATTTTATTTAATAACTGGTTTTAAAGTGTGGTCACACATATTATTAGGCGAACGAACAAGTGTTGTGTATCAGTAATAAGATAAAAACAGCTCTTTCTGAAAATGACAACATTTTACGAAAAAACTTCAAATTGCTGTAAATGTTGAACGGTTGAAGATAAATTTACATATGTCTATGTATTCTAAAAGAAAATTAAATTCTTTACAACTTCTTTCGAATAAATTTTTTTCTTTGATGAATATTTTAGACGATATGAAGGAATGTTTGATGAAAAATGTGAGGTAAAATGATTTTTTTCGAAAATATCTACATTTGTGGAGCGAATAACTCGAAAATGGCTGGGATTTCGAAAATTACGTATAGAATAAAAGTTGTAGATAATTTTATCAGCTTTTACTTATTATCACAAAATTTTCCTCTGCGGCGCACCGTTTTTGAGATATAAGCGGAAACCCGAAAATTGGGACCTCCCCCTCCCCCTCCCCCCCCTAGCTCACCACCTAGACGTCAGGATTTTTAGTATGTTCACATCCTAAGCACCCTAAACAAGTTTCTGAAGGAATCGCTTAGGTCCCTGCTCACGCACTCTACACCCCCTTCCTTGACTGGACTAAAGGTTTCTGTATATACTGGTGAGCTCTGGCATTATGAAATTTGTATATAAAATTGCAATTGGTGCCACGCAAACTGTTTGAAAACTGAATGTACCGGGAGTGAATGTATGGAATGCGGGAGGAGGTGGCGGATGGGAGAGAGGTGAAGGATGAGGGAGGGAAGGGGAGGGGGACAAGGGAGGGGAACTCGGGAGAGGGGGCCCGCGGGATGGGTTGGGGAGGGGAACCCGGGAGGTGGGAGGGGAACTCGGGAGGGGGGAGAGGAAAACGGGTGGGGGTTTAAGGGATAGGGGAAGCGGGCGAGGGGAGTGAGGAGAGGGGAAGGGGACGTTGGAGAGGAAGGGGAGGCAGAAGGGGAACGGGACGAATGGGAAAGGACACGAGCTCTGGCATCATGAAATTTGTATAATAAAATTGCAATAAGTGGCACACGAGCTGTATGAGAACTGAATGTATCGGGAATGAATGTATGGAATGCAGGAGGGGGGAGGGGACCCGGGAGGGTGGAGGGGAACTCGGGAGGGGAGAGGGGAATTCGAGAGGGGGATCCGCGGGAGGGAGGAGGTGATTATGGGAGGGGGGAGGGGAACTCGGGAGGGGGGATCGCGGGACGGAAAAGGGGGGGAGTAGAGTGAGGAGAAGGAAGGTGGAGGAGGAGTGGGAACGCGAAAGGGGAAGGGGACGCGGGAGAGGAAGGGGAGGTGGAAGGTGAACGGGACGAATGGGAAAGGACGCGCAGGGAGAAACAATTTCGTTATTAAATGGCAAAGGTTGGTACCCGGCATATATATAAATGCTAATAAATGAAAATGAATCGCCGAAATGTATGTACGCGCATAACTTCCGAACGACTACACCAAATTGGATAATTCTTTTTTTGTTGTGTTTGTTATTGCCAGGACAAGGTTTGTATATAACTACTGGTGAGCTCTGGCATTATAAAATGTGTATACTAAAAATTCAATGGGTGGCACGTGAGCTGTTTGAAAACTAAATGTACCAGAACTGAATGTATGGAATGCGGGAGGGGGGATAGGAACTTGGGTATTAGTGCCGCGGGTGAAAAGGGACGGGAACCAGGGAGGGGGAGGGGAACCAGGGAGGGGGAGGGGAACCTGGGAGGGGGGAAGGGAATTCGTGAGGGGAGTTGGCGGGACGGGGGAAGAGGAGTGGAGTGGGGAGTCGGAAGGTGGAGGAGGCGGAGTGGGAACGTTTGAGGGGAAGGGGACGCGGGAGAGGAAGGGGAAGCGGAAGGTGAACGGGACGAATGGGAAAGGACACGCAGGGAGAAACAATTTTTTGTTGAACGGCATAGCAACGCATGCCGGGCACCAGCTAGTATATAAATGAAAATGAATCGCCGAAATGTATGTACGCGCATAACTTCCGAACCCATGCATGCCGGGTACCCGCTGTATATAATTTATTTATTTATTTATTTACGGACAAATAGTCCATTAACAATATAACAATAACACGAATAACAAGCGAGCCTAAAGGCCCGACCCGCCTAGCAATTGATCACTGTTCGCATCGATTACCGTTCGCATGTCATTTTTTGTAACCAGCACCACTTTTCGTAACAATCACCACTTTTCGTAACGATTCACCAGTTAACCCCATGTGTCGAGCATGCGTAAAGAAGTTTTACTTTAAAAAAATGGGGCATTTGGGACTCTTGTTTTTTGTATCGTATAATAAGGGACAAATAAAAACATTTATTTTTAAATATAAAACTTTTTGCATAAAAATATTCAATGAAAATGAAATTCGGTCAACCCTGTAGATTTTACGAACGTGAAACAAGGAATTCGTATGTATTTACATTTCGTTTCCAAAATATTATTTCAAACTGTTGTAATTCAGAGCGACGCGGACACGTCCTCGTCTGGCCACGTTTCGGACCGTAATGAACTGCGAAATTTTGTGTTTCGGCGCTATGATAAAATCATCAAATGCGAAGCTGTTAATTAATTAAAATTAAATGCTTCCCAAAATTATTTTTCGGTCAAACTTATTTATGATTTGTCAATAATGTCTTAGCACAATAAGTATGTAAAAAAATATGAAATATATTAGTTTATAAGTGCGCAAATAAATACACAAATGGACCAATTTTCGTCAAGAAACACATGTACGTACATATTTTTTTATGATTTTATTGAAACTAAAATTAAAATTCTAATACATAACTTTGCTAGATAATGTATTGATTTATTTCACTGCATGATTACATTATTTGAAATGGGTGTGGTATAATACAAAAATTTTTTTGAAAATGTAACAAATCTGCCAACGACCTATGGAATAACCTTATTATACTAAAAATTAAAAAAAATTCTAAAAATTTATTACATAACTATGCTAGATAAAAGAACAATCTTTCGAAATCCATTTATAATTTTTTGTGGAAAAGAGTCAATACGTCTAAAAACTTTTTTGAAAATGACATATTTCTGGGTTTCTCTACCTATGTCCTCTTAAGCGCAATGACGTTACATACTTTATTAGACGAGGGGTAGAAATCTCAAAGTGGGAAGACAATGGCAAGACAATTGTACCGGTCTCGATATCTAGTACTTTAGTACTAAACTGCTACTCGTCGAGTAAGGTTGCGTCTTACTAGCACTTACCAGTAAGTAAATTGCGTTTTAAAAAGTGTCAAAATGCCCTCCTGTGTGATGAGAAAATGTTTCAATTACACGACAAATAATAGTAAAGGCGAATGAATAACATTTCATTTGTAAGTACACGCAAATTACTTAATATTATTATCGATTATTAATTATTATAAATATTACAATAATTAATTTTCATGTTTCCCGCTCGCGGTTTTACATGTCATTAGAGAAAATTCAAGTCCTACTAAAGTAAAGGGTCTGGACGCGCAACAGCCAAATTTCTGTTGATAAGTAAACTTCACTGTTTTAAAGTAGACTAATCAGCCTAAACGCTCTGTTTATTTGTTTGCTTGCGGTAAAACAACACATAAATCAGTAGTTCTAACAAGTATTGATGACAATCATAACCATTTGAAAACTGTCGTTGCCTTATTGTATAGCTCGACATATCAAACTCCGACAGGCAGCCGGACCTTTTATTCTAGTGGGCCTCAAGAAAAGAAGACAGCGAACATTCCATCAAAAAGTGACAAGCAATACGCCGCCGCCCGCTCCTATATTCATTGCATTCATACACACACATTATTTGATTGTCTATCTTTATCACACAGGAATAAACTTTTGAATTAAGAAATTATACTGAAAGTCGCTGAAAACAAAAGAGTGTTCCTTACTTTCCACATTAAATTTTGAGTATATGAGACTATGGCGAGTCTATTTATTTATGTAACGTCATTGATTAAGCGTCCCTATTTTGTAAACATTAACCTTTTTTCTGTTTATAATGATGGTAGTAGAATAAATTCAAAAAATCTCAGGTTATTTGTATCAGGTTATATGTTTGCAAACACTATTGTTTCCCTCACCCTTAACTATATAGATATACTTATCTATAGATATATATATATAATATTGGTATATAATATAATCTGGTGGCAAACGTTTTTGGGCTTGGCCTATTTCAACATATCGCTAGCCATACATTTCCAATGAGAATGTATGGTGAGCAATATGCTAAAATAGACCAAGAATATGTGTAGCGCACACGCAAGGCAATCATAACGCAGAGTTTTTCGAAATCTTATATACATGACAGATAGTATATAGTATATAGCATAGGTTTTCAACCTTATTTTAGCCACCGCCCACTTTGAGAATTTTTTTTCGAGAGCCCCCTTTTTTTCTTACTTACCATCTGTCGCGTTTAGCCTTATACCTTTTTTAACAAGTCAATTCTTTTGTATTTTAAGGGGGGTATTCTAGTCTAGGAAAAAATCTTCATATTTCGATAGTTAAGGATATCTCCTTAAAAGGATTTTCAAAATTTCAATATTTTAGTTATAGCCATTTTAGTTCCACCGGTTTAGACGGAATCTAACTAGAATCTAAATAGAGCAAATTTTAAACGCGTGTTTCTCGAAACTACTTTTTTGAGACGGTTGACACGATATCTCAAGTTCTACTGAACCAATTTACTTGAAATTTGGCGTGTGCCTTCTCTATACATTACTCTACCGCACTAACTAAAACTGTAACAAAATATCAATTTTTACTAAGTATTTTTAAAAATTCGGAATAGTCAAATGTTCTAAGACATTCTGTTTTTTTTTGTTTATCGTATTTTTGAAACCCTGGCGATTTTTTGAAAATTTCAATCCGAAAAATCAGACCATTTTTTATAAACCGGAAAGACGGGACATAATTTTAAGGGGGCGAAAAAACGATAATTACATATCCGAAAATCATTTTAAAAAAATAACGTTTTCCACACCAATGGCACAGGAGAATAACGAGGCATACCAAAAATATTACATCTCATAAATATTTTTTTCCTTGATCCATCTTATTGATCATAAATCACTATAATGTTCAACGTCTATATTACTAAATCCAATGTAATATACTTGCACTTGTAAATTATAATAATAATAAGAATATTATAAAATTTGATTTTGTTAAAATCAGCACCATTACCATTATACCCCTAAAACACGTACAGACATAAAATATGCGGGGTTCTCTTCATAACATCTGTCAAAAAGTCAAACTAAATGATAAGTTCGCAGAGAACAAACAATAAATCTAGTGAACATTAAATTTCAAATTCAAAAATTCGCGTGAAATCAAAGGTTTGCCATATAAAAAAATAAATCAGTATGAAATTTTACAAAATTAATGGGAACATTTTCGGAGACGGGATATTTTCATGTAGCAAGAGCCGAAATAATGGATTTATTTATAAAAAAAAAAAATACATTTATAAAAACTTTCACTAACAAGTGGCCTATTAATTTAGTTTTTTATCAGATTACTAGAATGGTCGCAATCGTGTCAACCAGGGCGCGCAATTTTTTAGAGACCACCTACTTCAACACCCTGTAACTTTTTAGATTTAGATTTTTTTCATTTGATTTTTTTAATATTAATTTTTTAGGTTTTAAATGACAACACAAAGATGGCTCATAAGACAATGAATATATGTTTAAAAAAATATTTCGGTCAAAATGCATATTCCATAACGTGTTGTTATTTTCAAAAATTTTGCACAAAAAACTATAATTTAATAGATGTAAATAATAGAAGTAAATAATAGAAGTAGATAATATTGTAATTTAATATAAGTAAAATAAAACAAAACAAATTTTAAGTGGGCGTTTATTTCGTTATTTATTTATTTATTAATTTATTTAATTTACGCCCAGAGGGCTTTTAAATAAATATATAAAGACAGTACAATTTTAATATGAGAAAGAAAAATATAATATAAATAAAAGTGGAAAACAAAAATACGAACATGAAATAAAAGCAACAAAAATTTCAAAGTACAGTATGAAATAAAAACAATAAAGTTGCGATAACAAAAAAAATACGTGCATGATATAAATATACATGGAACAAAAATTGTAAAGTAAGGTGATCAGAGGTTTACATTATAAAAATTATTATTATAGAAGGTATTTTTAAAAACACAGTAGATGATATTTATTAAGAAAGAAAGAGAAAATTAAGAAAAAAGTTACTTTTCTATGAGTTTAAAGAAGTTGCATATTATTATATACATATTTTTTAATTGAGTTATTCCCTTTTTCTGTGGCTTCACATGAACTGTCAAATGAGAGTGTCAAATTCGGATTTTTAAACATAACCTAAAAACAGATTGTAATAGTTATAATCGCTCGAAAATTGGCATAAATCTTGTATTACTAATTAAATTCATTAAACAAACTATACTACATATCAGTCATTTCTGCAGTTCGTTTGTAAACATCTTCTAAATTAGACAGAAGCTTCTTCGCGTGATATTCGGCTAGGCAGCGTTGAAAAACGCAGTATATAACCCCTCGTGCATCACTGCGTATTGATTTGTTCATTTTAATTAAATTCAAACAATGCACAGGCAAACAATGAATAAAAATATTATTAAATGAGCGATCTTATACTCAGATTTAAGACAACAAATCGACCATAACATGCGATTACATGACAGTCATAGGAAACGTCATAGCAAAGCGAGTAATTCGATGCTGCAATAGTAATGAAAACATTTAGTTCCAATTTATTTAATTTCTTGACCTAATTGCCAAACTATGTATTCATGATTTAGTGTCAATTCTTAATAATAATAATACACGTAAGATAGAAGCAATTATAAACATCTAATTGGACGAGATAAGTTTGCTATTATTCTTCTCGACTTATTTACCTTGCCCCATTTGGGTTGGGGGCCCACCAAAGTTTGCTTGCTTTATAAGTAGGTGATTAGCGTGTTTTTTAGTCTTTTTTAGACCATATTTTTTTTACTTGCCCACCCCTCACTGTACCATCTCAACGCCCCCTAATTTGCTCTGGGTCTTTTACTGCCCCCCTGAAAGACTCAAATGCCCACCGGGGGGCATCATTAATTTGGTAGGCGGGTATGGGTACCGCCGCCCTGGGAACCATTTATTGGATGACCAACACCTCTGCCACAGGTCACCCCAAGTGGTTCGCCGCGTTTGGTGACTTAGCAGGGGTGCCCGGGTTCATGGGGTAAGGTTTGTCTGGGTCTTGATGGTGGGTGCGTCGTGCGTAGTGCGTAGTGCGCCTACCTTCTACGTGGCGGGCCGGATTGGGAGATGCTGGTTGAGGGAGACCCTTTACAACCGGTTACCGTTGTCCGGGCCGCTCGGTAGTACAGGGGCCCGACCCTCAGGCTCACGACTGAGGGTGGGCTGCCCCATCAACGAGTGCAAAAACCCCGCCGCTGCTGTTGTGCCGGTTCGTGACCGAAGGGGACCCAGCAGCATTTGGGGCGCATTGGGCACCTCTCCAGCCGGACTCTCCCAGCCCATCGCCTTGCACCGCAAATCCGTCACTTCTGGACACTCTGATCCCCAGCTTTCCTACCCATCCCTCATACCTTTTCCTTCCCGGACCTTCCTTTCTCCTAATAACCCAAAAAAAACCGTATAAAATCATGAATTGCACAAACAACAGTAATATCACTATCACAACGGCGAGAAGCAGGAGTGCACAGAAATTTAAACTTCGTCCACCACCACCTTCTCTCCCAACGTCCTAACCTTCTCTTCCTTTCCGAAACGCAGATAGCCGAGCCTACAGACGCCTCCTATCTGGATTGCCCGGGCTTCACCCTCGCAGGCAAATTCAGACCCAAAGGAGGTGTCTGTCTCTTCAGCCAAGCCGACGTCAACTGTGTGCGACTGTTGAATCTGGAAAACTCCAGATTCGACGTAATGTGGGTGGGTGTCAATCTTGCCAGTACGGTAAGATTTTACGCTTGTTTATACCGCTCACCGAACCTTCGCGTTTCAGATACGTCCGAACTCTTCAAAACTTGCCCCACTTCCCTACGGCAGAGTTTGTGGTTCTGGGGGACTTCAATGTTCATAACGAACCTTGCTTAAAGTTCTCAGGACCAACGGACTCGGCTGGACGAGAGGCGGAATCCTTTGCCCTCTGCCACGGATTGGAGCAAATGGTTCAGGAGCCTACAAGGGTTCCTGATGTCCAGACTCACCGCTCCAATCTGTTAGATTTGTTTTTAACCACTGATTGACGTCACAGCGCCTTTAGGATCGTCCGACCACTGCCTGGTGACGACGTCAATCCCCGTAACCTTCAGACCACCAAACGAGCGGCTGAAGAGAAAAGTGTGGCACTATAGATCAGCAGATTGGTTTGGTCTGCGGGCACATTTTAATGCTTTCCCGTGGTCAGCTGTCTGTTTTCGGACCTCGGATCCCTCAAGATGTGCCCAGGAAATTGGTGAAGTCATCACATCCACGAAGGATGGCTTCATCCAATCCACTGTTAAAGAAACTGGTGTGGGCTCAAAGCCGTGGTTCAGTCGTCAATGCTCTGAAGCAGTGCGACGAAAAAACGCGGCTTACCGAGCCTACAACACATCTCGAACGTCCGAAAACAGAATAGTATATAATAAAATGGCAAAGGAAAGCAAGAGGATCATTAATAGGTCTAAATTCGAGCACGACCTGCAGATCAGCAGAAAGCTGGCTGCCTGCCCGCACGGCAGCAGAGCGTTCTGGTCGCTTGCGGGCTCAATAGGTCGCAATTTCTGCAAACCCAGTCTGCCACCTCTTACCAGACCTGACTGCTCTCTAGCAAATACCGCCGCCGAAAAGGCTAACTTATTAGGTAAAATGTTCGCGGAAAACTCGACCCTCGATGATCAAGGTGCTGCCCCGCCGTCGGTTCCTCACTGCGGTTTTCATATGAAAAAGCTGAGGATCCGGCATCGGGATGTACTCTAAGTCTTACGAGGGCTTGATATTAATAAAGCTAGTGGGCCTGACGGAATACCTGCCCTGGTATTGCAGAGGTGCGCTGCAGAAATAGGTCCAATTTTGACGAAGCTTTTCAAAATGTCCCTGAAGTCTGGCTCTGTGCCCTCTGGTTGGAAAAAAGCGATCATTCACCCTATTCCGAAGAAGGGTGACCGCTCCAACCCAGCCAACTACCGCCACATAGCGATCACATTGTTCTGTCTAAGGTAATGGAACGTGTGATCAGTACCGGATTATCCCTAAGGCAGAGTAGACAACTGCCTAGGGGCCCCGCATCGGCTAAGGGCCCCGCATCAGCTAGGAGTCCCGCGTCCCAAGAAAAAATGACTTGCTTCAATTACATATAGTGAGCAACGAAGTTTCGGAAAAAATCAGCTTTAGATGTTTTAATTTTTTAATTTATTAGGAACATTTACAGGTTAATAACATTAGGCACGCATTAAAGAAAACAACAAATTATAATAATTAGGTTATAACCCAATAAATAATAAATAAAAAGTCCATAATTAAAACAAATATATAAACATATAACAACTATATAACAACAAATATATAAACATTATTTGCTGATGATGCCAAGCTATACAAGCCAATAAAAAGTCTAAACGATTGCGTCAATTTACAACATGATTTAAACAATATATTTACCTATTGCCAACAAAATCAACTATTTCTAAATGTCTCAAAATGTCATCATATTACCTTTTCAAGAAATAAAAATAAACATTATTTAATTATTCTATAAATAACAACAACATTGCAACAGTCTCAGATATTCGTGATCTTGGAATAACCCTTGATAGTAAACTACAATATAACCTTCATATACAACAAATCACAAATAAAGCTGCTAAAATGTTAGGTTTTATCATGAGAAACATAAAACTTTTTAATAGTATCAACGTCATTAAGCAACTCTACTTTGCCTACGTACGAAGTCATTTGGAGTTTGCGTCAGTTGTTTGGTCTCCATTTTATAAAATCCATACGAACAAAATTGAAGCAATTCAAAACGAATTCCTCAAATATCTTTGTTACAAGTCATATGTAAGATTTAATAATTATGCAGAGGCAGCCTCATACTTTAAAATTGATTCATTGAGTGTACGAAGGCATCATACGGATGCAATATTCCTGTATAAATTAGTTAACAATAATATTCAATGCCCAGAGTTGCTAAATAAAATTCAATTTAATGTACCTGCGCGTACAACACGCTCTTCTGTCCTGTTCAGGGTTGATCAATGCAAGACAAACTGCAAGCAAAATTCTTGTCTGAACAGACTATGCAATAGTTACAATAGCATATTATCCAAGGTGGACATTTTCAATTCCGAACCTACCAAATATAAGGGGTACATAAAAGAGTATTTCTCTGATGTTTCATGAATATGTTATGTGTCTATGTTTCTATCGTTTATCTTTAATTCTGTTATGATTTGATTTATATGTACAATCTGGCTTCTTATGGTTACCAATGTATTGATATTTTATGTTGGCTAAATTTCGGTTTAGGGGCGAAATTCCTAGAAAATCAAACTAATTATTTTTATACTAATTTGGGGTCGGGGAATCCGAATCTGAAAGAATTAGGCGGGGGCAAGCAATATTAACTGAATTAAACGACTTTAAAAATTTTTATACACTCATAGGAAAAATAGCCATTTTGGAAGCATTTTGTTTCCTAGAAAATCAAACTAGTTATTTTTATACTAACTATGGGCCGGGGAATCCGAATCTGAAAGAATTAGGCGGCGGCAAGCAATATTTACTGAATTAAACGACTTTAAAATTTTCTATACACACAGTACATGAAAATATTCATTTCGGAAGCTGGTTCTGACACACGCAGTACAAAATCATAGAAAACAAGATAACATAGATGTTTTTACCACACAAAATTAAGTGTTGCCATTAATATCAATAACGTAAAATAACATGTTTATATTTTAAGTACTTATTTTTTATAAATTTTACTCACTTTTGTATCACAAACCATGTTACACAAACCTAGCGTAGCCGCTAAACTATTTGAAAACAGGGATGTTTTTTAAAATTGACGCGAGCAGGCGGTATAAAGGGGCACAAACCATGTTACACAAACCTAGCGTAGCCGCTAAACTACTTGAAAACGTAGGCTGTTTTTTTAAATTGACGCGAGCAGGCGGTATAAAGGGGCACAAACCATGTTACACAAACCTAGCGTAGCCGCTAAACTACTTGAAAACGTAGGCTGTTTTTTTAAATTGACGCGAGCAGGCGGTATAAAGGGGCACAAACCATGTTGCACAAACCTAGCGTAGCCGCTAAACTACTTGAAAACGTAGGCTGTTTTTTTAAATTGACGCGAGCAGGCGGTATAAAGGGGCACAAACCATGTTACACAAACCTAGCGTAGCCGCTAAACTACTTGAAAACGTAGGCTGTTTTTTTAAATTGACGCGAGCAGGCGGTATAAAGGGGCACAAACCATGTTACACAAACCTAGCGTAGCCGCTAAACTACTTGAAAACGTAGGCTGTTTTTTTAAATTGACGCGAGCAGGCGGTATAAAGGGGCACAAACCATGTTACACAAACCTAGCGTAGCCGCTAAACTACTTGAAAACGTAGGCTGTTTTTTTAAATTGACGCGAGCAGGCGGTATAAAGGGGCACAAACCATGTTACACAAACCTAGCGTAGCCGCTAAACTAGTTGAAAACGTAGGCTGTTTTTTTAAATTGACGCGAGCAGGCGGTACAAAGGGGCACAAACCATGTTACACAAACCTATGGGCTCTTATATGACCCGCGTATTCGCCAGGAACCTTTGGAGACATTAGACGAGTTTGACAGGGATACAACGGACGAAATAAACTTGTTCGATTTATAAGGTATGTTCGATGATATTATTGTTTAATGGCAACACTTAATTTTGTGTGGTAAAAATATCTATGTTGTTTTTTCTATGGTTTTCGTACCTCGTGTGTCAGAATGTTGTCTATTTTCATGTGTGTGGTGTGTGTGTATAGAAAATTTTAAAGTCGTTTAATTCAGTTATTATTGCTTGCCGCCGCCTAATTCTTTCAGATTCGGATTCCCCGGCCCATAGTTAGTATAAAAATGACTAGTTTGATTTTCTAGGAAACAAAATGCTTCCAAAATGGCTATTTTTCCTATGAGTGTATAAAAAATTTTAAAGTCGTTTAATTCAGTTAATATTGCTTGCCCCCGCCTAATTCTTTCAGATTCGGATTCCCCGACCCCAAATTAGTATAAAAATAATTAGTTTGATTTTCTAGGAATTTCGCCCCTAAACCGAAATTATTCCTTTTATGTTTTATGTAAATTTTAGTTTTATATACTTAATCTTTTGTTTTATAAAATTTTTGATCTCATACTGCTTTATTATAAATTTAATATTTAATTTTTTTTATTATGCTGTTAATCAGAGGTAAAGTCACATGGAGGAAATCCATAATTGGTTTTATTTTGGCTATACAAACATGTACAAACTGTAAAAATGTAAACTGTCGATTTCCCGAAAATAAATAAATAAAATAAATAATCGTATTTTACTTTTCTTTCTTTCTATTTGTTGCAACATTACTTAGTATCTGAAGTGATTGAAGATGCCGTGTGTGGTTTATATTGGCATTTGTTTTGTTTTACTTTTTGCTTTTATTTCTAATTAAATGTTTAAAATATAAATGTTGTACAAGCTTAAGTATGCACTACCTATCTGCTTGCTAAAATTCTTTGGGAAAGGTTGTCTGAAAGAGATCGTTTTAGTGTTAAGACGGTTCATTATAATGTTTTTTTTAATAATCTTTTTTTTTTTATTTTTTTTATTTATTTACATATGCATATATATTACAATACATTACAATGTGATCATTTGTCTGTCCAACTGGGCAGAAAACCCGTTTCAGGACAGCCAAATTGTATATTTAGTTCATAATATTCTTAACAAAGAAATAGTTACGTTCAAAATATCACGGGAATTTGCTTCTGTCGAGACAACTTTTGAGAACACTAAGAATTGTATATAATTAAGGGATGGTTACTTTACGTCTTTAAAAGAATCGCAAAGATGTGATTTTTTTCAAGGTCAATTTGGAGAACATAAATAAATGCATTCAGAGTGAATGCATTTATTAATGTTCTATGAGTGTTTTCTTTAGTGAGATCACAAGAAGGAGATTCTTTCCAGACCATTTTAGAGAACATTACAATTGCATAATCAGAATTTACACATTTATAAACCAATATTTGACATATGAATTCACAATGTATTTATAACTATTTAATTTTAATAAAGTACTATAATTTTTAGAATTTCTTAAATAGTAGAAATTACACAATTATAATCCAAATGTATGAAAAATGATTTTTCAAACTCGTTTTGGAGAACATTAATTTATTTAGTTGTTTATTTATTTCTTTTATTTTACGCCCAGAGTGCTTTTACATAAATAATAAATAATAAAGGCAGTACCTCCATCTTTAACATGAGAAAACAAATAGTTTAGATAAAGTTACGATGTGAATAAAAGGTATATAAATTAAATAAAAATATAGGCAACAAAAATTTTGTACAGTGGGATATATAATATCAACATGTTACAATTAAAAAAATACGTATATAATATAAAAATCCAACCAACAAATTTAAAAGTAAGATCCAAGGTTTGTAAAATTGCAACATTAACCGTGTATTTACACCTATAAGTATGTTTCACTGTGCCAAGCCGATGCGATGTATCGATGGTACCGACTTCCTGTACCTCTCTATGGAGTTGCAGGAGTTCGAAACCATCGGACCTATCCAATTTCGAATTCAATATTTTAGGTAAAAAAGTTAACCAAATTTTTTTCCATTGAAATTACAAAGGCATTACATTTAATTACATTAATAATTGTATTCCGAATAAGTGAATGGTTTCTATCGGGAGATCACAATTATGATATTTTTTCTGGGTTATTTTGGAGAACATTTGCAGTTGCATAATTAGAATTTACACATTTAATACACCAATATTTGACATATGAATCATCAATGCATTTATGACCATTTAATTTTAATAAATGTACTATTATTTTTAGATTTTCCTAAGTAAAAGAAATTACCCATTTATAAACCCGACTATATGAATATGAATTTCCAATGTATTTATATAGAAATTTTCAAAACTTATTTTTAGAAATGTATAGTCGTTATTTTACAAGAATCAAAGACCATTCCTTATTTTACACGGATCAAAAAACAGAGTAAAAGTTTTATTTTTATGCATTAATATAAACTTTTTAGTACATATTAGGTATGTGAGATTGTGTTAGCATATGTTCGCTCTCGACTCTCTATCTATATTTTTATTTTATTTTTATTTTAATCTATATTTTTATTTTTTAAACTTTATGAGTAAAATCTCAAATTATAATATTCAATTAAATATATATTTTTGTTTCATTGTACGTGTCCTTTTACGTCCAATAAAGGATTATTGTATTGTATCCGTTTTTTTATTGAATGGGGGCATACCTTTCGTAATGTTGTAAAAGAACAGATTAATTATG
Source organism: Limnephilus marmoratus (assembly GCA_917880885.1). Classification (NCBI taxonomy): domain Eukaryota; kingdom Metazoa; phylum Arthropoda; class Insecta; order Trichoptera; family Limnephilidae; genus Limnephilus; species Limnephilus marmoratus. Next base: position 22,925,213 of record OU862924.1, on the reverse strand, counting down.
AATAAAATTATGTTTTGGTAGAAAAATAAAATTTTGGATGTTAAAAAAGGGCAAAATGCAGTGGCGGACTAAGCCCGTCAGAAGCCGGGGGGCAAAATTGTATGAACCCCTCCCCCCTTAGTGAAGTTGATGTAATTTTACAAGTTTTTTATTCAGTTCACACGGGCCTCTGACTCTGGGGGGCCTCCTAATGCCTCCATGTTCCCTTGATCAAATCCTGAACAAGGCTTTAAGGAAACTGCAAAAAAAATAATTTTTTAATTCATTTTCTGAAAGATGCATTTGTTAATAATGCTCTTACCATTTGAGGAGATTGGTAAAATTGGTGGAGATACATCATTTTATGTGAAACCGTTTTAAACAGTTTGTATGATGAATTATTATCCTCAGCAAAACTTTGTAAGCTTCTCGAAACTATGTTTGACACACATTCACATTTAATCCATGTTTGGGGGCGGTGCCTGGAACGTTTTGGTGAGACCCAAACGGTTGCACTGGATATTTCCAAGGCCTTTGACCGGGTTTGGCACTGAGGGCTTGTCAACAAACTGCCTTCTTACGGACTTCCCGCATCCTTGTGTACGTGGATTGCCGACTTTTTGAGGGAGAGGTCGATTCAGGTGGTTGCTGACGGTTTCACCTCTTCCTCGCATCCGATAAATGCTGGAGTCCCACAGGGATCGGTTCTGTCACCGACTTTGTTTCTGTTGCACATCAATGACCTCTTGTCATGTGCACCGATTCATTGTTACGCGGATGACAGTACAGTCCATGATAGCTTTTTGTTTGACAAGCCTCCAAAAGGCACACAAACTCCAATAGCTCGGAGGGCTTTGAAGCAAAGAATGGACGGTTACCTAGAGAGTGTTTTCTCTTGGAGTAAGAATAACCTCGTCGAATTTAATGTTTCAAAGACCCAATCATGTTTGATAACTCTCCTCACTATGACGTGCATTCTCAAACAATAGAAAGAATACAAAAAAAATTCCTAAGCTTTTTAAATTATAAACTAAAAATACCAAAAGAACAATTGAACTACACTTATCTATTGCGATTATCTAATCTATTAAACTTGAGTGATAGAAGAAAAATTTATTTAAAATCTTACGTAATACAATTGACAGCCCTGAATTCTTGGCGCTCATAAATTTTAATGTGCCGGCGAGAAACACAAGGTCAGTACTACCATTTTACTGTGGTAATACTACGACCAGGGCACAATTCAATATACCACTACACAGAATCCAACACTTGGGCAATATGTATTCGCACATAGATGTATGGAATATGTCACTGACACAATTTAAAAATGAAATAATGAAATCATTTATCCGTGATACAAGTACTCACTAAGGAATTCTTTGGTAAATTTAATAAACTACTCGTTCATCGACAAATTTGCTAAACTATCTCTACCTATCCTATTAATGTAATTAAATGTAATGTCTTGGTAAAATCATTGTAATATGTATTATAAACCATCATAACCTGTAGTACTATTTAGTTATATTTAAAAAAAAATGATTTAATTTTCACTATAATATTAAAATCCAAATTGGAGATCTGAACCCCTGCAACTTGCAGAGGTACTGGAGGTACCACGATGTAGCGGTTTGCCACTTTGAGAAACTAATACTTACGTTATATTAGACATGGTTAATGTTTGCAATTTTGTAAACCTCTGATCACCTTACTTTAAAATTTTTGTTATTTGTATTTTTATATCATGTATGTATTTTTTTATCGTAACTTATCGTTATTATATCTTACTGTAATTTAAGTTTTTGTTGCTTATATTTCTATTTAACTAATGTACTTTTTTATTTCTATTGTAATTTTATTTATATTATTTCCTTCTCATGTTAAAGATGTACTGCCTTTATTTATTTATGTAAAAGCCCTCTGGGCGTATAATAAAACAAATTAATAAATAAATAACGTCTAAAAGGGATCGAAATGAAAATCTAGTCTCCTTCAACGGAAGCAACCTTCCGAACAGGACCTCCATCGATATGCTTGGTGTAACTCTAAGTGACCAGCTCAGGTACGGGGGCTCCATCGAAACCAGAGTTAAGTTAGCCTCTCAGAAACTGGGCGTATTGTACATGGCCCGCAGATACTTTAATAGTACCCAACTGCTAACCCTGTACAAATCGCAAGTGCGCCACACGGTTGAATTTGGCAGCCACCTCTGGTCTGGAGCTCCAAAATACCTAAAAAAACCCTTGACTCTGTGCAGAAACGGGCGATCCGTTTGAAAGATTCTCCCATCTTAACAGACGGACTGCAATCTTTAGAGCATAGGCGTCAGATGAGAATGCTGTCCTTGTTCTACCGGTATTACAATGGAAGATGCTCCGAGGAACTAGCATCTTTGATCCCCTCGGCACCGGTGCATAGTCGGGAAACACGCCAAACACGCGCCCAACATTTGTACACGGTTGACATTACTCACATGAGAACGGGTCGTTTCTATGACTCGTTCTTGAGTTTAACGGCTCGGCTGTCGAACGATTTGCCGGCCTCTGGGTTTCCTCCCTCCTTTAACATGGGTCTTTTCAAGACCCATGTTCACTCCTTCCTTTCCTCAAAAAGACCCTCCACACAGCATCTACAAAGATGACATAGGCCCTGAGGGAAATTATTTTCCTCAGGGCCTCCTGTGTGGATTTAATGTAAAAAAAAATCATCGCTGTAACTCGCGTTAAGTTATAAGTTATAACCTATGGAATAGGTACAGATACATATTCACACCCGATGACTAATATTTGAAGTTTGAAGGATCAGTACCTAAACAACATAACAATCGTCCAACAACATTGACGTATACTTGGTCGAAGTCCAACAAGGATAGAATCACCGCTATTGGTTATTCCAACCTCACCGGAAACCACAATTATATTATTAGGAACATTTTCACAGATGAGTCACAAACAAGTTTTGACGTTTGCCATGATCCGATTTATAACGAAATATAGAATTAGTCCAGTAAATGAATGCTCCAAAAGGAGGCGTAGAGTGCGTGAGCAGGGACCTAAGCAATTCCTTCAGAAACTTGTTTAGGGTGCTTAGGGTGTCAACATACTAAAAGTCCTGACGTCTAGGTGGTGAGCTAGGGGGGGAGGGGGGGGAAGGTCCCAATTTTCAGGTTTCCGCTTGTATCTCAAAAACGGTGCGTCGCAGAGGAAAATTTTTTGAGAATAAGTAAAAGCTTATAAAATTATCTACAACTTGTATTCTATATGTAATTTTCTAAATCCCAGCCGTTTTTTAATTACATGCTCCAGAAATGTAGATATTTTCGAAAAAAATCATCATTTTACCTCATATTTTTTTCATCAAACATTCCTTCATATCGTATAAAATATTCATCACACAAAGAAGTTTATTTGAAAGAAGTTGTAAAGAATTTAATTCCCTTTTAGAATATATATACATATATAAATAAATCTCCAACCAGTAAATATTTACAGCAATTTTAAGTTTTTTCGTAAAATATCGCCATTTTCAGAAAATGCTGTGTTTATCTTATTACTGACACACCGACGCGCAACGACGATTATGCGATGCCCTGATCGCTTTTAGTCAGGCGTATGGTCAGATATGACCATTGAAACCACATTGATGCGATCATTCAATAGCCGAGGAAGCATAACAGGAGCCAGAGATGTTTCGCACAATGTAGTCAGCAATTGGTTAGTTGGTATGAGCGCAACTCATGAGATCTGCACTTCCCCTGAAGAGTTTTGTGGAATCTTCTTCATGTCAAGTGAACAGCACAAGGACCTCGGACAAGCCCACCGAAGTAGAGATACAGCAGACATTTCCAAACTCGGTCAGTGGTTTGATGCACATCCTCCCTTCCCACAAACCAGTGAAATAATGTCAATTCCCAATATATTATGTCTGCTCGTCGATAAAAATTCACGATGAAAAGGTTGCAGTTGACCCAACATTGCTGTTTCAACGGATAAGCAAACGATCAAGCAAACTGATAAGCAGACGATCAGATGAGGATTTGATTAAATTCTTTGAGTATAAGTTGGCCACATTTCTCTTGGCACTGTTCAATGAAAGTGGGATGCGAAAGACCACTAAATCTGTCCTGTACAGCTTATTCGAACCTACTAAAAAACTGATCTACTGCCTCAGATGAACATAGTTGTGGACGGAGGATTTCTACTACACAGAGTAATTTGGCAAAAGATGCCTCCGTTGCCACAATTTGTGATCGTTACATCACCTCCGTCAACCAACACTATCCTGGATGACTCGCACTGTGGTATTTGATGGGTATTCAAACCCAGCCAACAGTACGAAATCAGAAGAACAGATACGATGATACAGACTGAGAAGATCAGCTGACATCACTTTGACTTGGAACACCTGTTAAACAGGGAGATTTTTTATCCAATCCTACCAACAAAATTAACTTCATTCCTACATACAAAGCTTCGGGAGAATAGGACACAGACTCTTCTCGCCACCGATGATGCCGATGTCCTTGTCGTTAAGACTGCTGTGGAACAATCCTCTCACAATTCTGTTACTGTTGTTGGTGAAGATGTGAACTCACTGTCCTATTGATTGCTTCCACTCCTCCCACCCAAGATATTCTGCTGCTAAAACCTGGACGAGGGAAAACCGAAACAATGACACTGTACACTCAAGAAATGCAGCGCGTAGCTTTGAACACACATTACATTCATTTACCGGCTGCGATACAACATCTGCAACTTTCAGGAGAAACAAGGTGGGCTTTTCAAATTTGTACTTGGAGTCAGAAATCATCAAGCAAGCGGCAATGTTCTTTTACAACCCCTCCTCTATTCGCGACGAGGTTGAAGAGGCTGGAAACAAATGTTTCCTTAGATGGTACGCGGCGCCAAAAAGACAGAGCTCCCTTAACCAGTACTGCTTCCAGTCGTTCAGAAGGACCTAATATGTGGGACCTAATAAGTGGGCGAATATGAAGCCTGACATCAGCTCCCTCCCTCCAACAGAGAGCGCAGCTAAACAGCATTCCCAGTGCACCGATTGAGCTGCCCCCTGAAGAATGGGGGTGGAATCATGAAGGAGAGACCCTGTTGCCAATTACAATAGAAGATCCACCAGCATCGGAGGTCCTTCTGAATATGATATTTTGCCGCTGCACCAAGGATTGTGCAATTGGCATATGTGAATGCCGAAAAGCAATGCTGACCTGTTCTACAGCGTGCCTCCACTGCCAAGGGAGATGCCTCAATAGCGTTGCCGAGGACAACGATGAAGACAACGTAGAGCCTATTCAGCAAGAGCCATCAACTACTGAGGATGAAGATACCATGGATGAACAACGCTTACCAGGACTCTCACGTCCAAAGAGGATGAGAGTGTAACATTATGTTATTGAGAACAGTGATAACAATGAGGTTTATATTTTTATGTGCTTGATGTAACGAAATATTATAAAATTATCATGACATAATTATCATTATCAGTATAAAACACAATTTGATTTTTTTTTAAGTAATATGATTTTTGTCTACTTTATTTAATAACTGCCTTTAAAGTGTGGTCATACATATTTATTAGGTGAACGAACAAAAGCTGTGGGTTAGTAGGTAATAGGATTAAAACAGCTTTTTCGAAATTATTTTTTACTTTTTAGTGCATTTTTTGAAGTCCTTTTTTTGTTTTGTTAAAAGTTTTGTTTATTTTTGTTTATTTTTAGTGAATCTGAAGTACACTAACTAATTCGATTAAGATTCGGCCGAGTATCGTTAATTAGCTCTTAGGAATTGGAGAGTTCCGTTACTTTGTCATGGATACCATAATCAGAACCTACCCAAACTACCCTTGATGTACATCCTTTCCAATAAAAAAAGAATCATCGAAATCGGTTGGCGTGATATTGAGTTATTCGTCCATTTGTCGCGCACATACTTGCAAATTTAAGACTTATATGATTTTCTCATGAATGCCATTGTCAGAACTGGACCAAATTAAAATGGGACCACATGGAAAGCACCAGCTTTCAAATAAAAAAAGAATCATCAATATCGGTTCACCCAGTCGAAAGTTCTGAGGTAACAAACAAAAAAAAAATACAGTCGAATTGAGAACCTCCTCCTTTTCGATTAAAAACGAATGAAATTCTTGGCAGGATTTGTTCGAATTTACTATTATAATGAAATTGTTTTGAGGACATCCATTTTCGACTGTGTTTTTTCACTCGTCCACAATTTATTCATCAGAGTGAATACTCTTTCTACTAATAGCCCATTCACACCATTCATTTATCGTTCATTTCGTGATTTCATTCCGCCTCTTTCCCTCCAAATGAACCGTGTGAACACGAAAGTGAATAGAGACAGTTCCGAATGAAGCATTCCAACAATGTTGGAATGCTTCCTTCGGCACTGTTCACTCGCAACCGGAATTTAACATCACGTGACGCGAATGATGTGTGTGAACACTCAAGTGAACAGTCTTTCACTCGCAAATTAGTCGGCCGAAATGTTCTGGCGTGAGGACGAGTAGCCGGAGCGGCTTAAACGTCAAAATGCTCCGTTTAGTTCGCTTTTCGAAATAACTCCTACACGTCTCATAGAAATCGTTGTTTCTCCCTTACTATCATAGTGAAAAATATGATCTAAACGGTATAGGAAAGAGAAAATAATGCTCTATATATTCAATATAACGATTAACCATAAACGAATACGAATGTACACTTCTATGGAACCAAAGTTTCTGATCGAATTTGAAAAAAAAATTATGAAACATTGTGAATTTTTTATGAATTATTTTTATATGAAACGATAAAAAAGTGAGGTGACAGAAACGTTTATAATTTATTTGTCTAACAAAATAAGTGTGTGTTTTTATAATAGTAATTTTAGTTAGAATAAAAAGCAAGGAGAGCCATTTTTTAAACTTTTAAAAGTTTATATTAAAAATTTCTCTATTTAAAAAATTACATGGTTATTTCTAATAATAAATTTTGGAAGCATATTTCATCACCTTTCCAAAACAGTTTTTAGTTTTTGGATACGTTAATAAATATTCCATTTATATGGATTTTATTGCAAGCCGAGGCCTATTTTGGAATAAAAATATTTTCATGGTGCAAAAATAGTGATAGATATCAGTTTTCAGGTTATTATTTAACCATATGTTCATTTTATGGTGCTGAAATTTATATACTGTTTACAAGAATCGCCAATTTCTAGTAATTTAGTTCGACGTTATCGGGAAATGTCAATTGAAATCGTAAATATTCCCGAACATAGCCGTCAGCGCCGGACGAAATCCAATGCGGCCGCGACTACTCTCGACGACTTCGCAGCGAGAATGTCGAGTGAACTCTTCCTTCGAAGGAACCGTGTGAACACTCGGTGAAACGAGAATGGAACATTTCATCGAGTAAACCTTCATCCGAGTGATCCTTGTGACTTCAGCTTAATGCATTAGTGCCGGGCAGATATTATATTAATCTATCTATATCTTCTATATCTATATATATACAAATAAAAATGAATCGCCGAAATGTATGTACGCGCATAACTTCCGAACGACTGCACCAAATTGGATAAATTTTTTTTTGGGTTCATTATTTTCAGGACAAGGTTTCTATAAAACTACTTATGAGCTCTGGCATAATGAAATTTGTACAAAAAATTGCAATAGGTGGCACGCGAGCTGTTTGAAAAATGAATGAATGGAATGCGGGAGGGGGAGGGGAACTCGGGTAGGAGGCGAGGGAGGGGGGAGGGGAAACAGGGAGGGGGGAGGGGAATCTGAAAGGGGGAGGGAAGGGGGTACGCAGGACTCTGGAAGGGGGGAGTGGAGTGGGGAGAGGGAAGGTGGAGGAGGTGGTGTGGGAACGCCAGAGGGGAAGGGGACGCGGTAGAGGAAGGGGAGGTTGAAAGGGAACGGTACGAATGGGAAAGGACACGCAGGGAGAAACAATTTCTTATTAAATTGCATAGCAACGCGTGCCGGGTACCAGCTAGTTTAATATATTTTTAATAATTATACAAAAATTCTTGTGAATCAAATTATTGTCGCGAATGTGTTTGAACAATATTCCACCCAACAACTTTCGGTTGAAACATTCTCAGTGTTCCATTCAGTGACTTTTTGCAGTGTACTACAAATAACTACAGTAGAAATAAGTGAATACTCGTCAAATATTTCTGTATCTTGGTCACTAAGATTCTACCGCCAGAATTCTTATTTGCGCGATTTTTATTAAAATTCTACTGCGAGTTTCTTTCTTTTCGAAAACGGGACATTTTGGCGTCCCGAAGCTATGTTTGGGGACACCGGGACAGTCTGGTCACGTTAGGCATGACTAGAGACACTGATTCATAGCATTAACGATATTTTCGCGAATTAAAGCGATAAATGGTGTTTTTAGCGACAAATATGTTAAAACACGAAATAGCAGCGATTTTTACAACAAAACTCAACAATATGCCAGCTTTTCAGTAATGCGAGCAAAAGTACAAACTTAAAGACAGTGCGGGAGGTAAAGAACCAGGTTGTCTTAACCCAAATAAGATAGAGTTGTCAGAAGAGTTCCGTGAAACTGGCATCTCATATGCTGAACCGCCAAAACAACAGCACTAATCAATTTCTTGAGCACGCAGGTAAAATGTTCAATCCTGTTCAATGTGGTCAGAATGTCCAGCGATCAGACGCTATTCTTTTAGCAAGTTAAAATATGCTTGCACCAACATTCAAATCTGTTGATGACATTAAATTCCTGGAAGGTAACAGCTAATTTCAAAGACACCTCGTAGAGCAAGTGAGGGATGGAGTCATTGTAGAAATAATTCAGCTACTCTTAGCTGTAAAAAATGTTCACAGCGAATTTGCTGAGGCAGCTCTGATGACTGTGAATAGTGTTGATGCAGAAAGCTTTTTAGTCGCTATAATCTTGTTTTGACAGATCTTAGAACGAACTTGACACACTCTAATGTAGAAACATGTACCATGTTGAGTTTCAATCAATAATACAATAAACATGTTCCAAGTAATTTTGCTAATTTAATTGTTTTCCTCCTATTGTCGACGTCGACTCCCATTCCTTGATGTTATTCTATTTAGCTATAAACGTTATGAAAACACAAAATTAAAATTAAAATTAAATTAAAGCTATAAAAGCTATTTTTTCAATAATTAATGCTACATTTCTTAAAAATTAAAGCTGTGAATCAGTGTCTCTAGGCATGACGCATGACGCATAACGATTCTGCCGACTTCGAGTTACTATCCGAACATATTATATATTATATAGTGTTGGTACCAGTCACCTAACAATAATAATAAATTTGGACAACTTATATAGCGCTGTTTTTGCGAAAAATCGCCTCAAGAGCGCTGTACTAATTAGCATGGATTTACATTAGGATTTACTTAACTTAGGAGGCTAGATAACAACTCGTCTTGCAGCTATCAAGCGCATGGATTATTGGAATTCTAGCCCCCCGATAAATTAAATAAAATATCTTTTTATGTGTACGTCACCTGTAAAAAAATACAACGCCTTATCGATCGAATCATATTGATATCATATTTATTTGTTTATTTTGTGATTTTGCACGAAAAATGATCGCGGGTGCAGTACCTGTACAATGCAGGTACTTACAACAATTTGCAGAAATAATTGCTCAAGATAAGTTAAAACGTTTTGTGCATTAAAAAAAATTGGGTGCATTTCACTCGCGGTAGAAGTGAAACCTTAAAAAATCTAAAGTAGACAAGAGTGGAGAGGCAACGAAGCACAGCACAAGAGGAGACCGATTGTACTGTCTCATTCTCTCGCAGGCTAAATCCTATAAACGTATGTGTTAGTCATAAGTGGGCCCATTTCTCAAAGTGGGTTCTTGATTAATTCTCAAAAATCACAATATATACAAACTAAAGAGGAAATCAACTAAGATTAAGTCCGAGTATATCTAAATACGTAATTTCTGTGGAAATAAATAATACTGTTTGCAATAGATAATATTGCTGGATGTGTTCACCCTTGTAATAACAACAGAGCCAACTTCCTTTCTCGAAGAGTTTTCCTATATTTTTTTATAACTCTAACTTGTGTCGAATAATTTTATTGACCTGCTAATTTACTGATATGATTTTTATTTTTTTTTTTTTATTTATTATATTTTTTTTATTTTTTTTATTCTATTTTTTTTGCTAATTTACTTCCCATTTGAATAGGTAGGTACATTATATTATATTCATAAATAAGATTATAATTGGTATTAATGTGAATGAAGCAAGGAGTATGTACTGAGACACTTGCGTGGCGGTCTATCCTCCAGTGGGGAAACGGCGTAATGGTTAGTTAAATAAGATAGGTAGGTACTACCGATACACAGAAACTGCATATCGGGGATTTAATAATAATGCCTAAATATACGTGTAATGACATTTTTTCTATTAAAAATATTTTTCAATCAGACGTCGCCACTGACCAGTTGGGAGAGTGGCGCGTTTATAGCCTACCGGTCATCTGATAAGCGTTGCGTTCTAACAGCATGTTAATACACGAAGCAGCGCGCGTATCACAGTCAGTATCTCACATTCATCGCGGCGGGATATATCCCATAGCGATGGGAACAGTAGCAACATGTGATTGAAAAATATATTTTTTTTGTTTTTGTTAAAAAAAATTCATCGGACAGCAAAATGACATGTACATTTTTACTCCAAATGTGCTCAAGAATCGTTGGTTAAAATCCCTCGGGTCCTGTTGCGCCGTATATATAAAAATCAAAATATTCTTGCTTGGGTGTAGGCAGTAGCGTAGGGAGAGGGGGGCGGGGGGGGGGGGGGGGGCGGTCCACCCCGGGTATACATGAACGCGGTCTGTTATTTTCTTTCATATTATGTTCCTCGTGGCATGCCCCGAATTTTGTGTCTAGGTCTTTTTATAGGCGAAGATAGCCTATATTGTGGATAAATCTGAAATTCTCTATCCACCCCCCAGGATGGACCAATTTTATGAAGTCGATATTAGCGTTTTGTCAACTTTAATAGGGTGGGGGGGGGGGGTGACACCACTCCCCGGGGGGTGACATCCGCCCCGGGTACCACCCATGCTAGCTACGCCACAGGGGGTAGGTATGTACATATATTTATACTTTGATTTGATAAAACTTAAACCGTTTAGTTAGGGCCACAGTTTCTTTTGCACCAGGGCCTTTGGTTACCTAGCTACGCCTCTGCTGTGAATCTGTGAAGTGCCTTTTTTAAAACATTTTTTGAATTTCACATGATTAAATTAATATAAATATAAACGAAGTGAAATATATAGACTCATTCCTTCAACTTTTGATGCAAACGCGCGCACGCACGCACGCTGACATATAGCATTTCTTTGAAATTGGATTAAATTACAGCAGTTAGTGTACCAAATAGATGTCGAACTTGTCCAATAGGGATTTGGCCCAGTTGGTAGCGTTGTTGACTCCAGTTCCTATGTACAAAGGTTCAATCCTCAATTAAACCAAAAAAAAAGTTTTATTCTTGAACTCCGAACTTGATAAAACTTAAACGGAGTTGGAAGGTTGGCCGATTATGTGGTGGCTGCGGCCAACCCTTCAATGGCAGACGTCGAATAGCTGATTCGGCGCCGTATCTTATCACTAGGTGGTGCTTCTGTTTCCATAATATTGATTTGATGTGTTGGGGACAGTGCCGGGCAGAGGGACGTCCCACAGTGGTTCCAAATACCCCAAAAGTTGGAAACAATTCACAGGGAGGATTAACGGGGGAAAAAAAGTGATATTATTTTTCGGTATGGTTAAAAAACATTATAATATTCGGTTTTAGTAAGTTTTACTGGATTTTATTAACGATTTCTGGATTTTATTATATTTTTATCAACGAAAAAATAAAAAAATTTTTTTTCTTAAAATTGATATTATTTATGTCCATATCCATTTGAAAATAAAGACCGAGTAATGTTTAATTTTGATTTTTAACATTCTGAGGCAGACGATGAACAATCATCATCATCGTCGGTGCTAAAGATATTTGAAGAATGAATATCCGGAGGAATGATTAAATCGAAAACTTCCTTAGAAAAACGATTTAATGGTTTCTTTGGGGGTTGCCTGTAACTAGTTATTATAGGATCAGATGTAACTAACATTAAATTAAAAACACCTTCATAAAATTTCTCACGAGAACATGTTCTAGAATAGTTCTCGCGATATTTTATAAAAATCTTTGTTCCGAGCTTCCTGAGCCTCTTCTGATAATCTTAATCGGGTGGCAATATCTGATAGACGATGGGCAAGGATTCTGCCACACTACGTTTATATTGTCAGACTTCCCGCGAACTAATCGCAAAGGTAGGTACAATTGAAGATTTAAAAATACTAGAATAATCCGCACCTCTCGCGTTCCAATGAACACCTGTTATTAAGAAGAGCGATTATCATCAAATACCTTGTACACTTGTCTGTTAATAAATGAGCGCCTAGAATAATGTCTTCTAATAATTTTGATGTTACCGATTGACCGAAAAATATACCTCTTTCTCAAACACCAAACGAGAAAGAGGTGCACTTTTCCGAAGATCTTTGGTTTTCAAGCGTTTGGATTGGTCTGAAGTACATTCAAATTGTGTTTACGATCATCACGTGCCGTTTTCAGGATAAATCGCATACAATATAAAACCAATCGGAGTCTCAAGTCATTTTTTTTTATTTTCCATCACAAATCTAGCATCATTTCGACGAGCAATAGTCCATCTTGTATTAATGCGAAATTTGAAGCCCGTGATTTTTTTACTGAATTTATCCAACCTCTCTTTAAGGCAATTGGTGAGGTTTATATACATTTTTTTTAAATATTAAAATCTTTTTCCATCTTTTGATACTTTGAGTTCATCATTATGCCAAATAACTCCTTTTGTGTTAAGAACAAATCCTTTGAAACCGAACCTGAGACAAAAATAATATTTGTGAAGCACTCAAATTTTACAGTAAGTAAATTACGTAAAAATTCCTGGGCCGTAGAACCGCAAAAATGCGCAAGATTTTTTTTTTAAATATGATACCTAAATAGTTCAGCTACAAAAGTACATCAGCACATTTACTGAATATTACTGAATATCTAACTTTAACCTTAAGTTTTCCAGAAATCTTCGTAATTTTTTTTTAATTCACGAGATGTTTTTTAAAAAAAATATCCCAAGTTTGTCGCATTAGGAAATGAAAAAAATAAACTTAACATCTTTAGTAAACACCTGAAGGTATAGCATCCAAGTTAAAAAAAAATTGTGAGCAAGCGGTGTAAAAAGTTATCAGTCCCTAAATGTTATATAATAAACGTTGCATTTACACACAAATGTCCTGACTGCACGGGAAGTCAATCTTTGCTGACGTGTTTCGCAGTGACGAAACGTTTTGTTGAATTTTGTGGTATGTGGTATGGGGAAAGATGCGCTGATATGTGGTGTCAAGATATAGAAACCAAATTTAGTGATCCTTGCAATTTGAAATTTCGAATTGTTTCCGACGCTCCCATACTAGTAAAACCACTGTGCGTCCGTGCGAGCTAGGGGACCTTCCGCCTCGCCTCCGACGCCCGACGCTCACTTCCTCGGGGTCTTCGGGCGTTTACGCTCCCTCCTCCCACTTACTTATCGTCGAGGCACCACCGGGATGTGGGCTTAGGGGCGCGGAATCTGAACCTCGTATCCGGTCTGCCTGATCACCGACTAACTCTCAACAGGGCTGCCGGGCGATCCGTGTCGCTCCACCTCCGTCTCTGGATACCCACTACTTCTGATGCTATATTTGTACTCTATTCATGCTTAAGTGTCTATATGTACATAAATTTGTCAGAGTAGGCAAACTGCCTACTTTTGTTTTTCTTTATTATTTCCATCACCCAAAAGAGGTCAAGGTAAGATTTTCATTATACTATCCTTTACATACTAACAATAATTGTACATAGCAGCACTTGCATACTGCTACCTAACAACGTATGCGAGGACATTGGAGGTATAGTTTCGTTATCAAATGTAGAGTTTTTTTTACCTAAAAATTAGAGTCATTGCAAGAGCCTTGAAGGGGTAACCATCTGTTACTTATAAAGTGGTGGGTCCTCCAATGATGTGTTGGGCTAACTTACACGAACCAGCCATCAGATGGCGAGCGATATTGTGCGTGCGATGATCTTCTATCTTTTATAGCTGTTTGTGACACCTACATTATGCTATGTTATTCGGCGGTAGCTACATCCTCTCTGCCCATCTCTTCGAGGTCACTTAGTTATATTTTGTGTAATTAAGTATACCGTATTTTCCCTGAACTCACTGCATATTGCATATAAAATAAGCCGGGGGGGCCTATTGCCGGCGGATCAACTGTCATGGAACCGATGACAGGAACTCTAGAAAGAAACACCGTGCACAATAAGGTACTGACACACTTGCTCACACAAGCCGGCTTATGAGCATGCTCATTGATTAGTACGCTCATGTCAAAAACAGTTAACTGTACACATTTGCTCAATAATGAGCAGGCTTGGTTGGAGCTATCTCGTGAATGAGCGTGCTCAAAGCCAACATTTGAACAGACATGCTACTTAATGAGCATGCAAATAAATGTCAAATAAACATCAAATAAAGTCAGTTTCATTCGCTCAGAACTAAACAAAATAACATTACTTCTTGCAATGCAATTCTTTAAGAATCTTCTGACGTCAAAAAATAAGACGTTTGAATTGTGTCCAAGATGTCAACAAATCCGAAAATGACTAAATATTAAAAAATAAATGCTAATTTCCATGGAATGTGGTTTCATTTTGGGAGGTAAAGAAGCTTTTGGGGAATTAGGAAATCTATTGTGGGTATTTTAGTGACCTTGTGTTCGAAGTATATTCGTGATTCTCATAATAAATCACGAAGAAGAAGGTTTTTTGTCTACCCAGCGGGCTATTTTGACATTTTTGCAAAGAATGCACAGATGCGAACTGAAATCGGATTGAAATGATCATCCTCATAAGCTAGCCTGTTCACACATGCTTAGCGGCTTCACCTTCCACCCGATAATCCAATGAGCATGCTCATTAATCAAATGGCTATTGATTTGTCAGCATGCTCATTCGGCTGTAAATGAGCAATGCTCATTACTAGCAACGTCACGACGCACTTGCTACTAGGTAGCTTGTTGTTTGGCTTCTAATAAGCAAGTGTGTCCGTAGCAATAAGGCTCAATACCTACCCTAAACATCTGTGGAAATCTTACATCATATTACATATATGACTGTTTATCAACCGAAATTTGCTGTCATTCAATGTCGGAGAGTCGGAGCAGTACTGGCATAAACTTTTATAATACCTATGATCAAAAATATAATACTTACAAGGGTTGGTCTCCTCCCCTTAGCACGAGGGAATATCCAAAGTAAGAGTGGTTGTTGGTTCTTCCTCCCGCAGAGTACACTATTCTTGCTCCAACATTGAAATTAAATGAAGTCACATCTCTCGTCAAAGAAAACACCACCATTGCCAATATGGCAACATATTTACCACCGCCGTACATTTTGCAACGCATTGTTTCTATAAGCATTTTGAATCACAATTATTTAACTCTATACCAAACTGTTAAGTAACACTGCACTCTTTTATATCCTGTTCGGTATAATCCCGAAAGACGCAACTACGTATGCGGTGTCATTATTTTAATGTATATTTTGTCTTTCACTGAATATTTTCCTTATTTGCACTGCTACCTACACCGATTAGAATTATATTGCAAAGTGATCGGTATTTTACAGGGTCTTGAAAATCTACAGATTTTAATTTAATACCGGTAAATAAAGTTAAAAGTAACGCTTAAATTGTATCCCAAGTCTATTCAATCATCCTTGCGCACTTGTAACTTTACTACTTGTCCGGGAACTATCGTCATTGATAGTCAATGACAACGTCTGATATCAGCAACACACCATCCGCGATTGCAGATATAACCAAAAATAAACGTCTCGTGACGAACGTTTATTTTTGGTTCAATCTGCACTCGTCAATTCGGTTTGGTTACTCAGCAAATGACTTGAATGAATCAATTGTTAACCGCGCCGTAAAATACCGCGTACGCATTAAAAAGTTGAATTCTTCGGGTGAGAATCAATCCTCGGGAACTTTTCACAATACGTAGAGCCCTTCCATGTATCTCGACCTCCTACGAGTACTTCCTTCAATTTACCACGGAGTCAATGCTCAGTCTTTCTAGCCACCTAGCGATAACAGCTAAACCGCAGACCGCAAAAATAACATAAAGCCACAGTCGAGCTGGATTATTTATTAGTAGGTATATTTCCAACGATGACAGTGGCATGCTCTGAATTTGGGCGTGAAGTTACTGGATTGAACATTGAACGCACCTATTTCATACAATTTCAACCAAAGTCATGAAAAATAATTTGCAGACCTGATTCCGCTTTCTTTTCGTGTTGAAAATTTTCTCTTGAATGATTAATACACATTATTTCAAAGACAGTTCATTCAAATGTGATTGTATCATGCCATATCATTAATAGGTTTTCAAAATTAAAAAATATTAAAAATTAATTTAAAACCTGTTTAATCAAAAAAGACCCAAATTGACCCAAACAATTTGGAGAGCGACAGAGCGACCGAGCATTATTAAATGTTAGATATCTCTCTGCCTGCCATGCGAACATTTGTGATTTCTTTTATGTTATGCTACTACCATACCGAAGCCAACCTTCCAACTCCGAACTCCAAAATAGCAGACTCTAGCTGTTTCGGCGCTGCATCTTATCAGTTGCCTACAATTGTACAGGCGATGCTTCGGTTTCCATAATACTGATTTCAATTGGTAAAGCTAATAAAATAATAATAATTTAAAACAATTTTATACCACTCTCCCGTAATAATATTGCGCAGGATGGTGTGTTGGGCCAACTTGCACGAACCAGCCATCGCCAATCGCCTCGGAGGCGATCCCGGGCCAACTCGAACTCCAACGTTCCAACTCGAACTTCCAACGCACCACGTACATATGAATATATCTGGACCTGCCCTAAGTGATAAAAACGTATTATTTCCCCCTTCCCATGGAACCGGCTATAGCTCCGCCTTGGCGCCAGCTCGCTCCATGGGGGAGGGGAATATGTGACGTCATCATTCTTGTAGTGACTAGCGCGGAACTAACGTCCATACGTTTTACGAAATAACACGCCAAAAACGGCAGCTTGCGCTATACATTATAGGTACATATTATATGGACATAGCGAATGTGGGCGGTTCTCCAGTGTCCTCGTCGCTGGTTACAGGGGTAAGGGAACGTACCCAAACTACGTGACCAAATTTTTGCAATTTTTAACCCCCCCCCCCACCCGGTGACCAAAATCCTAAGCAATCCGCCGCTCATTTGTATGGAGCGTGACCTTTTGAAGACCCCCCCCCCCTAAAAGTGTCACGTAGTATGGGTACGTTCCCTAAGTAAATTATGAAACATTTGTAAAAGTGTCTTAACTAAACACGGCAACAAAATATTGCTGTGAATTGGGGCGAACCCATTCGCGCTCCCATGTAAAAAGGTATATTCATTCAAAGCAGATTTTGCTTTTAAGAACTAAATGGTGATATTATGATGCGAGAGGCCTATATACTGTCAGATTGATTTTTTAACGAATCACAGTATCTTTCCTCTCTTCGCCCCCCCATAGTTTGGTTTTACCCCTCATCTGTATCTTCTGGTCTATTCATTCTGATGTCTATGCAACGCACGAACTACCCCTCCACACTAATATGTGTATACATGCCATTGAAGTAAAATCATATG
The DNA here is from genome assembly GCA_917880885.1 of Limnephilus marmoratus. Lineage (NCBI taxonomy): Eukaryota > Metazoa > Arthropoda > Insecta > Trichoptera > Limnephilidae > Limnephilus > Limnephilus marmoratus. The sequence continues at coordinate 22,907,391 of OU862924.1, read as the reverse complement.
TGGTTTCATAGTGCTTTCACACAAAGGAAGTATTAAATTATGCCTAAACTTAAACTTTAGGTCGCAACTTTAGGCTTACACCGGCTCTGTGTAAATTGTTTGACACATAAAAATATATATAAACTGTTTGAAATTGATTGCGAAAGTAAATTCCTAGTGCGGCCATGCGCCTGGCACTCTCAAGCAATAAATGTAAACCCCCATCGAGAGACCTTGGTCTAATAACTAGAAAGATATAATTTTAACGATTTTCTCTGTATGAATAACAAAATTCAAAACATAGGAAGCAGAATAATTTTGGGCCGTAGGTTGGGCATGCCTGCTTTAAGTTACTGTATTAAAAATCTAAGAAATGAAATTACACTCGAAGCTTTTAAGACATTCGTCCTAAAAATATTAACAGTTTAATAGAGTAACCAATGATTAATCATTACCTTCTGGAATCAGCGTAAACCGCAGAATTTATTAGAGTGACCATTGATTTATAGCCCCACTTTCTGAAATCAGCGTGAAATGCAGAATTTACTGGAGTGACAATGATTTATAGCTAACTTTCGACATTCAGTGTAAACCGCAGAATTTATTAGAGTGACCATTGATTTATAGCCCCACTTTCTGAAATCAGCGTGAAATGCAGAATTTACTGGAGTTACAATGATTTATAGCTAACTTTCGGCATTCAGTGTAAACCGCAGATTTTATTAGAGTGACCAATGATTTATAGCTAACTTACTGGAATCAGCTTATATCTTATTCTTATATAATATATTTTTGCCTAGTTATCTTTTTTATTTAGTATTCTTTTTTTAAATGTTTTTGTAAAAGTTACTGTTCTACGTAAATTGTTTTTTTTTTATATTTTCCCACTAGATGTATGAAAGAATTTACGTACATCTAAATAAAAATTTAAAAAAAAAAACTGCAGAATTTATTAGAGTGACCAATGATTTATAGCTAACTTTCGGCATTCAGTGTAAACCGCAGATTTTATTAGAGTGACCAATGATTTATAGCTTACTTACTGGAATCGGCGTACACTGCAGAATTTATTAGAGTGACAGTGATTTATAGCTAACTTACTGGAATCAGCTTATATCTTATTCTTATATAATGTATTTTTGCCTAGTTATCTTTTTTATTTAGTAATCTTTTTTTAAAAGTATTTGTAAAAGTTACTGTTCTACGTAAATTGTTTTTTTTTTAATATTTTCCCACTAGATGTATGAAAGAATTTACGTACATCTAAATAAAAATTTCAAAAACAAACAAAAAAAACTGCAGAATTTATTAGAGTGACCAATGATTTATAGCTTACTTACTGGAATCGGCGTAAACTGCAGAATTTATTAGAGTGATCAAACTGATCAATGATTTATAGCTAACTTACTGGAATCAGCGTAAACTGCAGAATTTATAGTAACAATGATTTATAGAAACTTGCTTAACTTATTTAACTTTTAATGTTTGTCTTTGATTTTCAAACATTGTTGGGTTATTCGTAACCCGGGAATGTTTGTCTTTCTTAAAAAAAAAAAAAAAGTTGTGGTTCAACTTTCTTCGGTACATATTTCTCGTGTCAATAAATAATAACATCACAAAATCTAGATTTGCTATTGTAACATGGATACGAAATTCATAAAAACACTTTCATTGGATAAATAACTAACTAACTAACCATCACACGATTTTTCCATATAGGTAGATAGGCAGAACGGGCGGACCACCAAACAACTCGGTCCTGGCACATTCTCTTTGCCTCATTCACATTCGTACATCGTCTCACACAGACTCTTCTATTATTCTGACTCTGACATGGCCCGACTTAAGTATAGTTCACTTGATCGTGCCATGTATTCCTCGAGTGTTCCCGAATTCTTTTACCATTCACGTTTACGTCATATATTCACTCACATCCTTTCTTCATTCATTCGCTCTACGTGCCCAAACTATCTGAGCGTCCCTTCTTCATCTTACTAATTACGCTTACATCAGCCTTGCATTATTTGCGGATATCCAGATTTCTCACACAATCATTCATGGTTTTACCTTTTACATGATACCTATATTAAAGATGTAATATATGATAATGTTTTTACCCATACTCCATATCTTCAATTTGGGAGGAGGGTACAGGTACCGCCGCCCCGGGAACCATTTATTGAATTCCTACCCACCTCTCATACCCTTTTCCTTCCCAGAACTTCCTCTCCTTCCTTTCCTAAAAAGACCCTCCACACAGCATCCCCAAAGATGATGTAGGCCCTGAGGGAAATTATTTACCTCAAGGATTCTGTGTTGAGCTTAAAAAAAATGACAACCTAGAATCAACTCAAATCAACACCCTTGACAAGACATTAAAAGCAATGAAAAAAATAAAATAATAACCCATAACCCAACCTAACGTAATCGATTTAATTAAGTTTTTAAATATTTTTCTTTATCACTTTTAAGGGCTCGCAACCCGGATTTGTACCGATTTATTACATATTTCCCTTAAACACGGTAAGTTTTAAAGCTCTTAAAAAATATATGTTATTCTTGAAGATAATATCTAGACTTTGCTCGCGACGAAACGCAAATTATATAAAATTTCCTCGATAGAAAAAAATCGCAAAGTATGCTCCAAAAATTATTATTAACACGTTTGTTTCAGTTATTTTACAAGTTATATGTATGAAAAAATTCACAGTGTTTCTTTAAATGCTGTTTAAGATAATGCCGGCGAGATTTTTGCTCTATTTTAAACGAATCGTCTTTTATTAAACATTTTCGCAATTTTCGCATCGATTTTGTCGCTGTAAATGTTAGCGCTCTCCTCTAACATTCGTAATTTCGTATCTCTCCATCTTCTCCTTTTCGGGCCCGGTTGCAGAGCCTTAATAAAAAAAACTGAATTTAATTCAGCTATTATGATAAAACAACAGTTATTGATTCTGAGGCGGTACGAAATTTTCCGGGTCAGTTTGTTTCGTATACAATCATAATTCTTCTAGTGATTTTCTGTTCATTGGTCATACATATTTTTGGTTTCTTGACAGTTGACCCCTGACAGTATGCCCCCCGGCAAACTTATATATTGTATAGTCAGTTTAGGGAAAGTTCAGTATACCTACTTACATAAAATATAACTAAGTGTCTCTCAAGGGGTGTGCAGAGAGGATGTACCACCGAATAACAAAAGCATAAACATATTTTCATTCAAATGCATCAAGGATAAATCTACTGCAAAATGCAAAATTCAAATGCATCGAGGATACTCACATGCTCATAAAACCAGAGCCAAACAAACAGACATACCTACTTAATATACCAAAGTGTAACTCTTCATTTGGTCAAAGAAGTTCTGAATTTTTAGCAGTAAAGTTATATAACAAACTCCCACTTAGTATCAAACAAATTAAAACAAAAAATAGCTACATTAAGGACATTAAATGTTGGCTAAAGGAACTATCGGAAAATGAACTTACTAGTATACTTAAAACATCGTCATAGAAGTTTCTGGAAAACCTTATCCAAGCAATGAAGTTAAACCATAGAAGTCGCTGAAAAACTTTTTTTTTTTTTTTAATAAACCAATACATATAATATACAAAAAAACAAATACATATAATATATAATATTGGTGGTAACAATACCTCCCTAATTGAGAAATTCTCGTGTTTAGGGAGGGAGCACTATCAGATTGACAGTACTATACATACTTGACAGTTGTTATACATAGAAAAAATATTTATTTATTTATTTATTTATTGTTTCTTTACACTGTAGGTAAAAATGTTTACAATACAATTTGTTACCTCACTAGGACAAGCCTGTGTTGAGGTTAACAATAATTAACAAGTTGGTTTTATACGCTCCTCCCCAGCCTATTATTCCATATTGTAGAACTGATTGGGCTAATGCATATTCCAAAGCATAGTCCCCCTCAGCACAGGATCTACTAGTGAGGAGGACTACGAATATATTTTCTATTTTATATATACATCTAACTAACATGTTTCACATAAAAATGTAAAAAATATTATATATATAGTTACTAAATAATTTATTTTTTTTAAAACTTGTCTATATACTGCATATACAAAAAATCAACACTGAAAATAAATCGTACTTTTTTGTTATAGGTACTGCCGTATGCTTTTCTTTGCATACTTACATTAAGAAATAATCTTTGATGGGATCAACTGTCTGAGGGATCAAATATCGGGGGTCAACTGTCAGGGATCAACTGCCGGAGGGATCAAATATCTGGGGGATCAACTGTCGTGGGACAAATTGTCGCCGGATCAACTGTCATAGAACCATTGTTCATAGCTCATCCTCTCGGACTCCAGATACTAATATCTACAGCCTGTATGTCGGACGAATATCTACATCTCATATGTTGAACTAATATCTACGAATTTCAGTTCATTTGTTGACTAATATCTACAGAGCGTAGGTTGAACTAATATCTACAGAGCGTAGGTTGGACTAATCAGCTAAATGTGACCAATAGTCCGATATTAGAGATTTTTTCATACATACTTACATAAATTAAGTTTTTTAAACTGCATACGCAATATTAGGTTATTCCAATATGCTATACATAATTGCAAATCCAACCTCTGCCAGTGCTGTAGATATTCGTCAACACTTTGGTTCTCATAGATATTAGTCAGCAGTTTGAGCTGTAGATATTCGTCAACACTTTGGTTCTCATAGATATTAGTTCGATTTTTTCAGTTTTTGGAATTCCTGTAGATATTAGTAGACGCCTCCTCCTCTCGCTCAATTGAGCCGTCGCGGTCCTCGTCCAATTCAGTCGCAGTCGGATCTTTGAGTCATACGAAATTATAAATTATTATGATGATGTGTGATGACTGTATTATGTATGTGCATAACTCCCTCTCTTGATAAAATGAGTCATGCCTCATGACTCATGACCCATCGCTAATTCATTTTTATCATTCATTATATTATTATTGGTTTTCCTTTACCTACCATTTATCAGACCACATCAACATGTTGCATGATATTTCAAACCGTCTAAAACCGTGGTCGTCAAACTGCGGCCCGCTGCCCGCGCAAATATCTGGCGTTTTCTTTTTAAATATATCTTTTTTCAATACACGTTTTTTTGCAGCCCGCACAAATATCTGCCGTTTTCTTTGTAAATACATATTTTTTATGTATCTATAATTAATTGTATTATCATGTACAATTAATTGTATTTTTTACAATTAATTTAAGACTTTCAGGAGAAAGTAGAAGACCCAGAAAAAATTGGAGGGCGTAGAGATTGGACAGTGAGGGTATAGGTAGATTTAAAAAAATTATCTAAAAAAGACAAAAAAACACGCCTATCACGTACTAATAAAGCAAAATAAACTTTAAAATTGGTTCATTTTTGTTATTGTATGTATTGTAATCATTTTTATCACGTGTGCGAAAATTCACACATTTCGATAGTTCGGGAAGTGGATGAAAATTGAACTGAAAGATTCCATTACAGATACACACACAATATATTTTTTAAATGTAATATTATGATTTTACGTGTATTATTATTATTAAGAATTGACACTATACCGTGAACACAAGAAGAAAGAAAGTAGCAACCCGGTACTTAAATACGAAATATTTGCTTTTTTAACTTGCTAAACAAAAAAGAACAACACCCCCCCCCCCCCCCCCCCCCGAATTACATAAATGTGCGGCCCGCGGTGATACCTCACCCTGTCCTATGTGGGACCAGAAAAGTGTGACGACCGCTGGTCTAAAATGACGGACTAGAAATCTAATTTACTTATTTATTGTTATCAAGTTTAATTAATTTGTAGAACTCCATTTTAATTTTAATTTTTTTATTATATTTTTTTTTACGCACCAGATTTAAATGTCCGGGTTAAATTTTTCCCCCAAAAAAAAAAAAAAAAAGAAGGAAAAACTAAACCCTTTCATACACTTCCCCAAATGATCATCTAGTGAATCCACGTTATGCAATTGCACTATATAAGTATTATAAATACAAAACAATACAAGAACAACATGTCAACCTACTAGAGACCAAATGGGAATATAATTCACCGACTCCAGATATTTTCATATCAGAGGGTTCGGCTCTGTGGCATTTCTAATTGAACCTATAAATCCTACTGATCCCTCAATATAAATATTTAAAAAATCTTTTGTAATCCTATATGTATTTAAAATTACTGCTTTTTGCATTTTTATATACAAATTCTTTGACAAATCTAATATGCTTAAATTTTGAATCAGATTCCTAGGTATTATGCCAGTGGCCGAAATAACAAATGGTAATATTTTTATAGTCCGAGAATGCCAAATTCTTTTAATCTCATTTCCTAAATCTGTGTATTTTCTAATTTTTTCAGAAACAGTTTTTTGAATATAATAATTATAATAATAATAATCAATAATATTATTATTAAATTAATAAAAAACAGTTTATTTTTAAACAAGTTCTGGTGTGTAATTATTATTACACGTGACAGCTGTTTCGCCTTCTGAAGGAAATATCAAACTGTGGTCATAGCAGAACTTGTTTAAAAATAAATAAAAAATTATTAATTTAATAATAATGTTATGAAAAATGCAAAAATCAGTCATTTTAAATACATGTAAGATTACAAAAGATTTTTTAAATATTTATATTGAGGGATTAGTAGGATTTATAGGAAAATATCTGGAGTCAAAAGTGCTCAAAATGCCCCGTGTGTGTAATGACTAATGTGTGTATAAGTTATTTATCAGGGATCACCCTCTATTTCAGAATGTACGAGCTGATGCAGAACCAGCACGGGGCGAAGAGTTGACAGTAAACCCACACTGATGAACGTACTCATCCGTCCACCAAGGGCGTACGAAGACCTTCACTGGAGGCAGCGCTACATTGATACTCAAGATACAACCTAATTTTTCTGACCTGCCTGAAGATTTTACTGCTTTAAGATATTTTTAATTATTTTTTATGACAATGATTATAATTTAAAATGTGGTAGAGCAGTATGCACTCAGTTGAAGAAATATAGATTTTTTGTCTTCGTATCATGAGGGTATTAGCAAACTAGCACAGGTGCATCTCAATTGGCAGGATACTTGAAGATTCTTTACTTTATGTAAGGAATGTTATAAGTATCAAGAAGCAGGTTCCTCCAACCTGCATTTAAATAATAATGCAAATGTTATACCCGGTGGTGGATCTGGCCATGATAAACTTTTCAAAGTGAGTCCACTGGTAGATGCCTTCCACCGCAATTTTGCTAAAGAAAAGAATTGAAACTCGAAGAATTCGATAATATGGATGAATTCATGATCCATTGCAAAGGGAAAATTAAACTTTAAAAAATCCAAAATCTTCTCTTTCACAAGAGATGGTTTCATTATTTTTAGGAAAAACACTTTTGGTTACAAACAAGTTATGCTTTAAAATATTAAGTAAATTTTTTACATAATATGCTATATGAATATAAATAAATAGTTTTGTCCATAAACGAACTCAATTCTTTCAAGAAAGGCATAAATACTTATTATATACAGTAATGTATCGGCGATTCAAACCGATATTGTATTTGTATGCCTTTCTTGAAAGACTTGATTTTGCTTTAGGCTATTTTCGCGTACAAAATTCTCCCGTTTCAGGGCACTCCACGTGGAGCTACGAAAATATAAATAACAGACCGTGTTCAATATTTTTGTAACAATATCATTCGTAATTTTTTTCCACGGTCGACTGCCCCTCCCGCCCTCCCCTAGCTACGCCACTGTATGCAGGTGCAAACAATTAATTTATCTTAAGACGACAATATACCCTAAAATATATTCAGAATCTTAACGACGTAAGTAAAGAAACCGTGTATACAAATTGCGACTTGCGACCCGTGCACTGGACGGACCTGCTGTCGAATTTGCCGTATCAAAGAAAAGAAGAAGATGAATAATGTGGGAATCTTAATGACTTAAGTGAAGAAAGCGTGTAAACACATATATATACTCCGCGCCACGGCTTATTGTACGAACGTACGGTCGAATTCACCCTAGCAGGCCTGGAGATTCGACCTTTCTGCCGCGTTCATTTTAATTAATTCTGAAGAGTGTGCTACAAATATTTAAAATGTGTCTCCATGTTGTCCTTCCGAAATTATTGATTCATCGTCTAGAAAAATAAAATCTGGTGCTTACCGCTAACTTTATAGTTGAAAAACGGGTTATATAGTTTTGAAATCGTTGTACATAAAATATATTAATGGAAAGGTACTGTTTTTATTAATCTTATATGTAAATAACTCGCATTTCTTGTGCGGCATGGAAATAAAAAAAGTTATTATAGTTAAGGATTCGCCGGAAATGATTAAAATGTGAGTTTTGAGCGTACAAAAATTATTAGGATTGTGTACCGCCTTAATATTATAAAGCATAAGTTCCAAAAAGTGTTTTTTCCTAAAATAATTAAACCAGCACCATCATCCAAATCTTATCACTTTAAAGCATGGGTCGGCAACCTGCGGCCCGCGAGGCGTCTTGGCGCGGCCCGCGAGATTCTCGCCGCAATGCACATAACTGACGATATCGTACACGATGGAATGAAAGGGAGCGAGAAAGGGAGTGAACTGATAGCGAAGGGGGAGCGATTTGCAAATCAACGTGATAGGTTTGCAAAGTGATACCACACTTAAAATGGCTTAAATGGATAACTTGGTGGATACTATGGGGGTTTGTTTTCTGAAAACTACAAGGAGTTAAAATGGTTCGCTGAGCAAATAATAACTGTGTTTGGTAGTACATAAATTTTGTGCGATAATTCAGAATTGAAACCTTTTCAATTCTGAATTATCGAGAACACAAACACTGTTCTCGGTTATCGGAATCACATTTAGATGCAATGCTACGCCACTCAACTTCAAAAATGCAAGCTAAGATTATCCACTAATATGGCAATATAGGTAATAGAATTTTACAAAATACGAAAAACTACTGTATACGAATGCTTCTTAGATCTAAGCAAAGCGTTCGACAGGGTCTGTCATAAAACCCTGTGGGAGAAATTGAAAGCTAGAAACAAACCTACCATGTATATCAACACACTATCCCGATGGCACTACCAGCAGGAAAACGTTGTACGGTGGGCAAGTAGGTACGTACTCCCAATCGATATACTTGCGATTAGGAGTAAGGCATGGAGGATATAATATAGGTCTAAGTTATGACCGATCACAAGTGTTGTCACATGCGCCCGTAAAACGATGATTTTGTTTTTAAAATTTTTAGCAGGTATTTTTGTTGATTCGTGTACAGGCCATAATTCTTGGAAAGAATCCAAAATTTCAGTCGGTTCGGTGCTATAGAGCCAAAGTAATGACCGACGTCAAGTGTTGTAACGAACGAACCCAAGTGCTAAAACGACCGGCACCAAGTTTTAAAACGATGTTTTTTTTTTTTTAATTCTTCTTTTGGTAGATTTTTTGATTGATTCGTTTACAGACCACGGTTCATAGTAAGAATCCAAAATTTCGATCGGCACAGTGCCAAAGGGCCGAAGGTATGACCGACAACAAGTGTTGTTACAAAGCGCCAGTAAAACGATGAATTTAAAATGACGATTTTATTTAATCTTCTTTTGGCAGATTTTTTGATTAATTCGTGTACAAACCACGATTCTTAGTAAGATTCCAAAATTTCAATCGGCTCAGTGCCGCAGGGCCGAAGTTTTGACAGATCCCAAATGTTTGAACGACCGACCCCAAGTGTTAAAACGATGACTTGTTTTTAAATTCTTCTTTGGCAGATTTTTTGATTGAATCGTGTTCAGACCAAGATTCTTAGTAAGTATCAAAAATTTCAGTCGGCCCGGTGCCATATGGTCTAAGTCCTAAGTTATGACCGACAACAAGTGTTGTTACAAAGCGCCAGTAAAACAATGATTTTTTTTAAATTTCTTTTGGCAGATGTTTTTATTGTTCGTGTACAGGCCATAATTCTTGGTAAGAATCCAAAATTTCAGTCGGTTCGGAGCTATAGAGAGGAAGTTGTGACCGACCCTATGTGTTGAAACGACCAAACCCAAGTGCTAAAACGATCGGCCCCAAGTTTTAAAATGATGATTTTTTTTTAATTCTTCTTTTGGTAGTTTTTTTTATTGATTCGTTTACAGACCACGGTTCATAGTAAGAATCCAAAATTTCGATCGGCACAGTGCCAAAGGGCCGAAGGTATGACCGACAACAAGTGTTGTTACAAAGCGCCAGTAAAACGATGAATTTAAAATGACGATTTTATTTAATCTTCTATTGGCAGATTTTTTGATTAATTCGTGTACAAACCACGATTCTTTGTAAGATTCCAAAATTTCAATCGGCTCAGTGCCGCAGGGCCGAAGTTTTGACAGATCCCAAATGTTTGAACGACCGACCCCAAGTGTTAAAACGATGACTTGTTTTTAAATTCTTCTTTGGCAGATTTTTTGATTGAATCGTGTTCAGACCAAGATTCTTAGTAAGTATCAAAAATTTCAGTCGGCCCGGTGCCATATGGTCTAAGTTATGACCGACAACAAGTGTTGTTACAAAGCGCCAGTAAAACGATGATTTTTTTAAAACTTCTTTTGGCAGATGTTTTTATTGTTCGTGTACAGGCCATAATTCTTGGTAAGAATCCAAAATTTCAGTCGGTTCGGAGCTATAGAGAGAAAGTTGTGACCGACCCTATGTGTTGAAACGACCAAACCCAAGTGCTAAAACGATCGGCCCCAAGTTTTAAAATGATGATTTTTTTTTAATTCTTCTTTTGGTAGTTTTTTTGATTGATTCGTTTACAGACCACGGTTCATAGTAAGAATCCAAAATTTCGATCGGCACAGTGCCAAAGGGCCGAAGGTATGACCGACAACAAGTGTTGTTACAAAGCGCCAGTAAAACGATGAATTTAAAGTGACGATTTTATTTAATCTTCTTTTGACAGATTTTTTGATTAATTCGTGTGCAAACCACGATTCTTAGTAAGATTCCAAAATTTCAATCGGCTCAGTGCCGTAGGGCCGAAGTTTTGACAGATCCCAAATGTTTGAACGACCGACCCCAAGTGTTAAAACGATGACTTGTTTTTAAATTCTTCTTTGGCAGATTTTTTGATTGAATCGTGTTTAGACCAAGATTCTTAGTAAGTATCAAAAATTTCAGTCGGCCCGGTGCCATATGGTCTAAGTTATGACCGACAACAAGTGTTGTTACAAAGCGCCAGTAAAACGATGATTTTTTTTAAATTTCTTTTGGCAGATGTTTTTATTGTTCGTGTACAGGCCATAATTCTTGGTAAGAATCCAAAATTTCAGTCGGTTCGGAGCTATAGAGAGGAAGTTGTGACCGACCCTATGTGTTGAAACGACCGAACCCAAGTGCTAAAACGACCGGCCCCAAGTTTTAAAATAATGATTTTTTTTTTCAATTCTTCTTTTGGTAGATTTTTTGATTGATTCGTTTACAGACCACGGTTCATAGTAAGAATCCAAAATTTCGATCGGCACAGTGCCAAAGGGCCGAAGGTATGACCGACAACAAGTGTTGTTACAAAGCGCCAGTAAAACGATGAATTTAAAATGACGATTTTATTTAATCTTCTATTGGCAGATTTTTTGATTAATTCGTGTACAAACCACGATTCTTGGTAAGATTCCAAAATTTCAATCGGCTCAGTGCCCCGTAGGGCCGAAGTTTTGACAGATCCCAAATGTTTGAACGACCGACCCCAAGTGTTAAAACGATGACTTGTTTTTAAATTCTTCTTTTGGCAGATTTTTTGATTGAATCGTGTTCAGACCAAGATTCTTAGTAAGTATCAAAAATTTCAGTCGGCCCGGTGCCATAGGGTCTAAGTTATGACCGACAACAAGTGTTGTTACAAAGCGCCAGTAAAACGATGATTTTTTTTAAAATTTCTTTTGGCAGATGTTTTTATTGTTCGTGTACAGGCCATAATTCTTGGTAAGAATCCCAAATTTCAGTCGATTCGGAGCTATAGAGAGGAAGTTATGACCGACCCTATGTGTTGAAACGACCGAACCCAAGTGCTAAAACGACCGGCCCCAAGTTTCAAAATGATGATTTTTTTTGGATTCTTCTTTTGATAGATTTTTTGATTGATTCGTTTACAGACCACAGTAAGAATCCAAAATTTCGATCGGCATGGTGCCAAAGGGCAGAAGTTATGACCGACCCAAGTGTTTAAACGACCGAACCCAAGTGTTAAAACAATGATTTTTTTTTTAATTCTTCTTTTGGCAGATTTTTTTATTGATTCGCGTACAGACCATGATTTTTAGTATGAATCCAACATTTCAGTCAATTTGGTGCGTAGGGCCGAAGTTTTGACCGACCCCAAGTGATTAAAGGACCGACTAAGTGATAAAACGATGTTTTTTTTAATTCTTCTTTTGGCAGATTTTTTGATTGATTCGTGTTCAGACCAAGATTCTTAGTAAGTGCCAAAAATTTCCGTCGGCTCGTTGCAATAGGGTCTAAGTGATAACCGACCACAAGTGTTGTTACGAAGCGCCCGTAAAACGATGAATTTAAAAAAAAATCTATTGAAAAATTTTTCGATTGGTTCGTGTACAAACCATGATTCTTAGTAAGTATCAAAAATTTCAGTCGGCGCGGTGCCAAAGGGTCTAAGTTATGACCGACCACGTGTGTTGTTACAAAGCACCCGTAAAACGATGATTTTTGTTAAATTTTCTTTTGGCAGATATTTTTATTGATTTGTGTACTGGCACTACAGGCCATAATTCTTGGTAAAAATTTCAGTCGGTTCGGTGCCATAGAGCCGAAGTTATGGCCGACCCCAAGTGTTGAAACGACCGAACCCAAGTGCTAAAACGACCGGCCACAAGTTTAAAAATGACGATTTTTTTTAAACTAGCTGACCCGGCGAACTTCGTACCGCCATATTTTTTGTGTATATTTTTGAAATTCCTGACAGACTTAATTTACTATTTAGCCCGCCTCGGCTTCACACCGGTGCGGTGGTGTACTGTCGCAGACTAAGGAAATGTAACACTTCCGGTAAATTCAAATCAGTTGGATTATCAATAATTCCATATATTGAATGTTACACGTTACGTACTCCATGACAAAAAATGAGACAAAATCTTTCATATAATGAAATAAAATATAATGAATGACCATATAATGAAATAAAATTACAATTTAATAATTCGACCATAACTGTTGAACCTAATGCCTTGTAATGTACAATATTTTTTCGTTTTTCCTTCTGGAGAGAAAACAAATAGCGCCGATGGTTTGCCGACTCTCGAGTATGCAACGTATAACTAACTGCCCATGCGAAAAACACGGCAATTTAAGGATTATTCCACACACTTCTAACGATTGGCCTTGAGATTTATTAATTGTCAAGGCGCACTGGAAACTGGACACGTTTAAATTCAGAGGGAAAGTCAGTAGGCATTAGGGATATTCTTGGAATAAGCACATTTTCGCCTTCGAATTCTCCTATGATTATAGTAACTTCAATCAAATTTTTCATAATTTTTTAACAGCGAGTCTTGTTCCATTGCACAATTTTGGCTGATTCCATTTTGCATAACCTAATTATCACAGAGCCAACCTTGAGTTGTAAATTGTAATCGGTAATCCTGGCAAATCCAATGACTTTAGGAATTTAGTTGGATAATTGACTACTTCATTTAATTTGATAATGGAATTGATCGACTTAAATGAATGCAATTGTCTTGACTCTGAATTTTTTACATTTAAATCTTCTACATCCTTATTTTTCACGGCTAAAATGGTTCGTTCGCTCAACCAAGTAAGGTTTTTATAATTCGCACCAATATTTGGGAATACTTTCGATATTAATTCTTCCTTTGACGTTGTGAATTGACAAAAAATCGGTGGAAACGAAATGAGGCCAGTAGAAGTGTTAACAGGAATTTTCCCATATTCTACTAATGCATTTGAAAACGCTTCCGCCGATATGTCATTTTGTAACGCCACTCGCATGTTCATTGTTAACTTGAGATTTTTCACGTATCTCCATAAATTTGATGCCTTTAACCTTTTAAATGCCAGTATGTAGGAGAGTAACAGCAGGCCATGAATTTTTAATCAAAATAGATCATTATTATATCTCATTTTTATAAATTAAAAACATTACACCTTGAAAGGACATTTAAATAACTTAGCGAAAATCTTGAAAAAAAAAAAAATAAATAAAAATAAAAAATCTTGCTCAAAGAATAGCGAGATAACTCGCTATTTTTCTATGGCCGGCCTGCTGGGCACGGCCAAGAATGCGAGAAATCTCGCTCTTGGCACAGAAGCGGTTAAGCAAGCATTTATTTCATCAGCAGCTGTTGATCTAGGAATAACTGGCAGCGTTTGGCGAAAATCTCCAGCCAGTAAGAATCATCGCGCCTCCTAAGAGGTTCTGATTGCAACGCAAATCTCTTAATGTTCGATCGAGTGCCTCTTTCTAGTTTGTGCGCCATCGTACACTCATCCCAAATTATTAATTTACAAGCACAAATTATTATTTTGTAGCACTTTTTGTAGCACACAGGCTTCTCGATATGTTGCGCACAATTCCCCATTGATCATTCGTAGAAACTCAAATGAAGTTGATCCACGATAATCCATTAATAAAAAACGCAAGTAAAAACATTCGTAATATTTTAAAATTAAATGAAGACAGTATTAGCAAACGCAATCGAAATCAATCTGAAGATAGAAAAATCAGAAAAAGATATTGACACCTCTAAGACTGGAACCTAGTACCTTCTGCTTTAATGACAACAACTCTACCAACCGAGCTAAGGTGCATCTATCAAATTCCGTCACATTTAACTGTACTACTTCGACTAAGAACTACCAACATTATTTTCATTTTCTTAACGCACATATTATCAACCGAATTGGATATAAACACTGATAACACTCGTGCTGTCTGTAATTCCATAAACAGCTGTGGCCACAACCTAAACATCTTTTTAAATTTTTGCATTGATACATACCAAGGACTCACAATTTGGGAGGCGGGTACGGGTACCGCCGCCTCGGGAACCATTTATTGGATAACCAACACCTCTGCCATAGGTCACCCCACGTGGTTCGCTACGTTTAGTGACTTAGTAGGGGTGCCCGGGTTCGTGGGGACAGGTTTATCTAGGTCTTGGCGGCGGATATGTCTGCCCACCTGCTGCGTGGTGAGCCGGGAGAGAGGCCGTGGTAGAGAGAGACTGGTTGAGGGAGGCCTTTACACCTTTCCAGCCGGACTCTCTCAACCCATCGCCTTGCACTGCAGTTAGAGGCTTGGATTCATACGTCGGTTACTCCTGGGCACACTGACCCCCAGATTCCTACCCACCCCTCCTACCTTTTTCCTTCCCACGACTTTCTCTCCTTTCTTTCCATTAAAAGACCCTCCACACAGCATCCCAAAAGATGACATAGGCCCTGAGGGCAATTATTTTCCTGGGGTCTCCTGTGTGGAGCTAATGCAAAAAAAAATTTAAAAAATACCAATCAGTGGATTAATCATCTTGATCATTTTCTTTATTATTATTTATTAGAGATAATATATTACAAAATTATTACATAAAATTTATAATACATTACTCCCAATGAGTTTAATAAAACTCATTTCGGGAAGGACAACATTATACATCTATAGGAAAATTATTTTTACATAAGAACATGGAAATCAATGAACAATACATAGATTTTTAAATGGACTAGACACTTTATTAAGTTGCTGAGAAAATATCCTTTTAGAGCCTTTGCCAATATTTTTTTGTTTGATTCTGGTAGTTTTAGGACATTAGGTAATGCGTTGTATTGCGTATGTGCGATGTATTGTAAGGAGTTAATTCCAAATTTAGTTGTGTGTGTAGATGACGATAGGTGTATTTGATTTTGTGATCGTGTTTTGTGCTGGTGTATATCGGAATTAAAGGCTGGTTTAGTGTTGGTGTGTGACGAGTGTTGAATTATTTGTAAGATGGCAGTGGTGATGCTATATTTTGGCAGAATGGTAAAGGGAAGAAATTGTGTCAGTGAGTCTTTGTCTTTGACATGCGTATCCCATGGTAGATGGTATATATTTCTTATGGCTCTATTTTGGATTACTTGTATTTCAGATATTTGTTTCTTAGTAATGGTGCCCCAGATACTAACCAGATAACTTAGGTGAGAGTGGATCAGAGCATAATATGTGGCACGCAGTAAAGCTGTGGGGAGCACATCTTGAAATCGATAGAGTACACCAGTTATCGGGGAAATTTTGGATTTAACATATTCAACATGGGAGTTCCACGATAGGTTAGAATCTATGAATAACCCTAAATATTTCGTTACTTGTACATTTTGGAGCTTTTCATTTCCAAGAATAATATTCATTGTCATGTAATCTTTTTTCCCGAAAGTGAGGTAGTGAGTTTTTTTGACATTGAGACTTAATTTATTTATCCTCAACCATTTAGCTAGCTTTGCGAGATCTTTATTCATTAGGGATTCAAGTTCCCTCAGATTTTTACAACGATAATAAATCACAGTATCATCAGCGTAAAGTTGAAGTTTTCCCAAGATGCCGCATTTAGTTATATCATTGATGTATAGTAAGAAAAGTAGGGGTCCTAGAATTGAGCCCTGTGGCACTCCACATGTGATTTTTCCAAAGCCGCTTAGGTTCCCTTCGATGTCGACAAGGCAATATCTATCAGATAGGTAACTTCGGAGGAGCTTTAAAGATTTTCCGACTATACCCAAATGTTCCATTTTTTGTAGGAGTATTTCATGATCTACTGTATCAAAGGCTTTTTTTAGATCTATAAAAATAGCTGCTACATATTCGCCCTGGTCTATGTACTGCTGAATGTTCGAGATGAAATCGAAGGTGGCACATTGGGTACTGGAGTTTTTTCGAAAGCCATATTGCTGTGGTGTTAGGATATTGTTGTTAGAGATGTATTTTAGAAGTCTATCCTTGATAATTTTCTCGAACACCTTTGAAAATACTGATAAAACCGATATTGGGCGATAGTTAGAAATACATTTTTTGCAGCCTTCTTTATAAATTGGTATAATTTTTGCTAGCTTTAATTGATTTGGGAATACTCCCGAGCCTATAGAGGAATTGATAAGTTGCGCTAGGTGCTCAGCTAGTTCTTCTTTACAGGTTTTAAGGATGTATGGGGTTACTCCATCGATACCTGCCGCTGCATTCGACCTAAGTTTCGAGATGATCTTTAATACCTCAGCCTTATTTGCCCTAGCCATATATAAGGATTGACTTGCCTTTGGTTCTACATATATAGTATTACAGTCATCCGGGAATGATGGAATGGCAGCTGCCAACTTTTCTCCAACTGATAAGAAAAATTCATTAAATGCTGAAGCTATTTCACTGGGTCCCCTAAGCTCACAATTATTTACGATGAGAGATTCGATGGTGTTGGAGGGTTTATGTGCAGGGTTAGATAAAATTGAATTAATGGTTTTCCAAGTTTTTCTAGGGTTATTCAGGTTTTGTTGAAGGCTATTGGCATAATATTTGTTTTTCAAACTTCTCCTATAATTAGTTATTAAGTTTCTCAGTTTATTTTTATGGACTACAAGAGACATATTTCCTGGGTCTTGTTTCCACTGCTTGTGAAGCTGGTTTCTTTCTTTGATCAGCGAATTCAGTTTAGAATCGAACCACGGTGTATTTAAATGTTGTCGATTAGCTATTTTCACTTTAGGTGTTGTTTTACCTGCTTCTATTGCATTTTTGACATAATCGTTAAAATCTTTATAACTGTCTTCTTTTTGGTTGAGTTGATGGTAAATTTGTTAGCTGCAAGATAAGATTTTACTGCCATATTGTTGATGATAGGTTTTGTAAGGCGTGGCTTGTTCCTATTATTAGACCATTTTTTAGGTTATTCTTGAAATCAATAATAAGAATGTTATGGTCACTAAGTGAGTCATCTATGTTCGATATGGTAATTGGAATGTTTAGTCTATTTGATATGATGTTATCTATGAGGGTGCTGCTTGTGTTAGTGACTCTAGTGGGAAATGATTTGTTTTGTATTGAGAATTTGTATGTTTCTAAGGTGTTGAGGCAATTTAAAGAAGAGGATGTGTTTATGGTCGTATCAATATTAAAGTCTCCGAGTATTAATGTATCTTGTCTGCTTTTGTCTAGTATTTTTTCCAAATGTGTCAGGAAATCGTGTATATTAGGGTTGGGTTTCCGATAGATGGCATAAATGTTAACCGGTTTCCTATCCTTGCTACATACACTTATATCTAAAAATGAATTTTCGTTGGAAAATTTATCAATGATGGAGAACTTCATAGAATCCAGTACATATATGGCTACACCACCGCCTGCCTCCTTGGGGCGAGAGGCAAACGCACAATTGTAGCCTTTTAATCCAAAAAACTTTTCTTCTCCAACATCAAGCCATTTTTCAGTGATGACAAGGACATGAACAATATCGCGTAATCCTCTGAGTTTTTCTTCAATTTCATCAAGTTTGTTCCGGATGCTTCTCGCGTTCATGTACATTATTCGAAGACAGCTATTCACAGGAATATACTCATCGATAGTTAAGCACTTGCGTTCGTGTCTTTTACACTCCATAGTCTATTGTAGCAAGGTCCTTTTTTAGTGCAGCTTTGTAGGCAGGGCAGTTGTTCCTGTCTCCAGTCGAATGCGCAGCGGGCTTTCCAAATCTAGCGCACGTAGCGCAGACTGGTTTGGCCGCAGTGTTAGGACAGGATTCGGTAGCATGGTTCTCTTCAGCACAGTGTCCACATCTAAGAGTGTCTCTGCAGTATTTGTAAGAGTGTCCAATCATTTGGCACTTAGTACATACGGTGAGTCCAGTGAAGTCTCTGACACGGCACACGGTCCAGTTGACGAATACCTTCTCCTGTTCCACCAGCAGTTTACGTAATGTAGCGGGCATCTCATATACGCGATGACAGGTGGTTCCGTTTCGAGCGCCGGCCAGGTGACTCAGCTTACAGGTTGTTATTGCTCCCTCGATGTCCTGTATATTGGGAACGCTCGTGAGGGCGATCCTCAAGAATTCAGCGTCGTTAAGGTCCCGCGGTACGTTAAAAAATATTAACCTTGGGAGTCTCTTTGTAGGAAGTCGAGCCTTAAGTGTACTTGAGTTGAGTGCAAAGCATGGTGCCTTTAATAACTTTTCTTGCTCACCTGTGGTTGCCGTGTTTAAGAGGACACCTTTGTTCCTAATTTTGCGAATCCCGGTTATCCGAACGCCTAGCTCGGATGGCCGAATTATATCTTGAATCATTTTGTTTTGTTCCATCGCTGTCCTTGGTGGCATCTGCATCTGTTGGGAAGATGCAGATGACTGGCCTTGGCGCTCCGACGCGATGTCCAGATTGGGTAATCGGTGGGGGTTGGTGATCGACATTTGACACATTTTGTTTTCGCACAATATCCGCAAATGACAAGCTAGCCTCCGTTGCCACGGCTACTCTTCTCATCACGGGTCCTAGGTCAGACTCTAGCTGGATGATTTTTTGCTCCAGGTGCATTTTGTCCTCTTTTTCATGGCGTATTTTGATTTCCGCCATTTTTAATTGAGCAGTTACTGACGCCAAATCAGCACGCATCGTCTCGCGCTCCAACAGCAATTGAGAAACGGCTCTGAAAACTTCAGAGACATTTCTGGATATCTTCAGTTGCTGATCCTTGGAGACCTTCGATTG
The DNA here is from genome assembly GCA_917880885.1 of Limnephilus marmoratus. Taxonomy (NCBI): domain Eukaryota; kingdom Metazoa; phylum Arthropoda; class Insecta; order Trichoptera; family Limnephilidae; genus Limnephilus; species Limnephilus marmoratus. Next base: position 22,887,643 of record OU862924.1, on the reverse strand, counting down.
TTTCTCGGCCAAGACTTCTTGAAGGGCTGTCAGATGAGCTTGCGCTTCATTAAGCACGTCAACTCCAGAAACGCTTGGAAATTTTGTTTCTTTGCTGTCCGAGCAATGAGAAGACGTATCGTGGTCAACCTCTTCTAAGTCCTCAACAAGAACGCACCTTCCTCCATCTTCCATATTAGGAGACATCGTTATGTCCAGCGGGCGTTTTTTCTGGCGATACATTACGTACGAATTTTTATTTTTATTTTTTAAAACACATACACTTTTTTCCAATTATTATTTTAAAATAGGATGATTAATTTAAATATAATTAAAAAATTACTGCGACAAAAATATCTTTTTAATTAAAAAACATTAAAAAAAAAGAAAAAAAAAAAATATATATATATAAAAAATATAATATAATATTGTTTGTCTGGGGATCGAACCGTTCACCTCAGTAAATGACTAAAACGGGCGATTGACACCACTCTACCAACTACGCCAGTTCACAGGTAGGTGCAATCGAGATTTATGACCTATATTAAGATGTCAATATCGAAAATTGTCAATGGAATGTATTTTAACTGTTTTTATTTCACAACTCAAAAACACTGATTATGTTTAATTAGCATTTAAAGTCGTTTGCAATTCACTTAATGCTAGTTGTTTCAATTGAAGTATATTTTTATTGTTATTATTCACTTGAACTGGCATCCAAAGTGAAGACATATAACTTTGAGATCACTTTTAAATCCTTTTTTAAACATTTTCCGTTTGAGTTTCGGTAAAACAGACACATAAGGATAAATCCTACACCGTGTTTTATAAATGTACACAGAAATTTCAGTTAGTTAAACACTTTTATTTTGAGTTGTCAAAACTTTACTAGGGAAAAAATATCCTAGCTTCACTAAGTGTCAATTTTTTTAGTAAATTCACTATTTGAGCATTTCCCGGTAGAATACCGGGAAGACAGACACACCGGGCGATAGTCCGAGAAAAATACTGCACCTCAGCAACGAATTCGTTTTAATTTGCACACTTTTTCAATGTTTTTATTTTTATGAATAGGGTGCTAAGAAATAAGCGACAATTCTTGGAACTCAACTCAAAATGATATTCATCCTCTCCTCGTCAAAATATTAAGGGGTTTTGTAATGCCTAACTTTTGTCAATATATTGAAGATCTCTCACACTCTTCTGTCTCATTCACTCACTCACTTTTCATATTTTATGAGATTAAAAAAATTAACTTATGAGATAAAAAAAAAATTCGGTTTGATTTTTTTTTTAATTTTCTTTAATACAAACCTTTCGTCAATATACTGAAGATCTCTCACATTGGAGGACCCACCACTTATCCTCCCTGGTATAGGTAACAGATGGTTTCAAGGCTCAAGGCAAGGAGTCTAATTTTTTTGGTAAAAACGACTCTACATTTGATAACGAAACTAGACCTCCAATATCCCTGCATACGTTGTTAGTAAGCAGTATGCAAGTGCTTAGCGGGAAATACAGATACAATATGTGTTAGTGTGACAAAATATAGACAAGTTAGATGAAAGTCCACGAAGTGGTATGCGCTGGGTGATTGTATCCAGCGTATCCTACAAGCACCTGTTTGGGAGGAAGACACAGTAGATAAGTAATAAGGGCATGGCAAACGGTTAGGAGTCCTCTCCAATCGATTCCCCCAGCAAGAATTCGCATGACGTTCGGTCTAGTCGTGAACCACACTCAGCTTCCGCGCCCCTTTAGCCGGTTCCTCGGTGATGCCTCAAAGAAAAGTAAATGGGAGATTGGGAGGAAATACCCGACGACCCTAAGGAATTCAGCATCGAGTAGCCGGAGGCAAGGCGAAGGAGAGCCGAGGTCGCCCCCCCAATCCTAAAGCCTGCACATGTTGCTGGGGGTGGCGCAATTAATTTTAGAGGGCACCGTGCCATCGTCGACCGACTCCTGTTAATGCAAGGACGAGGTCTAGCCCACCCCCAGAAGGGGAAAAAGAAACATAACAAAATAGATAGATGCAGTTCAGTTCAGCCTTCTGAGCGAAGCAAAGTAGCATTGTGAGACTGAAAAGAAAAAGATAACAAAGAAACCAAAACAAACTAAAAAAAACAAAGTCGAGTATGTTAGTTGAATCAATAGTGTTCCTTGGAATACGAAGCTGGAAAAAAAAGAAAATCACACAAAAATTATGAAAAATAATGAAAATAATAAACAGGTATCTCGATAAAATATCGTCTAGCATAGCTTAGTGAAATCTAAAATAAACCATGTGAAAAGAAATAAAATAAGCAAAAAAAAGGTAAGTCACACAAAAATAAAATAAATAGGAACAAAATGTATACAGTAGAATAAGATGAAGGTACCTAAGATAGAGATGATAAAACAAAAAAAAATATGCAGAAATAAAGCATAAAACATAAAATTCTAGCAGTAGATGTAATAAAGTAAAGAGAATGTCCGTGGATTCAAGAGCAGATACACCTGGCACCTAAATGATTTTACAGCTAGTCAGCGACTCTAAGATCAGGCCATCTATCAACCCAGACTTTCGTAAATTTCCTCAAATATTCAAAGTATACCTTATTCGAAACGAGATCCGCATTCCAAGCTGGTCTCGTAGTAACTTGCAAGCCATCGAGCATTTCCTCTCGGGCATCCGTCAAAATCTCGCAGTGCCACAGAATGTGCTCGGCTGTTTGGTCAGTATTACCGCAAGCGCAGTTAGAATGGGGTGATAGAGAGAGACTATGAAGTCTCCCTCTGAACTCCCCAGAACAGAAGTTGGGTCACATGATGATCCCTAGTGATGTACGCCCCTTCCATTCTGAGTTTAACTGACGGGAAGAAGGAGAAAGTCCACCTTCTCGTATTTATATTTCTCACATTTTTTTTGATTTTTTTGGAAAAAAAAATGTATTTGATTTTTTTTTTAATTTCTTTCATGCCAACCGTGTCCTGACAATAACGAACAAGACAAAAAAAGAATTTTCCAATTTGGTGCGGCCGTTCGGAAGTTATGCGCGTATATACATTTTAGCGAATCATTTATATTTATATAGATGAAGATGGATAGATTCTTTTTTTGGCAGATTAGTTGAACGATTCTTTTACAGACCACGTTTCTTCGTAAGAATCCAAAAGCTCGGTCGGCTCGGTGCCAAAGCGCCGAAGTTAAGACTGACCCCAAGTGTTAAAACGACCGAACCCATGTGCTATAAGCGACCGACACCTAGTTTTAAAATAAAGATTTTTTTTATTCTTCTTTTGAAAGATTATTTGATTCGTGTACAGACAATGATTTTTAAGTAAGAATCCAACATTTCAGTCAATTCGGTGCCATAGGCTCGAAGTTTTGACCGACCCCAAGTATTTAAAAGACCGAACTCAAGTCATAAAACGATGATTTTTTAAAATTTCTTTTGGCTGAAATTTTTGTTGATTCATGTACAGGCCATAATTCTTGGAAAGAATTCAAAATTTCAGTTAGTTCGGTACCATTAGGCCGCAGTTATGACCGACTCCAAGTGTTTAAACGACCGAACCTAAGTGTTAAAACAACGATTTTTTTGTTAAATTCGATTTTTGGAAGATTTTTTGATTGATTTGTGTACAGGCCATAATTCTTGGGAAGAATTCAAAATTTCGATCGGCTCGGTGTAAAAGGGCCGAAGTTATGACCGACCCAAGTGTTTAAACGACCGAACCCATGTGTTAAAACGATGAATTCTTTCAAAATTCTTCTTTTTGCAGTAATTGATTCGCGTACAGATTATGACTGACCCCAAGTGTTTAAACGACCGAACCTAAGTGTTAAAACAAAGATTTTTTTAAATTCGATTTTTGGCAGATTTTTTGATTGATTCGTGTACAGGCCAAAATTCTTAGGAAGAATCCAAAATTTCGGCCGGCTCGGTGCCAAAGGGCCGAAGTTTTGACCGACCCAAGTGTTTAAACGCAGACCCGAAGTTGTAAAATGATGATTTTTTTTTAATCTTCTTTTGGCAGATTTTTTGATTGATTCGTAGACAGACCATGATTCTTAGTAAGAATCCAAAATTTCTGTCAATTCGGTGCCGTAAGGCCGAATTTACGACCGACCCCAAGTTTAAAAGTTAACGACCGGCCCCAAGTTTTAAAATGATGATTTTTTTTTTAATTCTTTTTCTGGAAGATTTTTTTAATGATTCGTTTACTAAGGTAAGAATCCAAATTATGGAAACTTTTAAAGTTCGGACGGTTCGGTGCCAAAAAACGGTAATTTAAAAAAAATATATTTTGAAGTTTTTTTGATTGATTCTTCTACAGACTATGATTCTTATTAAGGATCCAAAATTTCAAAGGGCCGAAGTTATGACTGACCTCAAGTTTTAAATTTTTATTTTTAATTCTTCGTTTTGGCAGATTTTTTGATTGATTCGTGTGCAGACCATGATATTTAGTCAGAATCCAACATTTCAGTCAAATTGGGACCGTAGGCCCGAAGTTTTGACCAACCCAAGTATTTAAACGACCGAACCCAAGTCTTAAAACGATGATTTTTTAAAAATTTCTTTTGGCTTATATTATTATTGATTCTTGTACAGGCCATAATTCATGGGAAGAATTCAAAATGTCAGTTAGTTCGGTGCCATAGGACCGAAGTTATGACCGACCCCAAGTGTTTAAACGACCAAACCTAAGTGTTAAAACCTCGATATTTTTAAAAAAATTCTTCCTTTGGCAAATCTTTTGATTGATTCGTGTACAGACCATGTGATTCTTAGTAAGAATCCAAAATTTCAGTCGTCTCCGTGCATAGGATCTAAGTTAGGACCGACCACAAGTTTTGTCACAAAGCGCCCGTAAAACGATGAATTTTGTTTAAATTTCTTTTGGCTGATATTTTTATTGATTCGTGTACAGACCGTAATACTTGGGAAGAATTCAAAATTTCAGTTAGTTCGGTGCCATACGGCCGATGTTATGACCGACCCCAAGTGTTTAAACGACCGAACCTAAGTGTTAAAACGATGAATTCTTTCAAAATTCTTCTTTTTGCAGATTTTTTATTGATTCGCGTACAGACCATGATTTTTAGGATGAATCCAACATTTCAGTCAATTCGGTGCGTAGGGCCGAAGTTTTGACCGACCCCAAGTATTTAAACGACCGAACCCAAGTGTTAAAACGACGATTTTTAGTAATTCTTCTTTTGGCTAATTTTGTTGGCTAATTTGTTGTTTAATTGTCACAAAGCGCCCGTAAAACGATGATTTTTTTTAATCTTCTTTTGGCAGTTTTTTGATTGATTTGTGGACAGACCAACCTAAGTGTTAAAACAACGATTTTTTTTTTTTAAATTCTTCTTTGGCAGATTTTTTGATTGATTCGTGTACAGACTATGATTCTTAGTAAGAATCCAAAATTTCAGTCGGCCCCGTGTATAGGATCTAAGTTAGGACCGACCACAAGTGTTGTTATAAAGCGCCCGTAAACGACGAATAAAAAAATATTTATTGGAAGATTTCTCGATTGATTCGTATACAGACCATAGTAAGAATCCAAAATTTCAGTCGGGTCGGTGCCTTAGGGTCTTAGTTTCTACCGACCAGAAGTGTTGTTACAAAGCGCCAGTAAAACGATGATTAAAAAAATATCCTTTGGAAGATTTTTTGATTGATTTGTGTACAGATCACTATTCTTAGTAACAATCTCAAATTTCAGTCATCTCGGTGCCATAGGGCCAAAGTTATGACCGACCCCAAGTGTTAAAACGACGGTAACCAAATGCTAAAACGATCGACTCCAAGTTTTAAAATGATGGTTTTTTATTCTTCTTTTGGCAGCTTTTTTATTGATTCGTGTACAGATCATGATTCTTAGTAACAAATCAAAATTTAAGTCAGCTCGGTGCCATAGGGCCGAAGTTATGACAGACCCCAAGTGTTAAGACGACGGTACCCAAGTGCTAAAACGACTGACTCCAAGTTTTAAATAAATTCGTTTTTTTTATTCTACTTTTTCTAGATTTTTTGATTGATTCGTGTACAAACCATGCTTCTTAGTAAATATCAAAAATTTCTTTCAGATCGGTGCCAAAGGGTCTAAGTTATGACTGACCACAAGGGTTGTCACAAAGCGCCCGTAAAACGATGATTTTTTTAAAATTTCTTTTGGCAGATTTTTTATTGATTCGTGTACAGATCATGATTCTTAGCAACAAATCAAAATTTCAGTCAGCTCGGTGCCATAGGGCCGAAGTTATGACCGACCCCAAGTGTTAAAACGACGGTACCCAAGTGCTAAAACGACTGAATCTAAGTTTTAAAATGACGGTTTTTTAATTCTACTTTTTCCAGAATTTTTGATTGATTCGTGTACAGACCATGCTTCTTAGTAAATATCAAAAATTTCATTCAGATCGGTGCCAAAGGATCTAAGTTATGACCGACCACAAGTGTTGTCACAAAGCGCCCGTAAAACGATGATTTTTTTTAAAATTTCTTTTTGGCAGATATTTTTATTGATTCGTGTACAAGCCATAATTCTTGGGAAGATTCCAAAATTTCGGTCGGCTCGGTGCCAAAGGGCCGAAGTTATGACCGACAAAAGTGTTTAAACGACCGAACCTAAATGTTAAAACAACGATTTTTTTTTAATTCTTCTATGGCAGATTTTTTGATTGGTTCGTGTACAGACTATGATTTTTAGTATGAATCCAAAATTTCAGTCGGCTCGTTGCATAGGATCTAAGTTAGGACCGACCACAAATGTTGTCACAAAGCGCCCGTAAAACGATGATTTTTTTTTAAATTTCTTTTGGCAGATTTTTTTATTGATTCGTGTACAGGCCATAATTCTTGGGAAGAATTCAAAATTACGATCGGATCGGTGTAAAAGGGCCGAAGTTATGACCGACCCAAGTGTTTAAATGACCGAACCCAAGTGTTAAAACGATGATTTTTTTAAAAACTCTTCTTTTTGCAGATTTTTTAATTGATTCGCGTACAGACCATGATTTTTAGTATGAATCCATCATTTCAATCAATTCGGTGCGTAGGGCCGAAGTTTTGACCGACCCCAAGTATTTAAACGACCGAACCCAAGTGTTAAAATGACGATTTTTAGTAATTCTTCTTTTGGCTAATTTGTATTTGTTGTTTTAATTGTCACAAAGCGCCCGTAAAACGATGATTTTTTTTTAATTTCTTTTGGCAGATATTTTTATTGATTCGTGTACAGGCCATAATTCTTGGCAAGAATCCAAAATTGCGGCCGGCTCGATGCCAAAGGGCCGAAGTTTTGACCGACCCAAGTGTTTAAACGACCGACCCGAAGTTTTAAAATGATGATTTTTTAAAATCTTCTTTAGGCAGATTTTTTTATTGATTCGTGGACAGACCATGATTCTAAGTAAGAATCCAAAATTTCTGTCAATTCGGTGCCGTAAGGCCGAAGTTACGACCGACCCCAAGTTTAAAAGTTAACGACCGACCCCAAGTTTTAAAATTATAATTTTTCAAATTGTTTTTTTGTCAGATTTTTTTATTGATTCGTAAACAGACCATGATATTTAGTAAGAATCAACATTTCAGTCAATTTGGTGCCGTAGGCCCGAAGTTTTGACCAACCCAAATATTTAAACGACCGAACCCAAGTGTTAAAACGATGATTTTTTTAAAAATTTCTTTTGCTGATATTTTTATTGATTCGTGTACGGACCATAATTCTTGGGAAGAATTCAAAATTTCAGTTAGTTCGGTGCCATAGGGCGGTAGTTATGACCGACCCCAAGTGTTTAAACGACCGAACCTAAGTGTTAAAACAACGATTTTTTAAAAAAACTTCTTCTGTGGCAGATTTTTTGATTGATTCGTGTACAGACTATGATTCTTAGTAAGAATCCAAAATTTCAGTGGGCTCCGTGCATAGGATCTAAGTTCGGACCGACCACAAGTGTTGTTACAAAGCGCCCGTAAACGACGAATAAAAAAATATTTATTGGAAGATTTCTCGATTGATTCGTGTACAGATCATAGTAAGAATCCATAATTTCAGTCGGGTTCGGTGCCAAAGGGCCGAAGTTATTTTTTTTATTTTTTTTTTTATTTTTTAATTTTTATTATTATTGTACAACAGAATAATTCCAATTACAGTACAATTCAGTAACCCTATCAGCATTTAGGCAAGTGACTCTTCAACAATATTTTTAAGGCATATAAAGAACAGTCACTTACATCCAAATGGTTTGCAATTTCATTTAACAGCACCACTCCCCTCGTCATGCTATGCTTTGCCAAGACGTCTGTTCTGCCGTTCGGTACTTTAAATAAGTCATGATGTCGACTTCGGCTGTAGTGGTCTGGTACATATAAATCATAGCATCCCAAGAGAAATGGGCTATCGATGAAATTGTTCCAAATTTTGAAAGACAAAATAGCAAGATTTGCTTTCCGTCTAGTTTCTAGACTCACAGAATCAGTTTCCTCAAGTAAGTCAATATGGTGCATGAACCTTGGATAGGTTCCATGCTTCCGCATATAAACATACCTGAGGAATTTCTTCTGGATTTGCTCTAACATATCAATGTACTTCTTGTGGTACGGTGCCCAAACATCGCTCGCGTACTCCAACTTGCTTCTCAGTATGCCTTTAAATAACGCTAGCATAGCTTCTTGGTTATCAAACTGCTTACAAGTCCTGATGATGAACCCAAGAAGTTTGTAGCAAGACTGAGTGAGCTGCGATATATGGCAAGAGAATGTCAGTTCGGGATCAAAGACGACACCGAGATCCTTTACGGATGTTACACGTGATAACGTTTTGCCTTTTATTTTATAATCGTAAACTATAATGTTTTTACAACGAGTGAAGGACATTGTGACACATTTCTTTGTATTAAAATCTAATTTGTTTGCCAACGACCATTCAGATAATGCATCTAGATCAGTTTGCATTTTAAAGCAATCTTGTTGGCAGCTTATTTCCATCATAATTTTAAGGTCATCAGCAAATAGTAGACATTTGCCGTTCTTAACACAGTTTTGGATGTCATCTATAAGTATTAGAAACAACATAGGTCCGAGGTTAGACCCTTGAGGAATTCCAGATTGCGCTTGGAATTTTTTTGAATTATATCCATTTATCGAAACAAATTGGCTTCTGGATTTTAAATACGATGAGAAAAAGTTCAGTGTTGGTAGATCGAAGCCTATTTTAAACATTTTCCTCAAAAGTTTATCATGGTTAACACGGTCAAATGCTTTGGCAAAGTCGGTGTAAACTACATCTGTTTGGTGCCTCGAGTCTAAACTGGTGGCTACCAACCGCGAAAAATTAAGAAGATTTGTGATTGTTGATTTCTTTGGAAGGAAACCGTGTTGATTTTCACCAATGAATGGCGCAATCTGGTGACTTAATTTATCACAAATCAATTTTTCAAAAAGTTTGGGCAGCGCTGATAATACGGCTACCGGTCTGTAGTTTTTGACGTCTGTCTTATCTCCAGCCTTGAAAATAGGACTGACTCAGGTCAGTTTCCACATTTGGGGGAACGTTGAAGTCAAAATACTAGAGTTAAATATATAACAGAGGGCTTCACTTATCACTGGTGCTATGCTAATGATAATACTGGAAGGAATTCCATCCGGTCCTATAGCCTTGTCTGTCTTCAGCTTACGAATGTAGGCTTCTATCTCTTTCAGATTAGTTAATCCAAGAGATATGTCACCTAAGTTCCACGGAATTTCTGTTTTCGTAAATTCCGTACTGAGATCCGGGGTTTTACTATCATATACAGACCGAAAGTAGTCTGCGATCATCTGACAAATAGATTCTGAATCTGTTATAAATTCGTCTCCACTCTTCAGGCCATTATGCGACCTGGAGTTTGCTTTCTGTGATTTTATGAAATCCCAGAAATATTTGACATCGCCTTTAATCCCGTCCTGAATTCTTTTTAAATATTGCTGTTTAGTTACGGCAATATCTTTTTTGAGCTCGGATCGCACCGCAGAAAACAACAAGTAATCAGATTGCTTCTTGTGCAATCTATACCTCCTGCGATGCGCTTCCTTGCTTTTTATTTTGTCAATAATTGATTTTGTGAACCATATCGGGTAGGTTACACTCACATTTATTGATTTCTTAATTGGTACACATAAATCAAAAACACTTGCCAAAACATTATAAAAATAATCTACCGCAACATCAACAGATTGTATGCTTTTAAGAAATGTCCAGTCAAAATGTGACAGAATGTTTTGACACAATTTTATATCAGCACGCTTAAAGTTATATTGTGAGTAGCAGTTGGTAGTTTGTGCAGACGATGTCGGGCGAGTGCAGGCGTGGGGATTGTTGTGACCGTTACATCGTGTACGCGTGGCTCGTGCGAGACTCGCCATGATGGCCAGTGTTGGATGATGACGATCTTCTTTGACGAACGGCTCCTCGCTTCTCGTCACTTCACATACGGAAAGGTTACTTAGGACGAGGTCCAGCATATTGTCATAACTGTTAAACACTTTACTATGCTGTGTTAATCCATTTGAGCAACAAAAATATTGGAAATCATTTAAAATATCTTCAGGTTTATTATGCAGGTTAAAATCACCCACTATAATAATATTTTTATTCAATAATAAATTCGAATTGGTATCTAAATGTTCATAGAAGTTGCGTCTATTTTCACCATCGTCTGTGCAATAAAAATAAGTTACACATATAAGTACAGTAAAGTTATTTTTAAAAATCTTTACCCATAGATGTTCTCCATTTGTTTCTAATTCCTTTAGGCGCATTGAAGCAAGCGGTTTACGAACAGCGAGAAGAACCCCTCCCCCTCGCTGCCCGTCTCGATCACGTCGATGTATTGTATACTGGTCAGTGAACAGTTCCTTATCAAAAATAGATGTTTGTAGCAGTGGCGTAGCGTGGAGGGGGCGGGGGGGGGCGGCCCGCCCCGGGCGGCACTTTTAAGGGGGGCGGCAAATTTTCATAATAAATAATAACATTATCTTGGAAAAATTTAAACCATTTCAAATCATTATTTGAACATGTTCTACGATCCTTTCGTTTACGAATCCAACTCTTTTTTTTAATTCATTAAAAATATCAATAACTTTATTTTTTTAAGCTGCAAATTTCGCAATTCGTAGGAAAACCGTACGCATATTATGAGAGTAATACTAATTAAAGCCGATAACTCGCAAACAGATTCACTCTTAATTAAAACCAGAAATATGTTCAGAATGTATTAGCGAATGAATTTCAGTTGTATTCATCTGCTGATACATTTCAAAAGAGACCATTATTTTATTCGAAGTGCAGTTATGAAATTCTGGTTGTAGACTATGTATGTGCTGCCAGAATCAAAGAGAAACCATTTTCATTTTCTGAGTGTAGTTTTACTTCGGCAAATACAGATTTAATTTAACCCGTCTAATCACAGGAGACGCAAATTATCCCACACATTTAATTTTAAAATAAAATTGTGAAATTATTTCCCACACATTTAATTTTAAATAAATTTGTGACTGCGATAAAAAGTTAAGACACAGCTTTACAACATTTTTTTAAGAAAAGGAATCTGAATTTAAAATTTTAAGTTTATTCTATTTTAGGTACTTTAATTCGAATATTCGCAGGCGTGTATTTGTGAGCCAATTCACATTTCCAAAATAAAAATGTTAAGGTTTAGAAACAATAATGTTCTAATAAGCACGTCGGAAAAATGACTTTATCTAGATTTTAGAACAGTTTTGTTTTAATAAAAAGGAACATTGCATGGGAAGAACCGGAAATTTTGTGCGCAAACATTGACAGGCAAAAGTTTATAGATATTTTTTTCTTATTATTCGAAGGGTTAAACCAGTTTTCAGGATGTAAACTTCCATTTGAGAATTCATCTGGTGACACAATTCAAAGGAAAACATTATCTTATTCGAAGTTCAGTTATTATATTCTAGTTGCAGACACTGTATGTGCTGCCAGAATCAAAGAAAAACCATATTCGTGTTCTGAGTGTACTTTTAATTCCCCGCATATAGACTTAATTCATATCAATTTTGTGTTGGGAATGTAAATTTCCAGTTGTGGATTCATCTGTTGATACACTTCGAAGGAAAACATCCTCTTATTCGAAGTTCAGTTATAATATTCTATTTGCAGACTACGTATGTGCTGCCAGAATCAAAGAAAAACCATTTTCATGTTCTGAGTGTAATTTTAATTCACCGCATACAAACTGGTTTTGTGTTCAGAATACAACGATAAATTAAATAATGAGTTGCAGATTCATCCTGCATCGAGTGAAGCTTTGCATTTGAGTTGCATTGATTGTTGCGTGTGTAACTATTGTTTGGGGACTCTAACACAGTATTGTTAGAATAATAAATTCGTATAAACCAAACAGTCCTTTGTATCAGACGATTGCCCATAGATGGCAACACTGTCTATGCTTCGCGTCCCCTTTATGGTCGGCTGTACTTTGACAATGTCGTGTAACCAATTCATTATAATAAAACTCACTTATAACATTTAATCCTGGTTTATTTTGCTCTCTATCCTTCAGGTTATGGGCCCAGGATACGCGGGAAGTAAAAGTACGTAAATAGTTTTCAGTGCGGAATGCCAGACGAGAGTGCAACACAACCGACAACTCAAGACTCGTTTTTGTCAACAATGGCGTCGTCGACAACAAGTGCAGGAATTTCAGTAAATTTTGAGAAACTCAGTGGAATTTCAAATTACGGAAATTGGAAATTCTTAATGCGTATGTACTTGGTGCATGAAGATTTATGGGACTGCATTGAAGAGTCTACAGCGGGTGTCCCAAAGGTCACCGATGAACGCAAACAACTGAAAGCGCTCGCAAAAATATGTTTAATGGTGCAACCATCGTCTTTCTCTCATGTACGGAATGCAGCGACTGGATATGAAGCCTGGCGTAACTTGAAAACGGCGTATGAAGACAAAGGGTTGTGTAGAAGACTCGGACTTTTACGTACATTGTTTGGATTGAAATTGGAACAATTTAAAGATATGGAAGCGTATATCTTGAAGATCACAGACTTGGATCAACAACTACGAGACATAAATGCTCCATTAGACGATGATTTTCTGTCAGTGTTGATGTTAAGTGGTTTACCATCAAACTACGACCCACTTATCATGGCGTTGGAAAATTCAAACTTTAAATTGTGCAGTGAAACCGTTAAAAGTAAATTATTACAAGAAAATCTGCGTAGAGACTTTGACAAGGGCGAAGAAAGTGCGATGTTTACAAACCCGAAAACAAAAGGTGTCAACAACAAACAATCTACCAGGGTCATCAAGTGCTTTATATGTAAAAAGCCTAATCATTATGCTAAAAACTGTCCAACAAAAATAAATAAAAGTGACAAACGGAGTGAAAAATATGAAAAAGCGTGGAACGGAACGTTATTGACGGCATTAGCTGTGGACATTAACTCGGATGTTTGGTATGTCGACTCCGGCGCTACTTGTCACATGACGAACAACAAAAATTTATTACAAAACTACGTTGTGGAAACTCCGCGTTCAGTAACAGTGGCAAATAAACAAAAGATGCACAGTGAAGGACACGGTGATGTGGAATTGTTGTTGAAAGCACACAAAGAAACGACGAAAATAAGTGAGGTTATTTACGTACCGGGATTGTCAACAAACCTTATTTCTGTTGGAAAAATGGCAGCCAAAGGACTTGATGTGCACTTTGACACAGAGAAGTGTAATATTTATTGTGGAAAAGATGTAGTCGCCAGTGCTACGAAGGTCAATGGTGTTTACCAATTGGACACAATGAGTCAGCCGTCAACAAACATGAGTGAGCTGAATGCAGCCTGTCAATCAATGGATTTGGAGGTTCCATTGCATATGAAGCAGTCCATGGATCATGAAACGGAAGCTGTGAATTTGTGTGAAGCGAAGCCATCCCAAGATTTATGGCATCGCAGACTTGGGCATCTGAATAGGCGTAGTATGGATTTACTTAAAAAAGGTATGGCTAGTGGAATTGATTACACTGATAGCAAACATACTCCCTGTGTAGCATGTCTTGAGGGAAAACAAAGTAGATTGCCATTCCCAAAAAGGTCTTTCAACAGAGCTACTGAGAAGCTAGGCCTCATACATTCCGATTTGTGCGGTCCTATGTCAGTTTCCTCATTTAGTGGCAGTAAATATCTATTAACATTCATAGATGATTTCACAAGAATGACATTTGGTTATTTTCTTAAGAGTAAAGATGAAGTATTGCCGATATTTAGGATTTTCAAAAGTTTTGTAGAAAATCAGACCAATTTAAAAATCAAAGCTCTTCGAACAGACAATGGCCGTGAATATGTTAATAAGCAGTTCCAGATGTTTCTACAAGAACATGGCATCGAGCATCAATTGACCGTCCCATACTCTCCGCAGCAGAATGGAGTAGCAGAACGGGCCAACCGGACAATTGTGGAGGCTGGACGATGCATGCTGCAAGATGCTGGAATGGACCGGAGGTTCTGGGCAGAGGCATTGAATATGGCAATATTTATTAAGAATAAATCACCAAGCAAGGCGGTGAGAGGTACCACACCCGAAGAGAAATGGTCTGGTAAGAAAGTCAATTTATCTGAATTAAGAGTATTTGGCTGTGTTGCTTATGCAATGATCCCGTATGAAAAGCGCAAGAAATTGGATCCAAAGAGTAAAAAATATATCCATGTTGGATATTGTACTGAATCAAAGGGATATCGATTAATTGATCCAGAAAAACCTTCAAAAATTATCAGATCTAGAGATGTACAGTTTTTTGAAGAGAAAATGTATAAAGATGCGGTAGCTAACGAGGAAAACTGCATTAATGATTTTCAGTTGGAACTTTCTAATAATAATGTAGATGTGAACACTATTGAAAACAATGTTGTTGAGTCTTCAGTTACAGAAGTTATGGAATTGTCTTCATCTAGTTCTACTGAACTTAACTATGTTGATGACCCTAAAGATATCACCTGGAATCCTGAAATGACTATGGATCAAGCGTCAAGTGATTATGAAGACTATGAAGAATCTTCAAATGCAGTGGTGGCTATGACAGCAGCAAGTCACGGTTACGAACCACAGACAATACACGAGGCGCTGTCGGCACCTGATAAAGAATAATGGAAGGAAGCTATAGCAGATGAGTATAAATCATTTGAAAAGAATAAAGCTTGGAACCTAACATTACTACCAGATGGAAAGAAAGCAGTTAAATGCAAATGGGTTTTCAAGAAGAAACTGGGATCTGAAGGACAACTTCTACGTTATAAAGCTCGTCTTGTTGCCAAAGGATTTACGCAGGAATATGGCATAGACTACTCAGATACTTACGCGCCTGTGATAAGATATTCTACAATACGCAGCTTGCTTGCTCTGGCAGTCAACTTAGATATGAATGTTGATCACATGGATGTGAAGACAGCCTTCTTAAATGGAGAATTAAAAGAGACGGTATACATGGAACAGCCAGATGGATATAAAATAAAGGGTAAGGAAACCCATGTATTTAAACTAAATAAAGCAATATATGGCCTTAAACAAGCATCAAAGGTCTGGTATGACAAGATTGATAATGTTTTGACAGACCTCCAGTTCAGAAAGTCACTTAACGAGCCTTGTGTATACATAAAATCAGATACAAATGGTAATCTGATGATATTAGGGTTGTATGTGGACGATATTTTAATTTTTAGCAAGGATACACCAGAGAAAAAGAAGTTGAAGGAGGAACTGATGAGAATATTTGAAATGAAAGACCTTGGTCGGGCTACACATATATTGGGAATGCGATTAAAACAAGAGAAAAATAAAATTATTCTTGATCAAAGAAACTACATACAAACAGTGTTACAACAGTTTAATATGGCTGATTGTAAGCCTGTGAATACACCTTTAGAAAGCGGTATGAAGTTTGAAAAAGGGAATCAAGCCGATAATAACAGCAGGTACAGAAGCCTCATTGGATGCATTATGTACATAGCAGTATGCACAAGACCTGATATTGCTCACGCTGCAAGCATATTGAGTCAATTTAATAATTGTCACTCTGAAATTCACTGGAAAGCAGGAAAACGGGTTCTGCGATATTTAAAGGGAACTATGGATCACCACATAGTATATGAAAAATCCACATTGTCAATTACAGGATATGTGGATGCAGATTGGGCGTCGAACCAACTAGACCGACGTTCATACACGGGTTACGTGTTTAAAATAGGTAACTCTGCTGTATCGTGGGAAAGCCGCAAGCAGAGAACGGTCGCACTTTCAACTACTGAAAGTGAATACATGGCTTTATGTGAAGGAGCAAAGGAAGCTACATTTATCAGAAATTTCTTACATGAATGTCTAGGTAAATTGTTGCCAGTGACTCTGTTTAACGATAGTCAGTCAGCACAAAAATTATGTAACAGTCAGATTAATCACAGTCGAAGCAAGCATATAGATATTAGACATCATTATGTAAGACAAATTGTAAAGGATAAAATCATTGATTTAGAATATTTGCCTACTGAACATATGCCTGCAGATGTTTTAACCAAACCTTTGTGTAAAGATAAACATTTGAATTGTGTTTCTAATCTTGGTTTACAGACTGTTTAGTTTAAGGGCAGGTGTTAGAATAATAAATTCGTATAAACCAAACAGTCCTTTGTATCAGACGATTGCCCATAGATGGCAACACTGTCTATGCTTCGCGTCCCCTTTATGGTCGGCTGTACTTTGACAATGTCGTGTAACCAATTCATTATAATAAAACTCACTTATAACATTTAATCCTGGTTTATTTTGCTCTCTATCCTTCAAGTATCAATCAATCAACTTTGGAGTAGAATTTATAAACATGTTTTTCGATGAAAGAATACTTGTCAAATGTGATTATTAAAAAATCAGGCTCGTTTATAAATAGGTCGTAATAAAAAAAAGGATTTCCAGATACAATCCGCCCCCCCCCCTCCGCCGCTTGAAGTATCCAAATAAGGGGGCGGCGAAATTTTCCTCCGCCCGGATGTTTTGAGTGTAGTTTTAATTCACCGCAAACAGATTTAATTAAAACCAGTTTTGTGTTCAGAATGTAAATGCCGGCAGAATCAAAGAAAAACCCTTTTCATGTTTTGAGTGTAGTTTTAATTCACCGTGTACAGATTTAATTAAAACCAGTTTTATGTTCAGAATGTAATTGCCAGCAGAATAAAAGACAAACCGTTTTCATGTTCTGGGTGTAGCTTTAATTCACCACATATAGATGTAATTAAAACAAGTTTTGTGTTCTGAATATAAGTGCCGCTAGTATCAAAGAAAAACTATTTTATGTTCTGAGTGTAGTTTTGATAAACCGCATATTTATTTTAATTTAAACCAGTTTTGTGTTATCAATATATTAATAAGTTGCCGATTCATCGTGTACCGAGTGAAGCTTTGCATTTGAGTTGCATTCCATACGTATGCGTGATGAAGATGCGAAATTCTATTACAGGCATACCATTCTCGATTTCTGAGAGCAGTTATATATAAATTTGTAGTAGAATTCATAAGCATGATTTTATTGGAAGAGTACTCGGCACATAGGATTCTAAAAATTGGCATAAAAAAGTAGGATATTTACCCCCCCCTTCCCCCCCCCCCCCTCCAGCGCTTGAAAATCTGCGGAAAAAGTACCTGTAGAAGTTATGGGGGGGGGGGGGGGGGCGGCAAAATTTTCCTCCGCCCCGGGCGGCCGAAACCCACGCTACGCCACTGGTTTGTAGCCATGTTTCCGTCAACGCAATCACTTCTGAATTTTGAGAAATAATATTTCTTGAAAATTCGTCGATTTTTGTGTTAAGGCCACGGACATTTTGATATTTGATTTCAAATTTCGCCATCAAGTAGGCACGCTTTTTCCTAGGAATTTGTATTTTGCTATTGCAATGCCTGCCGGCCATTTTTCTGCGTCTAAGAAAGTATTTTCCTTTTCTTGGGGAACGCCAATTTTGAAGGAATTGTAATTTCCTTTGGCATTCAGTTTGACAATGTCAAAATCAATGTTTGGATCTATGGACTTGAGAAAGCGGTGTATTTGATGGATTTCTGTATTCGGGTTGAAACGCCAAGCGTGAATATAGAATTTTCTTTTTATTGCGTGTAAAGATGTGTCTGCCCTCGTACCCGTTATTGCTCGCGTGCGTTGGCGATGCTTGCGGGCTTGTATTTTTCAATCTTCTTGGTTACCATGGACGAGAGAAGAACGGTTTGGTTCCTCTTGTTCCTCTTGTGTAGTAGGTATCACCTTCTTCTTTCTCGGTTTTTTTCTTTTTCTTTTGCTTTTCCGGTTCTCCAGAGCTATCCTCCCCGTCTAGTATTATTTCAACAGAATTAGGTGCTTCTGATGTGGTCGGGTTATTGTCAGCAGGTGGGGTGGATGAGGTCACTGAATCGCTGGTTACGCGTCTCTCCGTACTGTAGGCGGCTTCAAGCGCTACTATCTTCGCCGATAGTTTGGCAACAGTTGTATTTTAGATGACAATGATGTTCGATTGTTCACCAATTTAGTTATTGAGTTCCTTTATGTGATCTTTAAGTCCTCCAATTTGTTCTGCAAGATTTTTTATGGCCGTGGTGACGGTTTCCCAAGCTTGGTTTGACATGGTCGCCATATCAGGTGATTGCTATGCAGAACACTGTCCAATACGTCTGATACAAAAAATTGATATGACGACTACTTACAAATGGTATTTTAATTATTTACAAAGTAAGAATATAACACGCGGAACATAATGAAATGTAAAATGTTTATATAATATCTTTATAAATGCTTGAAAACCTGATATTAAGCAGTGAGTTATGTTGAAAATTTCTTTGACAGTTAACGGGAACCAAGGTAACCGACCGACCCCAAGTGTTTAAACGACCGAACCTAAGTGTTAAAACAACGATTTTTTTTAAAATTGTTCTTTTGCAGATTTTTTGTTTGATTCGTGTACAGGCCATAATTCTTAGGAAGAAATCAAAATTTCGATCGGCTCGGGGTAAAAGGGCCGAAGTTATGACAAGTGTTTAAACGACCGAACCCAAGTGTTAAAACGATGAATTCTTTAAAAATTCTTCTTTTTGCAGATATTTTTATTTATTCGCGTACAGACCATGATTTTTAGTATGAATCCAACATTTCAGTCAATTCGGGGCGTAGGGCCAAAGTTTTGACCGACCCTAAGTATTTAAACGACCGAACCCAAGTGTTAAAACGACGATTTTTAGTTATTCTTCTTTTGGCTAATATGTATTTGTTGTTTAATTGTCACAAAGCGCCCGTAAAACGATGATTTTTTTTTTAAATTTCTTTTGGCAGATGTTTTTATTGATTCGTGTACGGGCCATTATTCTTGGGAAGAATTCTAAATTTCGGTCGGCTCGGTGTAGAAGGGCCGAAGTTATGACCGACCCAAGTGTTTAAACGACCGAACCTAAGTATTAAAACAACGATGTTTTTTTTAATTCTTCTTTAGCAGATTTTTTGATTGATTCGTGTACAGGCCATAATTCTTGGGAAGAATTCAAAATTTTGATCGGCTCGGTGTAAAAGGGCCGAAGTTATGACAAGTGTTTAAACGACCGAACCCAAGTGTTAAAACGATGAATTCTGTAAAAATTCTTCTTTTTGCAGATTTTTTTATTGATACGCGTACAGACCATGATTTTTTGTATGAAACCAACATTTCAGTCAATTCGGTGCGTAGGGCCGAAGTTTTGACCGACCAAATTATTTAAACGACCGAACCCAAGTGTTAAAACGACGATTTTTAGTAATTCTTCTTTTGGCTAATTTGTGTTTGATGTTTAATTGTCACAAAACGCCCGTAAAACGATGAATAAAAAAATATCCTTTGGAAGATTTTTTGATTGATTTGTATACAAATTACTATTCTTACTTACAATCCAAAATTTCAGTCATCTCGGTGCCATAGGGCCAACGTTATGACCGACCCCAAGTGTTAAAACGACGGTACCCAAATGCTAAAACGACCGACTCCAAGTATTAAAATGATGGTTTTTTTATTCTTCTTTTGGCAGATTTTTAATTGATTCGTGTACAGATCATGATTCTTAGCAACAAATCAAAATTTCAGTCAACTCGGTGCCATAGGGCGGAAGTGATGACCGATCCCAAGTGTTAAAACGACGGTACCCAAGTGGTAAAACGATTGACTCCAAGTTTTAAAATGACTTTTTTTTTTATTCTACTTTTTCCAGATTTTTTGATTGATTCGTGTACAGACCATGCTTCTTAGTAAATATCAAAAATTTCATTTAGATCGGTGCCAAAGGGTCTAAGTTATGACCGACCACAAGTGTTGACACAAAACGCCCGTAAAACGATGATTTTTTTTAAAATTTCTTTTGGCAGATATTTTTATTGAATCGTGTACAAGCCATAATTCTTGGGAAGAATCCAAAATTTCGGTCGGCTCAGTGCCAAAGGGCCGAAGTTATGACCGACCCCAAGTGTTTAAACGACCGAACCCAAGTGTTAAAACAACGATTTTTGTTTTTTAAATTCTTCTATGGCAGATTTTTTGATTGATTCGTGTACAGGCCATAATTCTTGGGAAGAATTCAAAATTTCGATCGGCTCGGTGTAAAAGGGCCGAAGTTATGACAAGTGTTTAAACGACCGAACCCAAGTGTTAAAACGATGAATTCTGTAAAAATTCTTCTTTTTGCAGATTTTTTTATTGATACGCGTACAGACCATGATTTTTTGTATGAATCCAACATTTCAGTCAATTCGGTGCGTAGGGCCGAAGTTTTGACCGACCCCAATTATTTAAACGACCGAACCCAAGTGTTAAAACGACGATTTTTAGTAATTCTTCTTTTGGCTAATTTGTATTTGTTGTTTTTATTATCACAAAGCGCCCGTAAAACGATGATTTTTATAAATTTCTTTTGGCAGATATTTTTATTGATTTGTGTACAGACCATAATTCTTGGGAAGAATCCAAAATTGCGGCCGGCTCGAAGCCAAAGGGCCGAAGTTTTAAAAGATCCAAGTGTTTAAACGACCGACCCGAAGTTATAAAATGATGATTTTTTTTTAAATCTTCTTTAGGCAGATTTTTTGATTGATTCGTGGACAGACCATGATTCTTAGTAAGAATCCAAAATTTCTGTCAATTCGGTGCCGTAAGGCCGAAGTTACGACCGACCCCAAGTTTAAAAGTTAACGACCGACCCCCAGTTTTAAAATAATGAATTTTAAATTATTTTTTCGGCAGATTTTTTTATTGATTCGTATACAGACCATCATATTTAGTAAGAATCAACATTTCAGTCAATTTGGTGCCGTAGGCCCGAAGTTTTGACCAACCCAAATTTTTCAACGACCGAACCCAAGTGTTAAAACGATGATTTTTTTTAATTTCTTCTGGCTGATATTTTTATTGATTCGTGTACGGACCATAATTTTTGGGAAGAATTCAAAATTTCAGTTAGTTCGGTGCCATAGGGCGAAAGTTATGACCTATCGCAAGTGTTTAAACGACCGAACCTAAGTGTTAAAACAACGATTTTTTTTTAATTCTTCTTTGGCAGATTTTTTGATTGATTCGAGTACAGACTATGATTCTTAGTAAGAATCCAAAATTTCAGTCGGCTCCGTGCATAGGATCTAAGTTAGGATCGACCACAAGTGTTTTCACAAAGCGCCCGTAAAACGATGATTTTTTTTTAATTTCTTTTGGCTGATATTTTTATTGATTTGTGTACGGACCATAATTCTTGGGAAGAATTCAAAATTTCAGTTAGTTCGGTGCCATAGGGCGGAAGTTATGACCGACCCCAAGCGTTTAAACGACCGAACCTAAGTGTTAAAACAACGATTTTTTAAAAAAACTTCTTCTTTGGCAGATTTTTTGATTGATTCGTGTACAGACTATGATTCTTAGTAAGAATCCAAAATTTCAGTGGGCTCCGTGCATAGGATCTAAGTTAGGACCGACCACAAATGTTGTTACAAAGCGCCCGTAAACGACGAATAAAAAAATATTTATTGGAAGATTTCTCGATTGATTCGTGTACAGACCATAGTAAGAATCCATAATTTCAGTCGGGTTCGGTGCCAAAGGGCCGAAGTTATGACCGACCCCAAGTGTTTAAACGACCGAACCTAAGTGTTAAAACAACGATTTTTTTTTTTTAATTCTTCTTTGGCAGATTTTTTGATTGATTCGTGTACAGACTATGATTCTTAGGAGGAATCCAAAATTTCAGTCGGCCCCGTGCATAGCATCTAAGTTAGGACCGACCACAAGTATTGTTACAAAGCGCCCGTAAACGACGAATAAAAAATATTTATTGGAAGATTTCTCGATTGATTCGTGTACAGACCATAGTAAGAATCCAAAATTTCAGTCGGGTTCGGTGCCTTAGGGTCTTAGTTTCTACCGACCAGAAGTGTTGTTACACAGCGCCAGTAAAACGATGATTAAAAAGATATCCTTTGGAAGATTTTTTGATTGATTTGTGTATAGATCACTATTCTTAGTAACAATCTCAAATTTCAGTCATCTCGGTGCTATAGGGCCAAAGTTATGACCGACCCCAAGTGTTAAAACGTCGGTACCCAAATGCTAAAATGACCGACTCCAAGTTTTAAAATGACTTTTATTTTAATTCTACTTTTTCCAGATTTTTTGATTGATTCGTGTACAGACCATGCTTCTTAGTAAATATCAAAAATTTCTTTCAGATCGGTGCCAAAGGGTTTAAGTTATGACCGACCACAAGTGTTGTCACAAAGCGCCCGTAAAACGATGATTTTTTTTTTAAATTTATTTTGGCAGATATTTTTAAGGATTCGTGTACAGGCCATAATTCTTGGGAAGAATCCAAAACTTCGGTCGGCTCGGTGCCAAAGGGCCGAAGTTATGACCGACCATAAGTGTTTAAACGACCGAACCTATGTGTTAAAACAACGATTTTTTTTTTTAATTCTACTTTTGGCAGATTTTTGTTTGACTCGTGTACAGGCCATAATTCTTGGGAAGAATTCAAAATTTCGATCGGCTCGGTGTAAAAGGGCCGAAGTTATGACAAGTGTTTAAACGACCGAACGCAAGTGTTAAAACGATGAATTCTTTAAAAATTCTTCTTTTTGCAGAATGTTTTATTGATTCGCGTACAGACCATGATTTTTAGTATGAATCCAACGTTTCAGTCAATTCGGTGTGTAGGGCCGAAGTTTTGACCGACCCCAAGTATTTAAACGACCGAACCCAAGTGTTAAAACAACGATTTTTAGTAATTCTTCTTTTGGCTAATTTGTTGTTTAATTGTCACAAAGCGCCCGTAAAACGATGATTTTTTTTTAATTTCTTTTGGCAGATATTTGTAATGATTCATGTACAGGCCATAATTCTTGGGAAGAATCCACAATTTCAGCCGGCTCGGTGCCAAAGGGCCGAAGTTTTGACCGACCCAAGTGTTTAAACGACCGACCCGAAGTTTTAAAAAGATGGTTTTTTTTTTAAATTGATTTTTGACAGATTTTTTTATTGATTCGTGGACAGACCATGATTCTTAGTAAGAATAGAAATTTCTGTCAATTCGGTGCCGTTAGGCCGAAGTTGCGACCGACCCCAGGTTTAAAAGTTATTGACCGACCCCAAGTTTTAAAATTATGATTTTTAAATTTGTTTTTTCGGCAGATTTTTTGATTGATTCGTATACAGACCATGATATTTAGTAAGAATCTAACATTTCAGTCAATTTGGTGCCGAAGGCCCGAAGTTTTGACCAACCCAAATATTTAAACGACCGAATCCAAGAGTAAAAAGATGATTTTTTTTTTTAATTTCTTCTTTTGTCAGATTTTTTGATTGATTCTTGTACAGACCATAATTCTTGGGAAGAATTCAAAATTTCGATCGGCTCGGTGTAAAAGGGCCGAAGTTATGACAAGTGTTTAAACGGCCGAACGCAAGTGTTAAAACGATGAATTCTTTAAAAATTCTTCTTTTTGCAGAATGTTTTATTGATTCGCGTACAGACCATGATTTTTAGTATGAATCCAACGTTTCAGTCAATTCGGTGTGTAGGGCCGAAGTTTTGACCGACCCCCAAGTATTTAAACGACCGAACCCAAGTGTTAAAACAACGATTTTTAGTAATTCTTCTTTTGGCTAATTTGTATTTGTTGTTGAATTGTCACAAAGCGCCCGTAAAACAATGATTTTTTTTTATTTCTTTTGGCAGATATTTTTATTGATTCATGTACAGGCCAAAATTCTTGGGAAGAATCCACAATTTCGGCCGGCTCGGTGCCAAAGGGCCGAAGTTTTGACCGACCCAAGTGTTTAAACGACCGACCCGAAGTTTTATAATGATGGTTTTTTTTTAAATCTTCTTTTGACAGATTTTTTTATTGATTCGTGGACAGACCATGATTCTTAGTAAGAATCCAAAATTTCTGTCAATTCGGTGCCGTTAGGTCGAAGTTACGACCGACCCCAGGTTTAAAAGTAATCGACCGACCCCAAGTTTTAAAATTATGATTTTTTAAATTGTTTTTTCGGCAGATTTTTTGATTGATTCGTATACAGACCATAAAATTTAGTAAGAATCTAACATTTCAGTCAATTTGGTGCCGTAGGCCCGAAGTTTTGACCAACCCAAATATTTAAACGACCGAACCGAAGTGTTAAAACGATGATTTTTTTTTAATTTCTTCTGGCTGATATTTTTATTGATTCGTGTATGGACCATAATTCTTGGGAAGAATTCAAAATTTCAGTTAGTTCGGTGCCATAGGGCGGAAGTTATGACCGACCCCAAGTGTTTAAACGACCGAACCTAAGTGTTAAAACAAAGTTTTTTTTTTTAATTCTTCTTTGGCAGATTTTTTGATTGTTTCGTGTACAGACTATGATTCTTAGTAAGAATCCAAAATTTCAGTCGGCTCCGTGCATAGGATCTAAGTTAGGACCGACCACAAGTGTTGTTACAAAGCGCCCGTAAACGAGGAATAAAAAAATATTTATTGGAAGATTTCTCGATTGATTCGTGTACAGACCATAGTAAGAATCCATAATTTCAGACGGGTTCGGTTCCAAAGGGCCGAAGTTATGACCGACCCCAAGTGTTTAAACGACCGAACCTAAGTGTTAAAACAACGATTTTTTTTTTAATTCTTCTTTTGGCAGATTTTTGTTTGACTCGTGTACAGGCGATAATTCTTGGGAAGAATTCAAAATTTCGATCGGCTCGGTGTAAGAGGGCTGAAGTTATGACAAGTGTTAAAACGACCGAACCCTAGTGTTAAAACGATGAATTCTTTAAAAATTCTTCTTTTTGCAGAATGTTTTATTGAATCGCGTACAGACCATGATTTTTAATATGAATCCAACGTTTCAGTCAATTCGGTGTGTAGGGCCGAAGTTTTGACCGACCCCAAGTATTTAAACGACCGAACCCAAGTGTTAAAACCACGATTTTTAGTAATTCTTCTTTTGTCTAATTTGTATTTGTTGTTTAATTGTCACAAAGCGCCCGCAAAACGATGATTTTTTTTTAATTTCTTTTGGCAGATATTTGTATTGATTCATGTACACGCCATAATTCTTGGGAAGAATCCACAATTTCAGCCGGCTCGGTGCCAAAGGGCCGAAGTTTTGACCGACCCAAGTGTTTAAACGACCGACCCGAAGTATTAAAAAGATTGTTTTTTTTTAAATCCATTTTTGACAGATTTTTTTATTGATTCGTGGACAGACCATGATTCTTAGTAAGAATCAAAATTTCTGTCAATTCGGTGCCGTTAGGCCGAAGTTGCGACCGACCCCAGGTTTAAAAGTTATCGACCGACCCGAGTTTTAAAATTATGATTTTTAAATTTGTTTTTTCGGCAGATTTTTTAATTGATTCGTATACAGACCATGATATTTAGTAAGAATCTAACATTTCAGTCAATTTGGTGCCGTAGGCCCGAAGTTTTGACCAACCCAAATATTTAAACGACCGAAGCCAAGAGTAAAAAGATGATTTTTTTTTTTATTTCTTCTTTTATCAGGTTTTTTGATTGATTCTTGTACAGACCATAATTCTTGGGAAGAATTCTAAATTTCCGTCGGCTCGGTGTAGAAGGGTCGAGGTTATGACCGACCCAAGTGTTTAAACGATCGAACCCAGGTGTTAAAACGATGAATTCTTTAAAAATTCTTCTTTTTGCAGATTTTTTAATTGATTCGCGTACAGACCATGATTTTTAGTATGAATCCAACATTTCAGTCAATTAGGTGAAGGACCGAAGTTATGACCGACCCCAAATGTTTAAACGACCGAACCTAAGTGTAAAAACAACGATTTTTAGTAATGCTTCTTTTTGCTATTTTGTATTTGTTGTTTAATTGTCACAAAGCGTCCGTAAAACGATGATTTTTTTTATATTTCTTTTTGCATATAATTTTATTGATTCGTGTACAGGCCATAATTCTTGGGAAGAATCCAAAATTTCGGCCGGCTCGGTGCCAAAGGGCCGAAGTTTTGACCGACCCAAGTGTTTAAACGACCTACACGAAGTTTTAAAATGATGATTTTTTTTTTAATCTTCTTTTGGCAGATTTTTTAATTGATTCGTGTACAGACCATGATTCTTAGGAAGAATCCAAAATTTCTGTCAATTCGGTGCCGTAAGACCCCGTTTAAAAGTTAACGACAGACGCCAAGTTTTAAAAATATGATTTTTTTAAAAATATGATAGTTTTGACCAACCCAAATATTTCAACGACCGAACACAAGTGTTAAAACGATGATTTTTTTAAAATTTCTTCTGGCTGATATTTTTATTGATTCGTATATGGACCATAATTCTTGGGAAGAATTAAAAATTTTAGTTAGTTCGGTGCCATAGGGCGGAAGTTATGACCGATCCCAAATGTTTAAATGACCGAACCTAAGTGTTAAAGCAACGATTTTTTTTTTAATTCTTCCTCGGCTGATTTTTTTATTGATTCGTGTACAGACTATGATTCTTAGTAAGAATCTAAAATTTCAGTCAGCTCCGTGCATAGGATCTAAGCTAGGACCGACCACAAGTATTGTTACAAAGCGCCCGTAAACGATGAATAAAAAAAATATTATTGGAAGATTTCTCGATTGATTCGTGTACAGACCATAGTAAGAATCCAAAATTTCAGTCGGGTTCGGTGCCTTAGGGTCTTAGTTTCTACCGACCAGAAGTGTTGTTACAAAGCGCCCGTAAAAGGAAGATTAAAAAAATATCCTTTGGAAGATTTTTTGATTGATTTGTGTACAGATCACAATTCTTACTTACATATCTCGGCGCCATAGGGCCAAAGTTATGACCGACCCCAAGTGTTAAAACGACGCTACCCAAATGCTAAAACGACCGACTCCAAGTTTTAAAATGATGGTTTTTTTATTCTTCTTTTGGTAGATTTTTCAGATTTTTTATTGATTCGTGTACTGATCATGAGACCAACCCAAATATTTAAACGACCGAACCGAAGTGTTAAAACGATGATTTTTTTTTAATTTCTTCTGGCTGATATTTTTATTGATTCGTGTATGGACCATAATTCTTGGGAAGAATTCAAAATTTCAGTCAGCTCGGTGCCATAGGGCCGAAGTTATGACCGACCCCAAGTGTTAAAATAACGGTACCCAAATGCTAAAACGACTGACTCCAAGTTTTAAAATGACGGTTTTTTTTATTCGACTTTTTCCAGATTTTTTGATTAATTCGTGTACAGACAATGCTTCTTAGTATATATCAAAAATTTCATTCAGATCGGTCCCAAAGGGTCTAAGTAATGACCGACCACAAGTGTTGTCATAAAGCGCCCGTAAAACGATGATTTTTTTTTTTTAATTTCTTTTGGCAGATATTTTTATTGATTCATGTGTAAGCCATAATTCTTGGGAAGAATCCAAAATATCGGTCGGCTCGGTGCCAAAGGGCCGAAGTTATGACCGACACAAGTGTTTAGACAACCGAACCTAAGTGTTAAAACAACGATTTTTTTTTTAAATTCTTCTTGGCAGATTTTTTTGATTTATTCGTGTAAAGACTATGATTCTTAGTAAGAATCCAAAATTTCAGTCGGCTCCGTGCATAGGATTTAAGTTAGGACCGACCACAAGTGTTGTCACAAAGCGCCCGTAACACGATGGTTTTTTTTTTTATTATTTCTTTTGGTTGATATTTTTATTGATTCGTGTACAGACCATAATTCTTAGGAAGAATTCAAAATTTCAGTTAGTTCGGTGCCACAGGGCCAAAGTTATGACCGACCCAAGTGTTTAAACGACCGAACCTAAGTGTTAAAACAACGATTTTTTTTTTTAAATTCTTCTTCGGCAGATTTTTTGATTGATTCTTAGTAAGAATCCAAAATTTCAGTCGGCTCCGTGCATAGGATCTAAGTTAGGACCGACCACAAGTGTTGTCACAAAGCGCCCGTAAAACGATGATTTTTTTAAAATTTCTTTTGGTTGATATTTTTATTGATTCGTGTACAGACCATAATTCTTGGGAAGAATTCAAAATTTCAGATAGTTCGGTGCCATAAGGCCGATGTTATGACTGACCCCAAGCGTTTAAACGACCGAACCTAAGTGTTAAAACAACGATTTTTATTTTTAAATTCTTCTTTGGCAGATAATTTTATTGATTCGTGTACAGGCCATAATTCTTGGGAAGAATCCAAAATTTCGGCCGGCTCGGTGCCAAAGGGCCGAAGTTTTGACCGACCCAAGTGTTTAAACGACCGACCCGAAGTTTTAAAATGATGATTTTTTTTAAATCTTCTTTTGGCAGATTTTTTTATTCATTCGTGGACAGACCATGATTCTTAGTAAGAGTCCAAAATTTCTGTCAATTCGGTGCCGTAAGGCCAAAGTTACGACCGACCCCATGTTTAAAAGTTAACGACCGACCCCAAGTTTTAAAATTATGATTTTTAAATTATTTTTTCCGCAGATTTTTTGATTGATTCGTATACAGACCATGATATTTAGTAAGAATTTAATATTTCAGTCATTTGGTGCCGTAGGCCCGAAGTTTTGACCAACCCAAATATTTCAACGACCGAACCCAAGTGTTAAAACGATGATTTTTTTTAAATTTCTTCTGGCTGATATTTTTATTGATTTGTGTACGGACCATAATTCTTGGGAAGAATTTAAAATTTCAGTTAGTTCGGTGCCATAGGGCAGAAGTTATGACCGATCTCAAGTGTTTAAACGACCGAACCTAAGTGTTAAAACAACGATTTATTTTTTTCAATTCTTCTTTGGCAGATTTTTTGATTGATTCGTGTACAGACTATGATTCTTAGTAAGAATCCAAAATTTCAGTCGGCTCCGTGCATAGGATCTAAGTTAGGACCGACCACAAGTGTTTTCACAAAGCGCCCGTAAAACGATGATTTTTTTTAAATTTCTTTTGGTTGATATTTTTATTGATTCGTGTATAGACCACAATTCTTGGGAAGAATTCAAAATTTCAGTTAGTTCGGTGCCATAGGGCCGAAGTTATGACCGACCCCAAGTGTTTAAACGACCGAACCTAAGTGTTATAACAACGATTTTTTTTTAATTCTTCATTTGGTAGATTTTTTGTTTGATTCGTGTACAGGCCATAATTCTTGAGAAGAATTCAAAATTTCGATCGGCTCGGTGTAAAAGGGCCGAAGTAATGACAAGTGTTTAAACGACCGAACCCAAGTGTTAAAACGATGAATTCTTTAAAAATTCTTCTTTTTGCAGATTTTTTTATTGATTCGCGTACAGACCATGATTTTTAGTATGAATCCAACATTTCAGTCAATTCGGTGAATAGGGCCGAAGTTTTGACCAACCCCAAGTATTTAAACGACCGAACCCAAGTGTTAAAACGAAGATTTTTAGTAATGCTTCTTTTGGCTATTTTGTATTTGTTGTTTAATTGTCACAAAGCGCCCGTAAAACGATGATTTTTTTTTAATTTCTTTGGCAAATATTTTTATTGATTCGTGTACAGGCCATAATTCTTGGGAAGAATCCAATATTTCGGCCGACTCGGTTCCAAAGGGCCGAAGTTTTGACCGACCCAAGTGTTTAAACGACCGACCCAAAGTTTTAAATTGATGATTTTTTTTAATCTTCTTTTAACAGATTTTTTTATTGAATCGTGGACAGACCATGATTCTTAGGAAGAATCCAAAATTTCTGTCAATTCGGTGCCGTAAGGCCGAAGTTACGACCGACCCCAGGTTTAAAAGTTAACGACCGACCCCAAGTTTTAAAATTTTGATTATTAAATTATGTTTTTGGCAGATTTTTTGATTGATTCGTATACAGACCATGATATTTAGTAAGAATCTAATATTTCAGTCATTTGGTGCCGTAAGCCCGAAGTTTTGACCAACCAAAATATTTCAACGACCGAACCCAAGTGTTAAAACGATGATTTTTTTTTTAATTTCTTCTGGCTGATATTTTTATTGATTCATGTACGGACCATAATTCTTGGGAGGAATTCAAAATTTCAGTTAGTTCGGTGCCATAGGGCGGAAGTTATTACCGATCCCAAGTGCTTAAACAACCGAACCTAAGTGTTAAAGCAACAATTTTTTTTTTAAATTCTTCTTTGGCTGATTTTTTGATTGATTCGTGTACAGACTATGATTCTTAGTAAGAATCCAAAATTTCAGTCGGCTCCGTGCATAGGATCTAAGTTAGGACCGACCACAAGTGTTGTTACAAAGCGCCCGTAAACGAGGAATAAAAAAATATTTATTGGAAGATTTCTCGATTGATTCGTGTACAGACCATAGTAAGAATCCATAATTTCAGACGGGTTCGGTTCCAAAGGGCCGAAGTTATGACCGACCCCAAGTGTTTAAACGACCGAACCTAAGTGTTAAAACAACGATTTTTTTTAATTCTTCTTTTGGCAGATTTTTGTTTGACTCGTGTACAGGCCATAATTCTTGGGAAGAATTCAAAATTTCGATCGGCTCGGTGTAAGAGGGCTGAAGTTATGACAAGTGTTAAAACGACCGAACCCAAGTGTTAAAACGATGAATTCTTTAAAAATTCTTCTTTTTGCAGAATGTTTTATTGAATCGCGTACAGACCATGATTTTTAATATGAATCCAACGTTTCAGTCAATTCGGTGTGTAGGGCCGAAGTTTTGACCGACCCCAAGTATTTAAACGACCGAACCCAAGTGTTAAAACCACGATTTTTAGTAATTCTTCTTTTGTCTAATTTGTATTTGTTGTTTAATTGTCACAAAGCGCCCGTAAAACGATGATTTTTTTTTAATTTCTTTTGGCAGATATTTGTATTGATTCATGTACACGCCATAATTCTTGGGAAGAATCCACAATTTCAGCCGGCTCGGTGCCAAAGGGCCGAAGTTTTGACCGACCCAAGTGTTTAAACGACCGACCCGAAGTATTAAAAAGATTGTTTTTTTTTTAAATCGATTTTTGACAGATTTTTTTATTGATTCGTGGACAGACCATGATTCTTAGTAAGAATCAAAATTTCTGTCAATTCGGTGCCGTTAGGCCGAAGTTGCGACCGACCCCAGGTTTAAAAGTTATCGACCGACCCGAGTTTTAAAATTATGATTTTTAAATTTGTTTTTTCGGCAGATTTTTTAATTGATTCGTATACAGACCATGATATTTAGTAAGAATCTAACATTTCAGTCAATTTGGTGCCGTAGGCCCGAAGTTTTGACCAACCCAAATATTTAAACGACCGAAGCCAAGAGTAAAAAGATGATTTTTTTTAATTTCTTCTTTTATCAGGTTTTTTGATTGATTCTTGTACAGACCATAACTCTTGGGAAGAATTCTAAATTTCCGTCGGCTCGGTGTAGAAGGGCCGAGGTTATGACCGACCCAAGTGTTTAAACGATCGAACCCAGGTGTTAAAACGATGAATTCTTTAAAAATTCTTCTTTATGCAGATTTTTTAATTGATTCGCGTACAGACCATGATTTTTAGTATGAATCCAACATTTCAGTCAATTAGGTGAAGGACCGAAGTTATGACCGACCCCAAATGTTTAAACGACCGAACCTAAGTGTAAAAACAACGATTTTTAGTAATGCTTCTTTTTGCTATTTTGGATTTGTTGTTTAATTGTCACAAAGCGTCCGTAAAACGATGATTTTTTTTATATTTCTTTTTGCATATAATTTTATTGATTCGTGTACAGGCCATAATTCTTGGGAGATATCCAAAATTTCGGCCGGCTCGGTGCCAAAGGGCCGAAGTTTTGACCGACCCAAGTGTTTAAACGACCTACACGAAGTTATAAAATGATGATTTTTTTTTTAATCTTCTTTTGGCAGATTTTTTAATTGATTCGTGTACAGACCATGATTCTTAGGAAGAATCCAAAATTTCTGTCAATTCGGTGCCGTAAGACCCCGTTTAAAAGTTAACGACAGACGCCAAGTTTTAAAAATATGATTTTTAAATTATTTTTTCGGCAGATTTTTTGATTGATTCGTATACAGACCATGATATTTAGTAAGAATTCAATATTTCAGTCATTTGGTGCCATAGGCCCGAAGTTTTGACCAACCCAAATATTTCAACGACCGAACACAAGTGTTAAAACGATGATTTTTTTAAAATTTCTTCTGGCTGATATTTTTATTGATTCGTATATGGACCATAATTCTTGGGAAGAATTAAAAATTTCAGTTAGTTCGGTGCCATAGGGCGGAAGTTATGACCGATCCCAAATGTTTAAATGACCGAACCTAAGTGTTAAAGCAACGATTTTTTTTTTTAATTCTTCCTCGGCTGATTTTTTTATTGATTCGTGTACAGACTATGATTCTTAGTAAGAATCTAAAATTTCAGTCGGCTCCGTGCATAGGATCTAAGCTAGGACCGACCACAAGTATTGTTACAAAGCGCCCGTAAACGATGAATAAAAAAAATATTATTGGAAGATTTCTCGATTGATTCGTGTACAGACCATAGTAAGAATCCAAAATTTCAGTCGGGTTCGGTGCCTTAGGGTCTTAGTTTCTACCGACCAGAAGTGTTGTTACAAAGCGCCCGTAAAAGGAAGATTAAAAAAATATCTTTGGAAGATTTTTTGATTGATTTGTGTACAGATCACAATTCTTACTTACATATCTCGGCGCCATAGGGCCAAAGTTATGACCGACCCCAAGTGTTAAAACGACGCTACCCAAATGCTAAAACGACCGACTCCAAGTTTTAAAATGATGGTTTTTTTATTCTTCTTTTGGCAGATTTTTCAGATTTTTTATTGATTCGTGTACTGATCATGAGACCAACCCAAATATTTAAACGACCGAACCGAAGTGTTAAAACGATGATTTTTTTTTAATTTCTTCTGGCTGATATTTTTATTGATTCGTGTATGGACCATAATTCTTGGGAAGAATTCAAAATTTCAGTAAGCTCGGTGCCATAGGGCCGAAGTTATGACCGACCCCAAGTGTTAAAATAACGGTACCCAAATGCTAAAACGACTGACTCCAAGTTTTAAAATGACGGTTTTTTTTATTCGACTTTTTCCAGATTTTTTGATTAATTCGTGTACAGACAATGCTTCTTAGTGTATATCAAAAATTTCATTCAGATCGGTCCCAAAGGGTCTAAGTAATGACCGACCACAAGTGTTGTCATAAAGCGCCCGTAAAACGATGATTTTTTTTTTTTAATTTCTTTTGGCAGATATTTTTATTGATTCATGTGTAAGCCATAATTCTTGGGAAGAATCCAAAATATCGGTCGGCTCGGTGCCAAAGGGCCGAAGTTATGACCGACACAAGTGTTTAGACAACCGAACCTAAGTGTTAAAACAACGATTTTTTTTTTAAATTCTTCTTTGGCAGATTTTTTTGATTTATTCGTGTAAAGACTATGATTCTTAGTAAGAATCCAAAATTTCAGTCGGCTCCGTGCATAGGATTTAAGTTAGGACCGACCACAAGTGTTGTCACAAAGCGCCCGTAACACGATGGTTTTTTTTTATTATTTCTTTTGGTTGATATTTTTATTGATTCGTGTACAGACCATAATTCTTAGGAAGAATTCAAAATTTCAGTTAGTTCGGTGCCACAGGGCCAAAGTTATGACCGACCCAAGTGTTTAAACGACCGAACCTAAGTGTTAAAACAACGATTTTTTTTTTTAAATTCTTCGTCGGCAGATTTTTTGATTGATTCTTAGTAAGAATCCAAAATTTCAGTCGGCTCCGTGCATAGGATCTAAGTTAGGACCGACCACAAGTGTTGTCACAAAGCGCCCGTAAAACGATGATTTTTTTTAAATTTCTTTTGGTTGATATTTTTATTGATTCGTGTACAGACCATAATTCTTGGGAAGAATCCAATATATCGGCCGACTCGGTTCCAAAGGGCCGAAGTTTTGACCGACCCAAGTGTTTAAACGACCGACTCAAAGTTTTAAATTGATGATTTTTTTTAATCTTCTTTTAACAGATTTTTTTATTGAATCGTGGACAGACCATGATTCTTAGGAAGAATCCAAAATTTCTGTCAATTCGGTGCCGTAAGGCCGAAGTTACGACCGACCCCAGGTTTAAAAGTTAACGACCGACCCCAAGTTTTAAAATTTTGATTATTAAATTATGTTTTTGGCAGATTTTTTGATTGATTCGTATACAGACCATGATATTTAGTAAGAATCTAATATTTCAGTCATTTGGTGCCGTAAGCCCGAAGTTTTGACCAACCAAAATATTTCAACGACCGAACCCAAGTGTTAAAACGATGATTTTTTTTTAATTTCTTCTGGCTGATATTTTTATTGATTCGTGTACGGACCATAATTCTTGGGAGGAATTCAAAATTTCAGTTAGTTCGGTGCCATAGGGCGGAAGTAATTACCGATCCCAAGTGCTTAAACGACCGAACCTAAGTGTTAAAGCAACAATTTTTTTTTTAAATTCTTCTTTGGCTGATTTTTTTATTGATTCGTGTACAGACTATGATTCTTAGTAAGAATCCAAAATTTCAGTCGGCTCCGTGCATAGGATCTAAGCTAGGACCGACCACAAGTATTGTTACAAAGCGCCCGTAAACGATGAATAAAAAAATTATTATTGGAAGATTTCTCGATTGAATCGTGTACAGACCATAATTCTTGGGAAGAATTCAAAATTTCAGATAGTTCGGTGCCATAAGGCCGATGTTATGACTGACCCCAAGCGTTTAAACGACCGAACCTAAGTGTTAAAACAACGATTTTTATTTTTAAATTCTTCTTTGGCAGATATTTTTATTGATTCGTGTACAGGCCATAATTCTTGGGAAGAATCCAAAATTTCGGCCGGCTCGGTGCCAAAGGGCCGAAGTTTTGACCGACCCAAGTGTTTAAACGACCGACCCGAAGTTTTAAAATGATGATTTTTTTTAAATCTTCTTTTGGCAGATTTTTTTATTCATTCGTGGACAGACCATGATTCTTAGTAAGAGTCCAAAATTTCTGTCAATTCGGTGCCGTAAGGCCAAAGTTACGACCGACCCCATGTTTAAAAGTTAACGACCGACCCCAAGTTTTAAAATTATGATTTTTAAATTATTTTTTCCGCAGATTTTTTGATTGATTCGTATACAGACCATGATATTTAGTAAGAATTTAATATTTCAGTCATTTGGTGCCGTAGGCCCGAAGTTTTGACCAACCCAAATATTTCAACGACCGAACCCAAGTGTTAAAACGATGATTTTTTTTAAATTTCCTCTTGCTGATATTTTTATTGATTCGTGTACGGACCATAATTCTTGGGAAGAATTTAAAATTTCAGTTAGTTCGGTGCCAAAGGGCAGAAGTTATGACCGATCTCAAGTGTTTAAACGACCGAACCTAAGTGTTAAAACAACGATTTATTTTTTTCAATTCTTCTTTGGCAGATTTTTTGATTGATTCGTGTACAGACTATGATTCTTAGTAAGAATCCAAAATTTCAGTCGGCTCCGTGCATAGGATCTAAGTTAGGACCGACCACAAGTGTTTTCACAAAGCGCCCGTAAAACGATGATTTTTTTTAAATTTCTTTTCGTTGATATTTTTATTGATTCGTGTATAGACCACAATTCTTGGGAAGAATTCAAAATTTCAGTTAGTTCGTTGCCATAGGGCCGAAGTTATGACCGACCCCAAGTGTTTAAACGACCGAACCTAAGTGTTATAACAACGATTTTTTTTTAATTCTTCATTTGGTAGATTTTTTGTTTGATTCGTGTACAGGCCATAATTCTTGAGAAGAATTCAAAATTTCGATTGGCTCGGTGTAAAAGGGCCGAAGTAATGACAAGTGTTTAAACGACCGAACCCAAGTGTTAAAACGATGAATTCTTTAAAAATTCTTCTTTTTGCAGATTTTTTTATTGATTCGCGTACAGACCATGATTTTTAGTATGAATCCAACATTTCAGTCAATTCGGTGAATAGGGCCGAAGTTTTGACCAACCCCAAGTATTTAAACGACCGAACCCAAGTGTTAAAACGAAGATTTTTAGTAATGCTTCTTTTGGCTATTTTGTATTTGTTGTTTAATTGTCACAAAGCGCCCGTAAAACGATGATTTTTTTTTAATTTCTTTGGCAAATATTTTTATTGATTCGTGTACAGGCCATAATTCTTGGGAAGAATCCAATATTTCGGCCGACTCGGTTCCAAAGGGCCGAAGTTTTGACCGACCCAAGTGTTTAAACGACCGACCCAAAGTTTTAAATTGATGATTTTTTTTAATCTTCTTTTAACAGATTTTTTTATTGAATCGTGGACAGACCATGATTCTTAGGAAGAATCCAAAATTTCTGTCAATTCAGTGCCGTAAGGCCGAAGTTACGACCGACCCCAGGTTTAAGAGTTAACGACCGACCCCAAGTTTTAAAATTTTGATTATTAAATTATGTTTTTGGCAGATTTTTTGATTGATTCGTATACAGACCATGATATTTAGTAAGAATCTAATATTTCAGTCATTTGGTGCCGTAAGCCCGAAGTTTTGACCAACCAAAATATTTCAACGACCGAACCCAAGTGTTAAAACGATGATTTTTTTTTTTAATTTCTTCTGGCTGATATTTTTATTGATTCGTGTACGGACCATAATTCTTGGGAGGAATTCAAAATTTCAGTTAGTTCGGTGCCATAGGGCGGAAGTTATTACCGATCCCAAGTGCTTAAACGACCGAACCTAAGTGTTAAAGCAACATTTTTTTTTTTAAATTCTTCTTTGGCTGATTTTTTGATTGATTCGTGTACAGACTATGATTCTTAGTAAGAATCCAAAATTTCAGTCGGCTCCGTGCATAGGATCTTAGCTAGGACCGACCACAAGTATTGTTACAAAGCGCCCGTAAACGATGAATAAAAAAATTATTATTGGAAGATTTCTCGATTGAATCGTGTACAGACCATAATTCTTGGGAAGAATTCAGAATTTCAGTTAGTTCGGAGCCAGAGGGCCGAAGTTATGACCGACCCCGAGTGTTTTAACGACCGAACCAAAGTGTAACGACCGACCCCAGGTTTAAAAGTTAACGACCGACCCCAAGTTTTAAAATTTTGATTTTTAAATTATGTTTTTGGCAGATTTTTTGATTGATTCGTATACAGACCATGATATTTAGTAAGAATCTAATATTTCAGTCATTTGGTGTCGTAAGCCCGAAGTTTTGACCAACCCAAATATTTCAACGACCGAACCCAAGTGTTAAAACGATGATTTTTTTTTTATTTCTTCTGGCTGATATTTTTATGGATTCGTGTACGGACCATAATTCTTGGGAGGAATTCAAAATTTCAGTTAGTTCGGTGCCATAGGGCGGAAGCTGTGACCGATCCCAAGTGTTTAAACGACCGAACCTAAGTGTTAAAACAACGATTTATTTTTTAAATTCTTCTTTGGCAGATTTTTTGATTGATTCGTGTACAGACTATGATTCTTAGTAAGAATCCAAAATTTCAGTCGGCTCCGTGCATAGGATCTAAGTTAGGACCGACCACAAGTGTTTTCACAAAGCGCCCGTAAAACGAGGATTTTTTTTTTTTAATTTCTTTTGGTTGATATTTTTATTGATTCGTGTACAGACCACAATTCTTGGGAAGAATTCAAAATTTCAGTTAGTTCGGTGCCATAGGGCCAAAGTTATGAACGACCCCAAGTGTTTAAACGACCGAACATAAGTGTTAAAACAACGATTTTTTTTTAATTCTTCTTTTGGCAGAATTTTTGATTGATTCGTGTACAGACTATGATTCTTAGTAAGAATCCAAAATTTCAGTCGGCTCCGTGCATAGGATCTAAGTTAGGACCGACCACAAGTGTTTTCACAAAGCGCCCGTAAAACGATGATTTTTTTAAAATTTCTTTTGGTTGATATTTTTATTGATTCGTGTACAGACCACAATTCTTGGGAAGAATTCAAAATTTCAGTTAGTTCGGTGCCATAGGGCCAAAGATATGACCGACCCCAAGTGTTTAAACGACCGAACCTAAGTGTTAAAACAACGATTTTTTTTTAATTCTTATTTTGCTGATTTTTTGATTGATTCGTGTACAGACTATGATTCTTAGTAAGAATCCAAAATTTCAGTCGGCTCCGTACATAGGATCTAAGCTAGGACCGACCACAAGTATTGTTACAAAGCGCCCGTAAACGATGAATAAAAAAATTATTATTTGAAGATTTCTCGATTGAATCGTGTACAGACCATAATTCTTGGGAAGAATTCAAAATTTCAGTTAGTTCGGTGCCATAAGGCCGAAGTTATGACCGACCCCAAGTGTTTAAACGACCGAACCAAAGTGTAACGACCGACCCCAAGTTATAAAATTTTGATTTTTAAATTATGTTTTTGGCAGATTTTTTGATTGATTCGTATACAGACCATGATATTTAGTAAGAATCTAATATTTCAGTCATTTGGTGTCGTAAGCCCGAAGTTTTGACCAACCCAAATATTTCAACGACCGAACCCAAGTGTTAAAACGATGATTTTTTTTTTATTTCTTCTGGCTGATATTTTTATTGATTCGTGTACGGACCATAATTCTTGGGAGGAATTCAAAATTTCAGTTAGTTCGGTGCCATAGGGCGGAAGCTGTGACCGATCCCAAGTGTTTA
The DNA here is from genome assembly GCA_917880885.1 of Limnephilus marmoratus. NCBI lineage: Eukaryota > Metazoa > Arthropoda > Insecta > Trichoptera > Limnephilidae > Limnephilus > Limnephilus marmoratus. The sequence goes on along the minus strand of OU862924.1, from coordinate 22,848,475 downwards.
AACGACCGAACCTAAGTGTTAAAACAACGATTTATTTTTTAAATTCTTCTTTGGCAGATTTTTTGATTGATTCGTGTACAGACTATGATTCTTAGTAAGAATCCAAAATTTCAGTCGGCTCCGTGCATAGGATCTAAGTTAGGACCGACCACAAGTGTTTTCACAAAGCGCCCGTAAAACGATGATTTTTTTTTTTTAATTTCTTTTGGTTGATATTTTTATTGATTCGTGTACAGACCACAATTCTTGGGAAGAATTCAAAATTTCAGTTAGTTCGGTGCCATAGGGCCAAAGATATGACCGACCCCAAGTGTTTAAACGACCGAACCTAAGTGTTAAAACAACGATTTTTTTTTAATTCTTATTTTGCTGATTTTTTGATTGATTCGTGTACAGACTATGATTCTTAGTAAGAATCCAAAATTTCAGTCGGCTCCGTACATAGGATCTAAGCTAGGACCGACCACAAGTATTGTTACAAAGCGCCCGTAAACGATGAATAAAAAAATTATTATTTGAAGATTTCTCGATTGAATCGTGTACAGACCATAATTCTTGGGAAGAATTCAAAATTTCAGTTAGTTCGGTGCCATAAGGCCGAAGTTATGACCGACCCCAAGTGTTTAAACGACCGAACCAAAGTGTAACGACCGACCCCAAGTTATAAAATTTTGATTTTTAAATTATGTTTTTGGCAGATTTTTTGATTGATTCGTATACAGACCATGATATTTAGTAAGAATCTAATATTTCAGTCATTTGGTGTCGTAAGCCCGAAGTTTTGACCAACCCAAATATTTCAACGACCGAACCCAAGTGTTAAAACGATGATTTTTTTTTTATTTCTTCTGGCTGATATTTTTATTGATTCGTGTACGGACCATAATCCTTGGGAGGAATTCAAAATTTCAGTTACTTCGGTGCCATCGGGCGGAAGTTATGACCGATCCCAAGTGTTTAAACGACCGAACCTAAGTGTTAAAGCACCATTTTTTTTTTTAAATTCTTCTTTGGCTGATTTTTTGATTGATTCGTGTACAGACTATGATTCTTAGTAAGAATCCAATATTTCAGTCGGCTCCGTGCATAGGATCTAAGCTAGGACCGACCACAAGTATTGTTACAAAGCGCCCGTAAACGATGAATAAAAAAATTATTCTTGGAAGATTTCTCGAAAAGAATGCTTCTTTTTGCTATTTTGGAATTGTTGTTTAATTGTCACAAAGCGCCCGTAAAACGATGATTTTTTTATATTTCTTTTGGCAGATAATTTTATTGATTCGTGTACAGGCCATAATTCTTGGGAAGAATCCAAAATTTCGGCCGGCTCGGTGCCAAAGGGCCGAAGTTTTGACCGACCCAAGTGTTTAAACGACCGACATGAAGTTTTAAAATTATGATTTTTTTTTAATCTTCTTTTGGCAGATTTTTTAATTGATTCGTGGACAGACCATGATTCTTAGGAAGAATCCAAAATTTCTGTCAATTCGGTGCCGTAAGACCCCGTTTAAAAGTTAACGACAGACGCCAAGTTTTAAAAATATGATTTTTAAATTATTTTTTCGGCAGATTTTTTGATTGATTCGTATACAGACCATGATATTTAGTAAGAATTCAATATTTCAGTCATTTGGTGCCGTAGGCCCGAAGTTTTGACCAACCCAAATATTTCAACGACCGAACACAAGTGTTAAAACGATGATTTTTTTAAAATTTCTTCTGGCTGATATTTTTATTGATTCGTGTATGGACTATAATTCTTGGGAAGAATTAAAAATTTCAGTTAGTTCGGTGCCATAGGGCGGAAGTTATGACCGATCCCAAATGTTTAAATGACCGAACCTAAGTGTTAAAGCAACGATTTTTTTTTAAATTCTTCCTCGGCTGATTTTTTTATTGATTCGTGTACAGACTATGATTCTTAGTAAGAATCTAAAATTTCAGTCGGCTCCGTGCATAGGATCTTAGCTAGGACCGACCACAAGTATTGTTACAAAGCGCCCGTAAACGATGAATAAAAAAAATATTATTGGAAGATTTCTCGATTGATTCGTGTACAGACCATAGTAAGAATCCAAAATTTCAGTCGGGTTCGGTGCCTTAGGGTCTTAGTTTCTACCGACCAGAAGTGTTGTTACAAAGCGCCCGTAAAAGGAAGATTAAAAAAATATCCTTTGGAAGATTTTTTGATTGATTTGTGTACAGATCACAATTCTTACTTACATATCTCGGCGCCATAGGGCCAAAGTTATGACCGACCCCAAGTATTAAAACGACGCTACCCAAATGCTAAAACGACCGACTCCAAGTTTTAAAATGATGGTTTTTTTATTCTTCTTTTGGCAGATTTTTTATTGATTCGTGTACTGATCATGAGACCAACCCAAATATTTAAACGACCGAACCGAAGTGTTAAAACGATAATTTTTTTTTAATTTCTTCTGGCTGATATTTTTATTGATTCGTGTATGGACCATAATTCTTGGGAAGAATTCAAAATTTCAGTCAGCTCGGTGCCATAGGGCCGAAGTTATGACCGACCCCAAGTGTTAAAATAACGGTACCCAAATGCTAAAACGACTGACTCCAAGTTTTAAAATGACGGTTTTTTTTATTCGACTTTTTCCAGATTTTTTGATTAATTCGTGTACAGACAATGCTTCTTAGTGTATATCAAAAATTTCATTCAGATCGGTCCCAAAGGGTCTAAGTAATGACCGACCACAAGTGTTGTCATAAAGCGCCCGTCAAACGATGATTTTTTTTTTAAATTTCTTTTGGCAGATATTTTTATTGATTCATGTGTAAGCCATAATTCTTGGGAAGAATCCAAAATATCGGTCGGCTCGGTGCCAAAGGGCCGAAGTTATGACTGACACAAGTGTGTAGACGACCGAACCTAAGTGTTAAAACAACGATTTTTTTTTTAAATTCTTCTTTGGCAGATTTTTTTGATTTATTCGTGTAAAGACTATGATTCTTAGTAAGAATCCAAAATTTCAGTCGGCTCCGTGCATAGGATTTAAGTTAGGACCGACCACAAGTGTTGTCACAAAGCGCCCGTAACACGATGATTTTTTTTATTTTATTTCTTTTGGTTGATATTTTTATTGATTCGTGTACAGACCATAATTCTCAGGAAGAATTCAAAATTTCAGTTAGTTCGGTGCCACAGGGCCAAAGTTATGACCGACCCAACTGTTTAAACGACCGAACCTAAGTGTTAAAACAACGATTTTTTTTTTAAATTCTTCTTCGGCAGATTTTTTGATTGATTCTTAGTAAGAATCCAAAATTTCAGTCGGCTCCGTGCATAGGATCAAAGTTAGGACCGACCACAAGTGTTGTCACAAAGCGCCCGTAAAACGATGATTTTTTTAAAATTTCTTTTGGTTGATATTTTTATTGATTCGTGTACAGACCATAATTCTTGGGAAGAATTCAAAATTTCAGATAGTTCGGTGCCATAAGGCCGATGTTATGACTGACCCCAAGCGTTTAAACGACCGAACCTAAGTGTTAAAACAACGATTTTTATTTTTAAATTCTTCTTTGGCAGATATTTTTATTGATTCGTGTACAGGCCATAATTCTTGGGAAGAATCCAAAATTTCGGCCGGCTCGGTGCCAAAGGGCCGAAGTTTTGACCGACCCAAGTGTTTAAACGACCGACCCGAAGTTTTAAAATGATGATTTTTTTTAAATCTTCTTTTGGCAGATTTTTTTATTCATTCGTGGACAGACCATGATTCTTAGTAAGAGTCCAAAATTTCTGTCAATTCGGTGCCGTAAGGCCAAAGTTACGACCGACCCCATGTTTAAAAGTTAACGACCGACCCCAAGTTATAAAATTTTGATTTTTAAATTATGTTTTTGGCAGATTTTTTGATTGATTCGTATACAGACCATGATATTTAGTAAGAATTTAATATTTCAGTCATTTGGTGCCGTAGGCCCGAAGTTTTGACCAACCCAAATATTTCAACGACCGAACCCAAGTGTTAAAACGATGATTTTTTTAAAATTTCTTCTGGCTGATATTTTTATTGATTCGTGTACGGACCATAATTCTTGGGAAGAATTTAAAATTTCAGTTAGTTCGGTGCCATAGGTCAGAAGTTATGACCGATCTCAAGTGTTTAAACGACCGAACCTAAGTGTTAAAACAACGATTTATTTTTTTCAATTCTTCTTTGGCAGATTTTTTGATTGATTCGTGTACAGACTATGATTCTTAGTAAGAATCCAAAATTTCAGTCGGCTCCGTGCATAGGATCTAAGTTAGGACCGACCACAAGTGTTTTCACAAAGCGCCCGTAAAACGATGATTTTTTTTAAATTTCTTTTGGTTGATATTTTTATTGATTCGTGTATAGACCACAATTCTTGGGAAGAATTCAAAATTTCAGTTAGTTCGTTGCCATAGGGCCGAAGTTATGACCGACCCCAAGTGTTTAAACGACCGAACCTAAGTGTTATAACAACGTTTTTTTTTTTAATTCTTCATTTGGTAGATTTTTTGTTTGATTCGTGTACAGGCCATAATTCTTGAGAAGAATTCAAAATTTCGATCGGCTCGGTGTAAAAGGGCCGAAGTAATGACAAGTGTTTAAACGACCGAACCCAAGTGTTAAAACGATGAATTCTTTAAAAATTCTTCTTTTTGCAGATTTTTTTATTGATTCGCGTACAGACCATGATTTTTAGTATGAATCCAACATTTCAGTCAATTCGGTGAATAGGGCCGAAGTTTTGACCAACCCCAAGTATTTAAACGACCGAACCCAAGTGTTAAAACGAAGATTTTTAGTAATGCTTCTTTTGGCTATTTTGTATTTGTTGTTTAATTGTCACAAAGCGCCCGTAAAACGATGATTTTTTTTTAATTTCTTTGGCAAATATTTTTATTGATTCGTGTACAGGCCATAATTCATGGGAAGAATCCAATATTTCGGCCGACTCGGTTCCAAAGGGCCGAAGTTTTGACCGACCCAAGTGCTTAAACGACCGACCCAAAGTTTTAAATTGATGATTTTTTTTAATCTTCTTTTAACAGATTTTTTTATTGAATCGTGGACAGACCATGATTCTTAGGAAGAATCCAAAATTTCTGTCAATTCGGTGCCGTAAGGCCGAAGTTACGACCGACCCCAGGTTTAAAAGTTAACGACCGACCCCAAGTTTTAAAATTTTGATTATTAAATTATGTTTTTGGCAGATTTTTTGATTGATTCGTATACAGACCATGATATTTAGTAAGAATCTAATATTTCAGTCATTTGGTGCCGTAAGCCCGAAGTTTTGACCAACCAAAATATTTCAACGACCGAACCCAAGTGTTAAAACGATGATTTTTTTTTTTAATTTCTTCTGGCTGATATTTTTATTGATTCGTGAACGGACCATAATTCTTGGGAGGAATTCAAAATTTCAGTTAGTTCGGTGCCATAGGGCGGAAGTTATTACCGATCCCAAGTGCTTAAACGACCGAACCTAAGTGTTAAAGCAACATTTTTTTTTTTAAATTCTTCTTTGGCTGATTTTTTGATTGATTCGTGTACAGACTATGATTCTTAGTAAGAATCCAAAATTTCAGTCGGCTCCGTGCATAGGATCTTAGCTAGGACCGACCACAAGTATTGTTACAAAGCGCCCGTAAACGATGAATAAAAAAATTATTATTGGAAGATTTCTTGATTGAATCGTGTACAGACCATAATTCTTGGGAAGAATTCAGAATTTCAGTTAGTTCGGAGCCAGAGGGCCGAAGTTATGACCGACCCCGAGTGTTTTAACGACCGAACCAAAGTGTAACGACCTACCCCAGGTTTAAAAGTTAACGACCGACCCCAAGTTTTAAAATTTTGATTTTTAAATTATGTTTTTGGCAGATTTTTTGATTGATTCGTATACAGACCATGATATTTAGTAAGAATCAAATATTTCAGTCATTTGGTGCCGTAGGCCCGAAGTTTTGACCAACCCAAATATTTCGACGACCGAAACCAAGTGTTAAAACAACGATTTATTTTAAATTTCTTCTGGCTGATATTTTTATTGATTCGTGTACGGACCATAATTCTTGGGAGGAATTCAAAATTTCAGTTAGTTCGGTGCCATAGGGCGGAAGCTGTGACCGATCCCAAGTGTTTAAACGACCGAACCTAAGTGTTAAAACAACGATTTATTTTTTAAATTCTTCTTTGGCAGATTTTTTGATTGATTCGTGTACAGACTATGATTCTTAGTAAGAATCCAAAATTTCAGTCGGCTCCGTGCATAGGATCTAAGTTAGGACCGACCACAAGTGTTTTCACAAAGCGCCCGTAAAACGAGGATTTTTTTTTTTAATTTCTTTTGGTTGATATTTTTATTGATTCGTGTACAGACCACAATTCTTGGGAAGAATTCAAAATTTCAGTTAGTTCGGTGCCATAGGGCCAAAGTTATGAACGACCCCAAGTGTTTAAACGACCGAACATAAGTGTTAAAACAACGATTTTTTTTAAATTCTTCTTTTGGCAGAATTTTTGATTGATTCGTGTACAGACTATGATTCTTAGTAAGAATCCAAAATTTCAGTCGGCTCCGTGCATAGGATCTAAGTTAGGACCGACCACAAGTGTTTTCACAAAGCGCCCGTAAAACGATGATTTTTTTAAAATTTCTTTTGGTTGATATTTTTATTGATTCGTGTACAGACCACAATTCTTGGGAAGAATTCAAAATTTCAGTTAGTTCGGTGCCATAGGGCCAAAGATATGACCGACCCCAAGTGTTTAAACGACCGAACCTAAGTGTTAAAACAACGATTTTTTTTTAATTCTTATTTTGCTGATTTTTTGATTGATTCGTGTACAGACTATGATTCTTAGTAAGAATCCAAAATTTCAGTCGGCTCCGTACATAGGATCTAAGCTAGGACCGACCACAAGTATTTTACAAAGCGCCCGTAAACGATGAATAAAAAAATTATTATTTGAAGATTTCTCGATTGAATCGTGTACAGACCATAATTCTTGGGAAGAATTCAAAATTTCAGTTAGTTCGGTGCCATAAGGCCGAAGTTATGACCGACCCCAAGTGTTTAAACGACCGAACCAAAGTGTAACGACCGACCCCAAGTTATAAAATTTTGATTTTTAAATTATGTTTTTGGCAGATTTTTTGATTGATTCGTATACAGACCATGATATTTAGTAAGAATCTAATATTTCAGTCATTTGGTGTCGTAAGCCCGAAGTTTTGACCAACCCAAATATTTCAACGACCGAACCCAAGTGTTAAAACGATGATTTTTTTTTTATTTCTTCTGGCTGATATTTTTATTGATTCGTGTACGGACCATAATCCTTGGGAGGAATTCAAAATTTCAGTTACTTCGGTGCCATCGGGCGGAAGTTATGACCGATCCCAAGTGTTTAAACGACCGAACCTAAGTGTTAAAGCACCAATTTTTTTTTTAAATTCTTCTTTGGCTGATTTTTTGATTGATTCGTGTACAGACTATGATTCTTAGTAAGAATCCAAAATTTCAGTCGGCTCCGTGCATAGGATCTAAGTTAGGACCGACCACAAGTGTTTTCACAAAGCGCCCGTAAAACGATGATTTTTTTTTAAATTTCTGTTGGTTGATATTTTTATTGATTCGTGTATAGACCACAATTCTTGGGAAGAATTCAAAATTTCAGTTAGTTCGGTGCCATAGGGCCGAAGTTATGACCGACCCCAAGTGTTTAAACGACCGAACCTAAGTGTTATAACAACGATTTTTTTTTAATTCTTCATTTGGTAGATTTTTTGGTTGATTCGTGTACAGGCCATAATTCTTGAGAAGAATTCAAAATTTCGATCGGCTCGGTGTTAAAGGGCCGAAGTAATGACAAGTGTTTAAACGACCGAACCCAAGTGTTAAAACGATGAATTCTTTGAAAATTCTTCTTTTTGCAGATTTTTTTATTGATTCGCGTACAGACCATGATTTTTAGTATGAATCCACATTTTAGTCAATTCGGTGAATAGGGCCGAAGTTTTGACCAACCCCAAGTATTTAAACGACCGAACCCAAGTGTTAAAACGAAGATTTTTAGTAATGCTTCTTTTGGCTATTTTGTATTTGTTGTTTAATTGTCACAAAGCGCCCGTAAAACGATGATTTTTTTTTAATTTCTTTGGCAAATATTTTTATTGATTCGTGTACAGGCCATAATTCTTGGGAAGAATCCAATATTTTGGCCGACTCGGTTCCAAAGGGCCGAAGTTTTGACCGACCCAAGTGTTTAAACGACCGACCCAAAGTTTTAAATTGATGATTTTTTTTAATCTTCTTTTAACAGATTTTTTTATTGAATCGTGGACAGACCATGATTCTTAGGAAGAATCCAAAATTTCTGTCAATTCGGTGCCGTAAGGCCAAAGTTACGACCGACCCCAGGTTTAAAAGTTAACGACCGACCCCAAGTTTTAAAATTTTGATTATTAAATTATGTTTTTGGCAGATTTTTTGATTGATTCGTATACAGACCATGATATTTAGTAAGAATCTAATATTTCAGTCATTTGGTGCCGTAAGCCCGAAGTTTTGACCAACCAAAATATTTCAACGACCGAACCCAAGTGTTAAAACGATGATTTTTTTTTTTAATTTCTTCTGGCTGATATTTTTATTGATTCGTGTACGGACCATAATTCTTGGGAGGAATTCAAAATTTCAGTTAGTTCGGTGCCATAGGGCGGAAGTTATTACCGATCCCAAGTGCTTAAACGACCGAACCTAAGTGTTAAAGCAACAATTTTTTTTTTAAATTCTTCTTTGGCTGATTTTTTGATTGATTCGTGTACAGACTATGATTCTTAGTAAGAATCCAAAATTTCAGTCGGCTCCGTGCATAGGATCTAAGCTAGGACCGACCACAAGTATTGTTACAAAGCGCCCGTAAACGATGAATAAAAAAATTATTATTGGAAGATTTTTCGATTGAATCGTGTACAGACCATAATTCTTGGGAAGAATTCAGAATTTCAGTTAGTTCGGAGCCAGAGGGCCGAAGTTATGACCCACCCCGAGTGTTTTAACGACCGAACCAAAGTGTAACGACCGACCCCAAGTTTTAAAATTTTGATTTTTAAATTATGTTTTGGGCAGATTTTTTGATTGATTCGTATACAGACCATGATATTTAGTAAGAATCTAATATTTCAGTCATTTGGTGCCGTAGGCCCGAAGTTTTGACCAACCCAAATATTTCTACGACCGAACCCAAGTGTTAAAACAACGATTTATTTTAAATTTCTTCTGGCTGATATTTTTATTGATTCGTGTACGGACCATAATTCTTGGGAGGAATTCAAAATTTCAGTTAGTTCGGTGCCATAGGGCGGAAGCTGTGACCGATCCCAAGTGTTTAAAAGACCGAACCTAAGTGTTAAAACAACGATTTATTTTTTAAATTCTTCTTTGGCAGATTTTTTGATTGATTCGTGTACAGACTATGATTCTTAGTAACAATCCAAAATTTCAGTCGGCTCCGTGCATAGGATCTAAGTTAGGACCGACCACAAGTGTTTTCACAAAGCGCCCGTAAAACTAGGATTTTTTTTTTTAATTTCTTTTGGTTGATATTTTTATTGATTCGTGTACAGACCACAATTCTTGGGAAGAATTCAAAATTTCAGTTAGTTCGGTGCCATAGGGCCAAAGTTATGAACGACCCCAAGTGTTTAAACGACCGAACATAAGTGTTAAAACAACGATTTTTTTTTAATTCTTTTTTTGGCAGAATTTTTGATTGATTCGTGTACAGACTATGATTCTTAGTAAGAATCCAAAATTTCAGTCGGCTCCGTGCATAGGATCTAAGTTAGGACCGACCACAAGTGTTTTCACAAAGCGCCCGTAAAACGATGATTTTTTTAAAATTTCTTTTGGTTGATATTTTTATTGATTCGTGTACAGACCATAATTCTTGGGAAGAATTCAAAATTTCAGTTAGTTCGGTGCCATAGGGCCAAAGATATGACCGACCCCAAGTGTTTAAACGACCGAACCTAAGTGTTAAAACAACGATTTTTTTTAAATTCTTATTTTGCTGATTTTTTGATTGATTCGTGTACAGACTATGATTCTTAGTAAGAATCCAACATTTCAGTCGGCTCCGTACATAGGATCTAAGCTAGGACCGACCACAAGTATTGTTACAAAGCGCCCGTAAACGATGAATAAAAAAATTATTATTTGAAGATTTCTCGATTGAATCGTGTACAGACCATAATTCTTGGGAAGAATTCAAAATTTCAGTTAGTTCGGTGCCATAAGGCCGAAGTTATGACCGACCCCAAGTGTTTAAACGACCGAACCAAAGTGTAACGACCGACCCCAAGTTATAAAATTTTGATTTTTAAATTATGTTTTTGGCAGATTTTTTGATTGATTCGTATACAGACCATGATATTTAGTAAGAATCTAATATTTCAGTCATTTGGTGTCGTAAGCCCGAAGTTTTGACCAACCCAAATATTTCAACGACCGAACCCAAGTGTTAAAACGATGATTTTTTTTTATTTCTTCTGGCTGATATTTTTATTGATTCGTGTACGGACCATAATCCTTGGGAGGAATTCAAAATTTCAGTTACTTCGGTGCCATCGGGCGGAAGTTATGACCGATCCCAAGTGTTTAAACGACCGAACCTAAGTGTTAAAGCACCAATTTTTTTTTTAAATTCTTCTTTGGCTGATTTTTTGATTGATTCGTGTACAGACTATGATTCTTAGTAAGAATCCAATATTTCAGTCGGCTCCGTGCATAGGATCTAAGCTAGGACCGACCACAAGTATTGTTACAAAGCGCCCGTAAACGATGAATAAAAAAATTATTCTTGGAAGATTTCTCGAAAAGAATGCTTCTTTTTGCTATTTTGGAATTGTTGTTTAATTGTCACAAAGCGCCCGTAAAACGATGATTTTTTTATATTTCTTTTGGCAGATAATTTTATTGATTCGTGTACAGGCCATAATTCTTGGGAAGAATCCAAAACTTCGGCCGGCTCGGTGCCAAAGGGCCGAAGTTTTGACCGACCCAAGTGTTTAAACGACCGACACGAAGTTTTAAAATTATGATTTTTTTTAATCTTCTTTTGGCAGATTTTTTAATTGATTCGTGGACAGACCATGATTCTTAGGAAGAATCCAAAATTTCTGTCAATTCGGTGCCGTAAGACCCCGTTTAAAAGTTAACGACAGACGCCAAGTTTTAAAAATATGATTTTTAAATTATTTTTTCGGCAGATTTTTTGATTGATTCGTATACAGACCATGATATTTAGTAAGAATTCAATATTTCAGTCATTTGGTGCCGTAGGCCCGAAGTTTTGACCAACCCAAATATTTCAACGACCGAACACAAGTGTTAAAGCGATGATTTTTTTAAAATTTCTTCTGGCTGATATTTTTATTGATTCGTGTATGGACCATAATTCTTGGGAAGAATTAAAAATTTCAGTTAGTTCGGTGCCATAGGGCGGAAGTTATGACCGATCCCAAATGTTTAAATAACCGAACCTAAGTGTTAAAGCAACGATTTTTTTTTTAAATTCTTCCTCGGCTGATTTTTTTATTGATTCGTGTACAGACTATGATTCTTAGTAAGAATCTAAAATTTCAGTCGGCTCCGTGCATAGGATCTAAGCTAGGACCGACCACAAGTATTGTTACAAAGCGCCCGTAAACGATGAATAAAAAAAATATTATTGGAAGAATTCTCGATTGATTCGTGTACAGACCATAGTAAGAATCCAAAATTTCAGTCGGGTTCGGTGCCTTAGGGTCTTAGTTTCTACCGACCAGAAGTGTTGTTACAAAGCGCCCGTAAAAGGAAGATTAAAAAAATATCCTTTGGAAGATTTTTTGATTGATTTGTGTACAGATCACAATTCTCACTTACATATCTCGGCGCCATAGGGCCAAAGTTATGACCGACCCCAAGTGTTAAAACGACGCTACCCAAATGCTAAAACGACCGACTCCAAGTTTTAAAATGATGGTTTTTTATTCTTCTTTTGGCAGATTTTTTATTGATTCGTGTACTGATCATGAGACCAACCCAAATATTTAAACGACCGAACCGAAGTGTTAAAACGATGATTTTTTTTAAATTTCTTCTGGCTGATATTTTTATTGATTCGTGTATGGACCATAATTCTTGGGAAGAATTCAAAATTTCAGTCAGCTCGGTGCCATAGGGCCGAAGTTATGACCGACCCCAAGTGTTAAAATAACGGTACCCAAATGCTAAAACGACTGACTCCAAGTTTTAAAATGACGGTTTTTTTTATTCGACTTTTTCCAGATTTTTTGATTAATTCGTGTACAGACAATGCTTCTTAGTATATATCAAAAATTTCATTCAGATCGGTCCCAAAGGGTCTAAGTAATGACCGACCACAAGTGTTGTCATAAAGCGCCCGTCAAACGATGATTTTTTTTTTAAATTTCTTTTGGCAGATATTTTTATTGATTCATGTGTAAGCCATAATTCTTGGGAAGAATCCAAAATATCGGTCGGCTCGGTGCCAAAGGGCCGAAGTTATGACCGACACAAGTGTTTAGACGACCGAACCTAAGTGTTAAAACAACGATTTTTTTTTTAAATTCTTCTTTGGCAGATTTTTTTGATTTATTCGTGTAAAGACTATGATTCTTAGTAAGAATCCAAAATTTCAGTCGGCTCCGTGCATAGGATTTAAGTTAGGACCGACCACAAGTGTTGTCACAAAGCGCCCGTAACACGATGATTTTTTTTATTTTATTTCTTTTGGTTGATATTTTTATTGATTCGTGTACAGACCATAATTCTTAGGAAGAATTCAAAATTTCAGTTAGTTCGGTGCCACAGGGCCAAAGTTATGACCGACCCAAGTGTTTAAACGACCGAACCTAAGTGTTAAAACAACGATTTTTTTTTTTAAATTCTTCTTCGGCAGATTTTTTGATTGATTCTTAGTAAGAATCCAAAATTTCAGTCGGCTCCGTGCATAGGATCAAAGTTAGGACCGACCACAAGTGTTGTCACAAAGCGCCCGTAAAACGATGATTTTTTTTAAATTTCTTTTGGTTGATATTTTTATTGATTCGTGTACAGACCATAATTCTTGGGAAGAATTCAAAATTTCAGATAGTTCGGTGCCATAAGGCCGATGTTATGACTGACCCCAAGCGTTTAAACGACCGAACCTAAGTGTTAAAACAACGATTTTTATTTTTAAATTCTTCTTTGGCAGATATTTTTATTGATTCATGTACAGGCCATAATTCTTGGGAAGAATCCAAAATTTCGGCCGGCTCGGTGCCAAAGGGCCGAAGTTTTGACCGACCCAAGTGTTTAAACGACCGACCCGAAGTTTTAAAATGATGATTTTTTTTAAATCTTCTTTTGGCAGATTTTTTTATTCATTCGTGGACAGACCATGATTCTTAGTAAGAGTCCAAAATTTCTGTCAATTCGGTGCCGTAAGGCCAGAGCCGGTTTTAGCACTACCAGCGCCCTGGGGCGAAATTTCCACGGCGCCCCCTAAGCAGTGGCGTGGCGTGCGTTTGGGCCACCCGAAAACCCGAGGAAAATTTTGCCCCCCCCCCCCCCCCTCCCTAACTTCTACAGGTGCTCCTTCCGCAGATTTTCAAGCGCTGACCGGGGGGGGGGGGAGGAGTAAGTATCCATTTTTTTTATGCTGAGTTTTATAACCCCATGTGCCGAGTACTCTTTCAATAAAATCATGCTTATAAATTCTACTACAAATTTATATATAACTGCTCTCAGAAATCGAGAATTGTATGTCTGTAATAGAATTCAGAACATCGGGGCGGAGGAAAATTTTGCTGCCCCCTTATTAGGGTACTTAAAGCGGCGGGGGGGGGGGGGGGGGGGTTGTATATGGAAATTCTGTTTTTTTTATTACGACCTATTTATATACGAGCTGGATTTTTTTTAATAATCACATTTGACGAGTATTCTTTCAACGAAAATCATGTTTATAAATTCTACTCCTTAGTTAATTGATTGAAATTGCGTTAGAGTCCCCAAATAATAGTAACACACGCAACAATCAATTTCTCAGAATTTTAACTCAAATGTAAAGCTTCACTTGATGCACGATCAGGGCCGTAGCTAGAGTTGAATTGAAGGTAGGGCATTGGTAATTACAGGTAGGGCGCAAGTAAAATATTCTGATCTGGGTCGGGCGGGGTGCGCGCTCCGGGCGGCACTTTTAAGGCGTGGCAAAATATCACAATAAATAATAATAATATCTTGTTGTTAAAATCATTTCTTTCATATTTTTGTTCCATATATGATTCAGACCGATTGAAATGGGCACGAAATTTTTCATTACTTATTCTGTAACAAACCCGGGGAATCTCCTTTCTTCAAATGAATGTATAATAATGTCATCTTGTCGATAACTGGCAACACCGTCCGGGTCGAATTTTGTTTTGTGCTTGGATTTTTTATGACTAATATTCAGTGAGAATGATTGAGAGAGGTCCGTGCGCGACAGTTCTAAGAAAGTTTCATGGATCATCACGTGTTCCAATGGATCATCAAATCACCCATGTGTTCCAAGTACAAAAGTAAGAGGAAAACTATTTTCTTGTTCTGGGTGTAGTATCTGAGCTTAAGCTGAGGACCTTAGCAGATTAACTCCTGGGTTAAAACCAGTTTCATGTTCCGAATGATCTGTCAAAATTCCAGTAGCGGATTAATCTGCTGACACATTTCGAAGAAAACCGTTCTTATATTTCGAGTGGAGTTAATTTTTTTATTTCAAACCATTCCACATAATTCGTAGGAAAACCATACTACTCATTATATGAGAGTAATACCAATTAAATCTGTGGACACGCAAGCAGATTTACTCGTAATTTAAAACCAGTTTTGTGATCAGAATTTAAATTTCCAGTTGTGTTTTCATCTGCTGACACATTTTGAAGGAAAACGTTCTCTTATTCGAAGTGAATTGGAGGTTATCCACCACATACCCGCCCGGTGTAAGTAACAGAAGGTTACTATTTAACAAGGACTCTTATTTTTTTATAGAACGACCCTACAATTATAATTAACTAAAACTAGACCCCTATTGTCCCTGTATACGTTGTTAGCGAGCAGTATGCAAGTGCTTGATCTGATAACAAACCGTTCAGTATGGAGAAGGCCCGAAGATATCGATCTAGGGATTGGTTTATTTATGGCTCAACTGTTGAATAACATCCCCAAACTGTTTGGGAATTCCCCCTAAACAGTGATTACACTTACTTCAATTCCATCTATGGGCAGAATAAAGAATTGATATGATATAAGTCTTTGATTAATTCGAAGCTGTTTAGTTAGATGTCGCTACGCTACACTAATAGTAGTATTTTTTTCAATCATGTCAAACAATGAACAGTTTACTAGTGTATTATCATAGTCGGTGGTATTCCTTTAGGTAGGGCACAGGTATTTTAAGGTAGGGCATTGCTCCCTAATGCCCCCCCCCTAGCTACGGCCCTGTGCACGATGCATCTGCAACTCGTTATTTAATGTATCATTGTATGCTGAACACAAAACCCGTTTGTATGCGGTGAATTAAAACTACACTCAGAACACGAAAACAGTTTTTCTTTGATTCTGGCATTAAATAATTAGTCTGCAACTGAAGATTTATAACTGCACATCGAAGAACAGAATGTTTTCTTTCGAAATGTGTCAGCAGATGAATCCAACTGGAATTTGACATTCTGTATTGGTTAAAATTAAATCTCTACCTTGCGAATTAAAACTACCCTCGGAACATGAAAATGGTTTTTCTTTGATTCTGGCAGCACATACATAGTCTGCAAATAGAATATTATAACTTAATAAGAGGATGTTTTCCTTCGAAATGTGTCAACAGATGAATCCAACAAATTTACATTCTCAACACAAAATTGGTTTGAATAAAGTCTGTATGCGGCGAATTAAAAGTACACTCAGAACATGAATATGGTTTTTCTTTGATTCTGGCAGCACATACAGAGTCTGCAACTAGAATTTTATAACTGAACTTCGAATAAGATAATGATTTAGTTTGAATTGTGACAGCAGATGAATCCTCAAATGGAATTTTACATTCTGAAAACTGGTTTAACCCTTCGAATAATTAGAACCAAATATCTTTAAACTTTTGCCTGTCTCTGTTTGCGCACAAAATTTCCGGTTCGTCCCATGCATTTTAAAGTTCCTTTTTTGCTTTTTTTTATTCTTTTGCAAAAAACAAAATTGTTCTAAAATCTGGATAAAGTAATTTTTCCAACGTGCTTATTAACACATTATTGTTTCTAAATATAAAAATTTTGGCATTGGAAATGTGAATTGGCTCAAAAGTACACGTCTCCGAATATTCGAATTAAAGTACCTAAAATAAAATAAACTTAAAAATTTTAAATACAGATTTCTTTTCTTAATAAAAATGTAATAAAACTGTATCTTAACTTTTTATCGCAATCACAAATTTATTTTTAAAATTATTATATATTAAAAATAAATGTGTGGGATATAATTTCATAATTTTATTTTAAAATTAAATGTGTGGGATAATTCTACGTCTCCTGCGATTAGACGGGTTAAATTAAATCTGTATTTGGCAAATTAAAACTACACTCAGAATATGAAAATGGTTTCTCATTGATTATGGCAGCACATACAAAGTCTGCAACTAGAATTCTATATCTGCACTTCTAATAAAATAATGATATCTTTCGAAATGTATCAGCAGATGAATACACAACTGAAATTCATTCGTTAATACAATCTGAACACAATTCTGGTTTTAATTAAGAGTGAATCTGTTTGCAAGTTATCAGCTTTAATTAGTATCACTCTCATAAGATTAAGATGCGTACTGTTTTGCTACGAATTGCGAAATTTGCAGTGTTAAAAAAATATAATTATTGATATTTTTAATAAATAATAAAAAACGAGTTGGATTCGTTAACAAAAGTATCGTAGAACATTATCAAATAATGATTTGAAATGGTTTAAATTTAAATTTTTCCAAGATAATGTTATTATTTATTGTGAAAATTTGCCGCCCCCCCCCATAAAAGTGCCACCCGAGGTGGGCCTTCCCCCCCTCCTCCCACGCTACCCCACTTCCCCGAAGTACAATACAATTCCATACGAAAAAAGGCAATAAGTATAATGAAATAACCGTTTGAAAAAAAAATCTTTTTATTTAAAAAAACCATGAAATTTCACTTTTCTAGTCTTCCTATCGGCGAAATTGATAACCTAATAACATTATTTGATTAGGTTTTATCAAAGACGACGTTTTTAGCAATTTCATTTTCTATTGAAAAAGTTGCCAAGTTTGTCAATTTAGATTGAGATTTTGTCGATCGCAGATAGGTTTTTATCTTAAATGAATTGTTTCATTGTTTGCTAGTTTTTTTATGAAATGAGAATTAGAGAAATGTCGCCCTATATCATTCTTCGGATAATTATCAATGTGAGTTTGCACTAGGCCACGCTTAAAAATGTTAAAAAGAGATAGATAATGTGTTTCTCTATGGTTGGGGATTCCCGGTAAATTTTGTTGGGGATTCCCGGTAAATGAACTGCAGCAGTGCTCCGATCGAAAGGATTGAACACCACGTTCCAATTCTAGTGTTGCCACCATAACAATTTTCTTCCTAAATTTGAATTTGATTTTACGATTAAGTAGACCTGGCTCAAAGAGCGAGGGAATATAAAGGGGCGCCTGCGGCGCCTGTGGCGCCCCTTTATGCCCGGCGCCCTGGGTGGTCGCCCAACCGCGCCCTACCCTAACGCCGCTACTGCGTAAGGCCAAAGTTACGACCGACCCCATGTGTAAAAGTTAACGACCGACCCCAAGTTTTAAAATTATGTTTTTTAAATTATTTTTTCCGCAGATTTTTTGATTGATTCGTATACAGACCATGATATTTAGTAAGAATTTAATATTTCAGTCATTTGGTGCCGTAGGCCCGAAGTTTTGACCAACCCAAATATTTCAACGACCGAACCCTAGTGTTAAAACGATGATTTTTTAAAAATTTCTTCTGGCTGATATTTTTATTGATTCGTGTACGGACCATAATTCTTGGGAAGAATTTAAAATTTCAGTTAGTTCGGTGCCATAGGGCGGAAGTTATGACCGATCTCAAGTGTTTAAACGACCGAACCTAAGTGTTAAAACAACGATTTATTTTTTTCAATTCTTCTTTGGCAGATTTTTTGATTGATTCGTGTACAGACTATGATTCTTAGTAAGAATCCAAAATTTCAGTCGGCTCCGTGCATAGGATCTAAGTTAGGACCGACCACAAGTGTTTTCACAAAGCGCCCGTAAAACGATGATTTTTTTTTAAATTTCTTTTGGTTGATATTTTTATTGATTCGTGTACAGACCACAATTCTTGGGAAGAATTCAAAATTTCAGTTAGTTCGGTGCCATAGGGCCGAAGATATGACCGACCCCAAGTGTTTAAACGACCGAACCTAAGTGTTAAAACAACGATTTTTTTTTAATTCTTATTTTGCTGATTTTTTGATTGATTCGTGTACAGACTATGATTCTTAGTAAGAATCCAAAATTTCAGTCGGCTCCGTGCATAGGATCTAAGCTAGGACTGACCACAAGTATTGTTACAAAGCGCCCGTAAACGATGAATAAAAAAATTATTATTGGAAGATATCTCGATTGAATCGTGTACAGACCATAATTCTTGGGAAGAATTCAAAATTTCAGTTAGTTCGGTGCTATAGGGCGGAAGTTTTGACCGATCCCAAGTGTTTAAACGACCGAACATAAGTGTTAAAACAACGATTTAATATTTAAATTCTTCTTTGGCAGATTTTTTGATTGATTCGTGTACAGACTATGATTCTTAGTAAGAATCCAAAATTTCAGTCGGCTCCGTGCATAGGATCTAAGTTAGGACCGACTACAAGTGTTTTCACAAAGCGCCTGTAAAACGATGATTTTTTTTAAATTTCTTTTGGTTGATATTTTTATTGATTCGTGTACAGACCACAATTCTTGGGAAGAATTCAAAATTTCAGTTAGTTCGGTGCCATAGGGCCGAAGTTATGACCGACCCCAAGTGTTTCAACGACCGAACCTAAGTGTTAAAATAACGATTTTTTTAATTCTTCTTTTGGTAGATTTTTTGTTTGATTCGTGTACAGGCCATAATTCTTGGGAAGAATTCAAAATTTCGATCGGCTCGGTGTAAAAGGGCCGAAGTAATGACAAGTGTTTAAACGACCGAACCCAAGTGTTAAAACGATGAATTCTTTAAAAATTCTTCTTTTTGCAGATTTTTTTATTGATTCGCGTACAGACCATGATTTTTAGTATGAATCCAACATTTCAGTCAATTCGGTGAATAGGACCGAAGTTTTGACCGACCCCAAGTATTTAAACGACCGAACCCAAGTGTTAAAACGACGATTTTTAGTAATGCTTATTTTGGCTAATTTGTATTTGTTGTTTAATTGTCACAAAGCGCCCGTAAAACGATGATTTTTTTTTAATTTCTTTTGGCAAATATTTTTATTTATTCATGTACAGGCCATAATTCTTGGAAAGAATCCAAAATTTCGGCAGGCTCGTTGCCAAAGGGCCGAAGTTTTGACCGACCCAAGTGTTTAAACGACCAACCAGAAGTTTTAAAATGATGTTTTTTTTAAATCTTCTTTTGGCAGATTTTTTTAAGGACCGAACCTAAGTGTTAAAGCAACGATTTTTTTTTAAATTCTTCTTTGGCTGATTTTTTGATTGATTCGTGTACAGACTATGATTCTTAGTAAGAATCCAAAATTTCAGTCGGCTCCGTGCATAGGATCTAAGTTAGGACCGACTACAAGTGTTTTCACAAAGCGCCTGTAAAACGATGATTTTTTTTAAATTTCTTTTGGTTGATATTTTTATTGATTCGTGTACAGACCACAATTCTTGGAAAGAATTCAAAATTTCAGTTAGTTCGGTGCCATAGGGCCGAAGTTATGACCGACCCCAAGTGTTTCAACGACCGAACCTAAGTGTTAAAATAACGATTTTTTTAATTCTTCTTTTGGTATATTTTTTGTTTGATTCGTGTACAGGCCATAATTCTTGGGAAGAATTCAAAATTTCGATCGGCTCGGTGTAAAAGGGCCGAAGTAATGACAAGTGTTTAAACGACCGAACCCAAGTGTTAAAACGATGAATTCTTTAAAAATTCTTCTTTTTGCAGATTTTTTTATTGATTCGCGTACAGACCATGATTTTTGGTATGAATCCAACATTTCAGTCAATTCGGTGAATAGGACCGAAGTTTTGACCGACCCCAAGTATTTAAACGACCGAACCCAAGTGTTAAAACCACGATTTTTAGTAATGCTTCTTTTGGCTAATTTGTATTTGTTGTTTAATTGTCACAAAGCGCCCGTAAAACGATGATTTTTTTTTAATTTCTTTTGGCAAATATTTTTATTGATTCGTGTACAGGCCATAATTTTTGGGAAGAATTCAAAATTTCGGCCGACTCGGTTCCAAAGGGCCGAAGTTTTGACCGACCCAAGTGTTTAAACGACCGACCCGAAGTTTTAAATTCATGATTTTTTTTAATCTTCTTTTAACAGATTTTTTTATTGATTCGTGGACAGACCATGAATCTTAGGAAGAATCCAAAATTTCTGTCAATTCGGTGCCGTAAGGCCGAAGTTACGACCGACCCCAGGTTTAAAAGTTAACGACCGACCCCAAGTTTTAAAATTTTGATTTTTAAATTATTTTTTTGGCAGATTTTTTGATTGATTCGTATACAGACCATGATATTTAGTAAGAATCTAATATTTCAGTCATTTGGTAGGCCCAAAGTTTTGACCAACCCAAATATTTCAACGACCGAACCCAAGTGTTAAAACGATGATTTTTTTTAAATTTCTTCTGGCTGATATTTTTATTGATTCGTGTACAGACCATCATTCTTGGGAGGAATTCAAAATTTCAGTTAGTTCGGTGCCATAGGGCGGAAGTTATGACCGATCCCAAGTGTTTAAACGACCGAAACTAAGTGTTAAAGCAACAATATTTTTTTTAAAATTCTTCTTTAGCTGATTTTTTGACTGATTCGTGTACAGACTATGATTCTTAGTAAGAATCCAAAATTTCAGTCGGCTCTGTGCATAGGATCTAAGCTAGGACTGACCACAAGTATTGTTACAAAGCGCCCGTAAACGATGAATAAAAAATTATTATTGGAAGATTTCTCGATTGAATCGTGTACAGACCATAATTCTTGGGAAGAATTCAAAATTTCAGTTAGTTCGGTGCCATAGGGCGGAAGTTTTGACCGATCCCAAGTGTTTAAACGACCGAACATAAGTATTAAAACAACGATTTAATATTTAAATTCTTCTTTGGCAGATTTTTTGATTGATTCGTGTACTGACCATAATTCTTGGGAAGAATTCAAAATTTCAGTTAGTTCGGTGCCATAGGGCCGAAGTTATGACCGACCCCAAGTGTTTAAACGACCGAACCTAAGTGTTAAAAAAACGATTTTTTTTTTAAATTCTTCTTTGGCAGATGTTTTTATTTATTCATGTACAGGCCATAATTCTTGGAAAGAATCCAAAATTTCGGCAGGCTCGGTGCCAAAGGGCCGAAGTTTTGACCGACCCAAGTGTTTAAACGACCGAACCCAAGTGTTAAAACGACGATTTTTAGTAATGCTTCTTTTGGCTAATTTGTATTTGTTGTTTAATTGTCACAAAGCGCCCGTAAAACGATGATTTTTTTTAAATTTCTTTTGGCAAATATTTTTATTGATTCGTGTACAGGCCATAATTTTTGGGAAGAATTCAAAATTTCGGCCGACTCGGTTCCAAAGGGCCGAAGTTTTGACCGACCCAAGTGTTTAAACGACCGACCCGAAGTTTTAAATTCATGATTTTTTTTAATCTTCTTTTAACAGATTTTTTTATTGATTCGTGGACAGACCATGAATCTTAGGAAGAATCCAAAATTTCTGTCAATTCGGTGCCGTAAGGCCGAAGTTACGACCGACCCCAGGTTTAAAAGTTAACGACCGACCCCAAGTTTTAAAATTTTGATTTTTAAATTATTTTTTTGGCAGATTTTTTGATTGATTCGTATACAGACCATGATATTTAGTAAGAATTTAATATTTCAGTCATTTGGTAGGCCCAAAGTTTTGACCAACCCAAATATTTCAACGACCGAACCCAAGTGTTAAAAAGATGATTTTTTTTTTAATTTCTTCTGGCTGATATTTTTATTGATTCGTGTACAGACCATCATTCTTGGGAGGAATTCAAAATTTCAGTTAGTTCGGTGCCATAGGGCGAAAGTTATGACCGATCCCAAGTGTTTAAACGACCGAAACTAAGTGTTAAAGCAACAATATTTTTTTTTAAATTCTTCTTTAGCTGATTTTTTGATTGATTCGTGTACAGACTATGATTCTTAGTAAGAATCCAAAATTTCAGTCGGCTCAGTGCATAGGATCTAAGCTAGGACTGACCACAAGTATTGTTACAAAGCGCCCGTAAACGATGAATAAAAAATTATTATTGGAAGATTTCTCGATTGAATCGTGTACAGACCATAATTCTTGGGAAGAATTCAAAATTTCAGTTAGTTCGGTGCCATAGGGCGGAAGTTTTGACCGATCCCAAGTGTTTAAACGACCGAACATAAGTGTTAAAACAACGATTTAATATTTAAATTCTTCTTTGGCAGATTTTTTGATTGATTCGTGTACTGACCATAATTCTTGGGAAGAATTCAAAATTTCAGTTAGTTCGGTGCCATAGGGCGGAAGTTTTGACCGATCCCAAGTGTTTAAACGACCGAACATAAGTGTTAAAACAACGATTTAATATTTAAATTCTTCTTTGGCAGATTTTTTGATTGATTCGTGTACTGACCATAATTCTTGGGAAGAATTCAAAATTTCAGTTAGTTCGGTGCCATAGGGCCGAAGTTATGACCGACCCCAAGTGTTTAAACGACCGAACCTAAGTGTTAAATAAACGATTTTTTTTTTAAATTCTTCTTTGGCAGATGTTTTTATTTATTCATGTACAGGCCATAATTCTTGGAAAGAATCCAAAATTTCGGCAGGCTCGGTGCCAAAGGGCCGAAGTTTTGACCGACCCAAGTGTTTAAACGACCAACCCGAAGTTTTAAAATGATGTTTTTTTTTAAATCTTCTTTTGGCAGATTTTTTTAAGGACCGAACCTAAGTGTTAAAGCAACGATTTTTTTTTAAATTCTTCTTTGGCTGATTTTTTGATTGATTCGTGTACAGACTATGATTCTTAGTAAGAATCCAAAATTTCAGTCGGCTCCGTGCATAGGATCTAAGTTAGGACCGACTACAAGTGTTTTCACAAAGCGCCTGTAAAACGATGATTTTTTTTAAAATTTCTTTTGGTTGATATTTTTATTGATTCGTGTACAGACCACAATTCTTGGGAAGAATTCA
Organism: Limnephilus marmoratus; assembly: GCA_917880885.1. Classification (NCBI taxonomy): domain Eukaryota; kingdom Metazoa; phylum Arthropoda; class Insecta; order Trichoptera; family Limnephilidae; genus Limnephilus; species Limnephilus marmoratus. The sequence goes on along the minus strand of OU862924.1, from coordinate 22,824,946 downwards.
AAATTTCAGTTAGTTCGGTGCCATAGGGCCGAAGTTATGACCGACCCCAAGTGTTTCAACGACCGAACCTAAGTGTTAAAACAACGATTTTTTTAATTCTTCTTTTGGTAGATTTTTTGTTTGATTCGTGTACAGGCCATAATTCTTGGGAAGAATTCAAAATTTCGATCGGCTCGGTGTAAAAGGGCCGAAGTAATGACAAGTGTTTAAACGACCGAACCCAAGTGTTAAAACGATGAATTCTTTAAAAATTCTTCTTTTTGCAGATTTTTTTATTGATTCGCGTACAGACCATGATTTTAAGTATGAATCCAACATTTCAGTCAATTCGGTGAATAGGGCCGAAGTTTTGACCGACCCCAAGTATTTAAACGACCGAACCCAAGTGTTAAAACGACGATTTTTAGTAATGCTTCTTTTGGCTAATTTGTATTTGTTGTTTAATTGTCACAAAGCGCCCGTAAAACGATGATTTTTTTTTAATTTCTTTTGGCAAATATTTTTATTGATTCGTGTACAGGCCATAATTTTTGGGAAGAATTCAAAATTTCGGCCGACTCGGTTCCAAAGGGCCGAAGTTTTGACCGACCCAAGTGTTTAAACGACCGACCCGAAGTTTTAAATTCATGATTTTTTTTAATCTTCTTTTAACAGATTTTTTTATTGATTCGTGGACAGACCATGAATCTTAGGAAGAATCCAAAATTTCTGTCAATTCGGTGCCGTAAGGCCGAAGTTACGACCGACCCCAGGTTTAAAAGTTAACGACTGACCCCAAGTTTTAAAATTTTGATTTTTAAATTATTTTTTTGGCAGATTTTTTGATTGATTCGTATACAGACCATGATATTTAGTAAGAATCTAATATTTCAGTTATTTAGTAGGCCCAAAGTTTTGACCAACCCAAATATTTCAACGACCGAACCCAAGTGTTAAAACGATGATTTTTTTTAAATTTCTTCCGGCTGATATTTTTATTGATTCGTGTACAGACCATCATTCTTGGGAGGAATTCTAAATTTCAGTTAGTTCGGTGCCATAGGGCGGAAGTTATGACCGATCCCAAGTGTTTAAACGACCGAAACTAAGTGTTAAAGCAACAATTTTTTTTTTTAATTCTTCTTTAGCTGATTTTTTGATTGATTCGTGTACAGACTATGATTCTTAGTAAGAATCCAAAATTTCAGTCGGCTCCGTGCATAGGATCTAAGCTAGGACTGACCACAAGTATTGTTACAAAGCGCCCGTAAACGATGAATAAAAAAATATTATTGGAAGATTTCTCGATTGAATCGTGTACAGACCATAATTCTTGGGAAGAATTCATAATTTCAGTTAGTTCGGTGCCATAGGGCGGAAGTTTTGACCGATCCCAAGTGTTTAAACGACCGAACATAAGTGTTAAAACAACGATTTAATATTTAAATTCTTCTTTGGCAGATTTTTTGATTGATTCGTGTACAGACTATGATTCTTAGTAAGAATCCAAAATTTCAGTCGGCTCCGTGCATAGGATCTAAGCTAGGACCGACCACAAGTATTGTTACAAAGCGCCCGTAAACGATGAATAAAAAAATTATTATTGGAAGATTTCTCGATTGAATCGTGTACAGACCATAATTCTTTGGAAGAATTCAGAATTTCAGTTAGTTCGGTGCCATAAAGCCGAAGTTATGACCGACCCCAAGTGTTTAAACGACCGAACCTAAGTGTTAAAATAACGATTTATTTTTTTAAATTCTTCTTTGGCAGATTTTTTGATTTATTCGTGTACAGACTATGATTCTTAGTAAAAATCCAAAATTTCAGTCGGCTCCGTGCATAGGATCTAAGTTAGGACCGACCACAAGTGTTGTCACAAAGCGCCCGTAACACAATGATTTTTTTTTTTATTTCTTTTGGTTGATATTTTTATTGATTCGTGTACAGACCATAATTCTTGGGAAGAATTCAAAATTTCAGTTAGTTCGGTGCCATAGGGCCAAAGTTATGACCGACCCCAAGTGTTTAAACGACCGAACCTAAGTGTTAAAACAACGATTTTTTTTTTTAAATTCTTCTTTGGCAGATTGTTTGATTAATTCGTAGTAAGAATCCAAAATTTCAGTCGGCTCCGTGCATAGGATCTAAGTTAGGACCGACCACAAGTGTTGTCACAAAGCGCCCGTAAACGACGAATAAAAAAATATTTTTTGGAAGATTTCTCGATTGATTCGTGTACAGACCATAGTAAGAATCCATAATTTCAGTCGGGTTCGGTGGCAAATGGCCGAAGTTATGACCGACCCAAGTGTTTAAACGACCGAACCCAAGTGTTAAAACTATGAATTCTTTAAAAATTCTTCTTTTTGCAGATTTTTTAATTGATTCGCGTACAGACCATGATTTTTAGTATGAATCCAACATTTCAGTCAATTAGGTGAAGGGCCGAAGTTATGACCGACCCCAAGTGTTTAAACGACCGAACCTAAGTGTTTCATAACGCCGATGGATTTCTTTCGTTTTGTGCTCCGATTGTCATACGAGATCGGCAGGAACCCAGACTTGGGAATTCCGCACAATAAGGGTGCCTGACTACACGGTCAACAAGTGACAAGCGCTTTATCGTCAACAAGTCAGTCCGTTGCTAACCCCCGACCGTATTGTGACATTTTCGCACCACGCCGAAGTGTTATCCATCATATCGTTGCATAAAGTGTAAACCTTATCGTTTTCATCGTATACTTTGTGTGAACTTGACGTGACTCAGATTTCTATCGTTTATTTATCAAATAGAACAATATCGAGCACTCATGGACATCTATGACTGTCACCAAGCTAGAAGAACAATCGTGAGTACCACTTAATTGTGATATACCTTTCTTGTTTGGTGGTTGGGCATAACTCAGCGAAATCCATAAGCGTCTTAGCAAGGGTATCCGCAAGGTTACCCTCATCCCCATGCCCCGTGCATGAATCATTTGGTGCCGAGACCAGCGAACCTTTAGATATAATAAATTCGCATAATAAATTCTTTCTTTGGCAAAACGAAAGAGTGCTATGAAATATTACGTGAATTGAAATGTCATTTCGAAGAACGAATTCAAACAGTGAATCGTAGAATTAGTTTACGTAGTTCTTAATTAATTAACGACCTACCGGGCATTTAAATTATATCGAATTCTATTTTTTAATTCATAACGTTTTCCTGATTAATTCGTTAGTACATTTGTTTATTTAAAAAAAAATGGCTAGTACTTTACAAGGCTTGCGTAGAAGACGGAACGTTGCCATTAGCAGAATAAACAAGGTGTATGAGGTCGGTCAAAGCGTTTTGCAAGATGCAACCAATTACCCATTATTTTTAGCGTATTATACGAAGTTGCAAAAAATTGTTAATGATTTTGAAACCGTTCACGCTGACATCTTAGCTTTAGATGAGGCAAACAAGGACATTGAAAATCAAGTTCGCGAAGCTTTTGATAATGTTTATTTCAAAATCGTCGTAATTCACAAGGAATTAACGAATCAATCTTTCGAATCGGAGCCCGCGAACATTATCGTACCAAACCAAAACTTTTCAACATTTCATGATCAAGCTGTCATAAAACAAACGTCATCATTTACTTGTGTCATGAATAAGGCAAAACCTGAAATCAAAGGGTCCTTGACTGCGTTCACTTCAAAGTGCGCGTTTTGCAAGGGTATTCACCATATCGCTAAGTGCAAATCATTTGCCCTCAAATCGGTTCAGGAACGTGCTCAATTCGCCAAGGCACACCGTTGGTGTCTGAATTGTCTCACGCCTTCTCATTCTCTCACGAATTGCAAATCTGTGTTTGATTGTCAGAAATGTCATCGTAAGCACCACACTCTTCTTCGTAGGGAAGACAACATTTCTGCTGAAGAGGAGTACCAACGACCTACCACGTTTGCCATTCAAGGAGCTTCTATTTCAGATCCTCCAGTTCTTTTCCTCGCTAACTTCGGTGACAGATCCATCGTACGTTTGCCTACTGCTCATATTAGCAATCGTGATCCCTCCGGCAGTTTTCAAACGTTTCGTGGGTTGACCGATTCAGACAGTCAAGCACACTTCATATCCAATCGCACTGCCGAGCGTCCAGTCAGCTCTCAGAAAATCCGTGGCTTAGGCCAATCTTCTACAACCGCGTCAGGCGTCACTAATTTCGATGTCGATGTTAAGGGACAAACTACCTTCAACACGAAGTTACTTCCATCGCCAACGATTCAATTCGACCAGTTATCTTGTCATCTGTTCCAAGACATACTTCATGCCGACTCTGACTGTCACAAACTGACAACTGACACAGGAGCGACTGACCTACTTCGAGATGTTGAGATCTTGCCATCTTTATCGAGACCCCAATTAACGGGTGATCTTCACCAGCCTTCTGCTATCAATTCACCATTCGGTTGGCTTCCTCTGGATTCGGTTGGTTTTACTACCGATCGTCAAACAAACTCCTTCATCGAAACCAACCAGTATCGTCTTCCAGAAGAAGTCAAGAGACTGAGGGAGTTGGACATATTTCCTCAGTCTTCACAGCCCACTAAACAACGTCGTGACCAAGTGTATCGCATTTATCGCTCACGTGACTTTTCTAGTCAATTTATCGAAACCAACCAGTACCGTCTTTCTGAAAAGGTCAAGAAACTGAGAGAGTTTGACACATTCCCTCAGTCTTCACATCTCACTCCTGAAGAACAACGTGATGAGCAGGTCCATCACACTAATCACTCACGTGACCCTTCGGGACAATTCATCGTAGCCTTACCTTTTGGCGAAAAGGATAAGCATATCGCTTCCCCAGGTTCACGCGAAGTCTCTTCGCGCATCATCCTTTCACTCGAACGTAAGCAGACATTAAAGCTCAGTTTACGTGAACTGTACTTCGCTTTCATGACTGACTACTTGCACAGTGGTCACATGACACGTGTTCCTGGAAAAGATTTACTCAAGGAAATGCATCACATACTTCGTCATTGCATTCTTCGTCCGGGCATGCCTCGGTGACGGAGGTGAATGAATCATTGTCAAATGATGCCTTCTTTATCGTTCCCAAGTTTCAAACAAAAATTGCTGAACTTCTGCAAAACTTTCGTTCGCCATCTGTGGTGTTCATTGCTGAAGTACGGCAAATGTATCGCCAAATATTCCCACAAGAGCCAAATCACGCGTTCCAAATAATATTTTGGCGTCATCAATTATCGGAATCTACCCCGGATTACCCATTACACCCTGTGACTTCTGATATTTTTTTTTATTTTTTTATTTATTATTTTTTAGCATATAAAATATAATGTACATTTAGATGATGTATTAATTTTCTTACATGTTCATATTCAAATATGTTAATACCACTCTTCCATGGAAGCGTTAGCTTGTGTCTGGAAGAGTAGTGTACATTTTTTAATGCTATATTTAAGTTCTTAAATTATAATGTGAATGTAAAAAACAATAAGTTGTAAGTTCGGTGATATGTGATTATAAGTATTTATCTACTATCAAAACAATTTTACTGTTTGGATAATGTGTCCAGAATTATTGTAATTAGTTGCTAAAAACAATACAAAATTTAACTTATTTGAAGAATGGAGTATCACTTGGAAACTGAGTTATAAGTAGATTAGATTAGTCGGAAACTGTTTTTTTTTTTTTTTTGAGATTATCTTTAAAATATTTTTTTACAGTGTTTATTAATTGGATTTTATCATTTATTTTTCTAATTTCATCCCGTAATCGGTTGAAAATAAGTCTTCCTTGATAAGTATAATAATTTTGTGCAAAGGAAGTATTTAATTTTGGGCATGAAAAAATATATTTATGTCTAGTACGGTTTTCAGTTATAAATTGATATTTTTCTTTTTCTTTTATAATTTGAATCAATGCATTTCTATTGTATAGATCTTTGAAAGATGGTACTTGGAATTCCTTAAATAATTGATCCGTTGGGTAGTCAGAAGGTTTTTTTAATATGATTTTAATTATTAACCTCTGCACAACTTCAATTGGGGAAAGATTAGTTTTGTATGCGGATCCCCAGCTAATGATAACATATTGTAAAGTTGATTGAACCAAAGCGTAATATATTAGATATAAGTTTTTTACAGATAAAAAATTTCTGATTCTTAAAAATATATAAATCAATTTTCTAATTTTTTTTACAACTTGACAAATTTGTTCCTTCCATTTCAAATTTTTATCGATAATGACTCCTAAATATTTGATTGTGTTTGTTGTTTTTAATATTGTGCAGTTTTGGATACAATAATTTTTACTATGTGTTTTGGAATTATCATGGATGATGATATCAATGTTTTTAGGGGTATCATTTTTGTGTATTGCAAATGGAATTACAAATGTTTTATCACCATTTAGTGATAGTAAATTTACGTCGAAGAAATTCTTTAAAATATTTATGTCTTCGGTGGCTTTAAATGTTACTTTTTCCCAAGTTTTATCGCTAATTATTAGTACCGTATCATCGGCGTATGAAGTAATTTGGCCATGTAGTGGTTGAAAAAAAAATGTCATTAACATATATGGTGAAAAGGATTGGTCCGATTACTGTACCTTGAGGGATTCCAAAGTCTGATATTTCTTTATCGCTATTAATCTGATTTATTTTTACGACTTGCGGTCGATTTTTTAGGTAGTTCGAAATCCATTTAATTGCATTGTCTTTTATACCTATATTGTTTAGTTTTTTTAGTAGAATCTCATGGGATATACTATCAAAAGCTTTTCTGAGATCAATAAATATACCGGCACATTTTTCACCTTTATCCAATGGTTCATTGATGTATGAGGTTACATTAGCAATAGCATCTTGTGTGCTGAGTGACTTTATAAAACCAAATTGGTTTTTTTGAAGAATTTTATTACTTTCTAGGAAACCGACCAATTGGTTTTTCACAATTTTTTCAAAAATCTTTCCAATGTTCGAGATTAGACAAATTGGGCGATAGTTAGTTACTTGTTGAGGATCTCCAGATTTATAAATAGGTGAAATAATTGTATTTTTATAGTTTGTCGGAAATATTCCCTCTGTTAAACTTAATATATCTCTGCCTTTATTCTGTCCTTTCGTATTGTCAGATCGTTGACAGAAAAGAATGGTTACGAATTATCACTCATACGATACGCGATCACTTCGGATTCAAATATCGATTCAATCGTCGTCGGCTGTTCCAGTGTGGAACAAGCTCAACAAACGCAATCCGAAGTTATCGAACATACCAAACGAGGTCAACTTGAACTGCAGAAGTCGGATTGTAGTAAACCAAAACTTCGCGCCTACCGAAACTTACCGCCGGGCTACTATCTCACTGATGTAATCTTCAAGAATGTTGATCATTTTCTTACTCTCGGGGTATTGGGATGGAAGTGGAGGCCACCGGATGCTTCACCCGATGATACTCGTCACGGGAATCGTTACACCGACCAATTATCGCTCTTGACAGTTATCGCATCTAATCATCGGCGTCAAGCATCATCGGTTGATAATCCATCGGATATCGCTTCACGTGGCCATTCTCAGGCCGTTCTTATCCGTAACGTATTATGGTGGGCGGAGCCTTCCGGGTTTGTCCAGCCAAACGACTCTTGGCCCATCTCAGATGGCCATTTTAACAAAACTGGACTCCACTCTGAAGAACGAGTTCAATCGTCATTAGTCCAACATGATATATTCTGCTAAACTTTTATTAAACAAATTATATCGTATTCGGAAACTCCAACGTATTACTGCTTACTGTTATCTATTCGTACACAACTTTCATAACAAAGCCTCTCGTCGTTCGGATTTTCTACTTAATCATTTCGAAATTCGTATTCTATCTTTAACCAAACATTGGACATCACTCTCTACGGAGCAAGTGATTAGAATCATTATTAAAAATCTTGTGCTATCGTTACGCTTCGTACTTTGAATGGATCTTCTCTTACAAGACCATTCACCTAATCGTGTCCATTGCCTAGGCAATGTGACTAATCATCATCGTTTCGCAATTCGTTTTATTCTTTTTACGTCTATGTTAATCGTATCATTTAGTTTCTTTTCGTCTAGTTTATCTACATCTAGTTATCGTTTAAAACTAGTTCTTCTGCTTCGTCTTCTTTTCATCGACGTTACATTTCGTGGCATTCTGCGTTTCGCTTAACGTTCAACTTTTCTTTAAAATACAATTTGCTGTATTTTGGTGGGCGGAATGTTTCATAACGCCGATGGATTTCTTTCGTTTTGTGCTCCGATTGTCATACGAGATCGGCAGGAACCCAGACTTGGGAATTCCGCACAATAAGGGTGCCTGACTACACGGTCAACAAGTGACAAGCGCTTTATTGTCAACAAGTCAGCCCGTTGCTAACCCCCGACCGTATCGTGACATTTTCGCACCACGCCGAAGTGTTATCCATCATATCGTTGCATAAAGTGTAAACCTTATCGTTTTCATCGTATACTTTGTGTGAACTTGACATGACTCAGATTTCTATCGTTTATTCATCAAATAGAACAATATCGAGCGCTCATGGACATCTATGACTGTCACCAAGCTAGAAGAACAATCGTAAGTACCACTTAATTGTGATATACCTTTCTTGTTTGGTGGTTGGGCATAACTCAGCGAAATCCATAAGCGTCTTAGCAAGGGTATCCGCAAGGTTACCCTCATGCCCATGCCCCGTGCATGAATCACTAAGTGTTAAAACAACGATTTTTTTTTTTAATTTTTCTTTTGGTAGATTTTTTGTTTGATTCGTGTACAGGCCATAATTCTTGGGAAGAATTCAAAATTTCGATCGGCTCGGTGTAAAAGGGCCGAAGTAATGACAAGTGTTTAAACGACCGAACCCAAGTGTTAAAACGATGAATTCTTTAAAAATTCTTCTTTTTGCAGATTTTTTATTGATTCGCGTACAGCCATGATTTTTAGTATGAATCCAACATTTCAGTCAATTCGGTGCGTATGGCCGAAGTTTTGATCGACCCCAAGTATTTAAACGACCGAACCCAAGTGTTAAAACGACGATTTTTAGTAATGCTTCTTTTTGCTATTTTGTATTTGTTGTTTAATTGTCACAAAGCGCCCGCAAAACGATGATTTTTTTTATATTTCTTTTGGCAGATAATTTTATTGATTTGTGTACAGGCCATAATTCTTGGGAAGAATCCAAAATTTCGGCCGGCTCGGTGCAAAGGGCCGAAGTTTAGACCGACCCAAGTGTTTAAACGACCGAACCTAAGTGTTTAAATAACGATTTATTTTTTTATATTCTTCTTTGGCAGATTTTTTGATTTATTCGTGTACAGACTATGGATTCTTAGTAAGAATCCAAAATTTCAGTCGGCTCCGTGCATAGGATCCAAGTTAGGACCGACCACAAGTGTTGTCACAAAGCGCCCGTAACACGATGATTTTTTTTTTAATTTCTTTTGGTTGATATTTTTATTGATTCGTGTACAGACCATAATTCTTGGGAAGAATTCAAAATTTCAGTTAGTTCGGTGGCATAGGGCCAAAGTTATGACCGACCCCAAGTGTTTAAACGACCGAACCTAAGTGTTAAAACAACGATTTTTTTTTTAAATTCTTCTTTGGCAGATTTTTTGATTAATTCGTAGTAAGAATCCAAAATTTCAGTCTGCTCCGTGCATAGGATCTAAGTTAGGACCGACCACAAGTGTTGTCACAAAGCGCCCGTAAAACTATGATTTTTTTTTTAATTTCTTTTGGTTGATATTTTTATTGATTCGTGTACAGACCATAATTCTTGGGAAGAATTCAAAATTTCAGTTAGTTCAGTGCAATAGGGCCGAAGTTATGACCGACCCCAAGTGTTTAAACGACCGAACCTAAGTGTTAAAACAACGATTTTTTTTTTAAATTCTTCTTTGGCAGATATTTTTATTGATTCGTGTACAGGCCATAATTCTTGGGAAGAATTCTAAATTTCCGTCGGCTCGGTGTAGAAGGGCCGAAGTTATGACCGACCCAATGTTTAAACGACCGAACCCAAGTGTTAAAACGATGAATTCTTTAAAAATTCTTCTTTGTGCAGATTTTTTAATTGATTCGCGTACAGACCATGATTTAATTTCAGTTAGTTCAGTGCAATAGGGCCGAAGTTATGACCGACCCCAAGTGTTTAAACGACCGAACCTAAGTGTTAAAACAACGATTTTTTTTTTAATTCTTCTTTGGCAGATTTTTTGATTGATTCGTGTACAGACTATGATTCTTAGTAAGAATCCAAAATTTCAGTCGGCTCCGTGCATAGGATCTAAGTTAGGACCGACCACAAGTGTTTTCACAAAGCGCCCGTAAAACGATGATTTTTTTATAAATTTCTTTTGTTAGATATTTTTATTGATTCGTGTACAGACCACAATTCTTGGGAAGAATTCAAAATTTCAGTTAGTTCGGTGCCATAGGGCCGAAGTTATGACCGACCCCAAGTGTTTAAACGACCGAACCTAAGTGTTAAAACAACGATTTTTTTTTAATTCTTCTTTTGGTAGATTTTTTGTTTGATTCGTGTACAGGCCATAATTCTTGGGAAGAATTCAAAATTTCGATCGGCTCGGTGTAAAAGGGCCGAAGTAATGACAAGTGTATAAACGACCGAACCGAAGTGTTAAAACGATGAATTCTTTAAAAATTCTTCTTTTTGCAGATTTTTTATTGATTCGCGTACAGCCATGATTTTTAGTATGAATCCAACATTTCAGTCAATTCGGTGCGTATGGCCGAAGTTTTGATCGACCCCAAGTATTTAAACGACCGAACCCAAGTGTTAAAACGACGATTTTTAGTAATGCTTCTTTTTGCTATTTTGTATTTGTTGTTAAATTGTCACAAAGCGCCCGTAAAACGATGATTTTTTTTATATTTCTTTTGGCAGATAATTTTATTGATTTGTGTACAGGCCATAATTCTTGGGAAGAATCCAAAATTTCAGTCGGCTCCGTGCATAGGATCTAAGTTAGGACCGACCACAAGTGTTGTCATAAAGCGCCCGTAACACGATGATTTTTTTTTAAATTTCTTTTGGTTGATATTTTTATTGATTCGTGTACAGACCATAATTCTTGGGAAGAATTCAAAATTTCAGTTAGTTCGGTGCCATAGGGCCAAAGCTATGACCGACCCCAAGTGTTTAAACGACCGAACCTAAGTGTTAAAACAACGAGTTTTTTTTTAAATTCTTCTTTGGCAGATTTTTTGATTAATTCGTAGTAAGAATCCAAAATTTCAGTCTGCTCCGTGCATAGGATCTAAGTTAGGACCGACCACAAGTGTTGTCACAAAGCGCCCGTAAAACTATGATATTTTTTTTTTAAGTTCTTTTGGTTGATATTTTTATTGATTCGTGTACAGACCATAATTCTTGGCAAGAATTCAAAATTTCAGTTAGTTCAGTGCAATAGGGCCGAAGTTATGACCGACCCCAAGTGTTTAAACGACCGAACCTAAGTGTTAAAACAACGATTTTTTTTTTAAATTGTTCTTTGGCAGATATTTTTATTGATTCGTGTACAGGCCATAATTCTTGGGAAGAATCCAAAATTTCGGCCGGCTCGGTGCCAAAGGGCCGAAGTTTTGACCGACCCAAGTGTTTAAACGACCGACCCGAAGTTTTAAAATGATGATTTTTTTTAAAATCTTCTTTTGACAGATTTTTTTATTCATTCGTGGACAGACCATGATTCTTAGTAAGAATCCAAAATTTCTGTCAATTCGGTGCCGTAAGGCCGAAGTTACTACCGACCCCATGTTTAAAAGTTAACGACCGACCCCAAGTTTTAAAATTATGATTTTTAAATTATTTTTTCGGAAGATTTTTTGATTGATTCGTATACAGACCATGATATTTAGTAAGAATCTAATATTTCAGTCAATTTGGTGGGGTAGGCCCGAAGTTTTGACCAACCCAAATATTTAAACGACCGAACCGAAGTGTTAAAACGATGATTTTTTTTTAAATTTCTTCTGGCTGATATTTTTATTGATTCGTGTACGGACCATAATTCTTGGGAAGAATTTAAAATTTCAGTTAGTTCGGTGCCATAGGGCGGAAGTTATGACCGATCCCAAGTGTTTAAACGACCGAACCCAAGTGTTAAAACGGAGGCGTCTACTAATATCTACAGGAATTCCAAAAACTGAAAAAATCGAACTAATATCTATGGGAATCAAAGTGTTGACGAATATCTACAGCTCAAACTGTTGATTAATATCTATGAGAACCAAAGTGTTGACGAATATCTACAGTACTGTCAGAGGTTGGATTTTCAATTATGTATAGCATATTGGAATAACGTAATATTGCGTATGCAGTTTAAATAACTTTATTTATGTAAGTATGTATGTAAAAATCCCTAATATCGGACTATTGGACACATTTAGCTGATTAGTCCAACCTACGCTCTGTAGATATTAGTTCAACCTACGCTCTGTAGATATTAATCAACACTCTGAAGTTCGTAGATATTAGTTCAACATATGAGCTGTAGATATTCGTCAAACATACGGGCTGTAGATATTAGTATCTGGAGTCGTTAAAACGATGAATTCTTTAAAAATCTTCTTTTTGCAGATTCCGTGTTAAAACAACGATTTATTTTTTAAATTCTTCTTTGGCAGATTTTTTTATTGATTCGTGTACAGACTATGATTCTTAGTAAGAATCCAAAATTTCAGTCGGCTCCCTGCATAGGATCTAAGTTAGGACCGTCCACAAATGTTGTCACAAAGCGCCCGCAAAACGATGATTTTTTTTTTAATTTCTTTTGGTTGATATTTTTATTGATTCGTGTACAGACCATAATTCTTGGGAAGAATTCAAAATTTCAGTTAGTTCGGTGCCATAGGGCCGAAGTTATGACCGACTCCAAGTGTTTAAACGACCGAACCTAAGTGTTAAAATAACGATTTATTTTTTTAATTCTTCTTTTGTCAGATTTTTTGATTGATTCTTGTACAGGCTATAATTCTTGGGAATAATTCTAAATTTCCGTCGGCTCGGTGTAGAAGGGCCGAAGTTATGACCAACCCAAGTGTTTAAACGACCGAACCCAAGAACGATGAATTCTTTAAAAATTCTTCTTTTTGCAGATTTTTTAATTGATTCGCGTACAGACCATGATTTTTAGTATGAATCCAACATTTCAGTCAATTAGGTGAAGGGCCGAAGTTATGACCGACCCCAAGTGTTTAAACGACCGAACCTAAGTGTTAAAACAACGATTTTTTTTTTAATTCTTCTTTTGGTAGATTTTTTGTTTGATTCATGTACAGGCCATAATTCTTGGGAAGAATTCAAAATTTCGATCGGCTCGGTGTAAAAGGGCCGAAGTAATGACAAGTGTTTAAACGACCGAACCCAAGTGTTAAAACGATGAATTCTTTAAAAATTCTTCTTTTTGCAGATTTTTTATTGATTCGCGTACAGCCATGATTTTTAGTATGAATCCAACATTTCAGTCAATTCGGTGCGTATGGCCGAAGTTTTGATCGACCCCAAGTATTTAAACGACCGAACCCAAGTGTTAAAACGACGATTTTTAGTAATGCTTCTTTTTGCTATTTTGTATTTGTTGTTTAATTGTCACAAAGCACCCGTAAAACGATGATTTTTTTTATATTTCTTTTGGCAGATAATTTTATTGATTTGTGTACAGGCCATAATTCTTGGGAAGAATCCAAAATTTCGGCCGGCTCGGTGCAAAGGGCCGAAGTTTTGACCGACCCAAGTGTTTAAACGACCGACCCGAAGTTTTAAAATGATGATTTTTTTTTAATCTTCTTTTAACAGATTTTTTTATTGATTCGTTGTCAGACCATGATTCTTAGGAAGAATCCAAAATTTCTGTCAATTCGGTGCCGTAAGACCCCAGGTTTAAAAGTTAACGACCGACCCCAAGTTTTAAAATTTTGATTTTTAAATTATATTTTTGGCAGATTTTTTGATTTATTCGTATACAGACCATGATATTTAGTAAGAATCTAATATTTCAGTCATTTGGTGCCGTAGGCCCGAAGTTTTGACCAACCCAAATTTTTCAACGACCGAACCCAAGTGTTAAAACGATGATTTTTTTTTTAAATTTCTTTTGGCGGATATTTTTATTGATTCGTGTACGGACCATAATTCTTGGGAAGAATTCAAAATTTCAGTTAGTTCGGTGCCATAGGGCGGAAGTTATGACCGATCCCAAGTGTTTAAACGACCGAACCTAAGTGTTAAAACAACGATTTTTTTTTTAATTCTTCTTTGGCAGATTTTTTGATTGATTCGTGTACAGGCCATATTTCTTGGGAAGAATTCAAAATTTCGATCGGCTCGGTGTAAAAGGGCCGAAGTTATGACAGACCCAAGTGTTTAAACGACCGAACCCAAGTGTTAAAACGATGATTTTTTTTAAAAATTCTTCTTTTTGCAGATTTTTTAATTGATTCGCGTACAGACCATGATTTTCAGTATGAATCCAACATTTCAGTCAATTCGGTGCGTAGGTAGGGCCGAAGTTTTGACCAACCCCAAGTATTTAAACGACCGAACCCGATTTTTAAACGACGATTTTTAGTAATTCTTCTTTTGGCTAATTTATATTTGTTGTTTAATTTTTTTTTATTTCTTTTATCAGATATTTTTATTGATTCGTGTACAGGCCATAATTCTTGGGAAGTATCCAAAATTGCGGCCGGCTCGGTGCCAAAGGGCCGAAGTTTTGACCGACCCAAGTGTTTAAACGACCGAACCCAAGTGTTAAAACGATGATTTTTTTTTTAAATTTCTTTTGGCTGATATTTTTATTGATTCGTGGACAGACCATGATTCTTAGTACCGACCCCAAGATTAAAAGTTAACGACCGACCCCAAGTTTTAAAATTATGATTTTTTTAATTGTTTTTTCGGCAGATTTTTTGATTGATTCGTATACAGACCATGATATTTAGTAAGAATCAACATTTCAGTCAATTTGGTGCCGTAGGCCCGAAGTTTTGACCAACCTAAATATTTAAACGACCGAACCCAAGTGTTAAAACGATGATTTTTATTTTTAATTTCTTTTGGCTGATATTTTTATTGATTCGTGTACGGACCATAATTCTTGGGAAGAATTCAAAATTTCGATCGGCTCGGTGTAAAAGGGCCGAAGTTATGACCGACCCAAGTGTTTAAACGACCGAACCCAATTGTTAAAACGATGAATTTTTTTAAAATTCTTCTTTTTGCAGATTTTTTAATTGATTCGCGTACAGACCATGATTTTTAGTATGAATCCAACATTTCAGTCAATTTGGTGCGTAGGGCCGAAGTTTTGACCGACCCCGAGTATTTAAACGACCAAACCCAAGTGTTAAAACGACGATTTTTAGTAATTCTTCTTTTGGCTAATTTGTATTTGTTGTTTAATTGTCACAAAGCGCCCGTAAAACGTTGTTTTTTTTTTAATTTCTTTTGGCAGATATTTTTATTGATTCGTGTACGGGCCATAATTCTTGAAACGAATCCAAAATTTCGGCCGGCTCGGTGCCAAAGGGCCGAAGTTTTGACCGACCCAAATATTTAAACGACCGAACCCAAGTGTTAAAACGATGATTTTTTTTTTAAATTTCTTTTGGCTGATATTTTTATTGATTCGTGGACAGACCATGATTCTTAGTACCGACCCCAAGATTAAAAGTTAACGACCGACCCCAAGTTTTAAAATTATGATTTTTTTAATTGTTTTTTCGGCAGATTTTTTGATTGATTCGTATACAGACCATGATATTTAGTAAGAATCAACATTTCAGTCAATTTGGTGC
This sequence comes from Limnephilus marmoratus, assembly GCA_917880885.1. Lineage (NCBI taxonomy): Eukaryota > Metazoa > Arthropoda > Insecta > Trichoptera > Limnephilidae > Limnephilus > Limnephilus marmoratus. The sequence continues at coordinate 22,809,124 of OU862924.1, read as the reverse complement.
TGTAGGCCCGAAGTTTTGACCAACCTAAATATTTAAACGACCGAACCCAAGTGTTAAAACGATGATTTTTTTTTTAATTTCTTTTGGCTGATATTTTTATTGATTCGTGTACGGACCATAATTCTTGGGAAGAATTCAAAATTTCGATCGGCTCGGTGTAAAAGGGCCGAAGTTATGACCGACCCAAGTGTTTAAACGACCGAACCCAAGTGTTAAAACGATGAATTTTTTAAAAATTCTTCTTTTGGCAGATTTTTTTATTGATTCGTGGACAGACCATGATTCTTAGGAAGAATCCAAAATTTCTGTCAATTCGGTGCCGTAAGACCCCAGGTTTAAAAGTTAACGACCGACCCCAAGTTTTAAAATTTTGATTTTTAAATTATTTTTTTGCAGATTTTTTGATTTATTCGTATACAGACCATGATATTTAGTAAGAATCTAATATTTCAGTCATTTGGTGTCGTAGGCCCGAAGTTTTGACCAACCCAAATTTTTCAACGACCGAACCCAAGTGTTAAAACGATGATTTTTTTTTTAAATTTATTTTGGCTGATATTTATATTGATTCGTGTACGGACCATAATTCTCGGGAAGAATTCAAAATTGCGGCCGGCTCGGTGCCAAAGGGCCGAAGTTTTGACCGACCCAAGTGTTTAAACGACCGACCCGAAGTTTTAAAATGATATTTTTTTATATCTTCTTTTGGCAGATTTTTTTATTGATTCGTTGACAGACCATGATTCTTAGTAAGAATCCAAAATTTCTGTCAATTCGGTGCCGTAAGGCCGAAGTTACGACCGACCTCAAGTTTAAAAGTTAACGACCGACCCCAAGTTTTAAAATTATGATTTTTTAAATTGTTTTTTCGGCAGATATTTTGATTTATTCGTATACAGACCATGATATTTAGTAAGAATCTAATATTTCAGTCATTTGGTGCCGTAGGCCCGAAGTTTTGACCAACCCAAATTTTTCAACGACCGAACCCAAGTGTTAAAACGATGATTTTTTTTTAAATTTCTTTTGGCTGATATTTTTATTGATTCGTGTACGGACCATAATTCTTGGGAAGAATTCAAAATTTCGATCGGCTCGGTGTAAAAGGGCCGAAGTTATGACCGACCCAAGTGTTTAAACGACCGAACCCAATTGTTAAAACGATGAATTTTTTTAAAATTCTTCTTTTTGCAGATTTTTTAATTGATTCGCGTACAGACCATGATTTTTAGTATGAATCCAACATTTCAGTCAATTTGGTGCGTAGGGCCGAAGTTTTGACCGACCCCGAGTATTTAAACGACCAAACCCAAGTGTTTAAACGACGATTTTTAGTAATTCTTCTTTTGGCTAATTTGTATTTGTTGTTTAATTGTCACAAAGCGCCCGTAAAACGTTGTTTTTTTTTTAATTTCTTTTGGCAGATATTTTTATTGATTCGTGTACGGGCCATAATTCTTGAAACGAATCCAAAATTTCGGCCGGCTCGGTGCCAAAGGGCCGAAGTTTTGACCGACCCAAATATTTAAACGACCGAACCCAAGTGTTAAAACGATGATTTTTTTTTTTAATTTCTTTTGGCTGATATTTTTATTGATTCGTGGACAGACCATGATTCTTAGTACCGACCCCAAGATTAAAAGTTAACGACCGACCCCAAGTTTTAAAATTATGATTTTTTTAATTGTTTTTTCGGCAGATTTTTTTATTGATTCGTATACAGACCATGATATTTAGTAAGAATCAACATTTCAGTCAATTTGGTGCTGTAGGCCCGAAGTTTTGACCAACCTAAATATTTAAACGACCGAACCCAAGTGTTAAAACGATGATTTTTTTTTTAATTTCTTTTGGCTGATATTTTTATTGATTCGTGTACGGACCATAATTCTTGGGAAGAATTCAAAATTTCGATCGGCTCGGTGTAAAAGGGCCGAAGTTATGACCGACCCAAGTGTTTAAACGACCGAACCCAAGTGTTAAAACGATGAATTTTTTAAAAATTCTTCTTTTGGCAGATTTTTTTATTGATTCGTGGACAGACCATGATTCTTAGGAAGAATCCAAAATTTCTGTCAATTCGGTGCCGTAAGACCCCAGGTTTAAAAGTTAACGACCGACCCCAAGTTTTAAAATTTTGATTTTTAAATTATTTTTTTGCAGATTTTTTGATTTATTCGTATACAGACCATGATATTTAGTAAGAATCTAATATTTCAGTCATTTGGTGTCGTAGGCCCGAAGTTTTGACCAACCCAAATTTTTCAACGACCGAACCCAAGTGTTAAAACGATGATTTTTTTTTTAAATTTATTTTGGCTGATATTTATATTGATTCGTGTACGGACCATAATTCTCGGGAAGAATTCAAAATTGCGGCCGGCTCGGTGCCAAAGGGCCGAAGTTTTGACCGACCCAAGTGTTTAAACGACCGACCCGAAGTTTTAAAATGATATTTTTTTATATCTCCTTTTGGCAGATTTTTTTATTGATTCGTTGACAGACCATGATTCTTAGTAAGAATCCAAAATTTCTGTCAATTCGGTGCCGTAAGGCCGAAGTTACGACCGACCTCAAGTTTAAAAGTTAACGACCGACCCCAAGTTTTAAAATTATGATTTTTTAAATTGTTTTTTCGGCAGATATTTTGATTTATTCGTATACAGACCATGATATTTAGTAAGAATCTAATATTTCAGTCATTTGGTGCCGTAGGCCCGAAGTTTTGACCAACCCAAATTTTTCAACGACCGAACCCAAGTGTTAAAACGATGATTTTTTTTTAAATTTCTTTTGGCTGATATTTTTATTGATTCGTGTACGGACCATAATTCTTGGGAAGAATTCAAAATTTCGATCGGCTCGGTGTAAAAGGGCCGAAGTTATGACCGACCCAAATGTTTAAACGACCGAACCCAAGTGTTAAAACGATGAATTTTTTAAAAATTCTTCTTTTTGCAGATTTTTTAATTGATTCGCGTACAGACCATGATTTTAGTATGAATCCAACATTTCAGTCAATTTGGTGCATAGGGCCGAAGTTTTGACCGACCCCGAGTATTTAACCGACCAAACCCAAGTGTTAAAACGACGATTTTTAGTAATTCTTCTTTTGGCTAATTTGTATTTGTTGTTTAATTGTCACAAAGCGCCCGTAAAACGTTGTTTTTTTTTAATTTCTTTTGGCAGATATTTTTATTGATTCGTCTACGGGCCATAATTCTTGGGAAGAATCCAAAATTTCGGCCGGCTCGGTGCAAAGGGCCGAAGTTTTGACCGACCCAAATATTTAAACGACTGAACCCAAGTGTTAAAACGATGATTGTTTTTTTTAAATTTCTTTTGGCTGATATTTTTATTGATTCGTGGACAGACCATGATTCTTAGTACCGACCCCAAGTTTAAAAGTTAACGACCGACCCCAAGTTTTAAAATTATGATATTTTTAATTGTTTTTCGGCAGATTTTTTGATTGATTCGTATACAGACCATGATATTTAGTAAGAATCAACATTTCAGTCAATTTGGTGCCGTAGGCCCGAAGTTTTGACCAACCCAAATTTTTCAACGACTGAACTCAAGTGTTAAAACGATGATTTTTTTTTAATTTCTTCTGGCAGATATTTTTATTGATTCGTGTACGGACCATAATTTTTGGAAAGAATTCAAAATTTCAGTTAGTTCGGTGCCATAGGGCGGAAGTTATGACCGATCCCAAGTGTTTAAACGACCGAACCTAAGTGTTAAAACAACGATTTTTTTTTAATTCTTCTTTGGCAGATTTTTTGATTGATTCGAGTACAGACTATGATTCTTAGTAAGAATCCAAAATTTCAGTCGGCTCCGTGCATAGGATCTAAGTTAGGACCGACCACAAGTGTTTTCACAAAGCGCCCGTAAAACGATGATTTTTTTTTAATTTCTTTTGTTAGATATTTTTATTGATTCGTGTACAGACCACAATTCTTGGGAAGAATTCAAAATTACAGTTAGTTCGGTGCCATAGGGCCGAAGTTATGACCGACCCCAAGTGTTTAAACGACCGAACCTAAGTGTTAAAACAACGATTTTTTTTAATTCTTCTTTTGGTAGATTTTTTGTTTGATTCGTGGACAGGCCATAATTCTTGGGAAGAATTCAAAATTTGATCGGCTCGGTGTAAAAGGGCCGAAGTAATGACAAGTGTTTAAACGACCGAACTCAAGTGTTAAAACGATGAATTCTTTAAAAATTCTTCTTTTTGCAGATTTTTTTATTGATTCGCGTACAGACCATGATTTTTAGTATGAATCCAATATTTCATTCAAATCGGTGAGTAGGGCCGAAGTTTTGACCAACCCCAAGTATTTAAACGACCGAACCCGATTTTTAAACGACGATTTTTAGTAATTCTTCTTTTGGCTAATTTATATTTGTTGTTTAATTTTTTTTTATTTCTTTTATCAGATATTTTTATTGATTCGTGTACAGGCCATAATTCTTGGGAAGTATCCAAAATTGCGGCCGGCTCGCTGCCAAAGGGCCGAAGTTTTGACCGACCCAAGTGTTTAAACGACCGACCCGAAGTTTTAAAATGATATTTTTTTTATATCTTCTTTTGGCAGATTTTTTGATTGATTCGTTGACAGACCATGATTCTTAGTAAGAATCAACATTTCAGTCAATTTGGTGCCGTAGGCCCGAAGTTTTGACCAACCTAAATATTTAAACGACCGAACCCAAGTGTTAAAACGATGATTTTTATTTTTAATTTCTTTTGGCTGATATTTTTATTGATTCGTGTACGGACCATAATTCTTGGGAAGAATTCAAAATTTCGATCGGCTCGGTGTAAAAGGGCCGAAGTTATGACCGACCCAAGTGTTTAAACGACCGAACCCAATTGTTAAAACGATGAATTTTTTTAAAATTCTTCTTTTTGCAAATTTTTTAATTGATTCGCGTACAAATCTGCCGAAAAAACAATTTAAAAAATCATAATTTTAAAACTTGGGGTCGGTCGTTAACTTTTAAACTTGGGGTCGGTCGTAACTTCGGCCTTACGGCACCGCATTGACCAAACCCAGGTGTTAAAACGACGATTTTTAGTAATTCTTCTTTTGGCTAATTTGTATTTGTTGTTTAATTGTCACAAAGCGCCCGTAAAACGTTGTTTTTTTTTAATTTATTTTGGCAGATATTTTTATTGATTCGTCTACGGGCCATAATTCTTGGGAAGAATCCAAAATTTCGGCCGGCTCGGTGCAAAGGGCCGAAGTTTTGACCGACCCAAATATTTAAACGACTGAACCCAAGTGTTAAAACGATGATTGTTTTTTTTTAATTTCTTTTGGCTGATATTTTTATTGATTCGTGGACAGACCATGATTCTTAGTACCGACCCCAAGTTTAAAAGTTAACGACCGACCCCAAGTTTTAAAATTATGATATTTTTAATTGTTTTTCGGCAGATTTTTTGATTGATTCGTATACAGACCATGATATTTAGTAAGAATCAACATTTCAGTCAATTTGGTGCCGTAGGCCCGAAGTTTTGACCAACCCAAATTTTTCAACGACTGAACTCAAGTGTTAAAACGATGATTTTTTTTTAATTTCTTCTGGCTGATATTTTTATTGATTCGTGTACGGACCATAATTTTTGGAAAGAATTCAAAATTTCAGTTAGTTCGGTGCCATAGGGCGGAAGTTATGACCGGCTCCGTGCATAGGATCTAAGTTAGGACCGACCACAAGTGTTTTCACAAAGCGCCCGTAAAACGATGATTTTTTTTTAATTTCTTTTGTTAGATATTTTTATTGATTCGTGTACAGACCACAATTCTTGGGAAGAATTCAAAATTACAGTTAGTTCGGTGCCATAGGGCCGAAGTTATGACCGACCCCAAGTGTTTAAACGACCGAACCTAAGTGTTAAAACAACGATTTTTTTTAATTCTTCTTTTGGTAGATTTTTTGTTTGATTCGTGGACAGGCCATAATTCTTGGGAAGAATTCAAAATTTGATCGGCCCGGTGTAAAAGGGCCGAAGTAATGACAAGTGTTTAAACGACCGAACCCAAGTGTTAAAACGATGAATTCTTTAAAAATTCTTCTTTTTGCAGATTTTTTTATTGATTCGCGTACAGACCATGATTTTTAGTATGAATCCAATATTTCATTCAAATCGGTGAGTAGGGCCGAAGTTTTGACCGACCCCAAGTATTTAAACGACCAAACCCAAGTGTTAAAACGACGATTTTTAGTAATGCTTCTTTTGGCTATTTTGTATTTGTTGTTTAATTGTCACAAAGCGCCCGTAAAACGAAGATTTTTTTTAATTTCTTTTGGCAGATATTTTTTTTGATTCATGTACAGGCCATAATTCTTGGGAAGAATCCAAAATTTCGGTCGGCTCGGTGCCAAAGGGCCGAAGTTATGACCGAACCCAAGTGTTTAAACGACCGAACCTAAGTGTTTAAACAATGATTATTTTTTCAATTCTTCTTTTGGCAGACATTTTTATTGATTCGTGTACAAGTCATATTTCTTGGGAAGAATTCAAAATTTCGATCGGCTCGGTGTAAAAGGGCCGAAGTTATGACGGACCCAATTGTTTAAACGACCGAACCCAAGTGTTAAAACGATGATTTTTTTTTAAATTCTTCTTTTTGCAGATTTTTTAATTGATTCGCGTACAGACCATGATTTTCAGTATGAATCCAACATTTCAGTCAATTCGGTGCGTAGGTAGGGCCGAAGTTTTGACCGACCCCAAGTATTTAAACGACCGAACCCGATTTTTAAACGACGATTTTTAGTAATGCTCCTTTTGGCTATTTTGTATTTGTTGTTTAATTGTCACAAAGCGCCCGTAAAACGTTGTTTTTTTTTAATTTCTTTTGGCAGATATTTTTTTTGATTCGTGTACGGGCCATAATTCTTGGGAAGAATCCAAAATTTCGGCCGGCTCGGTGCCAAAAGGCCGAAGTTTTGACCGACCCAAATATTTAAACGACCGAACCCAAGTGTTAAAACGATGATTTTTTTTTTAAATTTCTTTTGGCTGATATTTTTATTGATTCGTGGACAGACTATGATTCTTAGTACCGACCCCAAGATTAAAAGTTAACGACCGACCCCAAGTTTTAAAATTATGATTTTTTTTAATTGTTTTTTCGGCAGATTTTTTGATTGATTTGTATACAGACCATGATATTTAGTAAGAATCAACATTTCAGTCAATTTGGTGCCGTAGGCCCGAAGTTTTGACCAACCTAAATATTTAAACGACCGAACCCAAGTGTTAAAACGATGATTTTTTTTTTAATTTTTTTTGGCTGATATTTTTATTGATTCGTGTACGGACCATAATTCTTGGGAAGAATTCAAAATTTCGATCGGCTCGGTGTAAAAGGGGCGAAGTTATGACCGACCCAAGTGTTTAAACGACCGAACCCAAGTGTTAAAACGATGAATTTTTTAAAAATTCTTCTTTTGGCAGATTTTTTTATTGATTCGTGGACAGACTATGATTCTTAGTAAGAATCCAAAATTTCAGTCGGCTCCGTGCATACGATCTAAGCTAGAACCGACCACAAGTGTTGTTACAAAGCGCCCGTAAACGACGAATAAAAAAATATTTATTGGAAGATTTCTCGATTGATTCGTGTACAGACCATAGTAAGAATCCAACATTTCAGTCGGGTTCGGTGCCAAAGGGCCGAAGTTATGACCGACCCCAAGTGTTTAAACGACCGAACCCAAGTGTCAAAACGATGATTTTTTTAAAATTCTTCTTTTGGCAGATTTTTTCATTGATTCGTGTTCACACCATGATTCTTAGGAAGTATCAAACATGTCAGTCGGCTCAGTGCCGGAGCGTCTAAGTTAAGGCACTGGCACACTTGTGTGGTGTGGTGTGTCGTGACTACAAATTAACCAATCATCGTCGTCGCTTGTCGACACGCCACAACCTACAAATATGTCTCTAACCATAATAAATGTATAAAACCGATGTGCTTCTGGCGCGCCACGACACACCACACCACACAAGTGTGTTTCCGCCTTTATGACCAACCACAAGTGTTGAGTGTTGTTACAATGCGCCCGTAAAACGATGATTTTGTTTTTAAAATTCCTTTTTGCAGATATGTTTATTGATTCGTGTACAGGCCATAATTTTTACTAAGAATCCAAAAATTCTGTGGGTTCGGTGCCATAGAGCCGAAGTTATGACCTACCCCAAGTGTTTTAACAACCGAACCCAAGTGCTATAACGACCGGCCCCAAGTTTTAAAATGATGATTTTTTCTTAATTCTTCTTTTGGCAGATTTTTTGAATGATTCGTTTACAGGCAACGTTTCTTAGTAAGAATCCAAAATTATTTTCAAAAAGAACTGTTAAAGTTTTAACACATTGGTCAAATTCTACTGTTTACACATTCTACTAAATTGGGCGAAGCCCAGCAGAAAGCCGCCTACAGAGCCCAGCAGCGAAAAACCTGTGGCAGCAGGTTTTTACCCGTTTGTTACCACAATTATGTACCCACATGTTTGCTACATGTGAAAATTTTAATTATCTTTCATATAATATGAAATAAATTTTATAAACAAGTATTTGATTCAGTATCACTCTCTACCTAATATGCTGATAAAAGTGTTTATCGTTAGGAATTTTCAAGAGTGGTCATTCGAGCCTGTCACTTGATCCCTAACTCATAATGATAAAGTCTGCATTTACTTTTTCATTGCTATCTTAAATTACCTTCCTTGAAGGAATGTGTCTATTCGCATCCTAATAAATTTAAATATTTAACCTTTGAAATGCCGAGCTCCCGCAACCTCCCGCAACGCAATTAATACCTCTGTAGTGAGCTGAGGGTAAAAATCCCACACACAGAAATTATTGTTCGCAGATTACCAGTGGAAACGTCGGCACTCAATGGAATTAGTACTGGGCGTTGACGATAATTCCATCCAACGCCAACGTCGTTATCGTTGGCGATTTTCAAATATTGAAAATAACGCTGACATTGACGCAACTATAGATTGAATAGACGCGCGACAAGACATCAAACTAATCGTATACATTTTATATTTATCACTAAACACGCTATTGAAAACAGTTCACGTTTTATTTTTATCACTAAACACGCTATTGAAAACAGTTCACATTTTATTTTTATCACTAAACATGCTATTGAAAACAGTTCACTTTTTATTTTTATCACTAAACACGCTATTGAAAACAGTTCACATTTTATTTTTATCACTAAACACGCTATTGAAAACAGTTCACGTTTTATTTTTATCACTAAACACGCTATTGAAAACAGTTCACGTTTTATTTTTATCACTAAACACGCTATTGAAAACAGTTCACATTTTATTTTTATCACTAAACACGATATAAAAAATCACCTATATTTCAATGTCGTAAACCTTTTCGTATATGACTTGGAACTGTAGACAGTTTGCATAGATGCAAATTAACTTTTGATTAGTTGAATAGTCGCATTAGGAATATTTTTTTTCTTTAAATAAGTTTTTGTGTATAGTTTTTTTTACAACTACCACACTTTTTCGTCTACCACACTAGGCACATGCCTGTACTATGATAGTCGAAATTTGTATATTATATTCGGATTCATGAATTTGAATGAATCCAAACTGACACTGACGGGTTGGGTTATCTTACTCTTACACACTCAGTCCTATACCTATACCGTCATCAAGCTTACATACAACACCTCTGCCGTACTGCATGCTATAATACTACACCTCTGCCAATATGGGATAAAATCTCTGAACTATGTTGCCTATACCCTATATAATTCGCTACCAGATATGTACAAGGGAATCCAGCAAAATATATAAAAAAATCAGAGTAATGCTTTAAAAGAATATTTTTTAAGTATGTATAAGGATGAAACTTTGTAATTTTCTTATCATGTTCAATTGTCTTGTTTCTTTTCTCTTCTTTTCTTTTCCATTAAGTTGTAATCATCCATATCTGTATAACCTTGTTCCCTTTTTCTTTAATTGTTTTCCATTGCTGTTTATTCTACTCAACCTGTCTTTTATTTTTCTTCTATATTGTATGTGAATCTTATATTTTAAAATTTCCTATGTAAAATTTTAACTATTTCCTCCCACCCATGATTTGTATGTTCCTCCTGTCCTAAAATGAGTTCTGTAACTCATCGGGATTGCTCTAGCAAGAAATAAAAACAATAAAAAAATAAAAAATTAAGTAACTTTAATTAGGTATTCATACAATTTTGCAACCTAACAAATATTAAAGCTTGTATAGTGTTTTCTTCTTATAGATATTGCTTTAAAATTTTCTTCTCGTAATATCTTAAGATAGATACTTACTATAATTCAATCAAATAACCATGTACAATGTGACCTTAGAACAGGGTACCCCAGAACAGAAACATTCTTTTCTAAAAAAATCTAAAAATATATATAAAAATAAACCTACATTATCTACTGTAAAATGTAAAAAATAAATTATTGCAGTTGCAGAATTTCTTCTCCCTCATCTCATGGATCCTTCGATCGATATCAAAGGGCAATGCATGGATCCGAAGAAACTTATTTTTATTCAATTTTTTATAAGAACAATTCTTTTTTTATAACTTTTGAAGGTTATTCCCATCAATGTAATATATCATTGAAGAAGAAGATAACTCTAATAATCTAAACGAAAATGTGAAAGAGAACAAAACCCAGAAATAATAATATAATGGTCGCAACTGGGGCTCGAATCCAGAACCTCCCGTCTAACCGGACGTGCGCTTTTTCTGTTGCAATCAATATCTTTTTCTGTGTCTTGTTCTCTTTCATATTTTCGTTTAGATTGTTTGTATTACCTTCTTCAATAAGTTATTTTTCTTATTTAATTTAATTTAAAATGGAGTTCTGCAAAATGAACAACAGTAAATAAATAAATTCTAATTTTATATTTTTGTCCTGTTATTCAAAGGAAAATTAATAAATTATTGTTTTTAAGAAAGCATTGTAGATGATTAGGTACCGTTGTTTTAGTAGGTATTTAAATCCTCAATAAAAAGCTTACGAAAAACTTGTTTTTTTTTGTGGTTCTTTTTTGGGACATAGCATTACTGAGTGGGAAGTGACTCACACGGTTCCCAACTTAGGGGTTTTCCCCCCAAATCTAGGGGGAAAATAAGTGAAATAGGATTTTTTTAGGGGTTTAATATGTTTAGGGGTATTTTTAGGGTTTTTGTGACTCCATATTTTTGCACCAATTGAGTAATAATAATAATAATGGTCTTGAATCTGGGGAGGTGAGTGCAATCCCACACATCCTATATGGTGTGTAAGTAAATACATAAAACACATAGATATTTTAAAAAAATATGGTAATAAGAAGAAAATTAAACAAAAATATAAGTAAAAAAAAATAAAAAATCAGTCTGGGATTATGGGAGCCAGTGTCTTTCTCCAATGTTCTTCTAAGCTCGATCCTGAAGTCAAACGGGATTCTATTATGAGAATATTTCTGGAGTGGTTTATCCTCACCCTCAGTCCTGCAATCCTGGTTCTTGCATGTTGCATTTTATACTCAGTACGCGCCTCTGCCTGTCAATATCTTCATCATCTGTTAATTTATTGTTGATGTTAATATTATGTCCTAGATATTTGGTATATTCTACTGTTTTTATGAGTTCGCCGTTCAAAAAGGCGGGGGGAATATTTTTTGGGCCTTCCCCGTGTTTTATGACCAACAGTGCTGTTCTTTTTGCATTATAGATCATGTTGGTTTCGTGTGCGAATTCTTCACAGATCTTCAGGAGGATTCGTAATCCCCTTAATCCCCTTATTGACGGTGCCATCATAACCATATCATCTGTGTAGCTCATGTTGTTGATACATTGTTGTAAAACAAATGGAAGAATAAATCTTCTTTAACTGATTTTTATTCAGAAGTTAACAATGATTGTGACGCAGCTGTATGTTTCCAAAACGACATATCCTATATAATAATAGTCCAAAATACTCTGCGGAATAGACTCTCTCTCTCTATTGAAATGTTGCAAAGTATGATGATGGTTCGGTTCACACTAAATCAAAATGGTGGATCTTGCACAACATTCAATCCATCTCCTAAAATGTTAAGTTTATTCAATGTCAACACGTATGATTATAAAAAAAATGTGATTCTTCCCAAGAAAATGAAGTAATATTTGATGTATCAAATAATTTATGAATTAAGATTTTTAAAAAACATTACAGCATATCATTTAATTATTTTTATAAAATATTTTTTTAGGGGTATTTTCAAGTAATTGGCGGGATTTTAGGGGTTTTTGATTTTAGTTTTAGGGATAAATATTTTTGAGAGTTGGTAACACTGACTCACACAGGGATTGGTTTATTACTTCATTTTTATATGATTTTTATAGTTATGCTCACACATGGCTCACACATTAAATGCAGATTGTGTTTTTACTGACTTTGACACATTAGATTAGTATATTTATTTTCGATATTATGGACAGTTGTGAGTTGTGAAGGGACCAGTTAGTTCAGTGTTCAGTCAGTTGCCATATGGTGATATGGTTACCATTTGCCACTACTTATCACTAGTCTGAGTCACTGGGGGAATCACTTTAAAAGTGAAAAAACATTTATTTCTTATTTGTATTGGTGTTCAGTTTTTGTGCAAAAATGGAGTCCTTTGATAAGAATACTTACAAACTATTTGATCCGATCCTGCAAAACATAAGTAGAGAGCTGACCATTGATAAACGCTCCGTATCAGATCAGCTTGTAGCTTTTCGGCAAGTATTGGACGGATTCAGAGAGAAGCTGATGGAAGCCGACCCATTCCTGTCTTTATACAAGGCAATTAAATATTCAGGAAGTTATGCCAATAACATCAAAATAAAGGAACCTGATGAATTCGACATGATGTTATGCATCAAGTTACCGAGTGAACTGAACGTCCGAGTTCTCGGCTCACAATATCCTGCTTATGTTCAACTCCAAACTGACGGAATCGAAGCACTAAAAAAAAAACCAAACTGGGGTAAATATGCATGCATAGAAAAGTGGATGAACAATGAGAACTTGATAATGCAGGATAAATTCCGTGAATGGATGGAAAGTGTGATTCAAAAAGTATTGAATCAACTACAGAATGTTCTCACTTGTGGAAGAAACCAATATGAACTGAAATTTACAAAATCCGATCCTGCCTTTACTTTGCATGTACAAGGCATTACCAATAAAAGCATTAAGTTTGACATGGACCTAGTCCCTAATTTCATATTTGAGTTACCCGTCTGGCCCGCCAATGTAAAACAGAAATATGCTAAAAAGTTCCAAGCGAAAGAATGGTTTGTGATTGCCAAACCGATCTACAATAAGGATAAAAATTGTCATAGATATTGGCGTCTCGTTTTTCCCCAACAAGAATCGGAAATATTGGAGAGCAACAACAACATGAAAAGTACCATCAGGTTCATGAAACAGCTGAGAGACGTTCATAAAATTCCTTTCCTGAAAAGTTATTTTATAAGTATGGTGTTTATTTTGGAGGCGGAGAAAAGGGGAAATAAAGATTTCTGGAATAATCCACTCAGTTTCCTGTTCATGCACATGCTTGGCCAAATACGAAGTTGTATTAAAAATGAGAATATTCCTTCCATTTGGGTCAACGGGTTGAACCTGCTGGAAAAACCTACGCGTGATCAACTCAATGACTGCCTGATCAAGCTAGATAATATCATTAAAATGATCAATAGCGAATACCCAAACAATCCGCATATCATTGCCAAGATACTCGATGTGAAAGTGTGAAATATTTCCTCCGATTTGTTAAGGCTTTCTATCTACAGAGAAGTTTTTAAATTAGACTTTACTTGTCTCCTAACTTTAGGAGTACAATGATTATTATTAATTTTTTTTTTATTGAAACATATAAGGGAACGTACCCATACTACGTGACACATTTAGGGGGGGGGGGGTTCAAAATGTCACGCTCCATACAAATGAGCGGCGAGTTGCTTAGGATTTTGGTCACCGGGGGGGGGGGGGGGGGGTTAAAAATTGCAAAAAGTTGGTCACGTAGTATGGGTACGTTCCCTAACAAGGTTACAATTTAACAACATAATATATACATCAATATTTCAATCACTCTCCTAATAATGCAGCTGCTTGTGTTTAGGAGAGGACAACTAAAAAAAATTACATTTGTTTAAATTAAAACAAAGAATATTAGTAATTTAACAAAAAATATTAGTGATTTTATGAGAAAATACAGATAAAAGTAATAAAAATATAGGTTAGTTAATAAATGATTTAAAGTATTGATAAGGCAAAAACATATTTCTAAATATGCAATACATATTTCAATATAATATACAATAAGTTAAGTTATGAGGTGGTACTAGAATATTTAAATTTAAAAATTATTATAAGCAATAATTATCAGCCTGAAACACTCATCCACATTGAAAAATCTTCCGAGAAAAGATACATGACGCCAACGGGACATGAACTTTTCTCGGAAGATTTTTCAATGTGGATGAGTGTTTCAGGCTGATAATTATTGCTTATAATAATTGTTACCCTTTGTGCTATGCATAAAAAATCTTGTCTTAAAAACGTTAGTTTTACAATTAAAAATAATAATTTAAATTTAATTTTTTTTTAATATTTTTCGTAGCTTTCTTCCGATTAAGGGGTAATTTATTAAATAATTTTATACCCTTGAATGTATAGTGATGCTGTGCTGTTGTGGTTCGCACTAGTGGCACGGTAAATCCTCCAACAGATATTATTCTTTTGCTTATATTTAATTGTGGTAAATTATTTTTACTAAAGAAATCTTTATGTATTTGTAATAAGTAGTGCAATTTTGTCATAAATTTTTTAAGTGGGGGAACCGGGAAATCTTGAAAAACATTTATAGTTGGATAGTAATAGGGCTTTTTTAGGATGATTTTTATTAAAATATTTTTTGAATCGTTTCCAATGGGAGAAGGGTTGCTTTGTATGCACCCCCCAAGCCATTATCTTTTTTATTTTTGTTTCATTGGTCCTTAAAGTATTTTCTGTTTTATTTTAATAATAAATGAATATCCACTACTTACAAGAATATTGTACATAAAATAGAATGATTGTGGAAAACAAAATTAAAAATGTCGATAAACTGATTTCAAAATTACAATATCAAAAAAGAAAGAGAAGATTTCAACCGCTTCATCACGCTCAAGAGGACAATCCTGGACATTGGAAGCACTCCAGGGAGTGGCTCTTCTCAATTTAGCATGTTGCCATCACACCCCAACCCTTCCGCCAGTTGCACGGGCTGATCCACGCGGGGGCCAAACCCCGCACCTGCTGCTGGAACTCAGCTCAAGATGCACCGCCCAACTCCGGATGTGAACCTCTGTCACTACTGCCACCTACTTCAAACTTTTACATTCCTTGGAGAAGCCGTTCCCTGCTACCTGTGCCACTGGCGGCGCCCATCATCAAACAAGCATTTATAATATAACATTGCTTTTCAGAATTAGTTATGTAAATGTGAAAAAACATTATCACGAAAATTGGAATTCAACAGAAATACATTTTTTCAACATAAGATAAAATCGAAAGGATCATTTTATCTTTAAAATTCCTACTTTTTACATTATCTCCACACTGGAGGCCCTGAGGGAAAAAATCCCTCAGGGCCTATGTCATCTATGGGGATGGTGTGTGGAGGTTCTTTTTAAAGAAAGGAAAGAGAGGGTATGAAGAAAAAGGTATGAGGGGTGGACGTATGAATCCATCCCTCCCACTGCAAGGCACTACAAGGCAATGGGTCAAGAGAGTCTAGTTGGAGAGGTAAAAAATCTCTTCCAATCCGACCCGCCACACAGTAGGTGAGCAAACGCTTCTGCTGTCAAGACCTAGATGAACTACCGCCCCATGAACCCGACCACTCCTGCTAAGTCACTAAAAGTAGTAAACCGCTTGCGGTAACCTGTGTAGGTTATCCAATTAATAGTTCCCGCAGAGGAGGTGAAAATCCCCTCCCCTCCTCCCAAAAAAGCCTCCCAAATTGAAAATGTATATAAGGGGTCGTCCATTAATCACGTGATGTTTTTTAGCAACTTTTTAACCCCCCCCCCCCCCCTTGGTGATATGTGGTGAGGTTTTAGACTAACCCCCACCCCCCCAAAATCACGTGTATTTTTTTTTTAGTACCAAGTATTTTGAATTTTTCAGAATATTGTCACGAAAAATAAATACACGTGATTTCTCATTATACCCCCCCCCCCCGTCGTGATTTTTTCCGAACCCCCCCCCCCCCCCCCCTTTCGAGCCTCACGTGATTAATGGAGTTCCCTAAATATCTTCTTCAATGATTAGACAAAATAACACATGGCATTTATTATTACAGAAAATAGTAATAATAAATACAATATGTTCGTTTTTATGATGGATGAAAAATAAGTACGACGAATTTTCATTTTGGTTACATTTAATTATTTTTATTTTTTTATTAGTAATTGTTATTCCCTAATAATGCGTTTATACAACTTCATATACCTGTTCATCCAAATATCGTAAATATACTATGTACTTAGCATTGTTTTTTTTAATAATTTTAACCTCATGTATTTTAGAACAAATAAAAAATATTTGTATTTTATTCTAATGTGTAGTTTTTCCATCCCCTGATTACCCACACTCAGCTGAGGAGCCATTGTATGTCTGGTGATATTGTATTATATTTTCCATTTATTGCACCGAGTTAGTAATATAATTATATTCTCTTTGAAAGTCGACTTTTATGTCAAGATGAACCTAAAAATATAAATTTTGTTATAAACAAATATAAGATACGCAAATGATACTCTATTACTAGTTGACCGTATCGATGACCTCCAAGCAGTGGCGGTCCTTCCCTCAGGTCAATTGGTCAAAAACCTCCCAAAATTATAAGATGACAGTAAATCATAATATTATTATGAAATACTAGCTGATCAAAAACTGTTGTCAACTTATTATTGATCTAAATTGTTTCTCCCTGCGTATACCATACCTTGATCTAAATTGTTTCTCCCTGCGTATCCTTTCCACTCTCGCGTTCCCTCTCCCTCTCCCCACTCCACTTCTCCCCTTCCCCCGTCCCGCTAACCCCCCTTCCTGAGTTCCTTTCCCCTCCCCCCCCTCCCCCGGTTCAGAGTTCAATATTATACCCCTTACAATATTGCTGCAGTTCTTTCAAAATAGGAGAATTTGTTCCATACAAAATGTATGGGGAAAATAATTTTCTTCGGAGTGGAACACCCTTTACTTTTAGGGGTATGAAAAATAGATGTTGGTCGATTCTCAGACCTACCAGATAAGCACACAAAATTTCATCAAAATTGGTCCAGCCGTTTCGGAGGAGTATGGTAACAAACACCGTGACACGAGAATTTTATATATTAGAATTAAGCAAATCAAAACAACTGGTATTATTCTAATGTATTTTGAAATGCACCGCGAGAGATAGCCGGCAGCGGCAAGCAGTGACATCTAACATCTTAAATGGAAGCTTTCTTTCCCACGCACTATGATTGGCTGGGTCAAATTATGAAATGCCCCTATATCATATCTTCTGTCTCTTTACGCACTACACAATAAACGAGATGGCGCTATGTCCCTTTTAGTAAAAGTTTTCGGATTCTGAAGACGGTTTGGGTCAGAACCGTGAGGGAGAGAGAGCATGCTGAATATCATGCATCCGAAAGAGATGGTTAGAGAAACTTAGGTTGATTTCGCATATTTTACGCTTGTCGCATGAAATAATTTACTATATTAAACGTAATTTGACGTATGTGGGTGAATTTGACTCTCAAACTCGTGAGGTTCCTACAAATGAATATTATTATATTTAATTTGATATTGTATCAGAGGTAATAGGTAATATCATTTTTTTAAATGACCTTCCACTTCTGGACCCCTAGAGCCGCCTCTGCCTCCAAGACCTATTAAATCTTGTTAATAATACTGGTGAGCAACTGGGCCTAACAATCAACATCAATAAAACTAAATGGATGACATTTGGACGACTAGATCACTCTGCAGTATTCTCACGGAGACTCTTGGCCCAGATGTAGAGGTTAGATGCAGAATTGAAGCAGCAAGAACTGCGTTCATTAAAATGAAATCCCTCTTCTGCAATGACAATATCAGCTTAAAAATAAGGCAGAGAATGTTATGTGTGGTCGGTCTTGCTCTATGGGTGTTAAACATGGACCTTGAAAGTAAATACCATGAACAGGTTAGAGGCTTTTGAAATGTGGCTTCACGGCAGAATGCTCAAGGTCCCATGGACCGACATGATCACCAACATAGAAATTCTCAGGTGGGCTAGAGCAGATAGAGAACTGCTTACATTAATAAAAATCAGGAAAATTTCATATCTGGGTCATATACTTCGAGGGGAGAACTATCACTTGCTCCATTTAATATTGAAAGGCAAGATGAGGGTCGCCGAGGGCCTGGTAGAAGACAAATGTCTTGGCTGCGTAATATACGAGAGTGGACCGGCATTAGAAGTGTGGAGGAGCTATTCCGGGCAGCGCAAGACAGAGAGACATTTTCAAGAGTGATCGCCAACGTCGGGGGATCCTGATACGGCATACAAAGAAGAAGAAGATAAACAACGTCAATCTTCCTTTTTCCCCAATTACTTTTGAATTTTGTTTTTCTCAATTCATCCTCTTAACTCCTTGACACTCCAACTATCATATTTATCAATATATTTTTTTAAATGCATTTAAATCATTCATATTTTTAAATATATAGGGTGTTCCGGGGTAAAGTGCATTAACTTCGCGAGGTGATTCTACATGATGGTAGGAGTAAAAAAGTTTGACAACTTTTTCCGAAATCCCAACATTTTTTTTCCCATACAAAAAGACGTACCTACTAAAAATCCTTAGTGTAAGGTACGATCTTACTTGATGAGCGCCCGCCGGGTACGATTGTGGCAACATTGCATGGTTGTGAGTGACCCGTATCGTAACAGCGGAAAATAATAAAGCTGGCGGCACATGCCGGTCAATTTTTATCTTTGAACAACAAAACAACCCCTATAAGTTGAAATTTCGAAAAAAGTTATTTATATCTATTTTACTTATAATATCATGTAGAATCACCACCTGAAGTTAATGCACTTTACCCCCAGAGACCAATGACGTTATATAAATAGACTCGCCATAGTCTCACATACTCGCAAAATAATGTGGCAACACTCTTTTGTTTTCAGCAGTTTTCAGTAATTTCTTAATTCAAAAGTTATTCATGTTTGAAAAAGATATGCCACTGCCACACTGAAGCCAAACTTCTAACTCGAACTTCCAACGCACGAACTACCCTTCTACAAAATCATCTGGAAGTTGGAAGTTGGCGTGGCCGTACCATAAGACAATCAAAGATTTTGTGTTTTTTCTCTAATGATGCACAAAATTGTCAGACGGGGAACATAAAAATTAATTGTATTGCTTATAATAATCGATAATAATAAGTAATTTGTGTGTACATATAAATGAAATGTTATTTCTTCACTTTTACTACTGCTTGCCATGTAATGGAAACATTTTCTCATCACACAGGAGGGCATTTTGGCTGTTTTTAAATGCAATTTTCCTACAGGTAAGACACGACCTTACTCGACTAGTGACAGTTTAATACTAAAGTACTAGAAATCGAGACAAGTGTAAGTGCCTTGCTTTTGGCTTCCCACTTTGAGATTTCTACCCCGCGTCTACAGTATATAACGTCTTTGCCGGAGACCCTGTATATCACATAGCTGTCATATTATGCAAAATTCCAACTACCATTATGTTCAAAGTTACCATTATATTAAAAACACATATATGTGTGAATTTTTTTTTGATATTTGACGAGCCAGGAAATGGGATGTCATAAAAAAAATTAAGTAGTGTGAAAAAGCATTTTTAATACATCTTCCCCTCCTGTGGCTTCAAATTGTTCTCAGATAAGCTCTCTATCCACTGTCCAACATGCATTACAAAATAATTAAAAACGTCTAAATTGTAGTGACATCTCTACTTCTTGCAAAATTATTATCACTCTTACACAACCCCAGAGAGCTAGTTTTTAGAAGTTACATTGATTTAAATTGCTTTCATCGTTTAGCTCTTGGAGCTAAACAATGAAAGTACCTAAGAATATTTTATTCTTCCAAAATTAAGCTAATAGTTATGATGAATATTTGCTCAAATAAATAAATAATAATACGTGGATGATTTATATAGCGCCATTTTTGTGAAAAATCACCTCAAGGGCGCTGTACAAACTTATAATACATTTCTAAAACCAAAAAAAAACTACAAGCTAGACAAACAATTAAAAACAACTTAGGGCTAAAAATTGCATACACCGGTTCATTGATCACCGATACGAAAATATATGTACAATATTTTGACCAATGAACGCGATGCTGCCTAAAAATTAATGAAAACAGGACCATACTTACCTGGGAGGTCGCTTGAAATTAACACTGTATATTGTTCATTTAAAGAAATTTAGAAAGAGTTTGCACGCAGAGGACATAATTGTGAACACGTGTTATTTAATTCTAAAAAATATTTTAATATATAATGTATTCTTTGATGAGTGTATTTTGGAAAGTAATAGCAACATTTAATGGTGGGTGGTGCAGTAGTACCTATAAGGATTTGATCTTCCTAAATGTGATTCGTTAAGAGACAGATTGATGTGTAAGGACTCGAGTAATTTTAATTCAGTAAGAAAAGTGTGATTAAGACATATCATAGGCAATACAAGTATGATACTCTCAGATAGGTATATTTAAATTAAGGGTATGAGAGCCCAAAAAGGTAGATTTTTAGTTTGGACCTAAACTCTGTTGGGCTAAATATATAACAAGTTCAAAGTGGTTTCAACCCAAATCATTCGGTAAGTTACAAAACATTTCAAGTGTATCTTCTGCACCAGAATGTAGAAAGCTTTCCATTTGATTGAGAGATTCAACATCCTCCAGGTCACCACCAGCTGAGACTTGTCTACAGTGGCGGCTTTTCCCAAGGGGACGATGGGGACCGTCCCCACTAGAAATTTTAGAAACCAATTGCAGAAATATAATCTAAATACATATATTAATACGAGCAAATTTAACGTAATTTTTAAGCTCGAAATTGCGACGAGCGAACGTGCGACGTGCGACCGCTCCGCTCTCTTCCTTGAAGCATACTAACTAATACTAACGCGATCAGATCACTGATCAGCGACCCGCGACCGGGACCGGGACTAGGGACTTGACATTCGGCGTATACTAGCTGCAGTGCGCATTGCGTTGTGCGCACTTGGGGGACATCACGGAACGTTTTTTCCTTCTAATATGAAATTTTGATTTGCGCTGAATATTTTGTATGAGATTTCAAAAATCATTTGGATAATCTCTACTGTAATCGCGGGGATAACTTCGATGATCCCCTAGCGGCCAAGCGAACGTTTGTTTTAGTCCTTCCTAAATGAAGTACCTAGGTCAGTTATGCACGAGGCGGAATTCGCGTTAGTCGTTTTGTAATCGTATGTGATATTTTAGTAAAATAATAATTTTGATATAGATTGATCAGATTTTTTTTTATAGCGCCTTTCTCGTGGTAAAAACAACTCAAAGGCGATTTTATCCAAAGTTGGTACGATTATCTTGTGTTATTTTTATTAAACTTCATATTTAAAAAGTGTATCTATTTGGTGTTTCTGGTTTGGTGATTTTTTTTATAACGCCATTCTCGTGGTAAAAACACCTCAAAGGCGGTCTAAATCAAAGGTGGTACGATTATCTTGTGTTATTTTTATTAAACTTTATATTTATGTATGTACCTATTTGGTGTTTCTGGTTAGGTGCGTGACTTATCCTCCTATCTAATAACATTTTTTGTAAGAAATATAAAATCTAAATGAAAAAATGAACGAAGTCGACTTTTTACTGAAAAATAAATTCAGTGCACTAACATTTGAAGAAAAATTGGAAGTGAAATGCCTAGGAGCTCACCAACCTAGAGACATAGTTATCGAATTTCATATTGTTAATACTCGTAAAAAGTTAAATTTTAATCCAGAGTGGTTTTCCAAAAAATCTTGGTTATGTGCTAGTGTTTTGTTAAAAAAACTTTTTTGCTTTCCTTGTATTCTTTTTGGTGGTGATTCAGTGTGGACCCAAAGTGGGTATATTGATTTAAAACATTTATCGGAAAGGTTGACAAAACATGAAAATTCATCGGAGCACATGAAAAACTCTATTAATTTACAACTTTTTGGAAAAATAAACATTATTGATAAATTGGATAGTCGTCGCTTTAGTTCGTTTTACTCCAACAGACCAAAACGTAAATCGTGAGAAACAGCACTTTAAAGTTTTTTTTACGAAAAAGGCATATAAAATGAAATTAGCTAAATTGTAAGTCTACTAAAATGTCTTAAAGTATTACAAATTGTTTATTTTAAGTACAATATGTTCTAAATGTATAAAATTTCGCAGAAAACACGTTTTTAATTTGGATGTAGGCCAAAGTGACGAATTCTTGTTTGCGAAAGTTGGATATTGGACAAAGGACACTGGATGTTAGACAAGAGCGCGTACTCTTGCGTGAAGTTACTTTATCTAACGTGCTTGGTATTACAGGGAGATCGGAAAGCATTTCAATTCATTAAACTTTGATAGGTAATTATGGATTGAGCTTATGTGTCCTATGTTTTCGTGGTGAGACCGGTGTGATTTTTAAATATTTTCTTATAATTCGACAATTTTTTAGAAAAAATTTTTTTCTTGGTTGGGAAACAAGTTTCAAGAGTAAGTTTTTGTAAAATAATAACATCGTAAAATCATCAATGAAAACGTACGTTTGCAGATAATTATACTTATTAAATAATGTTTCAGGTATGTTTTATTGTTGGCTGCTAGTCATCAACCGTTAGTAATCAGATAGGTCCTACGTTTATTAGTTATTATTTGAGAGGCGGGTATGGGTACCGCCGCTCCGGGAACCATTTATTGGATAACCAACACGTCTGCAATAGGTCACCCCAAGTGGTTCGCTACGTTTGGTGACTTGGCAGGGGTGGCCGGGTTCGTGGTGTGAGTTTTGTCTGGATCCTGGCGACGGATGCGTCTGCCCACCAACTGCGTGGCAGGCCGGATCGGGAAAGACTGGTTAAGGAAGATCTGTAGACCTCTCCAGCAGGACTCTCGGAACATCGCTTTACCCGCAGTGGGGAGGGATTGATTCATACGTGCATCACTCCTTGACACACTGACTCCCAGATTCCTACCCACCCCTCATACCTTTTTCTTCCCACAACTTCCTCTACTACCTTCCCAAAAATGACATAGGTCCTGAGGGGAATTATTTTCCTCAGGGCCTCCTGTGTCCTGTGTGGAGCTGTGAAAAGGTCTGCCCAAGTGGTTCACTACGTTTGGTGACTTAGCAGGAGTTCCTGGGTTCATGGGGTGAGGTTTGTCCAGGTCTTGACGGTGGATGAGTCTGCCCACCAGCTGCGTGGCTGGCCGGATCGAGAGAGACTGCGTGAAGGAGTCCTTTGGACCTTTCCAGCCGGACTCTCTCGACCCCATTGCCTTGCACCGCAGTTGGAAGGACAGTTTCTTACGTCCGTCACTCCTATACACACTAACCCCCAGATTCCTACCCACCCCTCATTCCTATTTCCATCCAAGAACTTCCTATTCTTCCTTTTCTCAAAAAGACCCTCCACACAGCATCCCCTCGTAGGCCCTGAGAACATATATATTGTAAAGCGTTTTTGCACTAAAACAATGCTATTCAAATTATCCATATAATATATACCTACTCGTATTATTTTTATCATATTTATTACGGCATATAAATCGGAGATTTAGTACGATCTGACCCGAAAGGTTGGATTGATTTACCTGAATTTATTTTTATGTTAATACTGCACAAGAGTCCCAACCGCCTGGACCAAGTCAGGCTATACATAGCATACCCAATATTGTGAGGCGGGATGTAGCGGGAAGGGGATGCAGTTATGAAGGTTGGTAAGTACCTGGCTATTCAGATCGAGTCAACAACCAGGGCTAAAGCTATTTCAAGCAATGCTTCAATTCGAAATGGCGGTCTTACATCAGGGTGATACTGAGAGTATCTTCCACTCTGGAACGTGTCGCAAATACAGCATGTATATATATTTATATGTGTATATTTTTTAATTGATTTGTGTTATTTCACTATTTAAACATAAAAAACACATATACACATGTTTTTTTAATGGTTAAAGTTGTGAAATATGTATATATATTTTTAGATTAGCTCCACACAGGTCGCCCTGAGGAAAATAATTTCACTTTGAAGGAGTCTTTATAAGGATGGTAAGGATAGGAAATTTGGGAAGAAAAAGGGTATGAGGGGTGGGTAGGAATCGGGGGGTCAGTGTGTCCGGGAGTGACGGACGTATGAATCCATCTCTGCAATTGCGGTGCAAGGTGAGAGTCGGGAGAGTCCGGTTGGAAAGGTCAAAAAGCCTACCTTAACCAGTCTCTCTCTCGCCACGCAGCAGGTGGGCAGTCGTATCCGCCGCCAAGACCTGGACGAACTTCACCCATGAACCCGGGCACCCTTGCTAAGTCACCAAACGTAGCGAACCACTCGGGGTGATCTATAGCAGAGATGGTGGTTATCCAATAAATGGTTCCCGGGATGGCGGTACCCATACCCGCCCCCCAAAATAAACAAATCTACGAAAATAAAAATTACTTGTGCACGATGGGATTGAAATTTGCGACATCCGAATCGCTAGTTGAGAGTTTTACCCCTCGACCACAGGAGGCCGTCGTGTGATAACAGAAGTGTAGTATCCAACATTTTAAAATAAAAAGTTAACTCGAAGGATTTTGAAACACAATAGATAGTTACAAGTTCTTTATAAATGTGTAAAACAATAGACGACGAGTTCTTTTTCAAAATGATCCTATGTTCAAACACATGGGATGTGATTTACGTTTATTACACAATACAGACTTGTAAAAAAAGAGGTCATAAAACAATCCTAACCACTAACCACATTTTTAGCTTCAAAACAAATGTATTCCAGTATTTGAGGTACCACTTAGTTGGGCCAAATTATTAGAAGGGTTACGAAAGAGGCTGAAATAAAGAAACTGGAAATTGATCTAGGTAAAAAAAAGTCAAATGAATGGGATGCCTAATCATTAAAAATGTGCGAATAGTAATAATGTTTTTATTGACAATCCAAAGCTCGAACAAAATAAAACTCGAATAGGTAAGAAATAAACAAACACATAAGAAATATGAGGCAGTCAATGTATAAAATAATAGAAATGCTTTCATTGTCATTCGGTGTACAATTCTCCCATGAAGATTTCAATAATAAGATATTTATAGGTACACAAATACAACTGATCTTTGGCACTAAATATACCAAAAATGTTTTCATTGCTACACTAAGATTTGGTTGATTAAAATAATAAGATACTTTAGGCATTAAATGTACCGAAAACAAAAACTTCTTTATTTAATTATTCTAATAATTAACATGTTTTAAATATCTCAGGTAGAATTCTGACACAAATATTTGGTAGATAAACATTAAAAGCAAAAAAACTCCTGCATTGTCTTTATTTTAATAATTGTGTTTTGTATTACAAGTAGGTATTCTTACACAAAGATTTAAATAATTAGGTAAAGGTAGATAAACATGAAGCTATTACTCACTAAATGTGCCAATAACAAAAACTCCTTCGTTGTACTTATTCGAAAAATTGCCTTGTTTTAAATATCATAAGTAGAATTTTTACACGAAGATTTGGCTGATAAATATACAGATATTTTAGGAACTAAATGTACCGAAAATGAAAACTCCTTGATTTCCTTATTTTAATAATTGTTTTAAATATCATAAGTCGAATAATTAATTATATGCAAATTTGGTTGATAAACAAACACATATTTTAGGAACTAAATATACCGAAAATTAAAACACCTTCATTTCCTTATTCTAATTGTTGGCTTGTTTTAAGTATCTGAAGTAGGATAATGCTTTCACTAAGATTTGGTGGATGGACACATATATTAGGTAATATAATACATCAGTCCTTATTCTAATAATTGTGTTTTTTAAATATCACAAGTAGGTATTTTTGAACAAAGATTTAAATAATTTCGTAAAGGTAGATAAACATACCGGTATTGCGCAATAAATGTGCTTAAAACAAAAGCTCATTCAATGTTCTTATTCTTATAATTGTTTTAAATATCATAAATAGGTATTTTTACACGAAGATTTAAATAATTACGTATAGGTAGATAAACATACCGATACCTCTTTATACACATACGCCTTAAGGATCAAATTCCGAGTGTATTCCGTATAATGTCGTCCTTATACTCTTCGTTAATTGATTTTCCTTCAATTTCAGTCATTTCGTTTTAATATTTTAATTGGTTAAATTAAATTAAAACAGCGATGAAGGTTATTTCAATTTTTAGTACGATATTTCACCACAATATAGAACTTGGCATTTATTGCAATATTTTCTCAAAAAATACACAACTTTATTATAACCACCCTGTAACGGACGACAAGTTGAAACAATTTGCTGAGA
Organism: Limnephilus marmoratus; assembly: GCA_917880885.1. Classification (NCBI taxonomy): domain Eukaryota; kingdom Metazoa; phylum Arthropoda; class Insecta; order Trichoptera; family Limnephilidae; genus Limnephilus; species Limnephilus marmoratus. The sequence goes on along the minus strand of OU862924.1, from coordinate 22,782,471 downwards.
AAATATTGTAATATTAATTTTCTGTTATGTTTTCCTTAAAAAACTTTATCCTTTTCCATAGTTTACATCTTTATGCATTTTGTCTGAAGAAATCTCCTAGAAAACCACTAAAGTAACTTTGTAAGTAGCATAATCGTAAGTGAAGATATTTACTTTCGTGGCGCTAAACGAACGAATGTTTGGAATGAAAGCAATCACGTGGTCCTCCGCTGCGCTGCTATTGGCTGTGTGGTCTGTTAGAGCAATACGCCCGGAACCGAGAGTTTGAATTTCGCACGTTGGCTAAGATACAGCTTGGATGTTGGAGAAATTCCTATGAAATTTGACTGAACGGCCGGTTTAAAAACAGGAGTCCTTTTGGCCAACGTGTGGATGTTGGATAAATACGCTCGAAATGTTGTTTCATTTTGGAGGACGTAAGACAAAGTGCGTTTTGAAAACCCCCTAAATAATTTTTTTAATTTTTTTTTTCACTTGCATTGTATACATAAAGACTTTCTGAGAACTACTGCATACTTAACTCAATTTCGCTAAAAATGGTCTGTTGGAGTAAAACGAACTAGAGCGACGTAGTGCTTACCGACGAAATATTATTCGTCATAACGAGTTGGTCGAAAAAAATCGTTACGTTCTATCAAAAATAATTTCTGTTCTAAGACTATGTGGTTCATGTGAAATCGGTATACGCGGCCGAAATGAATCATCGGACTCATTGAAACCGGGAATTTTCAGATCAATTTTTGAGTTAATTTGTAAAGACGACTTGACATTAAAGAAATACTACGAAGACTCACCAACATTCAAGGGCACATCAAAAACTATCCAAAATGAACTTCTAGACTGCATGTATATTAATTATCGGGACCTCATAAAAGAAGAAATTCAGAAAACAAAGTTTGTTTCGGTTCAAGCGGATGAAACCACGGATGTTTCATGTAAAGCCCAACTTGTGACAATTTTAAGATACATTACCAAAACAGGCAAAGTTACAGAAAGATTTGTAAAATATTCTAAGTTGTCGGACAAAACTGCAACGGGTGTAGCGAACGAATTGCGGAGTGTGCTTGAAGAATGTGGTGTAAAAGCCAACCAACTCGTGGCGCAAACGTACGATGGCGCCGCTGTTATGAAAGGCCGGCTCAATGGCGTCCAGGCCCAGCTAAAAGTACATTTTCCATATGCCCATTTTGTACACTGTTATGCACATCAAATTAATCTAATAATGCAGCAGCTATGTGCCACGACCCACAAGGAATTGAAAATATTTTTTGCCAACCTTTCTGGATTTTCTTCCTTCTTCTCGGTTTCTTCGAAGCGTACGTGCGTTCTTGATGAGGTGGTCAAATCTAGAATGCCGAGAACCATTACAACACGATGGAATTTTTCGAGCCGCATAGTGAACACCGTTAACGAAAACTTGGAGGAGCTCAAGGAATGTCTCCTGAAATTTCAAGATGAACTTGGGTGGGATTCGGTCACCATAAACGAGGCTTGTGGACTCCTAAATCTTTTAGGTGATAGAACTTTTTGTAGTCTTCTTTCTTTTTTTGCTCGAATCATGCCAGAAGTTGATATACTCTTTAAACAGCTTCAAAAAATAACGGTTGACAATATTTCTGCGAACAATTCTATACTCTATTTTAAAACCAGAATTCAAGAAGTGCGGGATAAAACTGACGAATATGCAAACATGCATGATACATTGCTGAGCAAGAGGAATTTCTCGGTAATAGATCTATCCCGCATAATGAAGGAAGCTTGTGATACAATACTTCTGAACATTGAAGACCGATTTTCAAGTACTGACCACCTTTCTGCAGCCAAATTAATTTACGTTAATTTTTTTAATGCATATTTAAAAAAATTTCCCATTGAACATCTAAAAGTAGCCGTCCAATATTACCCAATTTTAGAAGAAAAAAAAATGCGTACTGAGCTTGAAATTCTGTACAGTCACACTGAATTAACCAAAAATATTAAATCAGCTACATCTCTACTGCAATCGTTACAAGAAAATAACGTCACAGACATTTTTACGGAAGTAACGAAACTTCTTCACATAATTATTACCACCCCAATGACGACTTCAGAATCTGAGAGGTGTTTCTCAACATTAAAACGTGTCAAAACTTGTTGGCGAAATACCATTGGGGCTGAAAGATTGAATGCACTGGCAATGCTTTCAATAGAAAATGATTTCATCAACTCCGTGCCAGAATTCAACAGCAGTGTTATCGATCGATTTGCAAAAATGAAGAACAGAAGAATTGATTTTTGCTACAAAGTTCTCTCGGATGGCGAAACTTCGTAAAGAAATGGTAAAAATAAATATTTTAGTATTGTATATATTTTAGTAAATCATATATATAATAGAAGAAATTTTATGTCATGTAGAAAGTTCCTAACCACTATTTATCTTAAACTTTAGAACTTGGAATTAAGAACAGTAAAAACCTATTCGTGTAGAAGTACATTGGGTCTCATACTCCAACTTCTGGCAGTGAGATTTCAATATCTTCACATAAAAAATGACGGTCCCCACCTCCGAAAATGTGTTCGAGCCGCCACTGCTTGTCTATCCTGAGGGATAGCAATTTCATCTTCCATATAAGGTTCCCTTTAGATATCAGCCCATCTCCTGCAAATGACTGGATCTAAACACTTTCTAAAAGCCATACAATGTAGATAATGCAGCCTTTCATAGGCAATTCTAGAAAATCCCATCAGTGCGAGAGTATATCTTCAGTTTTACATTATTTTAGCATTAGCTCCAACATGTTTAGAATCAGGAGTGATTATAACTAGAATCCCTTCCAATTTTAACAGATTGTATGCCTTTTCACAATGTAATTTCCGCTGCTCTGATACAGGAAGGTATTCCAATAAAATACTGAATACAACAATATCGTAGGTGTCTGTAGAGAGTTGATGTACTGTCTGGTTGTCTAATATTATTTCTTCCCCGATTTGAACTGTCAAAAAATCACATTCAAACACATCACTGTCACTAGCTGGATACAGATCTACGGGAAGAACTTCCATGAAGGGGCACAATCTAAATGGGTTGTGACAGCTTCCAACGTCCAACACTTTTAACCTTTCTTTAATTGTGGGAAAGTTCTCTAAGGAGCAAGGAGTATTCAGCTTTTACGCTATAAGTTCCTTTTCGCGGCTATTTGATAAACCTCCATTGAAATAGTATTTACCGCAATAGTCCACCACCCATGATATTCTGAATTTATTAGTATATTCTGAATGTTGCCGATTTGCTTGGATCGGCAGCGTTCTTCTCCCAATGTTGTGAACCTAACAATTTCATGGTGTTGGCGTATTGCTTCAGGGTTTCTTCTCCAGAACAGTGTTTAGTCCAAGCCACATCGTGTCCGTATTTATTGGAAAGCTTCCTCAGAGACGAGTGAACATCTTTTAAAAAGACCCTCCACACAGCATCTTTTATAAATTATTTTCCTCAGAGCCTCCTGTGTGGAGTTAGGCCATCCGCTCATAGAGAAACTGAAAAAAAAAAAACAGTTTGCGACACAATCGCGATCCACAGGAAAGGAACTTGTGAATTTCTTTGGCGGTCCGCACACAGGTCGTGAGCCGTTACCATGACAACATGTCAACAAGGCAACTGAAACGTGATGGCCGCGGTGACTAGCGTGTTGTGTCGTGAAATGAGTTGCCGACAAGTTTTCGGTTTCTCCATTAGCGAAGGCCCTTAGTGTAAAAAAAAATCTACGTATGATCTGTTTTCTCAAATCCTACCTTAACCGAGATAACCTTTAATTTCATAAGTAACAATAGCTGTAGTTTATTTTTGCTGCTTTTTAATGTACAAAGCATGTAAATAAAAATATGTTTTATAAGGTAACAAATGTGTTTCTTTTATCTTCATACTAATAATACCACAGTTGTTAAAACAACGCTAAATAATTCCAGTACACATAATAAACTGTTTAAGTCTAAGGATATTTATTCGGATGAGATTTACATACTGCAAAATTAATAAACACATAAGTTCTTCTACAATTTATTGTAAATTCAAGTTGGTGGCATCATTTTAATTAAAGGAAAATAATCAACTTCACCCTTTTAAATATTATCAAAATAATTATAATATGCTTGAAGCGTCATTGATAAAATGGTAATTTTTTTTTTAAATACTGGTTTACAATTTCATTCATATAAAAAATTTGACGCCGCCGTTAAAATGTTAAAACAAGATGGGGTGATAGGCATGTGATAGGAATGGTCAAAACTGCAGCAAAACTTTTGAACTGTACGACATCTCATGCAACACACCACAATTTGCTCGAACGCTGTCTCTCCAAAATCTCCCTATTTTTGTTGTAGTTTAATTATCATTCAGGTTTACATGTCCATGGTCCCACGGTGATGAAATATTTTTAATGTTTCTACTATCTAAGAATTAGTTCTTGGATTAATAAGAAATAATGCAAGGGGATTTTAAACCTACAGTAGGAACATTAACCCATTGGTCACAGAATTAATGAGCTAAAAAATTGGCCTTCACCAACGAATTAATTTTGTACCAAAAATTGACATCCTGCATTTGTGTACAAAATTTATTGTAACTTTTTAACTATATATATTTAATGAATATTCACATGAATTCATTTCTTCAAATTTGTTTGCATGTTGGATTAATGTAAAGAAAATCGTAAAAATGAAAATTTGAAAAATATTAAAATATGTGTAATTATGGATACCATGGACATATGAATATATCTGGACCTGCCCTAAGTGATAAAAGCGCATTATTTCCCCCTTCCCATAACGGTTCCATGGAGCCGGCTCGGCTTACGAGAGCCTCGCTTGAATCTAAAAAATGTGACGTCATCATTCTTGTCCTGACCAGCGTCGAGCACGCATCGTACATTTTACGAACTAAAATGAGAGCTTGTGCTATACATTATACCCTAATATATGTGAATATATCGAATGTGGGCGTTTTTCCAGTGAGCTCGTCGCTGGTTACAGGGGTAAGTAAATTATGAAACATTTGTAAAAGTGTTGTAACTAAATATGGCAACAAAATATTCCTCTGTGAAAAAGGGCGAACTTTCCTTTGCTGCATTTGGACTACGCAAATATGTTAATAACTAACTAACTAACCATCACGCCGTTTCCCCGCAGGGGTAGGCAGAGAGGACGGACCGCCAAACAACTCGGTCTTGGCACACACTCTTTGCCTCACTCACATTCATACATCGTCTCATACATACTCTTCTATTATTCTGACTTTTGACATGGCCCGTCTCAAGTATCTGATTCACTTGATCGTGCCATGTCTTCCTCGGGCGTCCCCGACTTCTTCTACCATTCACATTTGCATCATATATTCTTTTTACACTACTTTCTTCGCTCATTCACTCTACGTGCCCAAACCATCTGAGTGTCCCTATCTTAATTTTGCTCATTATACTTACATCAGCCTTACATTCTTTGCTGATATCCACATTTCTAACACGATCATACATGATTTTACCACACATACGTCTCAGGGATCTCATTTCAACAGCATTCAGTTTACTTTCATCCTTCCTCTGCCAGTTCCATGCCTCACTGCCATACATCAGGGTAGGTACCAGGACTCCATTGTGGACTGCTAGCTTCGCTTTTTTTGACAGTTTTGGAATATTAATAACGTGGCGGGCAATTCGCGCTCCCATGTAAAAAGTTCTATTCATTCAAAAGCAGATTTTGCTTTTAAGAACTAAATGGTAATATTATAATGCGAGATGCCTGTATACCGTCAGATTAATTTTTTAATGAATCACAGTCATCTTTCCCCTCTTCGCCCTCCATGGTTTGGTTTTACCCCTCATCTGTATCTTCTTGTCTATCCATTTGAATGTCTATGATGGATACAAATATAATCATCCCTTTTTTCGTAAGTTTTTTTCACATTTTTATTCATAAAGTTACAAAAAAACATAATATTCGTAAATCGAACATTAATATTTTTTGTTTTTTACGTAAATGTATAATGACAATGATTAATAAAATAATTTGGTATAATAGTCCTCAAAGCAATCAGGGTCGTGCAGAGTCACTGCCAAAAGCCTAGAAGCACTCGCAATTTTGAAGAAATTAAATGGCAGCAGGCTGCATACAAAATTTGGAACACAAATATCAGGTAAAAAAACATCAGAAACGTATTATTGACAATTCTACGAAATAAATTAATAATTACCTACAGAGCGTTCGGCATTTAAATTTTTTTTCAAAAATGTCACTGTCATCAGGGCCGTATTTACACTTTTCATTAGTATAGGCCACTTCACTGGCGCCGCCCCTTCCTCCTTCTTAGAAGTTGCCACCTATCATAATCATTCACTTGCAGGCTTTTATTAGGTGACACATAATTTTTAAAATAAATATTCAAATATAGGTTAAATAGGTAAAAGTAAACGAATGAATTATTCTCAAAGTAAAAGTAACATGAAACAAGAATTACAAGTTTTTACGGGATTTTTTATTTGACTAATTCATCTATAATAGCTTCATAGTTGATAGTATTCATTCTGCTTCTATGCATAGAAGTAGAGTAGAGTAAAGTTTTTCTTGCGATAATGAAGACCTTTGGTATTTCTTCACTCGCTAACTCCTTTCTCCAGAACAGTTTGTGACTGGAGTGCAAAGTGCGACGCGGAGAGCTATATCCAAATTTGGGTAAACGTTGCACAGAGATTGTTTCCTCAAATACTCTTCTTAATGCGATCGAATAGTCCAGGAAAAAATCGAAATCGGAATTCACGCCCTTTATGGAAGGAGTTTAAAAATACTTGACAAAAAGCTTTGGAAAAGGTATTTGAGAATTTTTTTACAGGTTTATTTCGTAAAGGCCTGTAAAAAATATTAATTCCTTTTTTACGCATTGTTTATTGTAATAAAACGGAAATTTAAAATTGATTTCATGAAACTAAGCGACGCGGAGTCACACGTCTGTTTCCCGCTCCGGCCAGGGCATAAATATACTAATCCGGGGCCGGGGCGTGACTGATACGAAATAGGTGTGCATGGTTCTTGTGCCCATGCCATAAGGGTCACTTCAAGAATCTAAATTAGTAGAGTGCGGGCCGTATTGATTGATGTCAAAAATAAGAACGAGAAAATGCATATTTTATTTTATTTTGTGAAGTTAGGGCGTAAATAGCAATTTTTTTTGCGATTATTATAAAAGAAACTGAATTTGCCATATTATACAATAAAACCATATCCGAAAAGGTGTTTATAAGTAGGAGAGTTTGCACTTGAAAGTGTTTTTAGAGACCTAATACATTATTTTTTTCTAGGCTTATTAAAAGACTTATTAAAAAAAATGACCGATATTTTTAATAATTTTTAAGGTGTGTTCTACACGCAGCACTTAATTGAAGCATCTATAATACTTCTAAACGATCAAATTTTCAAAACAAAAACATATGATTTTGTATGATTTTGCATTATTAGTATGGCTTCATCTTTAAAAAATTCAGTAATGATGTAGATTCAGGTTTCTCTGCCGTCTTATTTAGTTCAGGAATGTGTACCTTGAAAGTGTACATATTCCTGATCTAAATCTTCTTCTAAATCATTGCATAATATTAAACAAGATACTAAGCTTTTTATGGGACTCTTTGTGTTGAAACTTCCCCCAATTTGTTTATTAAATGAAATTTTTTCTATGAAGTTTATGTACGCATTATGCATTCTCTCTAATTCAGCTCTCAGTCAGGAGGTTGTTTCAATATCCTTATTTGATCTTTAGTCTATACATTTTTTCTCTTAGGGCCATCAATGTCGCCCTGTTATTGCTTAAAGTGCGCTCATTTCAATTGCACTTTCTTCGAAATAATCATAGTTTTCTTGCTCTGGTATAATAAACTCGAGAAGAGATCCATAAAAATCAGATACCGTCAGTACATCAACAGATGAGCTCTGAATCTGAGCACTCTCTTTATTTAGTTTTTCCAAAATAGCATTCCAAAATACGATTAGTAAAATAAAGGTAGCCCACTGTTCAAGCATTTTTTTTTTGTGAATTTGTTTGGATCACAGGGCGTCTGAAGGTTTCCTTTGGGGGGAAATAAGTGTAGAGGCTTCATTTTTTTCATAAATCGATAAAACTATTCAAAAATATATTCTGAAAATTTCAAGCCATATTGGCTACCATGCGTCCATCGGTCGAACTACCACTATTTTCAAACGCATTTTTCTCGAAATTACTTTTTTCGAATTTGTGTAACCTCTAGCTCCTACAGTTTTTGATCAATCGTTATCAAACTCAGCACATAGTTTCATTATATAAATCCTAAACAATATCTTTAATTTTACTATTTTTATGTCTCGTAAAACGTAAAAATCATACAAAAATTTCACGTTTCTCAAAAAAATATTCGATTTTTTTGTAAGGAGGAGGTTTCAGTAGAAGAAACACTTATAAAAATAGTAATATCTTTTGAAAAATTGAGTTCGGATGAAAATTGTGATCTCCAGGAGCAGGCCCGGACTGGGACCATTTGGGGCCCTCCGCTAAAACCTGTTAAGGGGCCCCCTAATGTGGGCTGGGGGGGGGGGGGGGGCTTCAGAAAACGGGGGGTCCGGTGGCCTCCCCCGGATAATTTTTGAAAATTAGGTGCTTGAAAACAATGAAAAAGCTTTTCTACGCTATATTGGCACCTATAAAGAAGAAGAAATTCAGATAGGTTTTTATACGAATATCATGATTTTCGACTTTTGTTGACTTTATTATTTATTGAAATAAGAAATTCACAGTATTTTTAGGATACCACAACATTACTAAACACATGCTGTAGAACTGCCAATAATTATAACGGAGATCAAAATAAAGGGCAGGATTTTATTCACAACAAAGCATTAATGAATTATGTCAAAATTATTTGTGTAGTAAAAATAATGACAAACGGATTTTAGGGATTAGAAAAATAATACTAACCTTAAAAAAAATCCTGTGTGTTTAACAGTTTACAATGTTGTATTGTTGTATACTAGAATAGAAGGGGCTTAACTTAACTGAAATGATTCGACATTTTGCTTCCCTAGCCCTAAAGTAACAGTTTCTTTGTAAGCAACTCACTTGTTAAAGCTACTTCATCTATTATTTTATTTTTGTCCAAATTATAAAATAAATCCCTCTCAACATTAATAAAAAGCAGACTGGACATAAGGTCTTGGCCTAAGGACGACCGAAGTCGATTTTTGACGATTTTAAGTTTAGAAAAAACTCGGCCAAATGTGACTTAGGTACAAGGTATGGAAAGAATAAATTTATATATAATATACAGGTTGGTAAACAGTTCAGATTGAGTAAGTTCAAATAGAACAGAAAAAGCCCATGTCAAACACTGGAAACATGTCTATTTTCAGAGCAGTAAATGTCAGCATTTGTTTCCACTGCCGTTGGGTCCAAATCGTCTTCTTCGTCACTGCATCTGTCTCCGTAGTTCTCAGTCGTCTCTGCCGCTATGAAGTTGCTGTATTGTTGTGCAAACCATCGCAGCTCTATCAACAGCCGACTTCTTTCAATTTTACACAGTTTAGAAACAATGTGCACAGCTTCTGTGGGAAATGTTTGGATTTTCAAGATAAAATCAAACTTTTTGGGGTCAACCAGGGCCGGATTAACCATGTCGGGGCCCCTAGGCAACGCACGTCTTTCTCGCAAACAATATTTCTGAAGTTTGTGAACATCATGACTATTATAACTCAAAATCTTGACTTGACTTAACTTGACCGATGCGATGAGTTTTTTTTACCATTTAATCGCGTTTTTCATTTCAAAATGCTGCCAAAAATAAAAATAAAATCGAAAAAAAAACTCACTCTGACTACCCAGGAAAACATATATTACGTTACTTGTGCATGCAAATTGAATGTATAGTTTTTTTTAATATGTTGTCAACCAGGTTGAAAAACGTGTTAAAAAAACTTTCGAGAAAAACGCTTTCAACGTTTTGCTGAGGATAATTCAACATACAAACTGTTTAAAACGGTTTCATATAAAATGCTGTATCTCCATCAATTTTACCAATTTCCTCAAATAGTGAGAGCATTATTAACAATGCATCTTTCAGAAAATTAAATAAAAATATTTTTTTGCAGTGTCCTTAAAGCCATATATTATTTTAGGATTTGACCAAGGGAACATGGTGGTGTTTAGAGGCCCCCCAGAGTCAGAGGCCCGTGTGAACTGAATAAAAAACTTGTAAAATTACATCAATTTCACAGGGGGGAAGCTTGTACAACATTTATATTTAAAACATAGGTATAATTAGAAATAAAACAAAACAAATGCCAATATAAACCACACACGGCACCTTCAATCACTTCAGATACTAAGTAATGTTGCAACAAAAAGAAGGAAAGAAAAGTAAAATACAACTATGATTATATATTTGTTTTAATTATAGACTTTTTATTTATTGTTTGTGCATGATATGAGCATTAGTTATTTATTGGGTTATAAGCTAATTATTATTATAATTTGTTGTTTTCTTTAATGCGTGTACCTAATGTTATTTACCTGTAAATGTTTCTAATAAAAAAAATGAAAACATCTTGAAAACTGACTTTTTCCGAAACTTCGTTGCTCACCAATTGAAGCAAGTCAGTTTTTCTCGGGACGCGGGGCTCCTAGCCGATGCGGGGCCCCTAGGCAGTTGCCTACTCTGCCTTAGGGATAATCCGGTACTGGGTCCAACCAAGAGCAATCCTGTAAAAACGTCTTTGTTTGCGCAAAATCTTTCTTCAATACTCATCCTCACACAGTCTAAAATATCAAAATATACGATTTTGTAATGTTGAACTGTTGAAATAGAGTCAGTTTCATCTTTTGATTTTTCACCGGGAATTATAACTACTAACAAGTCAAAAATTTTTTTTGTACGTTTTGTGGGGCCCCTTCGGGGCCCCCTCACGCCGGGGGCCCTCCGCGATCGCGGACCTGCGGACCTGGCCAGTCCGGGCCTGTCCAGGAGTTACACAAATTGTCTAGCCGGATGGCGATTTACAATGCGCGGCAGCTGATATCTCCGTTATTTTTTGAGGAAAATATTTGAAAATTTTAGAATATACTGTTGAATGTATGTGTAAAATGACCCCAAAGTATAAATAAAATATTCATATGTATTCCTCATGTCTTAAAAAAATTCACTTTGTTTTTTTGTTTTTCTTAGTAGCGGGGTATGAAATGGATGCTCTATAGGGATACTTTTAAAAGTCATTATGACAGCATTAAGATATTTCGAGTGCAAGTACTGCCCCAAGTCAATTCAATTTTGAAAAAAACGGCGAGAAATTAGAAAAAGAAGGGTTTAATCTTTGCTCAATAAAAGTAGTTATAATATAAAAAAATTTAACTTTTCATTTACTCACAATATTATCTACTAATCAAGAAACAATAAAAGTACCATCGCCACACAAAAAATCACAAACAATGTTAAAAAATAAAGTCAAAAATCATGAAAGTTATTGTGTTTTATAGTCCTTTTTCGAATTGAATAATAGCATTATACGATAAGATCCTAGCATGTTTTGTATCCACCCTTCACGTCTTTCAGGGTCGCAAACAGCAGAGCATGATGCCGTTACCACTTTGATGCATCTTTCCGTGGCTTGCGTGTGACGGCATCAATCGGAACTCACACAAAATGTTGGATTCGATAATTTCGTGGTCTGCAATGGGATCAATTATTGTCTCGCTAGATATCAGTTTTGTAAGAGGTGGTTCTGATGGTTTTTCCAAGTAGATCTAGTCAATATAGTCTATTGCGTTGAAATTAAAAGTAGGTAGCTTAAATACTCTTATTGGAGAGAACCCTGACGTATGTTATCGGATACTTGGAATCCGTCTCAGAGCCAACTCTCTAATTTTTCTTCGTTCGTCGTTGAGCATACTAACAAGTATATTTTCGCTGTGGTCAAAATACCCGTTGCATTGAATTACGGGATCTACCACCTTTTTCAAATGCTCTGGAAGGTAACGAGACAATTTTATGGTTTCATTGAGATGTCTCGCCCCGTAAACACACGAAGGTTGTGTTTTTATTTTAAACCACTTCGGAGCATACACTCTTAGTACAAATTCAGTCAATATCACCTGATTTTCTGTCGGATTCTTGGTTGCAATGTAAAGTCGAAGACTAGTATTGGCTGTTGTTAACCAACGCGAATGATTTTAGCTTACCCGGGATTTACCCGGGTTTCTTTTCGATAAGTTTTCGTTACATTGTCCTTCGGCGATTGCTCGGCACATTTACAATAAGTAAAGCTGGTCTATGCTAAAGTCGTCACGGGATTTTGTAATGTCCGGTAAGTTGCATTCTATTGCTTGAAATTCTATCACAGGATAGTTCACAATTCTTGAGAAACTTTACTATTGTTGGTCAGTTGGAAGATCAACGTAAGTAAAACATGAAACTGTACTGCGAGATGTGGACGGTTGATTTAAAGATCTTTGTTGTGTTTCTTGGTATAGTTTGCGCTTTAATTTTCTTAACATATTGCTCTCATTTTGCTTAGTAGTTTTTCTATCTAAAGAACCAATCATCATTTTTCTGTCGCCTCTTTGATCTATTAAAAAATGTCTTTCTTTAATAGGTACTTTTCAATCTTGCGCACAAAAACAATTTTCGAACGAACTACATTTGCAAGCAGCGATATCAAATAACGTCTGGCTGCGTCTTTTTAAATCGTCCAGTTTTTTAAGGTAACTTTCACTATCCTTTCTACCTTTGTATGGTTTAAGAATCGGCCGATATTTTTCGTGATAGGTAGTCCTTTATTCGCGCCAAAATTGTGCGGTGTTCCACGATCGGTAGAGATGCTCGTTTCCAAATATTTTCTATTTTAGTAGCAACAATTTCACTAGTATCTCTAACCAAATCCCGGAATCGTTTTTCTGCGCTTTGCGAGACGTGAATAAAATATTTCATCGTGTCTTCATAACTTGGTAACACACAAGTTGGTAATTCCGCACCACAACCAAACAAAGGACAGTTTTTGTCACCGCTGCGTAAACTCATTGTTATTTTGTTTAGGTAACTTGAACTCCAAATAATAATTGTAAACTGTAATTACTCAAATGGACGTGCTCGCGACGCTAACTACAATTGTTTACTGATGATTGCAATAACGCATGCAAAACCCCCGCAGCAAAAATGCGCGGTACGCGAGCGAGGCGCGAAAATGGACTCAGCAATTTGTCAAATTTTCGCGGGAAAATAAATATTATCACTTTTTTTTTAATATTATTATTTAAGGCGCAGCAATTTTTATTCATTATGAAATGTAAAAGTAAAAATTAAAGTATTAATATTGATACAAAACTGTTTTATAAAAGGACAATTTTTTACCAGATTTTAAATAATTCAACTGCTTTGGGGCAGTACTTGTCATCAAAATTTTAAATTGATATTTTGTATGCTTAATTGTATGTATCTAGAGCATCTATTCCGCACCCCGCAAAAACTGATTTATAAAAAATAAAAAAATCCATACAATGGCGATCCACCCTATTGCGCACCCGGCAGCCTGCCGGGGTTTGTAGCCAATGGGTTGACAAGCATAATATTTCCTTAAATTGGTAGTAGGTTTACAAATCTTATTAAATTTACATATTTGTACTTTGTATTTAAATAAAAATTTGTAAATTTTATGCATTATGAAATACTTTCAAATTCGTAACATTAGGCAAAAAATCATTTTAATAATCTCTTTTGGCTCGTTGACTGTGTCATTTATGTCCAGCTTATCAAAAATGTGGTACGGGTGCAGGGCCGGATCTACGAAATCTAGCGCCCTGTGCAGTAGGTACCGATGGCAACTCCCCCCCCCCCCCCTACATTTTTATTTTGATTAAAAATTCGTTAACCCCAATTTTTTTTTTTTTATTTAATTTTTTTTTTTTACACTAATTTATCAAATAAAATCAAGACATATAAAGGGTGTAACCTTATCTAAAGTTTTCGAATAAATAAGCCACGATCTATGTAATTCTTCTCCATTAGGCAGTTTCTGGGCGAAATGGCGAAACTCTGGCGCCATAAAACCAGAACCTCCCAGCTAAGGGAAGGAAAACCCCTACAGAAAAACCCTCGCCTCCAGTAAGGGGTTGGGCGAGTGGCTAATAACCACTCCCTGTAAAAATAGCATTATTATGAAACCGGAAACTAAGCCTCGGACAGCGAAAATACCCGGCAGACAACATGGCAATCGAAATATGGACTTGAGAATGGCAACATGGAATGTAAGAACGATGTACAGAGGTGGGGCCCTCAGAGAAGTACTTGGTGAAATGGAAAAGTACAAAGTAGATATATTAGCAGTGCAGGAAACAAGATGGAAAGGCACTAAGGCAGATACCATAACCAAATAGACCATATCCTAATTGAAAGAAGAGGGGCGACCAGTATCACAAATGTAAGAAGCTACAGAGGAGCTAACTGTGATTCGGATCACTATTTGGTAGTAGCATCCTATAGATGCAGAATAGCAAGGGATAAAAGGTCTAATCAGCCAAGTATCCCAAAGCTAAACATCGATGCTCTTAAAACACCAGAAGGATTGGAAAGATATCATGACTCATTGTCAACAAACCTACCAAACCAACTGAGTGATCCGCTCTCCCCAAATGATTTAGAAGAGGATTGGACCAATCTGAGAAATGCACTGCTGACAGCGGCGGAATCAGGCATTGGAAATAGACCAAGACAGGCTAGAAATCCCTGGTTCGATGAGGAGTGCATACAGAGCATCTGCAAGAAAAATGTTCTAAAAAAATTATGTATAGAAAGAGGAACTAGAGCAAAAAGACAAGCCTACGAACAAGCACGAAGAGATGCTAACCATTTAATTAAAAGAAAGAAGAGATTGTATTTTAACAACATATTGTTGAAAATGGAACATGACTTTGCAAATAACAATCCACGTGAGGCATATAAAGGCGTCAATGTATTTACAAAGGGCTTCAAACCCAACACATCTCTGTGCAGAGATAGTAATGGAGACACAATAGGAGATAAGGAAAAGATCAAGACTAGGTGGAAAGAATATTTTCAACAGCTCTTAAATCCCAATAACAACCTGACAGTCGAACCAACTCACATTCCGGACGAGCTAAATAGTGATGAAACAACGAGAGCGCCATCAATGGCAGAAATAAGGGCTGCCCTAAAGAAACTGAAAAACAATAAAACTCCGGGAGGAGATAATATCCCTGCAGAGCTCTATAAATACGGAAACGAACAACTGAAGAACCTGCTACACAATCTCATTGTGAAAATATGGACCGCTGAAAGAGTACCAGAAGAATGGAAAACTAGCATAATATGCCCCATACATAAAAAGGGAGACAAATTGAAGTGTGAAAATCACAGAGGAATATCGTTACTTTGTACAGCGTATAAAATTTTCACAATGATTTTGAAAGAAAGACTAGAATATTATTCAGAAAACTTACTAGGAGAATATCAGGCAGGGTTCAGGAGGGGGAGATCCACCACTGATCAACTCTTCACTACTCGACAAATCCTGACAAAATGCTGGGAATTCGATATAGATATATATCAACTATTTGTTGACTTCAAACAGGCGTATGACAGTATAGATAGGGAGAAAATATATGAAATACTCCTCAATTTTGGAATACCGCCCAAAATAGTCAAGCTTGTAAAAGCAACAATGGTCGGATCACGGTGTCGAGTAAGGATAGGAGGTGAAACAACGGAGGATTTTAACGTTTCCCAGGGGCTGAAACAAGGTGATGGCTTAGCCACCCTTTTCAATATTGTACTGGAGCACGTCGTGAGGAAGACAATGATCAGTACCGACTCAAACATCTGCTACAGAAGCAATCAAATAGTTGGCTACGCAGATGACCTTAACATTGTCGGAAGATCCCTACAGGCTGTAAGAGAAGTGTTTGACCCTTTGGAGACTGCGGCAAGAGAGGTGGGTTTGCAAATCAATGAAAATAAAACAAAAATCATGATGCAAACCAGAACCCCTCACCGCAGAATAAAAGACAAAGTGAAATTCAAAGACAATTATAATTTCGAAGTGGTCGAAGAGTTTACCTACCTGGGCTCCATCATAACACAGGACAATGAAGACCCAGTAGAAGTAAGAAAGCGCATTACAGCCGCTAACAAAACTTACTTCGCGTTGCTGCCAGTGTTCAAATCCCGAAACGTCCATAGGAAAACCAAAATAACCTTATATAAAACAATTATCAGAATGGTCTTGGCCTATGGATGTGAGGCGGGAACACTGACAGCAAAGTCAGCGGAACGGCTGGACATCTTCGAAAGAAAGGTACTTCGAAGAATCTTAGGAGCGGTGCGAGAGGGAGAGGCATGGAGAATCCGCCACAATAATGAGCTCTATGATATTTACCAAGCTCCCAGACTCTCCACCCATTTAAGACTCCAAAGATTAAGATGGGCCGGACATGTGCACCGAATGCCAAGCACACGAGTACCGAAGAAGGTTCTGACAGGACACCCGGGAGGTAAACGAAAGGCGGGCAGACCTAGACTGAGATGGGAGGATGATGTCAGGAAGGATGCAAGAGGATTACTCCAGGTTGCAGATTGGAAGAAGACGGCCGAGGACAGAGGGCGGTGGAGGCTTATTTTGAAGGAGGCCAAGGCTCGAATTGGGCTGTAGCGCCATTGAAGAAGAAGAAGGCAGTTTCTTGTAATAATACTTAGTATTAAATTTACGCTTGTTCGTAATAGGAAAATCAAAACCTTTCAATTGTACAGGACCTTCCTGAACTAATAAACTAATGGAATTTTGAGATAACTTTGGCCAGCATCCGGGATCTTTCAATTCAAGCTCTGAAAACAGAATTAAATTTAAACTGCTATCAGTAACGTTATTTTTATCTTCTAATAATTCGACCGGAGGAATTTGTGCGATAGATATCTGTTTAGATGTGCTCGGGACCATTGTAGCGTCATTGCGCGGGACATCATTTTTTATCGGTGCTGGAGAAATTGGAATTAAAAAATTCCCAATGGAAACGAGTTTTTTTATGTCATTATGCTCTTTAATTCTAAGTTTTAGATTCTGCGAGCCTGAAAGTTTTTTTTTAATTATTGTTCTATTCATTGTAATCCACAATCCACAACCTCTAACAACCAATAGAAATTTAGTTATTAATTAAAAAATCTAATAATATAACCTCAAATTTGTACCTTGCATTTCCATTTCCCCTGTGTTCTGTGTTGAGCGAACAAACACGAATGTATCTATGGTATCAACGGCTTACGAAAGACGCTTACACTGATTATTACTGACTGTAAAATAACAAATCTAATAGAAATTAATTAAAGGTACATTTAAGGAACTTCAACTGTCAAAACAATGATGAAACTGTTAACAAGTTGCAACCTTGCAAACCGTGCAATGTTTATGCTAATGGAATTTTGAATTTACTGAAGATTTCATAAGAAAATGGTCTTTAACCACATTCTCCTAGAGACTTAAATCGTGCAAAAGCACTTTGAAAGGCGCCGTCGGTTTGTTTGTTCTGTTGAATAAAAGTACGGCGCTGTGATTGGTTAATGAATTTGGATCGCACTCATTCGTCGTAAAAGACAGTAAAAGATATATGGAAAAATAGATCTTACGTTTAAACTAAATATATGGAATTTGTAAAAAAATTCTGTAACTGACTATAAATTCGTAAATCGTTGAATTTCGTTGAATTAAAACCAGATGCGTGCGCAGTCTGTATCTTTGGAAAGTGTTGCTAGAGCGTAATAATTATTTCGTACTATGGTTAATTTTTAAACGATTTAGGGAATATTATAACAAATTTTTAATACAATATTTATTTTCTCACGGCGCCCCTTCGGAGTTGGCGCCAGGTTTTTTGCACGTTTTTGAACGTATGGCAGATCCGGCGCAGTACGGGTGAGAAATTAATAATTTCCTTTTAGTTGAAGGTGTGTTTCTCAGCTTAAAATCCTAACTTTTATTTTGGCTGAAAATTTATTTATGGATGGTGTGTGACATTCAGAAAAAATACATAGGTAACTTTTAATAATACTTATCATTTATTTGAAACAAAATCATTATGTTATATATTTATAATTTGTAGTAGGTATAAAAATAAAAATAAAACTTATGATTATGGTAAAATAATAATTACTGGAATGACTAGAATAAATAACACTGAGATTTTTTTACTATACAACACATTGTTCTCAGAATCATTGTTTTCTATTAGAAATGTATCACTTGGTCTCATAGGAAAATAAAAAATTAAATTAAATTAAGCTACATGGAAATAATAAGGGTTGGCGGTAGAATTCAAATAAATTGTGAGATTGTCTGCAAACTACTACTCTCCTGTTTCAGTCTGTGGACAGCCCTGAGCCCACCTACACTTTTTTTTAACTTTTCCATTTTCTTTCTTAAAATAATGAAAAATTACTTTTTTTTTTTAACAAATTTAAGTACTTAAATATAATATTTAGATTCTTGGCACCACATATTCGTAAGTAGTATAATATATTACTATTCTTAAATAATAATAAAACATGAACATGTAGAATTCCTCTATAACGTCATGAAATGCACCCTGTTACAGGCGCAAGTATTTCTCTTTTTATCGGGGCCACAAATTGCAAAGTAAAACTCGACCCAAACATTACCAGCCTCTGATGAGAGATTAATAATTTCCGAAGAAGAGAAATAATTTTATTGATCTTCGTGTAATGATAAATCATCAACGGGATCCTTCTGAAAAAAAATAGATATTAATATTTATTTTTAATATGTAGATTAATTATCAATTCATATATAAATAATTCATACAATATATAATATTGTTGTGATTTACTGTAGAATCATCTTAATATTATTATAAAGGCGAAAGTTTGAATGGATGTATGTTTGTTACTCTTTCACGCAAAAACTACTGAATGGATTTTGATGATACTTTACAATAATATAGCTCATACGTCAGAATAACATATAAGAGCTCTGGCATTATGAAATTTGTATGAAAAAATTGCAATAGGTGGCACGCGAGCTGTTTTAAAACTGAATGTACCGTGAATGAATGAATAGAATGCGGTAGGAGGTGAGGAATCCGGGAGGGGGGAAGGGAACTCGGGAGGGGATACGGTAACTCGAGAGTAGGGAGGGGAACTCCGGAGGGGGAGGGGAAATCGGAAGGGCGATTCGCGGGAGGGTGGGTGTGAATATGGGAGGGGGGGGAGGGGAAGGGGAACTCAGGAGGGGGTTTGCAGGACCGTGGAAGGGGGGTAGTGGAGTAGGGAGAGGGAAGGTGGAGGAATCGGAGCGGGAACGCGAGAGGTGAAGGGGATGCGGGGAAAGAAAGGGGAGGCGGAAGGGGAACTGAATGAATGGGAAAGGACAAGCAGGGAGAAAACCATTTCTTTATAAAATGGCATAGCAACGCATGCCAGAAACCAACTAGTATAGAATATAACACTAAAAGAAGGAAACAAATGTTACGTCTCATTTAGACAAGCCTGAAACCGTTGGTCTACATTCTACTTGAATTTTGAAAAGACTGTTTTGTATGGAATTATAGGCCCAAATTCAGCATGTAATTCCGGATTATGAAAAATTTCCACAGGACATTTCTTTATTATACATAATGATAAAAATGACAAAATTACTGACATTTGGAAAATTAATTTAATTATTGTTGTGGGTTTGTACTCACAATATTCCCTTCAGCATTTTTCAAAAGCTCTAGATTTTCTTTCGTCTTTCTTTTGAAGAAACCAAGCTAAAAACAAATAATTATTAAGATAATTTCATCCTTATAGGTACCACATCATATTATTAATTATTTTCTTTAATTAAAATCATACCTTGTACAGCCCGTAGGAGAAAAGAGCCAGAACGAGAATGCCTAATAGAATGGCCACAATAATAATCCAGATAGGCAGGGGCAGAGGTGGGGGAGCAGACCAGAGAATGAGGGATCTGGTTGAACAGTAAACTTTGCTTCTGAAAACAAAAAGAAAAAACACTTTTAGGACTCATTCAAATCATTTTAAATACATTTAACCCGGTGAGCATTGAGTTCAAATTTGTAATATCGTGCGTTAGGTAGATAAAACTCACCCGCTGACACAGCTACTGAGGGGTAGGGAATAGTTGAGTGCGGCAAACTAAAATATCGAGCAATACAAATTGCCTCGGGTAAATTTTACCTAATCTTATGCTCGCCGGGTTAAATGTATCTCCAGTTATATTCATTTCAGAGAAAGAAAACAGAACGCTACTTACGGCTGCAATGCTATACCAAAAGTTGAAAGGAGCAAAGAGCTATTCTTTTTAAGTACCGCTTCTGCAAGTATTAAAAGAAAAATATTAGCAAATCTGTATAAATAAAAATGAATCGCCGAAATGTATGTACGCGCGTAACTTCCGAACGACTGCATGAAATTGGTTAATTCTTTTTTTTTCGTGTTTGTCATTGTCAGGGCAAGGTTTGTATAAAACTACTGGTGAGCTCTGGCATTATGGAATTTGTATAAAAAAATTGCAACAGGTGGCACGCGAGCTGTTTGAAAAATGTTCATACAGGGACTGAATGTATGGAATGCGGGAGGGGGGAGGGGAACTCGGGTACGGGGTTCGCGGGAGGGCGGGGGAGGAGGAGGACAGAGCTCTAAGTTTCCATCTTTTAACATGTATTACTTAAGCACATTAGATGATAGAGACTCAGGGTTAGTTATTTCACATATCTTGAATAATTCACAAAATGTCAAAGATAATTTTCAGTTCTTGTGAAAGTTTCATTCAAGTTCTTTTAATATTCCATTACAGGCCAGTTGTTTAGGAAGGAGAGTAAGTTCCGAGGAAGAAACACATATGCATGGTGTTTCCTTCCATATAATGGGTAGAAATCTGGGGTTCGGTTATCCCTTCATCAGCGGTGCAAGGGGATGGGTCAAGAGAGTCCAATGAGCAGATACATCCACAGTCAAGATCCGGACAAACTCAACCCATGAACCCAGGCACCCCTGCTAAGTCACCAAACATAGTGAACCACTTGGAGTGGCCTATGGTAGAGGTGTTGATTATCCAATGAATGGTTCCCGGCGCTGCTGGGTCAAACTGAAAATAATAAGCAACTTGAATGGTTAAATAGTTACCTATGTTGGTAATGTTCAGCTGCATCTTCAACACCATTTGGGCCCCGTTCCCCCCCGCTGGCAGTCCCCCTATCTTGACGCAGTTCACCACCATGCAGGTCACATGCTGTTTGTCGGTGCAACTGAAGTTCAGGACCTTGGCTGATGGGTACTTGCCATCATCCACCACACTGGGCAGCCCTACTTCTGTGTCGGTGCCAAATACATCTGAAAAATTGTAAAACAGATATTCAACCACCCGTAAGCATGTTGTATAATAACAATAGCAGTCAAGTACAATAAGCGTATATTCACGCTAACGCGTGTGTTCTTAAAAAAGTCATTATAACTCTGTTATTGTTCCAGTGACAGCCCTTAAATAAAAAGTAGAAGATCCAAATTGAATTAAGCTTCACATTTCTATTCAAAGTTGTCCATAGAAGTATGTATATAATAATAATAATAATATATGTTTATTCCAGAATGTATGCAGGGGAAGTGCAATGCAATACATTCCATAATGTAAAATAACAAAAAAAAGATAAATAATAAGTTAAGGTAAAAATTAAATAACAACACAATACATAAATTAAATAAAATAAACAAAAAAGCATGAAAAATGAAACTGAGAAAAAAAAATTATGTATGTATCAAACACTAAAATGACTTATTTTGTAGAAACAAATCGCCTACACGCCGTTAGTGTTAATTTTTTAAATATTTATTAAATATTCTTGTATGAAATGGTAAAAAAAAGAGGTGACCAAATTGTTTATTATACATTTACACAATAGAATAAGTGTTTTTTTTACATAATCTGTGATTTTAGTACTGTTTTCACATAAAAAAATCATAAAAACATCATGTGAGTAATTTTTCCAATTTTTTTCATGTTTGCATACTAAATGTTAATATTTATAAATGTTAAATTGTAGTATAACAATTTGAAACCTTACTTCATAATCTTTCAAAAACAGTTTTTAGTATTTGGCTACGTTCAGAAACGTTTCATTTATAGAGCTTTAACCCTTAACTACCTACCACCTAATTTCGTCCCTTAACCACCTACGTGCGGACCGTGAGACGTGAGACCGCTGGTATATTATTACTTTTAATTTGGAATCTATTGCAACAACGAAACAGCTGATTGAACGAAATACTTGTTTATACTCTACAACTTTATTTCAGAAACAAAAATTAACTGTATCTGTATAAAACAGTGGTTCCCAAACTTTTTCTGACCCGGGACCACTTGTACATTTATTTTTTCGACCACAAGCAGTGGTGTAGCGAGGGGGGGCGGCCACCTGACCGAGTTTCACCCCCAAGACCACAATTCTCTAGCCAACCCTTCCCTCCCCAGGACAGACCAAATTTTAGTTGAAATTTGTGTTTTGTCAACAGGGAGGGGGGGGGGGGGGTGACACCACGTTGGAGGCCTCAGTACAGGTGAGCTACCCAGTGAGGCCGACATTGATGAATTGTATTTGAAATGTAAGATATTATATCAAATAAATAAATAATATCCGTCCCAGGTGCCACCCATGCTAGCCTAAGCCACTGCTTGTGGTTAGTGGCGTAGGCTAGCATGGGTGGCACCCGGGACGGATAGCACAACGGGAGAGGCATAATGGGATAGGGTAGGACTTACCAATATAATCTGTTGTTTTTACCTTGTGAAAAAAGTTCCTGGCTGCTTTTCAATGTAGAAGCTTCAGTGTAAGAGATGGTCGTTTCTCCCGATTCCGTTACTGCATCACTCGCCTCGGTAGAATCAGTTGCATACTCCACAGAATGTCCCTTGGCATCCTCTTCATAAATGTTCCCATTTTGCACACTGCATAAAAATGGCGCTTGATTCTGACAGTCCTGTAAATTTAAAATGAGTTTAAATTTTGTACCAAGATCATTAAAATTAACTAACAAATTTAATGTTGTACCAAGATCATTAAAATTAACTAACAAATTGACAAATAATATTTTATATTGTAAATAACTAACAAACCATCAGGCTGTTTTAGCAGGGGTAGGCAAAGAGGACAGACCGCCAAACAATTCGGTCTTGGCACACACTTCTTGTTTCATTCACATACATACATCGTATCATAATGCATAATGAGTACATATGTATACGTGGACATTACAGTGTATGTATATGTTCCTAAATATTTGTTTTTACTCACCACAGGTTCAAACACATTGACTAGAGGATAGTTGATGTTGGTTACTTCATCTAAGTAAGCTACTGGTATGTAATACTGCATATGGAAGACATCCAATGGAGTTGGGCCCTCGTTTAAAACCTAAAGAAGATAATTGAAAATTGATAATGCACTTTGTGTTTGTGAACACAACGGTTTCAAGACATTTTTGGGTTCTTATTGATTTCATATTCAGGCAAATAGGCAAAATTTGGAGATGGGTTATTGACCTCGAAAATTCGATAAATACGTTGTCTGGGCTCAGCAGATATGTGAAATAGACAAGTATCATTTTTAATTTAATTTCCTATTTTAGTTTAAAATTTACTGTTTTAGTCTGAAACCCTCCGTGGTCGAGGGGTAAGGCTCTTGACCAGCAGTCCGAAGATCACAGGTTCAAATCCCAAAGTGCGTAAGTAAATTTTATTTGATTGAATTGTGTTCTTTTATTTCTTTCAATTTATTGTTCGCGGTTGATGTAAATATAACACTCTCAGTGTCGCATTGGTGTAAGACAACCATTCAGAATTGAAATGTTGCTTGAAATGACCTTAGCGGAGTTTGGTGACCTTGGTACTTCTCCATCTTCCTCTTCTCCCATCTCCTTCCCCTCCCTACTACTGTCAGCTTCACAACATACCTCAATCTGGCATGTCATAGTCTCACTGACTCCGAGCGGTTAGTAGCAGTTGGAACTCTTGTGCGGGATTCAGATTTAACTGTTAAGGACTCGCTAATGGGTCTAACGGACCCAGTTCTTCGTATTTTGTGTGGTAACTTTGAAATTTAGAGATTTGCGACTTTGTCGCTGTTAGTACCTTTCAACAATAGTGTAGCACGATAGATGATGACCTAAGTCGTCAGTTAGCACGCTGCATGTGAGTGTTACGGTTTGAAAAGGTGTGTATGGGTCCGCTGAACCCGGTAGTGACTAAATACGTAAGTGTTTTTTCCATCACATTATACTATTTACTTACCTTTTTTTACTTTATTTCATAGAAAATGGCTACCAATAGGTTTTGGAGACCTAACGAAATAGAAGAATAGCCAATGAAGAAATAGGAAACGAAGACTGTTCTGAGACTGAAGAATATTTAGAAATAAGTGAGCATGAATCGGATTCCGAACAAGAAGGCGATAATGGCCTGTGTAACTGGAAAAAAGATAGTAAAACCAAAGTTTTTTGGGTAAAAAGCAATGTACCAATTTGTGGTGAGCACATGAAGCAACTTTGTTCAAATTGTTATAACTAAATTTGTAGTAGAAAGCGACCAAGCAATATAGAGATGTGATTTTATTCCAAAGAAGTTCTTTTATTAAGTTGTTTTTATTATTTTTTCTATATTGATTGATTTCTCATTATTATTTGTTTAAGATAAGATATTTTCATATCAAATCTTCTATATCAGATATTTTTTTTCTGATATAGAAGATTTTGCTTAAAATAAATAATTACAGAAATTATAAGAATTAGCCTTAACCTTGTCATAAAAGTATGATAAAATTCTTTTTATTTTTGTAATGACTTTTTGATAAGGTAAAAACAATAAATATTAGTAATTGATTGAATTTTTTCTTTTTTTATTCACACATTATCTTTATTAGTAGATAAGGGAACGTCCCATACTATGTGACACGTTTAGGGGGGGGGGGGGGGTCTTCAAAATGTCACGCTCCATACAAATGAGCGGCGGCTTGCTTAGGATTTTGGTCACCGGGGGGGGGGGGGGTTAAAAATTGCAAAAAGTTGGTCACGTAGCATGGGTACGTTCCCTAAGTAAACATTTAATTTTATTGAGCAGTTTTGGAATAAACATGTGATATTATACTGGGTCCAGTGCACCCCATAGCGATTATTTGTGTTACAAATTGACGCGGGAGTCCCTAAGTGTTAAAAAATTTTTTAAAACATGATACCTTACCTGATATGTGTGGGATATTGTAA
Organism: Limnephilus marmoratus; assembly: GCA_917880885.1. Taxonomy (NCBI): domain Eukaryota; kingdom Metazoa; phylum Arthropoda; class Insecta; order Trichoptera; family Limnephilidae; genus Limnephilus; species Limnephilus marmoratus. The sequence continues at coordinate 22,757,167 of OU862924.1, read as the reverse complement.
CATTAGGGGTTTTCTTCAAACTTGGGTTGATATAAATATAACCATTGCCAGCTGCCTCCCTATAACAAAAAAAAGTCAATATTATATATATGATAATGAAAAAATATTTTGAAACCTAAACAGAAAGACCTTATTTAAAAATATGTAGTCAGTAAATTGCCTTACCCAACAACAAGAATATTGGCCCGAGTTATTAATTGAATGTCCAATTCTTGTATATTATCTTCCGGGGTGACTTCTTCTCCTCCGCTGATTGCCGATATGTTAAACTTTATGGCAGAGTGGTCACTTGTGAGCAGCGATGCATCCAATTCAATGATTACGAATCTCTGGAAATATTATTTATTTATGTATTTATTTGTTTTACTTTACGCCCAGAGGGCTTTTACATAAATAAATTAAGGAAGTACATCTTTAACACGAGAATGAAATAATATAAATAAAATTACAATAGAAATAAAAAAGTACATAAATGAATTAAAAATATAAGCAACAAAAATTTAAAGTACAGTAAGATATACTCATAATAACAATAACTTACGTTTAAAAAATACATACATGATATAAAAATACAAACAACAAAAATTTAAAAGTAAGGTAATCAGACGTTTACAAAATTGCAACATTAATCATGTCAATCTAACTAATACTAATATCATGTTAGTTTAACTGCTACATCGATGGTACCTCCTGTACCTATGCAAGTTGCAGGAGTTAGGAACTGTCCAATTTATATTTTAATTTTTAGATAAGAAAGTCACTTATCATTTAGAGATAGTTTAGTAAATTTTTCGATATACGAGTAGTTTAATAAATTTACCTAAGAATTTCCTTAGTAAGTACTTGTATCATGGATAAATGATTTAATTATTTCATATTTAAATTGTTTTAGCGACATATTCCATACATCTATGTGCGAATAGATATTGCCTAAGTGTTGAATTCTGTGAAGTGGTATATTGAATTGTGCCCTGGTCGTAGTATTACCACTGTAAAATGGTGACCTTGTGTTTCTCGCTGGCACATTAAAATTTATGAGCGCCAAGAATTCAGGACTGTCAATTGTATTACGCAAGATTTTAAATAAAATTACTAGATCAAAAACATTTCTTCTATCCCTCAAATTTAATACATTAGATAATCGCAGCAGATAAGTGTAGTTTAATTGTTCTTTTGGTATTTTTAGTTTGTAATTTAAAAAGCTTAAGATTTTTTTTTATACTCTTTCTATTGTTTGAGAATGCATGTCATAGTGAGGAGACCATACAGTTGAGTTATATTCAACCTGATTCCCCACTAGTGATGTGTACAGAAGTTTAAATGTTTTAATGTTGGTAAAATCTTTAGCCACTCTTAGTACAAAACCTAACATTTTTAAACCTTTGAGATATTTTCAATGTATGGTATGAAGCTAAGTTTGGTGTCGAAAGTAACACCTAAGTCATTAATTTCGGAAACAGATTCGAGAATGAAGTTATTGATTGTGTAATTGAAAAAAATTGGATATTTTATTTTTAAAAATCTCATTGTTATGCATTTATTAACATTAATGTATAGCTTGTTATCGCTACACCATTCGACTAATTTTGACAAGTTTTCTGAGAGAATATAACAGTCGTCCAGGCTTCGAAATTCTTTCTAAAGTTTCAAATCATCTACGAATATAAGTACGTCTATATCTTTAAAAATATTACAAATGTCGTTCACAAAAAAGATAATTAATATAAATACATAAATATTATAAATTTAAAGAACAAACAAAATGTATATGTTGCATCTGGATCTGGGGAATAACAATGGCACAACTCAAAAAACTTATTTTTTCAGGAGAGCAGTTTGAATATTTCGTTTGAGTGTATTAAATCAGTTTAATAACCAATAAAAAAACATTGTCTTACAAAAGTTGGGAAGCCGTAATGTAATTTCATTATACATCTAGTGGATAGTTCAGATCAAATGATTATTGTGCCACTATTTTTGCTTGAATTCAAGTAAAATATTATAATATTACAATGACATTTTCGCTTTTAAGACCACAAAATATTTTTAAGAATTGTGCCGTTTTTATCGAAGGTAGAACAGATATCCAGGGCCGTATTTACACTTTTCATTGGTATAGGCCACTTCATTTGCGCCGCCCCTTCCTCCTTGTTAGAAGTTGCCCCCTATCATAATCACTCACTTGTAGGCTTTTATTAGGTGACACACAATTTTAAAAATAAATATTCAATTATAGGTTAAGTAGGTATTCAAAAATGAAATAAAGAATGAATTATTCGTAAAATAAAAGTGTAACATGAAACAAGAATTACAATTTTTTACGGGTTTTTTTATTTGACAAAATCATTTATAATAGCTTCATAGTTGCTTCTATGCATATAAGATCCGAAGAGTAAAGTTGTCCAGCCGGATGGTGACTTACAATGCGCGGCAGTTGATATCTCCGTTATTTTTGGGGAAAATAATTGAAAATTTTAGAATTTACTCTTGAATATATATGTGTAAAATGATCGCAATGTACAAATAAAAATTTATGTATTCCTTATGTGTTAAAAAAAATCATGAAAATCACTAAAAATACTAGGTCCTATACCAATAAACTTACATCGCAGCCCAGCAGCGGCTGCCGTGCTCAACAGGAGAGTTACCCGGGACCGTGTGGATGTCGCGCTGATTCAAGAACCCTGGACTTACAGGGAGAAGGTCAGAGGACTAAACATGGACCAGGGTCTACTCTACTACAATGAGTCGGGGGAAAGACCACGGGCCTGCATTCTCATCAGAGGGATAGCAGGCACACTGCTCCCCGATCACTGCAGCAGGGACCTGGTGGCTGTGAAGCTACAGGTCACGCTGGATCAAAGAAGCAGGGAAGTAGTGGTGGCGTCAGCATACATGCCCTATGACTCTGCGGAACCACCACCCTCAAGGGAAATAACGAGACTCATCCAGGATTGCAGGGAGAAGGGTAGGGAACTGATACTCGGAGTAGATGCTAACTCGCACCACACTGTGTGGGGGAGTACGGACATCAACAAACGAGGACAGGACCTCCTGGAATACCTGATGACAGTGAATCTTGAGATTCTCAATAGAGGTAGGGAACCTACTTTTGTTATAAGTAACAGACAGGAGGTGATAGACCTGACTCTAGGAACCTTGGGAGTCTCAAGATGGAGAGTGTCGGATGAACCATCCCTGTCGGATCACCGGCACATAGTATTTGAACTAGAGGGAGAGACAAATAAAACGGGGACCGACACATACAGGAACCCAAAAGCAACTGACTGGACTCGGTATTCAGAGGAACTAAAAATAGGAATGACTAGATTCCCAGCGAAATACGGCTGCCCTGAAGAAATTGAGGACGCAGTAGAAATACTGAGGGACTCGATGATAGGGGCATTCGAAAATAGCTGTCCTCTGAAGACAAGTACCAGGGATAAAACGCCGTGATGGAGCAGGAAACTGCAGGAGCTACGGAAACTAGTAAGGCAAGCTTTCAATAGGGCCAAAAAATCTGGAAACTGGGATGCTCACAAGCAATACCAGAAAGAGTACAAGGAAGCAATCCGGATAGCCAAAACAAACTCCTGGGAGAAGTACTGCGGGGAGGTGGAAACCATCCCGCAGGCGGCAAGAATTCAAAAAATCCTTGCTAAAGACCCAGGGGCAGCTAAAGGCCCATTTCGGAAAGCCGATGGAAGCTTCACCGATAACTGCGAGGAGGAGTTGGAGGAACTGCTGGGGAAACATTTTCCCGGCTACAAAAAGTTAGAAGCAGGTGACACCGGGCCACCACCAGCCCGAGTTATGCGGGAAGGTAAGGACTGGGACACTGCAGCTAAAATAGTGACTCCCTCCAAAGTTAAATGGGCAATCGAAGGGTTCGACCCTTTTAAAAGCGCGGGAGAAGATGGTATCTTTCCGGCACTTCTTCAGAGGGGCCTAGATACAATCTTGCTTCCGGTAACTAAGATTCTGAGGGCGTGCTGCGCCCTCGGATACATCCCCACACCATGGAGGAAAACAAGGGTAGTGTTCATACCTAAACCAGGGAGAACTGACTACGACCAACCAGGCGCATTCCGTCCAATTAACCTCACCTCGTTTCTTCTAAAGACAATGGAGAGGCTAATGGATAGGCACATAAGAGACGGGGCACTGAGAGAAAATCCCCTCCATGAGTTACAATTTGCGTATCAACCAGGTAAGTCGGTTGACACGGCACTGCACAGGTTGGTATACAAACTGGAGCAGGCGCAGGCAACCGGGGAACTAGCGGTTGGACTCTTCCTGGACATAGAGGGAGCATTCAATTGCACCACTATTAAATCCATCGATGAAGCGGCAGAAAGACATGGACTCGACAAAACCACTAGAAGATGGCTGAAGAACATGCTTTCAGGTCGGATTCTTACGATGAAAAGGGGTGAGGTGATACTCAGAGTATTGGTGACGCGAGGGTGTCCACAGGGGGGGGTTTTATCACCCTTGCTGTGGAGCCTGGTGGTGGACAACCTCATCAGGAAACTCAACAACAAGGGCCTGTATACTCAAGGGTACGCGGATGACATCGCAACCATAATAAGGTGTTGGGATGCAGACACGACCAGAGGCCTCATACAATCAACACTGGCAACAGTGGAAGAATGGTGTGAAGAAACAGGGCTGTCGGTCAACCCAGACAAGACAGAATTAGTCATCTTTACACGCAAAAGGAAACTAGAAGGATGGAGCAATCCAACCTTCTACGGAAAGGAAGTAGAACCCTCTGACACGGTTAAGTACCTCGGAGTCATCTTAGATGCCAAACTGAGCTGGAAAAACCAGGTGGAGACTGTAAGCAGAAAAGCCTGTGTTCTCATGTGGGCAACTAGGCGAATCTGCGGCAGAACGTGGGGACTCAAACCCAAAATGATGCGATGGCTGTACACAGCCGTTGTAAAACCAAGACTCATGCATGCAGCCTTGGTCTGGTGGAGGAGAACAACACTGAAAACAGTGAGAGCCACACTCAACCACATACAGGGACTTGCATGCAGAGGAATCACAGGAGCTATGCGAACCACTCCAATACTAGCCATGGGAGTGCTGCTAGATCTACCCCCACTAAACTTAGAAATAGAGGGGGCGGCGATGGCGGCAGCCTACAGGTTACAATGCAAAGGTCAATGGAGAGGTGAGTTGCCCAAAAACAGTCATACGGAGATCGGAACAAGACTGAGGGCAATTAGTCCGACAGCTGGAATGAAGCAGGACGGCAAACAAGCCGAATACTTCTTCAGACAGCAGTTTGATGTGATGTACCCCACCCGGGAGGAGTGGGACATGGTCCCAGGTCCAACCTCCAGACAGGAACTAATCTGGTTCACAGATGGGTCCAAAATGGAGGAAGGAACGGGGGCTGGGGTATGTTTACAGGGTTCCAAGAGGGAACTAAGTATACCTCTAGGAATACACTGCACTGTGTTTCAGGCTGAGATGAAAGCCATCTTGGCCTGCGCACAGGAGAATATACGTATCGGGTACAGGAATAAGAACATAACTATTTGTTCTGATAGCCAGGCAGCCCTTATGGCACTGGAAAGTAACCGATGCGACTCCAGACTGGTGATGGAATGTAGAACCGTTCTTACAGAACTCGCTACCATCAATAAAATAACCCTGATATGGGTACCAGGACTTAAGGGTATTGAGGGCAACGAGCGGGCTGACGAACTAGCAAGGAAAGGGGCGAAAGCACCACTTGCGGGATCTGAGCCGGCCGTAGGAGTAGCAGCTTGCCACACCAAATTACATATCGAGAGGTGGGTCAAATCCCAGCACTGGAAGGAATGGGAGAGGGCACCCGGAATGAGACAATCCAAAGTACTCATAAACGGACCCGACCCCAGACGGACCAGGAAACTACTCGATATGGACAGAAACTCGCTGAGGGAACTGGTAGGCCTACTAACGGGACACTGCCATCTCAGGAAACACATGCAGCTATTGGGAGTGGAAAGCACCAGTAGATGTAGAAAATGTGAAGAGGATGAAGAGACTCCAATTCACTTATGGTGCCAATGTCCTGCCCTGGTGGGAATTAGGCTCAGATACCTGGGGAGAAATGTTGTAGAACCAGAAGACCTAGCCACATATCCGATAACAACTCTGGTGAACTTTATTAAAGGGACTGGGTTATTGTTAAAGGATTGAGGTAAAATGGGAGAAAGTACAATGGGCCCATGGCCTAAGTACTCACGGGAACCAATGGTAAACCGTCTCCGCTTTAAAAAAAAAAAAAAAAAAAAGGGTCCTATACCTATTTCTCCCCTTAAACGCTCGTGCAATAAAGGTAGTCCACTTCCAAAGCATTTTTTGTGAAATATTCGCATCACAAACACCGGTCCCGTATTGGACCGTTGGGAATTAAACGACACAAATCCACGGTCCCGTATGGGACCACTGAGCGTCTAAAGGTTAATAGATAGAAAACTCTATCTATTCACAGTGACTTTTTTGTTGTTGTTTATAATCGTACACAAAATTAACGGCTTACCAAAGCGAGTGAGCGCCGCCCCCCGACCTCTGCCGCCCCTAGGCCGCGGCCTATAAGGCCTATTGGAAAATCCAGGACTGCAGATATCCATGAACATTTCTGCATATTAAACTGAAAAATTCAATTTTTTGCCTTGTGCCACTATTATCGCTCAGGTGTGATGTGTTCAAAGCTATAGATAATGTTGTAAAGAAGGGGGACGGGCCATAAACCATTATTAATATGAAAGTGTATGCAAAAAGTGCTGTCAACATTGTTAACCCATATTTGTCGTTATAATGCTGCAGCTCTTTCTTACACATCAATGGTGAGACACAAATACGTGTGACTGACTCCAAAGTACCACTTTTTCCTTGGAGGAAACAGATATGTCTTATTACAGTTCAGCCAATGCGATGGGAATTTTTTCATTTCATTTTCTTTATTCATTTAAGAGAGATGTATGATAATGATTGTTGGGGGGGTGTTTCTTTTGGGGGGGTGCAGACATACGTTCACCAGTTGTCTCATTTTTAAATGCTGTTATTTAGTGTAGACTAAAAAACTGCAGCATTATATGTTTAAGAACAGAAGCAAAACCATCGGCACATTGCCATTTGATGTTTTTGAATTTTTGCAATTCACTCACACTTTAATGTTATCCTTGTAACTATATTCCATACTTTCAAAATTATCGTCACGGCTAGTAGAGTAGGGGTTTACGGAGACCTCACGGTGCCGTGTATGAGAGAGATGCAAGAATTTTTTTTTTTTTTTCTTTCAAGGAAACAAACTTTCGACCTACGTACCTACATTGTGTATCTCATCTTTTGAAAGAGCTGCAGCATTGTTAGAATGAAGAATGTATTTTATGCTTTTTTTATGCCGTCACAGTACCATCGTGCAATACTAAAAGAGGTAAAAAAAAGCACATGGATCATCACGGTAATACTAAAAGCGCTCACTGGTACAAATCACAAAATGAATGAATTACCTTAGAATTAGTGGCAAGTGGGTTTTCAAAGTCACAGGAGAGCAGAGAATCGATGAGACGACAGCGCGGGGGCACCCTGAGCAGGGGCGCTACGGATGGCGGTGTGAATTCCACTCGAGCCAGGAAGGCAGGATCCCCAATATTCTCCACACTTATGTTCAGAGTGATGACTGAACTCGATCCAATTACGTATGGATTACTAAAATATCATTTAAACACATGTTTAATATAATATATTATGTCACAATCGAACATGGGAATAATTTACTTTGAAAAAGTATTAGGTCGCCTTCAACAAAAAAATTTCATGTTTTTTTCAAATATAATATACTGTCGAGTTCCCGGCATGCATTACAATGCCACTAAAATAAAGTAGTGCCCGACCAAACTTTCGGTTTCGGTTTCGGTTTCGGCCTAGTTTCGGCCAAAAAACTAGTTTCGGCTTAGTTTTGGTTTCGGCCCCCATCCAGCCGAAACTACGGCCGAAACCGAAACTGATTTCTGAAGGTTTCGTTCTGCGATCGGACATGTTCGGTGCACTGAACTGCGAGCCACAAAGTGTCATTTTGCTGTGTCATAGCCGTGTCAGACTTAATTCACTTGTTTGTGTTCGCTCCGCGAACTTTGCGGTAGTTTGATTTATTTGTTGTGAAATTGGAGTTGTTTATACTAACATTATTTCGAAATAGGTAAGTTTTATTTCGCTATTGAAATGATTTAGTTCATGATGGTCCTGAGCAAAATAATTTCCCTTAGGGCATATGTCATCTTTGGGGATGATGTGTGGAGGGTTTTTTTAGGGAAAGGAAGGGTGGAGAGTTCTGGGAAGGAAAAGGGGTGGGTAGGAATCTGGGGTTCAGTGTGTTCTGCCTTCAAGACCTAGACAAACCTCATCCCATGGACCCGGGTACCCCTGCTAAATCATCAAACGTAGCGAACCACTTAGGGTGACCTATGCCAGAGGTGTTGGTTATCCAATAAAGGTTCCCGGGGCGGCGGTACCCATTCCCGCCTCCCAAATTATTTTGTTCTTAAAATGAAAGAGTATTTTTTGTTTAGTGTACCTAAACAAATTAGGTTTAAAAAAAGTAATTTTGTTTTCTATATTTTATTTTTGTTATTTGTTAATAATATTCAAATAGGTACCTAATACCTACAATTTTTTTTTTTAATATTATTTACGAAGCGATTTACGATTACTATTTCAAAAAGCATGCATAATTTATTTGAAATAAGGAGTGATAATAATGTTATTTATTTTTAGTTCAAATATCAAAGACTGAATGATTAGTATATGATTTAAAAATAAAGGCTGATTGATTAAGATTGACTATTTTTTTTCATGAAACATGGGGGGGGGGGGGTGTCTTCAAAATGTCACGCTCCATACAAATGAGCGGCGGGTTGCTTAGGATTTTGGTCACCGGGGGGGGGGGGGGGGGGGGGTTAAAAATTGCAAAAAGTTGGTCACGTAGTATGGGTACGTTCCCTTATATGGAAGTTTCGGTTTCGGCTGCAAAAACTAGTTTCGGTCAGACACTAAAATAAAGGAATTGTTTCCCCCTGCGTGTACTTTCCCCATTCCCCTTCCGTCTCTCCTTCCCCTCCTGCGTCCTCTTCTCCTCCAAACAGTAGAGTTCACCATTATATATATTTTTTTAATATCTCTGTATATTTGATAAAAATATAATATGGCCAGAATATTACAATAACAGCTCGTAAAAATATGACATCAGTATATCATCAATATTACATCAGTATATCAGTATTCTTAGGCAGTGAGGGTGAGATTCGCGGATTTTGTAGAGATCCGGTAGTTGTGGACTGAATGGTCTAGAAGTCACATTTGGGAGATTTCTCATACCAGGCCTGGATCTCAGGGAGGGCGAGGACGTTGGCTTTCACGGAGGCCAAGTTGGGGTTGGTAGCCAGGATGTCCTGGTGGGCAATTAGTTTCAGGTAGTCCACCAGACCCACGAAGAAGAAATCGGCCCAGGTACGCTTTCCTGATAACCGAAGTTATAAGGTGTCAAAATGTTGATATTAGTTGCACTTATCGTACTTTGACCAAAACCATGAATATAAAATATTCTTTGCGGTAGATTTTGTGACTTAAGTAGTTTCTTTTTTCATTTTACGTTTGTCTTTAATTTTAAAAATTAGATATTCAATAACTTACTTCTCCAAGAATTTGACCTTTAGCTTGAGGTCAGGCTGACATACGAGGTTGTCTCCACAACTGGTGCCAAAAGGGACATGGAGCGAGGTCTCTCGCTTAGTGGAGGGGCGGAGCACCGCACACTTTTCACAGAAAACTGAATCTGAAATCAGATGTCCAAACATTACAATAGAATAACCACATTCCAAATTTTAGAAATAGCTAACTTACTACCAGAGTTCATATTTCATCAGGTTTCCACCTCTCTTACAACAACTCATCAAATTTATGGATTCAAAATTCTATCCTTAAAATTTTACATAATTATTTCAACAAGTTCTATCCTATGACGTTACATACTATTAGACGAGGGGTAGAAATCTCAAAGTGGGAAGACAAGAACAAGACAATTGTAACAATCTCGATATCTAGTACTTTAGTACTAAACTGCTACGCGTCGGGCAAGGTTGCGTCTTACCAGCACTTACCAGTAAGTAAATTGCATTTTAAAAAGTGTCAAAATGCCCTCCTGTGTGATGAGAAAATGTTTCAATTACACGGCAAATAATAGTATAGGCGAATGAATAACATTTCATTTGTAAGTACACGCAAATTACTTAATATTATCGATTATTATAAATATTACAATTAATTTTCATGTTTCCCGCTCGCGGTTTTACACGTCATTAGAGAAAATTCAAGTCCTTCTAAAGTAAAGGGTCTGGACGCGCAACAGCCAAATTTCTGTTTCTAAGTAAACTTCACCGTTTTAAAGCAGACTAATCAGCCTAAACACTCTGTTTATTTGTTTGCTTGCGGTAAAACAACACATAAATCAGTAGTTCTAACAAGTATTGATGACAATCATTTGAAAACTGTCGTTGCCCTATTGTAATTATTGTATAACTCGACATATCAAACTCCGACAGGCAGCCGGACCTTTTATTCTAGTGGGCCTCAAGAAAAGGAGACAGCGAACATTCCATCAAAAAGTGACAAGCAATACGCCGCCGCCCGCTCATATATCCATGTCATTCATACACACACATTATTTGATTGTCTATCTTTATCACACAGGAATAAACTTTTGAATTAAGAAATTATACTGAAAATCGCTGAAAACAAAAGAGTTTTCCTTACTTTCCATATTATATTGTGAATATATGAGACTATGGCGAGTCTATTAATTTATATAACGTCATTGGTTCTATCCTTAAAATTTTACATAATTATTTAAAAAATAGGTTGTCTTGTCTTTTGACAGTTAAATTAATAATTCAAAGCTTAAACGAAAATGGTAAAGCGAGTTGAAAAAATTTTCATTGACAGAAATTCCTAATACAAAAATCTTTTGCTTAGCTCGTGACAACAGAGCTGTATTTGGTTATTACGAGATGATCATAAAATAAGATTTTTATACAGGAAATTTTAATGCTTACCAAACATGGGATTCTGTTTTAGATCAAAATTTGCTTCAACTTTGATTGGGAGAGAAAAATTATTCTTGGAGGGCTGAAAGAATCATAAAGATATCAACAACCAAATCATAAAAACGTATTTTATCCATTACTGCAACGGATTGATTTCATGGTCCAGTCAAAAAATAAAACACATCCATAAAAATATTTTATCAACATTTTAAATTTAGAAAAAATTTACATTCTGTGAAATTAATTAAAATTTTTGATACACATGTATTGCATTTTTACGATTAACTAGCGAGTAGTGCACAAACAGGGGCACGCACTCCATATAGGCACATAAGCACTGCCTACCCTACCGTATTTGTAAAACATAAGCTTGTAAATAATATTATAATTTATTAAATTATTGCTAAAAATAAATACACACTTTCAAAAATAAGCGCGAAAAAGCTGAGCAACCGAAACTACGCGAGCGCCTCATCAAACGGCATACTACAAACGAGGCATAAACTGTAACTAGAAATTACATGCGCGCCCTCCGACTGCCTCACTAAAGTGCGGCTTAAGCAGGAATTATTTCTGCTAGGAGCTAACTTCATACAAGATATAATATCAATGTTTACGAAATGCACATAGCATAGAGTAGAACTGTTGTTTTGAATTTGCTTCTATGAGGTTTTTTGTTATAGACAATGCTTTCTGGAACAAAATTAGCAAATAATGACGACAGTAACATCTGTCGTTATCTATTTCTATCAAGTAGTTGTCTTACCAGCAGCAAGCACACTTAGCGAAAACTTGTATGAAGGGAGTTATTTGTAGTAAGTTTTTTTTTTTTTTATTTGAATCAATTTGGCGGTTTTCCTACTTACTGCCTACCCTGATCAAAAACTCTGTGCACGCACTGTGCACAAATAAATCAGAAGGTTTTCCGACATGTGAGCAGGCCACATACAGTGAGAGAAGCATGGATTTTCCAAATATACCCCCTGCTATCCCTCTGCTACTGTGTCTTACTGCTACCCCTCCGTCACCCCTCTCCTGCGTGTCCTTTGCAATGCGTCTCCATTCGCACCTTTCCCCTCTTTTCCAATCCCCCCTCCCACATCCTCCTTCCCTCCCTGCTACTAAACTATATGAAATACACACATTTTTCAAACGACTTGTGCACCACCTATTGTAATTTTGTTTATATTTATTTCATAAATCCAGATCTCACCGTTCTATATAGAAACCTTTGAAGCGTGCGCACAACAACTCACCAAAATATCATTGCAATCAGATGAATGGTATAGGAACGCATACGGGACAAACAAAGAAACATAAATTAATATGAAGGTAACTTACATCAATGCGAACTATAACTTCCTTGCAGTAACTATTGCCAGATGATCCAGGAATAAGATAAGTTGCATCACTTAAATTTTCTAGTGACGCACTTTTATATTCATGATCAACTGCGAGTTTCACTCTTATTTCTGTAAAAAGATTTAAGGTGTTAAAAAATCTGTGAATAGTAAGTTCAACCCCTTAAGCCTCGGAAGGACGTTATTAGCCACAAACATCATATTTTATTAGAGCCTCTCCTTTGGAATAAAATCCAAAAAATTATCAAAGTATGAATAGAAATTTGCAGGATTTATTCCTTGACAATTGAAAGTTAAAAAATTATTTTGTTTTTTTTTATTATATTAATAACATAAAGAGTAAAGTTAAGTTTTCTTGGTATTTCCCTACACCAAAATAATGCGTTTTCTAAATAACAAATTCCTTAAAATTTACGCACATTTCGACTCAAAATGTTTCGATGAGTTTTTTTTTAACATTTTAATGTTTGATATTATAATATTATTAGAAAGTCAATGTTTATTTCAAATACAAACATCTCAATGCTAATTTTATATAGTTTCTAAAATGGTATTTCTTTTTATGACAACTTCAAAAATTAAAAAATATAAATCACATTTAAAATACCTCGGAAGCATTTTTTGGGACTTGAAAGTAAAAATATTTTAAAAACCTAAGGGTTAATAGGTAGGTATGTACATACCATTAGTAAAAGGTGTAGATCCACTAAATATATGACAAATTTTGGCAGTAAAATTAGTGGACTGCAAAGATAATTCTGATGGGAAAGTTTCAATGGTGGAAGCCACATCTATGGAAGGGTGGCAGCGAAGTAATACAGCCTTGGCACTTTTGTAGGCTCCAATCGCTATATCTGAAATGTATGTCAACATTATGATATACATATATGACTCAAAATTAGCATTATTATACCATTACTAAATTTTAGACACACTCTCAACAGGACTGCCAGGTGTTTTATGGCCGCCCCAACCCAGGACATGCTCACTAGACACTCACTAGCTCTGCAGACATACATAATTGGATTTTTTGATTTTATGTTTTTGCTTTCTTTGTACAAAAAAGAGGCAGGGTAGGCAAACCACCTACTTTTCGTTTTTTTTTTTATTTTTCACCCTGTCCCTTTTGAGAAGTAGAGGTACGGTATTTTTTTTTCTTCCCATAAGTATTACTAACACCTGTACAAAGTAAGCACTTGCATACTGCTCGCTAACAACGTATGCAGAGACTTTTAAATGTAGAGCCGTTCTATAAAAAATTAGAGTCCTTGAGAGAGCCCTGAAGGAGTAACTACTTATACCGTGGCGGGTATGTGGTGGATAACCTACGATGTACCACAACTAACTCCAATGTACTATTATTACCTTTGCAAGAGTTTTTATCGATGTCAACTCCTCTAGAAATACTTATTCCAAACCCTTGCATGTCGTCCATTACAATTCGTTGCGTATAATTGGGGTTCAGACCATTTTTCGCTCCAAGATATATATAGACAGCTCCTTTCCCATTTTCGTATGGAGCACCAATAGCAACATCTGCAACATAATTTTTAAGGCACTCTTGTAAAAAAATATTAAACAAAAACACTTTAATATACGTAATATTTTTCTTGACATTTTGTTTTGAAGAGTTTTCGTTTAGTTTCAACATATCCATGACAAGATTACTAACTGGTATCAGATAAATAAAAATTAAATAACAAATATACACATAAAATAAAACTCTTCAAAACAAAATAAAGTGTTTCACTAAAATTACAGCAGTTTATCGAATTTAACAAGATGTATTACCCATGAATCCATCTTCATTAATGTCACCAATTGAGGCTATAGAAGATCCAAATCTTGCTCCGTTTTGAAGGCTTCCGCCAATAGTTGTTTCTTGTTCCACTAAATTTGCCTGAAAAGGGACAAACAATCTTCTTATATATATATATATATAAAAATCTCGTGTCACGGTGTTTGCGGTCGCAGTCCTCCGAAACTGCTTGACCGATTTTTATGAATTTTTTTATATATATTTGGTAGGTATGAGAATAGGTTTTAAAGTATATTTCATACCGCTAGGTGGTTAGGGTGTCCCTATCCAGAAAAAAAATCTATTTTTTGACATTTTTTAAATTTTTTTTTATTTATTTGGCATCAAAAAATACCTATAACCCCAAATTTTAACCCTCTTACCCCCACCCTCTCGTTTTTGAATCGCGATTTTAGTATTTTTGTATGAACAAATTTAACGTCTTTCGTATTTCAAGCAGAACAAAATTATTTATGTTGTTGAATGACAGATGGCGCTACGTCCGCCTCATCGAACTTTCATCTACACATGCGCAACACATTCACGAGAAGGCCGCGGCATTTCGATATTTCATTCGGCATCATGTTCTTGCATGGGCAAACCATCGAGCTTATTTATGTTGGTTAAAGTCGGACTGACAAAAAATTTCGTACACTCAATTGCTCTTCGAAATTAACATTGATTTTCTTTATTTAATTTTCCTGCTTCAGTTGATGTTTTTTTTGTTTTTATCGGCGGTCATCATCTACAGCGCTCCATTCCTCTTTCTGTCATAGATCCCATCCCCACACACTTACAATACATTCGTTATTTTTTATTTAACAACCAAAATATTCACTTAAAATAATTTATATGGCAGAACAACGTTTGTCGGGTCAGCTAGTCTTATATATAAAAATTTCGTGTCACGATGTTTGTGGTCGCACTCCTCCGAAATGTCTTGACCGATTTTTATGAAATTTTTTATTTGTATTTGGTAGGTATGAGAATAGGTTTTAAAGTATATTTCATACCGCTAGGTGATTGGGGTTTCCCTACCCAGAAAAAAAAATCTATTTTTTTGACTATTTTTTTTTTTATTTATTTGGCATCAAAAAATACCTATAACCCCAAATTTTAACCCTCTTAACCCCCCCACCCTCCCATTTTTGAATCGCGATTTTAGTATTTTTGTATGAACAAACTTAACCATCTTTCATATTTCAAACGGAACGAAATTATTTAGGTCGTTGAATGACAGATGGCGCTACGTCCGCCTCATTGAACTTTCAACCACACATGCGCAACACATTCACGAGAAGCCTTAGAAGATAATAGCCTACCTTATCATGATTCATGTAGACATAGACCCTTCCCTGATCGGAAGAGTATTTCTGTGCGTGCATGGGAGCCCCGACTATGAGGTCAGCGAGGCCATCTTGGTTTATGTCGATAGATGCCAGAGTAGAGCCAAAGTACTCTCCAAGCTGGTGACCCTCGAGGGTTGCATATATTATGTAACGGGCATTATCTCGAAGAGGGAAGTCAAACAGAAGAACCTTAAATAAGGAAGAAGGGAATAATAATAATTATCATTGATTTATGTTGTAAATAAATTACTATGCTTTTCGTGGCTTAGAGGCGTGATTGATTCTCTGGGATATATGTATATATGTATTATAAGTTATAAGCTATGAATAATTGTTTTTATCATTTTACATTTTGCATCTGGTGAAAAATTTAATGAACGCTTATACGAGGGTGGATCAATAAATACCCTAGTAATGAAGATGCTAGGTTTTCACAACTTTTTTTTCTTCTTTTAGGTTGATACACTTTTTCCAACGTTTCTGCCATTTCTTTCTTCTTCGATGACGCTACAGCTCATATCGAGATTTGGCCTCCTGCAACAGTCGCCTCCAACTCCTCCTGTCCTCAGCGGCTGACTTCCAATTTGGTACCTGGAGAAGCTGTGCTGCATCCCCTCTTACTTCGTCTTCCCACCTCAGTCTGGGTCTTCCCACTTTTCTCTTTCCACCTGGGTGTCCAGTCAAAATTCTTTTTGGGACGCGTGTATCCGGCATTCTCTGTACATGCCCAGCCCATCTCAGCCTGAGGAGTCTCATATGTGCTGAGATGCTAGGGGCCTTATCTATATCATTCAATTCTGTATTGTGCCGGATGCGCCACTGTTCACCCTCTTTCACGGGTCCACATATTCTTCTCAGCACTTTTCTTTCAAAAGTATCCAGCATTTCAGCCATCTTTACCGTCAGTGTCAGCGCCTCACATCCATATACCAATACAGCTCTAACAATGGTCTTATATATGGTTATTTTGGTTTTCTGTGGATGCAACATAACTTACACACTGGCAGCAAAGAGAAGAATGTTTTGTTGGCTGCTGTGATTCTCCTTCTGATTTCTGCTGGATCCTGCCATTTCTTTAACCCCTCCAAAAAATACGATTCGACAAACTCATAAAAATACGCTTCCACAACTTCAGCTCCTTTCATACACAATGTTTAGTTTTTGAGCAAATCTTGTTATTTAAATTTCTGAGTAATGGCCTGGACTCACCAGAGCTTACCAACTTAATAAAAAATCATATTCCAAGAAGATCAACATGACAATCCAATTTATTTCCTTTGCCCACATTTAAAACTAACATTAGAAAAAATTCCCCTATTCCCCATAACGAGTGTTTTACAACAACAAAAATTTTATACATTGTGTATACATATTTAGATGGTGTAGATTAGCGGTTGGCAATTAGTTTTAGTGGCGGGCCATATTAATATTTTTTTGCAGTTCACGTGACGTTCGATATCACTCGTGCACGTGCGAGCCTGCTTAAGTAGTGCGCTTGAGACTGTCCATCTTATCACCCGTTGTCATGCCTAGCAGCTGGCATCATTGTATAGCGTGAAGGTTCCCAACCTGATCTGAAGTTTATTTTTCTACGACGAACCCGATATTTTGAACATTTAAAAATTTTTGCACGTTTGACGTTATTCTTCAGGACAGTAGATATCTTGTCATCATCATCATCATCACTATTGGCTCTACAACCCCTGGTGGGTCTTGGCCTCCTCAAGAGTCTTCCTCCACTCATCTCGGTTTTGTGCCAGCTCTCTCCAGTTTGGAAGCTCCAAGATAGATATGTCTTTGAGGACGTTGTCGCTCCATCTTAGTCTTGGTCTTCCCAGGCTCCTTCGCCCTATTGGTCTTGAGTTCAGCAGGGACTTTAGTGCTTGATGCTCGGTCATTCTCTCCACATGACCCAGCCACCGAAGTCTTCCCAATTTTATAAATTTTGCGACGTTTAGCTCCTTAAACAAAGTGTAGAGCTCATTGTTATAACGTCTGCGCCAAAATCCATTTTCTAGAACCGGTCCGAAGATGCGCCTCAAAATTTTTCTTTCAAAAACGTCCAGTGCTCGCTCATTCCTCTTAGTTAGTACCCAAGTCTCAGCTGCGTACGTAAGTACTGGTCTGATAAGTGTTTTGTACACTAATATCTTCGTGTTTCTGGACAGCAGTCTGGACTTTAATAGGTTTTGTAGGCGGAAATAACAGCGATTTGCGTTCACTATGCGTTTCTGGATCTCCTCTGTGGTATTATTGTCGTTTGTTATCAGGGAGCCTAGGTATGTGAATCTTGGTACCGTTTCGACATATATAGATATCTTGTAGCAGATATTTAATTTATAATTAATATAATACATTATGGTCACAATGAGAGATTGCAAAATGTAATTCAAAGCCCTTGAATACTACAGATGAAAAAATTATTCAATTTATTTCTGTTCTTATCAAAGCAATACACTCAAACAATAGGTTGGTGAGGCATATAGTACTAAAATAATGTGATATCACACTTCCTTAAAGTACCAAATGATAAATGGTAACATCGATGAATTAATATTAACAATATGTTTATGTTCGTTATTTGTTTTTGGGGTGTTATGCCGTGTTGCGCTACCTCCTTCTTTAGCCAACATTTTGGACAGCGTTGCAGTGTCCATCATCAGGGCAGATCCGGTAGTTGTGTCTGTGATCTGCCGGATCTGCCCTGATGATGGACACTGCAATGGAAACGTTGGCTAAAGAAGAAGGTAGCGCAACACGGCATAACACCCCAAAAACAAATAACGAAAATACTTTTGGCGGTGAAAATCTTAAAATATGTTTATGGTTTATAAACCCAATATCCTTCAATTCCCTATAAAATTCAAAACAAAGGAAGTTGGGGGCCGTTCAAGTAATACGTAACGCACTTGGGGGGGGGGGGGGTCTGGTGAAACATTACGGTGCGTTACTAGGGGGAGAAGGGGGGTTCAAACAACGCATTACGTAACATGTTTTTCTTTATTTAAATAAAAAAACTAGGGAATAAAAATCTTCCAAGTTGGCAACCCTATTCGTTTATGTTGTGCGTGGAATTCGTCGACTGTATTGTGCGTCATTTTTATTTTATTTTAGTTAATAATAATAATAATTGGATAATTTATAAAGCGCCATTTTTGTGAAAAATTACCTCAAGGGCGCTGTACAATTTATTAGGAATGCTTAGGTTCTAACTGATTTTACTATTTACAAATGGATACAGAAACATACTTACCTGACAGGTCACTTCCGATAAACACACTTTAATTAGAAAGTTTATGCTTGGCTTTGCACGCGGAGGACATTACAGTTAGCACACTGGACATTGCATGATTTTACATTATTTGCTACCCTCATCACTGTTAGTATTGCATTTATGAAAAGATTAGTGGCAAAAGTAGAGTTGATATTTATTTTAAAATACTGGAGAATTTAGGACTCTTTAGGGCTGGAGAATGTTCATGAAATGACCTTCACAAAGTTGTCTGTATTCGTTAGTGTTTTAAACGCAAAAATACAAATTGCTGTAGTCAGTGTTGTTAAAGTGAGTTTGTAGGTACTATAATGTCTTCAAAAGCGGGAGATTTGCATCATCAGCTGTTATTGGCCTATAAAGGCTCTCATGCTGACTTACCAGCGCAGCGCGACTCCAGTTACTAATATCTACAGCCTGTATGTCGGACGAATATCTACAGCTCATATGTTGAACTAATATCTACGAACTTCAGAGTGTTGACTAATATCTACAGAGCGTAGGTTGAACTAATATCTACAGAGCGTAGGTTGGACTAATCAGCTAAATGTGTCCAACAGTCCGATATCAGGGATTTTTACATACATACTTACATAAATTAAGTTTTTTAAACTGCATATGCAATATTATGGTTATTTCCTTTTGGGGTATTATGCCGTGTTGCGCTACCTCCTCCTTTAGCCAACGTTTCGGACAGCGTTACAGTGTCCATCATCAGGGCAGATGTGTGGAAAAAAAAAAAATTTTTTGGCCGTGAAAATCTAAAATCATATCTGCATACGCAATATTACGTTATTCCAATATGCTATACATAATTGCAAATCCAACCTCTGCCAGTACTGTAGATATTCGTCAACACTTTGGTTATCATAGATATTAGTCAACAGTTTGAGCTGTAGATATTCGTCAACACTTTGATTCTCATAGATATTAATTCGATTTTTTCAGTTTTTGGAATTCCTGTAGATATTAGTAGACGCCTCTGCGCAGCGCAACCAAAAAAATGCCAACGAAATTTGGAAAACAGCGAAATGTAAAATAAAAATAATAAAAATTTATGGAACATATGAATGACGTTATACGAGGGTTTTTAGTTAGAAAAACGAATTTTAGTTATTACACACAGGTTAGTTTACTGCTAAAATATAATAATCTTACATATAGATAGGTTTCGTAGTACATGCATAGTTACACTCAGAACATGAAAACGGTTTTTCTCCACTTTGAATTGCATTTTGAATTTTTTAATCTCCCTTTCGAGAACTTGAATAACTGCATTCGGGACAAGAAATTGGTTTTGAAGGACATGAAATGGAATTTTTTCCACTGTGGGTTGCAGTCAGAACATGAAAAAGGTTTTTCTCCACTGTGAGTGAATTAGCAAGTGACTTCTTGGATATCCCTTTTAAGAACACGAATAGTTGCAGTCAGGGCATGAAAAGGGTTTTTCTCTTCTGTGAATCATACGGTGGATTTTTAAATTGTCCTTTTGAGAACTTGTATAACTGCATTCCGGACAGGAAAATCGGTTTTGTCCGCTGTGCATAAACATGTGAATTTTTTGGCGCCTCTTTGTAGAACATGAATAGCGCAGTAGAAACATGTAAAAGGTTTTATGTCACTTTGAGTTAGCAAATGATTTCTAAGAAGTTCCTTTGTACATTGCAGTCGGGACATGAAAAAGGTTTTTGTCCAGTTTGGGTAAACATGTGAAGTTTTGGATGCCGTTGTGTAGCGCATGTATAGTCGCAGTCGGGACAAGAAAAGGTTTTTCATCACTGTGAGTTTGCAAGTGCCGTTTTAGTTATTTTTTTTTGAGAAGAAGAATGGTTGCAGTCAGGACATGAAATGAATAGTTGCAATCGGTTTTTCTCAACTATGAGTAAGCAAGTGACTTCTTAGATATCCCTTTTGAGGACACGAATAGTTGCAGTCAAGACATGAAAATGGTTTTTCTCTTCTGTGAATCATACTGTGGATTTTTAAATCTTCTCTTTGAGAACTTGTATAACTGCATTCGGAATATGAAAAGGGTTTTACTCCACTATTAGTCAGCTTATGAATCATAGTGGAATAAAGTATTGCTCCACAGGGAACTCTTAGGAAAATTACTTTCCTCAGGGCCTCCTCAGTGGAGCTAATGTAAAAAAAAGTATGTGTTGTAAAACCATGTAGGGTTATTATAGGTAAGACAGTGTTATATTGTGGAGATCCGGAAGGAGTACAAGGTCGATAAAAATAATAATTATTTT
This sequence comes from Limnephilus marmoratus, assembly GCA_917880885.1. Classification (NCBI taxonomy): domain Eukaryota; kingdom Metazoa; phylum Arthropoda; class Insecta; order Trichoptera; family Limnephilidae; genus Limnephilus; species Limnephilus marmoratus. Next base: position 22,736,031 of record OU862924.1, on the reverse strand, counting down.
TTTTTTTATAAATAACAATATGAATAAATAAAATAAATAATAGACGCATGTATCGCGAGTTGGAAATCTCTTGTTTTATTTATTACAGCAAACGCGATTAAATCAAGAAAAAGGGTATTTAAGCAACATTTCAGTACGTTGCGCAACTTAATTGTGAGTTTCAGGTAAAAATTATCACTTGGGTGTTACGTAACGTTTCACGGGGGGGGTACAGGAAAACGTTACAGCGCATTACATGGGAGGGAGGGGGGGGGTCAAAAATCTTCAAAATTGCATTACGTAATACTTGTACGCCCCCTTGTCTGAAGTTACGTGAATCATTGCATTTGAGGTATTTAAGTAGTAAAAAATCAGCACGTGTTGTGCTACCTCTTTCTTTAGCCTATGTTTCGGACAGTATTACAGTGTCCATCATCAGGACCAAGCAGTGGCGTAGCTAGCATGGGTGGCACCCGGGGCGGATGTCACACCCCCCAGGGCGTGGTGTCACCCCCCCCCCCCCCCCCTATTAAAGTTTAAAAAATTGAAAACGCTAATTTCGACTTCATAAAATTGGTCTATCCTGGGGGGGTAGGGGGAGGGGTGGAGGGGGGGTGGCAATACTTTGGTGTGTACAATATCCTTCATAATTTTTTTTCCAGTGTAACCCCCCTCTCGGGTGGCACCCGGGGCAGACCGCCCCCGCCCCGCCGGACTGCGGGTTGCGTCATGCGATTATGGTGCGAATATTTCACAAAAAATGCTTGGGCAGTGGGTTACCTTTATTTGGTTACTAATCGTATTTTGGAATGCTATTTTAGACTAAATAAAGAGAGTGCTCAGATTCAGAGCTCATCTGTTAATGTACTGACGGTATCTGATTTTTGGTTCCATGCCAACTCAGAATGAAACCAACTCAGAAACACCTCAGAAAGGTCATTAAAAGCTATAAAAAAATAATTTTAAAATAGCCGGTAACCCTAACCTAACTTAACCTATTTAACCAGTTTTTTTATATTTTTTATCGTCACTCTTAAAAACCTTTCTGAGGTGCTTCTGAGTTGGTTTCATTCTGAGTTGTCCGGTCACCCTAATTTTTATGTATCTCTTCTCGAGTTAATTATAGTAGAGCGAGAAAACTTTGATTATTTCAAAGAAAGTGCAATTGAAATGAGCGCACTTTAGCAATATCAGGGTGACATTAAGAATAAGATGATTCTAAGAGAAAAAACTTTATAGGCGATACATCAAATGAGGATATTGAAACAACCTCCTGACCGAGAGCTGAATTAGAGAGAATGCGTAATGCGTATATAAACTTCTTCTTCTTCTTCTTGTGCCCTGTCCGTTCAACGGACGTTGGCTATCATGTTGGCTATGCGGACTTTGTTTACTGTGGCCCGGAACAGCTCCACGGTAGACTGGCCAAACCACTGTCTCAGGTTTTTCAGCCGTGAGGTTCTCCTTCTTCCAGGGCCCCGTCTTCCGGCAATCTTTCCCTGCATTATGAGATGCAGGATCTCATACTTCTCTGGATGTCTCATCACATGGCCAAGATATTGAAGTTTTCAGATTTTTATAGTTTTAATTAGGTACTTGATTTTCTTTATTCTTCCGAACCATAACATCTTCATTTGTAACCCTGTCCATCCAGCTTATTTTAAGTATTCTTCTGTAGATCCACATCTCGAATGCCTCAAGTCGCCTAATTAGTTCTTCAGTAAGCGTCCATGCTTCCATTCCATAAAATAATATCGAAAACATGTAGCATCTGACCATTCGCATTCGTAATCCAAGGCTGAGATCATGACTGCAGAACATTTTTTTCATGCGGATAAAGGTTGCACGTGCTTGCTCAATGCGGCATTTAATTTCAACTGAAGGATCCCATCTATCATTTACATTGCAGCCCAAGTATATTTATAATACTCTGTACCTTCTCTAGTTTTGTTCCAGCAATATAAAGATTTTCATCCAATGCGTTATTTTTGCTTATGAGCATGTATTTTGTTTTATAAACTTCAAAGAAAAAATTTCATTTAAAAAAAATGGATGAACTTCCAACACAAAGAGTCTCAGAAAAAGCTCAGTCTCTCGTGCAATATTATACAATGATTTAGAAGACGATTTAGTTAAAAAATGTGAACACTTTCAAGGTCACATTTCCTCTAATAAGACGGCAGAGAAACCTGAATCTACATCATTACTGAATCTTTTTCAGGAACGTTTTTGAGGAAACTGTGCAACGTTTACCCAAACTTTGACATGGCTCTCCGCGTCGCACTTTGCACTCCAGCCACAAATTGTTCTGTAGAAAGGAGTTTTTCCTGTTGAAAGCGAGTGAAGAAATACCAAAGGTCTTCATTATCGCAAGAAAAACTTTACTTTTTTGTTCTTCTATGCATAGAAGCAGACTTAATAAATACCATAAAATATGAAGCTATTATTATAAATAATTTTGTCAACTAAAAAATCCCGTAAAAATTGTAATTATTGCTTATGTTACACTTTTATTTTATGAATAATTCATTAGTTAATATCATTTTTGAATTCCAACTTACACTAAATTTTAATATTTATTTTTAAAATTGTGTGTCACCTAATAAAAGTCTACAAGTACGATAGGTAGCAACTTCTAAGAAGGAGGAAGGGGCGGCGCAAATGAAGTGGCCTATACTAATGAAAAGTGTAAATCCGGCCCTGCATTAAATGAGTAAATAATCATGCGTACTTGCAGGAATTCATGTTGGAATCGATCTAAACTAAAATATGTGACATAAAAATCACACAAATCTGACAGAAGATAACGTCCATTATCCAATAACGATCTCACAAAAAATACGGAATCGCTAGGCAGGACTATCATACTTTTGTCAGTTATCTCATTATGTATATGTGTATGAAAATTTGTCTTTTTTTTACATTGTAACTAACAATATGTATATATAGGTATTATTATAAATTATGTTTTCAATTTTGAAATTACAAACCTGTCCTTTGTAATTTGCTCCTCTTGGAGCCCCCGCTACATATAAATTTGAGCGGCCTGCAATGTATTTGCCTGAATCAACGCTGTACCCTGTAAAAAAAATTGTTTAAAAACATATTTTTTCATTGTAGACAGTGATTCTCATAACCTCATAACAAATGATATTGATTTTGACGCTTCATTATACTATATTTAAATCTTGTAGGTACATTGTAACTTTTACTTTTCAGTAGGAATATTGTTATAACTTATAACAGTTATAACAACGATTGCTAATAAAGTATATTTTTGTTGTAAGTTTTTATTGCTTATTACGTAATATATGTCTGATGACCAAGGTGCTGTCCCGACGTCGGTTCCTCACTGCGGTTTTCGTATGAAAAAGCTGAGGATTCGGCATCGGGAAGTACTCCATGTTTTACGAGGGCTTGATGTTAATAAAGCTAGTGGGCCTGACGGAATACCTGCCCTGGTACTGCAGAGGTGCGCTGCAGAAATAGCTCCAATTTTGACGAAGCTTTTTAAATTGTCCCTGAAGACTGGCTCTGTGCCCTCTGGTTGGAAAAAAGCGGTTATCCATCCTATTCCAAAGAAGGGTGACCGCTCCAACCCGGCCAACTACCGCCCCATAGCGATCACATCAGTTCTGTCTAAGGTGATGGAACGTGTGATCAACGACAAACTGCTCACATACCTCGAGAAGAACAAAATTATTAACGACCGTCAATACGGATTCCGGCGGAACCGCTCGTGCGGTGATCTTCTCGCGTATGTGACGCATGTTTGGGGGCGATGCCTGGAACGTTTCGGTGAGACCCAAACGGTTGCACTGGACATCTCCAAGGCCTTTGACCGGGTTTGGCACCGAGGACTTGTCAACAAACTGCATTCTTACGGACTTCCCGCATCCTTGTGTATGTGGATTGCCGACTTCTTGAGGGAGAGGTCGATTCAGACGGTAGTCGATGGTTTCACTTCTTCCTCACACTCGATAAATGCTGGCGTCCCGCAGGGATCGGTTCTGTCTCCGACTTTGTTTTTGTTGCACATCAACGACCTTTTGTCATGTGCACCAATTCACTGTTACGCGGATGACAGTACAGTTCATGATAGCTTTTTGTTTGACAAGCCCCCAAAGGGCTCACAAACTCCAACAGCTCGTAGGGCTTTGAAGCAAAGAATGGACGGTTACCTCGAGAGTGTTTTCTCTTGGGGTAAAAATAATCTCGTTGAATTTAATGTTTCAAAGACCCAATCTTGTCTGATTACGTCTAAAAGGGATCGAAATGAAAATCTAGTCTCTTTCAACGGAAGCAATCTTCCGAACAGGCCCTCCATTGATATGCTTGGTGTAACCCTAAGTGACCAGCTCAGGTATGGGGGCTCCATCGAAGCCAGAGTAAAGTTAGCCTCCCAAAAACTGGGCGTACTGTACAGGGCCCGCAGATACTTTAATAGTACACAACTGCTAACCTTGTACAAATCACAAGTACGCCCCACGGTTGAATTTGGCAGCCATCTCTGGTCTGGAGCTCCAAAATACCTGAAAAATACCCTCGACTCTGTGCAGAAACGGGCGGTCCGTTTGATAGATTCTCCCATCTTAACAGACGGATTGCAATCTTTAGAGCACAGGCGTCGGGTGGGAATGCTATCCTTGTTCTACCGGTATTACAATGGAAGATGCTCTGAAGAACTAGCATCATTGATCCCTTCGGCACCGGTGCATAGTCGGGAAACACGCCAAACGCGTGCCCAACATTTGTACACGGTTGACATTTGTCACATGAGAACGGGTCGTTTCTTCGACTCGTTCTTGTGTTCAACAGCTCGGCTGTGGAATGATTTGCCGGCCTCTGTGTTTCCTCCTTCCTACAACATGGGTCTCTTCAAGACCAATGTTCATTCCTTCCTCTCCTCAAAAAGACTCTCCACACAGCATCCCAGATGACATAGGCCCTGAGGGAAATTATTTTCCTCAGGGCCTCCTGTGTGGAGTTAATGTAAAAAAAAAAAAAAAAAAAAAAAAATATGTATACAGCAAATATACCTATACCTATAAAATTATAAAATTATCTGTCCACCCTTTTGCTTGTGGATTAAAAGGAAGCTCAAATTTAATATGAATCAAGGTAACCGCTACAGTTTTCATTCCCGGGATCTTGAGAACTGAGTTCCCGGGAGTTCCACACTTTTGTCGGCACCATATTCCCGGTGGTGCGTTTGTCTGAATCCCGGGAATACTTTGTTGACATGCCGAAATTAATATAAGAAATTATGTCAGATAAGTTTTAAGATTTTCACGGCCAAAAGTATTTTCGTTATTTGTTTTTGGGGTGTTATGCCGTGTTGCGCTACCTCCTTCTTTAGCCAACGTTTCGGACAGCTTTGCAGTGTCCATCATCAGGGTAGATCCGGTAGATCCCACACACCGGATCTGCCGAATCTGCCCTGATGCTGTCCGAAACTTTGGCTAAAGAAGGAGGTAGCGCAACACGGCATAACACCCCTAAAACAAATAACGGAAAGAAATTATGTGTTTCGCTGTGTCGGAATTAAACTTTGCAATTGTTGAGGAAGTCAATTTAAATTTGCCTAGGAGTAAACTCTGTAGAGCTATTGATCGTGGACTTAATTTCAAACTCTCAAAAATAAGAACCGTCAGAGAACACAACCTGGCAAATTTCAAATTAGAAAAGCGGCGTCGAATAAATCTAGAAAAATATTGTAAGGATTTAAAATCAATACCGAGTGCCAGTGTGGATCCGAATACGGTTTTTTTTGGATGCAAGAAAAAAGCGACTAAAATAAGATCATCACTAAATGATGAAACTTTGATCTTATTGAGATCGCATTTTAAGTCTCAAAATATTGTTTAAAGATTTTTTTATTTTATTTAATGTTCTTTATTCTACTTGAAAAATGGAAATAAAACACTTCTTACAACTCCTTTTTTTTAATAATATTTTAATTTCCTGGGATTGAAAAATGCTAGCACCGTAATCCCGTTTCCAGAATTGAAAGCCCTAGTAGCCATTGAAGTTAGGTAGGTATGTTTAATGCCTTATAGAGAATACTATTGTAGCGCCCACTTACGCCGAATTGGCGCTGTAAGAACACACGAGAAAGAAATACCTACTGCCTACACCGCTTGAGGCACCGCCGATACATATCTACCTACAGCCGGTTAATTATTCTACCACTTACGCAAAAGGCCTTAAGCCAAAGGCCGTTTATCACTACGGCAGCAGAATGTTCGAGTACTTTCTTCGCTTTGCGTGAATTCGCAACATTACCTGGCGCTCTGGGAAGCTACTCTACCGGTCCGCTATATAAGCGCCACAACTCGCGCGCTAGCCCAGTCTAGTCTCAATTCATGGGTCGACACATACACACCGAGCAGTGATAACAATAGTACAGTGCCACAACGTAGTACCAGCCCTCGCCGGGCTGCCGCCCGCGACATCAGCAACAAGTGATTTACGCATATCCAGTGTGACACCAGGAATATCTCCATAACGCCTTTGAGGCCTCCATCTCCAACCACCATCTCGCTGTCCGGCCCATCGCGCCTCGACATGAGATGTCACCCGACCTACCAACACCAAGCACGCGCTTGCAGTTTAGGTGCAACCGGTTCGCTGGCATCCGAAACCCATCGCGTTCCGCTGCCAGAGTTCATCCTCACCGCCTCTCAAGGTTCCTTCCTGCGTCACGTGTGTGCTCCGAAGGACATATAGCCGCCATATCCGTCATCGTGACGTCGATCGACCGCCTGGACCAAGGTCATTTTTACACCGCCACGGTGTAGAGCAACAAGCCGGCTCCCTGAAGACCTGTGATCTTCACCGCCGCAGCTTCCTGACCATCATCACGCATCAGCAACGCAGCAGCAACACTCACTGCACCACTGTCACTCCGCTCCGCTTCGACCTTCGCTACGACTGACTCCCTACTTCGACCTGATGCTTTTTATTTCACAACCCGTCTCTGCCGATCCACAGTCCGCTCCCTCACTATTAACATTTTATAATATATTGGTTAAAAGCCTAACAAACTCATTGATTTACCAAAGTATGAAGAGTCTGTGAGCTCGGGGGTATAATAAGGATTTTGAATATTCTTCTTCATAAAGTACAGCTTCTCGTTACTTTTTACTGCTGTATATCTAACTACACTTCCTGCAACAAACATCAAAATTAATGTATCAAATTTAGTATTCGATTTTAAGTAAGGATAGTACCTATCAGATTGCTTAAATGTTAAAATAGCACACATATGTATAATGACAAAAAATGTTCTTAATAATTTGCAAATGTTATGGGGTTGGTTGAAGTGTGGGATTAAGCTAGCTCGGACACCCAAACTTTTAGTTAATATTGTATGAATAAAATTAGAATATTAATTCACCTGTCCAAAGGTAGATTCCTGGAGCACCAAGAATGAGCTCAGATCCATCTTCATTTAGTTTTATAGACATACCGGCTTGTCCGTAAGCATAGAAATAGTTGCTTTCCTCCCTGTTGTCTTCTGGATTAACGGTTAGAAATCCTTGATTTTCTAAACACCATAAAATTCGTTAATTAGTAGGTAATGACCTCATTTCCTCAACTACCAATTATTTGGTCAATCAACCCCCAACAAAGCAGAGAGCCTAGCAAAGCAATATAATACAAAATTTTACAATATAGACATTTTTAACAATACCCTTCAGAAGTAACGCGTACGATCGAAAATTAATACAAGAGTGTGGAATGTATCGGGAGCATCTCCTATCTTATCCTATTTTCTTCTTCCCCTCCTCCTCACCATTTTCTCTTACTCTCTATATTTTATGTATAAGCTGTTTGTCTCTTACAAATAAATAAATAAAAAAAAAACAATTAACACATTTCACAAATTCTATTTCGGAAGAATTAATAAAGAAGTTCTGGCAGAGAATAATCAAATACAGGGGTGACACAATAGGCCACTTGCATCACATTTAAAAAAAATATGGTTTATGCAAATATTCTAAGACATTCTGTATTTTTTTTTATCGTATTTTTGATACCCTGGGGATTTTTTGAAAATTTCAATCCAAAAAATCAGACCATTTTTTATAAACCGGAAAGACGGGATAAAATTTTATGGGTGCGAAAAAACGATAATTACATAGCCGAAAATCATTTAAAAAATATAACGTTTTCCACACGAATGGCATTGGAGAATAACGAGGCATACCAAAAATATTACATCACATAAATATTTTTTTCTTGATCCATCTTATTGATCATAAATCATTATAATGTACAACGTCTATATTACTAAATCCAATGTAATATACTTGTACTTGTAAATTATAATAATAAAATTTGATTTTGTTAAAATCAGCACCATAACCATTATAACTCTAAAACACGTACAGACAGCATAAAATGTATGGGGTTCTCTTCATAACATCTGTCAAAAAGTCAAACCAAATGATAAGTTCGCAGAGAACAAACAATAAATCTAGTGAACGTTAAATGTCAAATTCAAAAATTCGCCTGAAATCAAAGTGATGCCGTATAAAAAAAAAAAATCAGTGTGAAATTTTACAAAATTAATAGGAACTTTTTCGGAGATGAGACATTTTCATGTAGTGACGTCACGAGCCCAAATAATGGATTTATTTATTTAAAAATAAAAATAAACTGTGCGTTTCTAAAAAAATTTACTAACATTTTCGTAATCTTAGTAAAAAAATCTATCCACACAATTTTTTCCAAGTCGTTATGAAATCCATGCAAGTGGCCTATTCTAATCTGGTCACTAAAGTAATTATGTTTCACTCTTTACAATGGGAAAGGGAAATTTCCTTTTGCTCAACGTCAAAATGTATAATTATTTAATTAAGGTTTATTTTTTAAAGCAGTGCATTTCGTATCAGTATTTCTAGTAAGAGTATCTATCGACTTCTGCGAATGTTACTTTACCTTTGTAATTGTTTGGCAAGTGCTAATACAATGTTACTGTTATACACCTCATCACTTTATGAGAAGCTTGAAGTAGATTGAAAATAATAGGCTATATGAATTACAGTAGATGATGTGTTGCTTACTTTTATCAAGGAGCGGAATGAGTTGCAAAACATCTGCTGGATTTTGGGAGGCATCCGTCTGTGCGAGCGAGTAGCAGAGTCCATTGGCTAAATGGTATTCCCTGTAAAATTGGTTGATCCACCTCGGGGCACACATCTGCAAATGCCATTTTTATTTTATTAATATAAAATATAGACACATATTACAATTAGTGGTTGGGCATTTACACAATACATAGCTACACTCACCTACATCATAAACCCTGTACTTGTAGCTAGGATTGTTACATTTCCTTCCTGCCCTTCCCTATACACCTTTCAATTTTGCTATCACCCACATCAGTCATAAATTGATTCATGAAATATCCCGCATACCACATACCGCATACAGCAAAAGAATGTACCGCAACTAATTAAATTAAATGAAGTGCAAGATAAAATCAGCCAAAATAGAAGAAAAAGCCATAAGTTCCACGGTAAGTCATTTCTATCCTTTCTTTTACGTACATATATTCTACTTGTGCAGTGGTTAAAACAGACACACACATTTCAAGGTACTTCAATATTCAAAATTTGCATAAAACACACATCAATTAGTTTAAAAAAAAACAACAACAACAAAAGTAGTCATATTTGTCTGCAGGTTCTACATTTTTTTTTAATTTTGAATATTTTTTATCATTGAATATGCCATGTTTATTGCAATATCACTCATTTGGTAAAGCATTAAGATAATGAATATTAATTTTAATAATATGTAAATAATACATGACATGTATTATGATTCTAATAAAGGATATTTACCACAACCGTGCCATTATTCATATCAGTTCCAGCAACTGTCATCCCAAGCCACATATTATCTTTTCGGTGTTGAAACGCCTTTCCGTTTGCCAAGTTGTGCCTTGTGTTACCTGTAATTAATAATTTTCAAATACATTTATTTATCATACACATTTTATCTAAATAACGTATCATACAACAAACTTTCTCTACTTCCGTGTCAGATCAGACAGTATCTACATAGTATAAGGCGGGAAAACTATAAGCACATATTATAATGACTAGATAAAGACTAACAACAAATGACTGGATTGCCGGCAAGAGAATAAGGTGGGGAAGTACCTGGCTATTCAGATCAGGTCACCAAACATGGCTAAAGCAATTTCAAGTAATGTTTGAATTCTGAAAGCTGGTCTTACACTAGGGCAATACTGGGAGTATCTTCCACTCTGGAAAGTGCCACAAATATGCTTTATACTTGTATTATTTTAAATGAATGAATTGTGAATTAACACAAATTTATTGAATAAAATTTATTAGCGAATGCCAGGATTTGAACCCGCGACCTTTAGATTGCTTGTCGAAAGCCTTACCCCTCGACCACGGAGAACTTAAATTTTTTAAATTATTTTTTTGCATTAACTTCATACAGGAAAATAATTTCCCACAGGGCCTATGTCATTTTTAAAGATGCTGTTTGGAGGGTCTTTTTTGAGGAGAGAAAGGAGTGAACAACTCTTGGAGAGACTCATGTTCACTCAAGAACGAGTCGTAGAAACGACCCATCAATACAATACATCTACATCCCTAGGGGGGGGGGGTTCTGACTTGAGGGGGCCAAGGGAGAAAGGGGGGGTGGAAAATTAATTAGAAAGTTTTTTGGGATCTCTACTTATTACTTACATCACAATAAAGGATGGTGCTAATAATTTGTTATATTAAACAGAAATGTAAACTATGAGTACTGTTTTCTTTTTTCCTAATCAATGGAGGAGGGGGGTTCCAACCCCCGGAAGCTTCCCCTTCCCCAAATACGCCCTTGATCCAAATAATCATATTTTTTAAATGTTGGTTCATATATGATGCTCACCTTCAACACCTAATATCTTCTGTTGACATTCCGATTTGGCAACATTTGTTTGAATGTTACATATATAAATTGCTCCCGGATCCTTGATGTTGGAGTGGCCCATGTACTGAGAAGTATCTCGTGGAGCCCCCACTATTATCCTGAAAAAATAATAAAATTATTGAAACCAAATTAGGGTTAAGTAACTACTATTTTGTAGGAGTCTCCAACAAATTGTATTGTAATCAATATCATAATACACTAGCAGTTAAAACCTGCGGAGCTAGGCCCTGCGGGCGGCTTTTAGTTCGGCTTCGCCCAGTTTGAATGTTGAACGATTATTTCCAAGTACCAAACTTTGTACATCCAGATATGATGAGCGTAGTCAGGGCTGGACAGTATTTGAATTACTTGTAATTGAAATATGTATTTGAAATACAAATATGTATTTAGTATTTGTATTTTAATTACTTCCTAAAAATGTATTTTGTAATTGGTATTTCAATTACCTGATGCTGAGGTATTTTATAATTTGTATTTCAAATACTAACGGCTTCAAAATACATTTAGCGATCTTAATAATGATATTGAAAAATTAACTGACATAGTTAATTACAGTAGAGCGCACTTGAAGTGAAATAACACAAAACTACGCCATACAAATGTCATGTTATAATAATGATGGAGTTTTACCTACCATTAAAACTCTTATTATGTTGCCTTCCTCATCCAGAACATATTTATATATGTGAGAGACGACACGTCTATTCTTGTCTTAGTGGTATAATTTGACTTCCCTTTCCTTGTTTTGGCATCTAACACCTATACCACAAAACTTTGCAAGTGGAGCGGAGATGAGATGTGTCTTCTGAGCAATATGATTGGTCAATTTTTGCACGTCTCTGTTTCACTCTGCTCAGCTTTGCTTCTATGGAAATAGTGAGTACCTCGTACAAGAGGCACCTCAAATGTCCCATACATAAACTTAAAATGTCCCCCCACCTTACGAAATATATTTGTAACAACTCTTTTTCTCTGCATCACTAGAAATGTCATGTCACGTATGGAACAAAAAGTATGAGGTGGTGAGGTGTGAGGTGGTTAGTGTATTGCACTACATGTCATGTCACGTATGGGACAAATGTATGAGGCGGTTGGTGTATTGCACTCAGTACCGGATTATCCCTAAGGCAGAGTAGGCAACTGCCTAGGGGCCCCCCATCGGCTGGGGGCCCCGCGCCCCGGGAAAAAATGACGTGCTTCAATGGTTTGACTCTCCATCAGTAAGCAACGGGATGCCGCGCCAGAGTTTTGATCGGCTTAGAAAAGATCTAGCTAGGTACGAAAACACTGGTTAAAATATTATAGAGTAATTAATTCTTCAGACACAGGGTAATAGTTCAGAGATCTCAGGGAAAATCTAGATATCGTCAATTTTAATCCAAATCTGAATGCATTATAAATGCACACCTACTGCTACATGTATTTATTTATTCTATGCCCACTTTCATAAGGTTGGCAGTACTGTTTGGCATGACTAAGAGCATTGGGGACCCCGGATTTGGGGGAGTTCCCGATTGACTCCGATTCGTGCGATACGTATGTTGTGTCATGTGTCATAAACAAACTTCATTTAATTTTCTAAAAATCGGTGACACGACGAGTGTAATAAACTGAAGTTACATTACGATACCACGTATGTTTAATTACCAGATTTTATTTAACATACTTATTTCATTTAATATTATAGAATTTGAATTGTGTCGTAAACAAACTTCATATCGTTTTGTCTTAAATTACGATTTGGGAGTTTTGCGACAGTAATTTAATTTAAACAGTTTTACTCTGTTCGATGTTTCAAACTTTCGAATTTTGTTAAGAAGTGTTATATTTTTATAGTTTGCAAGTCGGCAAATCACATTACGATACCACGTAAGTTTGATTACCAGATTTTATTTAATATAAGTATTTGTTTCATCTAATATTATAGAATTTGACGAGTGTGAAGTTTTTTTTGTGAAGTTTTTCTTGTGAAGATATTATGAAAATTGTTACTATTTCATCTCGTGCCGTTTTCATTTTCTCTCCGTCCGCCTAATAGTACCTACCTGCCTAAGTAGTAAGTTAGAAAAATAATAAATGATGTAATGATAAAAATATCTAGATAGGTAAGTATTTGGGTTCAGTTAATTTTATTTAAATAAATAAATGCTTTCCTGTCAAATGTTATTTGTAAATTTTTCTTTCAGGGACAAAATGTCGGAAGTACCCTCAAAGAAAAAACACTAAAGTGGTTCGGAAAGACGTAAAAAGCGGCAAGGGCAACAAAACAAGCGTGATGAACAATTGAAGAAAACACAAAACCTTTTTCAAGTAGGATTTAGTCGTCAACCAATGGAAAATCAACCTTATACGTGTCCGCGTACTGCCAGCCTCACGATGGGCGATGGCGGTGAACACACTGACGCGGTAAAAATTCCTTGCGAGCGTTCTGAACAAACTGGCCAGGATCAAGAAACAGCTACTTTAGTGGGTGCAGAGGAAAGTAAGGCCGAGTCCGAGGTCCAATTGCTACATCAAAACGTACTCCATCTAGGAGTGGAATACCAGAATGACATTGGATTATGGCTTAATATTACAGACGAAATACAACATTTTTGGTGTATCAGAGACCCTAACGAATGTCAACATTTTGACTGTGATTTTTCTGTTTCAAGCCGACAATACGACGATAGCAAAAGATTTTTTTCTCAATCTATGTTTTTTCGGAAACATATAAGTGGTGGTAAAATTAAACGAGAGTGGCTCGTGTATTCTCCGTCTACTGGAAAAGTATACTGTTTTCCATGTGTTCTTTTTGGTGAAGCTCAAAGCAAATCACAATTTAAAAAGGGATTTTCTGATTGGAAAAATGCTTCGCACCGAATTCAATCGCATGGGAATAATACAACGCACCAAGTATGTGTGGAAATTACATGCAGCAAAGAAAGAGAATATTGGTTGGAAGTTTTACAAAGAATGGTCTCTGTGATTAAATTTTTATCATACCGTGGATTAGCATTTCGTGGTGATAATGAAATTCTTGTTTCTCAACATAACGGCAACTATTTGAGAATTTTAGAGTTAATTGTAGAGTGCGACCTGTTCCTTAGTTCGCATTTAGCCAAATATGGTAATGAAGGCAGGGGAAAACAATCATATTTATCTTCAACAATTTGCGAGGAACTTATTGAAATATTGGGAAATAAGGTTTTAAAATGCATTATTGAAGCTAAATATTTCTCAATAAGTGTCGATTCAACACCAGATATATCTCATACTGATCAGTTGACTGTAGTGCTGAGATACGTTACGTCAAATGGAGAAGTAGCAGAACGTTTTCTTGCGTTTATTCCCATAGAAAGTCACAAAGGGGAAGAACTAGCCATCACAATTTAAAATTTTTTAAACCAATGTAACATTGATATAAAAAATTTGAGAGGCCAGTCTTACGATAATGCGTCAAATATGTCTGGTTGTTATAATGGTCTACAGGCGCATATTAAGAAAATAAATCACCTTGCACACTACGTTCCATGTGCAGCGCACTCACTGAATTTGGTTGGAGTACGTGCTGCGGAGAGCTGCGTTGGAGCAATCTCATTCTTCGGATTTGTACAGGCACTATACAACTTTTTTTCGGCGTCAACTCGTCGCTGGGCAATTATGTTCAAACACCTTAAACAATACTCGTCATTAGTTCCGAAAAGAGTATCCGACACAAGGTGGTGTGCAAGGGCCGATCCGGTTAAGGCTTTGTCAAGGGGTTACAACGGTTTACAGAAAGCTTTGCAATCTATTGCTGAAGATGAGACTCAGATATCACAAGCGATTCACGAGGTCAGAATATTAAAGGACTTGGAAAAAAAAGAAAATGTCGTAATGGCAGTATTCTGGGCTGCCATACTAGATCGAATCAATGGTGTCAGTATATCACTACAAAAACCAACTATTGAACTTCGAACGGCAGTCGATCTTTTAAAGTCGCTTTTAGATTTTTTGCTTTCACAGCAAGAATTATTTGACGATTACGAGATGAAGGCAAATGAGATAACTGATACCCAATACAGTGATGAAAATCAGCGTGTGCGAAAAAGGAAAAGACATCACGGTGACGGATCTGCAGAAGACGTTCTCCACAGAGGAAAAGAGAAGTTAAAAGTTGAAACTTATTTGCCTGTACTAGACACGCTGTGTACAGAATTGTCGCGGCGACTAGACGCTTACCGGGAAATTAATTGTCTGTGTGGATTTCTTACAGATTTCTCGACAAAGCCCAACGATGAAATTAGAGAGGCTTGTACAAAGTTTAGGGAACATTATTCCGAGGACATTGAGCCTGAGTTTTCAGACGAGATGGTACAGTTCAAGTACTTCATCTTACAATTAGAGGATTCATTAAAAGATAAAATTGTACTTGCCGACGATTCATATAAACTCATTTTTGGTAATATGGCACAATCGACTTTTCTGAATGTAATGACAGCATTGCAAATATATAGAAGTCTGATGATTACAAACGCCACGGGTGAACGCAACTTTTCCAAACTAAAACTAATCAAAAATTGTCTTCGTTCATCAATGTCTCAGAAGCGTTTAAATTCATTGGCGATAATGTCGATTGAAAATGGTATTTTGGAAAAGGTCAACTTTCAAGATGTTTTAAACGATTTTGTATCTAAAAAAGTTAGAAGAGTTAATATTTAATCATCATTGTATTTTTGTTATTAGTTTTTTGGGTGTTACGCCGTGTAACCAAAGAAGGAGGTAGCGCAACACGGCATCATAACATCACAAAAACTAATAACAAAAAACTTTTGTCCGTGAAAATCTAAAAACGTATCATTGTTGTATTTTACTTTACTTTTATTCGTTAAGCAGCATTACTTAGTATCGGGTAGGTGCCGAGTGTGGCTTTTATTGGTATTTATTTTGTTTCAGTTTTTTTTCTACTTTTTATTTATAATTATGTGTTTAAAATATAAATGTTATACAAGCTTATCTCCATACCAAGGTGGTCTGGAAGAGATCACAAGAGTGATAAGACCGCGATAGTACTTTTTTTTTTTTTTAAATAATTTTTGTTTCTATATCTGTGTCTTTTTATGTGTAATAAAGAATTATTGTACAGTATTGTATTCGTTTCAATTCTTTTATTGGATGGGATGATGGCATTACTTCGTAGCCGGCCGGCTTAGTCCAGCGGTAAGGCTCTTGACTCACATTTCGAAGGTCGCGGGATCGAATCCCGGCGTGGCAAATAAATTTTATTTGATTAAATTGTGTTATTCACAATTTACTCATTTAAAATAATATACATAGGTTTAGTATATTTGCGGCACGTTCCAGAGTGGAAGATACTCCCAGAATCGCCCTGGTGTAAGACCACCATTCAAAATTGAAACGTTGCTTGAAATGGCTTTAGCCGTGTTTGGTGATCAGATTTGAATAGCCAGGTACTTCCTCACCTTCCTCCTCCCTATCTCCTTCCCATCCCCACTACCTTCAGCCAAAACATACCCCAATTGGAGATGACAATGTCTCACTGGCTCCAGACGGGAGCAGTTGAGACTCTTGTGTGGTATTCATATTAAAAAAAAAAAAAAAATTAAAAAAACAAAAAATTGTGAATAAAAATACGTTGTGGTAGAAAAATATTTTTGATAGTTTGAAAAGGGTGTAGGTAGGGGCCCCGAGACGTGCACTGCCTACGGGCCCCGACATGCTTAATCCGGCCCTGATTGCACTTGGTGTATATCACGTCACATATGGGATGGGACAAATGTACGAGGTGGTGAGGTGTGAGGTGGTTGGTGTGTTGCACTACATGTCATGTCACGTACCGTATTGTGGACAAATGTTTGCCATTTTTAGACATTTTTGTATTAGAGAAAATACTTTTAAAGAATACTTTTCGAAAAGGACCAAATAGGAGAGAGATGGAAAAGATATCTCGAAATGCTGTACAATGGAAAGGGAAATAATGACAACGAAACATTGATAGAAAGAGAAAACGAGGTAGACGCAGATGATTTGGGAGATCCAATCACTAGAGAAGAGTTTGACCTCGCACTGAAAAATCTCAAAAACGGGAAAGCACCCGGAATCGATGACGTTCCGGCTGAACTAATTAAGCCAGCAGGAAAAGGAACTATAGATGCCCTGTTTAAAATGATACAGACAATGTATAAGACTGGAAAGATACCAGAGGATTTCGAGAAATGCCTAATTGTCGCATTACCAAAGAAGGCGGGCACGACAAAATGTGAACAGCACAGAACTCTTAGCCTAATATCCCATGCCTCAAAAATATTGACTAATATCATCCTAAAAAGAATCGAACCAAAAGTAGAGAACATCCTTCCCGGAGACCAGTTTGGCTTTAGAAGAGGTGTAGGAACCAGAGAAGCAATATTGTCGCTACGAATACTACTAGAAAAAAGAATAAAAAGAAACCAAAACACATTCATCGCATTCATAGACCTGGAGAAGGCTTTCGACAAAGTAGAATGGAAAAGACTCTTCGAGATTATGAAGAGAATTGACATCAAATATAGAGATAGACGAATAATCCAGGCGCTATACAAGAATGAGGCCGCTATAATTAGATGTGACAATGATACAAAAGAAGCCAGTATAAGACAAGGGGTGAGACAGGGATGCTCTCTGTCACCTGTTCTTTTTAACGCTTATATACAAAGTGCGATTGACGACTTGAGAGAGAGAATGAGTCACAGAAAAGGTGTAAAGATACACGGGCAAAAGGTGGATATGATAAGGTTTGCTGACGATATTGCTATGGTTGCTGAAAGCGAAGAAGAACTCCAAGAGGCCTTAACAATCATGCAAAGCATTCTTCAAAACAATTACAACATGAAGATAAATAAAGACAAAACAAAGCTGCTGACTGTAGGCCGAACGCAACATCAGATGAGAGTAGAGATGTCAGGAGTTCCACTAAAGAACACCAAGGAGTTTGTCTACCTCGGGAGTAAAATAACATGGGACGGTCGGTCTAAGAGCGAGGTCAACAGCCGTATACACCAGGCTAGGCTTGCATTCAATAAAAGGTCGAAAATAATAGAATCAAATAATATAGACCTGAAACTGAGAATACTCCTCATCAAGACCTATGTATGGAGTATCTTGATGTACGGCTGTGAAACATGGTGCCTATCCGAAAGAGATAAACGGAGACTAGAGGCTTTTGAGATGTGGTCCTATAGAAGACTATTAGGAATTTCCTGGAGAGACCACATAACAAATGAAGAGGTTCTCCAAAGAATCGAAGGAGGAAGGCACCTGCTCAGGACCTTGTCCGAAAGGCGCGCAAGATGGATCGGCCATGTAATAAGACAAGAAGGCCTCTTGCATGCCATAATGGAGGGAATGACCGAGGGGACAAACGCTAGGGGACGCCCACGCCGAGAGTACCTGGAGGACCTGCTGGTGGACGTGCGCTGCTCATCATATGCAGACTTCAAAAGAGCCGCACAAGACAGGGAAGAGTGGAAGAAACGAATAGATGACATTGCTGCAAACCAATCTCAGGATTGAAACCAGAGAGAGAGAGTATTAGAGTCGTGAGGTGGCGAGGTGTTTGTGTATTTTTTTTTTTTTACATGAGCTCCACACTGGAGGCCCTGAGGAAAATAATTTCCCTCAGGGCCTATGTCATCTTTGAGGATGCTGTGTGGAGGGTTTTTTTAAGGAAAGGAAGGAGAGGAGAGTTCTGGGAAGGAAAAGGGTTTAAGGGGTGGGTAGGAATCTGGGGTTCAGTATGTCCTAGTCATCCGCCTCCAAGACCTAGACAAACCTCACCCCATGAACCCGGGCACCCCTGCTAAATCACCAAACGTAGCGAACCACTTGGGGTGACCTATGGCAGAGGTGTTGGTTATCCAATAAAGGTTCCCGGGGCGGCGGTACCCATTCCCGCCTCCCAAATTGAAATGACAATTTTGTATAAGAACCGTGAGGTAGTGATGGGGTGAGCCATTGAGTGAATACGGCACAGGAGTCCTAATTGCTCCAAGAAGAACCCTTTTTAAAAATAAAAAAATTGTAAATTTTATTACTAAAAAAAATATTTTTTTTTTAAATTGTTATGTGAATACCGCACGTCGTGAATACATCTGGAAAATACATCCTATTAAAATACATCGGAAAACCCGCCGTATTTGTTTACTAGTGAATAGAGCTTGACAAATTACCGGCATACATAATATAAATAAAGGTAAAAAAAAAACATGAGAGAAGATCTTTCCAAATTTTGATTATCTATTCAAATATTCAAGCATAAGAAAGAAGAGGCAAGAAGAAATAAATGAAGACAAGAAAAAACCAGAAGAGCCACGAAGCAAGTGTTGCCAAGGGAAAGTAAAAAGAACCAAGAAAAATCAAGAAGATACGACTAGGAAAAAAGTCGAGATGAAGAAGAAAATGCAAGAAGAGGCAATAGGAGGTAAGAAGATCCAAAAAAATCGAAAATAGCTAATAAGAGATGATAAGATCTCAGAAGACACAAAAAGACTAATAAGAGGCAAGAGAGACAGGAAGAGCCAAGAAGAGACGAGAAGAAGATTAAAGCAAAACACGAGAAAATTCCAGAAGAGGCAAGAAGAGACAGGGTGAGCCATTCAGAGGTAAGAAGATCCAAGAAGCAAGAAGAAGCAAGACGACTCAAGAAGAGACAATAAGATCCTAGAACAGAGAAGAAGAAGCAAGAAGAGCAAGAAGTTCCAAAAAATATATTTTTAAAAATATTTTTTTATTGTATATTATTGTTAAGTCTCAATTGCTACAATTTTTTTGCCTGGGTTCATAGGGTGAGGTTTGTACAGGTCTTGGCAGCGAATGCGTCTGTCCACCAGCTGCACGGTAGGCCGGATCTGGAGAGAGTGATTGAGGGAGTCCCTTTAACTTCTCCTGCCTAACTCCCCACCCTCTTCCTCCCCCGTAAGCGAAAACATTGTCACACCTCACCTCAATCGAGGTGGGACACCTCAACACCTCATTTCAGTATTTGGGTACCTCATACAAACTCATCCTGATGTCGTGTCCTACCCAACACTATATGGAAACACACCCTTAGATAAGGGCACTTACGACAATTTATTGCAACCAAAGGTTCTACCAAAACCAAATGTATTTTGTATTTGAAATAAAAAAATTGATAAAATACTGTATTTTGTATTTTGTATTTCGTATTTTAAATACATACGAAAAAGTATTTTGAGATTTGTATTTTAATTACAGCAAAGCATGTATTTTGCCCAGCCCTGGGCGTAGTTTATATCTTTTTTAAATATTGTATGGGGTCGTCCATTAATCACGTGAGGCTCGAAAGGGGGGGGGGGGGGGGGGTTCGGAAAAAAATCACGAAATTTCACCAGGGGGGGGGTATAATGAGATATTACGTGTATTTATTTTTCGTGATAATATTCTGACAATTTTAAAATACTTCGTACTAAAAAAAAACACGTGATTTGGGGGGGGGGGTTAGTCTAAAACCTCACCACATATCACCACGGGGGGTGGGTTAAAAAGTTGCTAAACTGTGAAATATTTGTAAAGTGATTCTTCATATTTATGTTGTGTCTGTATGTTGCTTCTGTGAAATGTTTTGTAAAAATTTTCTTCATATATTGTGTCTGTATTTGGGTTGGGTTGGGTTTAACTTTTCAAAAGTATTAATTGGCGATCCCTTAAGAGCGTTTAACCAGCCAGCGGACGAAAATCCACATTTCGTCGAAAGTTGTTCTTACGATCGTGCAGGACGGTTACAATGAGAAAGATTAATTATTCTCAGTACCAGCTTTTTTAAATTTTAACTCAATATCGAATTTATTTCAATTCAAATTAGCTATAATTTATACCTTCATCCAAAAAATGCTGAAAGGCATGATGATAAAACTATTAAAATAATGTACTTTTTGTAGTTATTTTTATATTATAAGTATTTGTCATTTTTCAATAATGCCTAAATTTAATAAGAATTTTAAAAAAATCTGAAATAAATTAGTTTGTAAGTGCGCAAATAAATACACAAATGGACCAATTTTCGTCAAGAAACACATGTACGTACATATTTTTTAATGATGTTATTGAAACTAAAATTAAAATTCTAAAACATGTGTTTGCTAGATAATGTATTGATTTATTTTACTGCATGATTATATTATTTGAAAAGGGTGTGGTATAATACAAAATCTTTTTTGAAAATTTAACAAATCTGCCAACGACCTATGGAATAACCTTATTATACTAAAAATTTAAAAAAATTCTCAAAATTTATTACAAGCGAATGCTAGATAAAAGAACAATCTTTCGAAATCCATTTATAATTTTTTGTGGAAAAGAGTCAATAAGTCTAAAATCTGATTTGAAAATGACATATTTCTGGTTTTCTCTGGTAATTCCCTCTTAATGAGTTTTGATAACTCATGGGAATACAACTTCGTTGTATGTTTTATTTAAATTTAAAAAAAAAATAAAAAATATTATTATCATTGTCCTGCAACAAATTTACGCGGCCACTATCGCAGAGAGGTCAACGTGTGGCGGGGTTATCTCAAACAAAGAAACAAAAATGACTCCACTTTAACCCCTTCCTTGCCGGTGCTGTGTACCTAGGTACCTACTGATTCGACGTGTCTATTTCGATAACTCTGTAAATGTACTAAAGACAGAGTTCATATTTGTAGATGTTCCTCAACAATATCCACAAAATAATGAATGGCCGTATATCAATAAAACTGAAACCTGCAGTAGGTACCTACAAACATGCACACGAGACGGGGAAAAGAAATGAAATAAGAGTCCCGTTCAGAAATAAAAAAGGTCAATACTCGTTAATGTACGGCGCAATTAAGAGGCCAATTACCAAAGGAAATAAAATTACTTAGATAAAAAATATAAACCAGTCTATTTATTATCTATTACATAGTATAAAACAATGTCGCTCCCGCTGTCTGTATAATATAATATCGCTGTCTAATAATATCTACAGGAATTCCAAAAACTGAAAAAATCAAACTAATATCTTCGAGAACCAAAGTGTTGACGAATATCTACAGCTCAAACTGTTGACTAATATCAATGAGAACCAAAGTGTTGACGAATATCTACAGCTCAAACTGCTGACTAATATCTATGAGAACCAAAGTGTTGACAAATATCTACAGCACTGGCAGAGGTTGGATTTGCAATTATGTATAGCATATTGGAATAACGTAATATTGCGTATGCAGTTTAAAAAACTTAATTTATATAAGTATGTATGTAAAAATCCCTAATATCGGACTATTGGACACATTTAGCTGATTAGTTCAACCTACGCTCTGTAGATATTAGTCAACACTGGGACCTTCATAGATATACGTCCGACCTTAGCTCTGTAGATATTAGTCAACACTCTGAAGTTCGTAGATATTAGTTCAACATAATGTGAGCTGTAGATATTCGTCCGACATACAGGCTCAGGCTGTAGATATTAGTATCTGGAGTCGTCTGTACGCTTAGATCTTTTAAACTACGCAATGGATTTTCATGCGGTTTTCACCAATAGATGGAGTGATTCATGAGGAAGGTTTAGGTATGTATATAATTTGTCAGGGTTTTGTGTAAATTGCGGAAGCAGGGTTTTGAGTAAATTAAGGGAGCGGTCTGGCAAACGGGTGGTGTGGATTTGAAATATGCAAATTAACAGATGGCGTTGGTTATTAAGGTTGGGTAATGACGTTGTCAGTAGATGGCGTTATGTTTCGTTAGCCACAGCAACGTGTTGCCGGGTCAGATAGTGTTAAATAATAAACAAACCTTCGACTTTACAATACTTCAAATTCTCAACTAATTTTCAAGCACGAGACTAATTTGACGTCACTAAACATAAATCAATATTCTTGTAAAACACACTGCTTGTCTTTGGGATTTAGGACAACAAATAGACTACATTTTTACAGGTACAAGGCTTCCGATTTCTTTCACTAAGCCATGTCATAAAGTGGATAGGTAAGTAAGCATACTTCTCCTGACAATGTCCAGGTATTCGAAGGTTTGTGGAGATTGACAGCCAAGAGTGATCACAGGTAGAATCACATAACAACCATCGATAAAGTATAGTGCCTGTAGCCTTTCATGGCGAAACATATACCTACCTACCTCGTTTAAGTGATTGATTCATTCAAAAAAATGTTTTTAAAATAATATTTGTAAGTACATAAAAGGTGTCCGAGGGTAACGTGCACAAACTTCAGGAGGTGATTCTATATAATAAGTAAATAAACAAAAAATTTAACAAAAGAAAAAAAACTGACCGACTCCAAAAATAACAATCGTACCTTGCATATTGATGAGTAGAAAAAGTAAGTTGATTATTAAATTGTAGAAGAATACGAAATTATTTTTTTACTTTTTAGTGCATTTTTTGAAGTCGTTTTTTTGTTTTGTTAAAATTTTTGTTTATTTTTTGATTTTTAGTTAATCTGAACATTCTGAAGTACACTAACTAATTCGATTAAGATTCGGCAGAGTATCGTTAATTTGCTCTTAAGAATTGCAGAGTTCCGTTACTTTGTCATGGATCCCATAATCAGAACCTAACCAAACTCTCCTCAAACTACCCTTGAAGTACATCCTTTCCAATAAAAAAAGAATCATAAAAATCGGTTGGCGTGATATTGAGTTATTCGTCCATTTGTCGCGCACATACTTGATGCAAATTTAAGACTTATATGATTTTCTCATGGATGCCATTGTCAGAACTGGACCAATTTAAAATGGGACCACACGGGAAGCACCAGCTTTCAAATAAAAAAAAAGAATCATCAATATCGGTTCACCCAGTCGAAAGTTCTGAGGTAACAAACAAAAAAAAAATTAAAAAATACAGTCGAATTGAGAACCTCCTCCTTTTCGAAGTCATTTAATAAATAACTTTCGAAATTCCAACTTTAAGGGTAGTTTTCGGGTAAAAAGGTTGAATTGTTTGTATGGAAAAAAATCTTCTTAAGCACACTTTAATTTCTAAATTGTGTAATACCTAACTAGATATCCGCGCCTATGCTAACGATAGCTATCCAGATTTATCAGAACAGTTCGGTAATAGAACTTGATAATCTATAATATAAAAATGAATCGCTAAATTTGTTGGTAAGCGCAAATCTCGAGAGCGGCTGAACCGATTTCGCTAATTCTTTTTTTAGAATATTCCCTGAAGTTCGAGGATGGTTCTTACGGAGAGAAAAATTAAGAAAATTGCTCAGAAAATTAGATAATAACAGAAAACATCGCACGTTTGACAGTTCGCGTGTTAGAGAATGATATTTTGCAAAACAATGAATGATTGTTCAATCAGGATTCTATTTTTGAAAAGTTGAAAAATTTATTTATAGTAGGTACTCCCTTAATAGTTTGAATCGAATCAAGAATTTTAGATATTTTAAATAGGTACCTATGTTAGGTACCAAATTTAATATACATGAAAAATGGAAATTTGAATAAAAATTGTAAAAGGTGGCACGCGGGTTGTTTAAAAACTGAATGTACTGGGATTGAATATATGGAACGCGGGGAGAGGAGGATTGGCGGGACGAGGGAGCGGTAAAGGGAAGAGGGAAGGCGGGGAAGGTGGAAGGCGAAGGCGCGAGGGATGAGGGGAACCTGGGAGGGGGGAGGAGAACTCGGGAGAAGGGTTTGCGGGACGGGGGAAGGGGGGGATTGGAGTGGGAAGAGGGAAGGTGGAGGTGATGGAGTGGGAACACAAGAGGGGAAGAGGACGCAGGAGAAGAAGGGGAGGCGGAAGGGAAACGGGACGAATGGAAAAGGACACTCAGGGAGAAACAATTTCTTTATTAAATGGCATAGCAACGCATGCAGGGACCAGCTAGTACCTAAATAAAACTATTATCGATAATCCATTATTAACATAAGTCTGCGAATTTCCTGTTAAGTTATTCTCAG
Source organism: Limnephilus marmoratus (assembly GCA_917880885.1). Lineage (NCBI taxonomy): Eukaryota > Metazoa > Arthropoda > Insecta > Trichoptera > Limnephilidae > Limnephilus > Limnephilus marmoratus. Next base: position 22,711,149 of record OU862924.1, on the reverse strand, counting down.
AAACCGCAATCTACAAAAACTTAAAAGAAAATTAATTAAGATTATGTATAAGTGTATCCGAACCGCTCTTGGATGGTATTTGCAAAATAGGTCATTTCTGTGGAAATAAATAATACTGTTTGCATGAGATTATATTGTTGGATGAATTCACCTTTGTAATAACAGAGCCTACGTCCTTTCTCGAAAAGTTTTCCTTTATGTTTTTATAACTCTAACTTTGCATCGAAAATTTTATTGACCTGCTAATTTTCTTCTAATTTGAATAGGAATTGTTATTATTATATTAATAAATAAGATTATAATTCGTATTAATGTGAAAGAAGTGTGCTGTGTGCTGGCTGTGTGCCGAGACAGAGTTGCGTGGTGATCTATCCTCTCTGTCTACCCTTGTGGGGAAACGGTGCTATATTTAGTTAGTTTAAAAAGATAGGTAGGTTCATTTACGGAATAATCCAGAGTGAAAGATAGGACAGTCTAAACAGTGTCTCCTCCGACCGAAAATATGAGCATTTGCTTACATATTTGATTATACATTACTATAAATAAACATTGGCAATAGGGACGTGGCCTTGCTGCAATCGCATACAAAAATGTTCAAGGCCACACCCCCATTGGATAGGTTTACAGTAATGTGTAAGCAAATGTTCATGTTTTCGGTCGGAGAAGACCCTGCTTAAGCATTGCCCTCATAAAAGACCACCATTCAGAATCGAAGATTTATCAGAATAGAGTAGCCAAGTAGGTACTTTCCAACCTTTTTCCTCTCATCTCCTTCCCCTTCTCACTCCATTTTGCCTCATGCCTTCCCTCTTCCCCCTTCCCCCGCGAAGGAAACGGTTATTTTCCTTCCGGGTTACGCTAGTCAACCACCCCCTCAAGAAATTTAAAATATCCACAAAAATTAAAAAATCGGTACAAAAATTAAACCGCTAAAATTCCATGCGATAACCAGTGCCAAAAGATACATTTTAGCGCTTTTTGTGAATCGTAAGTAAATGTTTTGCATTTTTCCCCATTTTGATTGAGCATAATCTTCTAATATATAAAATTCTCGTGTCACGGTGTTTGTTACCATACTCCTCCGAAACGGCTGGACCAATTTTGATGAAATTTTGTGTGCTTATCTGGTAGGTCTGAGAATCGACCAACATCTATTTTTCATACCCCTAAAAGTAAAGGATGTTCCACTCCGAAGAAATTTATTTTCCCCATACATTTTGTATGGAACGAGTTCTCCTATTTTGAAAGAACTGCAGCAATATTGTAAGGGGTATAATATTGAACTGTGAACCGGGGGAGGGGAAGGAGAAAGGGGGGGAGGGGGAGGGGGGAGGGGAAGGGGGGAGGGGGTGAGGGGAGGGGGGGGGTAGGGGGTAGGGGGGAGGAGGGGGGGGAAAGGAACTCAGGAAGGGGGGTTAGCGGGACGGGGGAAGGGGAGAAGTGGAATGGGGAGAGGGAGAGGGAACGCGAGAGGGGAAAGGATACGCAGGGAGAAACAATTTAGATCAAGGTATGGTATACGCAGGGAGAAACAATTTAGATCAATTCAGCTAATAAGTTGACAACAGTTTTTGATTCTGAGGCGGTACGAAGTTCGCTGGATCAGCTAGTATTTTATATATTGCAGAAATTCTCAATGTACCAAGCAGTGGCGTAGCAAGGGGGGTGGGCAGGGGGTGCGGATCGCCCCGGATGTCACCCGAAGAGGGGGTGACACTCGAGCGTGGAGAAAAAACTTACGAAAGTGCAAAATTGGTGTTAAAAATATTTTACCCGTGAACATTGACCGTTCGAGCTCATTGAGCTCTATGGCTCGGTTGGTCGGGGATTCCCGAAAAAAAAAATTTTTTTCGTTCCTTGCTCGAAGTATTGCTTGGCCGGGGATTTCCCTGAAATATTCTTTGTGTTATTCTAATTTCGTTAGTATATTGTGATTGACGTAAACTCGTAAAGTAAATTGTTGTCTATTGATTGACGTGAATTAGTGAAAAAGTTGTTATTCTGTTAGCGTGTTTTTTAGTGCTTAAAGACCACTTTAAAAAACAAAGTAAGTGGATTTGGTAGTTCACTTTTCTAATAGACGCAAAACTTGAATACAATTACAACAGAATCAATCGATAACTGATTGAAGACGAATGATCAATCATCAATAACACCCCCCCATACACACAAGCCTTGCTTAATTATGGGGGTACATCAAATATTCTACTATGTAATTAATTACTGTATAAAAATTATTTGTAATTTATGTACCTTCTATTACTAATAAAAAAAAATAAAAAATAAAATAATTTTATTGTTTTGTGTACATGAATAAATATTTAAGGAATAATAAGTAATTTGGAGGATTATGTGTTTCGAATTTGTTGACAAAGCGCTATTTACACCGATTATCAAGTCAACTGCCAACAGTATTTGCACCAAACGACTAGCTGCTTACACTGGGGTAGTTTCGCAAGCAAGCGGGGTGTGGCGGGTTCAAAACGGATCCGTCGTCCCGCCGTGTAGTGTGAACAGCTCCATTGAAATGTATGAGCCAGCGCGTTCCCTTCCGGCTTCACGACGGACGCTCTGCGTAGGCGAACTCTCCGGCGAAAAAAAACGGATCCGTCTTCGCGCCGGATCCGACAAGTGTGAACAGCTCCATAGAGCCACTACAGCGGCTAGGGCTTCCGTCGTGACGACGGAACCCCTCTCCGTTTTTACGACGGAAGTGTGAACGGGCTCTAAGGTAATTCGTCTACCAAATGTAATAGCGCCCTCAGATTTCGATCAGTTGTCGATTCTTTGGATAAGAAGTCACTTTCGCCTTACTAGCGCTGTAAATCATAATGCCTTAATAATTTTATCTAATATTAGGTAGGTTTTTATCCAAAATCTAGTTTGAGGATTACTAAAATGAAAGATACTGCTTATTTTTAATTATTTAACTATATGTACAAGTATGATTGATAAACTAGTAATCCTTTAATCAGATTTTTTACCTTAGTAGTCCTAATTTTGAAAATTAAAACAGATTTTTGATTGGTGACATTACGTGTGTATGGCGGTGTATTTATTTGCGGTGATTATCTTGACGGTGTATTTATTCGTTGACCCGGCCTATACGTAATGAAATATACATAATTATGTATCCTACAAATAAATATATTTAGGATTTATTACGTTGATGTCTGCTCCTATTAATTAATTGAAAATACTTTTTTTAGAGTACCTAAAGTATCCAAATACCCAAAAGGGAAATGTGCTTCAGGGAACTCATGCATATCTAAAAGAAAAAGTTGATTTTAACAGAGAAAAGTCAAACAGGCTAAAACTTGAGACTCTCATTTTATTACTTATTGAATTTAATCATATATTACGACAGGGATGGGGAACTAAGATATCCCAGCTCGGGGAAGGGGGAGAAGAGGGTGCGGTGGAATCCTCAATTTATTATGCCTTTATTTTTTTTTTTAATAAACCAATTTTTTTTAAATGAACATTTATTTAAATATCTCACCCCACATAAAAAAATTATTCGTTAGGGAACGTACCCATACTACGTGACCTGTTCGGGGGGGGATCTTCAAAATGTCACGCTTGGTACAAATGAGCGGCGACGGCCATATGTTTTTGGTCACTGGGGGGGGTAAAAATTGCAAAAAGTTGGTCACTAGTATGGGTACGTTCCCTTACTAGAAATCGTGCTCACAAACTCCCTTGAAAAATTTCCCTTGAGTTTTGTCAGAGGAGTTCGCATCTCACATTTTCCAGATTTAAGTTAAGAGTGAGTCTGTGTAAGAATCCAAAAGCTTGAATAAAAGTTACACACGGAACAAGCAAGTGGTTTTCCTCCGAATTTTGGAGCGTACGGTGTGCAACTCAAATTTAAAGCTTATCTCAAAACTGGTTTCAATTTAAGATTGAATCTGTATTCGGTAACTCGCTTTAATTAAAACTACACCCAACATGAAAATGGTTTTCCTCCAAAATTTGTTGTAAACAAAAGCACAAAATTTATAAGCTACAAATTTATATACTACAAAAGCACATTGTCTGAAACTTTCATATCTTGCAACTCGAGGAATATCTTGCAAATGTGGAACTTGGGAATGGTTTCCTTCGAAATGGGTCCGCAGATGAAAAGAGTTTCAAATGAAATGTCAAATGAAAGCATTTTTGAGTTCCACGATAAAGATTTAAAAGTTGCTATGTATTTATTTAAAAAGTACATATTTAAAAGACTATGTGCTGCAAAGATCGGAAGGAAACCATTTTCATGTACTGAGTGCATTAATAATTAAAGCTGGTGACTTACACCTTTACTATTTCACAATTGAAATGTTATCGTTACACTCTGAACACAAAACTGGTTTTAACTTTAGTATTGGTTGTTAAAATTATGTTTTCATGCCAGAAAATGATTATCTTCAGAATTTTGCAGCATATCATAAATGAAGACTCCACTCGGAACTCAGTTATTTGTAGTTCTATGGCTTGGTCGGTCGGGATTCCCCAAAAATTCTGTTGTTTTATTTTCGTTCCTAGCTCTTGCTATTGCTTTGTTGGGGATTCCCCTAAAATATTCCTCGCTTGGCACCTGCGTCATCCTCATTTCTTTCGTACATTGTGATTAACGGGAACTCGTGAAGGGAAATATTACCTATTGATTGTTGAAAAAGTTGTTATTCTGTTACTGTTTTTAAAAGTGTTTTAATTTTGATCATTACTAAATTTTTGTTTACATATTTGACTAGCTGGTAATGTTTTTATATTTTAGGAAGTCAAATTAGCGTTTTGAATTTCTCAAAGTAAATTTTATGGGAGGGGGGGGGGTGATACCACGTTTTCCGCTCGGGGCCACCCACGCTAGCTACGCCACTGGTGCCAAGTGCCGTTTTAACATCTGTTTGAATTTCACATTAGTTTTCTTGATTAAATTATGGTGTAAATAAAATAGCATCTTGTAGGAAGGTTAAATCCTCAGTCAAAACAAAAAATACATTTGAAAATATACCTATGTATTGTAGCAAAAATAATTGTTTTTTTAATGGCAGATTTTCATGTCAGAAATATCCATCTACGATTAGGTACTCCTTTGAGACGCATCTCTAGATGATTGAAATAATGACTAAACGACTAAATAAACGTTTTATGCTTGATATTATAAGGTAATAATATAAATATGAAATACGTTAAATCGCTATGAAATAAATGTTTGTAGTATCGGGTAAAAGATTGGCAACGGAATATAAATAAAGTAATAAAGTTAAGTACCTACTTGGGGAAGTAGCTAAGCGGAGCTAGTTAAGAATAGGTAGGTAAGCTTTTTCAAAATTAGAACTATGTAGATTTAGATTGTTAAAAACAAAAGCAAGTTGTCATGTTGTGGTTTTTCTTGAGAATAATTTGTGCGTACGATAAGATAAGACGTGCCTTGTAATTTTTCTTTGTATTTTACGTGTCATTTTAATAAACCTAAATAAACTTATCCCCTGTTTTTACCCTAGAATTTATCCGATCTTACATGTTGTTTTGCTTCAATCATTGTGCAGGTTCAACTAATATTTTAAATCTTCGAGTCGCCGTCTATGACGTTACATACTATTAGACGGAGGCGTCTACTAATATCTACAGGAATTCCAAAAACTGAAAAAATCGAACTAATATCTATGAGAATCAAAGTGTTGACGAATATCTACAGCTCAAACTGTTGATTAGTATCTATGAGAACCAAAGTGTTGACGAATATCTACAGCACTGGCAGAGGTTGGATTTGCAATTATGTATAGCATATTGGAATAACGTAATATTTCGTATGCAGTTTAAAAAACTTAATTTATGTAAGTATGTATGTAAAAATCCCTAATATCGGACTCTTGGACACATTTAGCTGATTAATCCAACCTACGCTCTGTAGATATTAGTCAACACTCTGAAGTTCGTAGATATTAGTTCAACATATGAGCTGTAGATATTCGTCAGACATACAGGCTGTAGATATTAGTATCTGGAGTCCTATTAGATGAGGGGTAGAAATCTCAAAGTGGGAAGACAAGACGAAGACAATTGTAACGATCTCGATGCGATCTCGATATCTAGTACTTTAGTACTAAACTGCTACACGTCGAGTAAGGTTGCGTCTTACCAGCACTTACCAGTAAGTAAATTGCGTTTTAAAAAGTGTCAAAATGCCCTCCTGTGTTATGAGAAAATGTTTCAATTACATGGCAAATAATAGTACCTAAAGGCGAATGAATAACATTTCATTTGTAAGTACACGCAAATTACTTAATATTATCGATTATTATAAATATTACAATTAAAAATTCAAGTCCTACTAAAGTAAAGGGTCTGGACGCGCAACAGCCAAATTTCTGTTGCTAAGTAAACTTCACTGTTTTAAAGTAGACTAATCAGCCTAAACACTCTGTTTATTTGTTTGCTTGCGGTAAAACAACACATAAATCAGTAGTTCTAACAAGTATTGATGACAATCGCCACCATTTGAAAACTGTCGTTGCCTTATTGTATTTATTGTATAGCTCGACATATCAAACTCCGACAGGCAGCCGGACCTTTTATTCTAGTGGGCGTGGGCCTCAAGAAAAGAAGACAGCGAACGTTCTATCAAAAAGTGACAAGCAATACGCCGCCCGCTCCTATATTCATTGCATTCATACACACACATTATTTGATTGTCTATCTTTATCACACAGGAATAAACTTTTGAATTAAGAAATTATACTGAAAATCGCTGAAAACAAAAGAGTGTTCCTTACTTTCCACATTATATTGTGAGTATATGAGACTATGGCGAGTCTATTTATTTATGTAACGTCATTGGTCGCCGTGCACTTTATTAGCATATTAATTTGTGGATAGAATTAAAGAATACCGCTTCAAGCTTTTTGTACACACAAATTTATCATTGAAATTACACTTCGTTTCAACAAACGAGAGAAAACATGCGCAAAATTGGTTATTTGGATTTTTTTATGTACCTAATTAAAAGAATGACGGAGAATCGAAGCAGTAGGTACCTAGACTCCAGATACTAATATCTACAGCCTGTATGTCGGACGAATATCTACAGCTCATATGTTGAACTAATATCTACGAACTTCAGAGTGTTGATTAATATCTACAGAGCGTAGGTTGAACTAATATCTACAGAGCGTAGGTTGGACTAATCAGCTAAATGTGTCCAATAGTCCGATATTAGGGATTTTTACATGCATACTTACATAAATTAAGTTTTTTTAACTGCGTACGCAATATTACGTTATTCCAATATGCTATACATAATTGCAAATCCAACCTCTGCCAGTGCTGTAGATATTCGTCAACACTTTGGTTCTCATAGATATTAATCAACAGTTTGAGCTGTAGATATTCGTCAACACTTTGATTCTCATAGATATTAGTTCGATTTTTTCAGTTTTTGGAATTCCTGTAGATATTAGTAGACGCCTCCGGTACCTACTGGCACAAACTTTTATAAAATGCCAAAAATATAATACTTACAAGGGTTGGTCTCCTCCCCTCAGCACGAGGGAATATCCAAAGTAAGAGTGATTGTTGGTTCTTCCTCCCGCAGAGTACACTATTCTTGCTCCAACATTGAAATTAAATGAAGTCACTTCTCTCGTCTGAGAAAACACCATCATTGCCAATATGACAACACATTTACCACCGCCGTACATTTTGCAACGCATTGTTTCTATAAGCATTTTGAATCAAAGTAGAGACTGCCTATGTATCTCGACCTCCTGCTTCATTCCATCTACCACGGAGTCAGAACCTTATTAATTTTTTCTAGTCGTCTCGCGATATAGCAAAAACCGCAGACCAAAAATAACATAAGGCCTCAAAACAGCTAGATTATTAGTAGGTATATTTCCAGCGGTGCCAGTGGTAGATATGCCCAGAATTTGGGTGTAGAAGTTACCTGGTTGAATGCATAGCATATATTATATTTCATATTTGATACAATTTCAACGAAATTCATGAAAAATAATTTGCAGATCTGAGTCCGCTTTCTTTTCGTGTTGAAAATTTTCTCTTGATCGATTAATACACATAATATTATTTTAACACAATTCATTCAACTGTGATTGTATCACGCCGTATCATTAATAAGTTTTCAAAATTTAACAAAAATATAAAAATAAATTTAAAACCCGTTCACAAGAGACCCAAATTGTCCCAGAGCGACCGTACATTATTGAATGTTAGATATCTCTCTGCCTGTCATGCGAACATTTGTGATTTCTTTTATATTATGCTACTACCATACTCGAAGCCAACCTTACAATAACGAACTCCAAAATGGCGGACTATAGCTGATTCGGCACTGCATCCAGGCCCGGACTGGGACCATTTGGGGCCCTCCGCTAAAACCTGTAAAGGGGCCCCCTAACGTGGGGTGGGGGGGGGCTTCAGAAAATGAGAGGGTCTGGGGGCCTCCCCGGGATAATTTTTGAAAATTAGGTGCTTGAAAACAATGAAACCCCGTTTCTACGCTCTATTGGCGGCACCCATAAAGAAGAAGTAATCCAGATAGGTTTTTATACGAATATTATGATTTTCAACTTTTGTTGACTTTATTATTTATTGAAATAAGAAATTCAGAGTATTTTTAGGATACCACAACACTACTAAACACATGCTGTAGAACTGTCAATAATTATAACGGAGTTCAAAATAAAGGGCAGGATTTTATGCACACCGAAGCATTAATGAATTATGTCAAAATTATTTGTGTAGTAAAAATAATGACCAACGGATTTTAGGGATTAGAAAAATAATACTAACATTTAAAAAAATCCTGTGTGTTTAACAGTTTACAATGTTGTATACTAGAATAGAAGGGGCTTAACTTAACTGAAATGATTCGACATTTTGCTCCCCTAGCCCTAAAGTAACAGTTTCTTTGTAAGCAACTCGCTTGTTAAAGCTATTTCATCTATTATTTTATTTTTGACCAAATTATAAAATAAATCCCTCTCAACATTAATAAAAAGCAAACTGAACATAAGGTCTTGTCCTAAGGACGACCGAAGTCGATTTTTGACGATTTTAAGTTTAGAAAAAACTCGTTCACATGTGACTTGGGTACAAGGTATGGTAAGAACAAATTTATATACAATATACAGGTTGGTAAACAGTCCAGATTGAGTAAGTTCAAACAGAACAGAAAAAGCACATGTCAAAAACTGGAAACATTGTCTATTTTCAGAGCAGTAAATGTCAGCATTTGTTTCCGCTGCCGTTGGGTTCAAATCGTCTTCTTCGTCACTGCATCTGTCTCCGTAGTTCTCAGTGGACTCTGCCGCTATGAAGTTGCTGTATTGTTGTGCAAACTGTCGCAGTTCTATCAACAGCCGACTTCTTTCAATTTTACACAGTTTAGAAACACTGTGCAGATCTTCTGTGGGAAATGTTTGGAGTTTCAAGATAAAGTCAAACTTTTTGGGATCCAACCAAGAGCAATCCTGTAAAACGTCTTTGTTTGCGCAAAATCTTTCTTCAATACTCATTCTCGCACAGTCTGAAATATCAAAATATACCATTTTGTACACTTTTCCTTGAACTACATAGTGGACGCATATTGCCAATTGGTCCATGACAGCTATATCTTGGGTGCTGTCCACCATTACGCTGTATATGATGCTATCCTGGAGGTCTTTCAAAATAATGTTTCGACCCATCGAGCTCTAATTATCTTGATTAACTTGTTAATGAAAGTCTTTGATAACAAAGTCAACATTGATCTTCATCCAATGGGCTTTTTAGATTGCTTTCCTGTGGCTTCTCTTTTGTCCTTTATTTTTATTCTGTGCTTTTTGCTGTCTTTGATACATTTTTTTACATGGCTTTGCAAAATTACATCATAATTATCCACCAACATGACCAATTCAAGGAAATTACCATGATTTTGTAAAGAATCAAGAGTGTAGGCTGCTTCTGCTTTGTCACCTCTGTAGGCAATGCCTTGCCTTCCTATAAACAAAACTAAGTCTATCAAACGTTGGATGACCAATCTTCTAGTTTGAATTTCACTTTCTTGCTGTTTAGTTTGATTGGTATTCAAGAGATTTGAAATATCGTAGCCTATTGACTTTGAAAAGCTGCTTTCGCAGCAAGTTCATGATGGGTAGAGTTTTCGTGTATTTCTACTGAATTATACACATTTTTTGAAGAAACATCATAACCAGTAATGTAGGTAGGGTAGAGTCTCTGTGTCCTTTAACTCCAAAAGCCATGCAGCACGAACAGTACACTTTATTCAGCTGAATTGAATGTGATAACCATTTTCGGCGTATTTTTTCACCATTTGGCGAATGTCGGTAATAAAGTTTAGAAGGCTCAAGTGGCAATTTTGTACCTTTTCCTTCTACAACTTGAATAGGATGTTTTTTTCATGAAAGCTTTTTTAATCGTGATTGGATCACTTTCGTATGGACAAATGAAACACCCAAGTTGTTGTTTAGCTGCATCACAGGTCTCCTGATTTTCTTCATCATCTTCTGAATCAGAATTGGAGCTTGATTCGCCGACAAGAGACGATGGATGATGGTCTATATGTGGCTGATTACAAGCAGGCGCCTCACCCCTCCCAACTGTACAAGAAGAAGTTGATGCTGTTCACTAGGGAATCCCCTTTACTATACCATACTGTAACTAGAATTAATTATGATTTTCAAAATCATAACTAATTGTAGTTACAATATAATTAATTTAAAACATTGCTCGTTATAATTATATTTTGATCATCAATGAATAAACCGACAAACTACTATCCATATTTTGCATAAAGTACCTCCTAATGACGTAGGCCTTAACACATTTCTATTGTGAATTTATCCCCAATGTGAGAAAGTTTTTTATACAGTTTATTTTGTTTAAATTATTACAATTAATTAGCCCTATTAGTGAAAACCTTTAAAGTAAAAAAAGCAAAAACTAATATTGTTAAGTTCTTGACGTAAAAATGTAGAATAAATAGAACAAAATTTCAAAAAATTACAATCCATAATAAAAATAATAATCTAAAATTTCGATGACCTTACCTACAGTCGTGTCATCGTTTATCTCTGAGGAGTCTGTCAAATAAGAGTAGAAAATATAAAAACTTGAACTACTAAATTTGTAGACTGGCAACACCAATTTAACTGTCAAATATTTTTTTGAAGTGCAATGACACTGAAAGTATAGAACACAGTAAACCACATTTTAAAAACATTTTTTCTTCATGACATAAATTTGATTAAAAAGGTGATTTGCTTTAATTTAATTTAACATAAATTTGAATTTAACAATAGATAGAAAGGAAGAATCACTAATGGTGAGTTTAGTTGCACCACTTTTTGATCTGAATGAGTTAACCCTTTATAGCATCATGTGACAGTTCTGTTACAAACCGTTTCAATGCTCACAACATCTAAAATAGTCATCAAAGTTAATTTAAAATCAAAGTAATAGCACATAAACACACCATTCTTCATAATGCAAGTAAATTTTCTCGCAAATAGATGGCGTTAGTGGCTAAAAAGTTTAGTTGACCTTCAGTCGCCGTGAAATTGACAATGACACGCATTTGAAACATTTAAAAAATAGAAAAAAAATATTTCTACTTGCTGTCAAGTACTTATTTTTGTGTAAACCTCCAGGTAAGTTCATTGTTTTGTACAATATATCCTTAGTTACTCAAAATGTTTAGTAGTTTTTGCATGAGGAAGTAATTTAAGTTTGTGTCATTCCTGTCACATTGCGTTATAAAGTTCATACTCACCTAATGTTTGCTTGTATATTTGGGATGTGAGGAAAATAATTGTTGTATATCTTAGGAATATTTATTACAACAAAAAATCCCATCAAGGCTAAGCCTTTCCGTGGGTAATATATTTTAATAGAATATAAGTATGAGTATATATACTATATACCTACATATATTTTTTCGTTTTTTGTTATTAAATATTTTTCCTGATTTTTATATTTTTTCTTGTCGGAATGACTTTCCCGGGCTTGAGAAATGATGAAATTATTGAAGAATTATTATTTAACAATGAAGACGGGAGGATTGCTTCGAGAATGATGATGACAGCCTTGCAGACCTCAGACTTCTAAGTCTGAGGTCTGAGAGAGAGAGAGAGAGAAAGAGAGAGAGAGAGAGAGCATCAGAGCAATTTAGATTCAGAATTGGAGTCTCAGTCCAGTGGTGAGATTGTTGTTGAGCCTAAGCTCATATCTGCACCAACTTTGCAACCACGACCATCGGAAGGCAATACAAAATTTAAAAATCTACTCTGGAAGAACAAAAATCTTGAGTTGAATGAGCATCAGCTTCGTTTCGCATGTGACAAATCCTTGGCACATAAGATCTTTTTTTTTAATTTTTCCCAAGGAATTGATAGACTATATTGGTGATCAAACCAATCAGTACATAGTTTAAAAAGATCCCAGTAATTCTTTCCATGTGTCAGAAACAGATATGCAGTTTATGGGAGTAGTTTTCATCGTGTCTTTAGTGCATCTTCCGAGAGTAACAAAACACTTGCATAATTTGATAGGGACGCCTATTCTGAAAGAAACTATTCTAGTCAATAAATTCGAGAAGGTGAGGTTGATCGATAACATCATGGATAGATATAAAATATTGTCGCGAATCAAACAATGGCAACTTCGTATGTTCTACAATTTTTTTGACCTTGCGATGTCCAATGCCTGGCTATTGTATAAGAGAGTTCGAAAGGCGAATAACAAGCAGGACGCAAAGCTGGCATGGGCCGATTTTTGTCTGGAGGTTGTTATGGTGCTTTGTAAGCTGGGTACAAAGAACACTATGATGCGCCGTAGCATTGAACCAGAAATTCAGGCTAAGAAACAAAAGCTCAATAATATGTTCCTCCAATGGCAGTATGACAAGATCAAATTGGGCATTGGCCAGTACGGGCTGAAAAAAGATTTTTTTGTAAGCGTCCATGTTGCAATGGCGTCGTACAAACACTGTGTGAAAAATGTGGGGTTGCATTATGCTACAATAAGCAAAATAATTGTTACAAGTTATTTCATACTTCTTTGACACTTAAGATTAAGCATAGTAATGCAATGTAACATAAATGTCACAAACCCCTTTTCTACTGTTTTATCATTTTATTATTAAAATTTTGAAAAAATAAAAAATACGTGTTTTATTATTTCCAGAAAGCTATAAAAACACCTGATATTTTTGACTTTTCAAGAAGTTGAGTTATAAAGGGTTAAATATATTCAGATATAAAATTAGAGACATGATCTAAAGCCCAGGCAACGCTAGGTACTTTATCTAGTATTAAATAAATGTGAGCAATTTCTAAACTGTGCTTTATATTTTATTACATTATAGTTATTCTTCATTATGTTAACACAAAATTGCAAAGGTATAATAATAATATACCTATACGCAATTCTAATGTTGAGATCGGCGGATATCTATACTGCAATGAAAAAATATTTTTTCCACTACCTATTATGTCTTTTTAATTTTTTATAAAAATGTAGGTTACACAGCTTTACTTTAACACCATGAGTTATGTGTTTAGTATTGCCATTTGATCAACAGTGGCGCCCTCATATATTTTCTACTCTTATTTGACAAACTGTAGAGCTTGATGGTTTTAACCACGTAAACATTGAACTGGCACACTGGAAATTTCTTTTTCTTATTTTCCTCTCTTTTTTGGAAACCACTCTTATAAGTTCTCTTCATTGTTTTTGTTCCGTTCGTAATAATAATAATATTTGGCTAATTTATATAGCGCCGTTTTCGCGAAAAATCACCTCAAGGGCGCTGTACAAATAAATACATAAAATAATAATATTACTGGCTTATAACTAAGATTTACAATTATAACTAGTGACTTACATCTAAGACTTATAGCTAGTGGCTTATGACTAAGACATATAAATGCTAACCTAAAACTGAACTCAATGACATAGGTACATGTTTACAATCATGACTTAAAGTTAGAGATTTATAACTAATATATCGAACGTGTCGTAGGAATCCGTGTGCATCGAACGAGTGCGCGAAAGCGTATGACAACCCTGGAAATTCAAGAAAGGAATTTACGCTCCCACAGAGTACCATGCCGCCGGCACGACAATCTGAGAGCTGCTATTGGCTAGCGGAATAATGTGCATGTGAATAATGTGCGGAATAATGTGCATGTGGCCCTTCCAAATGATTTGTCTACAACGCTATTACGTCCTTTAACTAACTAATCAATTGAAAACATAAATTAAACTGATAATGAATACATGCGGCAGCCTCATTGGACTGGAAAACACATCTGAATAACCACGTAATACTTCCACAAGGGGCTCCAGACAGCAATGATCAACGCCAAGGAATTGTCTGACTATTTACGTCACCCCCACCATGCGACCAGCCGAGCCACTATTGGTCAATTCTGAACAAAGGAAAAATCTGAATCGTAAATATTTACGACAGCGAATTCATGTTCCGAAAAATTTGGAGCTCAATTTCGAGAAATTGGGAATAATTTGGATCAAGAAATAAACATCATCACCTAAAAATAAGTATATGCTACAAAAACAACCCAAAAACTGACGTCTATCAGTGATTGTTGCACTTTAAGAAAAATATTTACTGTTTAAAATTGTACCTTATATCACATATGTATACTTGTACCTTTTCTTGTAAACACAATAAAAATGATGTGAGGCTTTGGTATCCTGAGTTGGTAAAATAATGGCAAAAACTATCACACATAATTTTGACACAGCTGACTTCCAATCGTAGCGACCAGGGAAATTACCTAAAACAAGTACCTTAGAAAAATTAAGGAGGTTCTGTCCCCCAAAAGTCCGACCTGAGTTTGCCCTATAAAAATAGAAGTCAAACCGGTAGGAAGTCAGTTCAAAACTATCAGCCAAGAAGAAAGAATACTCAAGATACCAACAGTCTCCAAGTTCAAACCTCTTTTCAAGTGTTTTAATCAGTCTTAGATTCAGTTTACCTCTCCCAGTATCCCAGTAACCTAAAATCCTAAAAACCCCAGTCTCCCACAGTCTCCAAAGTGAAAAATATTTATTTTAATCCAGTACTCAAATCAGTTTTACCATTATACCTAGAAGCATTTTTTGTCAAAGTAGTAAATTCATTTAAAAGACCAGTGGCGTTCCAAAATCCACTGGCGTACCAAACTCCATTGGCGTGTCATTGTGGCCAGCTCCCTATTATATTTAGTTTATGTACAAACGTCTAGTACAACTAAGGGAACGTACCCATACTACGTGACACGTTTAGGGGGGGGGGGTCTTCAAAATGTCACGCTCCATACAAATGAGCGGCGGGTTGCTTAGGATTTTGGTCACCGGGGGGGGGGGGGGGTTAAAAATTGCAAAAAGTTGGTCACGTAGTATGGGTACGTTCCCTAACATATAAGTATTTACATTTAAAAATACTTCTACACATCTTATACATGTCATACTTTCGCCAGAATCATACACAGCGCCAGAAGAAGAAGGAAGTTTTTACATAATATTACTTTTTAAGGACATGGATGCAAAATTATCGGATTTACGAAAACGTACGGATATCTTAAATAAATTATTGAAATTAATCGCCGATCTTTACCGTATTAAGATGATTCACCGCACAACATTAAACAGATTGAGGTGTTAGATTATCACTGACAGTCTATTGGTAGGTAGATCAATAGCATTTTGACATTTTCATGAATAGTTGTAGGGAATAGCAAATAAAATAGTATATATTCGTGGATATAAACAATTATTAGAGTATAAATAAACAGAAATAAAAAATAAAAATTACGAAATTTAAATCAAGTTAAATCAAATGACGAATTTATGGAAATGAGTATTTGAAAAAGTGAGTTTTTAGTTTGGATCTAAATTCCGCTGTGTTGTTTATGCATCTCAATTCCATGGGAAGTTTATTCCAAGCCTCAGGGCCGGATACTCCAAACGCACGATCACCAAAATTAGTGTTCGGATTTCGCTTGGGTTCTTTCAACCTTCCAATTGCAGATGATGTCGCTGATCTAAGAGATGACTGCCTTGGACCTATATTTTCCGGAATGCATAGTTCAGAGATATAGGGTGGAGCCATTTCATTGATAGCTTTAAACACCATCCAGCATAACTTATACTGGATCCTTTCAGGGCACTTCAACCAGTGAAGATTTCGGAGGTGTTCCGAAATGTGCGAAAACTTGGGTACCCCAGTGATTAGTCGTGCTGCGGCATTGAACACCGATTGTAATTTATCAGTTTGACATTTAGGAAGACTTGCATAGATGCCATTGCAGTAATCAAGACGTGATACAATATATGAATTCACAAGAAGCTTAGTTGCTTCTGTTGAAAGGTTCCTACGAACTGATTTAAGTTGTCTTAAGTAGAAGAACCCTGTGCTAACGGTCCTATTCACCTGACTTTTCAATGAAAGGTCTGAATCCAGATAAACTAAGTTTGACAGTTGTTTTCGCAATTACGTCATTGCCGGAAATAGCAATTGGTGAGTTGTCTATTAGATGTTAACGTCTATTTGTGGCTGCCCACAGAAATTCGGTCTTTGATGGATTGAGCTTCAGTTTGTTTGAGGACATCCAGAAACTAATTGCTTCTAGACACTCAACTGTGCGAATTTTAAGGCCGGTGATCTCATTTGGTGAGCAGTAAAAGTAGACTTGCTGATCGTCGGCATAACAG
Organism: Limnephilus marmoratus; assembly: GCA_917880885.1. Taxonomy (NCBI): domain Eukaryota; kingdom Metazoa; phylum Arthropoda; class Insecta; order Trichoptera; family Limnephilidae; genus Limnephilus; species Limnephilus marmoratus. The sequence continues at coordinate 22,694,424 of OU862924.1, read as the reverse complement.
TGAGAAAGGAGGCCAAATGACTCGATAATTCTTGCGACATCATTTGTGAAGAGGGTGAAGAGAAGTGGACCCAAAACGGATCCCTGGGGTACCCCTGAAGAGAGTTTTGTGAAGTTAGATTGTTTATTTCCCACCTTCACTGCTTGTGAGCGATTCGATAGATAGGATTGTAGCCAATTTTTTACGTTAGAATGCAAACCAAATGTTACCTCTAGTCTCTTAATGAGAAAGTCGTGGTCAATGGTGTCAAATGCGGCGCTCATATCTAAAAGTGAAAGAAGTGCTAACTTACCTGACTCTATTGCAAGGGTAATGTCTGACAGGACACGAAGTAACCCGGTTTCTGTTGAGTGGAATCTTCTGTAAGCGGATTGATTATCGGTAATTAATTTATTTAGGTTTAAGTGGGAGGTTATTTGGGAAGCAGCAATTTTTTCGAGTAGTTTTGCTACGAAAGGCAGATTTGACACAGGTCGATAATTACCCAAGTTGTCGGCATCAAGCTGTGGTTTTTTTATAATTGGGGTAACTACTGCATACTTAAGTGCTTCCGGGAAGTCACCTGTGCTTAGGGACTTATTAAACACGTGAACCAGGTAGGGGGCCAACACGTTGCAACATTTCTTGAGAAGCCACGTTGGGATAGGGTCTAAAACACATTGTTTATTTGGCGAACATAGAATTAACTTTCCTACTTCTTCTAGCGTTGTAGGTTTGAAGGATGACAGTGTTCCTTTGGAATTGGCTGTAAATATTGGCGGGGGGGCAGAAGATGTGGAGGCGCGAATGGATTCTATTTTTTCACAGAAAAACTTAGAGAAGGCCTGCGGAGTAATGTCTGTAGAGGTTTGCACGGTGTTATTAGCGATGATAGTTTTAACGGAGTTCCAGAGACATCGTGGATTTTTCCGCTCAGAGTCAATTTTATTGATCCAGTATTCGAATCTCTTTGTGCTTATTATTCTTCTGTACTCTGTCTGAGCATTAATCCACTCGTCTCGTGGAGTAACGTCGGGGCTTCTTCGGTATGACCTCTCTAGTTTCCGCATTAGCCTCTTCTGACTCCGACACTCTTCATCGAACTAGCCATCAGATTTTCGGACTTTCCGCGTTTTCGAGGTGGTTTGAGCATATTTACTTAGCAAACTTGAAAGAATTTTGTTATACTCCTCGATGAGTTTTGTCGGCGTCTTAGTTTCCCAGCTGCTTTCTATGCACAAGGAAGACTTTTTAAGTTCTTCAAGGAAACTATCGAAATCAAATTTACGCCATTCCCTCGATACTATTGTTCTATATGGCACTTTAAGTGGGTTAAATTCAATTTCCGTGCGAATAAGACGATGGTCTGACAAACCTATGTCAAGAACATTTGCTATCAATGATGGGCCATTAAACCTGGATACAAAAATATCTAAGATTCCACCAGCATCATGAGTTGGCACATCGACCCATTGACGGAGTCCAAAGCTATCCAATAAGTCAATGAATTTAACAGCATTGGGTGACGTCTCGCGCTCAAAATGAATATTTATGTCACCTGTAATGATGAGAGTTTCAGAAAGTCCCAGTACCCATTCCAAAAAACTCGAAAGCTCCCTAAAAAAGTCTATACAAATCGGTTTCGAACCGGGTCGGTACAGTGTTAGCAATATAAATGACGATCCAGCAGAAGAAACACGGCATCCGATATACTCAAACGTACTGAATGTACCGTTTGCATTACCTTACCTTACCTTGGTAAGCCGCAGTCCTTGTCGGGCTATTATCACAACACCCCCGTGATTCACGTGCGATATGTTATGAGCATGTTCCGTAGCTCGGGGTCGAGCCTCCTCCAGAACAGCATATCCTAGAGCTTGAAGTCTCTTGATTGAATAAGACTCGCCATTTTCATGCCAGCTTTCTGTGACGGTTAGTATGTGGAGATTTTGTTCTCTGAAAATATCATCCACCTCCTCTATCTTGTTGTTTAGGGATCTTGCATTCCAGGAACCTACTGCGAGTCGTCTACTTCTGAAATTGGCATGTCCTTCTAATTGTATAACATTCACGTTATGGCATTTTTCAGGAACACGAAGGTCTTCAGAAACTAGGCTGCTCCGTTCGTCGGTTGGTATGACCGCTTGAATACTCTGTTCTGCCAGAGAGATACTTTTATTACAATCAGTATTATTTTGAAAGTCTTTTTCCTGTCTGCGTAGATATTTTTTTCTTGTGTTGACCACCCCGGCAACCACGATACCTAGTTTTAATGTTCGGGTCACGCACAAGGTTATACAAATTTATTTTTTCGACAACTAACGGGTCCAACAAAACAGATTCATTTTTAAAACTTAACAGTGTTGTCCGATTGTAGACAATAGTAGTATTTACACTATGCATCGCGTCACAGAAAAAAACATCGTAAATCACCGCACTAGAACTGAACACTTAGGTCTAGCTGAGTTGGGTCGGGTCCAGCCACGTGTAGAATGCACATGTGTTGATGATCGATGCACACTGACCATCCGATGCAACCGTACTGCATTTTACGAAACAGTCAACGTAAGAATTTGAAAATAAAATATGCGTTATTTTATTAAAACTTAAATTAAGCTGCAAACTGCCGCACTAAAATTATTTTCAATTTGTACACTTAACTTAAAAACGGTAACTGTTATTTTAAGATATATTACAACGAAAAAAAATTAGGACTTCCCAATATTTTCAATAAAAGCTAAGAGCGATGAAAAAAGCAACCGGCAAGCTTCGAGAGCGCCTTGTAATTAATCAAATAATGTACCACAACTCAACTCTAAACAAAAAATTTACTTGAACAATTTAACTTAAAAAAACTGCTGCGCTGTAAATTTAGCAAACCGCATCGCATAAAATCGACTTGTAGCAAAACCTCCTAGCCCACGCTTGTAGTGGCTTGAAAACAATAGTGTGGGGTGGATGTTATTATAAATGTAGGAAAGGGAGGAGGGGAAGGACGATATGCGCTTGCACGGCCCTACTGAGTGATCAGCTGATCTGATAGGACATCGCGGTGCAGTTGTCGGTATTAGTTCATTTATGAGTTGTCTGCTGGATAGTGGACACACGACACACGTCACCGCGCAGACGATGCGGATGACAGTGGATCGTATAAAGCTTTCGTATACACGCCGAGATATAAACAGTTGTTGGACATGTTCTACTTTTGGAAAATGTTTTTTTTTTTCGAAAATGTAAACATTACCAAGAACACAAAATAACTACTAACAAGACAAAAACTTTTTTTTGTACGTTTTGTGGGGCCCCTTCGGGGCCCCCTCGCGCTGGGAGCCCTCCGCGATCGCGGACCTGGCCAGTCCGGGCCTGGCTGCATCTTATCAATTGCCTACAATTGTGCAGGCGATGCTTCGGTTTCCGTAATACTGATTTTTAGATTGGTAAAGCTAAAAAAATAAAAATAATTTTAAACAATTTTATACCACTCTCCCGTAATAATATTGCGCAGATTGGTGTGTTGGGCCAACTTGCACGAACCAGCCATCGCCGATCGCCTCGGAGGCGATCCCGGGCCAACTCGAACATGAAAGAAAAAACAAAAAAACAAACCAACTCAACTCAAACCTTCCAACTCGAACTTCCAAAGCACGAACTACCCCTCCACACTAATATATATATATATATATATATATATATACATCCCGCTATCATTGCTGCGTCCTTTCATCAGATCGACATTACTGCGTCTATCTGAAGGACTTAATTTTACATAGTTTTAACTAAAGTATATATTAGCTTTTAAGTGTTTGATTGTAGCTAGGTATTTATATTTTTGAAAATAATGATTTTAAAAATATACAAAACGAAAAAAACGCCCTTCAAAGTTCCACCAATCCGACCTCCTTTCATATTCAATGCAGTGAGGCATCCTGCGTATATTTTCTTCAATTTAGTCCACAATGTAGCGTCCAGTTATATATTCATTTTCATGTTGACTACAAACCAACGTCTTGCGACGTTGCCGCTTATTTGTTCAAGTTTTTGGTTGGACGACTGTAAAGTTATTAATAGAATATGAAAGTGCCAATACGACTGGCCAATATGTTGCGGACTCTAATCAACCCGGCGGCGATGCGCACGTAATATTTATTAAATTGGTATGGAATTTTTTTGAGACTTATCATTCCGAATTAAAACGTTGCTTGAAGTGCGATTAGTTATTTTTAGTGACTAGATCTGTATTGCTGGGACCTTTGTATGCGTCCTCTTCTCCCCATTTTGATTCCGCATCACGACAGTGATTACCATATAAGGACTTTATTACTACAACACGATAATCAGTAGGTATATTTTGTGACATATTATTTAAAAAGAAACCGTAGTCTTCCGAAAGATTCAATTTGGGAGGCGGGTATGGTACCGCTGCCCTGGGAACCCATTTGGATAATCTTGCCATTAAGACTTCTGCCATAGGTCACCCCAAGTCGTTCGCTACGTTTGGTAACTTAGCAGGGGTGCCCTATAATATTCTATGCTCATGTGGTGGGGTTTATCTGGTTCTTGGCGGCGGATGCGTCTACCCACCAGCTGCATAACAGGCCGGATCGGGAGAGAATGGTTGAGGGATTGGTTGGTTGATTCTCCAGCCGTACTCTCTCGGAACATCACCTTGCACCGCAGTGGGAGGGATGGATTCATACGTCCCTCACTTCTGGACACACTCCCCCAGATTCCTACCCACCCCTGGTATCCCTTTCTTTCCCAGAACTTCCTCTCTTTCTTTACCTAAAAAGTCTCTCCAAACATCATCGCCAAAGATAGCATAGGCCCTGAGGAAAATTATTTTAATAATGAATGAAGAATTAAATTATAATTATATTAATGCTTATCATATAAATGCTGTCACCCCAAGGGGTTCGCTACGTTTGTTGACTTAGCAGGGGTAACCGGGTTCATGGGGTGAGGTTTATCCAGGTTTTGGTGACCGATGCGTCTGCCCACCTGTTGCATGGTGGGTATAATCGAGAGAGACTGGTTGAGGGTGGTCTTTTATTCTCTCCAGCCATAATCTCTCGACACATCGCCTTGCAACGCAGTGGGAGGATTGGATTCATACGTCCATCACTCCTGGACACCTACCTCAGGGCTTCCTGTGGAAATTTCTCCTGCCCCCCCTGGCTAATGTAAAAATAATCTTTATTTAAAAACGAATGTTTATGTACCTAAAGCATTCATACGATTACGATGATAATTTGGAGATTTGTCGTGCGCATGCCCGCGATGGTTTCTGTGGTGAGCTCTAGCGCTATGAAATTATTTCTTTTGGCATTCATCCGATAGCGATGAAACTTTGGTGAGTTGTTATTCGCACATCCGTGAATTTTTCTATATATAATAGTGAGCTCTGGCGTTATGAAATTTGTATAAAAATTACAATTAGTGGCGTGCGAGTTGTTTGATATGTATGTTTTTCATTTAGTTTCGCTTCAAGGAGTGATGGAGGGAGGGGAAGGGGAAGGGGAAATTTGGGATTGGGAATATCAACGAGGGACGAGTTCGCGGAAGGGGAGAAAGCAGGGAAGATGGGAAGGTGGAAAGGAACGCAAGAGGGGTGAGGGTCGCGAGAGTGTAACGAGGGCGCATGGGAAAGGACACACACGAGAGGGTGAGGGTAAGGGATGGAGGACGAGGGATGGCAGAGGGAGGGATTGCAAAGGTGACATAGTAACGGTAGGGTATAGAAGGGAGTAAATTTGGAAATGGGAACCTTTCCGAAATTCCAAAAATGTTTAAAGATTTGAAGGCTAAAACAGTATTTAAAATATACAGTAAATCTCCAATTGAAGTATGCTGTGAGGCTGAAGGTAGTGAGGATGGGAAGGAGATGGGAAAGAGGAAGGTGGGAAAGTACCTGGCTATTCTGATCTGGTCACCAAACACGCTAAAGCCATTGCAAGCAACGTTATACCAGGGCGATACTGAGAGTATCTTCCGCTCTGGAACGTGCCGAAAATATACTTTACCTACTCGTATTATACGATATTGCCAAAATCTTTTTCTGATTTTTCTGTTTCCAGATTTTCGAATGAGTTTCGCTAATATTTTCTTCATTTAAATATATATTTTATAAAAGTTTTCTTTATTCATTGAATTATTTTTTACATGTTTGAGGATTTTTCGTTACATCTTTGAGGATTTTTCGATCAACATGGTATGTTGATCGAAAAAGATAGCAAGATTTTAATATGTTGATCGAAATATCAACATATTCATAATTAAATGTTATAATTTGAGGACTCATAAAGTTAAAAATAAAAACATAGGTAAGGATTTTTTTTTTAATTTTAAGAAAGACAAACATTCCCTGGTTACGAATAACCAGACAATATTTGAAAATATCTTACTTTTTTACATTAGCTCCATACAGAAGGCTCTGAGGAAAAAAGAATTCCATCAGAGATGTTGTATGGAGGGTCTTTTTAGGGAAAGGAAGGAGTGGAAGTTTTGGAAATGAAAAGGTTATTAGGGATGAGTAGGAATCGGGGTTTAGTGTGTCCAGGAATGACGGACGTATGAATCCATGCCTCCCACTGCGGTGTAACGTGATATTCCCAGAGAGTACGGCTGGAGAAGTTAAAGGAACTCCCTCAACCATTCTCTCGCGATCCGGCCTGCCATACAGCTGGTGAGCAGGCGCATACGCTACCAAGACTCGGATAAACCTCACCCCATGAACCCAGGCACCCCTACCAAGTCACCAAACGTAGCGAACCACTTAGGGTGACCTATGGCAGAGGTGTTGGTTATCCAATAAATGATTCCCTGGGCGGCGGTACCCATACCCGCCTCTAATAATATTATTAGGCAAAGTATTGTCCCTTTGCAAATTATAGTGCAGTGCACTAGCATTATAAAATACGATATTAAGTGCGCAATATCAATATAAAGATAACCTTCTCTTTTTAATTTGGGTCCAAGCTCTTTCTCACATTACGATTTTTAAAGTAAAAACTTCTTTAGGACCGTTGTGATTTGAAAATCGATGAAACGAAAAATAGTAAACAGAAATTGTTGCTTGTGTCGAGATGGAGGATTTAGCCACAGATGAACTGAACATACAACTCCTGAGTGGGATCCAAACTCGGCCATGGACCGGTCGAATGTACTGCTCTGCTGGTCATACATGTGAAGAAAACACCAAAACACCATATCATTTTTATCGGCGTCGACTAATCGTAACTTGAAACAAAAAAGTCCAAGCCACAATAAATAAAATGTTCGACTATTATGTGATAAGCGTCCTCGGGACAGCTGATGCATTCATAACTTAACCTACATCTCAAGTGTTCATACGTATCCATATAAACAAACTGCCTCGTAAATCGTTCTAAATTCTTTCCGAACCACAATTGATGCACATTATGCGATAATTATTTATCTTAATCAAGTTATTTCATTTTTATTGTTTATTTTTCTATGAGTCATTGAACATTCAACAGTCAACCATTACATTCATGGAATTCTCGTGTCACAATAAAATTGGCATTATTTTGCTTTTGCTTAAAGATGAACAAAATTGAATTAGTTACATAAAATTAAATTAACATTGAATAAAATTTCAAAAAAAAATTTCAATGTAGGAACCCAAATGATTTTTTTTTATCATAAAAAAGGCATAAAAGCTTATAAAAATGTTAAAAGGGTATAAAACATCTCAAAAACTGGGCGTTACTTTACAGGGCCCGCAGATACTTTAATAGTATACAACTGCTAAACCTGTACAATACAAATTACATGTGTGCCCCACGGTTGAATTTGGCAGCCACCTCTGGTCTGAAGCACCAAAATACCTGAAAAATACCCTCGACTCTGTGCAAAAACGGGCGGTCCGTTTGATAGATTCTCCCATCTTAACAGACGGGTTGCAATCTTTAGAGCACAGGCGTCGGGTGGGAATGCTATCCTTGTTCTACCGGTATTACAATGGAAGATGCTTCGAAGAATTTACATAATTGACCCTTTCGGCACCGGTGCATAGTCGGGAAACACGCCAAACGCGTGCCCTACATTTGTACACGATTGACATTTGTCACACGAGAACGAGTCGCTTCTTCGACTCGTTCTTGTGTTCAACAGCTCGGCTATGGAATGTTTGCCGGCCTCTGTGTTTCTCCTTCTTACAACATGGGTCTCTTCAAGACAAATATTCATTCCTTCCTCTCCTCGAAAAGACCCTCCACACAGCATCCCAGATGACATAGGCCCTGAGGGAAATTATTTTCCTCAGGGCCTCCTGTGTGGAGTTAATGAAAAAAAATTAATAAAAGATGAGCAAAAATGCATGTTAACTTTTTAATAAAGTAAATAAGTAAAGTAAGTAGCGATAACGGCGTGGTCTGGGGTAAGGCTCTTGACTCGCAATAAAGGTAGCGGGATCAATCCGGGCGTGGGCAAATACATTTTATTTTACGAATTTGTGTTATTTCACAATTAATTCCTTAACAATAATATATATCTAGTATATTTGCGGCACGTTCCAGAGTGGAAGATACTCTCAGTATCGCCCTTGTGTAAGACCACCGTTCAAAATAAATTAATTGAAATGGCTTTAGCCGTGTTTGGTGACTAGATCTGAAAAGCCAGGTAAAACAAGCCCACCTTTCTATTTACCATCTCCTTCCCCTCCCCACTAGCTTTATCCTCACAACATACCCCAAATCGGGGATGCCATAGTCTCACTGGCTCCAGACGGGAGAAGCTGAGGCTCTTGTGAGGAATTTACATAACAAAGCGTTTATACGCAAATTGGTTATGCTAGTCTTTTTTTATTTATCAGCCACGTGTTGAATTTTTTTAATATAATCATTCAGTAAAAAAAATATCTTTAATCCACAGTAATTGGGAGTATTTTCTAATGTCATTAAAATCAACATAGAATTACATAAATGCTTATCAAATCTATCATGTTTGACAGTAGGTATCTCTTCAAATTATAGTTAACTAATGCATTCTCGTCACGGGAGAAACAATTTTAAGGTTATTTTATGGACGTTAAAACAAAAATATGCAATATATTCTTTTAGGACGAAAAAAGGAAAACACAAAAAAGGGAAAGCATAAAACGGTAAAAGTAATAAATAGTGTTAAGCAATAACTAACTAACCATCAAGCCTCCTAACGTTTCCTCGCAGGAGTAGGCAGAGACCGCCAAACAACTAGGTATTGGCATATATTTCTTTTCCTCATTTACAATTCACATTCATAATCGCTCTTCTGTTTTTCTGACTTTTGGCTTGGCCTGACTCAAGAATTTGTTTAACATGATCATGCCGTGTCTTCCTCGGGCATATTTACTACTCTAGAACAAGCTGCAAATAAGTACCTACTACATATTATTTTTAATGAATTCATACATTATGAAATACCACAAAACACGCCCCCACCCTTAGTAATAATACATTGTATCAACCCACTGTTTTGTAATTGTCAAGTCATTATATGTTTGCCATGAGGAAGAAACGGTCGTTCCGAAACCGGTCGGCGTTAGTAAAAATAGTCATCTATATTTTTTTGTTGGTTAATATCGCCAAATTCTTGGTAGTTTTTTTTTTAAATTTTCCTCCGGCTTTTTCATAAATGTGCAATTGTAGTCTCTGAAGATCTGGACATTTTCAGTTTAGTAATATGCATTTTACATTAGCGCTGACATTTTTTTGGATGCGTGTGGAGGATCTTTTTAGGAAAGGAAGTTCTGGGCAAGAAAAGCGAATGAAGGTTGGGTAGGTTAATCTGGGGGTTAGTGTGTCCAGGAGTGACGGATGTATGAGTCCATCCCTCCCACTTCGGTGCAAGGCGATGTTCCGAGAAAAAACGGCTGAAGAAGTCAGAAGTCAGAGAGAATGGTTCCCTCAACCATTCTCTCCCGTTCTGGCCTGCCATGCACATGGTGGGCAGAAGCATTCAACGCCAAGATCCGGGCAAACCTTACCCCACAAACTCGGGCACCCCTGCTAAGTCACCAAATGTAGCGAATCACTTGGGGTGACCTACGGCAAAAGTGTTGGTTATCCAATAAATGGTTTGCTGTCTGCCTCTCAAATTGAAATTGAAAAGTCAGAAGAACTAAACGAAACCAAAAGAAAAATTCCACTTCTAGTAAATTAGTTTAGGCAATTTCGTCTTTATTTTTAGATATAAGCATGGATGCTGTGATCGAATATTAGTTGAACAATGAATTTCAATTCATTTTGCGAGTAAGAAGTAAAATCATTACTTTAAAAAAAATGCAGCTTTGGCAAATTCAATATCAGCAAAAAAACTATTATTTAATGAGTAAATAACGACGATATTGTAGCAACATTGTCGTGGTGAAATTGAAATATAAATTACAGACGTTTGACAAAGATCCATCCTTATTGGAATCATATTTGGCGCCAATTTTGAATAGGTAATGTAGCTGAATTTCAATGTAATCTTACGTAGCAATGTGCGATATTTAAGTATGATTGCTTTGTTTTCGCAGATAACAGAAGAAACGCTGTTAAAAAGCGATGTTGCCAAATGTAGGAGTTGCGATACGCGAGTCAATAAAAGCCAATAAAAACGTATATTTTGCTAAAAATATACGCTCGTCTACTACAGCGCCGCGGCTCGCCGCTCGGTGACAAAGCACTGAACTAAAATAGCATATTTCAGTTGATTTAGGTACCAATACCGCGTCTGGCTTATTTTCGTTTTTGGACTGTATGAGGGTAGAGGAGTGGGGAAAACTTGAAATTACATGTGTTCAATCCTGCGTCCGTATACCGGACGCAGAATGACGGTCGGACGCAGGATTGAATGAAAGTGGACCATTAGAAGACGCAGCAATGATAGCGGGATGTATATATATATATATATATATATATATATATATATATATATATATACATCCCGCTATCATTTCTGCGTCCTTTCATCAGATCGACATTACTGCGTCTATCTGAAAGACTTGATTTTACATAGTTCTAACTAAAGTATATACTATCTTTTCAGTGTTTGATTGTAGTTAGGTATTTAAATTTTTGAAAAACATTAATTTAAAAATATACAAAACGATAAAAACGCCCTTTACTGTTCCACCAATCTGAACTCCTTTCATATTCAATGCAGTGGTGCATCCTGCGTATATTTTCGTTAATTTGGTCCACAATATAGCGTCCAAATATATATTCATTTTCATGTTAACGACAAACCGAGGTCTTGCGACGTTGCCGCTTATTTGTTCAAGTTTTTGGTTAGACGACTGTATAGGTATTTATAGAATATGAAGGCGCCAAGATGACTGGCCCATACGTCGCGGACTCTAATCAACCCGGCGGTAATGCCCACGTAAAATTTATTAAATTGGTATGAGATTTTTTTGAAACTTATCATTCCGAATTAAAACGTTGCTTGAAGTGTTTTATTTGTTATTTTTAGTAACTAGATGTATATTGCTGGGATCTTCCTATGCTTTAAAATATACAGTAAATGTATTTTTATTGTACAACGAACGAAAGGAGATGGTGAGAATTGGTACAAGGAGAATCTAGAAAATTTAAAGGAATCGTGACCTGCAATATGGAAGTGATTTCACTTTTTTTTTACATGAGCACCGCGCAAGAGTCTCGAACTACTCCCGTCTGGTCCAGTGAGACTATGGCATCTCCAATTGGAGTATGCTGTGAGGCTGAAGGTAGTGAGGATGGGAAGGAGATGGGAAAGAGGAAGGTGGGAAAGTACCTGGCTATTCTGATCTGGTCACCAAACACGCTAAAGCCATTGCAAGCAACGTTATACCAGGGCGATACTGAGAGTATCCTCCGCTCTGGAACGTACCGAAAATATACTTTACCTACTCGTATTATACGATATTGCCAATATCTTTTTTCTGTTTCCTGATTTTCGAATGAGTTTCGCTAATATTTTCTTCATTTAAATATATATTTTATAAAAGTTTTCTTTATTCATTGAATTATTTTTTACATGTTTGAGGATTTTTCGTTACATCTTTGAGGATTTTTTGATCAAAAAAGATAGCAAGATTTTAATATGTTGATCGAAATATCAACATATTCATATTTAAATGTTATAATTTGAGGGCTCATAAAGTTAAAAATAAAAACATAGGTAAGGATATTTTTTTTTAATTTTAAGAAAGACAAACATTCCCTGGTTACGTATAACCAGACAGTATTTGAAAATATCTTACTTTTTTACATTAGCTCCATACAGAAGGCTCTGAGGAAAAAAGAATTCCATCAGGGTCTATGTCATCTTTGGAGATGTTGTATGGAGGGTCTTTTTAGGGAAAGGAAGGAGTGGAAGTTTTGGAAATGAAAAGGGTATTAGGGATGAGTAGGAATCGGGGTTTAGTGTGTCCAGGAATGACGGACGTATGAATCCATGCCTCCCACTGCGGTGTAACGTGATATTCCCAGAGAGTACGGCTGAAGAAGTTAAAGGAACTCCCTCAACCATTCTCTGCCATTCATCCGGCCTGCCATGCAGCTGGTGGGCAGGCGCATACGCTACCAAGACTCGGATAAACCTCACCCCATGAACCCAGGCACCCCTACCAAGTCACCAAACGTAGCGAACTACTTAGGGTGACCTATGGCAGAGGTGTTGGTTATCCAATAAATGATTCCCTGGGCGGCGGTACCCATACCCGCCTCTAATAGATATTATTAGGCAAAGTATTGTCCCTTTGCAAATTATAGTGCAGTGCACTAGCATTATAAAATACGATATTAAGTGCGCAATATCAATATAAAGATAACCTTCTCTTTTTAATTTGGGTCCAAGCTCTTTCTCACATTACGATTTTTAAAGTAAAAACTTCTTTAGGACCGTTGTGATTTGAAAATCGATGAAACGAAAAATAGTAAGCAGAAATTATTGCTTGTGTCGAGATGGAGGATTTAGCCACAGATGAACTGAACATACAACTCCTGAGTGGGATCCAAACTCGGCCATTGACCGGTCGAATGTAGTGCTCTGCTGGTCATACATGTGAAGAAAACACAAAACACCATATCGTTTTTATCGGTGTCGACTAATCGTAACTTGAAACAAAAAAGTCCAAGCCACAATAAATAAATGTTCGACTATTATGTGATAAGCGTCCTCGGGACAGCTGATGCATTCATAACTTAACCTACATCTCAAGTGTTCATACGTATCCATATAAACAAACTGCCTCGTAAATCGTTCTAAATTCTTTCCGAACCACAATTGATGTCCATTATATGATAATTATTTATCTTAATCAAGTTATTTCATTTTTATTGTTTATTTTTCTATGGGTCATTGAACATTCAACAGTCAACCATTACATTCATGGAATTCTCGTGTCACAATAAGATTGGCATTATTTTGCTTTTGCTTAAGGATGAACAAAATTGAATTAGTTACATAAAATTAAATTAACATTATATAAAATCTCAAAAAAAATTTCAATGTAGGAACCCAAATGATTTTTTTTATCATAAAAAAGGCATAAAAGCTCATAAAAATGTCAAACGGGTATAAAACCTCTCAAAAACTGGGCGTTACTTTACAGGGCCTGTAGATACTTTAATAGTATACAACTGCTAAACCTGTACAAATCACATGTGTGCCCCACGGTTGAATTTGGCAGCCACCTCTAGTCAGAAGCTCCAAAATACCTGAAAAATACCCTCGACTCTGGGCAAAAACGGGCGGTCCGTTTGATAGATTCTCCCATCTTAAAAGACGGGTTGCAATCTTTAGAGAGCAGGCGTCGGGTGGGAATGCTATCCTTGTTCTAACGGTATTACAATGGAAGATGCTTCAAAGAATTTGCATAATTGACCCTTTCGGCACCGGTGCATAGTCGGGAAACACGCCAAACGCGTGCCCTACATTTGTACACGATTGACATTTGTCACACGAGAACGAGTCGCTTCTTCGACTCGTTCTTGTGTTCAACAGCTCGGCTATAGAATGATTTGCCGGCCTCTGTGTTTCTTCTTCTTACAACATCGGTCTCTTCAAGACAAATATTCATTCCTTCCTCTCCTCGAAAAGACCCTCCACACAGCATCCCAGATGACATAGACCCTGAGGGAAATTATTTTCCTCAGGGCCTCCTGTGTTAAGTTAATGAAAAAAATTAATAAAAGATGAGCAAAAATGCATGTTAATAATTTTTTTTAAATAAAGTAAATAAGTAAAGTAAGTAGCGACATCGGCGTGGTCTGGGGGTAGGGCTCTTGACTCGCAATAAAGGTAGCGGGATCAATCCGGGCGTGGGCAAATACATTTTATTTTACGAATTTGTGTTATTTCACAATTAATTCCTTAACAATAATATATATCTAGTGTATTTGCGGCACGTTCCAGAGTGGAAGATACTCTCAGTATCGCCCTTGTGTAAGACCACCATCCAAAATAAATTAATTAAAATGGCTTTAGCCGTGTTTGGTGACTAGATCGGAAAAGCCAGGTAAAGCAAGCCCACCTTTCTATTCACCATCTCCTTCCCCTCCCCACTAGCTTTATCCTCACAACATACCCCAAATCGGGGATGCCATAGTCTCACTGGCTCCAGACGGGAGAAGCTGAGGCTCTTGTGATGAATTTATATAAAAAAGCGTTTATACGCAAATTGGTTATGCTAGTCTTTTTTTATTTATCAGCCATGTGTTGAATTTTTTTAATATAATCATTAAGTAAAAAAAAAACTTTAATCCACAGTAATTATGAGTATTTTCTAATGTCATTAAAATCAACATAGAATTACATAAATGCTTATCAAATCTATCATGTTTGACAGTAGGTATCTTTTCAAATTATAGTTAACCAATGCATTCTCGTCACGGGAGAAACAATTTTAAGGTTCTTTTATGGACGTTAAAACAAAAATATGCATTTCAAAAAATATTCTTTTAGGACGAAAAAAGGAAAACACAAAAAAGGGAAAGCATAAAACGGTATAAGTAAATAAATAAAATAACATGCCGTCGCTAATAAATAAATAGTGTTAAGCAATAACTAACTAACCATCACGCCCCCTAACGTTTCCTCGCAGGAGTAGGCAGAGACCGCCAAACAACTAGGTATTGGCATATATTTCTTTTCCTCATTTACAATTCACATTCATGACTTTAAAGTAATTTCTGTTTTTTTGCTCGTCTAAACTAACTAGAACCAGGACAACTCTTCTTTCCGATCCATCTGATTACTTACTACTCTACAAAAAATAGTCATCTATATTTTTTTGTTGGTTAATATCGCCAAATTCTTGGTAGTTTTTTTTTTAAATTTTCCTCAGGCTTATTCATAAATGTGCAATTGTAGTCTCTGATATTTGAATTGTAGTAAGATCTGGACATTTTCAGTTTAGAAATATGCATTTTACATTAGCGCTGACATTTTTGGGGATGCGTGTGGAGGGTCTTTTTAGGAAAGGAAGTTCTGGGCAAGAAAAGCGAATGAAGGTTGGGTAGGTTAATCTGGGGGTTAGTGTGTCCAGGAGTGACGGATGTATGAGTCCATCCCTCCCACTTCGGTGCAAGGCGATGTTCCGAGAAAAAACGGCTGAAGAAGTCAGAAGTCAGAGAGAATGGTTCCCTCAACCATTCTCTCCCGTTCCGGCCTGCCATGCACATGGTGGGCAGAAGCATCCAACGCCAAGACCCGGGCAAACCTTACCCCATAAACTCGGGCACCCCTGCTAAGTCACCAAATGTAGCGAATCACTTGGGGTGACCTACGGCAGTGTTGGTTATCCAATAAATGGTTTCCGGGCGGCGGTACCCATGTCTGCCTCTCAAATTGAAATTGAAAAGTCAGAAGAACTAAACGAAACCAAAAGAAAAATTCCACTTCTAGTAAATTAGTTTAGGCAATTTCGTCTTTATTTTAAGATATACCTAAGCATGGATGCTGAGATTGAATATTAGTTTAACAATGAATTTCAATTCACTTTGCGAGTAAGAAGTAAAATCATTACTTTTAAAAAAATGCAGCTTTGGCAAATTCAATATCAGCAAAAAAACCATTATTTAATGCGTAAACAACGACGATATTATTGTATTGGTGAAATTGAAATATTAATTACACACGTTTGACAAAGATCCATCCTTATTGGAATCATATTTGGCGCCAATTTTGAATAGGTAATGTAGCTGAATTTCAATGTAATCTTACGTAGCAATGTGCGGTATTTAAGTATGATTGCTTTGTTTTCGCAGAGAACAGAAGAAACGCTGTTAAAAAGCGATGTTGCCAAATGTAGGAGTTGCGATACGCGAGTCAATAAAAGCCAAAAAAACGTATATTTTGCTAAAAATATACGCTGGTCTACTGCAGCGCCGCGACTCGCCGCTCGGTGACAAAGCACTGAACTAAAATAGCATATTTCAGTTGATTTAGGTACCAATACCGCGTCTGGCTTATTTTCGTTTTTGGACTGTATGAGGGTACAGGAGTGGGGAAAACTTGAAATTACATGTGTTCAATCCTGCGTCCGTATACCGGACGCAGAATGACGGTCGGACGCAGGATTGAATGAAAGTGGACCATTAGAAGACGCAGCAATGATAGCGGGATGTATATATATATATATATATATATATATATATATATATATATATATATATATATATATTGACCTCTTCCCGTAGTATGTTGATCCAGTAAGAAGTTATAAGACAAGGTTGATCCACCTTTAACACCATATAATTTGGCTATGATGGAATACATCTGTACGAATTCGCAATAATTTTACAATAGTTACCAAGGTTGCCAGATTGCCAGTTAAATATTTGATGTACTCTTCATAAAATTTTCGAAATTTGAAAGAAAATCTTACGCATGATTTATGTTGATCTGCCCAAATCAGCATACGTTAGTTGATCACGTAATCATATAACTTATGTACCTAGATCTGGTTTTATTGTACCATTATTGATCTGATTTTAATGACCATAATGGCTTATGAACGAAGCCTTTGGATTGGTCATAAAAACATATAGGTACCTATATCTACTGTTCATTGGTTGATCCGATGTATTAAACTGTAAATTATGTACATTCAACATTAAATACTAAATACCTTTAAGGTTAATACGAAATACGGCGAAAATTTAAAAATCAATTTCAATCAACCCTAACCTAGACTTACAGTTTGGGAGACGGGTATGGGTACCGCCGCAACGGGAAGCATTTATTGGTTAACCAACACTTCTGTCATACGTTACCCCAAGTGGTTCACTACGTTTGGTGACTTAGCCGGGGTGCCCGGGTTCAGATGGCGATGTTTGTCTAGGTCTTTGTGGAGAATGCGTTTATCCATCTACAGCGTGGTGGGCTGGATTGGTTGAGACTGATTGAGGGAGACCGGACCTACAGTAGTTGCTTGTTTAATTATCTAAATGTAAAATATTAATGATTATATTACCTATACTCACTAGGAAATATCTGCGTCGAGACAGATTTATAAATTATTATATTGTAATAAGTATTTAATATAACTTTAATATTTCAAATAGTCACTTCCAATTTTCAAAATGACACTTAAATTCAAAGCAAATCCGAGTTCTTGAATTCATTGAACACGAGTTACAGGAACTAACTCGGTTTAACTACCTAACTAAATAACGAACCATCACGCTGTTTCCCCGCAACGAGTTCGGACCGCCAAACAACTCGGTCTTGACACTCACTCCTTGCCTCATTCACATTCTTACATCGTCTCATACATACTCTTCTATTTTTCTGACCCTTAACATGGCCTGACTCAAGTCTCTGATCCACTAAATCATGCCATGTCTGCCCCGACTTTTTCTCCCCTTTCCTCCTTTATTCGCTCTACATGACCAAACCATCTGAGCGTCCCTTCCTTAATCTTACTCATTACTATGAGGCGGCTAGTCAGGCTAGTGGAGGCAAAATCTTAAATACCAGAGCCAAAAAAACTTTAATAATGTAAAACTTTAAAAACTTTAATAATCTGGTGTTGAACAAAACAGATAATACAGTTTTACGCTTGAATATTTGCACCGATGAAATGCCCCTTTTGTTTAAATCATTAGCATTAGCAGACACTCATCTCGGGGTCTCTCGACATAATATTCTGTAGTAGTGTTGGTGTCAAACCAAATTTAGACATATTTACCATGCTTCGAGGTGCCATAGAGATATTATACATCAATGTTAGGTGCGATTGTTTCACAGTACACTCAAATTTATGTTTATTTACCAGCTTTTTCCCGCGGCTTCGTTCGCATGGTATTAGAGGATTCCCACTCAGCCTCCTCCACCTTCCCTCTCCCCACTCCACTCCCCCCCATCAACCCCCCTCCCCCTCCACCCACCCCTCCCCCCACTCCACTCCCCCCATCAACTCCCCTCCCCCATCAATCCCCCTCCACCTCCACCCGCCCCTCCCCCACTCCTCCCCACTCCCCCTTCCCTCTCCTCACTCCACTCATCCATCAATCCCCCTCTCCCTCCCCCTCCTTCTCCACCCACACTCCCCCACTCTATACCTTCCCCACTCCACCTCCCTTCACCTTCCTCTACCCCTTCCGCTTCCTTCCCTACCCCCTCTCCCACCCCACTCCGCCTACTCCACCTACCCTCTCTCCACTCCACTCCCCCCATCTACCCCCTCCCCCTCACCCTCCACTCACCCCTCCCCTCACACCCTACCCCTCCACATTCCCTCTCCCCACACCACTCCCCCCATCAACCCCCTTCCCCCCACCCCTTACATCCTTCCCCTATCCCCTTCCTTCCCCCCCCCTCTCCCACTCCTAACCCCCTCCCCAAACCCTCCTCCCCTTCCCCTATCCCCCTCCACCAACATCCTCCCAACACCCCCCTCCCCCCCCTCCCCACTCCCCCCTCTCACCTCTCGCATTCCACACATTCATTCCCGATACATTCAGTTTTCAAACTGCTCGCGTGCCACCTATTATAATTTTTTATACAAATTTCATAATGCCAGAACTCAACGGTACAAAATAACGAACAAAAAAAAAGAATTATCCAATTTGGTGCAGTCGTTTGGGTTTATGCGTTATGTTTATGGGTGATTCATTTTTAGAGATAGTTATAAAGTACGACGCCAATAAAGCACTCTTTTTAGGTTGAATTGCCTGATTTAAAAAAAAAAAACATCGTTTCCAAGGCGACAATTGGTTTGCTTTTTTTCTGACATTTTCAATAAATCGATTTTGTTAGGGACAGAAAACATATGATAAATAATTTCATAACACCAGAGATTATTCATAACGCCAGAGCTTACCAATATATATGGCCTATAGTACTCGCAAATAATGTAGCTTTCTATTAGTGAAAGAATTTTTGAAATCCATTCGGTAGTTTTTGCGTGAAAGAGTAACAAACATACATCCATACAAACTTTCGCCTTTATTATTTTGAAATCCATTCGGTAGTTTTGCGTAAAAGAGTAACAAACATACATCCATACAAACTTTCGCCTTTATTATTACTATTAGTAGGATATTTTTCTAGGATCTTTTCAATTGCAGGTAAAATACTGATCGGTCTATAGTTTTCAATTTCACTGTGTTTACCATTTTGTAAATGGGTTGGATGATGCTACATTTTAGATCTTCTGGTATAATTGCCTCCTTTAAAATCATATTAATTAATAGAGTTAAGATAGGTCCTAAAATGTCGAAATGTTTTTTAATATTAGACATTCTAATTTTAACTATCTCCGGCGATAGGCGATTTAAGTCTAAGGATATATTCAGATGAGAAATACATACTGTAAAATTAATACACACATAAGTTCGGTAAATTTTTGAGATCGCTGGCAATGATTAATATGCACTTTTTTTTGAAAAAATCTTTTGATTCACCTTAATTGCATTAAAAGACAACTATTTGCAATTTAGAATGAAATATTTTCCACTTCCCCCAATGCAAATAGTTGCCCTTTTAATGTAATTAAGGTGAATCAAAAGGTTTTTTAAAAAAAAAGTGCATATTAACCGTTGCCAGCGAACTCCAAAAATTAATATAAGTTCTTCTACAATTTATTGTAAATTCACTTTGTGGCCACATTCTAATGAAATGAAAATAATTAACTTCACCCTTTTAAATATTATCAAAATAATTAAAATATGTTTGTAGCGTCATTGACAATATGGTAATTTTTTATTACAATACTGGTTTACGATTTCATTTGTATAAAAAAAATTGTCGCCGCAGTTAAAAAGGCAAGGGAGTATCCCAGCGTAGGGAGTGTGGCGAACCCATCGCTCAGGGAGTGGAAACACAAACCTGCAATAGCCATCCCAAGCCAAGGTGTGAGCTACCGTGCTCAGGCTGAATGTCCTGGGGAACAGTGTCACGAACGGTGCCTCCGAGAAACAAGATCGCATCTCGGAGTATTTAGACCTTACTCCAGCATTCGGGGCTCTGCTGGAGTGGACCTTCTATTTCCCTGGTAACTCGTGGGACAAAAAATTGGACCATTCGAAAACTGGGGGCCTTTTGGGAACCTAGGAGTGCTGAAGCCACCTCTGTGGATTTCCTTCCTGGGGCCGGTAGAAGGAACCAAGGGGAGAAACCGTGGAGAGGTGAGCTGAGGCCACCTCCATGAACTCTTCCCTTGTGGGGCCTTCGAGGAACCAAGGGGAAGGGCACTCTTCCAGCACAGGGCCTTTGTGTAACCAAGGAGGAGTGAAGTGGAGAGATGATGTCCTCTTCCCATGTGGGGCCTTCGGGGAACCATTAGGAGTGTAGAGAAGAAATGAGGCCATCTCTGTGAACTCTTCCTCTGTGGGGCCTTTAGGGAACCAAGGAGGAGTGAAGAGAAGAGATGAAGTCCTCTTCCCTCCTGGGGCCCTCGGGGAACCAAGGTGGGGTGGACTCTTCCCTTGTGGGGCCTTTAGGGAACCAAGGGGAGGTGGACTCTCCTTCGTGGAGCCTTCGGGGAACTAAGGAATGGAGAGGGGAGATGAAGCCCTCTTCCCTCGTGGGACCTTCAAGGTACCAAGGAGGAGTGAAGAGGGAAAATGAGACCTGGGAAGACGCATTGTCAAACCAGAAGATATGCTTCATCTCCAATAACAATCCTGGTGAACTTTATAAAAGGGACTGGGTTACTGTCAAAGGAATGAGGTAAAGTGGGAGATAGCACAATGGGTCTATGGCCTAAGTGCTCCCGGGAACTATATATATATATACCGTCTCCGCTTAAAAAAAAATTTAAAAAAATAAATAAAAAGACAAAACATGATGGGGTGATAGGTATCATCTTGGCTATGGTCAAAACTGCAGCAAAACTTTTGAACTGTACGACATGTCATGCAACACACAACAGTTTGCTCTGAATGCTTGAAAATTCCCTTACTTATTTTTTTTCGAAAAACGATGGCATGCGAAAAATCGATTTCTTCGGAGTAAAATTCTTAGCGTAAAATGTAGAATCTCTTTTTTTACTGAATAATACTTTATCCTCTTCAAGCAAACAAGACTTAGTTATTTTGTTTTGTTTGAGTACCGCTCAAGACAGGGCCGTAGCTAGGGGGGGGCATTAGGGGGCAATGCCCTACCTTAAAATATCTGTGCCCTACCTTAAGAAATACCATCGACTATGATAATATACTAGTAAACTGTTTGTTCATAGTTTGATTGCAAAAATATACTACCTATTAGTGTAGCGTAGCGACATCTAACTAAACAGCTTCGAATTAACCAAAGAATCATATTATATCAATTCTTTATTCTGCCCATAGATGGAATTGAAGTAAGTGGTGATAGGCTGTTCGCGTAACGCAATCACTGCTTAGGGGAATTCCCCAACAGTTTGGGGATGTCATTCAACGGTTGAGTCATAAATAAACCAATCCCTAGATCGATATCTTCGGGCCTTCTCCATACCAAACGGTTTGTCATCACTGTCATCAGATCAAGCACTTGCATACTGCTCGCTAACAACGTATGCAGGGACAATAGGGGTCTAGTTTTAGTTAATTATAATTGTAGGGTCGTTCTATAAAAAAATAAGAGTCCTTGTTAAATAGTAACCTTCTGTTACTTACACCGGGCGGGTATGTGGTGGAAAACCTCCAATTCACTTCGAATAAGAGAACGTTTTCCTTCAAAATGTGTCAGCAGACGAATCCACAACTGGAAATTTACATTCTGATCATAAAACTAGTTTTAAATTAAGGGTGAATCTGCTTGCGTGTCTACAAATTTAATTAGCATTACTCTCATATAATGCGTAGTATGGTTTTCCTACGAATTACGAATTTTGTGGAATGGTTTGAAATAAAAATTTTAACTCCACTCGAAATATTAAAACAGTTTTCTTCGAAATGTGTCAGCAGATTAATCCACTACTGGAATTTTGACAGATCATTCGAAACATGAAACTGGTTTTAACCCAGGAGTTAATCTGCTAAGTCCTCAGCTTTAGCTGAGATACTACATCCAGAACAAGAAAATGGTTTTCCTCTTACTTTTGTACTTGGAACACATGGATGGTTTGACATTCATTTGAAGAAAGGGGATTCCCCAGGTTTGTCACAGAATAAGTAATGAAAAATTCCGTGCCCATTTCAATCGGTCTGAAGTCTGAATCATATATGCAACAAAAATATGAAAGAAATGATTAAAATTTTAACATCATTATAGCATAAAATCATTATAATAATCTCTTTTGGCTCGTTGACTTTGTCGTTTGTGTCCAGCTTATCAAAAATGTGGTACGGGTGGGAAATTAATGATTTCCTTTTAGCTGAATGTGTGTTTCTCAAATTAAAATCCTAACTTTTATTTTGGCTGAAAATTTATAGATGATGTTGACATTCAGAAAAAATACATAGGTAACTTAGTACATACCATTTATTGGAAACAAAATCATTACATTTATATATGTATAATTTGTAGTAGGTATAAAAATAAAACTTATGGTTATGGTATAATAATAATTAGTGGAATGACTAGAATAAATAACACTGAGATTTTTTTACTATACAACACGTCTCAGAATCATTGTTTTCTATTGGTAATGTATCACTTGGTCTCATAGGAAAATAAAAAATTAAATTAAATTAAGCTACATGGAAATAATAAGGGTTGGCAGTAGAATTCAAATAAATTGTGAGATTGTCTGCAAACTACTACACTCCTGTTTCAGTCTGTGGGCAGCCCTGAGCCCACCTGCACTTTTTTTTAACTTTTCCATTTTCTTTCTTAAAATAATGAAAAATTACTTATTTTTTTTAATAAATTTAAGTACTTAAATATAATATTTAGATTCTTGGCACCACATATTCGTAAGTACTTAATAAGTCATATAAAATATTAATATTCTTAAATATTAATAAAACATGAACATGTAGAATTCCTCTATAACTTCATGAAATGCACCACTCTAACAGGCGCAAGTATTTCTCCTTTTATCGGGGCCACAAATTGCAAAGTAAAAGGCGACCCAAACATCGCCAGCCTCTGATGAGAGATTAATAATTTCCAAAGAAGAGCAATGATTTTATTGGTCTTCGTGTGATGATAAATCATCAATAGGATCAGTCTGAAAAAAAAATACATTTTAATATTTATTTTTATTATGTAGATTATCTGTGACTATGAATATAAATTATATATTATTATTATTGTGATTTGCTGTAGAATATCGAATATAACACTAGAAGTGCCTTCGATACAAATTTGAATGGAAAAACACAGTTTTGTATCGAATTATAGGCCCAAATTGAGCCTGCAATTGGATCGCAAAACAAGCCCACAAGGTACTTCTTTATTCTACATTCTACAAAGTGCTATAAATTACACAATTATTGGCAATTGAAAAATTAATTAAATTATTATGTTGTGTTTGAACTCACATTGTTCCCTTCAGCATTTTTCAAAAGCTCTAGATTTTCTTTCGTCTTTCTTTTGAAGAAACCAAGCTAAAAACAAATAATTTATTAAGATAATTTCATCATTATAGGTACCACATCATATTCATAAAGTATTTTCTTTAATTAAAATCATACCTTGTACAGCCCGTAGGAGAAAAGAGCCAGAACGAGAATGCCTAATAGAACGGCCACAATAATAATCCAGATAGGCAGGGAGGGAGGTGGGGGGGCAGACCCCAGAATGAGGGATCGGGTTGAACCGTAAACTTTGTTTCTAAAAACAAAAAGAAAAAACACTTTATGACATTCAAATCATTAGAAACATATTTAAATGTATCTCCAGTTTCATTCATTTCAGAGAAAGAAAATAGAACGCTACTTACGGCTTCAATGCTACACCAAAAGTTGAAAGCAGCAAAGAGCTCTCCTTTTTAAGTACCGCTTCTGCAAGTATTAAAAGAAAAAGTATTGAAGCATACAAATCAAAATCAATTCTGAGCAAATGATAATATAATTAGGGATTAGCAGATATAATCTTCTGTGACGGAACGTAACAACAGACGGAAACCTAAGTTTCCATCTTTTAACATGTATTACATGCACATTATATGATAGAGACTCAGGGTTAGTTGTTTCACATATCTTGAATAATTCACAAAATTTCAAAGATAATTTTCAGTTTCTGTGAAAGTTTTCATTCAAGTACTTTTAATATTCCATTGTGGACCAGTTTTTTTCACAGTACTTAAATAATAACAGTAGCTCGGCTCGCCTTAGCTGTCCACACGACACGTAGTAGCTGCTGCCCAGTCTTGCGAGTTGTCGCGATGTCGAGTGAACCTGTTTTAATTACAAAAACTGTGATAAGGTCCATGACAACAATATTATGTCAAAAATTGGAAAATGCCCATGAAAACCTTAAAAAAAAACAGCGAAAGAAAAGGGTTTGGATTAGAGACTACCTCGCTTGTGTTATCTAGATGCATTTCTTTAGCAATGTGTTCCAAAGATGCTTTTCTCATATCTCTATTTCTGTAATTTTTATCGAAACAATTCCATAGGTTTTCTTGTTCTCTGTAGAGTTTCATGAATGATATATTATTATCAGAAGACCAACTGTCCGGCTGGCACTGGCGAGCTACTGCCGAACGCGTCCAAACGATGCGAGTGATGACCGAGCTGCTGCCGTGTGCGAGACGCTGCCGGGCGAGCATGCGAGTGACAACAAAAAATGTCGAAGTAACTCGGATGCAAGCTACTGTCCAACTCGCACATACTAGTTACTCGTAAGTTACGTCCAAACAGTGCAAGTTACTGCAGTGCAGTTACTCGGCAGGCTGACTCGCACGTTAGCTCGCACTGTGTAAACCAGCCATTAGAAAAAAAGATCGGATTATTTGAGTCTATAATTTTTCCTTACCAATTTAATACTATGTACATTATTATCATGCTAGAAGATTTAATAAACACCTTCAATCCTGCAATAAGTCTCAGTGAAAGTTTTCATACTTTTTTTAACATTAACTCACACAAGAGGCCCTGAGAAAAATAATTTCCCTCAGAACCTATGTCGTTTTTAGAGAAGCTGTGTGGAGGGTATTTTTACGGATAGGAAGGAGAGTAAGTTCCGATGAGGAACACGTATGCATGGTGTTTCCTTCCCTATAATGGGTAGAAATCTGGGGTTCAGTATGTCCAGGAAAAACAGACATGTGAATTATCCCTCCCACAGCGGTTCAAAGCAATGGGTTAAGAGAGTCCAGCTGGAGAGGTCAAATGCTCACTACGCAATTGATGGGCAGATGCATCTGCAGTCAAGATCTGAACAAACTTGACCCATGAACCCGGGCACCCCTGCTAACTAACCAAACATAGCGCACCACTTGGAGTGACCTATGGCAGAGATGTTTATTATCCAATGAATGGTTCCCCGCTCTGCTGGGCCAAACTGTAAATACGAAGCTATTTGAATGGCAAAATAGTTACCTATGTTGGTAATATTCAGCTGCATCTTCAACACCATATGGGCCCCGTTCCCCCCCGCTGGCAGTCCCCCTATCTTGACGCAGTTCACCACCATGCAGGTCACATGCTGTTTGTCAGTGCAACTGAAGTTGAGGGCCTTGGCCGATGGGTACTTGCCATCATCCACCACACTGGGCAGCTCTACTTTTGTGTCGGTGCCAAATACATCTGAAAAATTATAAAACAGACATTTAAATGCTATTAAAAAACTACAGGATAATTGAAAATATGTACGGCACAGACTCAAACCGAGCTCAGGGCAAAGAGCTATAAAATCATATCCAAATTGTTCAAATCTTCAACCTGTCATGTGCAGTGTTGGCAGGGCTGGGCAAAATATGTGCTTTGCTGTAAAACAAACTACAACAAACTGTACTACTGTACGCAAATTACAAAATACTTTTTCACATGTAGGTATTTAAAATACGAAATACTTTCAAGTTGTGTATTTGAAATACAAAATATGGTATTTTAACCATTTTTTTATTTCAATTAAAAATTACAAAATACCTACATATGGTTTTGGTAGAACCTTTGGTTGCAATAAATTATCGTAAGTGCCCTTATCTAAAGGTGCGTTTCCATAGAAGCAAGGCTGAGCAGAGTGAAACAGAGACATGCAAAAATTGACCAATCATATTGCTCAGAAGACACATCTCGTCTCCGCTCCACTTGTAAAGTTTTGTGGTATAGGACTGGTGTTAGATAATGATAATTATTATTATTATAACACTAAATGGTTCCCGGCATGCGTTGCAATGCCATTTTCAAAGAAATAAATTGTTTCTCCCTGCATGTCCTTTCCCGTGCTTCCCCGTTCCCCTCCCGCCTACCCTCGCCCCTCTCCCGCTCCCCCATCCCGCCAACTCCCCTCCCGCATTCCATATATTCAGTCCCAGTACATTAAATTTTCAAACAACTCGCGTGCCAGCTATTACAATTTTTTTATTCAAATTTTCGTTTTTCACACATTACAAATATTCATTTTTGTACATACAGGGTGACCGGGGGTAAATGCATTAACTTCGGGAGGTGATTCTACATGATGGTGGGAGTAAAAAAGAATAACAACTTTTTCCGAAATTCCAACTTTTACGGGTTGTTTTGAAGTCCTGTCAAAAACTTCCGAAAGAACAAGTTCTGTAACTTGATATAAATTACGTTAAGTGACTTTTGGTGTTGTTTACACTGTAATTTGACCATAAATCGCTTATGTGAGTGATTTACGGGAAAACCTACGAGTGTAAAGCCAGCCTAAGTATAGATTGATTTCTTGCGATAATTTAAAAGGTAGGGTAGTCAGTGCTTATGTGCTTATATGGACTGCAGGCCCCTGTATGTATATCACGGACATATGAATATATCTGGACCTGCCCTAAGTGATAAAAACGTATTATTTCCCCCTCCACATGGCGCCGGCTGTAGCTCCTCCTTGGAACCGGCTCGCTCCATGGGGAGGGGATATAGCCTCGCTTGAATCTAAAATGTGTGACGTCATCATTCTTGCCGTGAACAGCGAGAAGCTGACATCCATACATTTAACGAAATAACGGCAGCTTGTGCTATACAATATATCTACGTATCAATATGCACATAGCAAATGTGGGCGGTACTCCAATGTGCTCGTCGCTGGTTACAGGGGTAAGTAAATTATGAAACATTTGTAAAAGTGTTTTAACTAAACACGGCAAGAAAATATTGATATGTGTATTGGCGCGAGTCTTTTTGGAGCGAGCATTTGGCCTTAGCAAATAAGTTTTGAACGTGGCAAGCAATTCGCGCTCCCATGTAAAAAGGTCTATTCATTCAAAGCAGATTTTGCTTTTAAGAACTTAATGGTGATATTGTAATGCGAGATGCCTATATACTGTCAGATTGATTGTTCAACGAATGACAGTCATCTTTCCCCTCTTGCTCTCCATAGTTTGGTTTTACCCCTCATCTGTAACTGCTTGTCTATCCATTTGGATGTCTATGATGTATATCCATCCTAATATCCCAAAAGTCAAAAAAAAATCGAAAAAGACGGTGCTCTAAATTGGGGTCTCGGAAAGCTGTCACTGAAACTCACTCTTCTACAAAAACCGCTTCGACTTACCAATATAATCTGTTGTTTTTACCTTGTGAAAAAAGTTCCTGGCTGCTCTTCAATGTAGAGGCTTCAGTGTAAGAGATGGTCGCTTCTCCCGGTTCCGTTACTGCATCACTCGCCTCGGTAGAATCGAAAGTTGCATACTCCACAGAATGTCCCTTGGTATCCTCTTCATAAAAGTTCCCATTTTGCACACTGCATAAAAATGGCGCTTGATTCTGAAAGTCCTGTAAATATAAAATGATATTATATTTTATACCTAGATCATTAAAATTAACTAATAAATTGACAAATAATATTTTAGTAGGTACGTTTTTATATATTGTAAATAACTAATAAACCATCACGCTGTTTTAGCAGGGGTAGGCAGAGAGGACAGACCGCCAAACAATTCGGTCTTGGCACACACTTCTTGTTTCATTCACATACATACATCGTATCATAATGCATAATGAGTACATATGTATACGTGGACATTACGTCGTATGTATATGTTCCTAAATATTTGTTTTTACTCACCACAGGTTCAAACACATTGACTAGAGTATAGTTGATGTTTGTCACTTCATCTAAGTAAGCCACTGGTATGTAATACTTCATATGGAAGACATCCAATGGAGTTGGGCCCTCGTTTAAAACCTAAAGAAGATAAAGGTAATTAAAAATTGATAATGTATTTTGTATTTGTAAACACTGCGGTTTCAAGACATTTTTAGGTTATTTTCAGATTTCATGTTCAGGCAAATAGGCAAAATTTGGAGATGGGTTATGGACCTCGAAAATTCGATAAATACGTTGTCTGGGCTCAGTAGACATGTGAAATAGACAAGTATCATTTTTAATTTGATTTCCCATTTTAGTCCAAAATTTACTGTTTTAGTCTGAAGCCCTCCGTGGTCGAGGGGTAAGGCTCTCGACTAGCAGTCCGAAGATCGCGGGTTCAAATGCCGGCCTGCGTAGGTAAATTTTATTTGATTGAATTGTGTTCTATCACAATTTAATATTTGCAGCTTGTTCCGAAG
This sequence comes from Limnephilus marmoratus, assembly GCA_917880885.1. Classification (NCBI taxonomy): domain Eukaryota; kingdom Metazoa; phylum Arthropoda; class Insecta; order Trichoptera; family Limnephilidae; genus Limnephilus; species Limnephilus marmoratus. Next base: position 22,665,406 of record OU862924.1, on the reverse strand, counting down.
TGAAAAATACTCTCTGTATCGCCTTGGTGTAAGACAACTATTTAGAATTGAAATGTTGCTTGAAATAGCTTTAGCGGAGTTTGGTGACCAGATCTGATTAGCAAGGTACTCCTCCACCTTCCTCTTCTCCCATCTTCTTCCCCTCTCTACTACTGCCAGCTTCACAACATACCTCAATCGGGGATATCATAGTCTCACTGACTCCGGGCGGTTGGTAGCAGTTGGAACTCTTGCACGGGATTCAAAATTTAAAAAATAGTAAAAAAACATGATACCTTACCTCATATGTATGGGATATTGTAATATTAGGAGTTTTCTTCAAACTTGGGTTGATATAAATATAACCATCGCCAGCTGCCTCCCTATAACAAGAAAAGTCAATATTATATAATATATATGTGATAATAAAAATATATTTTTGAAATCGAAACAGAAAGACCTAATTTAAAAACATGTAGTCAGTAAATTGTCTTACCCAACAACAAGGATGTTGGCCCGAGTTATTAATTGAATGTCCAATTCTTGTATATTATCTTCCGGGGTGACTTCTTCTCCTCCGCTGATTGCCGATATGTTTAACTTTATGGCAGAGTGGTGGCTTGTAAGTAATGATGCATCCAATTCAATGATTACAAAACTCTGGAAATTTTATATAAGTACATAAATATTATAAATTAAATTTAATATGTAATGATAAACTTAAATGAGAACAAAAATGTATAGACTGTCACTTAAGAGTAGAAAATATTAATAATGGAACTCCAAAGTGTGTAGGCTGGCAACACCAATTTAACTGTCAAATATTCTATATATATTCCCGATATCTATCTCGATCAACATAGATCTAGGGCGAGATCTCTTGTCAGATTTGTGTGATTTTCTATCGCTGTTAAATGAATAAATAAGCATGTATACCTGTGGGAATGTGTGTTTAAAACGACCTAAACTAACATAAGTGACAGCTCACAGCAGAAATTCTGACATCGGCCTGTAGAAAAAGCAAATAACTGCCATTGAAAATCCCACAAATCTGACAGGAGATCTCACGCGATATCAATCTCGTTCCCACAAAAAATAGAGAATAGCTCGGCTGAATGAGTTAAATATATTCAGATCTAAAATTAGAGACATGATCTAAAGCCCGGGCAATGCTAGGTACTTAAGCTAGTTATTTCTTACTATCGTGGTACGAGAGCACAACAGAAAGGAGTTTGCAGGAAAATACTTCTTCTTCTTCTTTAGAACAATTTATTTAATGCAATAAAATACAAATACTTCAAAAGGGACTATTTTCCCTTTGCTCGGGTGGTCTCCACGACCACACCACACTGACAAAGGTCAGTGTGGTGTGGTCGTGGAGAAAGGTCAAAGGGAAAATAGATAAAATATCTTTTTATCAAAGGTCTACTTTCCCTCGATATTTCTATTATCAGTTCTTTACAATACTGAACTGTAAGTACAACATGTACCTCCCAGATTCAGTTCAATTACCCAACTCACTGCAGGTACCTATCTACCTCTCAGCTCGAGTTCAACTACATAACTGAAGGTACCCCTCATATACCTTTCAGTTCCACTGTAAAAACAACACTAACTCTCTGTTCAAAACATCGCCATATTTAAAGTAAATTTACAAAAAAAATAAATATGGTACATTAAAATTGGTGGGAATAGAATCTTTAGGAGTTCCCACGAATAGGATTTTAAAATCTAACATACAGAAACAATAAAACAATTGCCCAAAAGTCGGCTGAAAAGGGCCACCATAAAACTAAATCTTAGACACTTAGGGATAGACAAATATTGAGAATTTTATGATTATTTGGGAGGTTCCTACTAAGGGTCGACCGAGATCTCGGTCTCGGTCTCGGTCTCGGCATTCTCGGCTACAAATTCTACCGAGAACTCTGTCTCGGTTCTCGGCGAAAAATCGCCGAGATTCTCGGCCATAACCGAGACCGTTGTAAGTAGGTACGGTATAGGATAATGGGATTCAAATCTACCGCACGCGTTCACATTTGTCACTTGGTGTCAGTGCGTGAGAGAGCTGTCGATTGTGATTGGTCGGCTGGCAGCGAGGCGGGTTTTACTTATAACCATAATGATAATATCTAGACGCCTTCCACGCCGAAACGCAAATTATTTGCAATTCCCTCGATAGAAAAAAAATCGCAAAGTATGCTCCAAAAATTATTTTAAAAACGTTTGCTTCAGTTATTTTACAAGTTATAATTGTGAAAAAAATTCACAATGTTTCTTTAAATGATTTCGTGTTTTATTAAATATTTTCGATTTTATCGCTTTAAATATTAGCGCGCTCTTCTAACATTCCTAATTACATATTTCTCCATCTTCTTCTTTTTGAGTGCGGATGCGGCGCCTTAAAACAAATTATTATTACATTCTTAAATATACTATACATATTATGCCAAAATAGCACATTTTCATTTTTTTTTCTCAATTTATCTATTCTCGGTCTCGGCTCTCGGTCTCGGCCGAGATTTTAATTTATTCTCGGTCTCGGTCTCGGTCTCGGCCGAGAACGAAAAACATGTCTCGGTCGACCCTTAGTTCCTACTATTAGGTAAAAATGCCGCCAGCGTACTTCTCCTTGGGGGTGTCATAAACATACAACACTTCGAAAATAATAAAAGAATTTGTTCCAACTTTGTAAAGGAATGTCTCCGTAATAATACCAGCCATAAACATATTACTTAATTACTAGGTTCGGACCTTATTCATGAAAAATGTGGGATAATATTATTTGCATATTTTAAAGGAGAAACTACGCGTAACTAAAATAACATGAATTTTTCGAATAATTATTTTACTTAAGACTAAATAGAAAAAATCGCATTCTGGTGCGAACACTAGTGTTAAATAAATGTGAGCAATTTCTAAACTGTGCTTTATAATTTATTACAATATCCTTTTTCTTCATTATATTACCACAAAATTGCAAAGGTATAATAATAATATACCTATAGGCAATTCTAATTTTGAGATCAGTGGGTATCTGTATATCAATTAAAAATAGTTTTTTTTTACTTTTATGCCTTTTTAATTTTTTTATAAAAGTGTAGGTTACACAGCTTTACATTTTCAACATGAATTATATTTTTAGTATTACCATTTGAACAACAGTGGCCCCCTCCTATGTTTTCTACTCTTATTTGACAAACTTGTAAATACATAAATATTATAAATAAAATTTAATATGTAATGATAAACTTAAGTGAGAACAAAAAAATGTACATGTGTTCAAAGCCATAGATAATGTTATAGAGAAGGGAGATCGGCCATGAACCATTATTAATATGAAAGAGTGTGCAAAAAGTGCTGTCAAATTAGACACTTTTATAATTACCATGACGATTCACGAATACAGTACCGTGACAACAAAAAAGGCAATAAACATATGTTCCTTTTCATTATAATGCTGCAGCTCTTTCTTTCACACTAAATAATGCTGAGACGAAAAACAAGACACACAAACAAAAGATGAGGCACACAAAATGTATGTAAATGTTTTCTCCAATGTACTACTTTTTGGAAATACCCAGCATTATATGTTTAACCTTTTCCCCGCATTGAACTACTCCGTTTTTTCAATACCCATAGGCGGTACATGTATATGTCATATTTCAAATACCTATCCATCCAATTTTATGTCAAATTACAACATATTATGGCATGATTTATCATACTATATAAACAGATGAGATTATTATCTACAATTTGAAACCAAATCGTCGTCTGTAAACACTCCTAGATGTTTATAAAAAACAAAAAACGTACCCACATTATCTTAAAGACGGCGCCATTTATCCGCGTGCTTGTACTCAGGACACTGCGTTGATAGACACACGTGGTACCTCAATCACTTATTATTATTAATTCGTATAAACAAGTTCTAAAACTTCTGATGACACTAAAATTTATAAAATTTTTATGTAAATTCAAAATCACAGTTTCACAACATAAACAAATGTGTGCGAATGCGCGCGATCTCGATAATAAATGTTATCGACGCTTGTCCAATTTGGTCAGTCGGAATCGCATGGATGCGCGTGCGCAAACTACTAGCGCCATCTGTGGAGTAAATTGTGAACTCTTCATTCAAAGGCACAAGGACACATTCACTTGATTATAGATGTTTTTTACGAAATACAATTTTTCTTTCGAAATATTCCTGAAGATGTCAGCATCGTGATAGTTACACGAATATCCTAGCGAGCGGGAAAAAATACTGTGACATAGTAGCGCTGTGATATCGGCAGTCGAAGTTAGCGTAACAAGCGCTGATACGGGCGCGTGAGAGGCATGGCTTTTGCCGTATCAACTGTTGTTACGATCGCGTGGAAAAAGTTAAGAACAAAAGCAACCCCTTGAGCGCATTGTCATTTGAAGTTTAGAATTTTTGGAATTCACTTAAACTTCAATGTTATCCTTGTAACTAGATTCCATACTTTCAAAATTATCGTCACGGCAAGTAGTATTGAAGGGGTTTACGGAGACCACACAGTGCCAAGTATGAGTGAGAAGCAAGAATTTTTTTTTTTCATTTGGAAGAAACAAATCTAGTTAAATTGTGTATCTCATATAAATCTTTTGAAAGAGCTGCAGCATTGTTAGAATAGAATAAATGTTTTATGCCTTTTTTATGCCGTAACGGTACCGTAATAATAAAAGCGCACACTGGCAAAACACAAAATGAATGAATTACCTTAGAATTAGTGGCAAGTGGGTTTTCAAAGTCACAGGAGAGCAGAGAATCGATGAGACGACAGCGCAGGGGCACCCTGAGCAGGGGCGCTACGGAGGGCGGGGTGAACTCCACTCGAGCCAGGAAGGCAGGCTCCCCAATATTCTCCACACTTATGTTCAGAGTGATGACTGAACTCGATCCAATTACATATGGATTACTAAAATATAATATACGTACACGTTTAATATAATATATTATGTCACAATCGAACATGGGAATAATTTACTTTGAAAAATAATTTGGTCGTCTTCTACAAAGAAATTTCATAAACTAACTAAATAACTAACCATCATGCCGCTTCAGTAGGCAGAGAGGACGGACCGCCAAACAACTCGATCTTGGCACACACTCCTTGCCTCGTTCACATTCATACATCGTCTCATACATGCTCTTCTATACATGAGAACAGGTCGTTTCTTCAACTCGTTCCTGTGTTCAACAGCTCGGCTGTGGAATGATTTGCCGGCCTCTGTGTTTCCTCCTTCCTACAACATGGGTCTCTTCAAGACCAATATTCATTCCTTCCTCTCCTCAAAAAGACCCTCCACACAGCATTCCAGATGACATAGGCCCTGAGGAAAATCATTTTCCTCAGGGCCTCCTGTGTGGAGTTAATGTAAAAAAAAAAAAATTCTGACTCTTCACATGGCCCGACTCAAGTATCTATTCACTTGGTCGTGCCATGTCTTCCTCAGGCATCCCCGACTTCTTCTACCATTCACATTTGCTTCATATATTCTCCTTACACTCCTTTCTTCGCTCATTCGCTCTACATGCCCAAACCATCTGAGCGTCCCTTTCTTAATCTTACTCATTACGCTTACATCAGCCTTGCATTCTTTGCGAATCTCCACATTTCTCACACGATCATACATGGTTTTACCACACCATTTCTGCTTTTTTTTCAAAATATACTAGCGAGTTCTCGGCATGTGTTGCAATGCCACTTAAATAAAAAAATGTTTCTCCCTGCATGTACTTTCCCAATTTGTTCCCGTTTCCCTTCCGTCTTCCCTTCCCATCCCGCTTCCTCTTCCCCTCTAAACACCAGGATTCACCATTATATATAGGAATCTTCGCTGGTGTGCGCACAACAAATCACCAAAGTTTCATCGCAATCGGATGAATAGTATTGGAAATAATTTCATAACACCAGAGCTCAATATTATATACAAGCCAACGCACATCAAATTCCCAAAACATTTTAATTGGACACTGGTTTAGGAAAACATAAGGAACAAACAAAGAAACATTCATTTTTATACATTAAGATCAGCTCAAGTCCCCGGCAGAGCCCGGGCTATAAACAAAGTTTTTCTGAATCAGATGTAGTCTGTAATTTTCCTCTTCTTTTTAACATCAAGTATACAAAATTTTACCAAGAAGTATCAAAATTCTCCTCTAAGGGGTGGGAAAAGGGGATGGTTTTTGAAATCTCATGTAAACAGTGTCCTTCCTTGTAATTTATAGGTCAACTGAATAAAATAACCGAAGTTATAAGATGTCAAAACATAGATATTAGTTGAACTTATTGTACTTTGATCAAAGACCATGAATATAAAATATTAGAGCATAGTAAATTTTTTTTTATTTTAAATTTGTCTTGATTTTTTAAAATTAGATATTCAATAACTTACTTCTCCAAGAAGTTGACCTTTAGCTTGAGGTCAGGCTGGCACACGAGATCGTCCCCGCAGCCGGTGGCAAAGGGGACACGGAGTGAGGTCTCTCTCTTAGTGGAGGGGCGAAGCACAGCACACTTTTCACAGAAAACTGAATCTGAAATCAAATCAGATGTCCAAACATTACAACAGAACTAGGTTTCGCCCGTTGCAGAAGCAACTGACGGGTTAAGACACTATGCGATTTGACGTGTGAACGTGGATGAAGCGAGGAGGAGTGTGTGTTAAATTAAATAAATGAAGAAACCTGAGTTCACAGTGACCTTGCAAAGCATGCCGGGTACCCGTTGTATATAATGTTATGTAGTGCAGCGCTTGCATTAAAATGTAATTTCCCAGGAATTGGAATGGAACCGTTACAGTTTAGTTGACCATGAGGTTACAGTGACCTTGCAACGCATGCCGAGCAACCGTTGTATATCATTTTATATATTGCAGGCACTTGCTTTAAAATGTTATTTCCCGGGAATTGGGATGGAACCATTACAGTTAAGTTGACCCCGAGGTTACAGTGACCTTGCAACGCATGCCGGGAACCCGTTGTATATAATGTTATAATATAGTGCAGACGTTTGCAAGGCGCTTGCATTATAATGTAGTTTCCCGGAACTTGGAATGGAACCGTTAATGTTAAGTTGACCCCGAGGTTACAGTGATCTTGCAACGCATGCCGGGTAACAGTTGTATATAATGTTATGTAGAAATAAAAATCCCCTAAGATGACCTTTATTGGATAACCAACACTCATGCCGTAGGTCAACCCAAGTGGTTCGCTACGTTCGGTGATTTAGTAGGGGTGCCCGGATTTATGGGGTGAGGTTTGTCTAGGTCTTGGAGGCTGATGACCAGGACACACTGAACCCCAGATTCCTACCCACCCCTTAAACCCTTTTCCTTCTCAGAACTCTCATCTCCTTCTTTGCCTTAAAAAACCCTCCACCCAGCATCTCCAAAGATGACATGACCGTGAGGGAAATTATTTTCCTCAGGGTCTCCTGTGTGGAGCTTTTTCCTCCCCCCCTCTCGCGCTTCATTAATTCATTCCCGGTACATTTAGTTTTCAAAAAGCGAGAAATGTGCACCTACTTCGGTCGCCCGGTTCATTATTGTATCCCGATTGATCATTATTGTTTTCATAAAACCATCGCGGAAATGCACACATCAAATTCACAAAGTCTCATCGCAATCGGATGAACCAACACCGCTGTCATAGGTCACCCAAGTGGTTCGCTACGATTGGTGACTTAGCAGGGGTGCCCGGGTTCATGGGATGAGGTTTGTCTAGGTCTTGGTGGCGGATACGTTTGACCAACCACTGCATGGCGGGCTGGATCGGAGGAGACTGATTGAGGGAGGCTTTTTATCTCTCCAGCCAGATTCTCTCAACCCTTCGCCTCGCACCGCAGTGTGAGGAATAGATTCATACGTCCGTTACTCCTGGCGACACTGACCCTCAGATTCCTACCCACCCCTCATACCCTTTTCCTTCTTATATCTTCTTCTCCTTTCTTTCCCTCAAAAAACCTTCGACACAGCATCCCCAAAGATGACATAGGCCCCTAGGGAAATTGTTTTCCTCGGTGCCTCCTGTGTGGAGCTAATGTAAAAAAAAGTTTAGCAATGCATAATTTCATGATGCCAGAGCTCACTATTGTATATAGAAACCAATGAATGGTTCCCGGGGCGGCGATACCAATTCCACGTTGAATGATTATCATTAAAATACAAAATACAAAAAAAAACGGTATGTAAATTTAATATTTTTGAAAAAAATTATACCATTCAACTTCAAGCAATTTTATTATACATTTACAAAAAATTCATAAGCAATATCATCAGATTCTAAGTTGTTATGTGCATGTAGGTACCTGCATAGATTCTATGTAGAGTTACCTTCACATACGTAAAAAAAAACATATGAAATATATTTAGGCTGGGTTTTTCAAAAAATTTATTTAAAAATCTTCAATTTTTCAAGTTAATTTTAACGTTCTGTGAAAGTTCTGTTCAAATTCTATTCAAGTTCCGTAATTATTTCTATTTTGAAATAATAGTATAAATAAATAATAATAAATATTATAAGTTTTGAAGATAATTGAATAAATAAAAATCGCACATTACGTGAAAATGAACTTAATCAATTTAAAAATAACATTCCTACCAACAGTGGTTATCCAGAAGCAACCTCCGTGTTCCTATTTCAAAAATTACCATTTTGGATGATTTTTTTCATTTCATATCTTTAATTTTCGATTTAACATTTAAAGGAAAGAATCTCGTAAGCCGGTACCTACCTAGTACATACCGAGAAAAATAATAGTGGTGTAGGTAGGTACTTGCGCGTTTTCTCAATAAATACTTACAGCCTTACTAAAAAACCTAGTGAAAATTTTATTCAATTGACAAACGGCCGCGGATGTGAAAACATTACTAATTAAAAAATTGTTCATTGAAAGAAATACACGTGGTTTCCACGGCCTGAGAGGGTAGTTTATCTCTGTTTTAACCTGTCCGAACGATATTTGTATTTTTTCCGTAGTATTTTGAATGTTCTATATATTTCTTATTTTTGAAGGTGTCGTAAAAACAAATACCATTTATGAAAACTAGATAAAATTACCTTTTAGATTTGTATATTTGAAATACAGTTTAGTTTTCAAAAACTGACATATTTTAAGATTCAAACTCGGAAATAAATGGAAAAAAATTTCTTACCAAAGTTTTTTTGACTAAAACGTAGAGAAATTAAGAAAAAAACAAAATTTCAAAAACACAGTCCTTTTATGTAATAAATTTTGAAGGAAACTATCACCTCACTTTTTCCTCGGGCATACAATAAAAAAATAATAAAAAATTTCAAAGTTTTTTTTATTGCTAAAAAACTAACCTATAAATTATACCGTCTTTTAAATCACATTTCTTGCATCTCTAAAGACGTTAATTACTTTGATGCATTTACCCACACATGTATTAGATAATATTATTTAAAAAAAAACACCACTGTCATAAAATTATCATAAAATAAAACCTTTAAATGTAAATTTGAATTCTCATGTATCATAAAAAAAAGTTTTTGACACTTCAATTTTCAAAGTACAATTATTGTTTTATAACTTGACTAAAACTTATGAAAAACCACACAACACACGGTAAATATATCAATGATATAAATATAAGAGTAAATTATTCATATTAATAGAAATTAACCATCACATAAGTAATATTGGACACACAGAAATCATTTCGCGCTTCCAGCGTCTTTTTCGACCGCGAACACGAATGCGCAGGCGCCGCGCCGCCGCGCAACCTAGCGGTTATGAAGGAAAACAAACAATTTAGTACTTAAATATGCGTGGTTGCCGGATTTACAGTACGTTTTAAGACCAAATCTTATGGCGCGTTCAGACGTTTCAATTTTTGTTGATCCACTTTTATTTAACGTAAAAAGTTGAACGAGATTATGTTCACACGTTTCAATTTAAGTAGAACCGAATTTGACATTCAAGATGGCGTCAACTGAAATTGTCAGTGCGTGCGTCTCTCTAACTTCTGATGTTTTGCGAGATGAGCTCGAGATTATGAAAAAGCATAAAAAACGTCGTATTTGGGTGAGAAAATGGATCATGAATTAGGCGCATCCAACACAATTTTGAAAGAGATGGAACTAGAAGACTCCGAAGGATATGGATGACAGAAAAACAATTTGATGAGCTGCTTTCCAAAATTGGCGATAAAATTTTTCAGAGATGTTTAAATTAATAATAATTACTATGAAATAATCCATATTTCGTTAAAATTAGCTTTACCATAACCTAAAAACAACAACGCCAAACGCCATACTTTGACATAGGTAGGTAGTTATTGTTATTAGATTTGTACAAAGTTTTTTTTCTTTTAATTTATGCGTATTAATGGTGACGCATGCTCTGAATATTTACCGTTATTTTTTTGTCATTATAATATATTGGGTAGGTAGTGTAAATGAAACACATTATTTATTGCAGTATCACGGGCATTTCTATTTGTGTACACTTCTTGCTTTTGATCCCAAAGACAGGGATGCATAAATCTGAACATCAAATCATCCGACCATTTCAAATATTTTTTCGTTAAAACGGATTCCATGACGATAGAACTAGGAATGTCTAACGAATATGGACATAAATGTTTGACGTCTAGTTGTGCACGCGAGTAACTATGGTAACCAAGATGGCGCGATCATACTTGAACGTCAAAAGTAGACGGGCTATCAACTTTAGCTAGTCAACAAAAAACTTGTTCAACTTTGTTGAAAGAAGGTTCACACCTGTCAATATGCTTTCAAGTGTCGAGTTGATCAACTAAAGTTGAACCGTGTGAACCGGCTATTATTGGTAATGTTATCGTGTTTTAGTGTATTTTTGTTTTATTCATGTTGCTGCAGCAACACGGGTAATCGGGCGTGCTGTGTTTTTTTTTTAGTAAGGCTGTTAGCGAATTAGCAATAATTCAATAGAACGGTAGGTACCTACCGCGATTTTCTGCATTTAAATCATTCACATTTTAAACGCCAGTACCTACCTCGAGTTTATATTAACTGGCTGGAAAATTATGCATTGTTGATGATAGATCGATTTCAGAAAATGTCAGAAAAATTTCAATATTTGATGCAATATAGTGTAACATTTTAAATGGGAAGCTACACATGTTTTTATTTTAAAAGTTTCTTAAACTTGAATACCTTCTATTTAATCAAAAACATTTCGTGCAAAATGTTTGTTTTCGCCGCAATCTAAGTTCCCGCAAAGGGCCTTTAAAATGTCAATTTTTCTACGATATTTTCGAGAACGCCGTTAAAAAAATTCGAATAAATCGCTAGAAAAATCAGTTTTGTATGGGAAATCTCTTTACTAAACGATTCGACGTTTTTTAACGGGTGAACCTATCGGCAGGAAATATAACTGAGGCCGAATTTCTTCGTCGGTGAGAGATCTAATTGTAGTTTTCGCCGTTTGGGTGCGCCGTTAACCCTGCATCATCTTTTTATATGAAATCTGGTCTGACCCGCAGAGATCCATGTCCGTGCCCCCTTTCGGGCCAAATTGATCTCTGCGGTCGGCGAAACTCGAGGAGCTGAGGTCGATTATCGCCTGCGGGCCGAGGGGGGCGAGGGAAATCGAAAGGGCGTAAGCGTCTTTTTCGTTTTTAAGCGACAATACGCCGTAAGGTCTTGCGGATCGAGGGGGAAAAGAGTCGATTATCGGATCACCAAAACGCGTTTTTTTGGAACGGCCGTTTGTATGAAATCCCGGTCCACAAGCCTTGCTCGGCCAAATCGACCTCTGCGGTCGGTGAAACTCGACAGGCAGAGTGGTCGATTTTCGCCTGTACTCGGAGGATTAAAAAAAAAAGTGAGTTTTCCTGACCTACCCCAAAACCAAACAATACTATATATATACTAGGTTTTGCCCGTTGCAGAAGCAACTGACGGGTTAAGACACTATGCGATTTGACGTGTGAACGTGGATGAAGCGAGGAAGAGTGTGTGTTAAATTAAATATATGAAGAAACCTGAGTTCACAGTGACCTTGCAACGCATGCCGGGTTCCCGTTGTATATAATGTTATGTAGTGCAGCGCTTGCATTAAAATGTAATTTCCCAGGAATTGGAATGGAACCATTACAGTTAAGTTGACCCCGAGGTTACAGTGACCTTGCAACGCATGCCGTGTACCCGTTGTATATTATGTTATAAATTGCAGGCGCTTGAATTAAAAATTTAATTTCCCGGGAATCGGGATGGAACCATTACAGTAAAGTTGACCCCTAGGTTACAGTGACCTTGCAACGCATACCGGGTACCCGTTGTATATAATGTTATATAGTGCAGGCGCTTGCTTTAAAATGTTATTTCCCGGGAATTGGGATGGAACCATTACAGTTAAGTTGACCCCGAGGTTACAGTGACCTTGCAACGCATGCCGTGTACCCGTTGTATATTATGTTATAAATTGCAGGCGCTTGCATTAAAATTTTATTTCCCGGGAATTGGGATGAAACCATTACAGTAAAGTTGACCCCTAAGTTACAGTGACCTTGCAACGCATGCCGGGTACCCGTTGTATATAATGTTATATAGTGCAGGCGCTTGCATTATAATGTAGTTTCCTGGGACTTGGGATGGAACCATTAGAGTTTAGTTGACCCTGAGGTTAAAGTGGCCTTGCAACGCATGCCGGGTACCCGTAGTATATAATGTTACATAGTGCAGGCGCTTGCATTAAAATGTAGTTTCCCAGGACTTCGGATGGAAACATTACAGTTTAATTGACCCCGAGGTTAAAGCGGCCTTGCAACGCATGCCGGGTACCGGTTGTATATAATTTTATAAAGTGCATAATTTTATAATGTTGTTTCCCGGGACTTGGTAGGGAACCAGTACGGTTTAGTTGACCCCGAAGTTAAAGTGGCCTCGCAACGCATGCCGGGTACCGCAGTTTAGCAGTGCAAAATTTCACTATGCCGGAGCTCACTATTGTAGTTGTATTGTATTTCATTTTGCAAGTGTAAGTACTAAGTAGGTACTTTGTTGTAATATTTCACCAAAACGACGCCATTATGCTGTTGAGCATAAAATAATTTTCACTACAAATAAATTCATTCAATATCATGTTTTGATTTTTAAATGAAAAAAGTCCCCGCAAGTAAGTACCTACCTAGAACACGCGTAATGTATATATATATACAATGTTCAAATAGAACACACTTAAAAATAAAAAAAATAAAATTAATAAAAAAAATTAACAATTCTTTAAATTTTTCTAGTAAATTTTCAGTTCTATAAAGTTCCGTTCGAGTTCTGTAATTATTTCAGTTTTGTGATGTAACTGGTCTGTAATGATAAAACAATAGAATTTGAGTAGAACCATCACAGAACGTGAAAATTAACTTTAAAAAAGTTCAATTATTCTGTATCATCGAAACAACCTTACCTTAGTATTTATTGCATTAAAACCTAATTCGTTGTGTAGGTACCCATTCAGGTAGGTACCTGCGCATTTCCTTAGATTCCGGCAATCTTAGCTTTTTTCATCATATTTGCAATACTACCGAAATAAGTAGGTACCTACCCCGAATGAAAAACGTGTTAATTTGACTGGCCAGCAAATATTTAAACTTCCGATGGAATCTGTGAGCGCGTATTTTGATGATTTTTTTTCGGAAAATTTCGAGTTTTGTCAGCATCTCCTGACGTATTTTATATGAGAATCATATGTTTTATTGGTGTTAAAAGTTGCGGAATCTATCCGGCTATCGTATTTTCAAAAAACATCTAGCCCGGAATCGGTTTTTCGGCGGTAATGTCGTTTTCCGAAAAACAACGACCGAAACCGCCGAGAGTTCCGTTTTGTTAGGCTAAAAATTTGACATCTGAGATCCTGACCTATGTCAATAGTCCTATATAGCATTTTCCTTTGTGAAATTAGCGGGTTTTTTCCTAAATTTTTTTTTTCAAACGCCGTCTGTCGGCGGGAAATATAATCGAGTGATTCGAGTAGAGCTTCTAGTTTTCGCCGCCGATTCGTATCGGAGAATAAATCCCTGTATATATTTCATTTTGTCGGAAAAAAATTACCCCCAGTTTCCATTCGGAATTTGCTTCAACCGAAAGTGAACCTTGAGGTGGGTGAAACGCAAAGGGCGTACTGGTCGTTTTTGCGTCGACGAAAAAGTGAGCTTTTCCCGACCTACCCCAAAACCAAGCATTAATATATATATAACCACATTTAAAATTTTAGAAATTGTTATACTTACTACCAGCGTCCATACTTCATCAGGGTCCCACCTCTCTTACAACAACTTATTGAATGTATGGTTTCAAAACACTATCCTTCCAAAAATTCCCAACAAAAAAAGCTTATGCTTTGCTCGTAACAACTGAGCTCACCATTTCAGGGTACCTATATATGGTTTTTATGAGATGATCATTAAATAAAAAATTTAAATAAGGAAATTTTAATGCTTACCAAACATGGGATTCTGTTTTAGTTCAAAATTTGCTTCAACTTTGATTGGGCGAGAAAAATCATTCTTTGAGGGCTGAAACAATTATAAGAATTTACAACCAAATCATAAAAACATAATTTATCCATTACTGCAAGGGACTAATTTCATGGTCCAGAAATAAAACACAACGATAAAAATATTTTATCAACAAATTAAATTTTGAAAAAATTTACATTATGTGAAAATAATTAAAATGATTGATACATTGTGTTGCATTTTTTTTATTTTTATTTTCCAATTTTCGTACTATCCCCTGCCCCTACTATTTATTTATTTATTTATTTACGGACAATTAGTCCAATTAACAATACATCAATAACACGAATAGAAAAAAAAGAGAAATCACAATGAAAGGAGATTACATATAGATGAAGAGCATTGACAAAATACATATAATATAAAAGTACATAGAGAAGATAACTACAAGTAGCTTGAAGATGGATTTAAAAAGACTTTAAAAAACCACATTGCGTAACGACTGCCTAAAATCATTTAGGCTTACACCAAAAAATTCAATGCTTTGATTTGTGTTGACTAGTCTCGACATTCTGGATAAAGGAGAATGATATCCATAATTAGTAGAATGTTGATTGAGGAACAGCAATTCATTATTTCGGAGTCTACGGGAAGGAATGTTGAACTGGATGAGTTGTAACAAAGCAGGTGTGTCAGTAATACTGTTGATAATTTTGAAAATGCATATTAGATCAGAGTCCTTTCTACGTTTTTCTAAAGAGGAAATGTTTAAAGTTTGTTCAATTTCATCATACGAGTATTCTCCTCTTTCAAGTCCTAACCTCCAAGCAATTCCTCGTAGGAAGCGATGTTATACAGATTCGATGTAACAAATGTGGACAGCATAAAAAGGAGACCAAATGACACTAGCATATTCAAGGTGAGGGCGGACCAGCGAACAGTAAAGAGATTTAAGTGTATTTATATCAGTTTAAAGTCAGAGGTAATTCTATGAATGAAGCCGAGTAGTTTAAGTGATTTGTTTACAATGTTATTAATGTGATCCCGGAAAGAAAGTTTACAATCCAGAGTGACCCCAAGGTCCTTGATAGATGTGACAGTGGAGAGACAAACATTATTTAGTTTATAATCAAACTGAATAGGTTTTTTAGTTCTATAAAAGGACAAAATTTTGCATTTATCAACATTAAGTTCCATGCAGTTAATTTTGCACCAATCAATAAATGAGTCAATATCAAGTTGAAAAAGTAAACAATCAAGATGGGATTTAATTATCTTAAGAATCTTATTGTCATCGGCAAAAAGCCAAAAACGTGTGTGAGAAAAAACTTTAATGATATCGTTAATAAAAAGGTTAAAAAGAAGCTACTATGTCTCCTTTGCAATCCCTCCCTCTCCCTCACCCCTCTGTCATCCCTCCCCTACGTGCCTTTTCCCATGCATCTCCGTTCCCGCCTTTCTCGCTCTTTCGTTCCCCTCCCCCCTCTCTCCTTCCATCCCTGCCGCTAAACTACATGAAATACACACATTTTTCAAACAACTCGTGTGCCACTTATTGTAAATTTTTTTTATACTAATTTCATAAAGCCATAGTTCACCATTCTATATAGAAACTTTCGCAGATGTGCGAAACAATGAAACATTAATTTTTATATACAAAGATTAATAAATTGTAACTTACTTCAATGCGAACTATAACTTCCTTGCAGTAACTATTACCAGCTGATCCAGGAATAAGATAAGTTGCATCACTTAAATTTTCTAGAGACGCACTTTTATACTCATGATCAACAGTGAGTTTCACTCTTATTTCTGTAAAAAAAATCAGTAAATACATAATAAATTAGAGCACCACTTTTTAAGGTATTAAAAAAAATCTGTGATTAGTAAGTTCAACCCCTCAGAAGGACATTACTAGCCATAAACATAATTTTCCATTAGTGATTAAATCCTCTGAAGAACTGATCTGACCAGGGCGTCCATATATTAAAAAGTTATTTTTTTTTTCTATAATGCGGATAAATGTAATTTGTTCGATATTGGAAAAAGAAATGATTATCGTTCTTGGTTTGTCTCAAATATTTCTGCTTGATTCGATAAATAAAATCCAAAAAATTATCAAAGTGAATGGTTAGAAATTTGCGGAATTTTCTCGTTGACAGTTGAAAGTTAAAATGTTATTTATGTTTTTAATTGTATAACATAAAATGTAAAGTTACAAAAAAAATTCTTGCTAATTCCCTACACAAAAATAAGGTGTTTTATAAATACTGAATTCTTTAACATTTAGGGACATTTTGACCCAAAATGTTTCGATGAGTTTTTTTTGTAAAACATTTAGAAATGTCTATGTTTATTTCAAATACAAGCATCTCAAAGATAATTTCATCCAGTTTCTAAAATGGTGTTTCTTTTTAGGACAACTTCAAAAATAAAAAAATATACAGTACATTTAAAATACCTCGGAAATATTCTGAAATTCCACATTGTCATTGGGACTAGAAGGTAAAAAATATTTTAAAAACCTAAGGGTTAATAGGTAGATATGTACATACCATTAGTAAAAGGTGTAGATCCACTAAATATATGACAAATTTTGGCAGTAAAATTAGTGGACTGCAAAGATAATTCTGATGGGAAAGCTTCAATGGTGGAAGCCACATCTATGGAAGGGTGGCAGCGAAGTAATACAGCCTTGGCACTTTCATAGGCTCCAATCGCTATATCTGAAATGTATAACATTATAATATAAATATTTGACTCAAAATTAGCAGACTTCCTCTGTACCATAACTACTCTGTGTTTTGTTTTTTATGGCTATTTTTTTACCTTTGCAAGAGTTTTTATCGATGTCAACTCCTCTAGAAATACTTATGCCAAACCCTTGCATGTCGTCCATTACAATTCGCTGCGTATAATTGGGGTTCAGACCATTTTTTGCTCCAAGATATATATAGACAGCTCCTTTCCCATTATTCTCGTACGGAGCACCAATAGCAACATCTGTAACATAATTTGTAAAGTGTTCTTGTAATAAAAATAATAAAGAGTTTTTAAATTATTTCTTAGGCAATATTTTCTAGACATTTTGTTTTGAAGAGTTTTAGTTCACATGTTCATTTGTTACCTAATTTTTATTTATCTGCTACCAGTTTCGACACATCTGTGCAATGAAGTTTGCTAGTGAATGACACGAATGTGAAAAATTAAGCAACAAATATAAATGTGAAATAAAACTCTCCAAAACAAATTAAAGGGTTTTACTAAAATTACAGCAATTTATCGAATTAACAAGATCGTATTACCCATGAATCCATCTTCATTAATGTCACCAATTGGAGCTATGGAAGATCCAAATCTTGCTCCATTTTGAAGGCTTCCACCAATGGTTGCTTCTTGTTCCACCAAATTTGCCTGAAAAGGGATAAACAATAAATTAATTACATTTTGATGTGGAGAATTTAACCAATTCTCATTTAATTTTGAACATATTGTAGAATTCAAGGGATCCAGATGTAGAAAATATTTGTTCTTACGAATTGAAAAAAAAACGGTTATTGATCTTTATTTTTTTTTTTAAGAAAATAATAAAAAATCTTATAAATAAGAAATCTATTAATTTTGAATTAAAATGTTGCCACATACGTGTACCTTTAATGTTAAAAATAGTAAATTATTATGTATTCAGTTATTTGATACAATATTTTACATTTCATAATACAATCCAGTAATGTAGGCCTCACTGGTTTGTGCGATTTCTATGTAATCGATAGCTAAGTTTGTTGCTCCTCCCCAAGCAATTATTCCATATTCTATTATTGATTGACAAAGTGAAATATATATTTTTTTCATTTGTTTTAATTTATATGTTTTTTATGTTTAGGAAAATGCGTATTCTTTTGAGGAGTTTATTTGTGATTTATTTGATGTGACATGTCCATCTACGGTTATGGTCAATTACGATTCCTAGACACTTTATTTGTTCTGTTTTTTCTAGAGGAGGGCAATCACAGGTATTGGTGTTTAAGCATTCGTGTATTTTTATGGTGTTTATGTTGTTTTTTTGACTGTCCCGTGCTATTTATACTGTACGTTGTGAATTTTGCTTTTGATATGTTTAGTGTAAGTATGTTTGAGTGCCTTGTTTTCACTCGCGTGATTCCTAAATTCGCTATGTTATATGCATTATTCCAATCCTTAGATTTAAAGAATAAAACTGTTTCGTCTGCATAACTTACTATTTCACCGTCTATTTCCATGCTGCAAAGTTCATTTATGTACCTAAATAGTGAAAAGAACGATGAATTACGACAATTATAAATTTTCCACTGCTGTTAGTAAGTGATACACCTAAGTAAAGTGTAAAGTGTGTCATATACAAAAGAATTAATTTGAAAGACAAAAATTTTCTGGAATTTTATACACATAGTCGGAATGATGACTTCATAATGATATGCACGAAAGGGTTCATGTTTGTATTGAACCAGTGACAAGTGACTCCACTGTTCTGTAACTACAAATGAAAGCTGTGTACTTTGAAAAGATAATAGCCTACCTTATCATGATTCATGTAGACATAGACCCTGCCCTGATCGGAAGAGTATTTCTGTGCGTACATGGGAGCCCCGACTATGAGGTCAGCGAGGCCATCTTGGTTTATGTCGATAGATGCCAGAGTAGAGCCAAAATACTCTCCAAGCTGGTGACCCTCGAGGGTTGCATATATTATATAACGGGCATTCTCTCGAAGGGGGAAGTCAAACAGGAGAACCTTAAATTAGGAAGAAGGGAATAATAATTATCATTGATTTATGTGGTACTTAATTACAATTTATTTCCTTTGTCCTCATGTAGAACTAACATTAGAAAAATTTCCCAATTCCCCGTTATGAGTGTTTTACAAAACAAAATTATATATTGTATTTATTTAGATGGTGAAGGTCAGCGGTCGGCATATTCATTTGGCCAGCGGGTGGTGATATTTAATTAAATGAAGACAATATAAGCGAAACTCAATCGAAAATCTGGAAACAGAAAAATCAGAAAAAGATATATACAAGCAAGAGGTCCTGGGTTCAAGTAACAAAGGTGTCAATATCTTTTTCTGATTTTTCTGTTTCTTGATTTTCGATTGAGTTTCGCTTATATTGTCTTCATTTAATTGAATATATGTCAATTTTTTTGCAGGCCGACATTTAATTGATAATAATTAATATAATACATATGGATATTATGGTCATAAAGGAGAGATTGCAGAATGTAATTCCAATGCCAATAAATGAGAAATGTATGCAATTTATTTCTGTACTTATCAATAGTTGGTGAGACATGTAGTACTAAAATGTGATATTGCATTTCCTTGAAGTGCCAAACGATAAATGATAACATCGATGAATTAATATTAACAATATTTTTATGGTTTAAAAACCCCAGTATTCATTCAATTCCCCGCAAAATTCAAAGCAATGGAAGTCTGTCTCAAGTTACGAAAATTCATTGCATTTGATGTATTGTATTAAAAATCAGCACATCGCTCATTATGGTGATTTATTGATTTTGGGGTAATATGCCATGTTGCGCTACCACCTTCCTTAGCCAATGTTTCGGACAGCATTACAATGTCCTTCATCAGGGCTATGATACTTTTGGTTGTGGAAATCTCAAATCATGTCTAACATTCTGGAATAAACTTATATTATTATTATTATTTTTATTGCTCATTACATATTTACAAATGTATATGAAAAATTGTTCTTCTTTTATACTATAAACTAACAATATGTAAAAACACTATACATACATATGGTGGGTTTCTTCATTTACCGAAAATGCTAAATGCAATGCTAAATGTAAAAGTAAACGGTCAAATGCATAGAAATTTTTAAATTTCGATCGTTTATTTTTACAATTAGCATTGCATTTAGCATTCTCGGTAAATGAAGAAACCCACCCTTATTATTATTAATTACGTTTACAATTTTGAAATTACAAACCTGTCCTTTGTAATTTGCTCCTCTTGGAGCCCCCGCTACATATAAATCTGAGCGGCCTGCAATGTATTTGCCTGAATCAACGCTGTACCCTGTAAAAAAAATTGTTTAAAAACATATTTTTTTTCATTGTAGCCAGTGAATTCTCATAACAAATGATATTGATTTTGACACTTCATTACATTATATTTAAACCTGTCGCCTATCAGTAGGTATATTGTTATAATGAATATTAATAAAAATTATTTTTGTTGTATGTTATTATTGTTTATTACGTAATATGTGTATACATCAGGCATAATTTACGATTATAAATTATACCTACATAATTATAAAGTTATCTGTCCACCATTTTGCTTGTGGATTAAAAGGAATACTTGTTGATTTCACAACCTTGTTTCAACTTTGGGAGTATGTATTTTATTTGGCAGCATGTCGTTTTTTGTACAACATTCTTTAGATCTTGAGATAAAAATCATAAAGATTTTGGGGATGGTTATGTTTATTGCGATGTTTCTTAGAAGTAAAGATGTTTTATTATAACCTGAATAACACTCAGTATGTTTAGTCTTATGACATCACTTTACTGGGATTGTTCAGAGCTTTCACTTCTCTTTTTTTCGCATGTGCAGTTTGCACTTTGCAGTTTTAGATGTTCTCTAAAAGAAATCTAAACCTAAATCCCTACCAGAAGATGAAATCAGACGTTTGTTGACATGCCGAAATCAGTGGAAGAAATTATCTATTTCTCTGTGTCGGCATTAAACATTGTAATTGTAGAGGAAGTCAATTTAAATTTGTCTCTAGGAGTAAGGCTCGATAGAATTATTGATCATTTAAAATAATCCTGCTTCGTCAATTTAAAATAACACACATGTTTGAAGAACGAATATGCAATAGAGCCTTGAGAGAATCACACGTAAAATCTTTTAACATCCCGTTTAGTCAAACCTCTTATGGGTAAAGAAGTTTTAAATATCATGCTACAAAGCTATTCAATTCTCTACCTACTGACATTAGAAACACGCTAACCAAAAGTTCATTTAAAAGTAAAATCATTGATTTCCTCCAATAAGGGGCCGTTCAAGTATTACGTAACGCACTTGGGAGGGGATCTTGTGAAATGTTACTGTAGATTACAAGGGGGGGGGGGGTTCGAACAACGCGTTACGTAACATGTTTTTCCATATTTATATAAAAAAACAAAAAACTAGGGAATTAAAATCTTCCAAGTTGGCAATCGTTTTCGTTCTTGATATCTCTTGTTTTATTTATTATCACAAACGCGATTATAACAAGAAAAAAGGTATTTAAGCGACTTTCCAGTACTTTACGCAACTTAATAGTGACTTTCAGGTAAAAATTGTCACTTGGACGTTACGTAACGTTTAGGTGGGGGGGGGGGTACAGAAAAACGTTACGGCGAATTACATGGGGGGGGGGGGGTCAAAAATCTTCAAAAATTGCATTACGTAATACTTGAACGCCCCCTAAACATCTATCACAAGTATTTTATAATATATATATTTATGCCTACTGTATGTATATATGTACACTATGTACTTGATATATTTACATTTGACTAAGTTTCACTTGCCTTTTTTAGTATCATTTATCAATGCTTAACTTAGATGGTCTTTGTAATAAATAAAAAAAATAATGTGTAAAAGCCCAGCCGGGCGGGAAATTCATAATAAATAAATAAATATTTTACTATAGATTCTCAACTAGGCACTCAAGTACTTCAGATATCTTTACTATCAGACTGAAGAGAGATAACTTTTAAATGTATTATTTTATTAAAAATTAGTTTTAATAAAATAATACATTTTTTTTAAACCAAAACTATTATTAAATATTTAACTGACAGCCCTGAAACAGTTAGCTAATTAGCAATACCTGCTTAATAATTTCAAACAAAGATAACTTTGAAGGTAACAATAAACTTAATGCAAATTTACTCTATTTAGTGCTTATAAATACTGTTGACAACTTGTTGACAAGTCCCCTTTGTTTAGGTACATCTTTTTTATTCTAAATAATCCTATCTAAATTTTATGTTCTCGGTTATTATAACATTGATATTTTTTTTTAGTATAGTAACAGTAGTTTAGTAACGCATAATAGTATCCTTTACCTAAATACTTGCTACTTTGTTAAATGTTCATTTCTACTTTGTTATTATTGATAATCTCCTGTGTACCACTGTATACTTATAATACCATGTACTCACTTCAATGTAAAAGCCATGCTATGGCGTTTAAATAAATAAATAAATAAATAAATAAATAAATATGCCTTTTTGTCAAATTTAAATTTAATTGCTTCAAAATTATTTTGTCATAATCTTCTACATTCATCATTCATACTTGAATTGTATAATGTAAAAAAAATACTGATTTTGTTTTATTTTTATAACTGTCATTGTCATATTATGTAAACATAAACCTATATAACCACCACACTGTAAATTGCCATCTCAACACAGTGGTTTCACACCTAGTGAGATGGGCAATATGTCATTACTGTAATCAAATGTAATATTAAAATAATGAAATGAATAAATAAATTTAAATATTTACTTCATTCCAAAATCTCTTCAAAAATAAGAACCTCCAGAGATATATCAAATATTATGAGAAGAACCTTCCAAAATCCGAATCTGAAACGTGGCGTAGAGTAAACCTACAAAAATGATACGAAGATTTAAAATCAATATTGTCTGCCTGGATCCGAATGAGTTTAATCTGGATCAGGAAAAAAGCTACTAAAATAAGATCGTCACTAAATTATGAAAAATTGTAGGGGGGGCTAGAGAATTTCAGAAATAGGCTATTTTCGTCTAAAAAAAGACCATCAGCCACAAAATTCTCCTTGTCTTCTGACATTCCACCGGGAGCTATAGAGGTACAAAAATATAAATAACACCGTATTCAATGTTTTCGTGACAATATCCTTCGTAATTTTTTTTCCGCGGTCCAGTGTCACCTCCCGCCGGGTGTAGTGTCACCCCCCCCCCCTCCCCCACCGTCGTTTAATTTATTTTATGTTTTTTATTTTATTTTAGAATTTTTTTGTGCAGCTACTTTTATATTAATGGAATTTAGTTATATGTAATCTTTGTATAATACCTCAAAAATAAAAATTAAACATTTGGTACAACTCTTATTTTTAATAATATTTTAATTTCCTGGGATTGACAAATGCTAGCACCGTAAACCCGATTCTGAAAAATTTCCAGGATTGAAAGCCCCAGTAGCCACTGAAGTTAGGTAGGTATGTTATACCTTAAAAGAAATACTAACATTTTCTAGTATATTGGTTAAAAACCTAACAAAATTATTGACTTACCAAAGTATGTAGTGTCTGTGAGCTCGGGGGTATAATAAGGATTTTGAATATTCTTCTTCATAAAGTACAGCTTGTCGTTACTTCTTACTACTGAATATCTAACTACACTTCCTGCAACAAACAATAAAGTTATTATGTCAAATTTAGTATTCGAATGTAAGTTAGGAGAGTATCTATCAGATTGTTGAAATATTAAAATAGCGTGTGTAATGACTTAGTTAATATTACATGAATAAAATAAATAAATATTAATTCACCTGTCCAAACGTAGATTCCTGGTGCACCCAGAATGAGCTCAGATCCATCTTCATTTAGCTTCATAGATATACCGGCTTGTCCGTAAGCATAGAAATAGTTACTCTTCTCTCTGTTATCTTCTGGATTGGTGATTTGAAATCCTTGATTGTCTAAACACCATAAAATTCGTTAATTAGTAGTTACATGACGTCATTCCCTCATCTGCCAATTTTCTAGGCAATCAACCCCAACAAAGCAGGCAAGGGCGGATCCAGAGGGGGTCATGGGGGTCATGACCCCCCCCCTGGGCTGGGTCCAGGACCTAGGTGGACCTACTTTTTACTTGTATCTATTATTATCAAAATTAAATTATAACTTCTTGTGACTTGACCACGACTATGTGACCCCCCCCTGGCGCTATGTGACTCCCCCCCTGGCGCTATGTGACCCCCCCCTGGCGCCAAAGCTGGATCCGCCCTTGAAAGCAGGGAGCCTAGCAGAACAACAGATACATTTCACAAATTTTAAGGTATTTTTGTGAATTTTTTAAAGCAGTACATTTCGTATCAGTGTTTTTAGTAAGAGAATCGGCTTCTGCGAATGTTGCTTTATCTTTGTAATTGTTTGGCAAGTGCTAATACAATGTTACTGCTATACACCCCCCATCAATTTATGAGAAGATTGAAGTAGATTGAAAGCAATAGGATATATGTACATATTACAGTAAGTGATGTGTTGCTTACATTTATCAACAAGCGGAATGAGCTGCAAAACATCTGAAGGCTTTCGGGAGGCATCCGTTTGTGCGAGTGAATAGCACAGTCCATTTGCTAAATGGTATTCCTTGTGGAATTGGTTGATCCACCTCGGGGCACACATCTGCAAATGCCATTGGTTTTCTTTTTTATTATTACGACACATATTACGATAAGTTTAACTAAAACAAAAAGGTAGTCATGCAAAGCTACCATATTTGGCAGCTCATCTGCAGGTTCTACAATTTTTTTTTTATATTGAATATGCCATGTTTATTGCAATATGACTTATTTGGTAAAGCCTTGGTGAGAATGAATATGAATTATAATAATATGTGTGTTGTATAGAATACATTACATAGTTGTATTATAGACAATACACGCCATGTAGGTATAGTTTACTACGATTCTAATAAAGGATATTTACCACAACTGTGCCATTATTCATGTCAGTTCCAGCAACTGTCATCCCAAGCCACATATTATCTTTTCGATGTTGAAACGCCTTTCCGTTTGCCAAGTTGTGCCTAGTGTTACCTGTAATTAATAATTTTCATACAATAGCAATAATAACATTATCACACAACAAACTTTCTTTACACACATTTTAGATCAGACAGTATCTAGTGTAAGGTGAAAAAACTTTAAGCACATATTATAATGGCTAGAAAAAGATTAACAATATATGCCCGGATTGCTGGCAATGAAACCTCTCGAAGTAAACCTGGACTGTGGTCAACAGTTGAGTACTTCAATCTTTTATTTTTTTACATAACATTTTGTATAATTTACGACCACATACATACAATTATGAAATATGACTTTGTGATTTACAAAACATAATCTAAGTACATAATGTGTATATTCCAATATTCATGAAGACAGTTGCACTCATTGGTGACCATAGAGCTATGCAATTAGAGACGCCATTGCATACTAATTTCCCACTGAAACGTGTTCCACTGATAGCACGCTATTAGCAGTGCGCAAGAAACGGATTCGGCAGTTTCCGATCATTCACCGTTAGAGTTTTGGGAGCGTTGAATGTTAATTAGAGGTAAAAAAGTAGAAGCTTCTCCCTTTGTGTCTCATCTAAATTTAATAAATAAATATCAGTGGCTCATAAAAGGGCAAATAATATTTTTTTATGTGAATACCACACAAGAGTCCCAACTGCTACCGTCTGAAGCCAGTGAGACCGTGTATACCAATTAGGGTATGTTTGGAGGTTGAAAATAGAGGGAGGAGAAAGAGATAGGGAGAGGAAGGTGGAAGTTCCTGGCTATTTAGATCAGGTCACCAAACACGGCTAAAGCAATTTCAAGCAAAGTTTCATTTCTGAATGCTGGTCTTACACTAGGGCGATACTTTCACTCTGGAACATCCACAAATATATATTTAACATTTTTGAATAGAGAACTCCAGTCCAATTTATTGTTTTTATGAATAATGGACCTTCTGACTTATTGAACTGCATATTTTTTTTTTTTAGAGTTTGTTTTAATAGTTAAAATAATTTTCAAAGTTTTAATTTTTCAAGATCCCCGAAAAACACCCCACGTAAGGGAACGTACCCATACTACGTGTCACGTTTAGGGGGGGGGGGGGTCTTCAAAATG
This sequence comes from Limnephilus marmoratus, assembly GCA_917880885.1. Taxonomy (NCBI): domain Eukaryota; kingdom Metazoa; phylum Arthropoda; class Insecta; order Trichoptera; family Limnephilidae; genus Limnephilus; species Limnephilus marmoratus. Next base: position 22,638,982 of record OU862924.1, on the reverse strand, counting down.
TCACGCTCCATACAAATGAGCGGCGGGTTGCTTAGGATTTTGGTCACCGAGGGGGGGGGGGGGGGTTAAAAATTGCAAAAAGTTGGTCACGTAGTATGGGTACGTTCCCTAAAGTGGATCGTGTGACGTCATCACTCCTGAAAAGTTTTTCAACAGGTGTTCATTTTGTATGACAGTTATACGGAAGAAAGTATGGTACTATTCGATAAGTTAAAACATTATTTAGGTGGAATTATTTATTTATTATTTATTAAAAGAAAATAACTTAGTTTACATCACTTTATTTTTTTTATATTTTATACTATCAGCATGTTTCGTGAACCATGTTCACTTCTTCAGGAATAAAAGTATACTTTTATTTAATAATGTATACTTTTATTTAATAGTGTTTTATAGGAATAAGTGTTTTAATAGGAATAAAAGTATACTTTTATTTAATAGTGTTTTGACGAGAGGTTTAAAAATGTTTAATAAAAGTATACTTTTATTCCTGAAGAAGTGAACATGGTTCACGAAACATGTTGATAGTATAAAATATTAAAAAAATAAAGTGATGTAAACTAAGTTATTTTCTTTTAATAAATAAATAATGACATCACAAAGTAACAACCTTTTAGAAGAAGTTTTCTTCGGAAAAAAAAATTATTTATTATATTATATTTATTATTTTTTTGTATTTTTCAATATTATTACGGGAGAGTGGTATAGAAATTGTTTGAAATTATTATTTTTTAGCTTTTAAAATCAATATTATCTCAAACGGAGCATCACCTGCACACTGCAAAAATTGTAGGCAAATAAGTACAGGCAATGCAGCGCCTACCAGCTGATCGACGACCGCTGATACCTCTATTTTTGATACTGAATTATTTAGGCTTAAATATTGTTTCAATAAACACAACAACTAAATCTCTATAAACAGTATTGCGGCCTATACACGACACTGCATTTAGTGACTGCGGCAGTGACTGCAGAGAGCGTGGAGTTCAGCGAACTAGCGCTGACTCGTTCTAGCGGCCCTTTAACAAACGAGACAGCGCTAGTTCGCTCAACTCCACGCTCTCTGCAGTCACTGCCGCAGTCACTAGAAATTGGATGGTGAGGAGGCCGCTTATGAAATAACGAATAACATGAAATGTTGTTAATACTGATGGCTTGTGTCATACCTACATAATCAAAATTTCAATACAGTGACTGTTGACGCGTGACGTCAGCACTAACCATTCAGTAATACCAACTTTACAGTGTGTTTTGACGAGAGGTTTAAAAATGTTTAATATTATGAAATAAAACTTATATATTCAGAATCAGCGTTCATTGGTCTGTATCAACATATTTTTTTAAAGCCATAATATTTTTCACTGGAGTTCCTTATTGCGAACTAACACAAATTTATTAGCGATTACCGGAATTTGAATCTGCGACCTTCGGATTGCTAGTCAAGAGCCTTACCCCTCGACCACGGAGGCCTTCAAATCAATGACATTACAATACATTCAATCCTTAGGGAGGAGGGTTCTGACAGTGGTTATGTGGGGGGTGGGGGCAAGGGAGAAAGGAGGGGTTGGAAAATTTATTTACTTCGGATTTCTACTTACCACAACTTATTATTTACATCACATTAAAGAGATGTGTAAATAATTTGTTGTATTTTCCATAAATGTAATATACAAATACTATTTTCTTTTTTCCTACGCAATACTGAGGAGAGGGAGACTAAACCTCCCCTTTATATACAACTATGATCCAAAAATCATATTTTTAAAATGTAGGTACATATATGATGCTCACCTTCAACATCTAATATCTTCTGTTGACATTCCGATTTGGCAACATTTGTTTGAATGTTGCACATATAAATTGCTCCCGGATCCTTGATGTTGGAGTGGCCCATGTACTGAGAGTTATCTCGTGGCGCCCCCACTATTATTCTGAAAAAGAAAATTATTGCAATCAAATTCGGGTTAAGTACCTACTTTTGAAAGAGTCTCCTGCATATTATATCGTATTCCATTTTGGAAGAAAAAAAATGTTTTTTAGCCAATTATTGTTAATTGTATAGTATTATTATATAATGTAGATAGGTTCTTGTTATTAAAACCAAATTTGTAATTATTAACCCAAAATTACACTCACAAATTCTTTATTCATAAGATACTGGTCAGAACACTCCTTTGGGGTGAAAAGCCATGAAAAAAAAAAGACAGATGGATTCTGAGAAATGGGTAAATTGTGATTTGTTTGCAGATTGGAGAGTAAATGAAGTAATTTAACTAAAGTAGCGAGTAGAATTTTTTAATCATTCAGACTAATACCTACACCAGATCGAACTGTTAGTAGCTGAGTGGACGAATGTGTCAGGTTCCAGCCCGTGCATTGTGGAATAAATTAATCTGCTATCTAAGTTCTCCATCATCATTAAATAAATGTTTGTGCTTCTAATAATAACAGTAGTAGAAGAAATTAAAAAAATCTAAGGTTATTTGTAGAAAGGGAATGTTTGCAAACACTGTTGTTCCCCTCACCCTTAATGGCATGTCTACGGTTTCTAATGCCTATGGTAAATACAATGATGTTATAAGAATAGACTCGCCATAGTCTCACTTGCTTGCAAAATAATGTGGCAAGTAAGCAACACTCTTTTGTTTTCATCGGTTTTCAGTAATTTCTTAATTCAAAAGTTATTCATTTATTAAAAAGTTATGCATAAAAGTTATGATTATTATTATAAATTTGTGTAACAATATGGGTACGCGATGGCGGCAAAGGGCTGCGCGGCCAGTTTCCAATAAGTTATTTCGCGTCGAAAGGCTCTCCCGTCCGATGGGTACAATCGAAACACTCAAAATTAAATTTTTTAACATTACAACCTATTTTATTTAAAATCTGGCATTCTAAGTTTTTAAAACCATATTGAAATAAAAAATAATAATAATTGAAAATATTTTTGTTTTAAATTAAAAAAAAAATTTAAAACTTAAAAAAATCATGCACAAAAAACTGCCAGGCTGCTGGTCGGCAGACCAAGGAAGTCATAAATGGGATGATCTTGACTACAGGTTATCGTTAGTTTCAATTGTGTATTCGATGTAATTGATGCAGCAGGGCAAGCGAAACCGATATGAAACAGACGGAGTTCGGAAATTTCCGTCGTTTTACGGAAGATCGCAGCTCTTGCGAAGGTGCCTTGATTGTTCGAACTTCCAACTACTATGGACATTAGGCAATCTTAAAAGGACTATTATTATTATAAATTTGTACAATAATATGGACACCCGACAGCGGTGAGGGGCACCGCGGCAGGTTTCGTAAGTGGTTTGGTGTCGAAAGGCTCGCCCGATGGGTACACTCGGAACTCTAAAATTATTTTTTTTTATCACTATCCCTTATTTTTTTTAAATATGGCAATCTAAGTTTTTTAAAATATAATGAAATAAAAATATTAATAAAGATAATCGAAAAATTTTAAAAAACTTAAAAAATTCGTACACAAAAAGCTGCCAGGCTGCTGGTTGGCAGACAAAGAAACTCTTAAATGGGGTGATCTGGACTATAGTTATTCGTTGGTTTCATTTGTGTATTCGATGATGTAAAATTTACTATTTTTTACCCCATTTTGACGCCGGCCGCCTGCGAACGTGCCAGGCTGCCTGTTGGCAGACCTGCTTCTTTCTCATTTTCTAATCGACCTTTATCATATGAGACCATTCCCATTTCTGTACTCGATGACGTAATTTAAAAAAAAAAATCGGTCACTATTTACATGACTGCACGGCTCTACCAAGAGGCGCAGCGGCAGACCAGCTTTTTTAAGGTTTTCTAAATGTCCATTATTACTACAAATATTTTCATCCGCGTACTCGATGACGTAGGGTTTACCTATCTCATCTCCCAGTCTAATAGTACCTACCGAAATTGGGGATGCCATGGAAAATTTTTCCTTACTTAGTGTAGTTGGAGAGTCATAGTTCCACAGATATCTAAGAATGGAATTAGCTGCACATGGTTTAAAATTTTATTTTTATTTTAATTTCCAAATTTAGAAGAAATAAATAATTGCATAATACACAATTAAAAAAGAGAGGGGGGGAGTGGGGGAAGGTGGAGGGAGGCGAAGTGGAAACCCCCTAATACCATGCGAGCAAAGCCGCGGGAAAAAGCTAGTTTTTTAAATTTATTTTTTTATATGAAAACACCGCACAAGAGTCCCAACTGCTCCCGTCTGGAGCCAGTGAGACTATGGCATCCCCGATTGGGGTATGTTGCGAGGCTAAAGGTAGTGGGGAAGGGAAGAAGATAGGGAAAAGGAGGGTGGGGAAGTACTTGGCTCTTCAGATCTGGTCACCAAACACGGCTAATGCCATTTCAATCAACGTTTCAATTCTGAATGGTGGTCTTACACCAGGGCGATACTTAGAGTATCTTCCTATCTGGAACGTTCCGCAAATATACTATATGTTATTTTTAATTAATAAATTGTGAAATAACACAAATTAATCAAATAAAATTTATTTGCCACGCCAGGATTCGATCCCGCGACCTTCGGTTTGCGAGTCAAAAGCCTTACCGCTGGACTACGCCGGCCGTCTATTATGTAATATAACTGTAAATATCCATTATTTTCAAAGCTATCTATATTTTGACGATTCTCTGCACATTTGAACTATAATTTGACAATAATGTATTATAAACTAGGGAGTACGTTGAGTACCCGGCTTGCGTTGAAATTTAACTAAAAGGAAGAGTTTGTATTTTAATAATGTCTGTTTACACAATATATTTTGTATTCCGCCTGGTGCGTACATCAATAAATCAGAAGGATTTCCAACGCATGAGCGGGCCACATACAATCCGTGTAAGACGCATTGATTTTACAAATTTCCCCCTGCTGTGCTTTTCCCTCTCCCCCTCTCGCGTTCATTTTCCGCCTTCTCCCCTCCCTCGTCACCCTTCCGGTAAACCATCTGCTCCTTCGTTCCCTTCCCCCTCCCAGTTTCCCCGTCCCCTCCCTCCTTCAAACAATAAATAATTTCATAATGCCAGAACTCACTATTTTATTCAGGGTGTTAAGGGACCTACTTGACTTACTTTAAACCAATGATTCCTGACATTATTTGGAGTAAAAAAATTAAATTTTGGTCTCAGGTGACTTTTTGATGTTTTTTTCTAACTAAAATGTAAAATATAAATTAGGAGTTAGGCGTATTTGGGCTTACCAATTTCAACAAATTGCTAGCCATACATTTCCAATGGGAATTTTGTCCAAGACTAGGAAAATTTGTAGTATGCACTTCAAGTACGCATCACATTTTTTTATTTTATATTAAACCTTGCGCGGAACCCCTGACGTTGTTCAGTAGCGTGTGTCAATTATTTCAACTTTTGAATTCAGAAACGCCCGGGGTCTCAAAAGTTGCGTCTTGCGAAGAAAATGAGAACTGCATTTAAATTTTTTTTTTTTAAATGGTTATTAGCCCGCTAAAATGCATTGAAAATCAGAAAACAAATCTAAAAAAAAATATATTTTTTTTAATTTTTTATAATTTTTTTTTCAGTAATCTAACCTTTTAACGTTTGTTTATTATTAAAAAATGCGTATAACTGACAAAAATGAAAAAAAAGTTCAACTTTACGAATACAAGTAAGTCAACAAGAATTCTGATTTTATCAAGAAAAAGTGTTATTTTCCCCTTTTATTTTTTTTAACCAACACATCACATATGTTTAAAAAAATATTTTTTTTTTTTGGTTTTTTGTACTGCAGTTATATAATGAAAAATAAGTTTGGTGCAAAATGTAAAATATGAACCCTTTGTTTTATTTTTTTTCCAAATCACGAAATCTATTTTTTTTCGAAACTTCCGGCCATTTTAGCGGGCTAATAGTGAACAATAATTTTATTTTTTTTTACGTTTTCAAATAGCTACAGATCATACGAAACTTTTGAGACCCCGGGCGTTTAAATATAAGGCCATTTTTTCTCTCTCTATGGAGAGCGACACACGCTATTGTTCAGGGACCCCCAACTCAATTTTAATTTTCCACGGACCCACTGAATGATCCTGAAGACCTCTGGGAATCCGTAAGGACCACTTTGGGAACCACTGATGTAGATAATATATATAAAATAAATCACAATCATTACATTTGAATTTATAGATTCCAGATTTTTTCTTTTTTAAATCTCTCCCCATGTTAGGCTCTGCAACCGGGCCTGAAAAGAAGAAGATGGAGAGATACTAAATTACGAATGTTAGAGAAGAGCGCTTACATTTACGGCAACAAAATCGATGCGAAAATGTTTAATAAAACACGGTAATTTAATAGAGCAAAAATCTCGCGGGCATTATCATAAACAGCACTTAAAGAAACACTGTGAATTTTTTCATACATATAACTTGTAAAATAACTAAAACAAACGTGTTAATAATAATTTTTGGAGCATACTTTGCGATTTTTTTCTGTTGAGGGAATTTTATATAATTTGCGTTTCGGCACGGAAGTCTAGATATTATCTTCAAAAATAACATATATTTTTTTAAGAGCTTTAAAACTTACCGTGTGGGAAATATGTAATAAATCGGTACAAATCCGGGTTGCGGGAATGTGATTTTGTTTATTATGCACTTGCATAAAATGCAGGATGAATGTCATTTGGTACATTCTTTGTTACAGAATTGGAAATTTTATTATTTAAAAACCTTATTATTTATTTAAAAGATTTTTTTTTACTTAAATGAAAACAAATCAGGGCCGTTCAAGTATTACGTAACGCACTTGGGGGGGGAGGGGGGGTCTTGTGAAACGTTACTGTACGTTACGAGGGGGGGTTCGAACAACGCGTTACGTAACATGTTTTTCTTTATTTAGTTAAAAAAACTAGGGAATTAAAATCTTCCAAGTTGTCAATCCTTTCGTTCTCGAAATCTCTTGTTTTATTTATTACCGCAAACGCGATGAAAACAAGAAAAAATGTATTTAAGCGACTTTCCAGTACTTTGCGCAACTTAATTGTGACTTTCAGGTAAAAATTGTCACTTGGGCGTTACGTAACGTTTAAGGAGGGGGGGGGTGATACGGAAAAACGTTACGGTGCGTTACGTGGGGGGGGGGGTCAAAAATCTTTAGAAATTGCGTTACGTAATACTTGAACGCCCCCTAACTTTGTAAAAACCACTACATAATCAATATTATCAATGTGTTTCCAAAACCAAGTTTTCTTTATCAGGATAAGTTTTAATAATGATCAGATATTATTATTAATTAATATTAATCTTATCCTGACTAAGAGAAGTTGGTTTTTGAAATAAGTTGTATTCATTATACAAGTGGTTTTACAAAGTTATTTGTTTTCATTTAATTAAAAATAATAAGTACCACAAAGTAAGTATATTTGAAAGGTTTCAATTAAAAATTTAATTTTTTATTTTATCCGTTTTTTCCCTTCCTGATCTTTTTGTACGGGATAAATAATATACATGATTTAAGGAATTTATTACTGTATTTTTGTTTCGAATGTTTTCAATTAAATTGGTGTTATATCCATTATTAATTGCAATTTGTTTAATACAAGGTTAAGTTTTATTAAGAGGGCATTACCAGAGAAAACCAGAAATATGTCATTTTCAAATCAGATTTTAGACGTATTGACTCTTTTCCACAAAAAATTATAAATGGATTTCGAAAGATTGTTCTTTTACCTAGCATTCGCATGTAATAAATTTTAAGAATTTTTTTAATTTTTAGTATAATAAGGTTATTCCATAGGTCGTTGGCAGATTTGTTAAATTTTCAAAAAAGATTTAGTATTATACCACACCCATTTCAAATAATATAATCATGCAGTAAAATAAATCAATTCATTATCTAGCAAACGCATGTTTTAGAATTTTAATTTTAGATTCAATAAAATCATTAAAAATATGTACCTTCCTACGTACATGTGTTTGTTGACGATAATTGGTCCATTTGTGTATTATTTATTTGCGCACTTACAAACAAATATATTTCAGATTTTTTTAACATTCTTATTATATTTAGACATTATTGAAAAATGATAAATACTTATAATCAAAAAATAATTACAAAAAGTACATTATTTTAATAGTTTTATCATCAAGCCTTTCAGCATTTTTGGATGAAGGTATAAATTAAAGCTAATTTTTATTGAAATTAATTCGATATTGAGTTATAATTTTAAAAAGCTGGTACGGAGAATAATTAATCTTTCTCATTGTAACCGCCCTGCACGATAGTAAGAACAACTTTCGACGAAATGTGGATTTTCGTCCGCTGGATGGTTAAACGCTCTTAAGAAATTACTTGGAGATAGAGAGGTAGGTACATTAAAGGTGGGTTGTTTTAAAAAAAATTGTGCAATTCGTAAAATATTTGAAGTTAATTATCACGTTCTTTAAAAGTTCTATTCAAGTTCTGTGATTATTTCAGTTTTACGAAGCAACTGACCTATAATGTTATAATAACAGAACTTGCATAGAACTTACACAGAACGTGAAGTGAAAATCAACTTCAAATATTTGATGAATTCTTCCAATTTTTTTAAACAACCCGTCCTAACAAATGATCTATGAATCGTGGAATGGAAAGCCGACATTCTCTGAGAAATTGGATGATTGACGCGTTGTAGATTATTTGGAGGCATCTACTAATATCTACAGGAATTCCAAAAAATGAACAAATCGGACTAATATTTATGAGAACCAAAGTGAGGACGAATATCTACAGCTCAAACTGCTGACTAATATCCATGAGAACCAAAGTGAGGACGAATATCTACAGCACTGGCAGAGGTTGGATTTGCAATTATGGATAGCGTATTGGACTGACGTAATATTGCGTGTGCAGTTTAAAAAACTTAATTTATGTACCTATGTATTATATGTATGTAAAAATCCCTAATATCGGACTATTGAACAGATTTAGCTGAATATTAAGGATTTGGGTTTTTGTTCTAAAAGCTTTCTTTATTTCGAGTGCTTCTAAATTATTTAGTCTGTTACCATGACCATTTCTATGTCAGTTAAGTTAGGTTACATTAGGTTAGGTTAGGTTAGGTAGTGGTGCCGTGTATTTCGAAATAAATATGTTTGTTCAATAAATTATTGTCCTCGTAAACAGCAAAATACGTAATATTATGCAAAAACTTCATGTACGTACTTTAAACGTTTAAGCCTTTACGTAATTAGTAATTAACCCTAAATAAATCTAACTTAAAAATATTTTCCATGAACATTAGAAGTATGAAGAAAAACTTCAATGAACTTATGATACTACTTACAGAACTTGACTCAGACTTTGACTTGCTTATTTTGAGCGAATGCTGGATCAAAGATAATTATATTCCTAAAAACATAAAAAACTATAATCATTACAACACACATAATAACCAATCACAAAATGATGGCGTTATTATTTACATAAAAAATCACATACAACACTCTGTAAAGGAAATCACATTAGCTAACTCAAATTGTCTTAAACTCGAAATAGAAAAAAACGTTACTATTCTATCTATATACCGATCACCGAACACATTCAACATAACACCATTTTTAAAAGCACATAATGAAATTCTGGTATGTACTAGAGATTGTGAAAACGTCCTTATTATTGGTGACATTAATATCAATATTATAAATACAATGCATCCTCAAGCCAACGATTACATAAATCTACTAACTTTGCAAGGATTTCTACCAGCTACTACAGCCCCCCACTCGTGTATCAGAGTTATCCGCCAGTTGCATAGACCACGTTTTTGCCAAATGCAAACTTAATATCAATTCTCTAGTATATCGATGTACTGTTACAGACCACTACGCTACTATCACCTCCATTTCCCATAAAATAGAAAAATCACCAGCATCTACTATACAACTAAAGAAAATTTCATATGATACTCTCTTCAAACTGGTTTCCGAGGAAAATTGGTCAAATTTTTATAAACTTAGTGATCCGAACTTAGCCTGTGAATCTCTCATCGACATCTTTCATAAACATCTAATAAATGCTACATCCAACACAAACAACTACCAAAGTAGTCGTAAAATCAAACTAAAACCTTGGATAGCAAATGGTATTTTACACTGCATTCGTAAGCGTGACAAACATCATAAATATTGTAAAAATAATCCTACTGATTACGAATCTCTCTTATTCTATAAACGTTACAGAAATGCTTGTAAAAAAAATAACCTGTACGGCCAGAGAAGACTATTATAGGAAACAGATAGAGGAAGCTGCTAATGACAATAAACAAATCTGGAATATTGTCAAAGAAATATGCTACACAGAAAAAGTGACAACGCCCATAAATAAGATCACCATCGCAGACAAAACATTAAATGCAACTGAAAACTCTGAAACAATCGCAAATCATTTCAACAAATTCTTTTCCACAATCGGATCAGACCTAGCAAATAATATCCTAATTAAAAATAAAGAATCTGAAGATAGCCTTGCAAACAATATCTCTCTGGACAATAAGAGTTATAACCCTTTCATTCTAACTCCAACAACAGAACAAGAAATCAATGAAATCATCACTTCACTCAAAAATACACACTCCACGGGAATTGACAATAAATCCACTAAACTAATTAAACACCTCAAACCAATCATCAATAAACCCCTTGAACATATCACGAATCTAAGTTTTCGAACTGGCCTTTTCCCAAACACCCTAAAACATTCAACAATTATTCCTGTCTTTAAATCAGGGGACAGATCATCCGTGAATAACTATAGACCAATATCTTTGCTAAGTCCGATTTCAAAAATAATTGAAAAAACGGTAAAACGAAGACTCTACAAATTTCTTGAAGACAATGAAATCCTGTCAAGAAATCAATACGGCTTCCGCAAAGGTCGTAGTGCCTCAGATGCAATTGCAACTTTTACTAAATTAATATCTGATAACCTCGATAAAAGTCGCAAACCCCCGCTGTATTCTTGGATCTACCTAAAGCCTTTGACACTGTATCTCACCGCATACTTCTGAAAAAACTCCTGCAGATAGGAATAAAAGGGATCCCGCTTGAATGGTTCAAGAGTTATCTAACAAACAGATCCCAGTCAACTATTATCAATTCCGCTAAAGAATACAGAAGTTCAAGTTGTCCAATCACGTATGGCGTGCCCCAAGGCAGTGTATTAGGCCCACTTCTCTTTCTTATATACATAAACTCTTTATGCAATTTGAATACTGGTGGCACTATAATATCATTCGCTGATGACACGGTTATCGTAATTGAAGGTGAAAATTTGAATTCAACCTTTAAAAAAACAAACTGGCATAAATGTAGTAAAACACTGGTTAGATTCCAACCTCCTCACTCTTAATATTGATAAAACAAATTACCTACTTTTTTCTATACGTAAACCAAACCTCCCCCAAAACTACCATAAACTTACCATACATTCATGTTCACAGAACCCTAACACGCCTACATCATCACTTCACAAAAATTGTTCATGCGATGACCTAAAAATATCAAACGAAATTAAGTACTTAGGGGTTATTATTGACAATCAACTGCGTTGGGAGGCACACATCAATTCTACAACAAAAAGGCTTCGCAATTTATGCTACATTTTCTACTCTCTCAGATCTATTCTTAACCTACAAACACTGAGATGTGTTTACTTTGCACTTTTTCAATCAATTGCTACATATGGTATTGTGGGATGGGGAGGGTGTGCAATGTCAATTCTATATCCCATGGTCGTAATACAAAAACTTCTGCTAAGGATAATATTCAAATGTAACCCATCACACCCATCAGAGCCACTCTTTAAAAAATTCACAGTATTAGACATTCGACAATTATACATAAAAACAATTCTCATATTCCTATGAAAAAACGATTCGATGGAAAAAACACAAAAAAAATTCACACTCGGTATTCGTCACACCTAAAATGTATAATTCCTACAACGAAAACAACTTTCGCACAGCGACAGTTCTCCTATATTGCCCCCAAAATGTTCAACTCACTGAGTATTGATACTAGGAAATCGAAAACTGATAAGCTTTATATCATAAATGTACAGGATTGGTTATTTACAAAGGGGAGAAACTATTTTAAAGAATGCCTGAAGTCAACAATTTAAGTTAATTTGCTTTATTACTATTATTTTTATTTTTTTTACATTAAAAAAAAAAATCTTTTGATAATTATCATAATAATGGATGGATGACTTATTTTCAACATCTCCACAAGTAGCGTCATTATTTATTTATCATGTATTTATGTACCTATTTTATGTAAGCGAAACAGCAGCCTACAATAAGAATAGTTTATTTATATGTTTATTATTATATAAATATTATCTACTTAATTAAGAAACCACTTAAAGCAGTCGTTGTTATACAAAACATTGTACCTTACTATATATTAAACAATAACAATTCTTGCATTTATATAATTATGTATTCATAATCCGACTACCATAATACGGGCATGTGCCTAGCGTGGTAGTCGAATCACCTGTAAAAAATGTATAAAAAATTATATGATGAATAAAGAAAAAGAAAAAAAAAATTAAGTACGTAATTGAAGTAATTTATGCTTTTCCGTACATTTTATGTCTTACGGAGTCGATTATTTTTAGTGTCGTTTTTTTATAAACAATGAACGTGGTTAAACCTTAAAACAAATAAATCTATTTATTTTGAATTTAAATGTTGCCACAAAATAAATTTTACTGTGTTTGAAGAATTAATATTTGAAGTTTGAAGGATCAGTACCTAAAGGACACCTTAGCTCAGTTGATAGAGCTGCTCCCCGGAAAGCCGAAGGTCCCGGGTTCGAAATAAATTAAACAGAGAAATAAGTGATGTTTACGTGATAAGACGTTTCCGTATTTAAATAGATTTTTCAATTATTGTGTAAAGTTATGATTGTATTATTTACCATTTATCATCGATATTCTGAGAAAGGTGAGATAGGAAATTGTCAGAATGATGGCATGACGATGAATGACATCATAATAATAACGAGTCTGCCTTCTGCGCGCTGCCGGCTTCAAGTTGAGGTAGGTAACTACCTGGAGTTGGTACTAGTCACCTGTTATTATTAAAAAAAACCATTCAACGCCGAATCGATTGAATGCGATCGGTTTATTTGTGGATTGAATCATATTCATATCACAATCTGCAGTTTGTTTATTTTGTGAGTTTGCACGGAAAACGATCACGGGCGCAGGTTAAAATACAGTAGATAAGTACCTATACATTTTAGGTACTTACAACAATTTGCAATAATTGCTCGAGATAATTAAAACCTTTCCACTTTCTTCCATTAGATTTAGGAAATAGGTAGGTACATTGTAGGTACATACTAATACTATTACGAGATTATTGTAAGAATTTACTTGAAAATGATTAAAAATAGATACTAAGGTACCTTAGGTACCTAATAGAATGTTATTTTCATTCATAGACATCTCACACAATATAATATATAATATATAGGTACATTATTTTCGTAATAAACCAGTACCTACGAATTGGGATATTTTACGTTTTTCAAGGAATTAATTGACTGAGCGAAGCGAAGTCTTCTTTTAACTCGAGCGCTTTGCATTTTGTCTGTCTGTAAATTTGTATGTTCTGTGTCTTATCAATCCTGTCATGATGGTAGCCGTGTTGGATAGTACCCTTTTATTCCGCCAGATACGAGCCGTCAGATCTACGGGGTATTTTATGATTTATTTTTAAATTTATAAAAAAGACATACTTATTCCCAGGTTATCTACTAATAACCTGACAATGTTTTGAAAAACTCCTATTATCATTAAAAGCTTAAAATGTTGCTCGAACAGTGATGAAGGTCGCAGAGGAATTGAGACTACGACGCGACCCGACGCATTTATCCACCCAGCCACTGACCGGTAAAATACTATCTCCTAGGCCCAATCGCCCAATGCTAATGCTATGCGTAATATTCTTATCATTGTCCTGCAACAAATTTACGCGGACACTATCGCAGAGAGTTCAACGCGTGGCGGGGTTATCTCAAACAAGAAACAAAAATGACTACACTTTAACCCCTTCCTTGCCGGTGCTGTGTACCTAGGTACCTACTGATTCGACGTGTTTATTTCGATAACTCTCTAAATGTACTAAAGATAGAGTTCATATTTTAGATGTTCCTCAGCAATATCCACAAAATAATTAATGGTCGTACGTCATTGACCTATGATTTCTCGTACGTCAATAAAACCGAATACCTGACGCACAAACACATACACGAGACGAGGAAAAGAAATGAAATAAGAGTCCCATTCAGAAAAAAAAACGGTCAAAAGTCGTCGATGTAGGTACCTTAAGGTGGTCCAGGCCTACATAGTAAATTTTATTTTTTCAAATATAGATGTAGCCACCCATTTTATTTGTTACACCTATCATTCCTATTATGTGTAAAAAATTTCAGCCCCCTATATTATATACAAGGGGGTGCTCATCGAGTTAGAAGTTTCTGACAAAAGTTCTGGATTTTAAGTAAAACACGTAATTTAAGGTTTATTAATATTACAAGTATTCTAGTCAAATAAGTATAAAACGTATTTAAATTTGAACAAAATTTGGTAACAAAGCAATAATTAACATAATATTAGTCGCAATCTTTCAAAACCATGTTTGTTAACTCCTTTTTGAATGTTTCCTTTTTGTTTTGTTCAACGATGTGAAGTAAAAATTGCTTTTGTTACTCATTCTTAGTGAGTATCGTGTTGTAATCTTCAAATAGTTTAACACCTCTCTCTGCTGTATCATTAACAACACTCCTGCCATCCCCGATCATATGTTTTATGGCGAAAAAACTGCTAATGACAGTAAAGGAGTAGCCAATTTATTTTCGGAGTATTTTGGTTCTGTATTTTCGAATGATCAACCTGCTCATACAAGCAATGCTAGTGATTGTTTAAATTCAAATAGCGTAATTAGCTCAATCGAGATCAATGAAGACATAACTTTCAAATACCTTAAGTCTATCGATATCAAAAAGGGACCGGGTAACGATAAACTTCCATGAATCTTTATAAACTACTGTAGTAAACAATTGACACCCCCCATTTTTGCTATTTTCAAATTATCGCTATCGGAAGGAACATTTCCCGACAAGTGGAAAACAGCCTTGATTACCCCAATCTTTAAAAACGGCAGTAAAAATGATGTCTCCAACTATCGACCGATATCCAAATTACCGATTTTAAGTAAAGTATTGGAAAAAATTGTTTACGATCAATTATATTCTACCATCTCACCTTTACTCTCAACTAATCAACATGGCTTCATGAAAAATCGCTCCACAACCTCAAATCTTGCGTCTTTTACAAATTTTCTTCATGCTCAAATGGACATGAGATGCCAGGTGAATGCCATCTACACTGATTACTCTAAAGCATTCGACCGTGTTAACCATTATATTCTTTTACAGAAGCTTTTAGGTCTAGGAATTCACGGTGATCTCTATAGATGGATCGCATCTTATGTTAGTAATCGACACCAAATTACGGTTGTCAATGGTTTCGCATCTTGCTTAATAGAAATCGTCTCAGGTGTGCCCCAGGGGTCGCATCTCGGACCACTCCTATTCAATATTTATATAAATGACATTCTTGTATGCTTCCCAAATAGTTACTTTATATTGTATGCGGACGACATGAAAATTTTTAAACCTATACAGTCGTTATCCGATTGCATCGAATTACAAAGAGATCTTGATCATTTGTGCACATACTGTGAATCAAACTTATTGTCCTTAAATATATCCAAGTGTCACTCGATTACGTTTACTAGAAATAAAAATAAAATAACCTATCCTTACAACTTGAATAACAAACCTCTAAAATATTTGTCTACATGTAAAGATCTAGGTGTTCACTTGGATAGCAAACTAATATTTGATAAGCACATCGAATACATTATATCAAAATCTTATAAGATGCTAGGTTTTCTATTAAGAGTATGTAAAGTTTTTAAAAGTGCTAAGACTCTGGAAATATTATTCTGTTCATTGGTCAGAAGTCCACTGGAGTATGCTTCCACCATATGGAATCCTCAATATAAGGTATACATAGACTTAATAGAGAGTATACAGAATAAATTTTCGAAATATTTACTCAAGAAATACAACAAAACTTCAAATAATATGTTATCTTTACAAAAAAGACGCACACTGTCAGATCTGATATTTCTACATAACCTGCTTAATAATAAAATAGATAGTCCCGAATTGCTATCTGTCATTGGTTTAAATGTTCCAATGAGGCGTACCAGGCACACTTCACTTTTTCACATAGGATCCAATAATACTAATGCAGCACAAAACTCACCAATCTCTCGCGCAATCACATCTTATACACACTATGAAAAATTATTACACTTAGACATTTTCCACAACTCCCTGCAAACATACAAAACTAATTTACTAAATTTGTTGGCGTGATATAATTAATTTCAAAACTTCTTATTTACACTTATATTTTCATTAAACTTTAATGAGCATGTATTTATTGCTATAAAAATACTCATCTTTTCACTAAACTAATTACAATTTGTTAGCATGTAATTCTTGTTCTAAAAAAAAAAAAAAAAATCTCTTTTATCTTTGTATACAATTTTCCTTAATATTATTCTTCTCTTTCATTCATTAGTTAAGTTTTAAGAACTGTTCAAATCCCAGGCGTATTATCCCAGATATTATACGGACTTACGTAATAGGTACTAAAGCATGTAATTACTTTATTTAACATTCCTTATAACTTGTAAACTTATGTACTGTGTATGTTCCTAATAAACAAATAAACACGCAAATTTTTGACTCAGCTTTTGCCTTGAAGGTAATCAAAATTGTTAATCCAAGTCTCAGGAGGTAATTACAAGAAAGAGTCCTTGACATCAAGAACTAAGAGCGTTTTCAACGTTGTTTGTGTTGCAAAAGCTTCTAATGTAACCTCTGAGGCAAGCTTAGCAGAATCACCTCGTACTGAACGATTACTGCCATCAGAATTTATTTTTTGAACAATGGCCTGTTTCTCAGCGTCAGACAGCTTCTCAGTAAATAAGGTAAATGCGACTAGTTCATCTGACAAATACCATAAGTGACGCTCTAAGACACCCCTAGCTGCTACACTGATTTCGGAATCAATGACTTCGTACAATATTAAGCTATTCCAAAGTATTAAGTTATTTACTGGTGCACCTGCTGCCAAAGACGCTTCGATTCAAACTTCGGTGTAGATGATAACTTACAAATCGAACAATTTGTTTTTCTTCTCTCCTGATTAGTTTAAATCTTGTTACGATCAAGCGCACTGGTAACGTATTGTGTAAATATGTCACTTGTAGACAACTCAACGCACTACAAACTCATCTTTGGACTTAGCCTCTAATATGCTAGCATTACTTGAAGTGCTACTGAAGCTGCACTCAAGTTCTAACTCTTGTCTTCAGATCTTTGTTTCCGTTTTAGAGAACTTTCTTTGACCTTTTCTAGTTTCTTGTCAATTGAGGTCATAATCATCTTACGTTCTCATCTTTGATCGATGAGAAACGCTCTTGTCTTCCGTAATTTTTTAACAAATTCAAAGCGCTTGCATGGGCAATATCAAAAAGTTTGTCTAGTTCTTTTTTAAACAAATACTCTCCTTTTCTTTGCGCTTCAGAGTTTCTTCCTCTATTTTTATTTAATAGCAGCCAGTTCTTAAAAAACTTAATCAGTTTTTCAATGCAGTGATTTTGTTGTCTGGTCGGAATACTAGATTTACTCCATACTTTTATAAGTTCTTGAATAAGTACAAGCGCGGAATCTTTCACATTTTTGGAATCATTTAATATGTAGTGATAACGGAGTAAAACTTGCCGAAGAGTAGGATGTTGGTTAAGCCTTATCAATGGCTCAATATGTCGAACCCCAAGTAGAAAAATTTCGTATTTTTTTCGAGTAGATTAACACATTTTACTACACTGATTCACTTCACAGTCTACTAAATAAGTATCAAACACTGTTCAAATTTGTCTATAAAACTCTTTAGTAGTTTATTTTAATATTTATTTAATAGTTTAACACACGAAACTGGCCTGTAGCAAAAAATAAAAATTAAGCATTTTACACAAAAAATTCAAAAACAACACTCGATTGAGCACCCCTTTCTACTTGAGCTATCTCGCTGAAATTTTACTATGTTATTTCTATGAATACGTGTAACAAATTCACGGGGTGGCCAAATGAAAAATAATGAAAAAAAAATTTTGGACCACCTTAAGGTACCTACCTACGGCGTAATTAAGATATTTGTCAAATTATCAAAGGAAATAAAATTAGATAAAAAAAATATATACAAATTTAAACATAAATTACGAAAATAAGTTATAGATCCGTTCAAAAAATGTTTTTTAAATATTATTTGGACATACAAGGTGACCGGGGGGCGTATTTACAAAACCTATACCGATTCAGTCGCGGTAACGACAATTTACATTTTAAATATACCTCTATATTGGTTATTTTTTATCACATTGCAAATACAAAAATTGTTCTAAAATTTAGATAAAATAATCTTTCTGATGTGTATATTAGAAATTAATAATTTTATTTCTAAATATTTAAATTTTAATATTTTTCCCATATATTGTAAATACACCTCTATATTGATAATTTTTTATCACTTTTCAAAAACAAAAATTGTTCTAAAATCTAGATAAAATAATCTTTCCAATGTGTATATTAGAAATTAAAAAAATTATTTCTAAATATTTAAATTTTGATATTGAAAATTTAAAGCGACTGAAACGCGGTAGGGATTGTAAATACGCGACCGGGGGTAAAGTGCACAAACTTCGCAAAGTGATTCTATACAATATAATATGATAGGACAAGTAAAAAGATATATATATTTTTTTATAATTCCAACGTTTATAAAGGTGATTTTTGGGTAAAAAGGTTGATTGTTTGTATGGAAAAAATAATATTCTTCTTAAGCATACTTTAATTTCTAGATTATATAATACCTAACTAGATAAATGCACCTGTGCTAGCGATAACTATCTACTTATTATTTTTAATTGATAAACTAATGTTTAAGACAAGATTTTTATGCATAGCACAAAGGGTAACAATTATTATAGTTGGTTGTTTGCAGGTGGAAAAATGTAATAAGCAGTAATTGTTGAATGAAACACTAGTATATATATATATATTGAATTATTTGGCGGGTAGGAGATAAGCCGACGTAGCTCAGTGGTAGAGCATGTGACCGGAAATCAGAAGGACGCGGGTTCGAGTCCCGTCGGCGGCATGTATCTTTTCTCGGGAGATTTTTTCAATGTAGATGAGAGTTTCAGGCTAATAATGTAATAATTATTACTTATAATAATAGCTATCTACGATTCATCCGAACAGTTCGATAAAAAATACTGATCGTAACTAGAACTAGGAACCTATTATCGAAAATCCATTACTTATTGTCATAAGTGTGCGCCAAGGTCAAAGACGTTACATACTTTAGACGCGGGGTAGAAATCTCAAAATGGGAAGCCAACAACAAGACAATATTGTAGAGTACTCGATTTCTAGTACTTTAGTACCATTTAGTATTAGTTCATTTATGTTTAGTACTAAACTGCCACGCGTCGAGTAAGGTCGTGTCTTACTAGTAAGTAAATTGCATTAAAAGGCGCCAAAATTCCCTCCTGTGTGATGAGTGATGAGAAAATGTTTCCATTACACGGTTAACAGTAGTAAAAGCGAAGGAATAACATTTCATTTGTAAATACATGCAAATTACTTATTATTAATATTATTATCGATTATAAAAATAATACAATTGCTTTCCGCCCAAAGATTTTATGCGTCATTAGAGAACTCAAGGCCTACTAAAGTACAGGTCTGGATGCGCAACAGCCAAATTACAAAGTCGATGCCATGCCGTCGCTAAGTAAAATTTACTTTTTATAATAATAATCTAATGATTCTTTATTTACTTGCCTGCGGTAAAACAATATACAAATCAGCAGAAACAACAAATACAATAACAATCAACGCCATTTGCAAACTATCGTTGTTCATTATACCTAGCTATTTGACACCTCAAAATTCGACTGGTGCCCAGGCCTCCTACTTTAGTCGGCCTTGAGACAGTATTCGACGGAACTTTTGAATTTTGAATACGAAAATGCCACCCGCGTTCTATCTTTTGTTTCGTCCATATGCACATATTCTTTTAAGCGTCTATCTTTATCATACATGAATAACTTTTGAATTAAGAAATTATTGAAAATCGCTGAAAACAGAAGAGTGTTGATTAAATGCCACATTATATCTTGAGTTTGTGAGACATTGGCAAGTCTATTTATTTTATATAACGTCATTGGCCAAGGTGCGCATTTCCTGTAAGAATAAAACCGTACCTAATCTATAAAAACTAAAGGGGAAATCAATCAAGATTAGATATATGCGAGTATGTTCGCACTGTTCTTGGGTGATATTTGCAAAATTAGTCATTTCTGTGGAAATAAATAATATTGTTTGCATGAGATAATATTGTTGAATGAGTTCACCTTTGTAATAACAGAGCTTACCTACTTCCTTTCTCGAATAGTTTTTCCTTTATTTTTATATAACTCTAACTTTGTATCGAATAATTTTATTGACCTGCTAATTTTCTTCTCATTTGAATAGTAATTCTTATTATTATATTCGTAAATAAGATTATAATTCGTATTAACGTGAATGAAGCAAGGGTTGTGTGCCGAGACGGAGTTGCGTGGCGGTATATCCTCTCTGTCTACTCCTGTGGGGAAATGGTGTGATATTTAGTTAGTTAAGTAAGATAGGTAGGTAGTACCGATACAGAAACTGCACAACGGGGATTTAATAATAATGCCTAAACACATCTATTAATTTATCCCTGGAAAAATTCAATAAAATAATATAAATATTTTGAATAATATTTGCTGAAATAAATATATGAAGACGTAGGCACATTTGCGGCATAATCCAGAGTTAAAGATATGACAGTCTAAGTCTAAACAGTGTCTCCTACAACCGAAAGCATGAACATTTGCTTAGCGTCGATGATACAGAGCGAGTTTACAAGCTACTATCTGGGAAATTCACTATCTGTTAGTAAACTCGCCCAGTGTCATCGTGTCCCTTGCTAACTAGCAGTAACTAGCAGATTGTTGACAATCTACGAAAAAAAGTTGAAAAGTCGTCAACTTTACTCGCCTACACGCTTGCTCGTGATTGGTTTATTTACGTTTCCAACATGGCTTCCGATAAACAGCTGATTTCGACTGTCAAAAATCTGAAGAATTAATTCACGCAGGCGTCGTTATTCTTGTTACTGGCGCTAAAAGCGACCTCAATTTCCTACGCTTCTGAGCGAGTGGACAGTTTTGTGTGTCATCATGACAATCTCACTCGCCGATTTACCCGCTTTTAAAACTTAGTTGATAGTAGCTTGTAACTCGCCGTGTGTCATCGAAGCTTTAGTAAACTCTTACTTGCTAACTAGCAGATTGTTGACAATCTACGAAAAAAGTTGAAAGGTCGTCAACTTTACTCGCTACACGCTTGCTCGTGATTTATGTTTTTCAAGATGGCTGCCAATAAATAGCTGATTTCGACTGTCAAACATCACAGAATTAGTTCACGCAGGCGTCGTTATTCTTGTTACTGGCGCTAGCAGCGACCTCAGTTTCCTACGCTACTGAGCGAGTGGACAGTTTTGTGTGTCATCATGACAATCTCACTCGCCGATTTACCCGCTTTTAAGCTTAGTAGATAGTAGCTTGTAAACTCGCTATGTGTCATCGAGCCTTTACATATTTGATTATACATTGCTATAAACATTGGCAATAGAAGCGTGGCCTTGCTGCAATCGCATTCAAAAATGTTCAAGTCCACACCCCCATTGGAAAGGTTTATAGTAGGTAATGCGTAAGCAAATCATGTTTTCGGTCGGAGTTGACCCTGCTTAAGAGGTAATAGCACCGGTGAGAAATCTCGACGGTAGGTATTTTAAAAAATTCTCGCTATCGCACCGCGCTCAAAAAAGAACTAGCTATCGATGTGTTGGTGAGACCACGTGAGTGTTTGGCTTGTACACCCTCTCGCCCCCTCTGCGTCTCATGCCTACCGTCTTTCGCCTCATACCGCCATATCCAATATTCTGTTTAGATAAAGCATGTTTCGACTTATTTCGTCGCTAATGATTTTTTGAATCGGCCTTGCGGTGTGACAGAAAAAGGGCCCATTATTTTTAAACGCACGAGGTCTGCTATTGTCGGTTATTTATAAATATCGTCGATAGGTATTGTAACAATGTCTTCTGTTCACGCTTATTACCGACAAATTACGAATTATTTTACTAGAACTCTATGTAGGTTAGTAGTTTTAAAGTTTTCACTGTATTTGCGTTTATAAATATGCAGTCAAACCAACTACATCGAATTATTATATACATACATATGATTATTCTCTATGATACATTAGTTATTATTGAAAATTAGTATTAACCTCTCAGGCCTCGGGCCTGTTTTTCGAAAAGTCAAAATATTTCCGCTTTCCAATAAATTCCAAATAACTTTAATATTTGTGAACGCATCCGAAAACTAAAAACTGTTTTTGAAAGATGATGAAATACGCTTTCAAATTTTATAATTCGAAATAAACATATAATTTTGTTTTTATTTTATTAATAACTAGCAGACCCAGCCACACGTTGCTGTGGCTAACGAAACACAACGCCATTTACCCAACCTTTATAAAATCCACACCATCCGCTCGCCAGCTGCCCGCTGCGCGCTGCCCTTTGCCTATATTGAATATTTGAATTTCTTGGCTTTTCTCTACTATAATAAGCATTTATTATACACATAAACCTTCCTCTTAAATCACTCTATCTATTGGTGAAAACCGCATGAAAATCTGTTGCGTAGTTTAAAAGATTTATGCGCACATACATTTTGAGCGACTTCATTTTATACTATGTAATGATGATGATACCACAAAACTTAAATTTCTACTCATATAATTTGGCACTTACCTATCTTATTAAAAAAAAAACTCAAAAATGCATATGCAACAAAAATGTATTTTTGACCGATTATCTCTATCTCTACATATTATAAAGTCCCCCGCGCCGTCTGTCTGTCTATTCGCGATAAACTCGAAAACTACTGAACGGATTTTCCTGCGGTTTTCACCAATATACAGAGTATTTCGTGAGGAAGGTTTAAGTATGCAATTTGTCAATGATTTGTGTAAATTGGTTGAAACATAACGATAATTGTTAGAAGTGTCGGAAATAAGTCCAGCCGCCTGGTAGCTTTCATCGAAAACGCTGCACAATCCTTTTGGGATATAACAAAACAATTAATGGTGGGATATTCCTCTTTTATAGATCTACAAAAAAGTCCGCGAAGGCATATATCTATCTTTTACGGATAGCTTACTATACACATTATATCTAAAATGCAATTGATAAGAATAATAAGATAAGAAGATAGAATGCGTATAGTAAAAGATAGATATATGCCATCGCGGACTTTTTTGTAGATCTATAAAAGAGGAATATCCCACCAAGCGTTGTTTTGTTATATCCCAAAAGGATTAGGCAGCGTTTTCGATGAAAACTACCAGGCGGCTGGAATTTTTCCGACACTTCTAACAATTATCGTTATGTTTCAACCAATTTACACAAATCCTTGACAAATTACATACGTAAACCTTCCTCACGAAACACTCTATCTATTGGTGAAAACCGCATGAAAATCCGTTCAGTAGTTTTCGAGTTTATCGCGAACAGACAGACAGACAGACAGACAGACAGACAGACAGAAAGACGGCGCGGGGGGCTTTACTTTATAATATGTAGAGATAAAAAAGGTTTAAAAATAGCCCACCTTAAGTTTTTTTCTAATTAAAATTACGATAACGAAAAAGATAAAAGCACTTACATATTTTATTAGACAATTAAATCTAAATGGATTTATTGTGTTGTGTGTATCATACGTGTGAGTTGACATGTTTGTAAATAATAATGTTTAAAATGTTAGATTTATCGCTTGCTGAGGTTTGATTTGTACTCCTGTATTTTTGAGTTTCTTTAAGCAGTAAATACAAAAAAGGATGTGTTAGTTCGTTCAAAATTCAATAAAAAATGTTGGTCTTTTACCTATAGATAGATTTACCATCACATTTTTTTTAAATATTTATTACAGTCAGTTTGAAATAAAGGAAACAAATATATAATTTTTTTAAACTTCAAAACTTTTTATTTTTATTTTCAACTTTATAAAACCTTAAATTGTAATATTTAATTACATGAAGACAATATTAGCGAAACTTCAACCCAAGGCTTCAGGCCCAACTTCATAGTACAAAAAAAAGTGCAAAAATCACTTACTTCGCAATTTTTGCAATAAAATAAAAGCACTTAGAAAAAAAACCAACAACGCTAAAGGCTTTGTACCAGTTCACATAAGGAAAAAGGTTGAAGCAAACGTTTTACGTATGAGAAAAGCTATAGTTTGAGCAGTAAATTACAGAAAAGAGCAAGAAAACACGGCACAAAGTGATAAAGTAAAAAATCTGAAAATGGACAAAAAATGCCGCAAACCATGTTTTTGGTGATCATACAAAATGTTCGTCATACTATTGCAAGTCGGAGAAGTATACTAATGATCCAAATTTAGTAAGCGATCTTCAAGATTGTGGAACAGGACTGATATTCAACAATTATTGTCGTCTCTAATAGCAAATGCAGAAAGTCTTATTATTAACGTGACAAATAACACTGTGGAGCAATTCAACAACGTTATAGCCAAATTTATAGGCGGAAAAAGAGCAAATTTTACAAAAATGGGATAACTTCAGCAGTTGAGCTTCTTGAGCAGTAACTTCGTGGAATAGTGAAATGACAACCCATTCACGAATACAAAAAAAATCCAAGGCCACAGTCCTGGCAACTACACGAAGCATTTTATTGAAAGAAAACGACGTTCGAAGGAGACAATACAGAGGTGTCGAAAAATAAAACTAAGGTATTACGAAAACACGACAGAAAAGAGAAAAAAAGTTACAGGGCCTGATGAAAATTATGGTCAATTGGAATTAGATCCAGATATGCCAGCTGAATTATTTGAAACGATAAAGAGGAATTTTTCAAAGAATTATCTCCATCGAATAAGGATGAACTCGAAAGGAATACGGTGGGCCAAAGCAATAATAATTTGTGGACAATTGAAAGGCGTAAGCGGCTTACAGCTTCTAACTTTGGACAAAAATATGTAAGCTACGGCCAAAAACTTCAGTTGCGAGAGTATTAAACTCGCTACTGTACTCGCCATTTAAAGGAAATATGGCCACAAATTATGGGAAAGAAAATGAAAACCAAGCAATTGAGCAATTTACAAAAGAAACAAAATTAGAGGTATTCGCCTGTGGACTATTTATCGATGAAAACAAAAACTTTTTAGCGGCAAGTCCGGATGGCCTTTTTGGCAAGGATTCTATAATTGAAGTGAAATGCCCATATAGTATAGTAAATATGTCACCAGAAGAAGGATTTGAACAAAAAAAATTGATAACTGTAAAATTGAAGACAATGCTTCAACATTAAAACGGAATCACAATTACTTCTACCAAGTACAAGGCCAGTTACACATTACTCGTCGTAAATACTGTTATTTTGTCGTGTGGAGTCCTAAAGGTTTGCCGTATGAAAAAATTGAAAGGGACGATTCAATCTGGCAAAAAATTGAACCAAAGTTAGAAAAACTTCTACCACCAATGCCTTTTACCAGAAACAATTGACGGTCGCATATCAAGAAATTTACCGGCGAGAGAAAGATCTAAATCATAAATTGTTTAAAATTCATTGTATAGTGGTAAAAAATTTTGTACAATAAAGTGTTTACAAACAAAAAATTTCAATTAATCACTGAAGGCAATGTAAGCGACTCTCAACTAAAAATTTGAAACAGATTTTTTTTAAAAACATAAACCTCACATTGGAGGCACCGAGGAAAAATAATCGCTCAGGGACTTTGTTGGAGAAGTTGTTGGACATCATTGGAGAAGCTGTGTGGAGGGTATTTTTAGGATAAGGAAGGAAAGGAAGTTTTGGGTAGGGAAAAGGTAGGTAAAAGTATGAAATGATGGTGGAGAGTCCAGCTGTAGAGATCAAAAGATCTTCCTCTTCCAGTTTCTCCCAATCCGGCCCGCCACGCAGTAAGTGGACAAAATTATCCGCCACCAAAACCCATGCAGACCTCATCCGTGAACCCGGGAACCCAGGCTCTGTCACCAAACATAGAGGACCACTTGCGGTGACCAAGTGGCGGGGGTGTTGGTTATCCAATAAATGGTTCCCGGGGCGATGGTACCTAAAACGCCTCCCAAATTGAAAATTTATTATAGTACTTGACATAAAAAAATTTAATTTTGCACAATTTTAGTATGAAAGCTCGGTCAGTATTGGTATACCGCGATGAGTCACTAAACAGAAAAAAAACGAATAAAAAATATCGATTACTCGGGCAAGGACAACACTAGTCTACCGATAAAATTCTTTACATCACTACTTCGCATTATATGTATGTATTTGTCAAAACCCACGTTCCCCGGCCCCCCTCAGGAGAAATGAGCGAAAGGGACACCTGCACGTCGGGCCGAAAATACCTAAATAAAATCTTCGAAATCGATGTTTTGTATTCCCCATTTTTCTTCTCCAAAACTGGACGGATTTAAAAAATTTTTTTCACTAACTGTATTAAAAGAAAATATTCTATGTCGGTACGTTTTGCTTTTTTTCAAAATACATTGTTTAGTTTGTATACTGAACGTTTTTTGACGGCGTTTAAATTAGGCAATTTTATTCATTTTTGGAAGGTCGTAACTTCTATGAGAAGTAAATTATCAAAAAAAAACAAAACGTACCGACACGCTAGTGGTCAATATCTATATTATGTAAAAAAAAATTTTGCTCTAGGGTCAAAATCCAGAGAGATAAACGGGGAATACGTTTGTATAGAAAAGCGCAGCTAGTATTTCCTCTTAAGCGTCGATGACACACGGCGAGTTACAAGCTACTATCAACTAAGTTTTAAAAGCGCGTAAATCGGCGAGTGAGATTGTCATGATGACACACAAAACTGTCCACTCGCTCAGAAGCGTAGGAAATTGAGGTCGCTTTTAGCGCCAGTAACAAGAATAACGACGCCTGCGTGAACTAATTCTTCAGATTTTTGACAGTCGAAATCAGCTGTTTATCGGAAGCCATGTTGGAAACGTAAATAAACCAATCACGAGCAAGCGTGTAGGCGAGTAAAGTTGACGACTTTTCAACTTTTTTTCGTAGATTGTCAACAATCTGCTAGTTACTGCTAGTTAGCAAGGGACACGATGACACTGGGCGAGTTTACTAACAGATAGTGAATTTCCCAGATAGTAGCTTGTAAACTCGCCGTGTGTATAGGATATATGTGATAGTAGCTTGTAAACTCGTCATCGACGCTTTTAAGCATCGCCCTCGTAAAAGACCACTATTTAGAATCGAAGATTTATCAGAATTGAGTAGCCAAGTAGGTACTTTCCAACCTTTTTCCTCTCCATCTCCTTCCCCTTCTCACTCCATTCTGCCTCATGCCTTCCCCCTTCCCCCGCGTAGGAAACGGTTATTTTCCTTCTGAGTTACGCTAGCCAACCACCCCCTCAAGAAATTTAAAATTTCCACAAAAATTTAAAAATCAATACAAAAATTAAAACCGCTAAAATTCGATGCTATAACCGGTGCCAAAAGATACAGTTTGGCACTTTAAGTAAATGTTTTGCATTATTCCCCCATTTTTTATAATCAAACGACTGTACATTTAGGTACGTAGCTAATAGATTCGACTATGACTCTGACAAGAAATTTTAGTTATTACAGACTAGCAGAACCGGCCACACGTTGCTGTGGCTAACGAAACACAACACATTACCCAACCTTTATAAAATCCACACCACCCGCTTGCCAGCTGCCCGCTGCCTGCTGCCCGAATTGAATATTTGTATTTCTCGGCTTTTCTCTACTATAATAAGCATGTATTATACATATAAACCTTCCTCTTGAATCAAAATCGAATCTTTTGGTGAAAACCGCATGAAAATCCGTTGCGTAGTTTAAAAGATCTATGCGCACATACATTTTGAGCGACTTCATTTTATACTATGTAATGAAATGATATTCTCAATGTGCCAAATGCCGTTTTAACATTTCTATTTGAATTTTACGTTAGTTTTCATGATTGAATTATTGTATAAATGAAGGAATGGAATCCTAGAAGTTAAATTTAACCCACTTTCCGATCGAGCTGAAATTCGGCATATAAACTCATTTTAGCATTCTAGATAAACTCATTCTATTGATAACCGCGCGCACACACCCGGATATAATGGATTTTTCTCGGAAATTCGATGACAGTATTACAGCACGAAATGGTGGATTTGTTTTGACTCAGTTGGTAGCGTTGTTGACTCCAGTTCGTAGGTAGGAAGGTTAAATTCTCAGTCAAACCAAAATATATTTTTTCAAGTTTAAAAAGACATTAGAAAATATATTTATTGTAGCAAAAATAATTGATTTTTAAGGGCAGATTTTCATGTCAATAATATATCCATATCCATCTACTCAGTGGCGTAGATGGGTGGCACCCGGGGCGGATGTCACCCCCCGGGGCGTGGGGTCACCCCCCCCCCCCCCCCTTTTAAAGTTGACTTGAGAGAAAATGCTTGAAAGGCAATAAATATGAAATACGTTAAATCCAAAGATATTCTAATACAGAGGAGATATGCTATGGTGTCCGCGCAACTGTCGCCGGACTACGCGCTAACTAGCGTAGTTTTCATACAAAAAGAATTTGTTCATTGGTTAACAATATATTTTGAATAAGGAAAGAATTCGTTCATTTAGTTTAACATTAGTTTGGTTTATTCGTTAATTATTTGTTCTTTTAGTTTATTTGTTAATTGGTAAACAATATCGGCGACACCCGGAAGCGCAGACCCACATAGTAAAAACAGCAGATAGCACATCTACTTATATTCCAATATCTTTGGTTAAATCGGTATGAAATAAAAGTTGTTTTGCTTCAGTCATTGTGTAGGTTCAACTAATATTTTAAATCTTCGAGTCGCCGTCGCTTTTATTAGCATATTAATTTGTGGATAGAATTAAAAAATTCCGCGTCATGCTTTTTACACACAAATTTATTATTGAAATTACACTTCGTTTCAACAAACAACTATTTACGTCGGGGGAGATAGAAAACATGCGCAAAATGGGTTAGGTATTGGAATTTTATTTTATGTAATTAAAAGTTTAAAAGAATGTCTGAACTCCAGTTTCCTGCCCACCCCTTAAACCCTTTTCCTTCCCAAAACTCTCTTCTCCTTTCTTTCCTTAAAAAAACCCTCCACACTGCATCCCCAAAGATGACATAGGCCTTGAGGGAAATTATTTTCCTCGGGGCCTCCTGTGTGGAGCTCATGTAAAAAAAAAGTAGGTACCTACTGGCACAAACTTTTATAAAATGCCAAAAATATAATACTTACAAGGGTCGGTCTCCTCCCCTCAGCACGAGGGAATATCCAAAATAAGAGTGGTTGTTAGTTCTTCCTCCCGCAGAGTACACTATTCTTGCTCCAACATTGAAATTAAATGAACTCACATCTCTCGGCAGAGAAAACACCACCATTGCCAATAAGACAACATATTTACCACCGCCGTACATTTTGCAACGCATTGTTTCTATAAGCATTTTGAATCACAATTTAACACTAAACCAAACTGATAAAGTAACACTGCACTCTTTTATATCCTATTCCAGTTCGCTATAATCCCGAATGACTCAACTACGTATGCGGTATCATTATTTTAGTGTATATTTTGTCTTTCACTGAATATTTTTCTTATTTGCACTGTTATCTACACCTATTACAATGATATTGCAAAGTGATCGATATTTTATAGGTACCTACTTGACAATCTACAGATTTTTAGTTTATTGATATGGCATAAAAATACTGTTATCGGTTATCACTGACTTATTGTAACTCTTTATTATCCTCGCGCACTTGTAACTCTACTACTTGTCCGGGAACTAAAGTCATCGATAGTAAACGTCTGATCTCAACAACACACGATCCGCGATTGCAGATTGAACCAAAATAACGTCTCGTCGGTTCGGTTTGGTTACTCAGCGAATGACTTGAATTTGAATGAATCAATTGATGACCGCGCCGTAAAATACCGCGTATGCAATAAAAAGTTGAGTAGCAATCCTTGAGCCGGGGCCGGGCAGCGGGCATTAGTCACCTCGGGGGCTTTTCACAACAAATAGAGCCTTCCTTCCATCTACCACGGAGTCAATACTCAGTTTTTCTAGTCGTCTAGCGATAATAACTAAACCGTAGACCAGCGATTCTTAACCTCGGGTCGCGACCCAAATTCGGGTCGCGAGACATATTGGGTTGGGTCGCGGAAATCGTATTTTCGTGGAGACCATGTCTATTTTTTTAGAACATTTGAGATAACTTGAAAATGAAATGGAAAGATATATTCCACAAAATGTCCATATCGTGAAATACAGTTGGATAAGAAATCCATTTGAAGTAGATGTAATGGGCGTTGAAAACGGTTCAGCTGGATTACAAGAAGAATTGCTCGAAATGCAAGGTGATGCACTTTTAAAAGAGAGATTTGCCAGAACGAGTCTCACAAAATTTTGGGCACAATTATCTGGGAAGCCTGTTCTGAGCAATGAAGCTGAAAAAGCCCTGCTACCTTTCCCAACTACTTATTTATGTGAAGCAAGATTTTCATGCCTTGCTGTTATGAAGAATAAGTAAAGGAATAGGTTGGATCCTCAGCATGAGATGCGGTGTGCACTTTCTATAAACATAACTCCACGTATACATGATCTTTGCTCAAAAATACAACACCAGGGTAGTCACTAATTATTTTGCTGTAGCTTTTTTAACTGTTTTAATGCCGAATTTCTTCGTTCATTCGCTCTATATGCCCAAACCATCTGAGGGTCCATTTTTTTTAATACAGAACATTTAAATAAAGTTGTTTATTTCTAATTTTGCAACTACATCCTATAAATTTTATAGGATGTAGTTGTAATTTTATGGTATATTAGTACCTTTATTTTAGTACCTGTCACTGGAAAATAAAAAAAAAATTAGATTAGGGTCGCCTACTTCAAATATATTCGTACTTTGGGTCGCCAGCCAAAAAGGTTAAGAACCACTGCCGTAGACCACAAAAATAATATAAGGCCACAAAACTGTCGAGCTAGATTATTGGTAGGTATATTTCCAGCGTGCCAGTGGCATGCCCAGAATTTGGGGGTGAAGTTACCGGGTTGAATGCATATAATTCGTACAATTTCAACAAAATTCATGAAAAACAATTTTTCTTTTCGTGATGAAAATTTTCTTTTGAACGATTAATACACATAATATTATTTTAAAGACAGTTCATTCAATTGTGATTCAAAATTTAAAAAAAATTATTAAACGTTATTAACGAATTAACCATCACGCCGTTTCCCCGCAGGGGTAGGCTGAGAGGACGGACCGCCAAACAACTCGGTCTTGGCACACACTCTTTGCCTCACTCACATTCATACATCGTCTCATACATTCTCTTCTATTATTCTGACTTTTGACATGGCCCGACTCAAGTATCTGATTCACTTGATCGTGCCATGTCTTCCTCGGGCGTCCCCGACTTCTTCTACCATTCACATTCGCGTCGTATATTCTTCTTACATTACTTTCTTCGTTCATTCGCTCTATATGCCCAAACCATCTGAGGGTCCATTTTTTTTAATCTTACTCATTATGACGACCTCCGTAGTCCAGTGGGTAAGACTCTTGACTCACAGTCCGGAGGTCGCGGGTTCAAACCCGGCATGCGCAAATAAATTTTATTTGATTAATTTGTGTTATTTCACAATTAATTCATTTAAAATAATATATAGTATATTTGCGGCATGTTCCAGAGTGGAAGATACTATTAGTATCGCCCTGGTGTAAGACCACCATTCAGAATTGAAACGTTGCTTGAAAATGGCTTTAGCCGTGTTTGGTGACCAGATCTGAATAGCCAGGTACTTCCCAACCTTCCTCTCCCCCACCTCCTTCCCCTCCCCACTACCGTCAGCCTCACAACATACCCCAATTGGGGATGCCATAATCTCACTGGCTCTAGACGGGAGCAGTTGAGATTCTTGTGCGGTTATTCACTGTAAAAAAAAAATGCTTATAAAAATTAATTTAACACAACCAGCTAAATATTTCGTGAATTAAACAATCGTGTAGTTAGGTTAATATTGTTTGGTCAATAAAACTAATAACTTTGTAAAACTCCACTATTTAATTAATATAATTATCAACATTTGTTAATCTTATCCTGACGAAGAAACTTTTGGTTTCGAAACGTGTTGATAACTTTGATTAAATAGTGGAATTTTACGAAGATATTTGCTTTCATTTAATTAAAAATTTGCAAAGATTGAAGAAAGAACAAATATTGTTTTCCTTGAAATATTTTTCTTCATAACACTTCTCCAGGATTCTCCGAAAAAATGGACCTTACGAAATTCTTCCCACCTTTTCAAACAGTCTGTGGCAGTATTTAATTTGAGATTTGCCTATTTTACTTTGATTTTTGGGGTGTTATGCCGTGTTGCGCTTCCTCCTCCTTTAGCCAACGTTTCAGGGAACCTTGTAGCGCCCATCATCATGGCAGACATGCCACATCTTCGCATCATCCCTGTTGATGGGTATGCACGTCTGCCCTGATGACGGAAACTACAAGATTGCCTGAACGTTGACTAAGGGAGGAGAAAGTATAACACGGCACAATACCTCAAAATCAATCTTCTGATTTGTGTCAACACTGTCAACAAGTGAGAGTATTCCCATCAACGTGACCTCCGATTTAAAAATAAATACCTGACAACAGTAGCACATGAGACAGGCATAGCACACCAATTGTAATAGAATTAATAAAGATGGCTGAAGAAAAAAAACATATGGGAACTACGAACTACCTCTGATGTCACTCTATTGTGACGCCATTGCAGGTAGCATTCTCCACCAATAATAATTATTTGGCCAGTTCACAAGACAAAAAAATACGATTAAAACGTGCTCAAATATATCATTGATTAAAGTAATTTACTACTGTCATAATAAGGAACTCCAGTGAAAAATATTATGGCTTTAAAAAAATATGTTCATATAGAATCTATATATATATACCAATAAACGTTGATTCTGAATAATATATATTAGTTTAATATAATAAAATAAAATTTTTAAAAAGTCCATTTTTAATCGGGTCGTAAAAACAACAATTATTAAAATGTTTACTGGTGACGTCACTATTCGTCGTGTCGTGACGTCACCGTAAAGTCATTGTATGGGAATGTAGGTATGACACAACTCACAAGCCATCGTATTAATTTATTCGTTTATTTACATACTTTTAATAGGGATTTAGTTGTTGTATTTATCGGTTTATTGAAACATTATTTAGGCCTAAATAATGTAATGGGACTAAAAAAATAGTAATGCTACTTCTAGAGAGAATACTTCGAACAACGAAATTCAAAATGGCGGCAGTTGATCAGCTTATTGGCCGATCCTATAGTAACTTTTCAGGGGTGATGACGTCACACGATTCACCATACATACGGTGGTTTTCGAGGAATCTTGAAAAATTAAAACTTTGACAATTATTTTAACTATGAAAACTAACTCTAAAAATATTATTTTTAAAAATGCAGTTATTTAAATTAGAAAGTCATTATTCATTAAAAAAAATTAAACATTGGACTG
Source organism: Limnephilus marmoratus (assembly GCA_917880885.1). Taxonomy (NCBI): domain Eukaryota; kingdom Metazoa; phylum Arthropoda; class Insecta; order Trichoptera; family Limnephilidae; genus Limnephilus; species Limnephilus marmoratus. The sequence continues at coordinate 22,605,053 of OU862924.1, read as the reverse complement.
GAGTTCTCTATTCCACGGCATATTCACCATTCAAAGAAGTTGACTGAGTTCCTCAATGACTTGCAGGACTAACTCAGAGAGAAAATAGAATCATACTTTTTTTCACAGCGCTTTTTTGTTTTTATTTTGAGGGGGACATGACGGACCCCTAAATGGGTGTGCCACTGGTTCTTGGCGGTATTGGGTATTGGTAGTGATACAGATGTTTTTGTCCAGGATGTGGTGTCCGGGAGACTGTTGCGATGTGCGTTTTATCAAGGGAAGATAGGACCTAGTGCTTCCGCTTTACATTATTCCATAGATTAAAAGCGTAATACAAAATGATCTGCTTATCACTCCTTTCGTTCCACGCACTGTTCAATGGCACGTATTAAATTAATCGTTTATAATAATTATTATTATTTTAATGGAATACGAATCATGGGTTGTATGATTCATGCGTGCATAAAATTGTGCAATAAATAGGGCGACCGGTAACTACTTGGTGAGAGATGTTATTACGTTGGTAACTTGTTAGTAAAGGGCTTTGAAGCAAAGAATGGACGGTTACCTCGAGAGAGTTTTCTCTTGGGGTAAAAATAATCTCGTTGAATTTAATGTTTCAAAGACCCAATCTTGTCTGATTACGTCTAAAAGGGGTCGAAATGAAAATCTAGTCTCTTTCAACGGAAGCAATCTTCCGAACAGGCCCTCCATCGAAATGCTTGGTGTAACCCTAAGTGACCAGCTCAGGTATGAGGGCTCCATCGAAGCCAGAGTAAAGTTAGAAACTGGGCGTACTGTACAGGGCCCGCAGATACTTTAATAGTACACAACTGCTAACCCTGTACAAATCACAAGTGCGCCCCACGGTTGAATTTGGCAGCCACCTCTGGTCTGGAGCTCCAAAATACCTGAAAAATACCCTCGACTCTGTGCAGAAACGGGCGGTCCGTTTGATAGATTCTCCCATCTTAACAGACGGATTGCAATCTTTAGAGCACAGGCGTCGGGTGGGAATGCTATCCTTGTTCTACCGGTATTACAATGGAAGATGCTCCGAGGAACTAGCATCATTGATCCCTTCGGCACCGGTGCATAGTCGGGAAACACGCCAAACGCGTGCCCAACATTTGTACACGGTTGACATTTGCTACATGAGAACGGGTCGTTTCTTCGACTCGTTCTTGTGTTCAACAGCTCGGCTGTGGAATGATTTGCCGGCCTCTGTGTTTCCTCCTTCCTACAACATGGGTCTCTTCAAGACCAATGTTCATTCCTTCCTCTCCTCGAAAAGACCCTCCACACAGCATCCCAGATGACATAGGCCCTGAGGGAAATTATTTTCCTCAGGGCCTCCTGCGTGGAGTTAACGTAAAAAAAATAAATATTTGTAACTTAGTAGTAACTGAATAGGTAGTTTTTGCTTACAACTTACAACAATGTCAATCTCCGATACAACGATTTCACGCTGTGGGAAATCAGTACATAGGTGATATTGACATATTTAACATAAACTTGGCGAATTTTGTTGATCTTGTAAAAAAACTTATTCCAAAACTATTCCTAAACATATCTGTTTTTTTGTAAACCTATGAAATTGCTGTATTTTTGTATTTTTATGACTAACGTGCTTTTTTATGTAATTTTATTTTTATTATTTCTTTATCTGTTTTATTCCTAAACATACCTATCTGTTTTTCTGTAAACCTATGAAATCGCTGTATTTTTGAATTTTTATGACTTGTGTGCTTTTTTTATGTAATTTTATTTTTATTATTTCTGTATCTGTTTAAAAATCATCTGTCATGAATTATTTGTACTACCAAACATGTAAAAGCCTTTTGGGCGTTAAATGAATAAATAAATTTAAAAATAAACTAAGTAAATACCCACCTAAATAGGTAGATACAAATTAATATGTATTTGCAGACCAAATTAAACAAAAATATTTAAAAAATAACACCTCCCCGCCCCCCTCGTCTATTGGCCTCAAATAATCAAACCAGCCTATTCATTTTCATTATATTTTATTTTTGAGAAACAAAGAGCTTTTACAATACAAAGATTATATCTGATAATAAATAAAGGTTAAACCAAAAAACTTATTCTAAAGTTTGTTAAAGGTAGAAGTTTTATAATGCCTTTAAACTAATAACTGGTAAAGGTGAGAGGAATATAGAATAAGGATAAGCGATGTTCATGCTTCATGGCGCACGTCATTTGTAACTTCTGCATGTCTATACCCCTACCAATTTATTGCTTTGCGTTATGTAAAGCAGGGTTCATCAGGTGAGGTGTGTCAGGTCTTGGCGGCGGGTGCAGCTGTCCACATGCTGCATGGTAGGCCAAATCCTCCAACTGGTCTTTTTCGACCCAACGCGCAACGTCCTGCATCACAGTGAGACGGATGGATTAATACGACCGTCACTCCTCCACACACTAATCTCTAAATTCCCACCACTCCTCATACCATTTTATACCTTCCTTTCCTAAAAAGACCCTGCACACAGCTTCCTCAAAGATGACGTATGCCTTGGGGGAAATTATTGTCTTCAGAGCCTCATGTGTGGGATTAATATTTTAAAAAAATTAAAATTCAAAGAGAAATCATCCAGTGCCTATTCAGTGCGATCACCTCTAGTGGGATCGCAATTTCGCAATGTCACATCAGGTCACACCAATCGGAATGTAAAAACAAAGTAATGAGCAGTAAACAAAAGCTGGCCACTTCGTCGAGCTAATAATCTGACCAGATTACAAAAACATGCAGAAATAATCACACCTGCTACTCGAAGCCGATCACTGAATGGTCATAATTTGCATTAATTTATAACGCTATCTTCGAGTACCTACCTACCTGAGTAGGTACTTGGACACAACATACGGTCGGAACGAAAAAAATAACGTGTTTCGACGAAATGAGTGTTAATTAAACTGGTTCCAAAAGAAACTCTGATGTTGGCTGACGGAGTTAAATAATACCACATTGTACAAACAGAGGTATAACTCATATGTACTATTCATACTCATAGATAGTAGATAGTTATGGTTGTATTTTATACCTTTATTGTAAGTTTCGCGGTACAAGCACACTTTATTTTAGGTAGAGCCCAGAGTAGGTACCTACGGATTGCAAATTCCGATATATACGTATATTGCGTACAGTAGGTACCTACCTACGCGCCAAACGCCAAACGTGGGCATTGATATGTCTGTGGGACTATAGGTAAATAGACAAGAGCGTAGCGAGGTACGGGCAGGGTGGGGCGGCTGCCCCCCCCCCCCCCCCCCCCCCCCCCCCCCCCCCCCCCCCCCCCTAAAAGATGCAGGTATGCTCACAAGCCGTAAAGTAATATTACGTCGGTAGCCTATTGTTTGTGAGAATCAATTTAATTTTTATTATTACCTTTTTAGTTAATCATGATTAATAAAGCATCAAGAAAACATGCCTATCAGCAGGGCTGGTTTTAGCACTACCAGCGCCCTGGGTGAGATTTCCACGGCGCCCCCTAGCTGCAATTCAATTCCATACGAAAAAAGGCAATGAGTATAATGAAATAACCATTTATTTAAAAAAAACTATTTATTTAAAAAAAACTAATAAAAATTCACTTTTCTAGTCTTTCTATCGGTGAAATTGATAACCCAATAAAATTCTTTGATTAGGTTCTATCAAATTGATGTTTTCAGCAATTTCATTTTAGATTGAGATCGCAGATAGGTTTTTATCTTGAATGAATTTTTTCATTGTTTGCTAGTTTTTTTTTGTGAAATGAGAATTAAAGAAATGTCGCCCTGTATCATTCAGTGAGTTTGCACTGGGCCACTAGTTATTATATGATCAATTATTATGCTATTTCGAATGAGTGGCTAAGTGTCTGGATCCGCTATATTCGGGACAACAGTACTAACGTCATCTAGCATTTGTATTTATTGTGCATCACCAATGGAGTCATCCTGAGCAGCATCTGTAATTGTAGCACAACTTATTCCCTCACCTCGTCCACAATCTCTTCAGCAGCTATCTGATCTGACTTGTCAGACGGAGGCTCCATTACTGACGAATTCGTTTGTATTCCAGATGTAGATGCCACATTCAGGTCTTGATTTTTTGTTATGATATATTTATCTATATTCATAAACTTTTTTGTTTTTTGAAATTCCTTTTCTTTTTCTGCTTTTCGTTTTCTATATTTTGACCCAGATTTCTTTTGATTAGATCTACGTGTTCAGACATTTTGTACTAATTAGTTAAGTAGTAACCAATAAAATTTGCAACAAATTAAATCTCTGTAAATTGAAACATTTCTAAAAATAAATTCATTACAATAAAATTTCATTATAACGCTATCCAGCGAGGATGACCAAAAACGCATTATATTTAGTATAGCGTTAAACACGGGAAGGAAGATCAAAAAATGTAGGTAACATTGACATGGCATCAGAATATTTGTGAAATTTTTCACTTTTACAAGCTTGTGTTTCGCGACAGGGCTTAGATTTGGATGAAAAAATCACGATCGTCCACTCGTTCCCGTGGAAATGAGATTTTTCCCGCATTAAAAGTAGGTAATCTATACATGGTGTCCGGAAACTCGTAGTACATGCGGGAAACTGGTAAATCTACATCACATTCGGAGTCGATTTGTGATTAACTTTTTTGATTTGAGCTTTCGTTTTCGAGTAAATCGGGCCCGAAGTTGGATTTTTTTTGGTTAAATTTGAAAAAATTTTTCACTAGGGGGTTGATTTCAGCTGTGAAATGTCTTATAAAATGCATCGAAGGGTAAACCGGGCTCAAAATTTTTTTTAACCCTTTAGTTGCCGAAAAAATGGAAAAATGGAAAAAAAAATAATATTAAAATCGAAATGCTCAGATCGAAAAAAATAAAATTTTTGGGTTCTCTACGTGATGTAGATTCATCAGTTTCCCGCTTGTACTACGAGTTTCCGGACACGTTGTATATTTCCTCGGGATCTATATTATCTCCGTATCAAAATTTCATTAATATATTATAATTTGTTCCAAAGATTACCCCGCCCCAAACGTATAAACTAAAACAAATATTATAAAGATCGATAGATAGCAGAGAGAGAAAAATATAGTAGAAGAGAGTGTTTAGTACAGATTGTTAAAATAAATTTGCACTTATCTAATAAAATGATCCGTCAAAATATCAAATAACAAATACCTACTTTTACACTTTATACTATTTATATTTCAACTTTTTAGATAAAACTAATGGCACTCCCTAGTCCAAGAGTAACGAAGAAGAGCATGGAACGTCTGATTACTGCGTTTGTTTGATTTAAAAATAATTGGAATAACTGTTTTAAGTGCGTCTACTTATGCAAAGAATGAGATTGAGCTGGATGTGTTCCGCTTCGTCAAAAATAGCGCCAACTCTTTTTAAATAAAATGTTAAAAAGAGATGGATAATGTGTTCCTCTATGGTTGGGGATTCCCGGTAATAGGCTTGTTGAAAAAGTATCGATATATCGATATTTTTAATTCAATATATTGATATTTTTAGCCGATATATTTTGATCCGATATATCGATACAAAATATCCAATATAGAAAATTGTATCAAAAACAATATTTTTTAAAATTTATGTATTTAAATTCACTAGAATACAAAACCGTATAGGAAGAAAAAGTAACTGTATTGGGTCATGACATCTGGCGGTTGAAATTTTAACTATTAATAGCTTACAAATCTATTGTCTTTGCATTAGTATTTGTGATCAGTACTATCTCATGTGTGTGGGTACATACATAGAAATGTATGCTATTTTTCGCCATTTTTTCTAAGCCACTCCTATGTGTTGGTTCCCAATTGTCTATGATTATTGACTATACCTTGTTCCAAACACGAAGTCCTTTTTGACAGATTAATACGCCAATAGAATGTTACTGAGACGCATACAAACTTTGTATGCGTCTCAGTTTACAGTTTACATATAAGTTAGAAGACAAATATGAAGGGGGGACAAATTTGAGGTGTGAGGTGGTTGGTTTATAGGACTACATTCATGTCATGACACGTATGGGACAAATATGAGGTGAGGTATGAGGTGGTTGGTGTATTGGACTACATGTCATGTCACGTTGCCACGTATGGGACAAATATGAGGTGAGGTATGAGGTGGTTGGTGTATTGTATGACATTTTTTTTAATTGTTTTTGTGTTTAATTCGTAGAACTCCATTTTAATTTTTAGAAATTTAATTTAATGTTATTATACAGTTTGAAAATGACCTTACAAGTCGAAACAGCTGTAACTAAAACCCTAACCAAAAAACTTGCAGAACTCGATAATAACATTATCGAATTTAATTTTAATTAAATTTCTAAAAAATAAAAATGACATTTTTGTATTAGAACCGTGAGGTGGTTGGGGTGAGCCATTCACATATATTGTGAATACCGCACAAGCGTCCCAACTGCTCACATTTTTTTTTATGTATTTTTTTATTCTAATTTACTGTTAAAAGAATACCGCACAAGAGTACCAACTGCCCCATTTTTTTTAAAATATTTTTTTATTGTAAATTAATGTTATGTGAATACTGCACAAGAGTCCCAACCGTCCAAAAAAAAATTTTTTTTCTAAATATTTTTTATTTTAAATTATGTATTGTTATTACGTATGTAATTCGCACAAGAGTACCAACTGCTCCAAAAAAAAATTATTGTAAATTGCCGCACAAGCGTCCCAACTGCTCCGAAAAAAAAATTATTCTTAATTATTGTTAAGTGAATACTGCACAAGAGTACCAACTGCTCGAAAAAAAAACTTTTTAATTTTTTTTTTAATTGTAAATTATTGTTATGTGAATACTGCGCAAGAGTCCCAACTGCTCAAAAAAAATTATTTTTCTAAATATTTTTTTTATTTTAAACTTTGTATTGTTAAGTGAATACCGCACAAGAGTACCAACCGCTCCAAAAAAAAAATATTTTTTTTTAATTGTAAATTACCGCACAAGCGTCCCAACTGCTCCGAATTTTATTTTTTTCTAAATTATTGTTAAGTGAATACCGCACAAGAGTACCAACTACTCCAAAAAAAAAATTTTTTTTTTTTAATTATTGATAACAATACTTAGATGCTTAATATAGCGCCGTTTTTGTAAAAAATCGCCTCAAGGGCGGTGATAGTTATGTGAATACCGCACAAGAGTCCCAACAGCTCCAACCGGTCCCAACCGGTTGAGGGAGTGTTGAGATGAAGTGGAGGGGGTTAGTGAGGGGGGATCAGAGGGGGGTGCAGGGGGAGAATCAGAGGTGGTGGAGGGGGGGGAGAGGGTGGAAGGGGTGAGAGAGGGAGGGGGGGGGGTGGGAGGGTAGGCCTTTTTTTTAATATCCATTTTTCATATATACAAAAATAACAAACACGAGAGGCGGGTATAGGTACCGCCGCCCCGGGAACCATTTATTAATTTATTATATAACCAACACCTCCTGACACAGGTCACCCCCAGCGGTTGAGGGAGTCTCTTTGACTTCTCCGACCTTACGCCTTGCACCACTGGAGGGATGGATTAATAAGCATCCCCAAAGATGACATAGGGTCTTAGGAGAATTTTTGTGGAGCTGATGTAAACCCCCCCCCCCCCCCTCCCCCCCCGTAAGCGAAAATATTTTGTAACACCTCACCTCAAATGAGGTGGGACACCTCAACACCTCATTTCGATATTTGAGTACCTCATACAAACTCATCCTGATGTCGTGTCCTACCCAACACTAATACCTAAGAGTGTAACGCAAGACTCGAAACTCCGTCAGGTCTGTTGGGACGTCTCTACAAAAGCGCCCTAGCCGGCGAGTGATACAATCGTTTAGCATTAATCATGCTTAGGAGACATAATCGAATTTTGCGCTGAAAAATAAGAATTATTTATGACACGTTTGTTTATATTATAACTCTTTTTACTCTCGCAACTTGACGAAACTTTTTATTCCATTCTCTTCTTTATCTATTTTAGAATATTTTTAATGCATTCGCGTGACGGTAATATTTATTTAAAGGGCTAATTTTTGACCTTGAAGAGTTGCAGCAATGCAGCGTGGGAATGTTAGAAACAGCTTGTGTGGGGATGATTGCAACATTTCAGTCGTAACCATGTTTCAATCGTCCACACTGAGAGAAAATTTAAAAGTTATAATGAAAATTGGTCAGAAAATCAAATCACTTAAAATTTAGTAAAAGCAATAAATACTTGGGCAATACCTCTACTAACGTACTCATTTGGCATAATTAAATGGTCCAATACAGATTTAGATAGTTTAGAACGATTAATTAGAACTACGTTAACAAAATTTAATTGCCATCATCCAAATTCAGCTATAGAACGAATTAATTTACCTAGAAATTTAGGAGGTAGAGGTGTAGTCAAAATAACATCTTTGAAACACAATCAGGTAGAAATGCTTAGAAATTTTTTCCGTAGGAAAGCTAATAGCTCAGAAATGCACAAAATAATTTGCAAGGCAGATAGAAATATTACACCTTTAAATTTATATGACGAGAATGCCAACATTCTTATAAATACTAACCAGGAATTATTAGATTCCTGGTCAAATAAAATTATTCACGCAAAACACTTCAATTATCTCAACCAAACGTATGTTGACAAACTTTCGTCAAACAAATGGTTGAGTATTGGAGAGTTGAGCGCAGAAATAGAAGGATTTATGCTTGCCATTCAAGATAGAGTCATTAATACTAAAAATTATAGAAAGCATATAATCAAAGGTATAAATCAAATTGATGATTTATGTAGAAAATGTTTGGCTTTTCCCGAAACTATAGAACATATTATATCGGGATGTTCTATATTAGCGCCTTCTGAGTATACATTTAGGCACAATCAGGTTTTAAAAATAATTCACCAAAGTTTGGTAATTAAACATAACTTGATTGATTGCCGTAATGTAGTACCTTATTATGAATATGAACCAAATTCATTTATAGAAAATGAATTTTATAAAATATATTATGATAAAACTATACTAACAGACAGAACAATTAGTCATAATAGACCTGATATAGTTTTACATGACAAAATTAAAAAAATAACTTATATCATTGATGTAGCTGTTCCAAATTCCTGTAATATTCAAAAAACTGTTTCTGAAAAAATTAGAAAATACACAGATTTAGGAAATGAGATTAAAAGAATTTGGCATTCTCGGACTATAAAAATATTACCATTTGTTATTTCGGCCACTGGCATAATACCTAGGAATCTGATTCAAAATTTAAGCATATTAGATTTGTCAAAGAATTTATATATAAAAATGCAAAAAGCAGTAATTTTAAATACATGTAGGATTACAAAAGATTTTTTAAATATTTATATTGAGGGATCAGTAGGATTTATAGGTTCAATTAGAAATGCCACAGAGCCGAACCCTCTGATATGAAAATATCTGGAGTCGGTGAATTATATTCCCATTTGGTCTCTAGTAGGTTGACATGTTGTTCTTGTATTGTTTTGTATTTATAATACTTATATAGTGCAATTGCATAACGTGGATTCACTAGATGATCATTTGGGGAAGTGTATGAAAGGGTTTAGTTTTTCCTTCTTTTTTTTTTTTTTTTTTTTGGGGGGAAAATTTAACCCGGACATTTAAATCTGGTGCGTAATGTTTACTTTAATAATGTCATATACCACACACACGCATCAATTTCTCGACTACACACATTAGGGAAGAAAGACACCTCAAATATCGATGTATTTAATACAGTGGCGTAGCGTGGGGGGGGGGCGGGGGGGCGGGGGGGGGGACGGCAAATTTTTACAATAAATAATAATATTATGTTGGAAAAATTTAAACCATTTCAAATCATTATTTAAAAATGTTCAACTATACTGTCGTATACGAATCCAACTCTTTTTTTAATTATTTATTAAAAATATCAATAATTATATTTTTTTAAGCTGCAAATTTCGCAATTCGTAGGAATACCGTACGCATATTATGAGAGTAATACTAATTAAAGCTGACAACTCGCAAACAGATTATCTCTTAATTAAAACCAGAATTGTGTTCAGAATGTATTGACGAATGTTTTTTTTTGATACATTTCAAAAGATACCATTACTTTTTCGAAGTGCAGTTATAAAATTCTAGTTGCAGACTATGTATGTGCTGCCAAAATCAAAGAGAAACCATTTTCATATTCTGCGTGTAATTCGCCAAATACAGATTTAATTTAACCCCGTCTAATCACAGGAGACGCAAATTGTCCCACACATTTAATTTTAAAATAAAATTGTGAAATTATGTCCCACACATTTTATTTATAATATATTTGTGATTGCGATAAAAAGTTAAGTTACAGTTTTATTACATTTTTTTAAAGAAAAGGAATCTGTATTTAAAATTTAAAGTTTATTCTATTTTAGTTACTTTAATTCGAATATTCGCAGGCGTGTATTTTCGAGCCAATCCACATTTATAATATAAAAATTTAATAATTAGAAACGATAATGTTCTAAACGTCGGAAAAATAAGTATATCTAGATTTTAGAAAAAAAAATTTTTTGCAAAAAGATAAAAAAAGAACAATAAAAATGAACATTTTAAATGCACGAAGAACCGGAAATTTTGTGCGCAAACATTGAATAGATATTTTTTCTTATTATTCGAAGGGTTAAATCAGTTTTCAGAAATTTTATGCATGTACATAAAATCACCAAGTTTGAAAATGTGGAATGTTCCTAAAATAACCGCTCATAGCTTTGACTGTATACATAGAGGAATTGTTAATGTTTGTGACTGTGAAAAAATCGATTTTACAAATGAATATACTTATCTGGGAATAATTGTTGATAACAATTTTAAGTGGGATAAACAAGTGGCTAAAATTTGTAACCAGCTCAGATCCTTAGCTAGTATTTTTTACAAATTAAAATTTATTTTGCCTCATTGTACTCTTAAACTCATATATTTTTCTATGGTCGAATCTATCCTTAGATATGGTATTCGAACTTGGGGACATGCAAGCACTACTTACATTAAATATATTGAAAATTTACAAACTGCCATAATTAAAAAAATTGTCACAACAAATATTTACAAACAGAGACATAACTTAAAATTACTGTATGGCTCAGAGAGCCTACTTACAATAAAAGGTCTTCACTGGTTCACTACTATTATGGACAATATGGGGGAAAGCCCTTACAAACACCTACTTGTACACAAACATACCACAAGATTCAGAGAAGGAAAGGGCCTAAAAACTCCTCGAATATTAAATAAATATGGAAGCCGTACTCTTGAATATCTAATACCAGTGATTTTCAATAAAATTAATAAAAACATAAAATTTGAAAAAAATGAGAGACTATGTCCTAAAATGATAAAACTATGGTTAATGAACGAAAACTCCATGTATCTTTGAATATCTTAATATAGCTGCCTACATATCTTGTTATTAGGCAGGTATATTGAAATATCTTATATATTTATAGCTGTAAGTTAAACTATCTAATATTACTATGTGATCTATTCTAATGTTTCCTTAAAAATATAAATGTATTTACAAATATTTTCTTAGATATTATATTAAGAATGTTTATATTGTTAGAACCTGCAGACAAGCTGCCATATGACAGCTTTGTGGGTCTACTCAAATTTTTGTACAAAATGTATTCTGAAATTTAATAAATAAAAAAAATAAAAAAAATAAAAAAAATAAAAAAAATAAAAAAATGTAAAATTCCATTTGAGGATTCATCTGCCGACACAATTCAAAGGAAAACATTATCTTATTCGAAGTTCAATTATAAAATTCTAGTTGCAGACTCTGTATCCTGTATGTGCTGCCGGAATCAAAGAAAAACCATTATCATGTTCTGAGTGTACTTTTAATTCGCCGCATACAGACTTAATTCAAATCAATTTTGTGTTGAGAATGTGAATTTTCAGTTGTGGATTCATCTGTTGACACATTTCAAAGGAAAACAACCTCTTATTTGAGGTTCAGTTATAATATTCTATTTGCAGATTATGTATGTGCTTCAGAATCAAAGAAAAACCATTTTCATGTTCTAAGTGTAGTTTTAATTCGCCAGGTATCGATTTACTTTAAACCAGTACAGAATGTAAAATTCCGGTTAGATTCATCTGCTGACACATTTCGAAGGAAAGCATTCTGTTATTCGATGTGCAGTTATAAAATTCTAGTTGCAGACTATTTATTTAATGCCAGATTCAAAGAAAAACCATTCTCATGTTCTGAGTGTAGTTTTAATTCACCGTTTACAAACTGGTTTTATGTTCAGAATTGTACGATAAATTAAATAACGAGTTGCAGATTCATCGTGCATCGAGTGAAGTTTTACATTTGAGTTACATAATGCTGCAAAATTCTGAGAAATTGATTGTTGCGTGTGTAACTATTATTTGGGGACTCTAACGCAGTATCAATCAATCAACTTTGGAGTAGAATCTATTAACATGATTTTCGTTCAAAGAATACTCATCAAATGTGATTATTAAAAAATCCGGCTCGTATATAAATAGGTCGAAATAAAAAAATTGAATTTCCAAATGTAACTCCCCCCCCCCCCCCCTACCACATACAGATTTAATTAAAACCAGTTTTGTGTTCAGAATGTAAGTGCCGGCAGAATCAAAGAAATTTTTTTTTCTTCTGAGTGTAGATTTGATATACCGCATATTTAGTTTAATTTAAACCAGTTTTGTGTTATCAATATAACAATAAGTTGCCGATTCATCGTGTACCGAGTGAAGCTTTGCATTTGAGTTCCATTCCATACGTATGCGTGATGAAGTTGCGAAATTCTATTACAGGTTTACCATTCTCGATTTCTGAGAGCAGTTATGTATAAATTTGTAGTAGAATTTATAACTTTGATTGTATTGGAAGAGTACTCGGCACATGGAATTATGAAAATCGGCATACAAAAATAGGATATCTATCCCCCCCCCCCCCCCCCCCCGTTCAGTGTTTGAAAATACTTTCCTCCGCCCCGGGCGGCCGAAACCCACGCTACGCCACTGATTTAATACAAGTTTACCGTTATTCAAGAAATATCTGAACAATATTTTTATGTAGAATATTTTGATATCTAAGAAGCGTCACCTAGGGTCTATTGCATATATTTGTGTATTTCTATATTAATCTACAATGTTAAAACTTGTTAACGTTTTCTTTTTATGTATCTTGCATTTTGTCATGTATTATTCATGACATTTAATCAGTCACCTGTAAATTTTGTAATTACTAACATACCTACTAGTTTATTTCTATGCCTACTTAGAAATTTTCTCTTTTATTGTAATGAACTATCTTTCTTTAAATTTATCTGTATAACTGCCTTTCATATGATGTTTACTAGTTATTTTTTTATAGTTTATCTTTTTTATTCAAAATCTCTCTGTCTCTGTTGTATTATAAACTTGTCATGTAAAAGCCCATCAGGGCGTTGAAAATTAATAAATAAATAAAAAAACTAATAAATATTTGGGTGAGTGCACGGATAAAGGCCCTATTGTTACTTTAAATTCAATTTTTTTCGAAAGCCAATGGGAACGTACCCATACTACGTGGCACGTTTAGGGGGGGGGGGTCTTCAAAATGTCACGCTTGGTACAAATAAGCGGCGGGTTGCTTAGGTTTTTGGTCACGAGGGGGGGGGGTTAAAAATTGCAAAAAGTTGGTCAGTGTGGGTACGTTCCCTTATCTGTGTGATGATTTATTAAAGGTGAGTTACCATAATTTATTTATTATCTGTAGTATTATTGTTTTAAAATATTTTGTGCATCTGACGCACGTGTAGAGTAAGGATTTTGCGATGCTGCAAGGAATAGGTCAGTCCTGAGCCTGAGAGTTCTAAGATAATTTATACAAAGAAGAGTGTATGTGACCGGCGTGCGGGCGGCGTGGGTTTGTTTTTATACAAATATGGTTTTATTCCGAGATTGATGAAATTTTGCACACTTTCCCTTCAAAACAAGATAAAGTCACACTGCCTGTACTTGGTTTTGAAAAACTCTGTGGAAAGTCTGGGCAACGCCGGGGACTTCAGCTAGTAAACATGTATTTAACTAGCTGTAATTTTAACAAACACCTGAGCTAGGTACCTACCTGCCTAGGCCACATAATAGGGATACATATATCATTATACTAACGGCTACGAAGGTGACCTTCATTCGTATTATAATTAAACGTGTAAGTATAATATATTATAATGTTGTGACTCTGAGCCTTTGTCAGAAGATGTGTGTCACCATTTGACGCATTCTTAGTATAAATAAAAATATTAACATACTCATTGTACAGTATAACTAGTGGTTTGCAGTGACTTTGTCAGAACCAAGATTTTTTTTAAATTTAATTGAAACGTTTATTAAGTTCTGATGCACCAACACAATTTATACGTATATTTGTAATCTTACCGATCGTAATAATACCCGTAATCGTAGGTACCATAATCAGAATCGACGCAGAACTTTGCACTTCAAGTGTTATGCCTGGATCACATGCACCGAGTAGATTGGCGAGACAGAAAAATGATACTAGGCCGAGACAGTTGGATGGACGGGTAGGGGAGACCTAGGAGAGTTGTGATAATTTTTAATTTAAGAAACATTCCACAGTTATGACTTTTGTGAATTAAGATAGCGCCATTCCTTCCCTTTCCAAAACAATCTTCAAAATAAATTAAAGTATCAGGGCTTCCGAAAAAATCAACAAAAAGAAAAACGACTCCCTCTGTCACAACTTCCCTATCATCGAGGTAAGTTGTGACAGCTTTGTATTTAGACTATTTGAGTATTTCGAAACTAGCAGTGCCTTTATCAGTCTTTCGTGTATAGTTATTAGGCATTCTGAAACAAAAAAGTAGTCTTCCAGCATGCAACATCACACCACAAGTCCAAATATTTTTTTAATCGAAAATGAATTTTTTGAGACAAGATTTATTGCGGACTATACTTGCAATATTTGGCCTTAATATACCAATACACAAAAACACATACAGACATCGAAAATTAACCCTCGACCCGTCGCGTGGGGTCATTAAAAGC
The DNA here is from genome assembly GCA_917880885.1 of Limnephilus marmoratus. Lineage (NCBI taxonomy): Eukaryota > Metazoa > Arthropoda > Insecta > Trichoptera > Limnephilidae > Limnephilus > Limnephilus marmoratus. The sequence goes on along the minus strand of OU862924.1, from coordinate 22,589,996 downwards.
CCAGGTTTTATAGGAATGCTAATTATGTACATTTTAAATATTCCCATTAATTCCTTATTTCAGGTAGTTTCCTAAAGGGGACTATACTTGACACTAGCTCCGCCAAAATTCAGTTTTCGCATGTGCGATGTGAGATATAGACATATGTTTCGGCGTGAGGCTCAAAAAAATCAACAAAATAAATGAAAAACACGGTTTTCATGTTTTTTATTGTATTTTGTTGATATTTTTCATGTAATAATAATAAGTCTGTACCAATCTCAAATAGTTATACGTTTGATAGAAATTGGTTAGGTTTTTTAAAAAGTTTTCTATTAAAAAAGTATGATTGAAAATTATAAAAAAATGTGCCTTGTTGATTTTTAAGCTTCTACGTTGAAAATAAATATCTTATTTTTAATATTTCTTTTTATTTCAATGCAGTCATTATCACCTGACCATAAATCAGTTAAAACAACACATTAAATGTAAGCTATAACAACAATTTAATCATATTAATTTTTGGGGTCCTCAGCGACAACGCGCGACAGCACGCGTTAAAAAAAAGACGCGACGGGCGGAGGGTTAATTTTAAAAAGTGTCGAAATAACCCAGCAGAAAAATGAAGTCAAAAGGAGAGTTGTGACAGGCTGTCATAACTCTCCTAGGTGCTCAAAATTACGACTTGGTCCAAATAATGATTCATATTTTCTAAACACGATGCAAACACTAAAGCTACAAACTAAAGCGACAAACGAGCGTTACTATTATAGGTAGGGAGAAATCGTCTTTGTCACAACTCTCCTCTGTCACAACTCTCCTAGGTCTCCCCTAGATGTTTACACGTAATTTTTAATTTGGCACCGAGTCAGTCAGTCAATTCAGTTGCGACGCTGCAGACTGGCGTGACAATGGATCGCAAAACTATAATAAAAAAATATACGAAAATTCTCATACCGCTCCTAGCACAAGAATTAAAGGAAATGTTGCAGAAAGGGGAAAATTACATAATTAGACCCATAAACATGGGTGAGATTTTATATGAATGAATTTTAACGTCGCGTCGTCTCAAAGTAGATGAGATAACGGATTGCATTAAGATAATAAAAAATGAAATATTAAAACCTATAACACACTTAATCAACCTTAGTATAGCACACACCTACTTTCCTAGTTCTCTTAAAAAAGGACTGGTGATCCATATTTATAAATCCGGAGACAAAATAGAAATAACTAACTATAGACCAATCATATTATTAAACTCGCTATGAAAGATTTTCGAAGTCTTAAAAAACTAAATCATAAAATATCCGGAAGAAAACAAATTAATCTCTGATAAACAATATGGATTTAGAGAAAAAAGAGACACAAAAGAAGCTTTGGCATGTACCATAGATTACATACACAGCAACTTAGATCAAGGATACAAATGCATTGCGATATATCTAGATTTAGCTAAAGCCTTTGATTCAATCTGCCACAATACGCTTTTTAAAAAATTAGAAAACATGGGTATCAAAGACAAGGAACTCCAACTACTAAAAAGTTATATGAGTAATAGAACACAACAAGTCAAAATTAACAACCATATTAGCAAACCACTTCCGATTACATACGGAGTTCCACAAGGAAGCATAATAGGGCCCGTTCTTTTCACTATTTACATAAATGAACTTTGCAGCATGGAAATAAACGGTGAAATAGTGATGCAGACGACACAGTTTTACTCTTTAAATCTAAGGATTGGAATAATGTATTTAACATAGCAAATTTAGAAATCACGCGTGTGAAAACATGGCTAGACTCAAACATACTTACACTAAATATATCGAAAACAAAATTTACAACGTACAGTATAAACAGCCCCGGACAACCAAAAAACAACACAAACACCATAAAAAATACTCGAATGTTTAAATAACAACATCTGCAATAGCCCTTCTCTATAAAAAACAGAACAAATAAAGTATCTAGGAATCGTAATTGACCATAACCTGAGATGGACACGTCATATCAAACAAATCACAAATAAACTCCTCAAAACAATATACATTTTCCTAAACATAAGGAACATATATAAAATAAAACAAATGAAAACAATATAATTTTGCACTTTGGCAATCAATAATAGCATATCGAATAATTGTCTGAGGAGGAGCAACAAACTCAGCTATCGGTTACTTATAAATCGCGCAGAAAACGATCTAAAAGGTAATACTTAAAAAACATACAAATATTCAACAGTTCTGACGTACTAGATATACGCAAATTAAAACTGTACTAAACTACATTTTCGACCCAAAAAAACAAATTTCAACAATCTCAAAATATCACTAACAGACCAGTAAGAGAATCGTACAAAAATAACATAAAAACTCCGACAATGAATACAAGCTTTGGACAAAGGCACTATAAATATCATGCTATAAAAGCATTCAACAGTCTTACCCTTGAAAATAAAATAGAAGAAAACAAAAATAAATTCATACTCAAAATTTAAAAAAAATGGATTAAAGAACAAAAAAGACAATATTACTAAAATCTCATAATATAATAAGAATAAAACACATACAAGTAACACACAAAACCAATTTAAAACACATCATGAAATAGATTATTTTACCTATAATTTTACCTTAATTATAAATTTTTATTATATTTTAATTTTTATTATATTTTAATTTTAGCTTACTTTTTTTAATGCAGCATTATTTTTATATTATTTCTAATGTATTATGTATAAATTTTTGTTTTATAAAATGGAGGCCCCAACACAGGTGTGCTACCCAGTGAGGCCGACATTGCTGAATTGTATTTAAAATGTTAGATATTATATCAAATAAAATAAATAAAGACCTATTTCATATTATTAGCCATGGTAGCAAACACAAACACAAAAACGAAGTTACCGAGTCAACAATTTTACAATCTTCAACAGGGCTGGATTTCGCACTGTTTTGATTACAAATAATGTCCTGTGTGTTACAAATAATCATTAGTAACACACAGGACAATAGGACAATAGTACAGGATTCTAGGGTTTTTAGTCTAAGTATTATCCTAGTCAGTTTATTTTTCATTATCATTATTAAGATCGCTAGATGTATTTGAAAATGTATTTTGAAGCCATAAGTATTTGAAACTAGCCTGTTCCCGGCATGCGTTGCTATGCCATTTAATAAAAAATTGTTTCTTCTTGCGTTTCCTTTCCCATTCGTCCCATTCGTCCCGTTCCCCTTCCGCCTCTCCTTCCTCACCCGCGTCCCCTTTCCTTCTCGCGTTCCCAATCCACCTCCTCTACCTCCCCTCTCCCCACTCCACTCCCCCCTTACTCCGTCCCGCGATCCCCCTTCCCGAGTTCCCCTCCCCCCTCCCGGGTTCCCCTCGTTCCCTCCCGCGAACCCCCTCCCTGAGTTCCCCTCCCGCATTTCATACATTCAATCCCGGTACATACAGTTTTCAAATTGCAATTTTTTATACAAATTTAATAATACCAGAGCTTACCAGTAGTTTTATACAAACCTTGTCCTGATAATAACGAACACAAAAAAAAGAATTATCCAATTTGGTGCAGTCGTTCGGAAGTTATGCGCGTACATACATTTCGGCGATTCATTTTTATTTATATAGAAGAAGAAGATAGAAGATAGATAGATAGATAGAAGATACAAATTACAAACTACCTCAGCAGCAGGTAATTGAAATACCAATTACAAAATACATTTTCAGGAAGTAATCGTAATACAAATAGAAAATACGTATTCATATTTCAAATACGTATTTCAATTACAAGTAATTCAAATACTGCCCAGCCCTGCCTGTCTGGTTTAATCAGCAATTGATCAGAGCCACTTTTTAAAAAATTCACAGTATTAGACATTCGACAATTAAAGACAATTCTCATATTCTTATGGAAAAACGATTCGATGGAAAAAACACAAAAAAAACACACTCGGTACTCGTCACACCTAAAATGTATAACTCCTACAACGAAAACAACTTTCGCACAGCGACAGTTCTCCTATATTGCCCCCAAAATATTCAACTTACTGAGTATTGATACTAGGAAATCGAAAACTGATAAGCTTTATATCATAAGTGTACAGGATTGGTTATTTACAAAGGGGAGGAACTATTTTAAAGAATGTCTGAAGTCAACAAGTTAAGTCAATTTGCTTTATTACTATTATTTTTATTTTTTTTTACATTCAAATTTAAAAAAAAAAATCTTTTGATAATTATCATAAAAATATTTATATTTGGATGACGTATTTTCAACATCTCCACAAGTAGAATTTTATTAGAGAGAGAGAGATTTATTTATCTACTCACCATAAATTTATGTACCTATTTTATTTAAGCGAAACAGCAGCCTACAATAAGAATAGTTTACTATATGTTTATTATTATAAAAATATTATCTACATAATTGGGAAACCACTTAAAGTAGTCGTTGTTATACAAAACATTGTACCTAACTAAACTATATATTAACCAATAACAATTCTTACATTTATATAATTATATATTCATAATTCGACTACCATAATACGGGCATGTGCCTGGCGTGGTAGTCGAATCACCTCAGTGGCGTAGCGTGGGTTTCAGCCGCCCGGGGCGGAGGAAAATTTTGCCGCCTCCCCCCCCCCTCCCTTACTTCTACAGGTACTCCTTCCGCAGATTTTCAAGCGCTGACGGGGGGGGGGGGTAGATGGTAGATATCCTATTTTTTAACAATTTTTATAATCCCATTTGCCGATTACGCTTCCAATAAAATCATGCTTATAAATTCTAGCACAAAATATGGAATGCAAAGCTTCACTCGGTACACGATGAATCGGCAACTTATTGTTATATTGATAACACAAATCTGGTTTAAATTAAACTAAATATGCGGTATATCAAAACTACACTCAGAAAATAAAAATGGTTTTTCTTTGATTCTAGCGGCAACGAAAATCATGTTTATAAATTCTACTCCAAGGTTGATTGATTGATACTGCGTTAGAGTCCCCAAATAATAGTAACACACGCAATCAAAATCAATTTCTCAGAATTTTACAGCATTATGTAACTCAAATATAAAGCTTCACTCGATGTTCAATGAATCTGCAACTCGTTATTTAATTTATCGTTGCATTCTGAACACAAAACCAGTTTATGTGCGGTGAATTAAAACTACACTCAGAACATAAAAATGGTTTTTCTTTGATTCTGGCATTAAATAAATAGTCTGCAACTAGAATGTTCTAATAAACACGTCGGAAAAATTACTTTATCTAGATTTTAGAACAATTTTGTTTTTTGCAAAAGGATAAAAAAAAAAAACAATTTCTGTTATCGATGTGCAATTTTATAATTGCACATCGATAACAGAATGTTTTCCTTCGAAATATGTCAGCAAATGAATCCTACTGGAATTTTACATTCTGTACTGGTTTAAATTAAATCTGTACCTGGCGAATTAAAACTACATTCAGAACATGAAAATGGTTTTTCTTTAATCCTTTTATTGTTTTTTTTTTTATCCTTTTGCAAAAAACAAAATTGTTCTAAAATCTAGATAAAGTAATTTTTCCGACGTGTTTATTAGAACATTCTAGTTGCAGACTATTTATTTAATGCCAGAATCAAAGAAAAACCATTTTTATGTTCTGAGTGTAGTTTTAATTCACCGCACATAAACTGGTTTTGTATTCAGAATGCAACGATAAATTAAATAACGAGTTGCAGATTCATTGAACATCGAGTGAAGCTTTATATTTGAGTTACATAATGCTGTAAAATTCTGAGAAATTGATTTTGATTGCGTGTGTTACTATTATTTGGGGACTCTAACGCAGTATCAATCAATCAACCTTGGAGTAGAATTTATAAACATGATTTTCGTTGCCGCTAGAATCAAAGAAAAACCATTTTTATTTTCTGAGTGTAGTTTTGATATACCGCATATTTAGTTTAATTTAAACCAGATTTGTGTTATCAATATAACAATAAGTTGCCGATTCATCGTGTACCGAGTGAAGCTTTGCATTCCATATTTTGTGCTAGAATTTATAAGCATGATTTTATTGGAAGCGTAATCGGCAAATGGGATTATAAAAATTGTTATAAAAAAAATAGGATATCTACCATCTACCCCCCCCCCCCCCGTCAGCGCTTGAAAATCTGCGGAAGGAGTACCTGTAGAAGTAAGGGAGGGGGGGGGGGAGGCGGCAAAATTTTCCTCCGCCCCGGGCGGCTGAAACCCACGCTACGCCACTGAGGTGATTCGACTACCACGCCAGGCACATGCCCGTATTATGGTAGTCGAATTATGAATATATAATTATATAAATGTAAGAATTGTTATTGGTTAATATATAGTTTAGTTAGGTACAATGTTTTGTATAACAACGACTACTTTAAGTGGTTTCCCAATTATGTAGATAATATTTTTATAATAATAAACATATAGTAAACTATTCTTATTGTAGGCTGCTGTTTCGCTTAAATAAAATAGGTACATAAATTTATGGTGAGTAGATAAATAAATCTCTCTCTCTCTAATAAAATTCTACTTGTGGAGATGTTGAAAATACGTCATCCAAATATAAATATTTTTATGATAATTATCAAAAGATTTTTTTTTTTAAATTTGAATGTAAAAAAAAATAAAAATAATAGTAATAAAGCAAATTGACTTAACTTGTTGACTTCAGACATTCTTTAAAATAGTTCCTCCCCTTTGTAAATAACCAATCCTGTACACTTATGATATAAAGCTTATCAGTTTTCGATTTCCTAGTATCAATACTCAGTAAGTTGAATATTTTGGGGGCAATATAGGAGAACTGTCGCTGTGCGAAAGTTGTTTTCGTTGTAGGAGTTATACATTTTAGGTGTGACGAGTACCGAGTGTGTTTTTTTTGTGTTTTTTCCATCGAATCGTTTTTCCATAAGAATATGAGAATTGTCTTTAATTGTCGAATGTCTAATACTGTGAATTTTTTAAAAAGTGGCTCTGATCAATTGCTGATTAAACCAGACAGGCAGGGCTGGGCAGTATTTGAATTACTTGTAATTGAAATACGTATTTGAAATATCAATACGTATTTTCTATTTGTATTACAATTACTTCCTGAAAATGTATTTTGTAATTGGTATTTCAATTACCTGCTGCTGAGGTAGTTTGTAATTTGTATCTTCTATCTATCTATCTATCTTCTATCTTCTTCTTCTATATAAATAAAAATGAATCGCCGAAATGTATGTACGCGCATAACTTCCGAACGACTGCACCAAATTGGATAATTCTTTTTTTTGTGTTCGTTATTATCAGGACAAGGTTTGTATAAAACTACTGGTAAGCTCTGGTATTATTAAATTTGTATAAAAAATTGCAATTTGAAAACTGTATGTACCGGGATTGAATGTATGAAATGCGGGAGGGGAACTCAGGGAGGGGGTTCGCGGGAGGGAACGAGGGGAACCCGGGAGGGGGGAGGGGAACTCGGGAAGGGGGATCGCGGGACGGAGTAAGGGGGGAGTGGAGTGGGGAGAGGGGAGGTAGAGGAGGTGGATTGGGAACGCGAGAAGGAAAGGGGACGCGGGTGAGGAAGGAGAGGCGGAAGGGGAACGGGACGAATGGGACGAATGGGAAAGGAAACGCAAGAAGAAACAATTTTTTATTAAATGGCATAGCAACGCATGCCGGGAACCGGCTAGTTTCAAATACTTATGGCTTCAAAATACATTTTCAAATACATCTAGCGATCTTAATAATGATAATGAAAAATAAACTGACTAGGATAATACTTAGACTAAAAACCCTAGAATCCTGTACTATTGTCCTATTGTCCTGTGTGTTACTAATGATTATTTGTAACACACAGGACATTATTTGTAATCAAAACAGTGCGAAATCCAGCCCTGTTGAAGATTGTAAAATTGTTGACTCGGTAACTTCGTTTTTGTGTTTGTGTTTGCTACCATGGCTAATAATATGAAATAGGTCTTTATTTATTTTATTTGATATAATATCTAACATTTTAAATACAATTCAGCAATGTCGGCCTCACTGGGTAGCACACCTGTGTTGGGGCCTCCATTTTATAAAACAAAAATTTATACATAATACATTAGAAATAATATAAAAATAATGCTGCATTAAAAAAAGTAAGCTAAAATTAAAATATAATAAAAATTAAAATATAATAAAAATTAAAATATAATAAAAATTTATAATTTATAATTTAGTTGCTTAGCAACGCAAGCCTTGACGTTTGCTTGTATTTTAGCTCTCTGATTTTTTTATTGTATCAGATAGAAAAGAATTAGCTTTGATCCCAAAACATATAAATATTTGAAAATAAGTACCTATATTAGATAACGTAATAAATAAACTGCCAGTGGACCGTAGGATATTTAGGTAAATAAATACAAAATAAATTTTTCCTTTTGTGAGGACTTCAGTAACCAAGGTAAACAACTATATTTTGAGATTACGTTGAAATATATTTTGTAGGTAAATTTAATTATATATTTTATTTTGATAACATTATTCTACAATATAATATATATTATAGATTTGTAGTATTGAAGGGTAGTTTACATTAAAATATTTAATTTGGAGATATTGAAAACTATTTGTTGACACTAGGTAACGACGACAGTTGCTTGGTTACTGGAATGTAGGAATTAATAATAATTAATAAATCATTTCCAAGTTGTTTTGAAAGGTGACACAATGTCATTTTCAACCAACGGAAATGAAAATGGGTTTATTATGTCATCTATACAGATGAACATTGATAATCTGAGACCCCAAAAAACAAAAGCAGGTATTCCTAGGCAGCGTATGAAATGGACGAACGATGTCAATATGTTCATCGTTCGTTCATATTTTTATGTAACTAAACTAGAAACAGATATGTTATTGTATAGGAAAAAATTACATTTACTTTTCTCACAAAATTATCCGGTTGCCCAAGTAAACGAACAAAGATTAGCTGACCAAAAAAGGTCAATTTTCAAAAATAATTTAATTCCTGTAGTAACATTAAATGAGATAAGAAAAGAAGTAGCAGATAGATTGCAATTGGAGAATAATTTAGATCAAATTAATACGAGTAGTAATGTTATATTAGATGCATTGAATGAAGATAGTTTAGCTAATATTCTAGTAGAAGAATCCAATGATATTAGAGTAGATTCAAATAACTTAGACATTATTCATAATCTTAGGGAAATCAATATTGCAAATTTAAACTTACTAGATGATAATGTAATAGAATTAGCTAACTTGCTTCAAAATAATATAAATAGATATATAGATATAGAGCCCACAGTTAGACCAAAATTACCAAAATTGCATACGTCAAAGAAATTATCTAAATTAATTTCTGAATTAAATAATTTAATTTTACCAAAAATAATATTTGACGATATTAGTTTTTTAGATCTTCATACAATAGTGTACGCTAGTGCTATCACTATATGTAATAAGTTAGGAGTTAAATTAATATCCTCTGATGATAGATCATATAGTTATAGTAAACCAGAATGGCAGATTAGATTAGAAAATGATGTAGTATTTTTAAGAAGTAGTATAGCTAGAGTAATTGAATATAAAAATGGAAATAGAAGTAGGAATATTTTGAGATATGTAGATGAAATTGGGAGAAAATTTGGTTATAGCATTGGTAGAAATAATAATGAAAATATAATCAATGATTTATTAGATTTATTAAAACAAAAATTAGGTGTAAAAGCTAGTAGATTAAAAAGATATAATTATACGTATAATAAAAGAAATAATAATAGATTATTTCAGAAAAATGAGAAAATATTTTATTCCAAACTTGACGATAAACAGAATATTATTTCGAATAATAATATTCCGTTGCCATCTGAATCAGATATGCGCGATTTTTGGACAAACATTTGGAGTAAAGATATAAAACATAATGAGGCAGGTAACTGGATAGAAAATGAAGAACTCAATTGTTCAGACATTGAACAAATGAGTTTTTCTGATATATCGGTTGAATTGTTAGCCAAAATTATAAAAAATACTCATAATTGGAAAGCCACGGGTTGCGATTGGATACATAATTTTTGGTACAAACGTCTAACTACTTTACATCCTCTTTTTGCAAAAAATCTTTCAAAACTTGTCAGAGAACCTCAAAATTTTCCTAATTTTCTAACTAAGGGCATTACTTATATGTTGCCTAAAAGCGAACATATTAATAATCCCTCTCAATATAGACCCATTACATGTCTACCGACAATATACAAAATTTTAACCTCTTGCTTGACAGATTTAATATATACTCATTTGGATGAAAAAAATATTTTATCTGAACAACAAAAAGGTTGTCGCAGAAAACATATGGGATGTAAAGAACAGTTAGTTATTGATTCTGTAATTTTAAAACAAATTCAAAATCAAAAGCGTAATTTACATACTTGTTATATAGATTATCAAAAAGCTTTTGATAGTGTCCCGCACTCGTGGCTAATCAAAATATTAAAAATATATAAAGTTAACCCAATTATAATTAGCTTTTTGAAAAATATTATGTCCTTTTGGAATACAGATTTGCTAGTTAATTTAAAAGGTAAGAAAATAGTAGTACCGGGCATTTCAATAAAAAGAGGGATTTTTCAAGGAGACTCATTGAGCCCTCTTTGGTTTTGCTTAGCATTGAATCCCCTTTCTAAAATGTTAATTAAAAGCAAGTTTGGAATAAAAATTAAGGGTAATACAAGAGAGAGTAGTATAGTTTCACATCTATTATATATGGATGATATAAAATTATTTTCAAATTCTGAATCAAATTTAGAGAAAATGATTAAGGTAGTTAAAATTTTTTCAGATGATATTAAAATGACTTTTGGTTTAGATAAATGTAAAACTATCCATATAGAGAAAGGCAAAATTGTAGATGGAGACGAGGGTATATTTAGAAATTTCAAAATTCAAAGTATGAAAGGGGATGAGGTTTATAAATATTTAGGATACCCGCAATCGAATAGATTAGATCACACTAGTATTAAAAATGATATTAGGATTAAATTTCAAACTAGGATCAGAAAAATTTTAAAATGCAATCTATCTGCTAAAAATTTAGTAAAAGCAATAAATACTTGGGCAATACCTCTACTAACGTACTCATTTGGCATAATTAAATGGTCCAATACAGATTTAGATAGTTTAGAACGATTAATTAGAACTACGTTAACAAAATTTAATTGCCATCATCCAAATTCAGCTATAGAACGAATTAATTTACCTAGAAATTTAGGAGGTAGAGGTGTAGTCAAAATAACATCTTTGAAACACAATCAGGTAGAAATGCTTAGAAATTTTTTCCATAGGAAAGCTAATAGCTCAGAAATGCACAAAATAATTTGCAAGGCAGATAGAAATATTACACCTTTAAATTTATATGACGAGAATGCCAACATTCTTATAAATACTAACCAGGAATTATTAGATTCCTGGTCAAATAAAATTATTCACGCAAAACACTTCAATTATCTCAACCAAACGTATGTTGACAAACTTTCGTCAAACAAATGGTTGAGTATTGGAGAGTTGAGCGCAGAAATAGAAGGATTTATGCTTGCAATTCAAGATAGAGTCATTAATACTAAAAATTATAGAAAGCATATAATCAAAGATATAAATCAAATTGATGATTTATGTAGAAAATGTTTGGCTTTTCCCGAAACTATAGAACATATTATATCGGGATGTTCTATATTAGCGCCTTCCGAGTATACATTTAGGCACAATCAGGTTTTAAAAATAATTCACCAAAGTTTGGTAATTAAACATAACTTGATTGATTGCCGTAATGTAGTACCTTATTATGAATATGAACCAAATTCATTTATAGAAAATGAATTTTATAAAATATATTATGATAAAACTATACTAACAGACAGAACAATTAGTCATAATAGACCTGATATAGTTTTACATGACAAAATTAAAAAAATAACTTATATCATTGATGTAGCTATTCCAAATTCCTGTAATATTCAAAAAACTGTTTCTGAAAAAATTAGAAAATACACAGATTTAGGAAATGAGATTAAAAGAATTTGGCATTCTCGGACTATAAAAATATTACCATTTGTTATTTCGGCCACTGGCATAATACCTAGGAATCTGATTCAAAATTTAAGCATATTAGATTTGTCAAAGAATTTGTATATAAAAATGCAAAAAGCAGTAATTTTAAATACATGTAGGATTACAAAAGATTTTTTAAATATTTATATTGAGGGATCAGTAGGATTTATAGGTTCAATTAGAAATGCCACAGAGCCGAACCCTCTGATATGAAAATATCTGGAGTCGGTGAATAATATTCCCATTTGGTCTCTAGTAGGTTGACATGTTGTTCTTGTATTGTTTTGTATTTATAATACTTATATAGTGCAATTGCATAACGTGGATTCACTAGATGATCATTTGGGGAAGTGTATGAAAGGGTTTAGTTTTTCCTTTTTTTTTTTTTTTTTTTTTTTTTTTTTTTTTTTTTTTTTTTTTTTTTTTTTTTTTTTTTTTTTTTTTTTTTTTTTTTTTTTTGGGGGGAAAATTTAACCCGGACATTTAAATCTGGTAAAATTATAGGTAAAATAATCTATTTCATGATGTGTTTTAAATTGGTTTTGTGTGTTACTTGTATGTGTTTTATTCTTATTATATTATGAGATTTTAGTAATATTGTCTTTTTTGTTCTTTAATCCATTTTTTTTAAATTTTGAGTATGAATTTATTTTTGTTTTCTTCTATTTTATTTTCAAGGGTAAGACTGTTGAATGCTTTTATAGCATGATATTTATAGTGCCTTTGTCCAAAGCTTGTATTCATTGTCGGAGTTTTTATGTTATTTTTGTACGATTCTCTTACTGGTCTGTTAGTGATATTTTGAGATTGTTGAAATTTGTTTTTTTGGGTCGAAAATGTAGTTTAGTACAGTTTTAATTTGCGTATATCTAGTACGTCAGAACTGTTGAATATTTGTATGTTTTTTAAGTATTACCTTTTAGATCGTTTTCTGCGCGATTTATAAGTAACCGATAGCTGAGTTTGTTGCTCCTCCTCAGACAATTATTCGATATGCTATTATTGATTGCCAAAGTGCAAAATTATATTGTTTTCATTTGTTTTATTTTATATATGTTCCTTATGTTTAGGAAAATGTATATTGTTTTGAGGAGTTTATTTGTGATTTGTTTGATATGACGTGTCCATCTCAGGTTATGGTCAATTACGATTCCTAGATACTTTATTTGTTCTGTTTTTTATAGAGAAGGGCTATTGCAGATGTTGTTATTTAAACATTCGAGTATTTTTTATGGTGTTTGTGTTGTTTTTTGGTTGTCCGGGGCTGTTTATACTGTACGTTGTAAATTTTGTTTTCGATATATTTAGTGTAAGTATGTTTGAGTCTAGCCATGTTTTCACACGCGTGATTTCTAAATTTGCTATGTTAAATACATTATTCCAATCCTTAGATTTAAAGAGTAAAACTGTGTCGTCTGCATCACTATTTCACCGTTTATTTCCATGCTGCAAAGTTCATTTATGTAAATAGTGAAAAGAACGGGCCCTATTATGCTTCCTTGTGGAACTCCGTATGTAATCGGAAGTGGTTTGCTAATATGGTTGTTAATTTTTACTTGTTGTGTTCTATTACTCATATAACTTTTTAGTAGTTGGAGTTCCTTGTCTTTGATACCCATGTTTTCTAATTTTTTAAAAAGCGTATTGTGGCAGATTGAATCAAAGGCTTTAGCTAAATCTAGATATATCGCAATGCATTTGTATCCTTGATCTAAGTTGCTGTGTATGTAATCTATGGTACATGCCAAAGCTTCTTTTGTGTCTCTTTTTTCTCTAAATCCATATTGTTTATCAGAGATTAATTTGTTTTCTTCCGGATATTTTATGATTTAGTTTTTTAAGACTTCGAAAATCTTTCATAGCGAGTTTAATAATATGATTGGTCTATAGTTAGTTATTTCTATTTTGTCTCCGGATTTATAAATATGGATCACCAGTCCTTTTTTAAGAGAACTAGGAAAGTAGGTGTGTGCTATACTAAGGTTGATTAAGTGTGTTATAGGTTTTAATATTTCATTTTTTATTATCTTAATGCAATCCGTTATCTCATCTACTTTGAGACGACGCGACGTTAAAATTCATTCATATAAAATCTCACCCATGTTTATGGGTCTAATTATGTAATTTTCCCCTTTCTGCAACATTTCCTTTAATTCTTGTGCTAGGAGCGGTATGAGAATTTTCGTATATTTTTTTATTATAGTTTTGCGATCCATTGTCACGCCAGTCTGCAGCGTCGCAACTGAATTGACTGACTGACTCGGTGCCAAATTAAAAATTACGTGTAAACATCTAGGGGAGACCTAGGAGAGTTGTGACAGAGGAGAGTTGTGACAAAGACGATTTCTCCCTACCTATAATAGTAACGCTCGTTTGTCGCTTTAGTTTGTAGCTTTAGTGTTTGCATCGTGTTTAGAAAATATGAATCATTATTTGGACCAAGTCGTAATTTTGAGCACCTAGGAGAGTTATGACAGCCTGTCACAACTCTCCTTTTGACTTCATTTTTCTGCTGGGTTATTTCGACACTTTTTAAAATTAACCCTCCGCCCGTCGCGTCTTTTTTTTAACGCGTGCTGTCGCGCGTTGTCGCTGAGGACCCCAAAAATTAATATGATTAAATTGTTGTTATAGCTTACATTTAATGTGTTGTTTTAACTGATTTATGGTCAGGTGATAATGACTGCATTGAAATAAAAAGAAATATTAAAAATAAGATATTTATTTTCAACGTAGAAGCTTAAAAATCAACAAGGAACATTTTTTTATAATTTTCAATCATACTTTTTTAATAGAAAACTTTTTAAAAAACCTAACCAATTTCTATCAAACGTATAACTATTTGAGATTGGTACAGACTTATTATTATTACATGAAAAATATCAACAAAATACAATAAAAAAACATGAAAACCGTGTTTTTCATTTATTTTGTTGATTTTTTTGAGCCTCACGCCGAAACATATGTCTATATCTCACATCGCACATGCGAAAACTGAATTTTGGCGGAGCTAGTGTCAAGTATAGTCCCCTTTAGGAAACTACCTGAAATAAGGAATTAATGGGAATATTTAAAATGTACATAATTAGCATTCCTATAAAACCTGGGCTTTTAATGACCCCACGCGACGGGTCGAGGGTTAATTTTCGATGTCTGTATGTGTTTTTGTGTATTGGTATATTAAGGCCAAATATTGCAAGTATAGTCCGCAATAAATCTTGTCTCAAAAAATTCATTTTCGATTAAAAAAATATTTGGACTTGTGGTGTGATGTTGCATGCTGGAAGACTACTTTTTTGTTTCAGAATGCCTAATAACTATACACGAAAGACTGATAAAGGCACTGCTAGTTTCGAAATACTCAAATAGTCTAAATACAAAGCTGTCACAACTTACCTCGATGATAGGGAAGTTGTGACAGAGGGAGTCGTTTTTCTTTTTGTTGATTTTTTCGGAAGCCCTGATACTTTAATTTATTTTGATGATTGTTTTGGAAAGGGAAGGAATGGCGCTATCTTAATTCACAAAAGTCATAACTGTGGAATTTTTCTTAAATTAAAAATTATCACAACTCTCCTAGGTCTCCCCTACCCGTCCATCCAACTGTCTCGGCCTAGTATCATTTTTCTGTCTCGCCAATCTACTCGGTGCATGTGATCCAGGCATAACACTTGAAGTGCAAAGTTCTGCGTCGATTCTGATTATGGTACCTACGATTACGTGTATTATTACGATCGGTAAGATTACAAATATACGTATAAATTGTGTTGGTGCATCAGAACTTAATAAACGTTTCAATTAAATTTTAAAAAAATCTTGGTTCTGATAAAGTCACTGCAAACCCTAGGGACCCCTATCCGATGCGGGGCCACTAGGAAGTGGCCTACACTGCCTTGTGGAAAATAGGGGCCTGCCAGGGCTGGCTTAAATATGTCGGGCCTCTAGGCAACGCACGTCTCGAGGCCCCTTTACCATAGGGTGCCCTAGCTGATTACGTGGCCCCTAGGCAGTGGTTTACACTGATTTGTAGACAATACGGCCCTGCCAGGGCCGGCTTTAACATGTCGGGCCCCTAGGAAATCCATGTCTCAGGGCCCTAGGCAGTTCTTACACTTCTTATGGATAATAAGGCCCTGGCTATAGTGACTGGATTTTCGAAGGCAGTGACCTACACTGCCTTAAGGATAATAGGGCCCTGCCAGAGCCAGCTTAAACATGTCAAAGCCCCTAGGCAATGCAAGTCTCGGGGCCCCTTTACCCTAGGGACCTCTACCCGATGTGGGGCCCCTAGGTAGTGGCCTACACTGTCTTATGGACAATAGTGCCCTGCCAGGGCCGGCTTAAACATGTCGGAGCCCCTAGGCAATGCACGTCTCGGGGCCCCTATACCCAAGGGGCCCCTAAACAATGCTGGCCCCTAGGCAGTTTCCTACACGTCTTATGGATAATATGGCCCTGGGCCAAAGATATTCAATCAACATCTTTGGCCCTGGCTATAGTGACTTCATTTTCGGACAGTTTAAGACTTGGTGCATGCAAATCGGATGTATAGTTTTTCTAATATGTTGTCAACCAGGTTGAAAAACGTAGTTTCGTGAAAAACGCGTTCAAAGTTTAGCTGAAGGATAATTCAACATACAAACTGTTTAAAACGGTTTCATATAAAATGATGTATCTACGTCAATTTTACGAATTTCTTTAAAACGTTAGGTGATAGCATTATTAACAAATGCACCTTTTAGAAAATGAAATTTAAAAAAATTACAATTTTTTTTAAGTGCTCTGGTGCCTTGTTTCCTATTGGGAGTCATCATTTTTCATTTTCGCTACAGATTAGCATAAACCCTTATTATTTATAATTTTATGATGAACGCCTAACTAGGGCTCCAAAAAATATAATACTTTTAGGAAGAAAACTCTACCATATCTACTTATGTATCAATTTAAATATTTCTTACACTAGATATAGCTTATTGTTAAACATACCTACTACTATAGTTTTCTTTTTCTTTATAACCTATGAAAAATACAGCATTCCGCTATATACAACCTACCTTCGAAATGTTTCTCAAGTAAATTACAACTTTTGACCATACATTTGCGAATATATATTTTTTTAAACATGTATAATGTTATTTTAAGGTTACTTTAAGTCATAGTCTTAAATATTATCTTTTATACAATCGATGTACAATGATTTTACAACCAGCGCTTCTAATTACGCACGACTGGTAAAACAATTCTACTAGCTCTGAACATAGTTCATTGAGGCAACAAATTTCAATGTTCATGCATTAATTGAAAAACAATCAACTGGAATCATTTCTCAAATTCCATGTACCACTACAATCAGCTGGAATCATATCTCAAATTCCATGTACCACGCTATACCATGTACACTAATGTTCCGAACGCCTAGTTCGTCGATGCGTTTACCACTGTAAATAAAGTAAAGAGCTCATAGAGCTTGACAAGTTTTAAAAAACATTATTTAAAACTAACTTGTAAATACTCACATCAGAATTAACTGATTTCAACACCAAATAAAATGGTTATAGTATACAATAGTGTAGTAATTCTCAACATTACGTGTCATGGTTACACATTAATTTTATGATTTCATTTACTAGAATTAAAATTTTCAGCAAAAATTTTTTTTTTGGTTAAACCTTTAATACCTTCCAATGTGTTCTTGAAAGTATAAAAACAGTCTACTTCATTAACTGATCATTCTACTCTGCTCGAGTAACGTAACCCTTATAATTTTTCGAACACATTGGAGGCTATTCTTGTTTTGACTGAAGGTGCCTCAGTCAAGATAAGATTAGTACCAGCAATATAATCTCCTTTAACGATTTTCCACTGTTCAGATTATCGTTAGCACTGGAGGGGAGGCTATGGAAATGCGATCAAGTACCGGTTATCATTTATTTAAATCTTTGGTGAAACCGCGTTATGGCCACATTGGTCACGTTACCAATGTAGTTCTTCCAACTACCGTCGGAGAGCGACACCATTCCAGCTACTGGCCTCGGCCCGAGAACACGATCGTAATTACTTAATTTCATTTCCATTCTTTTCCCGCGATGTACAAAATCTGTAAATACTTCTAACAAAGACAGAATAAATTATTAAACGTAGAGGACTCTTTCACTAATACAAATACACGCAATCCCCTTCCTTGGAGGCCAAGTAAGTATTCCGCCGACAGCGAATAAAGATTCCCTACAATTTATTTATTTAAATTAATATGCATACCTACATCAAATGAAGTGTTTCGTATTTTTATACACCTTATCATGAAAATATATTGTATTACGAAAACAATATACAAAGGCTTTGCTATTGTTGATTTAAATACCTACATTATTTTCAAAAAGTCAATATGTTTTTCATCCATTTTTCCAGATAATGCCGAGGTACAAAAAAACGTGGGAGCAGGGTCTCGGGGTGAATGGAAGGATTGCAACATGAAATCAGCAGTGGAATACGTTTGTGACAATTTGAGAAGCTGTCTTTTATTGTGATTTTTTTTATAAAAAAAAACGTCAGTATTTTTTGTCCACTTTTGTGTCCGATACCACCTTTGACGTCCGATATTAGACAATTCTTTCAAATGCTTTGTTGCCCTTTTTCTTGTATTTCTCTTGCTTGTATTTTTTTTAAATAAAGATAGTGTATTGATGTATGTGAAATCTTTTGTATTTAATCATTAGTAACCGTTTTATTATAAAACAAAAGAAATTACGGTGTCAAACCAAAGAGCTAATTTGTCCGATACCACCCGTCGAATTCCGATAATAAACGAAAATTTCGTAATTTTAAAATCTAAATTTTGGGAAACAGTGATGGTTATTGATTTTTAAAATTAGCATAGCATGTAGATCGTCCTTTCCACTTATGATTAATTCATAAATCGTTTATATTGAAGCAATAACAAAAAAATACAATCGATCAACACTATGCGTCCGATAATATCCGTACTCCCCCTACACGTTAACGACATTAAGTGAAAATCATTTAACATCATGGGATTTTTTCATAGAATATGTAAACATTAGCGAGAAATTGTTGTTGGTTTATTGGAAAAGTCATTGATCGATCAAAAACTACATCAGACGATGAAAATATTTTTGTAGCTCGACGACGTTGTTCTGCAGCTTTGATATTTTTCATGCAATCAGTATAACCATCAAATACTATGGTAACGTTGTGACCGAAGTGTCTACGAACACACTGAAGATATAAAATCCGAAAAATGCAGGTTTACGCCGGTTCCTATGGAAAATCCCAAAAATGCAGGTGTGCGCCGGCAGTAACAGGCAGACATTACTCAAGGCCAACCGACTAATGAATTAGGGATGGACTTTGATTTGCTCAGAATCGTGTATTTTCCATATATGAGTCACAAAAACCAATATTCCAATTGATACACCCGCGCCTTATGGCGGGTTCAAACTAAAACTATAAACTTAAAATTAATGAGGAACAAATTAAAAAAGCTACTGATTTAAGAAACGATACATTTATTCTAGTAGGATACAAAAGGCAGGTGTTAATTATTAATCTAGTGTTAGTCTTAAAATTACTTAATTAATTAGCCTTAAAATTAGAAAAGTCTGTTTGCTTAATTCTACTGTAAAATCTTTGTGCAATTGTTCAGAATCGAATCACTTCGGTGGTTAATATAATTAAAATGTTCAGTGACTTCCCTTTGGATGCTGATGATGGAGTCTCCGCGTACGCATACAGTCACTAGGCACTTTAAACTTAGTTATCTATTTCTTTCACTTGTTATTGCACTTTCACGGTCACTTGGTTGGACTTCTTGGCGGAAGTTCACGAACGTATCGATGGTTCCTGGTCGAAACCCGCGAGCGTGTCTGTTAATTTCGTATTTTCTAGGTTTGAAATCGCGATAAAACGAGAACGGTATTTCGTAGAGAAAAAAGTATTGATATCATTTTTGTAGAGAATTTTACGATCTACAAACTTTTACCTAATATTTTTTCGATAGCTCTTACCGTTTCAGAGTTTTACACAAAAAACAAAAAGATGTGACCTTTGACCTCGAAAAAAAAAACCTTGCCAGAGCGGGGTCGATGGGGACTTTTGACATAGCATTCGTAATGACGTATTCAAGACTTATACACAAATTCAGCTTTTTTAAGAATTAATACGAGGTGGAATGTCTATTTTGACTGGATTATAAGACTGTTATCTTTTACAAGAACATCAATCTTACATCATATGACAAGCCACTTGAATACTTCAAAATTGACACACTAAAAATCAGAAGGCTGTTTATTGGCAATTAATATGTTTACATAAAATAATTCACGGCCATCTTGATACTTCATTGTGTCTAAGCAATATTGATATAAATGTTCCCAATTCCCATTGTTTAAGACGCCATAATATATTTCACGTGAACACATTTAAAATTAGTATAAGCTTTCCCTGAAGAAGGAACGTTTGTTCCGAAACCGGTAGGATTTACGCATTATACAGGGTGTCCGGGGGTAAAGTGCATTAACTTCGGGAGGTAATTCTACATGATGGTAGGGAGGCGTCTACTAATATCTACAGGAATTCCAAAAACTGAAAAAATCGAACTAATATCTATGAGAATCAAAGTGTTGACGAATATCTACAGCTCAAACTGTTGACTAATATCTATGACAACTAAAGTGTTGACGAATATCTACAGTACTGGCAGAGGTTGGATTTGCAATTATGTATAGCATATTGGAATAACGTAATATTGCGTATGCAGTTTAAAAAACTTAATTTATGTAAGTATGTATGTAAAAATCCCTGATATCGGACTATTGGACACATTTAGCTGATTAGTCCAACCTACGCTCTGTAGATATTAGTTCAACCTACGCTCTGTAGATATTAGTCAACACTCTGAAGTTCGTAGATATTAGTTCAGCATATGAGCTGTAGATATTCGTCAGACATACAGGCTGTAGATATTAGTAACTGGAGTCGATGGTAGGAGTAAAAAATATTAACAACTTTTTCCGAAATTCCAACTTTTTTTTCCCATACAAAAAGACGTACCTACTAAAAATCCTTAATGTGAGGTACGATCTTACTTGCCGAGAGCCTGCCGGGCGCCCGACTCGATTGTGATTGGCCCGTATCGTAACAGCGGAAAATAATAAATCTGGCCGCACACGCCGGAATAATTTTATCTTTTTGCCTTAAAACTACCCCTAAACGTTGGAATTTCGAAAAAAGTTATTTATCTTTTTTACTTGTCCTATCATTTAGAATCACCTCCCGAAGTTAATGCACTTTTCCCCCGGACATCCTGTATAAGTGGTTTATACAAAGTTGTATTGTTTCATTTTTCTATAATGGATAACCACAAAGTGATAGCTACATTCCAAAATATAAAAATAATATCGCCCATTTTAGCCCTCTGACCCAAATGTGTCGACTATATAATAAGATAGAGTGTGCCGAAGTAGATATTTTTGCCAAAAATTTATATGGATTCAAAAAAAATGCTCTGCAATTACTGAAAAATATGTGCTAATTTATTATGTATCATTTGTATCTCCAATTATGTCTCTTGTCTTGCCTCTCTTTAATTGTGATCTGAGTAAACTTTGTGTTTTTATGATTTTCCATTTCTAACTGTTTTTTTTTTTGTTTTATTTTATCTAAATTTCATTTAAACTATTTAAACTGTTTCAAAATTTAACCATTGTATAATTTGGCTGATTGATTTTATATAAATTTTTAAGTATTTCCTTCCGAATTTCGGAACATTTCCCTTACATCTATCTCTCCAACACCGCCCAATGTTTTGAGTGTGAGCGGTTTCGTGATCTACGAAGCACAAACTGTGTGGTTCACATTTAAATGAAGGAAACCTTCATTTTCAAGGCAGTCATGCGCTTTCCAACAATCTCATATGATTGTGGTGCCGGCAAAATTTATATACTTTTAAAAAATAAATTTTCAATGTAAAAAATTAAACAAAAAAAAATCTTGCTAAAAACCTTTTCTACATTTAACAAAAAAGATTATTGTAAAAGATTATTGTAATTCACATATCAAGGAGTAATTTACATATCAAAGATTTACATATTTATATATTTACACAGTAAAGAAACAAGAACAAAAATAGAAAAAAATAAAAATAAAAATTAATAATAACAAAAATAAATAATCCATTATTATGCAGCGCGTGATCTTGATTGCGCTCCGGCCATCGCTCACTCAGGAGTGGCGCTTGGTGCTGGAAGCCTGCGGTCACCAACGTGTTGTCCGAGGCCATTAGCCGCATTCTGGCTCCAGTGACCCGGTGTCTCATCAGGCTGGCGAATCCATGGAGTCCTGGCAGAATGGATTGAATAATGTTTTTTTAACATTATTGCTGCACCTAGGGCTGGATCCAGCACCTAGGTGGACCTACTTTTTACTTGTATCTATTATTATCAACATTAAATTATAACTTCTTGTGACTTGACCACGACTATGTGACCCCTCCTGGCGCTATTTGACCCGCCCCTGGCGCCAAAGCTGGATCCGCCCTTGGCTGCATCGGAAGAATCTTCGGGCAATCATATTTGATAAAACACTGATACTTCTCCTCTGTCGTTCAATATCACCATCATCCGAGAGGTCTTCAGTGATGATGTGCTCAAAGTATTTTACATTCGTGGATGTGCTATGTGCTTATGATTTCCTCGTTGAGTTATATGAAGTGAGTGATTTGATATATTTATTGAAATGTCTGAAATCACTTTACCCCGCGACATGAAGAAAATCTATTACTATCTCTATATAGATGTTTTCTATTTTGTTTCATTTTCGCTTTGATTCGTAGCAACGTTTTGCGATAAGCTTTCAGCTTTAATTTTAATAGGGCCGCTCGTCGGCAATCTGCCATTCTGTAAAATTACTATGACGTTATATAAAAAAATTACATAAAAATAATATTTTGAAATTTGGAACACCACTTGCAAATTAAAGGTAAGTAGTTAGGTACTGATACACTTGCTCAAAGTTGTTACTCAATTTGTGCAACCCAAAGATGTGGTTTGGTATATTTATGCCGAAGATTGCCCAATATTTAGACTTAGATTTTTTTTGAGTTGTATGGGGGAAGTGGCAAAAATCATAACTCCGGTTACATGTGGAATAAAAAAAAATATGCTGTGTCATAAATGAAAGTCATTTTTTAAAAGGGTTTTAAGACAATTTTTTTAATTCAATCATATTAATTTTGTTTTATTTTCTCTAGCCGTTTATTTCTTCCTTCCGGTTTGTTTCTTCCGGTTTGACTCCGGTCTCTGGTTCCAATTAACGAATTAATTAGTTCAAAATATTTGTCTTACCGAATACCTAGACGTTTTGAAAAAATGGCGTGCGAATCTTGTTCCGTTGGGTTGGTGGGATTTTTGGGCGTTATTAAAGGAGGAAGTCTTGATGGAATGGTTGAGGAGTCACGAAGTTATTCTCAGGATGAAAAAATGTGGAAATTTGTGCAGTTTTTCGCATCTGATGTACACTGTACAGATGCAGAAAAACTTCCCTAATAAGGTGGGTGGTTACTGGTTTGGTATATGTATGGTAGTAAGTTCCGGCCATAAAAGAATAAAATCCCGGTTTCGACTAAGTTAAGAGGTGTGCGTGGTATAGGTAAAACACTTTAAGTTGGAAGCAATAAAAATGCTTAGTATTGATGTATTGGTCTATCTGTGTGAATGTCTAGCGACGCCCACAAATCCGATATGGCTCTCTGTCTTGCTTACGCCCACTTATTGTAACTAGTTAGAAGAGAGGCAAGTTTAACGACACCCTTTTGAGGCTGTACTTACAGGATGTCCTATTCATTCGGTTCGTAATTTGATTTAAACATACGTGCACCTACATTTCGCAAGTGACAAATAATGACAAATTTATAAATTTGATATAATAAATAGTGTTTGTAAAGTGTGCAAGCTTAATTTTCATTACGATATCATGGAGTCCTGTTACGAAACGGAACGTGGCTAATCACCGAATGGACCAAATCGTGAAATTTTATTCCGTATCTTTAATTATTTTACTTATTCATAATGAAAAAAAACGGTGGTCAACTTTTAAGCATAAATGACTTGTATGATTTGACGTCTAAGGCAACTGGAGTATCACAGACTAGTAACTATTCAACAGTTAATCTTTAAATCTTTTGTACCTTTGTGTTAGTAATCTGTTATATTTTAGATAATATACGTATAGATAGTTGCTGATGATGACTGGTACATAATTAAATAATTAGTGTTGCTGATGATTGCTAACACGTAATTATAAAAAATAAATAACCCATAAGCAGCCAAATTTGTAAGCCCAGGTTTTGGAAATCACACTTCATTTCAACATTAGATTCTTAGTTTAGGTAAACCAAGTAATTCATGCGTATTGAGTTTTAAACAAAACTTTACAAATGTCAAATCCATAAAAAAAATGGCGGCAATGGAGATGTTTTATATGGGAAATTTTTAACTTTGAATGAAAACCGAATTTAAATGCATGTTTTTCCATCTATCCCGACCGAAACCGATGTTTCTTTTGGTAATTAAGTTTAACAGTCGTTTACTTTTCAAAATCTATGCCTATTCATCGTGTCAGCGACATGTGGCGGCTTGTCGATTATTTACTTTATAAAATATTATATAAGTATAAGGCGGCCAACTTTGTGAAATATCAATGCGGGACACAATGGTGAGTTGTGTCGACGGGGGGGGGGGGGTTTACGTTAAAAATTTTCTCTCTCGGAAATCGAGAATTTGGCTCATATAAACTACAATCACAACATGAAAATGGTTTCTCTTTGATTTTGGCAGCACCATACATAGTCTGCAACTTGAATTTTATGACTGCACTTCAAATCTTTATTTTTTATATATTTTCTTTGGTTTTAACCATACTTACACCTGTAAATATTTTTATTTATTATTTCACTCAATTGATGCTGAACCAACAGGCGAACACATCTATGATGTGTCTTTATCTTGTTAATTACTGCAAATGTAAGTATGCATACATTTTTTTTTATTTTTTTTATTTAATATAGTTATATAATTGTACAGTGGAGTTTTAGAAATTACATAGCGGTACAGAAATTATTTAAACATTGCAATCTCACCAAAGAAGAAGCTAGTTCTTGTGCTTGATGAGCGAGTTACACTAACTATAACTGAAATAGAACAACATTATGTAATAAGTAAGTATATAATAGGATAAATTGAGACTTCTGGATCATCTATATGTGTAGGTGTACATACATAGGATACGGTTACATACTAAGATATTGTGCACTTAGGAGAAATTCTAAAAATCTAAATAAAATAGAGATGAATATGTATTAAAAATAAATAGTAAGAAAGAGAAAAAAAGGTAATTATTTAGTTAATTATTCCTGATGAAGTGTAGCTTCAGTTTGATAATAATTAATAAATATTAATTAATTAATAATAAATACTAACAATCATGAATGCAGGGACATTGGAGGGTCTAGATTCGTTTTAAAAATAAATGTAGCTTCCTTTAAAAAAAAATTAGAGTCCTGACGTGTGCGGCTAAGGAGGTTAAACAATCAGTTTCCTCACACAGCCGTTGGTAAAGTGGTGGGTCTCCTCCAATGCACTTCAAATAAGAGAAATGTGTCATCAGATGAATTTACAACATAAACTTTACATTCTGGATACAAAACTGGTTTAAATTTAATCTGTATGCGGCATATTAAAACTACACTCAGAACATGAAAATAGTTTATCTTTGATTCTGGCAGCACATACATAGTCCCAGTGGCGTAGCTAGGCAAGGGTGGAACCCGGATCGTATAACGTACCCCCCTCTCCCCCCCCCCCCCCCCCAATTTCGACATCACAAATGTGTAAAAAATTGGTCCGTCCTGGGGGGGGAGGGGTTGGCTAGAGAATTTAATAACACCGTATTCTTCAATATTTTTGTGACAATATCCTTCGTAATTTTTTTTCCACGGTCGGGTGCCACCTCCCGTCGGGTGTAGTGTCACCCCCCCCCCCCCCGTCGGGAGGCCTAGTCCGCAACTAGAATTTTATACCTGCACTTCGAAAAATAGAATGTTTTCCTTTGAAATATGTCATCTGATGAATCCAGTTAAAATTTTACATTGTGAACGCAAAACTGGTTTAAATTAACTCTGTATGTGGCGCATTAAAACTACACCCAGAACATGAAAATGGTTACTCTTTGATTCTGGCAGCACATTCAACGGAGGCGTCTACTAATATCTACAGGAATTCCAAAAACTGAAAAAATCGAACTAATATCTATGGGAATCAAAGTGTTGACGAATATCTACAGCTCAAACTGTTGATTAATATCTATGAGAACCAAAGTGTTGACGAATATCTACAGTACTGTCAGAGGTTGGATTTTCAATTATGTATAGCATATTGGAATAACGTAATATTGCGTATGCAGTTTAAATAACTTAATTTATGTAAGTATGTATGTAAAAATCCCTAATATCGGACTATTGGACACATTTAGCTGATTAGTCCAACCTACGCTCTGTAGATATTAGTTCAACCTACGCTCTGTAGATATTAATCAACACTCTGAAGTTCGTAGATATTAGTTCAACATATGAGCTGTAGATATTCGTCAAACATACGGGCTGTAGATATTAGTATCTGGAGTCCATTCAACTGCAACTAGTATTTTATAATATAAGAATATTTTCGAATAAGAGAATATTTTCCGTCGAAATATGTTATCAGAGGGATCCAACTGGAATTTAACATTCTGAACACAAAACTGGTTATTTATAATTAATAATATCTCTATGCGGCGCATTAAAACTATACTCAGAACATGAAGATAAACACTTTTGCAAGAAAGGAAATTCTTTTTGAAATTCAGTGAATTACAACTTCGCCTTTTCGCGGTCAGCGGCATGGTCAACAAATTATTTGATTTGATTTAAATGACAAATACGGGTTATCAATTACGTGTCACGGATTGCACTTATTCAAAACTACACTGGCGCTCTTTGGCTTACCTAAATAAACCCATAAATATACTTATCCCGCTAGATAAATAAACCAATCCCTAGATCGATGTCTTCGGGCCTTTTCTAGGGACAAATATTGTCATCAACTTAACCGTAGATGAACGGAAATGGTTAATATAGACTAAACATAGAGAAAGTTTATTTGTCTACCATGGACAACATTACAAAAATATAGGAATGCGGGACATGCGGGACGCTTTAGACGATTTGCGGGACTATTTCATTAAATATTTCAATGCGGGACTTCAACCGTCAATGCGGGACGGTCCCGCAGAATGCGGGACGGTTGGCCGCCTTATATAAGTATGAATATAATAATAAATTAATCTTTTTAAATAACATAATATTTTTTTAACCTTGTTGTTATTTATGAATACCCATTTGAATTCAATCCTGAAGATTATCGCATTTAGTTAATAAACTTATTTTTCTTCCTAAACCTTCAGTATTTCTATAAAAATGTTGTAAAACAACATTAGTTTTATGTTACCGATTTAAACACGCTTTGGATTCGAATTCTCAATTGTGAAATAATTATTAATTGCTTTTTTTGTTAAAAGCCCAAAACGAAACGCGCTGTATGAAAGTTTTGCATCTGTGTGAGTACTGTGATGAAGTCAACTTAACTTGCGAGACCTATACAGGTGGTGCCACGAGATAAAGCAAATCGCCCCAAATGCAAAAAGTTGTTTTTTATAGTAGTGGTGAATCTAAAGGTTTTTCTAAAAAAATATTCGTTAAACGTAGCCTGTTCGATCGAAAGTTAACCCTTTTCCGGAGCTTTTTTTCTTTGTATCACTAGCAGTGTTGCCATTTGCATGTTTTTTTCATGTTTTTTTCCATGTTCTCTGGGTCATTTCAACAAAGATCCCCACCAGTGATGGTATGTCTAGGGAAATTTCCCTAGATCTAGGGGAGAAAAATATTTGTTTGGGGAAAAGGGAAATCAGCACAAATCTAGGGAAATTTCGAACTCTGGCAAAATTTTTATTAAATATGACAATATTACTGGTATAATAGAGTTTTTTTTTTAATTCCTATGAATCTTATGTATATAGTATTGATCTACTTTCTACTTACAAGCAATGTATATTTTTAACACTGACAACTCAAAATGATATTACATATGTATCTAAAAAATAAAAAAATATTGAAAAAATATTTAGTTTATGTTTCAAGTTCCTTTTTTACGGTGATTGCGGTTGATTTTTATTTTGCAAAGTGATTTTTATTTTAAATTCCTTTTCTAATTCAGTGGTAAGTGTATACATACTTTGAAATTATTATTTCACTTAGCTAAAAGTGTTTTATTTGGAAAAGCACACTATTATAAGTACACCTACTAAGTTTCAATATCTTTCCAATTAATAAACATATAAAAGGATTAGTGTTACACAGTACTTTCGTAAATATGATTATTTGAAAAATTTGACTGCTTATAAGGGAACGTACCCATACAACGAGACCTGTTCAGAGGCCCCCCCCCGGTCTTCAAAATACCACGGTTGGTACAAATGAGCGGCGGGTTGCTTAGGTTTTTTGGTCACCGGAGGGGGGGGGGGTTAAAAGTTGCAAAAATTTGGTCACGTAGTATGGGTAAGTTCCCTAATGGTATGTACAACAAACGTTTATTATGTATTTTGTTTTGAAAAGTTTTATCTTTTATGTACATTTGTTACTCAATTTTTGTTTTTTTTATTTAAAAAATAAATAAAAAAATTGGAGGAAAAAAATAAAATTAAGTAACTGAAACAAAATGTCTAGAAATTATTATTATACTATGTAAATAAAAGGAATACCACTTTCCAAGTCCTTTATTTCAAAGTCCGACAACTCCCCCCCCCCCCCCCCCCTTCTACGCGAAATTTTGGTACCCCCGAAATCTAGGGAAATTTCACCTCGAAATCTAGGGAAATAATTTTTTTGGGCAGAACATCCCTGATCCCCACACAGCAGCCCCAAAGATGACGTAGAATTCCCCAATTTCGAGATTTTGAACGACTTTGAAATTGTAGGGATTTTAGATCATATGCGTTGGCAACCCTGCATATCACAACGATCACAACAGGGGGGTATAACTCCGATCCAAATTTTCAATCAAGACCGAAGATAGATAATATCTATGACTGTGTGACGTCATCTTTGCGCAATCTCTCTCCACCAATGGGAAATTGGATGCCAATAGGAAAACTTTGAATTTAAGCTTTTGACAGCTGGGTGAAATAATGTATCCGGATTGCTCTCAACGGTTTATTTCAATGCGACGCGAATTCAAAATTTGCTTCCTAAACAAGTGAAAT
Organism: Limnephilus marmoratus; assembly: GCA_917880885.1. Taxonomy (NCBI): domain Eukaryota; kingdom Metazoa; phylum Arthropoda; class Insecta; order Trichoptera; family Limnephilidae; genus Limnephilus; species Limnephilus marmoratus. The sequence continues at coordinate 22,560,523 of OU862924.1, read as the reverse complement.
AGAATTGAATACGTTTATTATCCAATTTTGAGAACTCGTCCATATGTTTGTGGCTACTAGTATCGCAAAACGTCTCATTTCGCGATATGATTATGCTCGTGAAAACCATTATAACCTGCAAACAAAAAGGTACAAACATTTATATGAAACATTTCTGCATTTATCTTGTTTTGTTTTTATCTGTCGGTCTGTCTTGATGTATCTCATGAGATGTTTTCTTTAATATTTTCAGCTCGAAACACTAAATCCTATCCTTACAGCTGACAGGCCGGTGGAGATTACTGGTGTCATTCCCCTAGAGAAGAGAGCACGTTCCACGAACGACGGCCTGCGCCTACTGATCTCTGGGTTTGTTTGCATTTTACCTTATTATAATAATACATATAAAAGCATTAATTTAGCACCTTAATAATGACATATGATTGTTGTAGGTATGTGGGACAGTAACGTTGTGGTGTCATGTCAGGAGATGGGGCTGACGTGTGCCACCACTCTCTTTCACCGCTGTTCTTGAGCGAACATAAGAAGGAGGAAGAGTACTCGATGGCCTGGACCAGGATGCAGCAGGACCAATATATTCTCAGTACGCTTAGCTTTTCTAAATTAATTTGTTCTATTTTTATCAGGAGAGTACGCACACATTGTGCAATATAGTTGTGAACTTGGAGCAGGTGGATGAGTTTGTATATCGTGGGAAGTATGTGTATGAGAGACGGGAAGGCTGATAGAGATATTGAAAGAAGGGTAAATGTAGGTAATTCTATTAATGGAGGACTGAATGCGGGAGGAATGCAGATCCGGGCACAGTTTGGAAATTTAATAAAAAGGCACTTTCTAGATGAGAAAAGTGTGGAAAAGCTGAATAAAACAAAAATTAAGGCGCGCTCGGCAAAATTGAGGGAGATACAACCGTTCAAAGTATTTAAAATTTCACTTTACAAACTGATATTGACAGTTCGCCCGCGTCCGCCCGCCATTTTTTTTATAACCTAATACGCTAATCATGGTTTGTGATACAAAAAAAGTGCCCCTTTATAGCGCCTGCTCACGTCAAGGCAAGAAAAACATCCCAGTTTTCAAGTGGTTTAGCGGCTACGCTAGGTTTGTGTAACATGGTTTGTGATTCTGGCGTACTATCAATTCTGTATTAGGTCTGGGATCCAACATACCTAAGCGGTGAAAACATGGCGAACGAACAACGAACTGTCAATATCAGTTCGCCAAGTGATTTTTTAAATACTTTGAACGGTTGTATCTCCCTCAATTTTGCCGAGCGCGCCTTAATTTATTTTTTATTCATCATCTCCATACTTTTCTCATCTAGAAAGTGCCTTTTTATTAAATTTCCAAACTGTGCCCGGATCTGCATTTCACCCCTGAATGCTGTTGGCGCTAACAAAAAACTGTGTAAAGAAGTGTAACTAGCAGTCCACAATGGAATGCTGGTACCTTCCCTTATGTATGGCAGTGAGGCATGGAACTGGCAGAGGAAAGTGGACTGAATGCTGTAGAAATGACACCCCTGAGGATGTGTAGTAAAACTACGTATGATACTGTATATTTTCTGCCTGTACAGAGTACAAAAAATATAATATGTACATTTTATATGCAGCAAAGCATTCATCGGTCAAATCGTTGTACGTATAGGTAGTTTCATATCAATGATCGATGAACCGGTGGATGCAAGTTTTATCCATAAGTTGTTATAATGGATTGTCTACTTTGTAGTTGGAATTAGATTGCAGAAATATAAGTTTGTGCAGAGTACCTTTGAGGTATTTTTTTACAAAAAATGGCGCTATACAAATCATCCAAATATTATTATTTATGATCAAGCAATGCAATGCAAGGCTGATCATAATGAGTAAGATTGAAAGGGACCCTCAGATGGTTTGGGCATGTAGAGCGAATGAACGAAGCGTGGGGTGTAAGTAGAATATATGACGCAGATGTGAGTGGTAGATGAAGTCAGGGACGCCAGAGGAAAACCTGACACGATCAAGGGAATCCGATACTTGCATCGGGCCACGTCAAGAGTCAGAAATAGTATGTATGAGTCGATGTGTGAGTGTGAATGAGGCAAAGAGTGTGTGCCAAGACCCAGTTGTTTGACGGTCCGTCCTATCGGCCTACCCCTGCGGGGAAACGGCGTGATTTTTAGTTAGTTTTTCTTGTATTTCCTGTTTTTAATAAAATACTAAAACGTTTAATTGAGTTTTTCATTTTTCTGTTGAAACCAGAGAAATGTCAAAGTCGATACTATCGTAGGAAAGCTAAATCTTATTTGAAATTGTTCTTCCCCTTTTGAAGGGATTGAAATTTCAAGTAATTTTAGGTTATTTTTACGACAGTTGGTTTCTTCATAGGGCAACGGGTTTCAATCTGACAAAGCTCTGTCCGGAGAAAATGAGTAGTAAAGAAAAGTAAGCTCATTTTCTCAAGGCAGCGATTGTCAGATCCAGCTCTGTTCCCTGGGGAATATTTTGACATTTAATTTTATTTTTAAAATAATATTTTAGGCTAATAAATTGGGTAGGTACTGAAAGATAATTATATTGTCTATGGTCGAGCCTTTTATTTTGTTTCCTCTATCTATGGTATGTGTGACGACATCGTTGCGCATATCGAATAAAAAGTCGTCAAATATAGGTATGTATATGGTCAAATAGCGTTGACACTTGGTCCATAGTAAAACCACGAAGTTATCAATCTAATGACTGGTTTATTTATGGATCACAACAATCGTCGCGTCAAAATGTCATCCTCGACAACCGCTTGTAAACAGCAAACTAAGCCAAAAGTCAGTGTTTTAAAAAATAAGTCTTTACAACACCAAACGCAAGAGGTTGTAATGAATGTTTTGGACTATTTTCAAAGAGAAAGTGAAAACGGAGGACCATTTTTACCCCTAACTTCCCTAAACGAAGTAATGACAGTTACAAATAATGCCTTTGCGAAATACGCGAATTTTTCAGTAGGTTTGGTGGACACAACGTATAAACCGTTTGTGAAGACTGTATCAGTTGTAGCCATGTACCCAATAACCTTTTGGCCACTTAGAAAAACAGATAGGGTGAAAGCTTGTATGGAAACGATCATGGCAAAGTGAAAATGGCGTCTAAAAACCCCTTTTTTATGTTGTGTTGTTCTCCCGATGTTTGTCTTAGCAAACATAGTAAAATGTTACAATTTCGTTCTCTTTTTGGTTCACAGACAATAATTTTCTCAATAACACTATTCTCACACGAGCGCTATACTCTCATGGCGTGGCCTATGTCAGCATATCGCTTGTCATATATTCCCATTGGGAACGATGCTGTGAAATAGGCCAAGCCTTAAGAGTATAGCACTCATGTGAGAGCAGCATTGTTTGTTGACAGTTAAGAAAGAGGAAGCACAACACATCTCGATTTCCCAAATAACAACCAAAAGTATGTTTTATTATTTGCACATATTTTAGAGGACGGCAGCGGCATGCGGATTGACTCTACACACCGTGTCAACCACTAAGAAGAGGATGAAGCTGGCCGAGGAAACCAACACAATGCCGCATACACCACAAAAGACGCGACGACGTCTTAAAAAAAAATCTACTGATATAGATATCGTTACAAAAGATGCCATTAGGCGCAAAGTTCACGAAATGCATGCACAATGTAAGTTGCATTTATAAAAACCGTTTTCAATAAACTGGTAATCAAATAGAAATTATTTATTTATTTATTCACGGCTTGAAGACTTTTACAGAATCACTTTATTGTAGATACATAAGTTATTCAGGAGTATAATTACGCACACGTAGTATATAACATTATAAACCGAACTTTAACAGTCTTACTCATCATCGCAAAATAAGATACAACCTCGGAGTAAGACCGGGTTAGGTGAAATTGTTACTCAACATGGTGGGTTAATCGCGCGCATGCGCGTGTTCTTACCGCGTCGCTGTACGGGAGATGTAGTAGTTGTCAGAATTTAAACCACCCGATCACCAGGGTTAACTCAGTACCCCGTGCATTGTAACTGACGAAATGGCGAATGAGAATCTTGACGTTTTGAACGGAGCTTTGGCAAATATTGATCGTATTCGCGGCATTCGTGCACCACGGCTACGGAAAAGGTTAAAAAAAAGGTACGATTCATTTGCAGCATTTACGGAAGGATATTTTAGGTCTAAATATAGATTTACCAAAGTCAACACGAGATGTTTGATTGATTTGGTACGGCCGTATTTGGATGTGAATAATAAACGGGGTGGCAAAGTATCTACCGATCTCCAAGTTCTTTGTGCCATACGATACTGGGGTAGAAACGAGGTGAGATAGTGTTTATAATTGCGTTAAAAATGGTAAACAAACACAGATCAATCTCGCTGAAGCTCCTCGAATAATGTGTTGTATTGACTGATGTTGACGTATGAATAAACGTGAAGTTGGCAACAAGCCGCGAAATGTTAAATTGACCGCGTTTTTCAGCTTTGGAGCAGTGTTGCTACCGTCAAAAAATCATAACAGCTGTCGAGAAACATTATGATGATGAGTAAAGATTTTTACCCTGAGCAGTGTAGGCTTACTCCACTGTGTAGCTACCGCGACGCTACAGAGCCGTGGTACGGTTTCATGATGAGTAAGGCTGTAAGGATATAAGCAGGTTCAATATGTATGTATGAATATTGTATTGAATAAGTTTAGTATAATAATTAAAGATGCCACGAATAGTGATTTTGCCCAATACCGAATATTCGGCGACACTTAGTGCATTTTGTGGGTGACAAGTTCCGACCTGCATCATTGAAGTGCGTGTGGTAACTTCGTATTTGTTTATTTGCGAGTAGGTCGTGGCACAACATGCATTAGTTGATTGTTACATCAAATTGTGTTACTTATAGTGTAACACGTCTGTTTTCGAAAAGCTTTACGAAATGGCACCATTTAATAAAAAAATCACCTATTTGGGAGTATTATGAAATTTATAGTGAAGACAATAAAAATTTAATTTACACACTTTTTTTATCATTTATGGTTCGCAATATTCGACTGAATACCGAATGGTAAAAAAAGTAGCTAAATATTTGTAGCATCTCTAATAATAATAGTAAAAGAGAAGTGCAAGGTACAATGAAAGTATTTATAGAGGAATGTGTATTTACTATGTTGATTTTATTATTAACTTAATCATGAATAGTTTGTTCTAAAGCAAGTTTTAAAGAACTTTGCAAAATTAACAGAGCGATAAATAGTACACATGGAAAAATAAAAAATATGTAGGTCCTTATGAATCATTTTTGAAAGCTTATGAGTAAATATTTATAGAAGAAACAACTATTTATGTTGGGGGACATGCATAACATTATTAGGTTCATAGTTTGAGTTATTTTAATAATGTGTTCATATGTAGATTGAAATGAAACCTTTTGCAAACGTCACTCTGTACTAAAAAATAGTTCAAAATGGCGGCATACGATGGAAGTTTTGAACTTTGAATAAAAATGGAATTTTAATGCTTCTTTTACCATCCATTATTTCCCATTAAATGTGCCCATTAAAAGTGCGGCGGTTAAGTAAATATTTATTGGATTAGGTTAAGTTTATGGTTACTCAACATCTTACTTCACAGACATTCTATTTCTTGCAATGTTTCCTTACAATGAATCTCTTCAATCTGGCACATTGTGAAAAAGAAGCTGTCCCATTTTTTACAGCAATTATTTTTGGCCCAATTTATATATTACTAGCTGACTCAATTCAATGCCATCTACTGGATGGTTACCCAACCTTTTAAATCACACTGCCATCTGTTAATTTTCATACAAATCAAATCTATGCCGCCCGCTTGCCATCCTTCTCGTCCACCACATACAGACATTCTCCTTTAATTATATATTTCAACCAATTTACACAAAACCTTGTAATCACTCTATCTATTGGTGAAAACCGCATGAAAATCCGCTCAGTAGTTTTTGAGTTTATCGTGAACAAACAGACAGATGCGGCGGAGGACTTTAATTTATAATATTACGAGATGAAGAGACCCAAGCATGGGCGAAGCCAGGTTTTGATTTAGGGTAGGGCAAAAAATAAAAATCTAGAGTAGGTACCGACAAAGTAGGCTTCTAGGCTGCATGGCAGGCCGGATAGGGAGAGTGGTTGAGGGAGTCCCTTTGACTTCTTCAGTCGAACTCTCTCGGAACATCGCATTCATACTTCCGTCACTCCTGGACACTCCATCCCTCAGATTCCTACCCACCCCTAATACCCCTTTCCTTCATAGAACTTCCCCTCCTTTCTTTCCTAAAAAGACCCTCCACACAGCATCCCCAAAGATGACATAGGCCCTAAGGGGAATTATTTTCCTCAGGGCTAATGCTAATGTAAAAAAAAAAAACAAATTTGTCACCCTCGACACAAACGGGCATATCTCGTATTTGGAAATTTGTTAGGAGAATCAAAAATCTGTTTTTTTTTTTTTTACCATGTTCTTATACATTTTATTCAAGGTTTCGCTAATGGGGTAAAAAAAAAAAAAATTAATTTCCTAATATGAGAAATGCCTGTCTGTATTGCGGGCGATGAATTATTTTAACAATCTGGTTTCACTTAACAATATTTTGTTTTTAATTCAAATATGTTCCAAAGTTTTATTGAAATGTACATTTTGTGTGTAAATACTCCGTAAACAGTCTGCTTCACACTCATAATGCGTAATAATATAGCAAAACTAACATTTTGTTTATTTCAGCTATTCCCTTATCCTTGGCATCCATTCAAAAAGCTTTGAGCGAAGCCGAGATTTTCAATTTCAAACGGGAGAGCTTAAGAAGATTACTTAAATCTATTGGCATCCATTACAGAAAAAGCGATGCCCGGAAGGGTCTTTATGAGTTGGAGCAAATTTCTGTAGAGCAAAATGACACCGCCAATTTGCGTGCAGGAGGAACAGGCGAGAAGAAAAAGATAACAAAAAAGTAATGACTGAATAAAGTTCGTTTTTTTCATTTAAAACAAGATATCCTAATTATTTGAACCAATTTTGTATAAATTTAATTATTCGTCGATGTATCTATACTGCTATTTTAAGTCAGTGCAAAAATATTCTCTCAAGTTCCGTTGTCTTCTTCTGCTGATTTCAGGTGCCGTAGTCCGCCTCGCCCCACTGAACTGGGACCCATGTGTGGCCATCACATTTTATAAAATAATTGACAAATGTAACATGGAATCATGTTTCTCAAATTATATTTATTTGTGATCCTTAATTAATTGTATTAATTATGGGGGTTGTCGAGAACTTCAAACACAGGTATTTTGGTAGGAACCAAGTTAGCTGCAAAACTGGGTTGTTCTGATGAAATAACAATCCAGGATAAGCCCATGATGAATTCTGAATATGCTATGATTTTAATAAAGTACCAATATAGATTGATTGATATGTTTCCGTTGTGTACATCCAGCTCCTAAAAGTCTAACCCTTAATCCTACCCAGATCCGTACATCATTCAAAAAGGCCTTGATTCTTGGACGAGGCAATATCTATACATCATTCAAAAAGGCCTTGATTCTTGGACAAGGCAATACCTATACATCATTCAAAAAGGCCTCAATTCTTTCGGACATTGCAATGTCTACACGTCATTCGAATAGGCCTTGATTCTTGGACATCGCAATGTTGATCACATAACTGTAACTAAAAAACATTCAGAAGTCGCCAATGGCGGCATTATAGTGAAAGAATGCAGTAACTAATAATAACAGTAATAACTCAGTCTTGCTACAAACTTCTTGGATTCATCATCAGGACTTGTAAGCAATTTGATAACCAAGAAGCTATGCTAGCGTTATTCGATGGCATACTGAGAAGCAAACTGGAGTACGCGAGCGATGTTTGGACACCGTACCACCAGAAGTACATTGATATGTTAGAGCAAATCCAGAAGAAATTCCTCAGGTATGTTTATATGCGGAAGCATGGAACCTATCCAAGGTTCATGCACCATATTGACTTACTTGAGGAAACTGATTCTGTGAGCCTAGAAACTAGAAGGAAGGCAAGGCTTGCTTTTCTGTCTTTCAAAATTTAGAACAATTTCATCAATAGCCCATTTCTCTTGGGATGCTATGATTTATATGTACCAGACCACTACAGCCGAAGTCGACATCATGACTTATTTAAAGTACCGAACGGCAGAACAGACGTCTTGGCAAAGCATGACGAGGGGAGTGGTGCTGTTAAATGAAATTGCAATCCATTTGGATGTAAGTGACTGTTCTTTATATGCCTTAAAAACATTATTGAAGAGTCACTTGCCTAAATGCTGATAGGGTAACTAAATTGTACTGTAATTGGAATAAGGAACTCCAGTGAAAAATATTATGGCTTTAAAAAAATATGTTCATATAGACCAATGAACGCTGATTCCGAATATATAACTTTTATTTCATAATATTAAACGCAGAGTTTTTAAAAAATTATTAAAAAGTGCATTTTTAAACCTCTCCTGAAAACACAGCGTTAAGTTGGCATTACTGAAATGGTGAAATGTGACGTCACGCGTCACCAGTCATTGTATTGAAACTTTGATTAGTAATGCTATTTCTAGGGAGAATACTTCGAACAACGGGATTCAAAATGGCCGCAGTAGATCAGCTGATTGCCCTATCCTATACTAATTTTTCAGGAGTAATGACGTCACACAATTCGATGGTTTTCGGGGGGTCTCGAAAAATTAAAACTTTGACAATTATTTTATCTATTAAAACTAACTCTAAAAATAAAAATAAAAATGCAGTTATTTAAGTTAGGAGGTCAGTATTCATTAAAAAAAATAAAAAAATTGGACTGGAGTTCTCTATTATTCTGTTGTACAATAATAATAAAAATAAAATAATATCAATATGACAGTGGACAATGCAGATTATGGGTAAGTTCCAAGGCGATAGGGAATTAAAACTAGACCTTGAAGATAAACATGGGACATATAGGGAAAATAAATACATAATAATATAAGCAATTCATAATGGGTACACATTATCCAAAAAGATAAAAATAATTGAGAAGCTGAATGCAATAACACATTGAAAATTATTGAGTGAAATGTGTTCAAAGTTTTTTTAAACATATAGTATTCATTGTGTACATATAGGAATTTCTAGTATGTAGTGTTATGTTGAATTTATTCAGCTATAGAAACGCATTTAAGTTTTGAAAAACTTTATATATTTTTGATAAAAACTAGTCTAAGGGCACCCGTGAGACTTTATTCGTGGCGACAGTTGGTAAACTATTCAAAAAAGTCTCGTGGGTACCACCTCCACATACCGTAAAGGATTTTTATACCTGCAACCAGTCTGTGGGCCCCTAAGGCCATTCGTACAAGGTAATATTTACAAGCAACTTGAGTTTTGTCTGCTCGTGAATATCTGCCATACTATTTTGCGAGCATTCGTACACGACGTGACGCATTGATAACGGGCTTGATATCAGTCGCACGCTACCGACAGTGCTGGTAGCATGCTATGCTAATTGCGTACACTACTCATCTGTTACATCCGAAACTTGTTTCCAAATTACAGCTTCAGATGCACTTTGAAATGAACTGTAAAATACTAAAGAATACAACGAAACAAAATGGTGTTTGTTGGAATTGGGTGATAATACGTGTAGGGAAAAATAATGGATTACAAGGAAGAAGGATAACCAATCACTTACCTCTGCGAAGGTAACAAAATAATATAGTTTATTTAGTTCCACCGCAGTACCCCGAGATAAATATTGCAAAAACACAAATATGTATAAAACGATCTCAGTCTAAACCTTCTTTTAGTTCATAAACGAGATTATGAACACGAACAACCAAAAAAATGCTTTCAATGTAGTCCCAAATCTTCTTCTGTTTTTTCAAAAACAAAAGCACTTGAGTTAGGTTTTTAGATTTTCACGGCCAAAAGTATTTTCGTTATTTGTTTTTGGGGTGTTATGCCGTGTTGCGCTACCTACTTCTTTAGCCAATGTTTCGAACTGCCGGATCTGCCCTGATGTTGGACACTGCAACACTGTCCTAAACGTTGGCTAAAGAAGGAGGTAGCGCAACACGGCATAACATCCCAAAAATAAATAACGAAAAAAAAGCACTTGAATTCACTCTTGTCATTATTCCATTTTCAAATGCTTTTTCAGCAAGGTGATATGGTTGGGTTTCTTTTATATTGTTTTTTATGCTTATAATAAAGATAAAGAAAAACATTTTTGTCTTCATCGCTAGTCACGTAACATCGTATCAACACCACGGCTGCACATGTAAAAATGATCAAATTCAGTACAATTTGGGTAGTGCTGTGCACGGAAACCGGCTTTAAAGACTAGCACGCCAGTAGGCGACTTGCAGTTTCATCACAGTCTCATAGCTTGTAAGTATCTCTGTGTACGAAAGGCCTATGGTTACAAGTTGTTCTTGTTCAATTTTCTTAAATTGTGATTGGGAAAATGGTTTTGGAGACAATTTAAATTAAAATATTTTGAATTTAGATACAAAAACATTTTTATTTGTATTTTTGACAACCATTATGAATCCATTTATGTAAAGGAGTGTGTCTGTACCCTGTGGCGGGTGGCGTGGATTTGATTTTTATACAAATCTAGTTTTATTCCGAGACTGATGAAATTTTGCTTATTTGACCTTAAAACAAGAAGAAAGTCACTGTCTATATCTGATTTTGAAAGACTCTGCGTGAAGCCTGGGTAGCGGGAACTTGGAACGGGTTGTTGAATATATGTATAAAGTGGTGTAGGAAAAATACTTACAATTCAAGCATTCATAGAAAGGGCTAATTTCATTATTTTAGGACAAAAATTTTACGCTTTAAAATATTAAGATGAGTTGAGCCCTTGTGTAGAAAAACAGCGTTATCGGGTCCGAGTTGGTAATATCCATTATGCAATCATTTATTTACATTACTTTTTAGGGGTGCCTAAATAGTACATCAAATATAAAATCATGCATTATTGTACCAGAACATTTCATAAACAGTCAACCATAGTGAAAATTTTTAATGAATGGTACAATCATTGGGAAGTCAATTCCTTTTAATTTTGATTAATATCAACTCTTACCTTAATTATTTTTGGGGTATTATGTCTTATTTCGCTACATTCTTCTTTAGCCAGTGTTTTGGACAACATTGCAGTGCCTGTCGTCAGGGCAGTTATTTAATTTATTGATTACACATCTGCTGATGATGGTCACTAGCACTGTGTGAAACGTTGGCTAATGAAGGAGGTGGTGCAGCAAGGCATAATACCCCAAAAATAAATCACGATAATACTTTCGACAGTGAAAATTTCAAATCATACAAGATATATCAACACTAAATATCTATGATTTCTTCTTTGATAACATTTCCATCAATAGCCGGCAGTAGCGTAAGATCAACGCACGGATCGGGGCTTTTGAAGTATTTATTGCTGGCGTAATGTTCCTTGAAGTATTCACCACCCATTTCGTTGTACTCCTGTCGAGTGATGAGGTATTCGGGCAGTTGTGGGTCGCAAGCGAAGGCTCTCGCTCCTCGCCAGGCGTCTAGCGAAGGGTCGCCGGCCATGTTGACTTTGTGTGGTGACTGGAAGGGCCGCATCTCCAGAAGTTCACGCGATAGGCGCTCTTCCAATCCTGAAGTATATAAAAGCATCAAATAATATCTGGATAAGACTTTGTGAAGAAGTCTGTACTATTATAAATCTAATGGGGTACAGAGATGATCATTGCCAATTGTCAATATGCTTACATCATTGACAATTTTCATTGAAGTGCGATTGACGGAACTTCAATCGACCCGTCAATACTTTCACCCCAGGTGCTTTTTGGACATAAAGTATGGAATACAGTGATACTAAAGATTATCAATCGCACAGCGTAAACAATCTAACCGCTGCGTCAATTGCGCTTGTCTATGTGCTCAATCAAAATACACACCAATAGCCCTGTCAATGGGAAGTTTCGATTGTCAATCTCTTCAATTGCCTCGGTAATCGATCAATAAGCAATTGCCAATTTGATAAATGACATTGACGTTAATTGATTATTGATGTTGATCGATTCCAGTCTGCTAAAGGGTTAAAACATGTTTATAAAAGAAAGCAAGGAGTGTATGCACATGTAAATAAGAACGATTAAAGGTCTCTGCCCACTACACCGTTCCATATCATGACCGTAACTACATGCCCTACTATGCCCACTGGAACGTGCTAACACCGTATTATACCCGTACGTAACGGGTATGTGACCGTATACACCGCGGTTAGTGTCCGTACCATCCCCGTTCAATAGGTGTACGGTGGCCGTTCGATGGGTGCCCGTTATATCATTTCGCCTGTGTTTTAGTATCGGTCTGACGCGTCAGGAGAAGCATAGTGTCATATCATTAAAATACCTGGATATAAACAGGAAAAATGAACACAAATCACGAACTGACGGAGTGGCAACGCGGTTAGAACGGGGATCATACGCGTATGATCCCCGTTCTAACACCGTCGAGTGCCATGCATAGAGCGGACCGGCACCTGCAAAATATTGTCATCGAGAATTCGCCGTCAGTCCAGTCATGGTATGCGACGGTGTTGGTCGGTGACGAAACGGGCTAGTGGGCAGCGTTTCATACTTGTGGTATCTTCTATCGGGTAGTAAATAATATCCGTTGATGTTACAATGTTTATTGGTTGCCAGGTTAATATGGAGAGAGCGCTCAATAGCGGGTACATCCCTTTTATACTTCCCATACTCGCTATCTCGCTCTCATGCCGTCACCCTCATACACATACGTCACACCCCCACACTTAAATCCTAATTACATAAATATCTCATACTCAAATTTATACAATGCAAATATTTCAATCCAGTAAGTATATGTAATTATTCTTGATCTTCACGTGTAGCGTGGGCGTTGACCTCGAGGGCGTAACCTCCCCTCCCATGGTGTAGGTGACCTGCAAAAATTAGAGGAATTAGGAAATTTGGTCATGTCCACATCCGAGAGTGGACCCAGGTCCAGCAAATCATCAGACCTGTCACACTCCCCCCACCTAACCTTCCTCTCTGAAATCTGATCATGGTGGCGTTTCCAAATTTGTCCCGTAGACATAATTTTAACTAAATAAATCCTATTCCCCAATCTTTTAAAAAAATTTCCTAAAATCCATTTATTATCATTACTTCTTAAATCCCTGGTTAAAACTTTAGAACCAACCTCAAAGTACTTTTTAAATTTTCTTCCTCTATAATACTTTTTCTGTTTATGCTGGCTCAATAACATTTTGTTTTTAACCGTGTTGTCAATTCCTTTAAAACCTTGACTCTCAACATTATCCACTATTGGAATAATCGTATTAAAAATTGATCTAATCTTCCTACCCAACATTAATGTACTAGGCTCAATGCCCGTAGACATTGAAGGCGTATTTCTAATATCAACTAAAAATGTCAAAAGTTTATCTTCAAAATCAGTAGGAAATTTATTATTTACCATAATTTTTTTCAAAAAATTCTTCACTGTTTTAACCCCATTTTCAGCTAAACCGTTAGAAGCAGGATGCTGTACAGCTGAAGTCAATGATTCTATATTATAATTATGACAAAATTCCTTAAAAACTGACGATGTGAAAGCTGTACCATTGTCACTTACAATTTGTTCCGGGATTCCGAACATAGAAAATAATCTTTTCAAAACTTTTATTGTACAAAACGAATCTACCTTATTTACAATATGACAGTCTATCCATTTTGTAGTTGCATCAACAATAATTAAAAAATTATGACCTCCCAACGGCCCCATGAAGTCGATATGCAATCTACTCCAGATTAACCCATTGATTGGCCAAGGTGCCAACTCAACTTTACATGGAGTAGGTAAACATTCCATGCATCGAGCACACTGTTTCACCGTTGCTTCTATATCATTGTTCATTCCGAGCCAAAAAAAATAATTTCGAGCAAGACTTTTCGATTTTACAATGCCTAAATGTGATTGATGTAAAAAATTCAATATAATTTCCCTTAATTCCCTTGGAACTACAAATTTATTATTATAAAATAAACATGAATTATAAGTCGATAATTTATTCCTAAAATACCAGAATTTCAATAAATCGTCCTTTAAAAACTTTTTATCCGGCCAACCATTAGCTACGAACTCGATAATGCTCGCTATATTTACATCATTAATCGAAAACTGTTTCATTGTTTCCGCATTTAATGTTGTTTCTGACTCGATTATGTTCACAAACTCTGACTCAACCGTATTCACGTTTAAAGTATCAATATAATTTAAAAAATAATCGCTAGCATCAATATCGTCGCTACACACATCTAAATTATCCTTATTATTAATCGGCATTCGTGATAAGAAATCCGCTTTATCACCTGACTTAATATGCTCTATACTATTGTCAAAAGTCTGGAGTATTAGGGCGTACCTCTGCAGACGGTTAGCGGCCAGCACAGGTACTTGCTTATCCGTGTTCAAAATGTGTACTAACGATTTATTGTCGCAAGCCAAAACAAATTTATTGCCGTATAAATACTGAAAGAATTTCTTCAACCCAAAAATTATAGCACACGCTTCCTTATCTAAAATAGAGTACTTTAATTCTGTTTCTGACAATAATCGGCTAGCAAATGTGATAGGTCTCTCTAAACCATTATCATATACATGGCAAATCACCGCTGCTAACGCTTTTTCAGATGCGTCTGAAATAAGTTTAATTGGTAAATTAGGATCAAAATGCACTAAAATATTATCTGACGTCAGCAGTTTCTTAACTCGCTCAAACGCAATATTACATTCCTCAGACCACACATACTTTACTCCCCTTTTTAACAAGTTATACAATGGAGAAAAAATACCTGAAATATTGTGAACAAAAGTTCTATAATAAGAAATAACCCCGAGTAAACTCCTAAGTTCCGAAACATTCCTCGGTATTGCCATTTGAGTAATCGCACAGATTTTATTTTCTAAAGGCATAACAATTCAAACAATTCAAAAATAAAACAGTCAACACAATAAGACACAATGATTCAAAAATTTGCTGTAAAGATAAACCCTTAGAAGCCGCAAATGTATTTAACAACTTCTTTGCTAATGTAGGAAAAAACCTTGCTAGCAAAATCCAACAAGACCTGACCCCAAATCACCCAAACACTACAGTAAATAATGAGTATTCATTTGAACTATTTCAACCAACAACAAAAGAAGAAATCGAACAAATCATTACAAGTATGAAAGGTGGTTCTGCCCCAGGTTTTGATGGGATCACAATACAAACACTGAAAAGTATAAAATCACAAGTATCAAAACCATTAACTCATATAATCAATACAAGTTTTCAAACCGGAATATTTCCGTCCATGTACAACAATCCGTAATTATACCAATATTTAAGACCGGCAATCCGGAAGAACCAACCAATTACCGTCCTATTTCTTTACTATCTAACATTGCAAAAATATTTGAAAAAATTGCCAAAAAAAGAATAACTCATTTCATTAAGGTCAATAACATAATTCACGAAAACCAGTTTGGATTCATGGAAAACAAAAGCACAAAAGACGCCATTGCTAAATTATCTAGTACTATACAAGACGCTTTAGACAAATCATTAAAATGTGTTGGTATTTTTGTAGATCTCCAAAAAGCTTTCGACAGTATATCACATGTCAAATTAATACAAAAATTAAAGGTTGGTTTTAACGACAGAGCACTAAATTGGCTAAAAAGTTATCTTCACAAAAGAACACAAACTGTAAAAATCAATCACACATCAAGTCTACCACTCACAAGTGATTTTGGGATACCGCAAGGTACTGTTTTGGGACCATTACTTTTTATCATGTACGTAAACGATATTTTTAAACAAAACCTCAGTGGAACCGTTATATCTTACGCGGACGACACGATTATCATAATTAAGGGTAGTGACTGGAAAATTGTAAATGAAAATGCAAATAATGACATCCAAATCCTAAAAACCTGGTTCGATACAAACCTTCTTACAATCAATGCAAAAAAAACAGTTTATATTCCTTTCTCAATAAATAAAGCCAAAACTTATCCCAACATTAATATAATTATACACAACAAAAAATGTAACAAAGATGTCTGTAATAATTCATGTACCATATTAAACCATGTAACCGAAATAAAGTACCTGGGTGTAATTGTAGACCAACATATGAAATGGAACAGACACATATGTGAACTGGTTAAGCGTATTAGGAAATGTATCTATATATTCATTAGATTAAGAAATATTCTCAAATTAAACAACCTAAAAAAAGTCTATTATGCACTAGTCCAATCACTAATTCAATATGGAATCATCGGATGGGGAGGTGCATATGAAAAAATTGTAAGTCCTGTAAAAGTGGTACAAAAACTAATTATTAAAGTAATATTAAAAAAACAACCAACATTCCCTTCAGCATCATTGTTCAAAATTTTCCAAGTACCAAAAATTGAAGACCTCTATAAAAAAGACTCAATACTTCAAATATTCAAAGAAAATGTAACTAAAAAATTTAAACTCAACTCATCATTAAGGCATAAATTTAACATCCAAATCCCTCTGTTTTCAACACAACAAATGCACAATAATTATATTTACAAAGGCATAAAACATTTTAATAGTCTTCCCGAAGAAATTAAAAAAATTACAGATTTCGTATCATTCAAGAAAAAAGTAAAATTAATCTTTAAAAAAAAAACAACAACCATAACATCACCAATCAAAATGTTATAACTTCAATTCATGTCAAATCAAAATTAACATCACAACATAGTTTATATTTATTGTATACACTGAGCAAAATGTATGTCATAAAAATGAAATAATGGTAGTTTATATATTAAATTTATATATAGTTTATATTTACTGTATACTGTAAGTAGAATGTATGTCATAAAAATGAAATAGTGTAAAATAACTCCTATGCCAAGCTCAAGAGCTAGTACTCTTCATTGGCATAGAAATTCATTAAACCATGTGAAACCATGTTCTTTTCATTCAATAAAAAAAAAAATTAAAAAAAAAATAAAAAAAATAAAAATAAAAAAAAAAAAATAACTCCTTTCCGCGAAAATTCTAAAACCTAAATATTCTATCTCAGTTTCTAGAAAAGAACACTTATTTTCATTAATAGTTAAACCACAATCACTTAACTTGCTAAGTACAGATTCACAAATAGAAAATAATTCCTCTTCAGAATTTCCAAACAACAAAATATCATCTAGAAATATACGAACGTTACGAAGTCTACCTACTACCGCCTGAATAACTTGCATAAATATAGCCGGGCTTGTGGTCAAACCGAAAGGCAATACTTTATACCTGAATAAGCCTACATGCGTACTTATCACACATAATTTTCTCGACTTCTCGTTTAACGAAATCTGACCAAAAGCATTACGCAAATCTATTTTCGCAAAAAAATTTCGCACCATTTAAAGATGAAATTAAATCTTCTATACGAGGCAATGGATATTTCAACTTCGCTAACATAGGGTTTAATGTGGTTTTAAAATCGGTACAAATTCTAATTGAACCGTCTTTCTTTTTTACAACAACAATCGGACTAGCCATATCACTTATTTCTACCTTTTCAATTATATCTTCACGTAACATCTTATTTAATTCCTCCTCTACCTTTCCACGTAAACTAAAAGGTAACGGTCTTGGATTTACAAACTTTGGCCTGAACTCCGAAATAACTTCGATGTTAGCTTCATAACCTATAAGCCTACCCGATTTTTCTGAAAACACATGAGCATATTTTTTTTTTAAACTATCACGAAAATTTAATTGATTATCACAACTAGTCTCACTGGTATTTACCGAATTTATTCCACTTAATCCGATACCGAAAACTTGTAAAAAATTTCTACCAACAATCGTAGAATTACCGTTTTTAATTATTATAAACTGCGTATCTACACTTTTATTTAAAAATAACACACTTAAATTAACTTTACCTACAATATTTAACCGTTTCCCGTCATATCCTGACAATTGAACATCGCATCTTTCCAATTCATAAGAAACAAAATCTTTTAAATACACTTCATATGGAATTGCATTAATTTCTGCACCGGTGTCAACAATCGCTCGCAGAACAGTGTTACCAATAATGAGATCTACGAATATCGGTTCCGGCCCCGTGCCGTCATGCAACATAAAAACCGAATTTAATCGTTTATTCTTATTACCTACATTAATTTTACTATTTTTACACACATTACTAGGATGACCCGATTTATTGCATCGATTACAAAAAATATTCTTCCAACAATCTTTCTGCAAATGATTCGTTTTTCCGCACAAAAAACATTTTTTTAATGCAATATTTACTGGCGTCTTACTACGCACTGCACTTCTAAATCTGATCGGACTATCCGACCTGGATTTACGGACAACATTACTATCCTTATGCACAACATTTAAATTCGTATCAACTTTCTTAAAATTAACAACATGTTCCCATGAAGCTGCTAACTGAATGCATTCCGAAAAAGAAGTATTTACCCCCTCAACGAACAACTTGTGTTTCAATTTTTCATTGAAAATTCCAATAATGAATATGTCTTTTAAACAAGGTTCCAGCCTCAATTCAAAATTGCACGTCAAACTCAGTCCTCGCAACCTAGCAGCGTAATCTTTAATAGATTCGTTAGCTAGCTGTTTACACTTATAAAATAACTCACGCGACTCGAAAATATTTTGAATAGGTTTGCAATGTGAATCAAATAATTTACACAAATCATCAAAAGAACAAACAGAAACCTTTTTAGGGAAACATAGATCACATAATAAAGAGAAAGTTTCTTCGGTGAGGCAACTCAGCAAAAATGCTCTTTTGCGTTCTTGTGATAACACTTTGTCATCATGTTAAATGAGGGCCTGATCCAGTCGTTCCTTGAACAATGACCAGTTTCCCGTTCTGTAACAGAACGTCCCCAAATTTTTACAAACACCCTCCATTGGGGGAAGAGCTGAAACAAAATAATCTAGTCTACTTATCTCAGCACTTCCAAGAAGGCTACACTCCGAGGTCCACGTTCCACGTTCCACGTGCACGCCACCCAGAGCCGTAGATCACCGTCCCCGTCTGGCTCTGTCTCCCGACAGCTGCGGATCCAATCCCTTCTCCGAGGTCTTCCTTCCCAGACTGCAGCGACGGAAACCACGTCCCGGTTTCCGGCTAATCCACTCGATGATCCGATCCTGACCTTGACCCGATCCTTGTGTACCCTTGTGTATCCTTGACACGATCCTGTACCCCGTTACACGGTGTACCCAACGACAATAATCTTGCAAATTGCCATACCCACACACGCGAATAATTGCGTGTGGCTGCTCCAAATTCTTCTTAACGCAATCGCTCCTGCGATCGGCCAATTTCCTGACAATCCTTCAGATTCCGAAATCTACCGCGTAGATTCTTCCAATTTACGTAAAAATTTACGAACTACCGAGCTGCGCCAACTGTGGTATCTTCTATCGGGTAGTAAATAATATCCGTTGATGTTACAATGTTTATTGGTTGCCAGGTTAATATGGAGAGAGCGCTCAATAGCGGGTACATCCCTTTTATACTTCCCATACTCTCTATCTCGCTCTCATGCCGTCACCCTCATACACATACGTCACAATACTGATCGATACAAAGAATTTTTTGCATGCGCCGCTACGGTTACGGTCATGGTATGGAACGGTGTAGTGGGCAGTATGAATGTCTCACAAGAATCCCAACTGCTCACAGTCATCTGGAGCCAGTGAGACTATGGCATCCCCAATTGGGATATGTTGTGAAGCTGAAGGTAGCGGGGAGGGGACAGATACGGGGTGTAGAAGTACCTGGTTATTTATATCTGGACACCAAACAATTTCAAGCAATGTTTCCATTCTGAATGGTGGTTTTTTTACCAGGGCGATATTAGAGTATCTTCCACTTAAACTAAAAACCGCTCAACAAATTGGGTCATAAATCCTGGGAAATAGAGCTTAATAATTTTATAATGGTAATTTTGATACAAATATTTGATTTGAAATAATACCTGAAAATTTGGAACAGCCTCCAGTTATGAATACATTATTGGCCATCTCCAGTTGCTCTTCGTAGGTAAATTGCTTCAACACATATTCCAAAGTTTCAGCTAAGCCCGCTTCTATGTTTCCCATCATAAATGGCTGAAATAATAGCTCTGGTGCTCTGGGGATTAAAAGTAAAAGCAAATATTAAATACGTAACCAAATCATAAAAAAAACAAACGACTTATTATTAACCTCTCCACGAGTATGGGCGAAATGGTTCGGCGAAGCGAAAAAATGCCCAGAAGAGTATGGCCGAAACGTTTCGTCTGCGGCTATTATTCAAAGACCGTCACATTTAAAGAAACTATTTGACTTGTAGTGGCTTGTATTGATATCTGTGCGTAGTTTGTTGAAATTTTGGAAGACATACCTACAATACCAACTTCACAGTTTTAGTTTAAAAATTCTTTTTGCGTCATTTAGCGGTCGTCAGAGGAAGGAAGCAGTGTTTTTGGATAGACATGTTTTTTTTTATGTTTGTTTATTTTCATGGATTGATGTCGATGACGTTTTAATTCAAAATATAATATTATTTTTATTAATCCATGATAAGGGAACGTACCCATACTACGTGACCAACTTTTTGCAATTTTTATCCCCCCCCCCCCACCCCCGGTGACCAAAAACCTAAGCCCCCTGCCGCTCATTTGTACCAAGCGTGGTATTTTGAAGGCCCTCCCCCCCCTTCTCCTGAACAGGTTAAACGTATTTGCAAAGGCACCGAACTTTGAAAATGAAACACTAAACCTAACCTTAAAATTTAAAAATTTCTGATTCAATCGGGAGAATGCTAGGGAAGATTCCCACCAGATACTCCCCAAACCGACTAAAAGAAAAAATATTTGATGCTTGGAAAAAATATTTGATGCAAAATTCACCAAAATGAATGAATTCTACTTATAGCGACTAACAATAATTTGCAGAAATATAACTTTTATTTAAATTTTGGATCATTTTCAAGCGCGAATTTTGTTGAGATACCAAGGCAACTGTTCTGCACCATATCTTATGTTGCATATACATGCACAATCATGAATGCGAGCCGAGCCACCAATCACAGGAAAGGAAAGCCACAAAACGCCGCTTGCGATTGCTTAATTCCTTTCCATAATTTGTGATTCTGGACTGAACAACTCGGAAAGAACTCAATTGAACACCTCCTTTGAAAAGTCATTAAAAGCGATGAAAAAAATATATTAAAAAATTGGTTAAATAGGTTATGTTAGGTTAGATCAAGGGATATTTTTCAATTTTTTTAAGTGAGAACTTCTTTAGCACTGTTGTGATTTGAAACTCAATGAAACGAAAAAGCGACACTAAAAAGAGACAAACACGTACTTCCAAGTCTATAGGATTTAGCCTGCGAGATAGAATAATCGGTCTAATGACATAAAATGTTAGTCCCCACCAACAAAGATCCCGCCCATTGTTTTTTGGGGGAGATTCAATTACTGAAACAAGGGTTAGTTAACGAAACAACGCTCTTAAAAGACGGAGAAAATTTGCATCACTTCAATATGATGGTCTGTCTTATTGCGAGGGTTTTCAAAATAAGTTCTCCAAGGTGCTGCGGTTACGAGGAACGATTTTGCGGTGATCCTGCAACACTGGCGTGAAGCCTAGTTCTCCCATACCAAATGCCCATCACCCTGCACTTTCTGTGATGCTTAGTCTCAGCGTGGCAACTGTTCGCGATGGAGCTTCTGCTCGCCGCACCCGCCAGGTGTGAAATACGCTCCGTAATTCGTTTTTTGTATGCAATGAACAAAACCCTGGTAGACCTTATGTATGCTGCATAAAGTATACGGAAAACAGTATATGAGTCCGAAAAGTTGATTCAGAAGGTCTCATCCTCAGTCACAATTGAGTCCAAGAATTCCTCACAATCGATATCGTAGAACTCAAGGAATTCGGGCTCCTTCAACCCATTGTTGTTTGTGATCCTTGGTGAGCATTTTTGGGACCCACCTTACGCAGAACTTGTGGTATCCCAAATGTTCTGTCAAAGTCTTGTCAATAGTGGTCTTACTGATATGACCAAATCACGGAGCTCCGAAAAAACGAATTACAGTGTGTTATTCACACCAGGCAGATGCGGCGAGCGGAAGCTACATCGCGAACGGCTACTAAGCCGAGACAAAGCATCACAGAGAGTGCAGCGTGGTGGGCTATTGGCATGGGAGAACCAGGCCACATGCTAGTGTTGTCGGACCGCCCGTAAATTTGTTCATGCAGCACCTTGGAGACCTTATTTTACAGACAGCCTCGTATATATAAATTTTATTAAAAAGAAAAATTTAAATGCCGATGGGTTAGATTTTTTATTTTTTGGGTGAGAATACAACGCAAAAGTCCCAACTGCTACCTGCTAATCGGAGCCAGTGAAAGTATGGCATCCCCAATTGTGGTATGTTGTGAGGCTGAAGGGTATGCGAAGGGGAAGGGGATGCCATTACAAGCAATAGTGGTCTTTCAACAGGGAGATACTAAGAGTACCTTCCACTCTAATTAATCAAATTAATTCACAATCGATCTTTCCAATGTGGTGAAATTTGTAAACTAACCTCAATCTTTCAATTCCAACATGAAGCTGGTGAGCCTCAGAGAGTCCCCCTCCTACGGCAACT
The DNA here is from genome assembly GCA_917880885.1 of Limnephilus marmoratus. Lineage (NCBI taxonomy): Eukaryota > Metazoa > Arthropoda > Insecta > Trichoptera > Limnephilidae > Limnephilus > Limnephilus marmoratus. The sequence continues at coordinate 22,537,766 of OU862924.1, read as the reverse complement.
CCTCCAAAAAGCGGATCGTATTCTCTGAGCACATTTTCAATTTCTAACAACTTCTCATTTTCAGCATCAGAATCCGAGTCGTTTCCTGTAATTAAACAAAAAGGGAAAATTATTATGGAAACTTAAAAACAAAGTAATCGTTAAGTTCACTAATTTCGCGGAGAAAGAATACTTTTATTTTCTCTTCACTACATTGTACGTATATTCAATTCATTACTAATTCATTACTAATAACATACTAGTTATCAGGAAGCTGTTCATTAAAAAGATCATACAAATTAACTGCTTAAAATCCTCACCATGCCACGTAACTCACCCAAAAAAAAACAAGAGCTAAATCGTGTAATCTACTTCTAGTGCCTAAAACTAAATCAACTTTTGCCCAAAAGCACGAATCTTACCTCGCACCTTACATTTTCAACACCTTCTTAAAAGAAACCACCTACTGTGCCACAAAAAACAACCTAAACTGGTTATACAAACATTTCAATACATGGTTACTATACAAAAAAAGGGCATGCATCACCAAGTTATTAGTAATCTCATCTTAGTCTCTAATCCTCACTCTTTATTTACATATATGTGTTGGTTACTTATAGAAATTTTATCTTAATTATTAATACTGCTTTTGTTTTACGAATGCTTATATTATTATTACCTCATATGTATATTATTTTGTTGAAATCTTATAGATCTAAATTTAGACGCTAGTATTACTATGTGTATTCATTTTGTTGATATTTAATAGTTCTAGATTTAGATGCTAGCATTACTATGTGTATCTGATGAATTTTTGGTTTTAATTTGTAAATTCCTTGATAACTGTATTTCAACTCCCAATAATTCTTATTTGATTATATGTATTTATGTTTTAATATGTATCTATGTGCTCGATTATGTACACGTATGCGATTGCCTGTGTGTATATATGTGCGCATATGCGTGTATGTGTGTATGAACATAACTGTGTTTATGTGTGTACATATATTTTTTGTTTTTGTAACTTTATTTAGATGTAAGCAAATTTCATACATCTAGTATTAAAAAACATATAAAATACATAATAAAATAAATAGAGTCATAAAATTATAACGGAAAGAATACAGTTTAAAAAAAAGAAATACAGTTACTCCAGTTAGAAATACAAACAATAGGGTTTAAGACATACAGTTAATACAAATAAATACAATTCATAAACTTTTCTTAAAGTATGTAGCACATGTTTTCCGAAAAGTGCCAAGACTTGAGGCTTCCTTTATGGAATTTGGTAGGTTATTATAAAGTTTTTGACCTTTATAAAACACGCTGTTCTGTGTACACGTAAGTTTAGTTTTGGGAAGCCTGAAGTCTCGGCAACTCCTCGTAGGATAATTGTGAATATTTTCATGGTACATAATATTAGTTTGCAGATATTTAGGGAGCATGTTATTTTTAAGCTTGTACATCATTGTTAACGTATTATATATTATATGTTGTTTAGTTGTCATCATATTTAGGTTTTGTAACATAGTTTTAACTCTAGTAAAGATATTACATTTCAGAATCATCCTCTTTCCCCTATTTTGTATAACCTGTAGTTTATTATTTTGGGTCTCGTTACATAAGAATAGAACACTAGAACAATAATTTAAATGAGGAGTTACAATAGAATTGTATACAAGGTGCGTTGTCTTGAGATCCAAGTTATTCCTAATCCTTTTTAAGAAGCCAACTTTTTTAGCAATTTTCTTAGATATATAATCGAAGTGTTTGTCGAATTTTAATTTATCGTCTAATATTACACCCAGATATTTAATATTGCTAACCCTTTTTATATTTATGTTATCAATGGTTAGTATTGCATGTTCAGTTCCACCTTGACTATCCATAATCAAAAATTTAGTTTTCATAACATTCAGTTTTAGTTTGTTTATGTTTAACCAAAGCGTTACATTATTTAAGTCATTTTGTATCTCTTCAATGGCATCCTGTAATTTTTTTCTGGCTATATATAACAATGTATCATCAGCAAATAATTTAATGGCACAATGCTTTAAAACTTTAACAATATCATTTATATATATAATGAATAACAATGGACCTAGGACAGATCCCTGTGGAACGCCTTTGCTAGTATGACGTGGATCAGATGTTATTCCACCATATTTTGTTACTTGCTTTCTTTCTGATAGATAATCAACAAACCAATTAATTTCTTTACCGTTAATTCCAATATTTCTTAATTTTTTTATTAATCTGTCTCTATCGATTGTTTCAAATGCCCTTTTTAAGTCTAAAAATACTGCAATAATTTTACTATTTTTATCTCTATAATTTTTCCATTCTTGTATTACATAGTTAATAGCGGTTTCACAAGAAAATTTATTTCTAAAACCCGATTGTTGTCGAACTAATATCTGCTTTGTCTCAATATATTCAGTTAATTGCTCCTTTACAATGTATTCAAGTATTTGTTCATATTTGGGTAAGCAATTTATCGGTCGGAATTCGTCAAATTTTTTTGGGTTATCGATTTTCGGAATAGGAGTTATTACAGATGTCTTCCAAGTTTTGGGAAACACTCCACTATTCAGAGATTCATTGATAATTTGGACCATCGATTCGCCAATAATATTAATGGAGTCTTTGATTATATTTATTGTAATACCGTCTGGAGATTCTTTCGATTTCATGTTACTTAAGACTCTTTTTAAGTATGGTAAATCTATATTTTTAAACTTAAACTCTTCATCGGTGCATACAGGCCTGTCTATGTCTAGTTTGTTAACAGGACATTCTGGAATACTTTCGCTTATAAGATCTATGCTCGAAATAAAGTGCTTGTTAAATTTTGTCGCTATATTCTCAATTTCTTCTTCATTTCCATCTGGGAAATCAATCGATTTTACAACTTCTTTTTGTTTGCCCTTTATGATTTCTTTTAGTGTTATCCAAAGTTTTCTTGGCTCATTCTGTTGTGTTTCTAATTTTTGTTTATAGTAATCGCACTTATGTTTTTTAATTTGTTTTGAATAAAAATTACGAATTTTTTTATATGCATTCCATTTTTCTTTGGATGGTTCCAATTTTGCCGCTTTATATGCATTATCTCTCTGTTTTTGAAGGTTATGTAACGGTATCGAATACCATCTGTTAGTATTTTTAAGCTTAACCCTTCTTATCGGCATATTTTTATCGATTGCGGACGTCATAATTTTGACGAAATGTAAATGTAAATGTATGTATATGTGTGTAAGTTATTGTATATATATATTATCACTAGACTAAGTCTGTTCCGAGGCGGGTATATATATATATATATATATACCCGCCTCGGAACAGACTTAGTCTAGTGAGGCGGGCTACTAACTTGTTTGTATATGATTATTGTTACAATAAATGCCCGGGTTGCCGGCATTAAATAAAAAAAAATTAAAAGTATTATTGGAAGGAATGCAGATCCTGCCAATGTTTGTTTTTTGCCAAAAACCATGTTTTTACCGCGTTTTAAGTTGGGCACTTTAATTTGGAAGGTGAAAAAAAGTGCAGAAAGCAATAGAAAAATTTTTTGAATAATTTTAATTTTCAATTGCGTTAAATAAAATTTCACTTCGCGAACCGATACTACGACAGCCCGCCCGCTGCCGCACGCCATTTTGTCACTGTTATGTTGGTATCCCTGACCTGATACAAACAAGAGCCTAGATACGATTGTAGCCGACTTCGTGTGATACATAATAAGGCGCGTAATTATGAAATTTGTCTAGCGGGCTTGTGTATGTTATCTTTACTTTAAAAGACAGCCTACGTTTTTAAATGGTTTGTCTAACGGGATTGCGTATGTTATCTTTACTTTAAAAAACAGCCTACATTTTTGAATGGTTTGTTTGGCTACGCAGGGTTTGTGTAGCGGGCTTGTGTATATTATCTTTATTTTAAAAAACATCCCGGGATTTGAATGGTTTGTCTCCATTCCAGTGCCTGATTAGAGGTTCGTTTACATTATATTATTAATTCTGTTTTTCATAATTACGCGCCTTATCATTTATTCCACGAAGTCGGCTACAATCGTATCTAGCTCTTGTTTGTATCAGGTCTGGGATACCAACATAACAGTGACAAAATGGCGTAGTATCGGTTCGCGAGGTGAAATTTTATTTATACTTTGAACGGCTGTATCTCCCTCAATTTTGCCGAGCGCGCCTTAATTTTTTTTTTTATTCAGCTTCTCCACACTTTTCTCATCTAGAAAGTGCATTTTTATTAAATTTACAGACTTTGGCAGGATCTGCATTTCACCCGTATTATTTTCTAAAAACATTACAAAATTGTTCATTTTCGCTGAGCTGTCAGTTTGTCTGTCTTTATAGAAATAAAATAAATTATTTGAAAAAACTTTTGGTAAAAAAATATGACCTTCTCTGCTGATAGTCTTGTACACGTCCCAGTCCTCGTCCCGCATGCCGAAGTCATCGTTCTCCTTCTCCTTCTTGGCGAGGTGCGATATGAGGCGCATACGCTCCTGCGCGGCGGCTGTCCTGCGACGAGCCATGTCGAGGCGGCGCTGCTTGCGCGAGTACTTGGCTGACTGGATGTCTGCACGCTGCCAGAACAAATTTTACACTATTATTGCGAGTCGTGGCTTAACCCATTCATGACGAACTATTTTTTTTTTCGAATTTCGCGCAGAAAATTCACAGAGTGGTTGGTTTTGAAAGTAGAATAAGAACGTTTTTTTCGGAATTTGAAAAAATCGTCTCCTCATCCCCCAGGAGCCTCGAGAAGGATGAGGTCCATATGGATCTTTCGGCAAATAACTAGTCAGAAATTTCATTTTTTCATCTTTATTGTTCCAAAAGTGTAATTTTCAACAACATTATTTAGTGTGATAGCCCTCGAAGCATTTCACGCATAGTCCGACCTTACATGTGATGCAACGGATGCGCTGCTTGCTTTTACAAGATGCGCAAGACAGTTTTCCTCCCTTATTAGTCTCAGTTATCGGTATTGGCCCAGGATAATGGGGGACGGAGGTATCATACTGCATTGCCGTTTGACCTATTTTGGTGAGTTTGTCGGGTGCCTTGAAGTATTTCTTGATAGAATACTTCTCACAGTAATGCTTTGATATTTCTTCACGGAATTCTAACTGCCCCAATTTAAAATTGCCCGTGGCTTTGCGCTTCAGAAGCCAGCAATTCTGAATGGTTACATCAATGGCCCAGGTAAAAATGGACCACCACCATTTCTGTTGGCGAACAGTAATGCGATAACATGCAACGTTTTGGTCCATTCTGTCAGTTCCACCCATATTCGTGTTATATTGATGAATTGCATATGGCCTCTGTATACTGATCTTTTTTTGCTCCTTCCGTGAGTAACGGCTTGCTAGATCCAATGGATTCTTTCCGTATTTTGTTGAAGCTACAGAACAAACAGCGTTATCAACCCATTGAGTAACGTAGATGGGGGTCTTGCCAAATGATGTCTGCGCACTTTCAGTATGTCCTCGAGAAAGCACACCTTTGTTGTATTTTGACATTGTTGCCTTCTTCTTGGGGATAGGAGATGAACTGGGAATCCGATTGTCTCGAATTGTACCTGTGCCATTGTATCCATAAAAATGCAAATAGTACAGCAATGGCATACCCGTAAAAAGATTATCAAAGTAGAAGTGATATGGCAATTCGCGCTTTTCCACTGGCAATTGATCGACCAACATAAGTAGTGGTGAAGCATTCAAGCCTACAACACCATACTCCTTTGGAATCCGGGGATTGCTGCCTTGGTAGATCTCAAAATTGATCAAGTAACCGGAGGTTGTATTTAGGCTCCACACTTTATATCCGAATCGAATGGGTTTGCCTTTTATGTATTGCTTACATCCATGGCGGCCATAGTATGGTATCATCGATTCATCATAACTTAAATTTTCTTCTGGGTGGAAGTTTCGCATAAACCGTTCAATAAGCCTATCTGTAAATGGACGTAACTTCCACATCCGGTCTGCACTATTGAACTGATTTGGTGAAGCAAAGTGTATCATTTTGTGTATCTGTTCAAATCTATCACGAGACATGGTGGACGTAATCTGCTTATTGTAGAAAGGGCGAGAGCTGCTCCAGTACAATCGAGTTGATGGAATCGGGCATAATCCCGATGTTATAAGTATACCCATGTACGCTTTGATATCCCCGACAGTTAAAGGTGATACTTTATGACTATTTTCAGGGTCTTGCTTGGTCTGATATTTGTTTTATTCTGTAACGATGAATTCGTACATTTCGTTGTCAAAATTTAGTTCAAATAATTCCACCGGTGATAAAGCAGCTACGTCGGTATAATTTCCTTCGGGAAATATGCTAGAAACAATTGGCGTCACATCGTTAGACTTCCATTGAAACATAGTTTTCGGACCAGGCATACGTTTTGGAATGCGATAAGGTGGTTCAGCGGGATCATTCACTCCGTCTCCAGTACTAACACGGCATCGTTTCAAAGGAGGCTCGAAAGAAGTGCTTGCAGACGCTTGACCGTGTGATGCTGAAGCGTCGAATAAATTTATGTCGAAGTCACTGAAAGTTGAATCCAAACGCTCGTCTCCGAAATGCTCTAGATTAGGGTTCTCTTGATCTGAATCATAATCGGGCGTATCTTGTCCCTTTTTGTGTCGACGGCGATTTACAATTTGGCAATTAGAAAACAATTGCGCTCGAGAAATATTGGCAATTATTCCACCGTCATCTTCATCAGCTGAATCTGCTCCGGACAAATCACTCTCATTTGGCGGCTCCACATACACATCAACTACCTCATCATCCTCCAAATTCGTATCCGATTGTTCTTCAAGCAGTAACATCACTTCTTCAACAGTCAGACCCCTAAAAAACACGAAAAAACAATGAAATCTGCGAAAAATTACAATTTATGTATAGTGAGATCTGCCGAAAGGTCCATATGGAGCCAAAAATCAAAACTTTCAATTCAAAGTACTCTCTTTGATACAATAAGGATTATTTTTGTAACAATATGTCTATAAATAGTTAGTAAATTTCATTCTTTACGGATCATAAACGGTTTTGGAAAAAAAAATCAAATCTACACATAAGTTTAATGGATTACTTACTTCACTCGTTTTGACATTTTGAAAAATTTGCACTTTTTTTCAAACTCCGTTTATACACGTCTGTCCACGCCGGCACATGCAAACGAACTGAGCGCCTCTAAGACAAACGTGTTCGTACATGCTTGTAGACTACATAAAACTGAATTTCGCATCGCCATTTTAATATATCGGCATGATGTGACTAATTGAGGTCCAACACTTTTTCGAGGTCCATATGGCACCTTCGTCATGAATGGGTTAATTGGATGAACCAGGCTCTACCACTCTTCACATTACTGAGTTACTCCCGTGACCAGCCGGTCAATGTCTTAAATCACTCACGTCGTTGAGACTTTCAGCATGGCGGAGCAATTAATGTATACGATCGCATCGTCACTTAAGTCAGACATTTTGTAACAATACATTGTACTTTAAGATCTATGCTAGGATCAAACATTCAACAGAAAATGACAGCTACAACAGTAGTTTTGAGTGAGGTTCTGAAAGTCAGTTTTGACATTTCGAGAGGTGGTGGCGATGCGGTTCTCGTGATTGAGTAGAGTAAGTGCGTGAAAAGTTGTTTGCGACGTGAATACACAACATCAGTACCGGATACTTGCGTATTCCTGTGTAAGGGCCTAAGGGTGACTGATAATTGGTGCAAAATATTGAAGGACATAAAAAGAGCAGATGGAACTGATACCCGAATATAATATGTACTCCTTACTCATGACAATGCATAAAAATTCATTCCAGCACATGCACTACACTAACGAAAGTGAAATAAGTCATTCTCATCTCTGCCCTGGATCTGTCTGCAGGTACATATTTACTTTTAAATCTATATTGATTTACAACTGACGGCCGGCGTTGTCCAGCAGTAAGGCTCTTGACTCGCGTACCGCAGATGGCGGGATCAAATCCCAGCGTTTTCACAAATTATTCATTTAAAATAATATATAGTGTATTTGCGGCACGTTCCAGAGTGGAAGATACTCTCAGTATCGCCCTGGTGTAAGACCACCATTCAGAATTGCAACATTGCTTGAAATGGCATTAGCCGTGTTTGGTGACCAGATCTGAATAGTCAGGTACTTCCCCACCTTCCTCTTCCCTATCTCCATCCCCTCCCCACTACCTTCAGCCTCACAACATACCCCAGTTGGGGATGCCATAGTCTCACTGGCTTCAGACGGGAGCAGTTGGGACTCTTGTGCAGTATTCATATAAAAAAAATATATTAAAAAGAAAGCTTTTTATATTCGTTCAGCTACACTTTGCGAGTCTCTAAGACTAATAATAATTTAAGACTCTGCTTTCCGAATTTTTACGAATTGATAACATAATTCCCTAAAAAATTTTTTAATAAAATTCTGAAAAAAACATATGATATTTTTTAAATAATATCTACATTTGCCGAGCCGAAATGGTAATTATATGAAATTCTGTCAATAGAAAAAAATCACAAAGTACGCTCCAAAAATTATTAAAAACACATTTTGTACTGTTATATATGTTAAAGGTAAATTCACGGTGTATCTTTAAATGCTACTTTAGACATTTTTCAAGAGATTTTCGCTCTATTTTAAATGAGCCATATTTTATTAAATATTATCATAATTTTCGCTTACTATAATCGTTTTTATAAATTGAGCCGCTCCTCTAACATTCGTATTTATATATCTCCCTTTCAAACCATCTTCAGCTTCTTTTTGAATACCGGGCCTTAAGTTTTTTTCATTACTTATTCCTAAATGCATTATCGAAATTCATCTTCATTTGCAAATAAAAATGTATTTCGTATTGTGTATTTATTGAATAAAGTCAATGTTAAAAGCAATACCTTTTTCTTGAATTCTTCCAGCCAAGCAGAGAAGTGACCGGGATCAGTGGGAGGTTGATATTTACTGTTGCTGCTGACAGAACTCTTCTCGTCCATGATCAGCATCCCGGGGTCATTCTCCGTGGTCGCCACGGCAACAATCTTCTGCCGGATCTTCTCAATTCTGGTGTTCAGTTGGTTTATCTGACGCTGCAAAGGATATGGCATATGGTGGTGTGGTCTTTATTGATTTACATATTAAGAACTAAATAATGGTTGAAGGAGAACCATCAACTTGGGTAAACAATGGCATTTAAAAAAAAATTGTGAATACCACACAAGAGTCCAAACTGACCGGAGCCAGTGGGACTGACAGTGGAAAGTCACATCTGGTCACTGCCATAGCAATATATCCATATAAATATAACATGGCTTAAAGCATTTCAAGACATATATTATAGCAACCAACGGACTCCCGGACGCGTATTTCCAAAACCTATACCGGTTCAGTCACGGCAGTGACAATTTACATATTAAATACACCTCTATATTGGTTATTTCTTATCACTTTGCAAAAACAAAAATTGTTCTAAAATATAGATAAAATAATCTTTCCAATGTGTATATTAGAAATTAATAATTTTGTTTCTAAATATTTAAATTTTGATATTATTCCCGTATATTGTAAATCAGGGTGGCCACAAAAAACGGATTTCAAAATTCCCTGATAATTCCAGGTTTTCCAGGGCAGTTTCTACATTTTTCCCTGATAAGTTTAATTTGATATAAGGGGATATCGTTCGTTAGATAAATAATAAAGGGAATTCTGTCATCTACAGCATTTATTATTTCTATGCATCACAATAATCTATTAAAAACAAAATACACTTGTTACAAATCTATGATATTTCGCCTGAAGACTATTTTCAAGCTTTTGAAACGATAGATAGAGATATAATCATTAAAAAATATCTAAAAATGGAATAAAAGGAAAGGCATTGAATTGATTCAAGGATTATTTAACTAACAGATATCAAACCACAAAAGTGGGTGAGACAATCTCCGAACCAATGAAGATTACATTGGGAGTACCACAAGGGTCTGTTCTCGGACCTATTCTTTTTATAATGTACATTAAAGATATGGTAAAAGTATGGCAGACGACGCATTGATATACAGGGTGGCGCAAAATTAATCATCCAATTTTGTTTTTTAATAACTTTTTTACTAAATAAAAAAAAAATGATTTTGAATAATAAAAATCTTTGTTTAGACTTTTACAATTTTATTCTGTAAGTGGAAAAGATGATATCCGCCAAGTGACTGCCGCCAGTGTTGATACAAATTTGTGCCCGTTTTATCGCATTTTCCATGACTTTCCTCAAGATTTCCGGTGATAACTGTTCGCATTCCTGTCGAATATTCTCCTTAAGGGCTGCGATTGTCTGAGCTCCAAAGAAAGAAGTCTGGAATGGTTAAATCGGGCGATCTTGCTGGCCATACCAAATCGCCAAAACGAGAGATTACGCGACCAGGAAACGTTTCCTTCACAATATCCATTGTGGCTCATGCTGTGTATGCGGTTGCACCGTCTTGTTGAAACCACATGTTCACCAAGCCCCGCTCATCCAATTCCGGAAGTAAAAAGTCGTTTATCATGGCTCTGTAGCGTTCGCCAGTAACAGTGACTGTAATGCCAATGGCGTCCTCAAAAAATATGGCCCGATCACTCCTCCCGCGTCAACGCCACACCACACAGTGGCTTTGAGTGGATGTACTGGCTTTTCGTGTATCACACGCGGATTTTCAGTGCCCCACAAACGAATATTATGCTTATTGGCGTAACCGTTTAAGTGGAAATGCGCCTCGTCGCCCATGGTGACTTTTGACACAAAATCACTAAAAGCGTTAAAGCTTAAATCGACACAATTATTCCACGTTCTTGCGGAGCATAGCGCTCCATTGCTTGTCTGTTTGTATTCTGTAGCTGTCTAGTTCACAAATGTAAAATATGATTGACGTTTGCAAAAATTATAACATCTTCCGATAGGGTGATTAATTTGCGCCACCTTGTATATAGCAGGAGAATATTATGAACTCATAATGAATCATTTAAATGAAGACCTACATAATATATCAATATGGCTGAAGAAAAATAAACTAAAATTGAATGAAAACAAAACTATGTCTATGAACATTGGAAAACGAGTAACGCAAACAAAAAAAAGACATATTGATAGACCGTGAAGTTTTGAAAGAAGTATTTTAAATTAAATATTTGGGAGTAATAACTGACTCCAAATTGACTTTCGCTCAAAATACAAAACCAATTATTAAAAAGATTGCCAAGAAAATTTCACTGTTGGGAAGAATAAGAAGATTCCTTGACACAGTCTCCAGTAAAAATGTGCAAAACGCAATCATTGTACCACACATAAATTACTGTAGCAGCATTCTATTCTTAGCCAACGACGGATTAATGAAACAAATGACAATTTTACAAAACAGAGCAATGAGAACTATATTGAAGAAAAATAGGTACACTTCAGTCAAGAAAATGTTGAAGGAGTTAAATATCTAGTCATTCAAACAAATTATTTACTTCAATACTATATTGTTAATCTACAAAATAATCATTGGCCATAGGTCTATTGAATTCCTAAGAAAAATTTATTAACTACAAAGCAACACCATAAGACGAGGAAAAGAAATGAACTAAGACTCCCCTTCAGGAAAAAAACGAGTCAAAAGTCATTGATGTACGGAGCATTGAAGATATTTGTATATAAGGATTGTATTAGGATATAGATAACTATGTACCTGTTTAAAACACCGCAATAAAACAATAATAAAACAACTTTGGGATTTCACAAATCGCAAAATAACGAATTTAATTTTATTTTTGGAATTCCCTGATATTCTAAAAAAATTTTGAAATTCCCTGACATTTCCCTGATAATTCCAGGTTCGGTAAAATTCCCTGATAATTCCAGGTATTCCAGGTTTTCCAGGTCTGTGGCCACCCTGTAAATACACCTCTATATTAGTTATTTTTTATCACTTTTCAAAAACAAAAATGGTTCTAAAATCTAGAGAAAATAATCTTTCCAATGTTTATATTAGAAATTAATAATTTTATTTCTAAATATTTAAATTTTGATATTGAAAATGACTGAACCAGTATAGGTTTTAGAAATACGCCTCCCGGACAAGCATATACAGGCGTTTCTCTCTGTGTAGTAGTAAAGATTTGAAATAATGTGTTGAAGTTCTTCCGTCTTAACCCCTCTGAATTTTCGCGAATATTCGCTTATGATGTCTTAAACGAAATTACATTTTACAAAAACTTTGTGTTATTACCGCTTCACAATTAAAACTCTATAAATGAAACATTTCTGAACGTAGCTGAATAGTAAAAACTGTTTTAGAAAGGTTACAAAATAAGCTTTCGAATTATTATATTACAAATAAATATTAACATTTGTAAAATTTAGAATGCAAACATTAAAAAAAATGTAAAAATGACTCATGTGATGTTTTTATGTGAAAATGGTACTGAAATCACAGATTATGTTACCAACAATACTTATTCTATTGTATAAATAAATGTATAATAAACACTGTTGTCACCTCACTTTTTTATCATTTCATATAAAAATATTTAATAAAAATTAACAACGTCGAGCGCGGCCGAGCCGCCGGTCCAAAATTTGGCGGGATAAATTATGTGTCAGATTGCGCGAATGACAGAATATTCTATTTATGTATTTCTATGGACAACTTGAATAGGAATGTACAGCTTGTTCCACTATCGACCTTTTACTTTTTGTTTTAGGGATGTCACTAAAAGAATAACGGAGTTAGAACGATTTCTATGGAGACACTCGCGTTGACGTATAAACACGCTTATTGTACTTGACTGCTGTCGTATTTCTAACGCATATATCTGCTTAAGTTGGTGACCGGTTAATAAAGAACATACAAGCATATCACTGAAATTTCCATTGTAAGCTCTTCTTCTTTCTTATAAACAAAGCACGTAGAGGTTTAAATGAAAGAGAGATTTCAAAAAGCTCTCAGTGGCAGTGTTGAGAGAGTTGTAGAATGTCTACATTCTAAAAGCCAGAGATCTGTGGTTTTCTTTGAAAGCTGTGTAGATCACAGTTCTTGTCTTGAATCTGTTTCCAGTACTGGGTAGAAAGATTATAAGTGAAATAATTATAAATGGTGGCTACCTTAAGTTCCTCATAGTTTTTAATATCAAATGATTGAATGGCTCTATAAAATTCCTCTTCTTCTCCTTCCTCCAGTAAGTCCTTAAAAAAAACATATATTTATTATTTTTATTTTTAACTTTATGAGTAAAACCTCAAATTGTAATATTTAATTAAATGAAGACAGTATTAGCGACACTCAATCGAAAATCTGGAGACAGAAAAATCAGAAAAAGATGTTGCTCTAATATCTTTTTCTGATTTTTCTGTCTCCAGATTTTCGACTGAGTTTCACTAATATTGACTTCATTTAATTAAATATATTTATTATTTCAAAATTAACAGATTACTTTGTTTAACCACGTTTATTGTTTAAAAAAACCAATTTACTTCTTAAGCAATGCTTACGAAACATGTTGTGTTTTTTAAACAATAAACGCGGTTAAAACTGAGTAATCTATTAATTTTGAGTTAAAATGGTGCCACAAAATAAGTTTGCTGTGTTTGTGGAACATATTTATTAATTCATTTACTATTTTTTACCTACTTACAATCCATTATAAAAACTTTTGGTAAATACATTTATATGGGTACGCATAAAATGAAATGATGTAAACATTAAAAAATATACTGAAAGCAGTAAATTCAATACCGCAGAAGAAACATTCGTAAAAAGTTCAGGAGAGACAAAAAACCTTGTAATTTTGAAAAACAAATTTAAATGCAGTTTATTTTGTTTTGCTGTTTTATAATAGAATGTTTTTACTATCATTTGTGTCTATGCAAAATTAGTTATACAATATTACGTCATGTCAATAATTTAAAGTCTCTAATATTTTACTGTACAGTACAATCTCACTAATCCGGCACTATTAAAAACCTGAGGGTGCCGGATTATTGGAATGTTCGGATTACTGGATTATAGAGAAAAAATCATAATAAATAAAACAAAGCATTTCATAAAGAGAATATACACACTATTCACACTTCAAAACAACAGGTAAATACGTACGCACTCGCACATGAGATAAGTTTTGAGGTTAGACTGCTTGACGACGACGCGGCGAAGGAACGCGTAGGCGTAGAGGGGCGAGGGAGGCGCGGGCAGAGGGTGCCGGATTATTAGCCGTTTCGGTCTATTGAAGTGCCGTATTAGTGAGATTGTACTGTATTATGAATATCATGACAATACTTTAATCTCCTTCTACCACCACATTAAGCGGAAAAAGATGCTTGGAGGAATTAGCCAGCCGAGGAATTGAACTCATGATGCCAGGGTGGGACCCAAACGCTATATCAACTCAGCCACTGACCGGTTTAACTGAATCTAGGGATATAGATGGTCTTGCTTGTCTCTTTAGTGGGAATGCTTTACTTGCAGTATTGACTTTAACCGAGTGCAATCAGTTTATTGGTCAATTCTAAAATTTGAATGCAAAAATCAATGTCATTTGCACCGTTGAACTGGAGCCAAAAAAAACATATTTTGAAATTATTAGATCATACACGGTATTGAAGTTACATAGAAGATTTAATAAGATATGATACAGCCGTGTACAAAATATCGGGGTAAGCTGAGAAAATACTACATATTTTATCTTACTTGTAATGCCAACAGTTGATTTAATTGTTCCTCATCTTCTGCTAATTTCTCCTCTCTTTTTCTCGCGTTTATATCCATTAGTCGCTTCGCCATTTCTTTTTTTCTCTCCTTCTGAACCTCAACTATGAAAACATATATTCATTAAAATGATATAATTATGAGGAGAGGGTGGTATGGTTACGTTTAACCCTTAATGTGCCGAGAAATCCACAGTGGATTTCTGACATTTGTACCCGTAGTATGCAGACTAATCCACCGTGGATTCACTAGTAGTTCACCACACTTTCCCCGGCTTTATTGTATTTTGTAACATAATAATATATCTTTATTCAATGAAATAGGCAACATTACAACTAAAAAAAGTACATGTTCAATGTAGATTACAAATAGATTACATCCGTACAAAAAAATTAACAAGTAGAAAGTAATGTAAGATCGGTTACACAGAAGTAGCATAATTATACAATATTTTTAGTTGTGCATAGTCTGCCTCACTAGGTGAACCTGTATTGAGGCAGAATTTTTTGTAAATTATTTCTCACAATTTTATCTATGGTTTTTTATAAATGTATAATGTAGGTTTCTATACAGCAAAAACTTTATTTTAGATTACATTATTGTTTGTATATACACAAAACAAAAACTGCAAGGTTATTACCACAATAACAACTGTCAATGACAGAAAACATTTTTTATTCGTCTGACAAGGAAATAATATTATTCTAGACTCTTGTTTCGTCAAGTTCAAATATATTTATTTTAATTTTTAAATTTTATATTTGTGAAATTGAAAAAAGTTTCCGATTTTCAAAGCGATGTTCAATAGTACTGTATTTTTTACAGGAAAGTCTCATATATTATTTTTTTATTGTGAATTATGATATAATATTGACTTATTTTATAATATTAATTTCGCTTTGTGGAAAATATAATAAAACCCAAGAATATTTTCGTATGCCTTCATTGTATTATATTTTTCTTTAACATTACAGAGAAAAAAAAATTCTCTGTATATAAGTAAGTAGTAAGAAAATATTAATGAGTTTTATTATATTTTCCACTTACAAATAATCGATCTTTACAATAAAAGTCATATGAGGCTTTCCTGTAAATAAATACAGTACTTTGACTTTTGAAAATGAAAAATTATATCATTTGATTGCTATGTGCTTTTTTACAGAAAAAAATTGATGTTTGCCAGTTTGTTCACTCGCCAGTGGCAAAATGACAATCTAGAACAATATTAAGATTCATCAAAATACCATAAAACAAAGTGAGTGCGGTGAGTGCAAATCCGTTATGATTCACTGGCATTCCGAGGGTAGGGTCACAAGGGGCACAGTGGAACGAAAAACGTATTTCGATTTTTAGAAAAATAAACCTTTATTCAATCAGTTTAAAATCTTTTATAAAATCTTAAAGTAGTCTTTGATTTATCATTTCAAAACAAAAAATATGAAAAAATGTTCATAGTAAAATAATTACAGGCATTTTTCCGAGATCAGAATTTTGTTCCACTGTGCCCCAGGTCTGGGGTAGAGTGGAACACCCCTAGGGGCACAGTGGAACATACCTACATAATAAATCTAAAAATTATTCAGTAAACTCAGGAATTATTCAGGAAATTATACATTCTTAAGATGCATTGTGGAAAGTACAAAATGTTGGCCTGTCGTTTTGTTGATGTTTGTCTAATTTATTATTCCTTATTCCACTGTGCCCCGTTCCACCGTGCCCCACACCCGATTTCATGAAAACAAAAATTATCAAAATTTTTATGTTAACCTTAAGGTTATGTTTTATTGTAAAATACATCATAAATTACATACCTAATATACACTTACCAGTAGCTATGATATTTTGAGTAGATCGAAAAAGATTACACAATAATTTATAAGAAATGAATGCCGAAAAACCGATTTCCCAAAATATTTAATGCGCGGCCCAAACAACTTCACTTTGACAACTGAATAAAAATGGCCGCTTGTGCTCTTAATTTTGCTGTTAATAAAAACAATCGAAATGTAAGATAGGGACAGAGTTATTGAAGGTGTTTCACTCTGCCCCGCGTTCCACTGTGCCCCCCTATGACCCTATATATAATATAAATATAATACAAAACATTCATGAGTCATGCCAATATTCTTGTAAAATTCAGGGGTTCTCGATGGCCCGCAAGGTCGAGCGGTAAGGCTCTTGACTCCCAATCCGAAGGTCGCGGGATCGAATCCCGGCGTGGCAAGTAAATTTTATTTGATTAATTTGTGTTATTTCACAATTAATTAATTAAAAATAATATATAGTATATTTACGGCATGTTCCAGAGTGGAAGATACAATCAGTATCACCCTGGTGTAAGACCACCATTCAGAATTGAAACATTGCTTGAAATGGCTTTAGCCGTGTTTGGTGACCAGATCTGAATAGCCAGGTACTTTCCACCTTCCTCTTCCCCATCTCCTTCCCCTCCCCACTACCTTCAGTCTCACAACATACCCCAATTGGGGATGCCGTAGTCTCACTGGCTCCAGACGGGAGCAGTTGGGACTCTTGTGCGGTATTCATATAAAAAAAGGAGTCAAAGATAACCTCACATACAATTAACTATTGTTCCAATTTACTAGAATTGTTCCAAATTCACGATTACTCGCTTTTGCCACAGTAATGAAATATTTTAGTTTTTTTTATTAAACTTAATAAGTAAAACCTCAAATTATAATATTTAATTAAATGAATTGAAAATCTGTAAACAGAAAAAACAGAAAAAGATACGGTCGCATCTGGGACTCGTGTTTCGCTAATATTGTCTTCATTTAATTTAATATTTTAGTTTCACTTACTAAATTTCTGTATTTTATTGTGAAGCTGAACCTCTAATTTTAAAATGTTATAGGTGACTTGCAATAGTTATTTACCTGACAAAGTAGGGTTGGCGATTGGCAAAGCGTACGGCAGCTGTATCTTCCTAACGTTGGCTTCGTAATGTTCCGGTTCGGTCCAGCGCTTGATCTCCTCCTGGTAGTGGACAGAGATATGTCCGTGCTCCAATAACAGCTCCTCGGCTCGTGACGGAGTAATGGCGTTCAGGTGGACAGGGTATTTGAGCTGCAGCAACTTGTGGAGATAACTCACTATTTGAAAGCCACCTGAAAATTACATGTAAAAGTTGATAATTTAATGCTTTGCTAGCGCGAACCCGTGAAAACTTACAAGAACATTGAAAAATAAATAAGTATATTTAAAAAAATATAAATTGTTTCCTTGTTGTGTGATTTTTAATAACAACTGTCTTTGGGCAATAAAAGTTAAGGGTAAATTGAAAATAATTCATAATCTGCTCGTTCGTACAAAGTTTCCAAGAAAGGCACGCAAACACAATAATAGATTAAATCACCGATACAATATTGTATTTGTATGTGTGGTGAACGTATGTCTTGGGTATGAAAGAGACATACGTGTGTGAGTGAGATAGCCTGAGGAAAGCATAAAAGGACATGTTTGTTGTCAATTCGGTCTCTTTGCACGTAGGCTTCCATGAAGAACACACTGTACAGATCTCCCAATAAACGTAACTAGTCTATCCACAAGTATTATTGTCTCACCACCTCAAATACTGAGATTACCACATATAGAAAACTGGACCCTCACGTATTGGGCACTCAGATCATCACAGTATGTCTTTAATAATAATAATAATAATAATTGGATAATTTGTAGAGCGCCGTTTTTGTGAAAAATCACCTCTAGGGGGCGCTTTCTTCAAAGAATTGGGTTTTTATACAAAAAAAACTATTTATTCATATTTACGGGCGCAAACAAAAAATATATCTTAATTTTAGAGTGTAAATTTCAAAAAGGTTTTTTCCTAAAATAATTAAATTACCGCCATCTCTGAACGAGCAGATTATGAAGTTTTACCCTTAATTTAATATAACATGTACAACCAAATGGAAATACCCAATCATATCTCTGTGCTCCTGTTACCATTTTGTTCTTTATGGTAGGTTCACCATTTGACATTTATTATTTATACCTAGCACAGACCCGAATCACAAATAGACTGAATTCTCGACAAATCAGTTCCAATATTATACTTATAGGTAGGCACTTTTTACTAGGGATGTTATGGAGCTCCGTAATCATAACCGAAACTATCGGATATCCGAAATAAAAAAAATATCCGTAACTGTAACCGAAACCGATATAAAAGTTTGGGATAAAGGCTGAATGACAGGTTACAGCAGGTTTTTGTTTATCTTGGCCGGCCGAGCCGTCACTTGTCACATAAGCCTTTGCTCAATTTTGACTATTAAAACTACAATTAAGGTTAAAGTTTTTTAATAAACATTTTGTAATGGTTTCATTACTTACAAAATTCATTAAGACAATTTTGTTATTATATACTTAGATTAAAGTAAAAGTGTACCAAGGTTTTATTACAATATTATTTTTGGTTATTATAATTTAGTTTTTGTATTTTTAAGTACATACCTTAACCGCTAGAATGCCGTTCGTGCACCGGTGTGTTTGAGATTTTACACGCGATTTTGACCCTTATGTATAAAGAAAGTGTATGAAGAACACGGTCAGAATCGCTTGCTTTATTATCGCCCTTTACCATAGAGAAAACCGCAATGCGCCAGGTCACTCCAAATAATTTATATTAATAATTTACCGGAGCGCGGGAATGTGCGCAGTTCTTGCGCATGCGCGGGAAAAATTCCTTTAATTACGATTTTGACCTTTCTATTGTTCAAAATTTCTCAAGGACACTGTCAGAATCGCTGGACACGAAATGTCATTGGGTGTCATGGATGCCGTTTTTTGCGAACGCTAATTGGTGGACAACCAACCCCAACTACCCCGGCAAACAAGGGGTTAATAGGTATCTGCATAGCACTTAAAGTGGCCATAATAATAGTTATTTATTTGACTGATTGTAAAAACATATCATAATATAGACTACAAATAAAAGTCAAATTTTGCTATTTGTAAATTATATTCGTCGACCGGAATATAATTTACAACCTTCTTCAGGAGAAGGTTGAGTTCAACCGAAACCGGTCGACGAATATGGGTCCGCCAAATAACTTCTTTTTTTTTTTAAATGCTATAAAAAAAAACTACTGAATATTTTCTCAAATTTCTTTTTTTTTTTGAAAGTACAATCCTTCCGGTTAATAATGGAAAATAATTTCATTCAAATGGCTGCCTCGGCTGGCCATGCAGTAGCCTACACGATCGGTCCAATTTTTAAGCACATTATCGATTGTGTGCAGCTGTATTTCACCAATGGTTTCACGAATATTGTCCTTTAAAGCGTCAATTGTCTCTGGCTTGTCGGCGTAACACTTATCTTTGAGGGCACCCCACAAATAATAGTCCAACGGTGTCAAATCACAGCTCCGAGGTGGCCAAATGATTTTTTTTTTTTTCAATTTTTAAATAATTCCAATTTTTGCACACATTCTGCAACTTTACCATGATTTTCAAAGTAATGTCGCAATATTTCCCAGCGTTGTTCAAGCGTATACACAACCATATTCGTTCAGCGGAAGGATAACACTAATTATCTGACAAATCAGACATGAGCTAAGTGTTACCATTCACGAAATAAGCACTAGTTGAAAAAAAAAACGTTAGATGGCAGACCCTTTACTTTCTTTTATAATTTTAAAATTCTAATATGTATCCGTAACCGAAATTATCCAAAACTAGCAGATAATCCGAAATAATTTCATATCCATAGCCATATCCGAAATCGGTACAATATTATTCCTATATCCGTATCCTTATCCAGATTTGAAATTTCATATCCATAACATCCCTACTTTTTACTTATCTGAATTCTCCAGACAAACACCCCTAATTTTTAAAATAAAGACACTTAATTTCAGAGCAAAAGTTTTAGATTATATTGAACAGGAATTACAGACAGACAGTCACAACCGAAATTAATATTTTTAATAAGTATTGCAGTAAATAGATAAATATTTGAGACATAAAAGTTTCGATAGAATGTAATGTATATTATACACATTATTTATATCTGGGGATCAAAATTAGAAGTATTATAGGTGTCAGAAAGTACTACAAGTGTCCCGTCGTTTATAGATATAAGTGCCAATGTCAACTGCTCTAGATTAATGAAATTGTGGCCTATTTAGTTAACCAATAATTGTAAATATTTTCAAGAATACAAACCTAAATTGATTCTCCTCGCATGCCGCCTAATAACTTCTCCGTTTAGGACAGGTATAATGTGAGTGGTGTGATAACCACAGTTGATAATAAGGCCGGTGTTCCCAACATTATTGTGGTAGAATGAAAACAGAGAATCCACTCCGTAAGCCAAAGACGGGACTCCGTAGCATTCAAACAGCAACTCAGACATTACTGAAAAATGAAAGTAATCAATATATATTTAAAAGAAAGTGTATGAAAGTGGGCGTCCTGCTAAAACTCAGAAACGAGTCCCGATACAAGGTATATGGTGTGGTAGCCCTCTTTCCCCCATCCATGAAGAAGGTTCCCGTTTTTATCTGAAGGGCGTGCTTTTGAAGGTTTGGGCAATACGGGGGTCACCAATATGGGCAATAGTGGGGTCACCATTACGAGCGATCGGGACACCAGTTTGGTGAATATTTTGTTAATATGTTTTATCCAGATCTGGCAGCTTACAGAGCTTGCCCACGTCTGTCAGACTATGAAATATTTGCGGAGGTGTTTAAATAATAACTCTTCATATTCACGCGAGTCACAATGCATTTACAACAGAAACTTTATGTTATAATAATTTGTACAAGTTTAATATTGTTCTTGCTTTGAGGTAAAGCAGGTAGAGAAGGCGAAAACTAGAACCGGAATGGTTTTGCAAAACAAAATGCGTTGTCACGTACCTAGCTGGCCAGTGGTGACCGGTGATACCACTGTGCAAAATCTAACAAAAATAATATTTTATGGCTGTTCGCTGCCTCGCTACAAAGGTATAAGGGCTGAAAGTTTCGCCCTCTAGGAATTTCTAGAACATTCGAGAGAATTCGAGGGCATTCCACAACATCTCGCAACATTCTCGAATAGGAATCGGGAACATCATTGTGGAACATTCCAGAACACTCTCGAATGTTCTGGAACTGTAAACCATTCGAAGCCTTTGTGTATGGGAGGTGTTACTCGTTTGTAGGGGTACATAAAGCAAGATCCGTGGTGGGTTGGAACGTCAGTTAAATCTCAATCAACTCTCTGAGCGAACCCGGTGGCGGGTACCCCAGCAAGTAATATTATAAATAATAGTCGTGTAACAAGAATAATAATCTATCAGTGTAAACCTTTCACACATTCTATAACAGTTCTCTGGAACGCGCTGACCTCTGATGTACGAGGTACACATCAGCAAAATGTTATTTCCATTTGCCTTTATTCCTTTCTTTTCCTTTCCTGCTTGAAAACATTTATAACATCACATTATATCACTCCATGATCGCCAAAAGATTGTAACCGAGTTAAGTTAGTTAGCCTCTCAGAAACTGGGCGTACTGTACAAGGCCCGCAGATACTTTAATAGTACACAACTGCTAACCCTGTACAAATCGCAAATGAGCCCCACGGTTGAATTTGGCAGCCACCTCTGGTCTGGAGCTCCAAAATACCTAAAAAAAACCCTTGACTCTGTTCAGAAACGGGCGATCCGTTTGAAAGATTCTCCCATCTTAACAGACGGACTGCAATCTTTAGAGCACAGGCGTCAGGTGGGAATGCTGTCCTTGTTCTACTGGTATTACAATGGAAGATGCTCCGAGGAACTAGCGTCATTGATCCCCTTGGCACCGGTGCATAGTCGGGAAACACGCCAAACACGCCCCCAACATTTGTACACGGTTGACATTATTCACACGAGAACGGGTCGTTTCTATGACTTGTTCTTGAGTTCAAAGGCTTGGCTTTGGAACGATTTGCCGGCCTCTGTGTTTCCTCCCTCCTACAACATGGGTCTCTTCAAGACCCGTGTTCACTCCTTCCTTTCCTCAAAACGACCCTTCACACAGCATCTTCAAAGATAGGCCCTTAGGGAAGTTATTTTCCTCAGGGCCTCCTGTGTGGAATTAATGTAAAAAAAAAAAAAAAAAACCACCAAAATAAAATTTTACAAAGACATTTTTCTTATCACTTTTTAAGGAATTTGCATGGAGTTCAAACTTTACAGCAAATGTTTCTTTTATTGGATGTATCCACCATACATTACGAAAATCATTAAATTTGCACTGCTTTAGGGATAAATGGCCGATTTGCCTGTCTATTTAGTGATGCATTTGTTAATCTTTGTTCAATCATAATATGTAGGTACATCAAATAAAGGCAGAAATTTAGAGCAGACCGACTGTCTTATTATTCTGCTCTAGCAAAAAATGAATGAGCCCCAAGACCCTACTAGGAAAAGGGTGAGAAAATTGTATCAACTTACATTGCCTGCAGTAATTAGGGTTGACAAAGGCTTCGGTCATGACAATGGGATGATTCACACTACCCTCTGTGTTTATTCCCAATCGGCTAAACGTGTAGTCAAATACCTGCTCTTGGGCTTCAAAGTGCGTCACGACATTGCGGTCGAACTGAGTCTTCAGCTGGAAACTAAAAATTATCAAACAGTATTATTACCCTTGCGTCTGCATACACACGCTATTCACAAATAGATACAAACGAAAGTGCTGCCATCTATCATCAATATGCGTAATATAATATGTTCCCGCAAGTTTTTTCTGACGTTATTTTAGTAAAACTCGCGTATAGATAGCGCCACTTTCGTCTGTGTCTCGCACACGAATAATTCCAACAAACTGATTTACATAAAAAAATTTCTTAGGTCCTGTACTCTGGTTTCCCTTGAAAGAGTGACGGTAGTACTTAGTTGTATCACGCGGCTATATATTACATATGACGTCATTGCCCGTCCTGGTTACTTTGTCACGGTGACTAGCTATGACTGGATGGCAGTGGATCCGAGGAACGGGCTATTTTTGGAACCAGTTCCTATTGGATTTATAAAATGGTCACCAACACTATAACTGAACTGGGCGAAGATGAACCAAAAGCCGCCCGCAGGGCCTGGCAGAGTGGGTTTTTAACTGCTAGTTATAATACGTGGGTCGTAACGGTATTTTCAAAAAACGTAACGAAACCATTTTCTTGTTTCAAAACAGGTTATTTTTGTAACTAGTTATTTTCATTCAGCTACAGTTACATACGAAACTGTATAACTCCACCAACTATACAACAGTTACACACGAAACGAAAATAAATTAAATCACTATCTAGTATCTAAGTGTTTGTAGCTATACAGTGAAATCTATATATATATATATATTAAATTAACTTCCCTTCATAATTTATTCAGGCTTTGGACTAACTGCATTAAATGTATTTATGATTAATTCCTGCCCACAACTTTGTTCCGGGGTCCTTGCCGTTGATTGTGCGGTACAAATGCGTGTATACGCATGGAGGTGTTTTCACTTCAAATGTGTTTTCAAATTCGCAGTTGAACTTTTGAAGCTATAAACTTCACCACAACTGTTGCATTTCGCTTTTTTTTCATTATCCAGTTTTAGAAAAACATTCATTATCCAGTTTTAGAGAAACTTTACATTAAATTTACATAAACCACCAAAATAACATATAAATGTTAATTTTTAGAATAAAGTATTCAAAATTATACACAAGTACAACGATGAACTAAAACAAACTAAATTATTTTACTTTAAATTCAAAAAGTGGTCGCTCGCTTCCCAGAAACGGAACCCACTCCCGCTTACTCGGAAATTTTCGATCTAAAATCTCGGACGCTCGGCCCCCCCGTACGCGCAACTATGTGAAACGCAGCGAAACTACTCAATACTCAGTTACTTACATCACACCCAACACCGACAATCACAGTTAACAGTAATAACGCATTTACAAAAATAACTATTGTAATTTTATCAAAATTAGTTATTTCCGTTGCATACCGCGGAATTAGTTATTGTATCTAGTGACGTTAAATAACGCCCACGCCTACTAGTTATTATTATTACTATAATTATAGAAAATAATAATTTATTTCGATCTGAAGTTTTTTTTATTTATTATTTAATTCGGGATTCAAAAATTGAACCTCAATATCTCAGTTTCATGCAAACGGTAGATGGAACCTTGTTGTTCCAAGGGCACAATTTCTGGAGAATTCCATTCCACCCTTGGGGACAGAACTTGACCGGCACGCACTCCCACCCACACATCATATGCATTTGTCTAAGCTAGGGCAATTAGTGTGCTGTATGTGAGCAGAAATTCGCAGATGATAGATTAAAAATTATTATTCAAATTTTAAGACATACACAGAATATTATTACTAAATTGGCACACACACACACTTCATAAAAAAACTTTATTTTTACTATTGGGAACGGCGACTCCACAGAAAACTCTTTGCGACTAGAGATGGGTAAGTTCTGATTATGCCGGAGGCTTCCGAGACGTGCTTCATTTTAAGAGTACTTGAGTTCTTGTAGCAGGTCCAGGGAGCCACTCCCGACTCGCGAATGGCCCGGACCGAGGCAAAGCCCGCAAAAGAACTAGAATGCGGTACATACTCCCGACTCGCGAGTGGCTCGGACTGAGACACACGGGTTCAACTGGAGCCAAACCTCGGACCCAAACCCACAAAAGAACTCGAACGTAGTAGATTCAGTGTTTAGACAAACTCCTGTAAAGTAGTCGCATACTTTGCAAATCTTTCACCCTTACAAAAAATAAAAACAGTTTTTATTTACCGGACGGCTTCAATATTGATAATGTCATTGCCAATTTGTATTGGAGGGGTTGTGGGAGGGTCTCCATCTTTCTTTCCTCGCTCCTTTCTGGGCTTGGCAATGAGATTCTTAAAAATAAGCAATGGATCCGGCAATGTGGCCCAGCCAGCTCGGCACTGATAAGATCCTAAAATGAAATCAAAAACTCTACATAATTTACAGCCATACAGAGAAACAGCTCTCCAAGAATTAAAAAAGTATCTATTTTTGTGTTATCTGGAGCAGTTTTACTGCCAGCTCCAAATATAATATAAAAATATTTATACAACCTAGGGAATGCAATCCCGGTATACCGGGATCCCGAAATACCGGGATCCCGCAAATATTTTGCGGGACTAATCTCGGTCGAAAATTTTGCGGGATCCCGCTGGACTGGCGGGATTACAGAGAAGCGTAGTATGAAGAGTTGGAGATCAACAGCCCAACAACTTAGATCTGGCAATATGAGCAACCTTGAGGTTTTGATAAAGAAGGAAATGAATTACTTCGAGTCCGGTGGATTAAAAGGCAAATACCTTCAATTCACTCACAATGCGCTAATGATTATTGTGCCAACCAGCGTGGAAGCTGAACGAGCTGTTTCAGCCGCTGGCTACCTTGTGTCCAATATCAGAAGCCGTTTATCAGACGACACAATTAATACTTTAACTTTTTTACAAAGCTTTTTCCAAAATAATGTTTAAACTTATGATGCTTATTGTACAAGAATATTGATTATCCTATGAACGTTATTATTTAAATTTTAGTTGTTATGTAAACTTTACCTATGTCTAACTAAAGGTATATTAATAAACCATTTAAAATGTCCCAAGAACTTGTTCAATTAGGTATAAATTTAGAACTCTAAAAACAAATTGGTAGATCGGGGTATTAGGTCTTTATTATACGATTGATTAGATATCTAAGTCCACCCTGCTGGATCCCGCAAATACCTGGATCCAGCGGGACTAAGATTGTTCAGTCCCGCAAATACCTGGATTGACATGGTCTTGCGGGATTGCATTCCCTAATACAACCCAACCGAATATACAGTGGAATCTCTCTTAACGAGCACCTCTTTTAAAGGTAATTCACATTACAAGTAAAATAACTTGTAAAAAAAAATGGCTCTCTTAACGAATGACATTTTGCATAATGAAGGAAATCCCCTCTTCACGTCACTTGCTTGTACACCGGAACTTTCCGAAATTGTTTGGTAAATTTTTTTGCAATTGGATTATATGCGGCTTTGGATATTTACTAAAAATTTTTAGATTATTAGATTGGTATTACATACATATATGATTATAAAAGGTATTCAAATACATTATTGTCGTATATGACAAATTACCGCTAATGTCACTTTTTTCGATTTACCGGTAATGTGATTTCTTGGTAACTCTGCATGCCCCAGAACCTTCCCTCTGGGGTGGGAAACAACCACACTTCCTCCCCCGGACGGGGTTAGGGGTGTGAAAACCATTTTCCTTTCCCTACGTTTGAACCATTTTAATGTTTATATTATGCACACGTTCATAAAAACGTGTAATTCTATTATTCATGAAAAAATTAGCCATTTTATTCACACAAAAAGTTCTTGGTAATGTTTTTGAAAACTGGCTTCACTGTTTTTGTATTCCCTCTGTTAGCAATCAAAAATGTTTAGATTATTTTAGTTTCAGAATATTGCACCAAGTGTTATTACCATTATCGATGACCAAAGGGACGTATCCGTCTCTCAAGGACGTGGAATATTCATGTACAATATCTGGTACCGCTCTTGAATCTTTTAATTCCAAAATATTACTCATATTAACGCGATTCTAAGACAAAATTAGCGATATTTTTACTAACTGTCAAATCGTCAAACGTCAAATGAAATTTGGTCAAATTGCAAGCCGGCAATCGGCTAGAGATGGTCAATATTCTTGTCCCGTCAAGTACCGGTTCCTATGCTGTCACTGGAGCCGTCGATAACAGCACCCCCCACACATACACTTCGGAGCGTGCCACGTCAGGCTGCCGCTCAACCTAGCGATTATATAACTTTTGTGGGATCTTTATTAAATAACGGACCTGTCGAGCGACTCTATATCTTCTGTGGGATCGTTATAGAGATAACGGACGTGATCTCCTGTCAGATTTGTGTTGTTTTTATATATTAACTGTCAAGGGCGTAGCGAGGTACGGGCAGGGGGGGGGCAGCTGCCCCCCCCCCCCCCCCTAGAAGGTGCAAGAATACTCACAAACCGTAAAGTTTACGTCGGTAGCCTATTGTTTGTGAGAATCAATTTATTTTTTATTATTACCTTTTTAGTTGATCATGAAATGAAGCATCAAGAAAACGTGCCTATCAGTTACATTGCGCTGTTATTAAATCAGTTTTCGTTATATGTGTACTGATAGCCAAGTACTCAGGCATAATGGAACCTATTGCCAATGCTTTACGATCGGAAACTATCAACATGTACGCATGTATGAGTCATATTAAAGGTATAATTTCTATTATAAATGATCATCGAAGCAACGTAGACATAGAGATCCAAAATATTTTAGATATTTCAATTAGAACTGCAGCTGCCTTTGGAACTGATATACAAGTCCCACGCATTGTATCTTGCCAACAACATCGGTTCAATTATCTTGCTGAGACTCCATGCGATTTTTGGAAGCGATCGATTATTATCATTCCTTATTTAGATTCCCTAATATCTGCATTGGAGCAGCGTTTTGGTGACCAAAATTTGCCTGCTTTCGGATTAATGTCGCTACATCCCTGTACAATGTTGAATATGTAATTAATTGATTTTAAAGAAAAAGCACAAAGTTTTTGTCTATACCACGATTTACTTAATTTTAATCAAGAAGCCGAACTATAAAAAATGGCAGAATAAGGGTATAACCAGAAAACATCTCGAAAAATAGATTTTACTGAGTTAAAGGAGGCGAACATTTTCTTTCCCACAACAAAAAAAGCAATACTTATTTCCTTGGCACAACCTTGCACTACAAGTAACACTGAGAGGTCCTTTTCTACACTGCGTTGTGTTAACGTGTTAAAACATGGCTGAGATCAGGGCGTTTACCAAAAAAAATGACCACTCGAAAATGACGTGTCCTACGACTTTCAACAAGTTATTCTATAGGTTAATAATTTTAGAACATGTTTCTTAAAATAATTCCTATAAAATAATTTATAAAACTAATTATTTACATAGCAAAAACCATAAAATACATATAATTAACATAAATATTCGTCAAATAAGTTAGAAAAGAGGCGATTTTTTGAGTGTCCTACCCTACTTTTGCAAAATTCCGAACGCATAATATTAAAGTTTACCCAGTCCCTGTTTTATATTTTGTGTTAATTTAAATGGTCATATGTTCCAAATTCATTAACATATATTACTTTCAGCAGAGTATAGTTCAAAATAATAAAAAAAAACTGTTTTGTTCTGTGTCTAAAAATGATGTAGGTGGAAAATTCCGCAACGCTACAACAATAAATCGATTTGGAACGAAAAATTACCTTTAAAATCATTGTGGGAATCGATTTATTTTGATAAATGGCAACATTTGCACTATAAACAATCGCCATCTTAGTTTTGAGCCACAGTTTATGTCTTCTGTGACATGCTGAGTGGTTGGGCGTCACGTTGTGCTGTTTTAATTTTCCACTACGAACTTGGTTTTTGTTGGTAAGTAATAAAGATTTTACTTACAGCATTTGAAGGTTAATTACTTAAGTCATGTAGAATATGATTAAATATGCCAATTAGTGAAATCGGTCTTAAAAATAAGTGCTTTTTGTGTTTGTTTCTATTCCGGCATCATACGTCACATCCAAAACGCCACGTGATGTACTTGTGGAACGCAAATTGTGACGTAATGGAACTATTAAGCATGGTTTACATTGTGCCAAATGATTTATTTAATTCTATATATAGTAACTACTGCTGGTTTTTATGTTTTGTCATATTATTTTTTTTTTAATTTTTAAGTCTTTTGAAAGTAGGAATTAAGTTTTTATTTACAGTTTATTTCTGAAAATAATCCCTGGTGAGAGGTGTCTCGGTAAAGTCTCTTTCGTTATTCAGTTATTAGTTACGTCAGTATGGCGTTAAAAAATTTGAAAAAAAAACTACGAAATCAATTTGAAATAAAGGTTACAAATTCATAAGCTTATAACTAACAGTATCGTGGAGTATGTGCAGTCAACAGTGTTGTCAGACTATACAAAACTGTCAAATTTTTCCAGTCGAATTTCAACCTTTAATGATCAAAAATGATTGATAATATTTGACAGTTTGGGGTTAACCCGATGTTCTGTTGACTGTATATAGGTAGGTACCTACCTGATTTGCTGTTGAATGTATGTAACATATCACCTCTTTACGAAAATCAGGAAATATTTGACTGCTCTACACACGATATTAAACTTCAAGATGACATTCCAATAGTAATTTCATCAGAGACTTCGTTGGCTAGAAGTGATGTTATGAAAAATGAAAAATATGTACTACCTGAACCATCCACTTCAACGGCACCACCAATTTGCGATTCACCTATAAACTGTCTATCTCCAATAGCTGGTGAAATAGACGTTAAGTGCTATGAAAGCAATCTCATTGACTCTTTGGATGGGCAAATTCTGGATACAGGTTCTTTATCAAATATTGATGGATCTTTACAAAACATATCATCTCTTTACGAAAATCAGGAAATATTTGACTGCTCTACACACGATATTAAACTTCTAGATGACATTCCAATAGTAGTTTCCCCACCGATTACGACATTCAAACGCAGCGATGTTCAGGTTCTACAATCTAATAAGAGAGTTAAAATCCATAAACCTTATGACGACGAAATCCTAATTATGTCTCCCATCAAAAAATTTAAAAATCCTGTATCTTCTGCAGTATCAGATGACAAAGCCTATAAAAAACCCTTAACGGTGTTAAAGCCGAAAGTCGAGAAAAAGAACCAAACAAAGGGGAAAACGAATCCCTCAACGTCGAGAATATTTACTTGTCATATTTGCAAGACTCGTCAACAGTTCATTATGCAAGATATGGCAAAGTGCATGGTTTGTTACAACTGGGTATGCATATCATGTAGTGGAACAACTGCGTTTGACTACATTTGCCCAGTGTGCCTTGGCGATTGATTGTAGTAACATATTACTCAAACAATGAATCTCTTAACTCTCGACAGGCCAAGATGCCAAACAGGACGTCCGTAACCATGGGGGTCGGCTGATGACCCCATTTTTTTTTCTAAACTTTTGAACCAAAGAAAACACTTTTTCTCTTTTTGATATTTTTTTTTGTTATTTATGTTTTTGCAGGGAATATTACCAACCTATATTTGACAAAATATTTTTTCCTACGATCAACGATTTTTTCACATTTTTTTTTAAATGGCATATTATGTATTAATCCTTTGCGCAGGAATACCTAAAATACTAAAAATATTTTTCATGTATTTAAGTAGATATAAGAAGGATAGTTATTTTGGAGTCTACCTTCGGCCCCAGTTGGCTGCGGGAGATTTAATCTAATAATGATTATTTCTAAAAAAATATTTATAGCTTCTAAGTATCTTACAAGTAATTTTTGGTTATATTAAAACTTATGTTTGAATTTATGTGGTTAACTTACTAACTATTTAAATTATAAATTTATAATGCAAATTGTTCTTAATATTGTGCAGGATGTAAACCAGTCTTTATAGTTCCTAAACCGTGACGTCTTTTCCATTAACGTCACTTGTCCTATTGTGATGTGATAAAAGATTTAACTTTTTTTATATTAATTTGTTTAGAATAATGCTCAAAGATTAGATATATAAAAAACATGATAATTTTATTATCTGTATACATTTAAAATAATATTACTTTAAAACAAAAATGCCAAAGTAAAGACTAAATTGTGCTATTGAATTTACCATATAGTAACGTTGTGGAATAGTTTTATTAAGAAAAGATATTATTTCATTTAATTACCTATCTTAAGTTATGTGTTTTTTGAAGACTGTTCAATTTAAATGATAAGTTAATAAATAATTAATTAAAATTGCCACAGAATTTTACTTAAATCTCTCCTAAAGTTTGTGACGTAATGGAACTTCGCATCACCTGTACTTCATTAAAACATTTATTTCTTACTAAATAGTAGACTTTTCTTATTTTTATTTACTATTTTTACGAAGTTAGATATATTATTAACTCAATAAAAAATCGTTTGTTACTAAAAAAAATTTTTTTTTTGGTGGAATTCCATTACGTAACGGACATTTTTTTTGGTAAACGCCCATCAACGATCACTGAAAGATCACGCAGTAGCTTAGCAAGGGGGGGCAGACCGCCCAGGGTGACACCCGACGGGGAGGTGATACTACTAAGGATATTGTCACAAAAATATTGAATACGGTGTTATTTATGTTTTCTTAGAATTTTGTGCCTGGTGGTCTTTTTATAGACGAAAATAGCCTATTTCTGAAATTCTCTAGCCACCCCCCGCCCCCCCCCCAGTAGTATTTTCTTTTCCATTTTTAACATATTATCTACACCTGCCCCCCCCCCCCCTCTTAACAAAATCCTAGCTACGCCCTTGTTAACTGTCACATTTCAGTTTAGATGTTTTATACACGAATTTCTGCAAGTAAGCATGATTATTTATTCATTTCATGTACGGTATACATATAAAAAGCAAATAAATCACACAAATCTGACAGGAGATCACGTCCGTTATCTCGATAACTATCCCACAAAAGATATAGAATCGCTCGGCTGATCTCCTGATTTTTATGGCTGTTATTTGTTTTTTTTCTATGTACAACTTATATTCAATGAATAAATAATTATGCATGCTTGCAGGAATTCGTGTTTAAAATTATCTAAAATAAAATATGTGACAGTAAATATGTCAAAATCACACAAATCTGACGGGAGATAACGTCCAAAAACGATCCCACAAAAGATATAAAATCGCTCGGCAGAAGTCTCACAGTGCACTGCGCTGGCTGTAAACTGTTGTCTTGCTTTCGGTCTTTAATTTTCTGCGCGGCGGCCAGAAGTGGCGCGCTCCGAAGTGTACGTGTGGGGTGCTATTATTTATCTGAGGAACCGGTTATTTTTGGAACTGCCTCCTATTGAAAAATTTATCAAAAAGGAAAAATTGTAAAAAAGCGACGAAAAATTTTGAATTTTTGAGGAACCGGTTCCCTTTTCTACCCACCCCCTCTCCACCAGAATACGATTTTTTTTATAGGTTTGTTCTTCTCGGACGAATTGGTTCCAAAAGTAGCTGGATAAAGAACCGGTTCCACATCAATCTCAGGTAACTGGAACCAGTGTTGCCATCTTGTCGGATTTCCCGTCATATCTGGCGGATTGGAATGCCCCGAAACTGCACTTTGGCCATAGGTCACCCCAAATGGTTCGCTACGTTTGGTGACTTCAGGAATGCCTAGTTAATGGGATGAGGTTGTCTGGGGTGGCCTTGGGGATGTATGCATCTGCGCGCCAGCTGCGTGGCATGCCGGATCGGGAGAGACTGGTCGAGGGAAATCTTTGGATCTCTCCACAGGACTCTCTGGGAACATCGCCTTGCACCACAGTGGGAGGGATGGATTCGTACGTCCGTCGCTCCTGGAGACGCTGACCTCCAGATTCGTACCCACCCCTCACACCTTTTTCCTTACCAGAACATTTTATCCTTCCTTTCCTCAAAAAACCTTCCACACAGCATCCCCAAAGATGACATAGGCCATGAGGGGAATTATTTTCCTCAGGGCCTCTTGTGTGGAGCTAATGTAAAAAAAAAACGAGTGTGCTTTAGACCACACGACTGAAGTAAAACTTTACTAACTTATGCCGGGTACCCGCTGTACATAATGTTATACATATAGTGCAGGCGCTTGCATTATAATGTAGTTTCCCGGGACTTGGGATGGAACCATTACAGTTTAGTTGACTCCGAGGTTAAAGTGGCCTTACAACGCATAACATTGTATAAAATGTTATATAATGCTGGCGCTGGCATTATAATGTAGTTTCCCGGGACTTGGGATGGAACCGTAACAGTTTAGTTGACCCGAGGTTAAAGTGGCCTTGCAACGCATGCCTGGTACCCGTTGTATATAATGTTATATAGTGCAGGCGCTTGCATTATAATGTAGTTTCCCGGGATTTGGGATGGAACCATTAAATTTTAGTTGACCGCGAGGTTACAGTGGCCTAGCAACGCGTGCCGGGTACCCGCTGTATATAGTTTATTTATTTATTTACGGACAAATAGTCCATTAACAATATAAAAAACTTCACTAACTTATATCTCCCTCTTATCCTTTCCCTCTCCATCCCCATCCCCATCCCCATCCCCATCCCCATCCCCATCCCCATCCCCATCCCCATCCCCATCCCCATCCCCATCCCCATCCCCATCCCCATCCCCATCCCCATCCCCATCCCCATCCCCATCCCCATCCCCATCCCCATCCCCATCCCCATCCCCATCCCCATCCCCATCCCCATCCCCATCCCCATCCCCATCCCCATCCCCATCCCCATCCCCATCCCCATCCCCATCCCCATCCCCATCCCCATCCCCATCCCCATCCCCATCCCCATCCCCATCCCCATCCCCATCCCCATCCCCATCCCCATCCCCATCCCCATCCCCATCCCCATCCCCATCCCCATCCCCATCCCCATCCCCATCCCCATCCCCATCCCCATCCCCATCCCCATCCCCATCCCCATCCCCATCCCCATCCCCATCCCCATCCCCATCCCCATCCCCATCCCCATCCCCATCCCCATCCCCATCCCCATCCCCATCCCCATCCCCATCCCCATCCCCATCCCCATCCCCATCCCCATCCCCATCCCCATCCCCATCCCCATCCCCATCCCCATCCCCATCCCCATCCCCATCCCCATCCCCATCCCCATCCCCATCCCCATCTATATCTTGCGGGTCTTGCTTTCAAAAATCAACTGTCGAGTGCTGACAAAATGGCAATTAATTTGAAAAACAATTATGTTATATTTGTTAAACGACTTCGAAAAGGAGGAGATTCTCAATTCGACTATATTTTTAGGAATCATGTCAGTCACTATAACCGGACATAGTTTATTAAAAATTGCTCATAATAACCGACATGTCACTATATGCGAAGTCTTTATATCTGACTTTGTTATAAAGAATTTTATATGAAAACCAAACTTCACTGTGTTATTACTTCATATTAAGCAGTTGGTCAATACAGGCAGAGTAATAATAAACAGATTCTACTGTACTGCTTAACATATTAAACTTATTGAAAATGATAAGGTGGCATTATTTTTTTTTTAAATAAGCTTATACAAAAATAAATGGTAATTAATTATAGCACTCGAATAGATGACAAAGAATTAATATTCAGTTCAAAGATGAAAATCAATTTTTGACAATGCGGAGAGAATTAAATATGATCTCCGTTGAAGTTTACAGGCTATTTTCTTATCGGGAAGAATTGATATTATCATGAGCACTGTTTTTCTCATCACTTCTATGTTTACAGAAACAACATTTGGTAGAATGTCCTTGTAAAATGGAAGCTATTTAGAATATTAATTATAAGCCGGTAAAGAAAGCGCCGCAGCCAAAAAAATGTCTACGCCTAGGGTTAAACCAACGATACTCAACCTTTTTTCTCTTCGGGCCACATACATGTGTTTGTAAAGTTACGCGGGCCGCAACACTTTACTGGTATGACGAAAAAAAATCATCAACCCCCCCCCCCCCCCCCCCAACAAAGAAATATTCTTCTTCCCATTTGTCATTTTTCGATTGCATTTTGAAGACACTCCCGCCATTAATAATAATAATAATAATTGGATAATTTGTAGAGCGCCGTTTTTGTGAAAAATCACCTAATTATGCGTATTTAAATTATAACAAAACAGTACTTTATACGACAGAAAGAAATGCTGTATAAATTAGTAGGTACCTGACTAACCAGTGGCGTTAACCAGATTTTATGTATTATAATTGATGCGGTTGTTTCTAGAAGTGGCACTTTATTTATAAATTATTCGCGCGCATACTTGTGTGGCAAATATTTGTTTTTTGAGAATAAATCTAGCGTGTGTAAATAGCAACACTCTTACACATCTGCCCTGATGATGGACACTGTAACGCTATCCGAAACGTTGGCTAAAGACGGAGGTAGCGCAACACGGCATAACACCCCAAAAAAATATCAAAAAACCTTTTGGCCGTGAAAATCTAAGCAACGTTTCTTACACATTTAAGATCTAAGATCATGTGGACTAATGAAAATTCTTTTCGGGTGCGCTATTCGACTTTGACGCACTATCTGTGCGTCAACGCCGAAATGAATCTCAAGATATACGAAATTTAGAATGATAGTTTTTTTTTTAATTCAAGTCCCTGATGGTAAAGTGTTTAGGGCCGCACAAAAAAGCTTGGCGGGCCGCATGCGGCCCGCGGGCCGCAGGTTGAGTATCGTTGGGTTAAACCAATAAATAAATACTCTGTATTTTTATTTTTTTTATTTTAGCCAAGTGGGCCACCACTGGAGTATAGCGAGCGAACTATTATTTACATTAGTATTTTACATACGAGAGTTATAACGTCAAAGCATATATGTAGAGGAGCATGTGCAGCTCCTAGCTCTAGCCCTCAGCTGGCAGCCTTCTAAATTACAAATATCGCTCAGCTAGCAGATCAAGGTATATAATCTAGCTATTCCTATACATATTGTATGCTTTTATTTTCTTATCTTACTCGTTTTTGATGACTGTATGGGATTAAATGGTCAGGCGAACGATTAGTGAGGTATACCTCTACATCAGCGTTTCCTAACCTTTTTCAGTCACGGATCCCTACAAAATAAACCACAATTTTCAAGGACCCCATTAATAAAAAAACAGCAATAAATTTCTTACCATTTATTTTAGTACTTTAAAAACAAAAACAAAAAACTTTATAAAAAATACGTTGATAAAATTAATGTACAACAGCATTACCAACATTCACATTAATTAATGTTAATCAGTGTGAAGGTTGGTGTTACTTTTTTGCAAATAAATTTGTGATGCTCGGGTTAATGTTGTAATCTCAAATCGGATTCCAAAGTGCTTCTTCTGATATTTCCTTGAAATCTTTCTTTACATTCACCCAAAACGAATTTCTTTTTATTTATTTAATATACATTAATTTTAAAAATATTATTATCTGCTTCTTTATTTATTTAATATAAATTTAATTTAATAATGTTATTATCAAGTTCTGCAAGTATTTTAATTTTTTTCTTTTTGTCACAGCTGTTTCGGCTTACAAGGCCATTTTCAAACTGTGGTTAAACCACTTTGAGACGACTTATTTATACGATTTTAAATGTCGAATTTTGAAGGTGTCTAAATTGATTTATTACCAGTAAAACCGATTTGCAGAGAAACTTTTGGTGGTATTTATTTATTATTGTTAACCTTCCTATCCTCGCGCGTTGGTTTCTCAGACTGAAAAATCAATAATTACTTATTTCTCAAAAATTAAAAATTAAAAATGGGACTTTGAGGTTTTTAATAGACTCTTAATTTGTTGTTAGGTATTGTTTAGTGCGGCGCATTGGTGCTGAGTGGACGTGTGACACTTATTTACTGTTATCGGTTTTTTGTGTAAGTAACAATTACTACCCAAAAATCCTAATAATGATTAATTCTTAATTTTAAAATATTTTTCTTGAGTGTTTTTGATGAACACATGAAAAAGTTTATTTTTGTTATTAAAGTTAGGGTACAAAAAATTATGTTCTTTTTAAGGCTGAGAGGTCTGTTTCTACCAATTAAAGTAAAAGTTTAAATATTTTTCTTTTTCTTTAATTCAATTATACCCCCTTCTGTACACGGTGTCCGTAGTGGCGGATTTACCCTAAGGCCTAAGTAGGCCCGGGCCTAGGGCGGCCAGATATTAGGGGCGGCCAATGGCAAAAAAGTCACCGATGATAACAACAAATAAAAATAAAAAAGAATTACTTGACGAAACTAAGCGCATCTGAAGTGGAAGAAAAGGACAAACCATTGCAAATGGTTTATTCTGCTGACTTAGAAGACAATTTTTCAGAAGAACGTCTCCATTTTCGTGCTCACTGCAGTGTGAAAAATGAGGATTGAAACAGTGAAATGGTAACAAACTGAAGGTCATCACACCATTTATCCAAACGTGGATATTGCTTTTCGTTTGTGTGTGTGTACTCCCGCCAGTAACTGTTCTGCGGAACAATCGTTTTCTTAGTTGCAACAAGTTAAAATTTATTTACGCACAACAATGACGGAGCAAAGGTTAAACGATTTTGCTTTGCTTAACACAGGAGCAGATTTTTAAGGAAATAGGATTGCGAAGAGTTAATTAATGATTTTGCTGCACTTAAGTGCAGATGAGTTTTGTAACACATTGTGAAACACTTATTATATATTGTAAGAGAATAAACCTGTAGTAAAAGTAGTTAAATAAATAAAACCTAAAACTGTTTTAATGTTTAGTTAAGTGTGCAATTATCCTTGAAACCTTAGAAAGTATTACAAACTAGCTGCTATTATATGTAGTTAACTAAATTCACGTAAATTCATTATGTATTCTATATGATGGGTACTGAGAAAGGGGCGGCTTGTACTTACTTCATGACCTGGGGCCTAGGGCGGCCAAGACTGCAAATCCGCCACTGGGTGTCCGGGGGGTAAAGTGCATTAACTTTGGGAGGTGATTCTACATGATAGTACAAGTAAAAAAGATAGATAACTTTTTTCGAAATTCCAACTTTTAGGGGTAGTTTTGAGGTAAAAAGATAAAATTAGTCCAGCGTGTATGGCCAGATTTATTATTTTCCGCTGTTGCAATACTGGCCAATCACAATCGAGTAGGGCATCCGGCAGGCTCTCAGCAAGTAAGATCGTACCTCACACTAAGGATTTTTAGTAGGTACGTCTTTTTGTATGGGAAAAAAAATGTTGGAATTTCAGAAAAAGTTGTTATGTAATCTTTTTTACTCCTACCATCATGTAGAATCACCTCCCAAAGTTAATGCACTTTACCCCCGGACACCCTGTATAATAAATACCAATAATGCTTAAAAAGCATATAATTTAAATAATACAGATGAAATGAAATCTCGGTCTGCAACACCGTGCGCCAGTATATGTGTTATGCCGTTGGTCGCTAGTATACAAAGGTTAAATGATCCAGAGATAAGACTGCGGACCCCCATACATATAAGGGTCCACGGACCACAGGTTAAGAAACAATGCTCTACATAATAAATTATGTTGACAATATTAATATCTCTCGTGTGTAACTCGTGTGTTAGGTTTTGGCATTCTTGGACCTGTAAAAAGTCCCGATGATTACTATGTAAGACGAGTGGCCGCCAGATGTAGTAAGTAGGTAGTACAATTATATCAAAATAATATAAGGCTATTTGGAGAACATTTCAGAGAAGCTACTCTCTGTATCGCCCTGGGGTAAGACCATGATTCAATTGAAACATTGCTTAACCTTTAGACGCCCAGTGGTCCCTTATGGTACTGCAGATTTGCATCGTTCGATGCCTAACGTTGATTATGGTGCGAACATTTCATAAAAAATTCTTGGGCAATGTACTACCTTTAATTGCGCTCAGTGCACAAGCGTTTTAGGGAACCTTTAGATGCCCAGTGGTCCCGTACGGGACCGCGGATTTGCATCGTTCAATGCCCACCGGTGATTATTATGGTGATTACTATTCATGGTATGAATATTTCATAAAAAATGCTTAGGCAGTGGGCTACCTTTATTGCACGTTTAAAAATTAATGTGGCTTTAGCCATGTTTGGTGACCAAATCTGAATAGCCAGGTACTTCCCCACCATCTTCTTCCCATATCCTCCCCAATCCCATTACCTTCAACCTTATAACATACCCAATTGGGGATGCCACAGTCTCACTGGCTTCTGACGGTGGGGAGCAGTCGTGACTCTGCGGTGTTCATATAAAAATAATAATACTTTTTTTTTTCAATCTACCCCATATTTTAAAATATTTTGTGTATCAAGCTGCACTATTCAAATAATATTAGTAATGCGAAGGTAGAGGATGAAAAGATTTTTTAAAATTTCTAGCAATTATTTATTGATTTGTTCACAATTCAATTACAGTAAAACGGTAGATAAAAAACACATCTGTTAAATAAATTACCCTAAGACAAGTCACACTATTAGAAAAAAGTCAATAAACAATATATATATTCAGGGGTTACACAGGAAGATTTAATCACTCAATTGTAAAATAAGTGCGGCGCTCCTTTTTACCCAATGTGATGGGGGTTCAGCAGAAGGCAACATTAATGACAAAACAAAATTAGAAGAGTGCCCCGTGGTAGCTAAAATTCCTCTCCTCTCAATGGTCTTATACAGCGGGCATCTATATTTGGTACCCTCACTAAAGTCTACTTTCTTCACGGGGAAGAATTTCAGGTAAGGGATAGGTTCATTCAATATTTTGGGTAACTGTTCATCCACAATATGCGCTTGGGCATTCCATCTAGCCCCGTCGATGAACGGTCCATAAACAAAGATGCATTCCCTAGAGCCCTCCACTTTGGCTTTGGGCTTGAGAACTTCACAATCAAATATGAGAGTGTCAATTGGTATTTTTTTCCACCTCGCGTAATTCTGCATACCGCCAGTCAAAAACGCTTGGGTGAAAAAGAATCCGGACAGCCAGAATGCAGCAGGTTTTCCGTAATCAAACCAAGATTGTAAAATCCTAACCCGTTCTACAAAATCTAAAACATAACTAGCTAATGGCTTTAAACTAGGATACGATACCTTTGTCCAGTTTACCGGTATTTTACTGATTAACATAGCATTTGCTTGTGTTTCTAACTGTGGGGACATCACAATCAAACCCTTTATAGCCTTTTGAAGATTGACCAATGACGATCTTATTTCAGCACCTAATTTGTTGAACCTCTCCATTTCTTGAACAAGAACAGTATTCATAGATTCCGTATAGCTTACAGGAAATTTTAATTTAGCCTCTTCTAAATCAAATGGAGGAGCTAATTTAGCTAAGATATCCGAGCACAGATGAGAAAGCAATATATCAGAACTTCCACCAGAAGAACCTCCTCCTGTTCCACCTTGGACTAGTAAAAGAGTGCCTGTTAAGGCCATGGAGTCAGAATAGTCTCGAGATATGCCTGCATTCATGTGCAAACCTAACACTTCAGGTGGTGTAATGGCGGGGATAGCGTCTATATGCTTTAAATAATCCTGATATTCACAGCGCCTTGGTAAACCATATTGAGGGCTGATAGCACAAAATGTATAGTTTGTATTTTGTATCATGTCTGCGTTGACGAAATTCTTTAATATTGTTACAATAAGTCTTCTATCCCAATCATCTGTTACCCTACCTCCATAATTACACTCTCCGGTCAAGTAAGATATAGCTGTGTAAGGGGTCTCTTCATATTGGTTTAAAAACATTTGGAGTTGCATTACGGATATTTGGAAATCAGACTCATTGAAGCCATATGGAATATTCCAACCTAATGGGCCAAACTTCCTTCTTTCTTGTACAACAGCGTGGAAAAAGCACACTCCATAGAGAAGTTTAGTGAAAGTCTTTTCTTTCCCAGGGCATCCCTCGTAGAATTCTTGTTCCTTTAGTGGTTCAGATAAATAAGATCTGCGCAAGTTATTCTGGAGGCCAGTGGGTGGTTCATTTGTCATTTTGACTCCGACTTGTAAAACAGACTGTGGGAAATCAGCCGAGGGATAACTTGTCAACCATAACCTAAAGTTCAAATCAGTGTTAGTTAAATCAAATTTTTCACAGATCATTTCAAGAACAGGAAGCCATTTGGCCGCAAGATGGCAATTTTGTAAGCACACCCAACCACCTTCTATTTGGGCCTGTTCAATCATGGCTTGAGCTATTGGCCCTTGTCCTTGGCCTAGAGATATCGAATAGAATTTATTATCATAACCCATTCTCTCACAAAATTTCCAAAGGGCACCCATTGGATCTGCTCCAGGAGATAGTATGAAAATCAATGGCACAAGACAGTTGGAATCATTATAAGATTTCTTTATATCGAATGGGGGTGGAGATACGAATTCTGTGCCTAACATCTTTTCAACAAAGCTTGTTATTGCTTCTATTAATTTGTCCGGTCGCAAACATCGTACGACGATTAACCTTTGAAAATCAGTCAGTAAATCATTCCATGGACTAGGTAATTTCTCAGTATGAGGGTTGATAGAATCATAAATTTTCTGCCAGATTTTAATGGTCTCTGTAAAAGACTGTCTAAATTTTTTGAAAGCAGGAAGTTCGGATGAACAACATATTTCATCCCAAGACTTTGTAGAGAGCCAAGTTGTTGGATTTGGAAACGGATTGTCAACAGATATTCCCCCAGTTAGTAAAAAGTTAAATTCAAGGGGATCTATTGCGTGTGTAGCTAGCATTATTTTTGAACACAATAAGAATGAGAACATTAATTTATCTTTTTCAAACAGAGATCTGCAAACATTACAATATAAATTATATGTAAAGGCATCCCGCAGAAATTTGAGTCTCTTTTCTAAAATCTTGGATTTATTTGCCGTTTCAATGGAGAGGATATAAAGGTTGATGAACCAAACCAAAGAATATTGATACATAGGGTCTACATTGGGCAAATCGGTGACACAATAGTATATCACGGC
Source organism: Limnephilus marmoratus (assembly GCA_917880885.1). Lineage (NCBI taxonomy): Eukaryota > Metazoa > Arthropoda > Insecta > Trichoptera > Limnephilidae > Limnephilus > Limnephilus marmoratus. The sequence continues at coordinate 22,495,455 of OU862924.1, read as the reverse complement.
AGAATGCGTAGCGATGGGTCTGTATTGCAAGCGAAACTCTTCAATCATGGCTTCTGTCTCTTTAGTGGCTTCTTGTCGAATTAAAATGTCATCAGATAAAATTTTCGATGAGTCAAGAATTTCTATCGCTGCTTCATCTTCTAAAATATCACCCTTGGATTCTTGTAAAGTTCTCAAAATACTATCTTCAACATTTTTTAAGGCTGTATTATTTTCGGCACTTTCCACGATAAGCTTCTCTCGTTTCTCCTGTAAATCGGGTCTTTCCTTTGCCACTACTATACCAAGCAGTTGGTCTTCTAACCCATCAACTGTCAAAGCAAAATTTATTAGTGTTACTTTGTTGAAGACTTCGGGAAGGTAATGGGGATTCCTGAGTTTCGTCGTCATATACAACCGAAATTTAGGGCTATATTCTATGACATTTTCACCCAGAGCTATAAAAGCTTTACCTCCCTGAATATATGTATTTTTCATCAATATTGGATCCAACGGCGCTTCAAGCTCTTCCAAAATGTTTTCAATCAATGCTGGCATTCCGTATTCTAAAGATGGTTCTAGGATTTTCATGTAATTTGGATCAGTTAGTTTGGTCACTGACAAGTCGTTGGCCTTTTCCATTCGTTTTATCCATTTATTGGCTTGACCTTGCGGATCCACAAGAAGAGACCAGCGGATAGATGTGTCTTGAATAATGGCATTATCTGTTGATATTTGATCTCTCGGGAGTCCGGCTATATACCAGTTTTGTATTTTTATATCTGTTCCCAATACTTTAGCAAACACATAATCTTCTGAAAAGGGAATATTCAACTTCTGAGTAATATTTTTCCAATCTGAGATTGTGGCAATTCTAAAAGGCATAGTAAAGGGAGCGAGGTAAGCTATAATACCGCAAGACAAAAGTATATCTCCTGCTAAATTGTCATAAAGAACTTGTAAATTCGCGGCGGCTGCCGTCCACCTGTGTTTTTCTCCGCCTAAACCACCAATCAACTTTTCAGCTCGGTACAATTTGTTGATGCATAATTCAACTTCATCTTCAAGCATCTGTTTTTTAGCATTAGCCTCTTCCAAGGCCAAGTTTAAATCTGCAACTTTTTGCTCAAGCCTAGCCACCATCGCTTTTTTTTCATCCAAAATGGCCATTGTTGCAGCAAACTCATCCTCTGCAGCTTGAAGTTTGGCTTTTTTAGGAGCCACAACTTTGGCCACAGCGTCGTACATATCCATTGCAATTACCCACTTACATAAACCTTCAGCCGCGGTAGAAGCTTTAGCAATGATATGGGGTTTAAAATCTTTATGAGGTAGGTATTCCTTTCGGATCTTCACCATAGTTGCTACGGGAATATTATCTTTGTCAAACTCTTTCAAATTTGGTAGAAAAGCCATATCGCCTAATAATTTCTTACTCGGACCCCAGTAGTCAAAAATCTTTTTCCCTGGGTTATCTGGGTCAGGTATTTTATCAGGGGGAATGTTTTTCATGACGCAAACCGCGGCCATCACCAGTTTAACAGCAGCAGGAGGATTCTTCATTGACTTGACCAGCGTGATATCTGCAGGTTTCAATGTATTTAAAGCTGCTATTGCGTCTTCAAGGATAGGAATAGCTAAAGCCAAATCAGCTTCACAATCTTTTTTCAGAACTTGAGCATCTGCCGCTTGTAGGTTTGCCACTTTCGTATCCTCTCGCACTTGAACTGTAGCTTTGTCCGCTTCTATGGTTTCTTTCTCGATTTCTGCCATCATTTCTGCTCCTTTGGCTGCCATTATTATAAGCTGTGGTTTGAGTGCATTCAAATCACGCTGCATAATTGCCACTGCTTCTGCGGCTAAATTCAGTTTATCCAGACCATTAACATATCTTTGTTTAGCGGCACGTAATTCTTTTTGCTTTTTATTAGTCAACTTAGTGAATGACTTTATCAAGTCAAGGTAGGAGGCGGAGGTAACATAAGTCTTTTTTGAAAACAAAGCGAAAAATTCATCCGATATTCTACGAGCATCTACATGAAAATATTTACATGCCACAACACACGAGGTTTTAACCTGATCGGTTAAATTGACTTCATTCATATAGTGATTGGCTACTTTTTCTAGGGCATCTTCTGGCCAGCTCTCAAACCAATCAATAGTACAACAATTTACTAATGACGGATACAGTCTTAACCTATTGCGGAATGAGCTTCCTATGGGGCTAAAACACAAAGCTATGTGAAGCTTTGCTTTGCACCTTGCAATGAAAAATGCAAACACTTCCAAAGCGCTCACATCCAAATTTCTATTTCCTCCTTGAGCAGCTAATCTCACAAGTTCTAAGATTTCTTGTTTTTCATCCAATTCGTACAAGTTAGGAATCTCACCCGAGTTGAGTAAGCTATCAATGTTTTGAATGAAGGTTTCTTCCTGAATCTGTCCCTCAGTGAATAAGAAACTAGTTTCTTTACCCAAGCCACCAGATTGCCGGAGCACTTTCTTAATATCTTCCCTCCAGTCCCGAAGCCCGTAGCTTTTGGTTATCTCCGGTTGGAACAGGATTTTACCCGTCATACTGCTGGCCAGTCTTGCCAAGGATTGTCTTCCCGAGCCTCCCACTCCCACCAACAGAGCGCTTCCTCCTGGCATTGAAAATATTCTACAAATTTTTGATAAATGTTCTAACGCATATTGAAACAACACTATGTTCATTTTAGTTTTACTCATTGAATTAAACTCTTCTAGTGATTCAATTCCTTTCTTGTGAAATGCCTCAATACTGGGTATTTCTTCATACTTTTTCTCATCGTCTAAAGCATCTGGATCAAAATAGGTTCCAAACATCAAACCTCTGAGGGTTTCCTCTGTTACTACCCCTTGATCATTTAAATAATTATCAAGAGCAGCATCAAAGAACTCTTTGAAGTAGTCTCTCGTCAACTTCTGCAGTTTTTTAAAGAGCCAAGCTCTATCTTCATCATCTGTAAGTCTGTCGTAGAATACTCGGAGTATTTCGTGTACCCACAGTTTAATGAAGACCTTTTTATTATCCACTGAATCCTTCTTTATGAGTGAACAACCTTGTATGACTCTGGCATAATCTCGCAGATTGAATATGTAATGGGATTTAGCAGGAGTCGGACGCAAATCTCTCATGGCCGATTGATACATGTCCATAGTAGCGGCCACTATTGCCATGATAGATGGCATTGCGTCATTACCAAAGCCATTTCGTCTCATGGCTATTTGAAGAACATTTGTGAATATCCTAGTCATGGTTTCATCAGAGAATTCATTGATGGCAACCATACTATAATGACGTAAAAGCCTTGCATATATCAATTGTTTACTCCCTCCTACTGGGCCAATAGCTGCCACCAATAATACGTCCAAAATCAAAATCTTCTCCGTAGTTTTTAAATTATACCAGTGTTTATGATCAAAATATTGACGTAAAATCTCAATGGCCGGTTGCGCCCCGTATACTTCTTTAGCCGGCATATTCATATCATCTACAAAAATTACAGCGAGGCTTCCTTTCGGAGGACCGTAAATATTGTTTTTTCTTTTGAGTAATTTAGTAATTACCAAATCTTGGGTTTGATTAGCTGATGTTGTGGTAGTGAATGTAATAAATATAGGCATGTAATGATCTAAAGATAATTGTGTCATCATATAATTCTGGATGTAGAAACTTTTTCCAGTTCCAGTGGGCCCGATAATGAGCCATGGTTTTTTATATCGAACATGTAAATCTAAGAGGAATAAATATTTTGCCGTGTCTAATGTAGGAATAACAGTCTGTTGCAAATTGATTGTCTCAATTAATTTAGCATTTTTCAATATCTCACTCCATGATTTCCAACAACCTTTTTGCTTGTACTGGTATACGTAATCGTAAAATGTCCCTTCGGTTGGTATGGACACGTCGATCTTTTCCATGCTTTCGGGGATAGGTATCTCTCCTCTCCAAAACTCTCTGTAATATTCCTCAAACTTTTCTTTGGAATCTGTGGTCAGAAGGCCACCTATACCCCAGCAAACAGAGAAGATGAATGAAGCTTGAAGCCATGTCTTGATGTACCGAGAGTCTTCCTCTCCCTCAATAGCATCATCCATTAACATTTCTATGAGACGTAGAGTGGTCATCACCAGGTTAATTTCCCCTCCACTAACCATCTGCTGGCAAAACTTTCTCACAAATGTTAGAGTTGGAGGAAAGAGCCATTCACACATATCGTACAAAAGTAATTCATGGTCGTCTTTCCAGTACGGATTACACTTGTTAATCCAGGACTTGACAAAAGGCATGGGGCCCAAGGTAGCAGATTCCATGTAAATCATCCCACAACGAGACACGGTAGCCGGGGAAGCTTGCGACAAATCCATCACTTCAAATATCATGGACATTGTATCTGACATGGCTATCACTTCTCCAGATGTGAGACACAGCTTCTTGTTATCATCTAGAACAGTATTCATATTCTCTATCCAAACAGCATCCACAGGACCGTCGAAGATTATCCACTTTTTATTATTGTCATCCATCGTCGCGTATTCCCTGAAGGTCGTGGCTACAACTCCGTCTGTCCACTCATAAGACACCGGATCGAAAGCTCCATACAATTGTCCAATGGTCACGGCTTTTGGATTGATAACTCTGTACAGAGTAGAAAATTTATGATCACTGAATAAATAAAAGGCATCGGCTAAAGTTTGGAGTGTACACGTCTTACCAGAAAATGGATCACCCACCAACATGAACCCGTGTCTAACAATCAGCATCTCAAAGGTTTGTATTATTTTCAACATAAATGACTCTGTCGGTACTAGATTCAGATTTTTACAGACTTGTTCCGAGGAGTCTATCAACTTTTCATAGTCTGGATCGGGTAGAGAAACTCCTGGGAAAATGTCCGAAATTATACCTTGAAAAAGTGGAACGTCAAAAGACAAAAACTTTGGCAAGTTCACATCTGTTAGACAGCGAAGCAACAATAAACCTTCATTTTCATCGGGGAATTTTTTCTTTATATTGCCACATGCTGAAAGTACAGTTTTTACAGCGCGCATTCCATAATCGTAATGATTCTGAGAAGACAATTGTTCAGAACATAAACGATACGTGGTCACAATTTTTACTGCTAAATTTCTGGCATCAATGAATCCGTAAGAGTAAAGAGAAATCTCCCCTATCATGGCATAATCTGGCACCATCATGGCTACAGTGCGAAACAGCACTTTGAGATTATCTGGCAACTCAGACCTTCCTGCGTAGCCAGGATTCATGGTAATGCAAACGTAGCAAGCCGGATTCAACCTCAGCACTGTGCCTTCAAATAGGAAAGTCTCTGCATGTTGACGCACCGCTTGTACTATACAGAGAATTTGCTGGGCAACGACAGACAACACATCCACTTCTATTCTGTTAAACTCATCAAAACATGCCCAAGCTCCAGACGAAGCCAACCCCTTAAAGAATTTTCCCATAGCCTTATAATCCAGGCCATCGGAACAGTTGAAGACCACACATTGAACTGCGAGAGCCTTTGCCAGATCCTTGGTGGTCTCTGTCTTCCCCGTTCCTGCGGGTCCTTCGGGTGCGCCATTCAGGTGAAGGTAGTAAGCTCCTATGAGGGTTCGGTAGCAACGATCCGTGAGTGGTGTTATCACTAGACGATCAGAGTTACCCAGATATTCATACGCAAACCTCACCACGGCATTTATTATTTTAACAGCCACATCATCATTCTCCCAGTAATACCGTAACTGTGCTAGCCAGTTAAAATCTGTTTCTTCTATGACTTCTTTATCGACCAATTCTTGAACAACATCTTTGGCATGTACATCTATGACAATCAAAGCTTTAATGGAAATTCTTGCTAAATTTGTGAGTTTTGGAGACCTCACCAAAGTTACGATACTATTGAGCTGTTTGAGCAATGTTGCAGAAAATTTCATTAGCTCATTCAATTTATGTGTCTTCAGGCAACTGTGAATGTCTTGGGCCCAATAAATTTGGGAGACGCATAAAACAACCATTCCTTCCCATATAGTAATCCATTCTTCCCGAGTTATGGTAGGATATTCGGAGTAGCTGAGTTCAGTTTCTGTCCGAACGGCCCTTATCATTTGTTCTTCTACTTGTACCAACCACTTCTCTACTGAACCCCTAGCCGCAGCTGTGGATATCTGTTCACAAAGTTCCACCTTCTCTTCTTCCTTACTTATCATTGCTAAAATATTCAATTCCGAATCAAATTCCAGTTTGTTAATACCTTCAAAACACTTCTTTAGATGTGGCTGTACTCGTAAAGGATTTTTAGTTTCCGATAAAATTTCCAAAATTTCATCATTAGATAAGAAGAAGAATCGGGGGAAATACAATCTTTTCTTCTCCAAATAATTGTTTACCCCTTCGTTAATCTTTTCAAGTAAACCATTGGCTGTTCTCATCCCTTCTAATAGACCAAAACCTCCTGCTGTTTCAAGAACTTTAGGATTCTTTGCTACAATGGCCATATAGCGTCTGTATGTACCGTCTACTTCTTGAAACATGATCCCTTCTTCGGGCATCTGAGCTATGATGTCTTTCGATGAGAAAATTGGCAATAGATAAAGCCATTGACTTTGTACTTTTCCCCATTCATCTATTGAAGAATTGATTCTATTTAATTTTTCGTACCAGGCCTTTACTTCTGTTTCAAATGGTTTTACAAATGCAGAACCTCTCATGCCGATTGTTTTAACAATGTGATCATCTAAAATGGCTTGTATGTCATCTAATGCAGTTAATATTTGGATACCGGTATCTTTGTAGGGATTAGTTTTGAAATTAACGTTTACCCATTCAGACTGCATTTTTTCCAAACCTGTGATGAGAGCCAACTCTTTACAAGCACCCATACTAATGATTTCATACTGCTCCATATCGTCCCAAAGATCCAAAGCTATAATTTTTCTTATAGTAGTTCCTGCATCGGGCGTTAGATCAAAGCCTGCAATTTCTGACATCTCATCCCAGTGCCTCTGACGCAGGGCAGAATTACACATTATATTAACAACCTGGACGTTGGGTCTCCATTCCTTTAACTCTTTCAGTGCCTGGGCACATAATTTCATTGGAGCCGGTAAATTCATAGGGTCTGGGTCTTCTACAAATCCTTTAAATCTCCTTTCATTGTTTTCTGCTATTTGTTGTTTTATTTTTACTTTGAAATTCTTGGAGAGCTTCAAGAATTCTTTGTAGTACTCTTCGTGCTGTTCCTCTACCAAAGCATTGTCAATGTATTCAAAGACACCATCCATCCATGTGTAGTAGCTGCGCCTCCACTTGTGCAGTAAATATATTAATTCATAAAAAGGTATGATGTAACCCTTCAATTCGTCCAAGTCGGCATATTGGGAAATGGGAAATCCAAATACACTCTCTTCGTGATTAATCCATGCCATCTTCTGCTCACAGTCGTCTAGCCAATGAATCATTCTGCGGATATCTTCCAAGTAAAACAGTGTATTGTTGATGTCATCCATATCATCTAATAGCAGTAGGTATGGCATCAACTCTAGTAATCTTTTATTTAATTGGCCCGTCTTCGCAAGTAGATTTTCTTCCATTTCAAATTTGCATGTTTCAAAGCTGCTAGCATTTTTTTCCAAAATCGGTTTAATCGCTTTCAACCAATTAATAGTTCTATTATTCAGTTCGACATGCTCGGGTGTAAGTTCTGTCAATTCAATCAACTTGCTCAAGATAATGAGAGATTCTGTGATTCGTTCCGTTAACTCTATAATTAAAACCGTTTTGGCATGCAAGCAATACAAACCACTCTCAATTAGTTCAGCTGCAGTTGTGGGAATGACCAGTGCTTTTGTTGCAATATCTTCAAATCCAGCACAAATGCTCATGTTTTCTTTCATATGAGCCAGACACATTAAATGTAATATTTCATCCTGACATTTTACTGTGGAAACTTTTAGCCCTTCAATCATCTTTTCTTGATTAACTCTACCCACATCGAAGTATTCATTTGCCATGGCCGCCGATAATTCATCGAACATATCCTGAAAATCTTTGATTCTTTCACACGATTCATCAAATTCTTCACCGTTCCCTATAATAACATTTTCTGCATCAAAATCTCTAAAAAGAACAGTGTACATAACTTTGACATTTTCCATGTATTCTTTGACAGGTTGAAAAACACGGTCCAAGCTTATTTGTAGGCGTTTGTGGCTATCTTGCAAGGACCAATCATTCAGTTTAATAGGTAAATAATCATAATTAGTTGGTAAATTAAGCCAACGTTCAAGAGGAAGAAGTTCCTGAGTCACAGAAGCAATGGCATCTATTACGCTGTGGTACATAGCAGATATGTCTAGAAAAGAAGGAATCAGAATCAGGTCTTTGTCAAAGTCTAATTCCATAATAATCTGTGGTGTACGTTGGGATTCCCCAATAATATCAATTAGGAAATCTATTGAGGCTCGCATCAACTCTGTTATTTTCATTGCAATTGATACAGAAGCACAATTTAACAAGTGCATTCTTTTCTTCAGCGGCACATCATTGAGGCAGCGGGGTACCTTCAACCAAGTCACCATGTATGGATACCAAATAGTTGTCAATCTGGATTCAGCTTCCAACAAATCTTCATCAATTGATTGTTTTAAAACATTCATTTCGATGATCCCCTTGCCTCGGTAAAGGTCAAAATTCAATAAATATTGCGGAAACATTTTTGCAGAGCTCTCTTGGATATAGCAAATAAACGGATGAACGGTACACAACTTCTGTGCCAGATTTTTCCTTGTTTTCAAAAATGCTTCGTAGTTTGGAGTTTTTCCTCCATATTTGAATGGTTTTTCTTGATAACGAATTCTTTCCACTCCAGGAACATCTCTGATTTTAGATTTAACAGCTAAATCATGCAAACTTTTGTTCCACGCATCTTTACTTTCATTGAGAATTTCTTTGACTGTTTTGGGGAATTTAGTTTTAAGTTTTTTCGGAACCATCTTTAGGATCTTGTTTTCCCAGGCTTTAAGCATTGGTGGTGGTACAAGAAGGTTGGCACATTCCCGTAGATTTTTCATATACTCTTTAATTTCTTCTGGATAAAACTCCACATCGGATGGTTTTAAGGGAGCTTTCTCCACAGTCCTTCTTACTTCGTAAGCTTTCTCTTTAAGGAACTCTTTCATCTTTTTCTCCCTTGCCTAAAAACAACATAAAACTATTTTTTACATAGCCACTGATTAACTTATTCCAATTCCTGAGCTACAAAACGAATACTAATTATGTAGGCATGTAAGAGAAAATTTCAAAATAAACCTTTTTTATGTGTCGCCTCACAAACTATGTTGGCACCCGGTTGGGCAGCATTGTAAGACGGGTTAAGGTAGGGGATGTAGGAAGGGATATTATGAAGGAGGAAAAAAAGGTGCCGGTAGCTCATTCCACATACGAGCCGACTTACACAAAACGAGGTGAAGAAATGACCCATTCTCATGAAGCCAACATCAATGTGAATGGATGTTCCGCTCGCATCCGTCGAGTTTCACGCACGTGCAACGGTGCACCGGGGATCAATGCTGCTAGATCTTTAAAGCAGGATCCATTACATTAGACATTCTGTCTATTTCGTTTTCATACAGTGTGAGAAGGAAGATTTTTATGGGAGGATTTTAGGGCAAATGTTGATGACGTAGATACGATCTCTCCCTGGTACTAGTTTAGATTACCTTTTTTTGACTGTACGGGGGCGGCAACTTGATGGGTAGTTTATCAAACATATGTATATCTGGTGGAGGCTTCATTTTGGGTATTTTCACTTTGGGTTCCAACATTTTCAATAGTTCCCGGTTTGCCATGATTTATTGTTAATTGAAGACTTTTCAGCAATTTTACATAAATATTTTTCTCATTAAGTATAATTTGTTTATTTGATCTATTTTCATATATTTGATATATTATCGATCATATATTTTTTTATTTGATTATGCATTATCGATGATCATTTTAGACATCATGACAGATCTGTATAAGGTGAAAACAATTATTAGAGAAAACCATTCTATGTTCCTTCAAATGCATTCTGTATTTGGTGAAAAATGAACAACGTAAGTTCTTACCTACTACTCTAGAAAATTTATTTATGATATGTTTCACTTGTGTAAGCGTGAACCTAATAAGCCTTTTAGGTTCATGCATAAAAGTGCAAATGAGTTTTAAAGACAATGTAACTTTGTAATAGAATTATGTGATCCATTTGACAGAAATATAATTATTCAGTATTTTGTTTACATTAGCAACCCAACAAGACAGAAACGCACGCATGTAAGTAGGTATTAGTGCATTCTCATTGTTTAATCAATAACATCTTCCAAAACCTACCTTAATATGACCGGATAATGTGAAGATTAGAAAATATAATATAATTAAAACTAGTGTCCGACCGAAACAGGACTTTCCACCGAAACCAAATCTTCAGTGTCTGTCTCAGTTTCAGCCGAAACCGAAACCGAAACTTTTTTAGACATGTTAAAAATTTATTGTTTACTGTTATTTGGCTTATTTTTTACACTTATTCAGACAGTTAACACATGTTAAATTGAATAAATAAAAAAATAATAATTGAAGCTGGTGAAAAAAAAAAATTTTTACATTACTTCTATAAAACAAATAAAATTTATAAAAAAATAACAAAACATGTTTACTATTTGTAGGAACAAAAATTTGTCAATAACAAAATTTTGTACGTGTTAATGTAAAAAAACAAAATAATTTTTTTTATATTACTCAGTCCTGGATTTGTCAATAGGCCTTATAGGCCGCGGCCTAGGGGCGGCAGAGTTTAGGGGGCGGCGCTCGCTCGCTTGCTCGTTAATTTTGTGTACGATTATAAACAACAAGAAAAAAAGTCACTGTGGATAGATAGAGTTTTCATTCTATTAACCTTTAGACGCCCAGTGATTCTGTACGGGACCGCGGATTTGTGTCGTTCAATGCCCAACGGTCCAACTCGGGACCGGTGATTGTGGTGCGAATATTTCACAAAAAAGGCTTTGGCAGTGGGCTACCTTTATTGCACGAGCGTTTAAGGGGAGAAGTTGGTCTAGGACCTCGTGTTTTAGAAATTTTCATGATTTTTTAAAAATAAATAAGGAATATATATATATATTTTATTTACACCTTGCGGTTATTTTATATAATATGTATATTCTAAAATTTTCAAATATTTTCCCCAAAAAATAACGGAGATATCAACTGCCACGCATTGTAAGTCGCCATCCAGCTGGATAATTTGTGTAACTCCTGGAGGTCACAATTTTCATCCGAAATCAATTTTTCAAAAAAAAATGTTTTTTATAAGTATTTCTTCTATTTGAACCTCACTTACAAAAAAATTGAAAATTAATATTTTTTTGAGAAATGTGAAAATTTACTACTTATGATTTTTTACCATTCTTTTTAACGTTTTTTTGGCATAAAAAAATAGTTAAAATAAAGATATTGTTTTGGATTTAGGGTTCAAATAGAGCGCATTTATATAAAAAAAAAACTACGTTCTGAGTTTGACAAAGATTTATAAAAAACTGTACACAAATTATAATTAAAAAAAGAAGTTTCGAAAAAAATGCGTTCGAAAATAAGAGTGGCAGTTAAATAGTGGTTGTTCGACCGAGGGACACTCACTCGAACGCATATAACTTTAAATGGCTTGGAATTTTGGTTTGAAATTTTCAGAAAATATTTTTGAATGGTTGTACCATCGATTTATGAAAAAAAAAGTTTTTGAAGCCTCTACGCCTATTTCCTCCTTACAGAAACCTTTAGACGCCCAGTGATCCCGTAAGGTACCGCGGATTGCGTTGTGCGATTATGGTGCAAATATTTCACAAAAAATGCTTGGGCAGTGGGCTACCTTTATTTGGTTACTAATCGTATTTTGGAATGCTTTTTGGAAAGACTAAATAAAGTGAGTGCTCAGATTCAGAGCTCATCTGTTGATTTACTGACGGTATCTGATTTTTGTGGATCTCATCTCGAGTTTATTATACCAGAGCAAGAAAACTTTGATTATTTCAAAGAAAGTGCAATTGAAATGAGCGCACTTTAGCAATGTGACGGCGACATTCAGAGTAAGATGACCCCAAAAGAAAAAACTTTATAGACGAGACACCAAATGAGGGTATTGAAGCAACTACCTAACTGAGATCTGAATTAGAGAGAAGGCATATGTGAAGGCATAAGGCATAATATGAAGGCATAATACTTCAAAGATTTTTTTTTTTAAATGGGTGAACTTTCAGCACAGAGAGCCTCAGAAAAAGTCAGCCTCTTGTGCAATTATTTAGAAGACGATTTAGTTCAGGAATGGGTACACTTTCAAGGTCACGTTTCCTCTAATAAGACGGCAGAGAAACCTGACACTAGATCATTACTGAATCTTTTTAAGGAAACTTTTTGAGGAAACCATCTCTGTGCAACGTTTACCCAAACTTGGATATAGATCTCCGCGTCGTAATTTGCACTCCGGCCACAAATTGTTCTGGAGAAAGGAGTTTTTCCTGCTAAAAGCGAGTGAAGAAATACCAAAGGTCTTCATTATTACAAGAAAAACTTTACTCTTCGGATCTTCTATGCATAGAAGCAACTACGAAGCTATTATAAATGATTTTGTCAAATAAAAATCCCGTAAAAAATTGTAATTCTTATTTCATACGCTTTTATTTTGCAAATAAATCATTCTTTATTTCATATTTGAATACCTACTTAACGTATATTTGAATATTTATTTTTAAAATTGTGCGTCACCTAATAAAAGCCTACACGTGAGTAATCATGGTAGGTGGCAACTTCTAAGAAGGTGGAAGGGGCGGCACAAATGAAGTGGCCTATACTGATGAAAAGTGTAAATACGGCCCTGATATTACTACTATAAAACAAATCAAAATTAACAAACATGTTAAGAGGGCATTACCAGAGAAAACCGGAAATACGTCATTTTCAAAAAGATTTTAGACGTATTGACTCTTTTCCACAAAAAATTATAAATGGATTTCGAAAGATTGTTCTTTTATCTAGCATTCGTATGTAATAAATTTTGAGAATTTTTTTAAATTTTTAGTATAATAAGGTTATTCCATAGGTCGTTGGCAGATTTGTTAAATTTTCAAAAAAGTTTTTGTATTATACCACACCCATTTCAAATAATAAAATCATGCAGTAAAATAAATCAATACATTATCTAGCAAACGTATGTTTTAGAATTTTAATTTTAGTTTCAATAAAATCATTAAAAAATATGTACGTACATATGGTCCATTTGTGTATTTATTTGCGCACTTACAAACTAATATATTTCAGACTTTTTTAACATTCTTATTAAATTTAGACATTATTGAAAAATGATAAATACTTATAATCAAAAAATAACTACAAAAAGTACACTATTTTAATAGTTTTATCATCACGCCTTTCAGCATTTTTGAATGAAGGTACAAATTAAAGCTAATTTGGATTGAAATAAATTCGATATTGAGTTATAATTTTAAAAAACTGGTACGGAGAATAATTAATCTTTCTCATTGTAACCGCCCTGCACGATCGGAAGAACAACTTTCGACGAAATGTGGATTTTCTCCGCTGGCTGGTTAAACGCTCTTAACTACTTCTTGGAACAAATATTTGTCAATAATCAACACTTAAAGGAAGGACCTCATTAATTGAGTATTTTGCTGATGATGGCGGGTGACATACGAGCCATGAACTCACCCGAAGTCAGCCGAACGAAAAGTTCCTAGAAGTGGTTAACATATTTTGTTATTTTTTATGAATTTTGTTTGTTTTATGAAAGCAATATAAAAAAAAATTGTTTCTCATACTTCAATTATTGTTTTATTATTTATTTAATTTAACATGTGTTAACTTGTCTGAATAAGTGTAAAAAATAAGCCAAATAACAGTAAGCAATCGATTTTTAACATGTCTAAAAAGTTTCCTGCCGAAACTATTTTTTTTTGCCGAAACTTGCCGAAACCGAAACCAAACGTTCGGTCGGTCACTAATTAAAACATTACATGTTTTTCATAAATACTAATCAATATTAATTTACTAAATATTAATAATATATATTTCATTGATGTAATAATTAAAAATAATATCACATTTATATATATAAGGGAACGTACCCATACTACGTGACACATTTAGGGGGGGGGGGGGGGTCTTCAAAATGTCACGCTCCATACAAATGAGCGGCGAGTTGCTTAGGATTTTGGTCACCGGGAGGGGGGGGGGGGGGGTTAAAAATTGCAATTTGAAAATTTGTGCCCACATACGGTATGAAGTACTGCAATTCCAGGGTCGACCTTGTACATTAATTTTGCATTCGGATATTATTATTTATTTATTTATTTGATTCAATATATTTACATTTTATATACAATTCAATGATGTTGGCCTCACTGGGTGGTTTACCCGTGCTGAGGCCTCCATTTCATAAACAAATTTTACACAATACAATATATATATAATATTGGTGAAAAAAACGGAAAAAAGTAAATAAAAAACATACGATAATAATGATAATAATAATTAAGATAAATTAAACTTAAAAAGTAGAGATTTAAAATTAACGTAAATTTAAAAATAAAATAATATTATATAAGGTTAAAAACAATATTTTTAATAAGTGTTGTGTGTTTGTGGGTGATTGTGTTTTATATACTGGTTATGTGTGTGTGTGTGTTTTTTTTTTATGCTATGTTATTTTGGTAGTATTGTCTATTTTGGTCTTTAATCCATTTTGTAATTTTGTGTCGGAATTTATTTTTGTTTTCCTCAATTTTATTTTCAAGTGTTAGACTGTTGAATGCTTTTATAGCGTGATATTGGTAGTGTCTTTGTCCAAAGCTTGTATTTACCGTCAGAGTTTTTAAGTTTTCTTTATATGCTTGTCTAACTGGTCTGTTTGTGATATTTTGTGTTTGTTGAAGGTTGTTTTTTTGGTCAAAAATGTAATTTAGTAGCGATTTAACATATAATTGTCGTATGTCTAGTACGTCACAACGGTTGAATATTTGGTCTGTATCAGTAAGTCTATGTTTTTTAAGTATTACCTTTAAGATCGTTTTCTGAGCAATTTCCAGGTGTTCGATAGCTGAGTTTGTTGCTCCTCCCCAAGCAATTATTCCATATTCTATTATAGACTGACATAGAGCAAAATATATTGTTTTCATTTGTTGTATTTTGTATATGTTTCTTATGTTTAGGAAAATGTGTATCGTTTTGAGGAGTTTATTTATGACTTGTTTGATGTGATGTGTCCATCTAAGGTTATGGTCAATTATGATTCCTAGATACTTTATTTGTTCTTTTTTTTCTAGAGGAGGGCAAACACAGATGTTGGTGTTTAGACATTCGTGTATTTTTATGGTGTTTGTGTTATTTTTTGGCTGTCCTGTGCTATTTATACTGTACGTTGTGAATTTTGTTTTCGATATGTTTAGTGTAAGCGTGTTTGAGTCTAGCCATGATTTCACTCGCGTGATTCCTAAATTCGCTATGTTGTATGCATTTTTCCAATCCTTAGATTTAAAGAGTAAAACTGTGTCGTCTGCATAACTAACTATTTCACCGTCTATTTTCATGCTGCAAAGTTCATTAATGTAAATAGTGAAAAGAACGGGCCCTAGTATGCTTCCTTGTGGAACTCCATATGTAATTGGTAGTGGCTTGCTAATATGGTTGTTAATTTTTACTTGCTGTGTTCTGTTACTCATATAACTTTTTAATAGTTGGAGTTCCTTGCCTTTGATACCAATGTTTTCTAATTTTTTAAAAAGCGTTTGGTGGCAGATTGAATCGAAAGCTTTAGCTAAATCTAGGTATATCGCAATGCATTTATACCCTTGATCTAAATTGCTATGAATATAGTCTATTGTACACGCCAAAGCTTCTTTTGTGCCTATTTTTTCTCTAAATCCATATTGTTTTTCCGAGATTAATTTATTTTCTTCCAGGTATATTATAATTTGGTTTTTTATTACTCTTTCGAAAATTTTTGAAAGCGAGTTTAACAATGTGATAGGTCTATAGTTAGTTATTTGCATTTTGTCTCCGGATTTGTAAATAGGGATCACCAGTCCTTTTTTAAGAGTACTAGGGAAGCAGGAGTGTGTTATACTTAGATTGATTAAGTGTGTTATGGGTTTTAAAATTTCTGTTTTTATTATCTTAATGCAATCCGTCGTTATCTCATCTAATCCAGGAGCAATACGGTTTTTTAATGTGTTTATTATTTTGTCAATTTCCTCTTCCGAAGTTGTTTTTATTGCAAATTTGTGTTGTGTCGGTTGTGTATTGATGTTTGAACTGTTTGTTTGTGTTATTGTGTTTGTGTTGAGAATTTTACGGTTCGCTAAGACTTTTCCTATACTTGCGAAGAAGTTATTTACGTGATTTGCTATAGTTTCTTTATTTGTATTGGCGTCTACTTTTTTTGAGTTAATGTTTAGATGTTCGATTGTATTTTCTTGTTTGAATTTTTGTGTGTATGTAACTTCTTTCAATATTTTCCATATTTCCTTTGGGTTATTGTTTTCTTTTTTTTTAAGTTTTTCTCTAAAATACAACTCCTTAGCTACTCTAATAATTTTTGTGCAGATGTTTCTATATCTTTTGTAGTAATTAAGTTGTTGTATGTCATACGGCGTATGTTTAATTTGTTTGTGAATTCTGTCTCGTTTGCGAATACAGTTTAATATTCCCTGTGTTATCCATAGTTTAATTTTTTTAGCTTTGTGTGTAAGTTTAACTTGTTTTAGAGTAGTGTTATTATTTATTTCTTGCGCTAAAATTGTTGTAAATTTGTCCCAGGCCTCTTCGACCTTCTCCATTTGGTATACTGTAGTCCAGTCTATTTTTTTGAGTTTTTCTTTTAAGTTTGTGTAGTCAATTATTTTTTTTGTGAATATTTTATGTTGGTTAGGTTTTGTGTTTTCGGTATCAATTGCTATCATATTCATGTAGTGATCTGTAATAGTGCTTTCAAGTATTATGGTTTTGGTTTTTAGTTTTGTTTTGATCATTATATGATCTATACAACTTTTTGTGTTGTGTGTGACTCGTGTTGGAACATTTATCGTTGGCTCCAGTCCATGCTGTGCTAGCATTGTTAGGTATTCTAAGTTTTGTGGGTGTCCGTTTTGTAGAGTGTTTATGTTTAGATCGCCGATGATGATGATATTTTTGTGTTTGTTGAGATCATTTAATGTATCATTAAGTGCAGTTAGGAAATTTGTAATATTGTTTTTGGATGGAGATCTGTACATTGCAAGAATACACGTTTCTTTTTCATATGTTATTTGTAAACAGTTGGAGTCTACGATATGTATTTCTTGGACGAATGTGTTTATTTTATCATTAGTGTATACGACTATGCCATCGTTTTGATTTTTGTGTTTTTTTGTGTGGTGTGTGTTGTAGTGTTCAATTGTTTTTGGGATATATTTTTCATTCAACCAGCATTCTGTCAGCACAATTATATCGAAGTTATTATCTAGTTGTTCTAGGTATACAGTGAATTCTTCAAAATTTTTATTAATCGATCTGATGTTTTGGTGCAATATTTTGATTTCATTTTTTTCTTTTGTGATATTGGTCCATAGATTAATGTCGTTTGTACTTATATTACCTCTACTAGTTAGTTAACACTTTCCTAGATACAATGGGTGAAACGATATCACATCTAAAACCGAGAAGGACATTAGTGTCGTCTTTAATCCCGGACTGACATTTTCTGATCACATACCGTAGCTCACTCACTCATGCTGCAAACTTCTTGGGTTTATCATCAGGACTTGTAAGCAGATTGATAACCAAGAAGCAATGCTGATGGTATACTGAGAAGCAAGCTGTAGTACGGGAGCGATGTTTGGGCACTGTACTACCAGAAGTGCATTGATATGTTGGAGCAAATCCAGGAGAAATTCCTCAGGTATGTCTATACGCGGATACATGGAATTTATCCAAGGTTAATGCATCATATTGACTTATTTGAGGAAACTGTTTCTATGAATCTGGAAACCAGGCGGAAAGCAAGTCTGGCTATCTTATCTTTCAAAATTTGGAATAATTACATCTATAGCCCATTCCTCTTGGGGTGCTATGATTTATATGTACCATAAAGTCGATACCATGACCTATTCAGAGTACCACACGGCAGAATTGAAGTCCTGGCAAAACTCAGCAGGACTAGGGAAGTGGTGCCGTTAAATGAAATTGTAAACCATTTGGGTGTGAATGAATATTCTCTAAATGCCCTTAAACCGTTTTTGAAGAGTCATCTGCCTAAATGCTGATATTAAAAAAAATCATCAATATTTTTAAAAGTAATTGCAACTAAATTGGAAAATTCTGCTTTACAATAATATAAAAATATTAATTAATTTTTTTTTAAAGTCCATTGTCATCAATTTAGATGAGATGTCACAATGTACCTACATATATTATATGTCTTTTAGTTTAGACAAGTTATACTCTGTTTAAGGATCTAAACGTCTCAAAATTTATTAAACTGGAAAGACTTCGGTGGCTGGGTTATGTAGAGAGAATGACCGAGCATCAAGCACCAAAGTCCTTGCTGAACTCAAGACCGATAGGGCGAAGGAGCCTGGGAAGACCAAGATTAAGATGGAGCGACAACGTCCTCAAAGATATGTCTACCTTGGGGAGCTTCTAAACTGGAGAGAGCTGGCACAAAACCGAGATGAGTGGAGGAAGACTCTTGAAAAGGCCAAGACCCACCAGGGGTTGTAGAGTCAAGAGTGATGCAGATGATGAATTTAGACAAGTTTAGTCAAGTTTTGTGTTGTAGTAGTACACATCTGGTCTATTTTTGTCTCAACGCGAGGACCTCTATACTTAATAGTGTCACACCCAAGGATTACATTTATACTTACTGATTTTCATCGATTTCATGGTCATGTGACAGCATGTGTCATGTGACAGCATACCATATAACAGCATGTGTCATATAACAACACGGTCATTTGATAGCATGTGCCTTATAGCGATGTGGCGGGAAGGGGATCCTACGCCCACTCCTTCAAATTGACTACTCCCAGAGAACCTGGTCCAGGGCTCGGATCCAAACCCAGAACTCAGACCCGGGACTTTCTCCTAGAACTCAAGTACTTTTAAAAGGAAGCACTCCTTGGAGGGCTCCGATAAAATGTAGAGCTTACCCATCGCTGGTGCCTTATAAAAAATCTCTGTTTTCCAGCGTGTTCCAACAAGTGTCCGTCAATTTGCTAAAGACAATACAAAAAATATCACTTTATCAATAAAGTATGGTAAATGTTGGCTTTTTTGAAATATCTTTTTATTTATTGTAGTTTCTTTTTAGCCCTTATGGGCTAATTTTACAATTTAATAATGATTCAAATATTATTCTGTTATTTGGGTAACCATGTTCTCTCTTCTTTTATACTTGTCCATAATATCTTTACGCTTAACTTCTGACTGTTGCAATTCTTTGCGTAGCTTCAATAGAGCAGCAGCATTTCTTTTCTGAAACCATTTAATTTTGAATAATACTTACTTTTATTTATTCAATTTAAAGTATGTGTGGTAAAATCTTGTATGATCGTGTGAGAAATTTGGAGATTCGCCAAGAATGCAAGGATGGTGTAAGTATAAGGAGTAAGATTAAGAAATGGACGCTTATATGGTTTGGGAATAAATGACCCAAATGTGAATGGTAGAAGAAGTCAGGGACGCCCGAGGAAGACATGGCATAATCAAGTGAATCCAATGCTTGAGTCGGACCATGTTAACGAGTCAGAACAACAGAAGGAGTGTGTATCAAGACCGAGTTGGTTGGCAGCCCGTCCTCACTGACTTCCCCTGCGGAGAAACGGCATGATGGTTAGTTAGTTCCACAAGGTCTAATATAAACATATTTTTACATTTTATTTTACATGTTCTTATTTCTAATATTATTTGATTGCATGGATCGTTATCCTACCTAATAAATTTTTGTAAAAAATTAGATGTGAATGCCATTTGAGATTTCTACCCAGGAATGTGATACTGTCGTTATTTCCAAAATCGTCCTACTATCTTTATAAATTGTGTTTAAATATTGACCTGAATTCCAAAATACTCCATAGTTGAGACAGTCAATCAGAAGTCAGCATTTCAACAAAATCAAAATGGTCACCAGTTCCTTTCCATAAAAATTTTGGTTGTTTGGCTGGTTTTTGTCATCCTTATTCTACTAATTTCTTAACAAAATCATCTCTAATTATCTAATAGTAGTGGCTAAATACCTTCCTGGTAAATCAAGGAAGCTCTGAAGAGAAGAAAAAAAATCAAATGTCATCTCATGCGTACTCTTATAATATTCGAACTCTTGACACGGCCCGACTTAAATATTTGATTCACGTGGATAGAGTCAAGAGTCCCAACTACTTAAAAATGCCTGGAATCAGTGAGGCTATGGCATCCACAATTGGGGTATGTTAATGAAGGTAGTGGGAAGGGATTATTCAGATCTGGTTACCAAACATGGCTAAAGCCATTTCAAGCAACATTTCGATCACACACAAGGATAAAGCCATTTCAAGCAATGTTTCGACCCCACACAAACCACTTAGGGGCCGTTCAAGTATTATGTAATGTACTTGGGGGAGGAGGGGGGGTCTTGTGAAACGTTACTGTGCATTACGGGAAGGGGGGGGGGGGGGGTTTGAGCAACGCGTTACGTAACATGTTTTTCTTTATTTAGATAAAAAAAACTAGGGAATTAAAATCTTCAAAGTTGGCATTCCTTTTCGTTCTCGAAATCTCTTGTTTTATTTATTACCGCAAACGCGATTAAAACAAGAAAAAAGGTATTTAAACGACTTTCCAGTACTTTGCGCCACTTAATTGTGACTTTCAGGTAAAAATTGTCACTTGGGCGTTACGTAACGTTTAGGGGGGAGGGGGGAGGGGGGGGGGGGAAACGGAAAACTTTACGGTGCGTTACATGGGGGGGAGGGGGAAGTCCAAAATTTTCAAAATTGCGTTACGTAATACTTGAACGCCCCCTTTGAAAATTGACACAACATTATGATGTTTACGACTTTTGAATTCATCATCTTGAATAAGATAAGGCATTTTACAGTGAAGAAACTCAAAACCGGAAAAATAGTATGATATTAAGTACAGTAGAGCCTCACTAATCCGGACCCCCATTACTTCGGGGCACGCTGTAATCTGGACGGGTGCGTGCAGGTCAAAACATGTCAATATTCAATCATTTGCCGTCACTCGTTAATTTATTTTTAGTTTTTTTTTTCATGTTAAGTGCCCAAATTTCTTACATGTTTGAATTTTGTATAAGTACATATGTACGTACATACATATTCTTGTCTAAATTGACTTTAAATTTTTACTTTAATAAATGAAACCCAAGTTAAAAATGTGTTTTATTCCTATTAAAAAATTGCATACTATAATCCGGACGCCTCGATAATTCGGAAGGGGTCTTGTTTTTCCCTATCCGGATTAGCGAGGCCCTGCTGTAGTATAAAATTTTTTTAAAAAGATTTAAAAAAAATTATATAGAGTCACCGTTAGAATGCCATGTCTTTGCTCCTCTTTAGTTATGTTCTCCTGGAGTTCGATAATAGTAATGCTTTGTTCAGCCGCCTGTGCCTCCAGGTCATTTCGGCAAGCAACGATGCTATCAGTGCTGCTTACAGATTCGGCACAGCTAGCTTGCAAGACATCTGTTGGCACAGCTTCCTCTGAAATAAAGTATATAATATTCAACTTCTAAACTATTAGTTCTGTGAACAGTAGACCTAGCGTCCCAAAAACTAATATTCTTATATTCTCTTATTTAATAAATCAAAACCAATTTTTTTTCCAAAATCATTAGATTTGTAAGTAGCTACATAAATTCCGACCTATTTAATTATAAACCATATATTTTGTGAAAAAATAAAATTTTCAAATAAAGAATTAACAATTTGACCAAAGAAAAGTCACATCCTAATGGCAATTCTTTTTTCAAACATTCTTCTGGCATGTAGGTACTGTAATACTGAGTATTTCAATTTGTCCTTGTAGAAAGATCCATGCTTATGTGAACTCTGGCAGTATCCAATATGGTGACCATCTTCAACCGGAAATGGAATGTAACAAATAAATGTACAGACAGATGAAATGCCAAATGCTCGAGTTAAAACAGGACTTCACTTCACTCAGTCTTCAAACACAGTAGAAAAACTCATCAAGTTGGATCATGGGAATGAATGGAATATTATAAAAAATAAAATTAAATAAAAATGTGTGTGTTTTTTTATATTACATCTAGATCTCAGAACCACTTTATTGTGACATTAATAATGTTATTTACAGATTTTAGTGTAGTGTAGGCGTGTGATGTATGATCTTGCAGATCTTAATAGACGCATGTACGAGACGAACATTTATTGGTACTATACAAGTTATATGCTAAGTGCTAGCTAACGGAGCTGTCTGTAGGTAAGGAGAGCGAGCTTTTATTCTTAGTTCTGCCGTCTCGCTCTTGCATATTTGAAAAGGCAGGCTTGCCACTAAAACCATTCTCACAAATAATATTTGGATGATTTATATAGTGCGGTTTTTGTGAAAAATCACCTCGAGGGCGCTGAATCGATCATCACCTTTATGTATAATTTTCCTCGAGAAATGATTGTTGAAATAAATGGTTTATAATAACTCCTCCGTGTATTTATTTCTACAACTACAAAACGGGAAATCATATATTTATTTATTTATTTATTGACGCCCTATTGGGCTTTTACATATAAAATACAAATTTCATTTATAACAGCAGTATAACACAAAATAAAAAAGATTAAAAAATTTACAAATAAAGCATAAACTCAATGTAAAATAATAGGAATACATCTAATGCTAATTCCACATGGATGACTTTAGGGAACTCGTATGTACATATACCTACGAGCAATAAAAACATTAAAAATAATCAAAACACATTAATTTTTACTGAATTACTCGTTGTATGCTTTTGAAATAAGAACAATAAAAAAAAACAGTAAACAAAAGAAAATTGAAATAAAATAAAATGATTTCTCATTCATTATTTATATCTAAAAAGTGGTGGACTAATTTGGCTTTAAATGAATCGAAATTTAAATTAAAAATGTCAGCGACATCAGTTAGTTCATTGCCCAACCTGTGTATTCTTTCCATCACAGAATTCGTAGCGAAGTAATTGTTGTAAAATAAAATGTTTCGTCTAGTATATTTTGGAGGTATGTGTAAGGATAACAAGTTTATAGCGTCAGGGCAGTCCAACCTTGAATGAACAATTTTATACAATAAAAGGAGATCAAATATTTTTCGCCTTTCAGATAATTTCGATAAGTTAAGTTTACTGCGTAAATTGACATAATTGATTTCAATAATAGGAACACCAATTTTGAAATTAATAAAACGTAAAAATTTATTTTGAATTTTTTCAATTTGTGAACAATGAGAGTTGAAATGAGGACACCAAATGCTTGAACAGTATTCCACCTGACTTCTAACCAAAGACGTGTATAGTAATTTTATGGTTTTTATGTTATTAAAGTCTTTAGCGATTCTGAGGATAAATCCAAGCATTTGTAATCCCCTACTGGTAATGCTAATAATGTGATTCAAGAAGCGTAATTTGGAGTCAAAGATAACGCCAAGGTCGTTGAATTCAAAGACTCTTTTTAGAGTGGCATTGTTAATTGTATACTCGAATAGTAAAGGGGTTTTAGATCTATGAAAACTGATTGTTTGGCATTTGTTGATATTAAGATATAATTTGTTTGCGATGCACCATTCATAAAGTTTATTTAAGTTCATTTGTAGAGTTAAACAATCAAAAGAATTTTCAATCGATTTAAACATCTTTAGATCGTCGGCAAATAGAAGAAAGTGAATATTATCGAAAATTAATGAAATGTCGTTAATAAATAGTAGGAAAAGAATTGGTCCTAGGTGGGAACCTTGGGGGACCCCACTTAAGGCAAAAAAAGTGTATGAGGTTGTGGAGTTAATTTTTACACATAGTTTTCTAAACGATAAGTAGCTTCTAAGCCATTCGAGAAAGTTTCCGCTTATTCCCAAGTGTTCTAATTTTTCCATTAAAATGCGATGAGAAACAGTATCAAAGGCTTTGCTAAAATCAGTATAAATAGTGTCAACTTGAAGACCCTTGGAAAGTGCATTAGAAATAAAATTTTCGTAAAGCAATAAGTTAGATGACGTAGATTTGCCTGGCATGAAACCATGTTGAAATATTGATATAAGCGGTTTAATTTGATGCATGATTTTACTTAATATAATCTTTTCAAAAAGTTTAGGTAGTGATGACATAATACATATGGGTCTATAATTTTCAATTTGACTTTTATCACCTTTTTTAAAAATAGGTGTTATAAAGCTACTTTTCCAAATTTCAGGAAAACAACCTGTAGATAAAGATAAATTGAAAATTATAGTAATAGGAAGAGCTAGAACATGGACACAGTTTTTAAGTAATATTGTATATATATATGCTTGCTTACCTTTCCCCTTATTAACAGACAAAGCTTTAAGGTTTTCAATTTTTTTCAAATACACTCCATAGTCAGATTCTTCATTGTCAACTGTTATTTCTGCCTTAATTAGTTTCCATTTATTTTCTGCAATTAGTTTGTGAACGTCCTAAAACGATAATTCTCTTTACTATTCCATCCGAATTACGTAAGGCAAATAAAGATTTAAGATTCTCACGGCCAGTAGGGTAATGTTGTTTGACTTTTGGGGTAATAAGCCGAATTGCATTCCCTCCTTTTTTTAATCGACATTTTGGACAGCCTTGCTGTGACCATCAATAGGGATGATGTGTAGAGTTTTGTGAAAAGATAAGTTAATCTGAAACTTTGGCTCAATGAAGAGAAAGCGAAGCATGACTTTACCCGAAAATCAAAAAGGATAAAAAGAGACGGTAATATTCAAAATATTCATAAGGTTACCGACATCCAAATTTTGTTTAAAAAACATTTTGAGGTTACTATTATAAAACTCTATAATAAGTTGTTGATTTTTCCTAAATTTGTTATTTATTCAAAAGTACCTTCTTCTTGTGAATTTTGTATATTATGTCTACGACGTTATATAAATAGACTCGCCATAGTCTCGCATACTGGCAAAATAATGTGGCAAGTAAGCAACACTCTTTTGTTTTCAGCCGTTTTCAGTAATTTCTTAATTCAAAAGTTATTCATATATATTAATGTCAAAGATATGCTACATCCACACCGAAGCCAAACTTCCAACTCAAACTTCCAACGCAAGAACTACTAGGCGTGAGCGTTATTTAACGAGACTAGTTACAATAACTAGTTACGCGGCATGTAACGGAAATAACTAGTCTCGCTAAAATCACAAGTGGTTATTTTTGTAAATGCGTTATTTCCGTTATTTCTGTGTTGGGTGTGATGTGAGTAATTGAGTACCAGAGTAGTTTCGCCGCGTTTCGCGTTTCGCATAGTTGCGTTTGCCGGCCGGCCGAGCGTGCGAGATTTTGAATCGAACATTTTCGAGTAAGCGGGAGTGGGTTCCGTTTCTGGGAAACGAGCCACCATTTTTTGAATTTAAAGTAAAATAATTTAGTTTGTTTTAGTTCGTCGTTGTACTTGTGTATAATTTTGAGTACTTTCGGTAAATTTTCGATCTTACTGTCAACGCTTATTACGAATAATTTAAAAAAAAACACCTTTAGATTCACTTTAATTACTATAAAAGGAAACTTTTTGCATTTGGGGTGGCGAAAAATAATGCATTAAAATTATAGTAAACACTAATTAATCATAAAAAACATTTAATGCAGTCAGCCCTAAGCCTGAATAAAGTATGAAGGGAAGTTAATTTCATGTACGTTGATTTCACTGTATAGCTACAAACACTTAGATAGTGCTTAAATTTATTTTCGTTTCGTGTGTAACTTTATAGTTGGTGGAGGTATACAGTTTCGTGTGCAACTGAAACTAAGAAAATAACTAGTTACAAAAATAACCTGTTTCGAAACAGATTATGCCGACCAAGAAACTGGTTTCGTTACGTTTCTTGAAAACGGCGTAACGACCCACGTCTAAGAACTACCCTTCTACACAATCGTCCGAAAGTTTGAAGTTGGAAGTTGGCCTCAGTGTTGCCGTACCATAAGACAATCAAAGTATGTGTGTTTTTTTCTAATGACACACAAAATTGTTGGACGGGGAATGAAGGGGTTGAAGGTATTGCTTATAATAATAAGTAATTTGTGCGTACATATAGATGAAAAGTTATTTCTTCACTTTTACTACACTGTTTGCCGTGTTTGGAAACATTTTCTCATCACACAGGAGGGCATTTTGGCACTTTTTAAATGCAATTTTCCCACTGGTAAGACACTACCTTACTTGACGAGTGAGTTTAGTACTAAAGTACTAGAAATCGAGACCAGTGCAATTGTCTTGCTTTTGACTTCCCACTTTGAGATTTCTACCCCTCGTCTACAGTATATAACATCTTTGTATTATGTGCGATCATTCTTGTGTATTCTTTAATCTTTGTCACTGTCATTATTAAACATAATTTAAAGGGCTTTTAAAATGTAGAAAAACATAAAACTAACATATATAAATGAATTGAGTTTAACTATTTATTTTAAATGTTCACCTGTAACTTTGTCTTGCAGTCTTCGATAGATTTAATAGTTTCTGCAATTTTTTCATTCTGAATTTGTTGAACGTTGCTTTGGGATTTTATTTTATCTGTCCACATATCAATTTGTTGTTGAACTAAAATAACAAAATTAAATATACTAAAAAATTTATGACAAAGAAAAAATAACATGCTCAAATGGGTCCCATGCCAACTCAGAATGAAACCAACTCAGAACCACCTCAGAAAGGTCAAAAATCTATGAAAAAATAATTTTAAAATTTCCGGTAACCCTAACCTAATTATTAACCCATTCAACCATATTTTTTATATTTTTTTATCATCACTCAATGACATTTCTGAGGTGCTTCTGAGTTGGTTTCATTCTGAGTTGGCCGGCCACCGCTCAAATGATGCAGGAAGTAATGTTATAATAAAACTGAAATATACGCTTCGAATTTTCTTCATCCCTGAGCGCTATTGCTTCTTCTAACTCTTGTTTTTGGGTTTCGAAATCTTTCTTGTCATTCATTTTTATAAAGCTGTATAGAACGAATGATCAATACTTCTGGATTCTAAAAGTTGAGATCAAAATATCTTTGATTTTGCCAATGTAAATTCAAAATATTGCGTACTTCCCGCCTACTGCAAGTTTATTGCCAGATGTCAAAATGTTGACCAATACTAAATTTTACATAAATTTTTCTGATGAAAATGGGGTAGCTTGTTTCATAATAAATGCATTCATCTTGTATAAATATTTAGCGTTATGGCTTTAATTATGTTTAGTTATAACTTTTCAATAGATCTAGACTTTGTGGATACAGAAATTCTGTGGGTTTGAAAGATAGTTTGTTTATTCGGTATACTTTTGGCCGCCTGATAATGCATATACTGCGTACTGCTTGACCCATTTATCTTAGTAGATGGCTTCGCTTTAGTTTTGTAATTGATTTTCTTAAATATAATATTATAATACATCTATAATAAACATTATTACACTGTCGTGTATATCATTCGCGAAAAAGATTGTATTTTTGGAAAAGCATGATGTTATTTTAGAATTACTACTTTAGAATCGAAAAATATATAGGTATGTCCTTGTTATAATTATGATTGAGATACGAATTGTTGATACACAATCCAAAGCGGCGTTACGCAACATGGTGTTATTCAACATCAAACCTCTCACTAGTTCAAATGGAGTAATTTCATACCGAATAGTGCATTTGAAAAGGGTTTTAATCACGTTTTTTTAAATTTAAAAGAAACAAAATTGTTTTATAAAATACTGTTCCCGTCCTTAAAAATAAATTAAATCAATATGTACAATCCTAACAAGTTTATTTTTTTAAATAACACATATTTTCGTTTACCTATTATTGCCATTCCATACCTATTCGACAAAATGATTTTATCTAGCTTTAATATTTTTATGCCAACAAATAATATTCCATGTCGCTATAGAGTGAAAATCATTTTTTCAGGAGATAGAAAAAGCATTTTACCACATATATTAACTTATAACTAATTTGATCAAATACATATCTTTTAAATAAATTTATACAATATAACGCTCCACAATAATTTTTTGCGGTCGATAATCTAGAAAGAGAAGGTGCGTACTTACGTGTCATTAAATATTAACGATTTTGTACACGAATTTGACGTTGGACAACACTGAGCAAACGAATTCAAGCAAATCCAAGCATTTCTCGCGATTTACCGGGTTTGCATTTATAACTCGCCATTTTTTTCGTGTGGGCTTTAAATTGTGGTGGGAGATTTGCCGGTTTCAAACATCGATTGATTTGCAGGTAAGCGACATTTAATTTATTAAACACAACGGGTCGTTTTTAGCATTTCCACTCGTTTATACTGGCGCGGCAAAACGGCGTCTTCCTCGCTCCGGTGATAACATTCCCATCGATTTTGTCAAATAAAATGCTTCGCCAATATTTTTTTACCAGAAAATTAATACCATTTTCTTTAGTTATTTCCGTCATACTCCCGAGTATGCTTTAGTAATTGTATAAATTTCTAAGAAGGTTTATAATAAAAAACTAATATTATCATGGCTTCTAACCACGCATTTCTTGAATATTATTTTAAAACATAAGATCAGCTGAATTCTGAATAGAATGATGTATATATTGTAAGGTTTTGCATTTGGCAGAGCTCAATTCATCGTTGTATACTTCCTGTTGATAGAAATATTGCTTCCAAAATGTCATTTGTCATTGACATTTCGTTGTATCATACATTATGACATGCACGGTTGTGTAAGTGCTAGGAACCGCAGGTACCTGATACCCTCATTGAAGACATTGAACTACCTAGGTACTCGCCACAAATTTTTGGGAGCGGAGTATTGCTCGTCAAACCGTAACTATTTTACTGACGCCTTTTCATTCTTCATCTTTATTATAACCTTGGCTGTCAATAAATTAACCAGAAACCATGTTTTTTGGAAAATTATTATGCATGTAATTTATTATGTTAGTCGGTCGAACTTCTCAATTTAATTTTGTTTTTTTTCTCACTATCGGTTTTCAAATGTGTTCAATGGAATTTTAAAATTTCTTATTATAATAGGTACCTATCCGCCATCTATAATAACAATATAACACTATCCAACAAATGCCAACTTTTCTATTCCATTATTATTTTATTATAATACCTACCTAGGTAGGTACCTACCTATTCTCTAATAGTTATTTTATTCCGGAATGAGGGGAGTTTAGTGCGGTCCCACACATCCCATAAAGTACCTCTTTACCTCTAGGTATATATTTATGTAGATACGGGTGAGAAAGTAAAATAAAAATAAATCTAAAATATCATCGTAGATTTTTTCCCACCGAAGCCGAAATGTTTGTAATTATTAATAAATTTGTATTTAGTGGTAAGGGAACGTACCCATACTACGTGACACGTTTAGGGGGGGGGGGGGGTCTTCAAAATGTCACGCTCCATACAAATGAGCGGCGGTTTGCTTAGGATTTTGGTCACCGGGGGGGGGGGGGGGGGGGGGTTAAAAATTGCAAAAAGTTGGTCACGTAGTATGGGTACGTTCCCTAAGTTTCTCTATTTTCTCTAAACAAATTTGCCACAGATGTGATGCCACTTTAACAAAATTTTCTACTAAATATAGATGGCATTTACTAGGTACTATTAGGGGCCATCCATAAATTACGTCACACGAATTTCATGATTTTTTGAGCCCCCCCCCCCCTGTCACACATCGTCACATTTGTGAGACCCCCCTCCCCCTAGTGTGACGTCACATATTTTTCAATTTATACATCTAAAAATAATCAAAACAGTAGTTCAATTTTTTTACATGTGACGTCACAGAGCTGATGACCCCCCATACCCCTTGTCACACTTCTCTATTCCCCTCCCCACCCCGTATGACGGTATGACGTAATTTATGGATGGTCCCTTAGTAGAAAAGAACTAATTCGGATTCTGAAATTTTTTTCATTTTCATGAACCGTTTTTTTTTATTTTTATTCCTGATATTTGGCAACTGATTTTATGTCCCGATTGGCCCGCTTTCTGAAAATGGGAGCAAATTCGATCTTTGGATTTTTTGGTGTAATGATTTGGGATTACGGCCAACCAGGACAGAGGACCAAAAACCAGTACGATTTTACATATTTGTAAAAAGCACTAACTTTGTGGCTCGCCATAATTTACAATAAAAAAACACATAAATTTGTTTAAGACCACTTTTATTTTAAAACACTACCGGTTTCAGAAGCACCCTGCCTTCGTCAGGAGAATATTAAAACAGTTATATTATCCTGACGAAGGGAGGGTGCTTCTGAAACCGGTAGAGTGTTTTAAAATAAAAAATGGTCTTAAACAAATTTATGTGTTTTTTATTGCCAGTACGATTTATTTAGTCTTATAACAACTCATAATGATTGGAACACCATCACCCATTTGACATTAGGTTTGTTTTTTGTTTTTTGAATTTTTTATTTAGATGTATGTAAATATTTTCATACATCTAGTAGGTAGGTACCTATATGTAACTTTAATGACTAGCAACTTGATAAATTGCAACTCCTAACTCATCAGTCATCAATCAACAAGAGAAAATTATTTATGTAATACAATTGATTGATGACAGTTAAATTGTATGAAACATGAGACATTTTAATATTATTTTATGCAATTAACACCTACCATGCCATTTAATATTTGATTACTATTAACGAGTCGGAATATAAGATAAGCATGACGATAATGTCGCAATTAAAACACAAAATTACAATCTAGCTTACAAAAATAAATAAATAAAAAACTGGAGCAACAAAACAGGAAGGGATTTCATAAATAAAAAATAAAGAATACTATACACCTACCTACATAAACACAAGCAACACACCAAGGGCTGTTTAAATTTTTTTGAATAAATCATCAAATTTTTTAATTTAATTTTCACGTTCTGTGTAAGTTCTATGCAAGTCCTGTTATTATATCATTATAGGCCAGTTGCTTCATAAAACCGAAATAATCACAGAACTTGAATAGAACCTTGAAACCAGAACGTGAAAATTAACTTCAAACATTTGATGAATTGTTCAATTTTTTTTTAATAATCCGTCCCAAGATCTACCTATTTTTTTTGGTTTTTGTATTACAGGTTCAAGTCACCATAGAATAATTTAAAACGATACGTCCCCAGAACAGGTGTAGTTAGATGTTAGATCACCTAATGAGTTCTATATATCATAACAAAAATAAATAATTTGTAACTCTACTTCAAAGTAATAAAAAAAAGATTTTGTAAACATTTTCTTAGATATGGCGGCAGCAGTACTTCATTGTTTCATCAGTAGATTTATGGTAAATTGACCCTTTGAACTTTTTGGAAAGTCTCCATTTTATATATCGGTATCTCTTTCCTTTGTCTAAATCGTAAGCATCAGGCAGAAATGGGTAATTCTTTTTTGTTAATGCTGCATCCTTGCCGCCAGGTTAATTTCATTCAGATTTCTGAGAGCTTTGAAGAGCATGAAAAGTGAGTGTGTTTTGTTGCTGAATTCTCCGGTGTTGCCCTATATTTTTTTAGAAATCTAATGTAGACAGTGACCTACCTCTTGTTTTGAAGGTCACGTGTGAAAATTTCGGCAACCTCGGAAAAAATGTAGATTTGTATAAAAATCAAATCCACGCCGCCATCCAGGTATCAGCCATACAGCCGCCCGGCTGTCCGCCCCAGACACTTATCTTTATATAAATAGAAAAAATATATACATATATCTACATTGACGTCGTCTGATAGAACAATGCGTCGCCGTTCAGGCAAAAATTTCCAACCCACGTGCACAAGTTTTGAGGTATCTCCATAAATTTGAATGATTTTTTTCTATTATTGTGCCGCTAGATAAAACTTTGAAATTTCCGTTACACACAAATGTGTTAAATTATTTCATGTATACAACCATATTTTAAAATTTATGTAACGTATTTTTCCTTTCAAGTTTGCAGTTATCTCAAAAATAATGTGTGTTGTGGTTTGGTGACTTTAGCCAGAACTGAGACGAATGTCTCTATCATGAAAAAAACAAGATTGATAATTATTAAGCAGTTTTATTCTATCAGCAACTTTATTTTTTTAGAAGGAATAAATAATTAGTTTCGTGATGCAATTGATTCTTTTT
Organism: Limnephilus marmoratus; assembly: GCA_917880885.1. Lineage (NCBI taxonomy): Eukaryota > Metazoa > Arthropoda > Insecta > Trichoptera > Limnephilidae > Limnephilus > Limnephilus marmoratus. The sequence goes on along the minus strand of OU862924.1, from coordinate 22,463,064 downwards.
TCTACCTTGGGTCCGTTCTGCTTTCCGCCAATGGTAGAGCCAAGATTCAATCAGTAAGGTGGAATCTGTTGACATGGGTAACTGCCGTCGAGGATTACCACCGTTATAAATTACATACCCGCCGTGAAATAGCCCATGGTTGTTTAATTCGTCAGGTCCGCCGGGAACAACCTGTTTATCATAAAATCATAGTTAACCATCGTCTTCGATCAGTCAACCAACCATTCAAGAATCCGTCTCATACAAATTAATGATAAAGTGCCAATGAAAAACCCCTACTATTTGAGTTCAAACCAAATGCTAGCCGCAAAAATAAACATTGCCAGATTACCAGCCGTAAGAACCATTTGGAGATACTCTGCTGTTGGTATTGGGTGGCATTAATTCATTGGGAACCATAGGTAGCCAATCGCACAAAGAGGATACTACCCCCCTACTCTGACCACGCTGAAGTGGTGCCACCAGCCGCGCTACCTTACATAATTCAAAATACAAATTAAATAAAGTTAATTAAGTTGAGAAGCATTGCCCTCGAATGTTACGTCTTTCATAGTGTTGCACCGTATTTAGTATTTGCATTTTCCGCATTTGAAGCCACATGCTGAATTCTCATCTGATTTAATAATGAGGGCAGGTGTGCTGTACGAATGTTCGCATACATCAGCGATGCGCAACCTTCGAAAAGTATGGCAAAGCAAAAGGCACAAACATTGCCTCGAAGACATTTTGCTCTGACGCGCTTACTAGAATACTGATTTACGTAATGTTGGAAGACTCCAGATACTAATATCTACAGCCCGTATGTCGGACGAATATCTACAGCTCCTATGTTGAACTAATATCTACGAACTTCAGAGTGTTGACTACTATCTACAGAGCGTAGGTTGAACTAATATCTACAGAGCGTAGGTTGGACTAATCAGCTAAATGTGTCCAATAGTCCGATATTAGGGATTTTTACATACATACTTACATAAATTAAACTTTTTAAACTGCATACGCAATATTACGCTATTATGCTATACATAATTGCAAATCCAACCTCTGCCAGTGCTGTAGATATTCGTCAACACTTTGGTTCTTATAGATAATAGTCAACAGTTTTAGCTGTAGATATTCGTCAACACTTTGGTTCTTATAGATATTAGTCAACAGTTTGATCTGTAGATATTCGTTAACACTTTGGTTCCCATAGATATTAGTTCGATTTTTTCAGTTTTTGGAATTCCTGTAGATATTAGTAGACGCCTCCTGTTGGAACGATAATCTTAAAATCGACTGCACTGCAAAAAGTACCCCCAACTGTTTCATGAAAATCGATAGAAAAATGCGTTACGCGATGGTACCTAGTTGAGCTGCATATTCGATTTTTTGCACCATAGCTTAAATTTTCGATTAACCAACACTTTTTCAAGAATTTGATCGCTATGTTAAATCGGAACGCGACCTGCGGATTGTGCCCTACTGACGTACATCATCAATTCCGTTTTATAATTTTTTTGCGCTATAATTTCATAAACGACTTTTCCCTTTGTCTTCCTTGAAACTCGTCCAACTTCACATGACTAAAAGTGCGACGGCTACACTATTATTAGTGAACTTCGACTTGTGTGTCTTTTCTGCTTTACCCTATTCAGCCATTGGGAAAATTACACGGTGCGGCAGTTTACCCCTCTTTACTCCTTTATTGAGAATAATGTTTTACGTATTTTCCTACCACTTAGCCCTCAATTTCATTACTCTTTGAATCATTTTGAATAATATAGCGCCTTGAGAAGTTTGTACAACATTGTTTCTCTACCACAAAATAAATAATTTTATGTTCCATGAATTTTTATGGGTGTACGAGTGCGTTTACAACTTTATTAACATTCGTTTTATTTCGTTTTTGTCACGCCTGCTATTAAATAGTGATGTTTTCTTTGATTTTATTATCCTCGTTTATAATAAACTACCACCGACCCGAGAATTTTCACGGGTTAATCATAGAAGTAAGCTTATATCTCGTCGAAGCGTGCTTTACTATTATCACGCGAGTAGCAGTCCGCAGAAACCGGATTCGGTAGTTTCCGGCCGTTCGGCGTTAGAACTTTGGAGGCCACATTGAACCAACTTTTTGCTCTGTATCTCATCTAAATGTAATACGTAGAAGGAATTGCCTCAATAGGCCACTTGCATGGATTTCACAACGACTTGGAAAAAATCATGTGGATAGATCTTTTTACTAAGATTACGAAAATGTTTGTAAAATTGTTTAGAAATGTACAGTTTTTATTATTTTTAAATAAATAAATCCATTATTTGGGCTCGTGACGTCACTACATGAAAATGTCCCGTCTCCGAAAATGTTCCTATTAATTTTGTAAAATTCCACACTGATTTATTTTTTTTATATGGCATCACTTTGATTTCAGGCGAATTTTTGAATTCGTTCACTAGATTTATTGTTTGTTCTCTGCGAACTTATCATTTGGTTTCACTTTTTGACAGATGTTCTGAAGAGAACCCCGTACATTTAATGGGTACGGGGTTCTCTTCAGAACGTGAAGATGATGTCGGTACGTGTTTTAGAGGTATAAGGATTATGGTGCTGATTTTAACAAAATAAAATTTTATAATATTCTTATTGTTATTATAATTTACAAGTACAAGTATATTACATTGAATTTAGTTATAAAGACGCTGTAGATTTTAATGATTTATGATCAATAAGATGGATCAAGGAAAAAAATATTTATGAGATGTAATATTTTTGGTATGCCTCGTTATTCTCCTGTGCCATTGTGGAAACGTTCTTTTTTTTTAAATGATTTTCGGCTATGTAATTATCGTTTTTTCACACCCATAAAATTATGTCCCGTCTTTCCGGTTTATAAAAAAATGGTCTGATTTTTCGGATTGAAATTTTCAAAAAATCCCCAGGGTTTCAAAAATACGAATAATAAAAAAATAAAAATACAGAATGTCTTAGAATATTTGCCTAAACCGGAAAAAAAATTAAAAAAATGTAATGCAAGTGGCCTATTCTCGACAAATCTCTTGGCTCTTGAATTTCTTTGTGATACTGCTACTGAGGACTCATTTGTAACTCACTCTTCCGTTAGATACCTAGGTACATATCATGTAACGGAAAGGCATATTTTGTAAAAGTCAATCCAATATTATATTTATTGGCCTTTCTTGAAAGATACGTAGATACAAAGTTACATGGTTTACTTGGGGTGGGACTTAAATTTGCTTATAATATTTTAGATAGTGTAATTTAAAAAATTAATGCGTGAATGACGTTTAGATAATACCTAAATAGCACCATGTCTGAAAATTAATTTTATTAAAAAAATAAAAAGCGCAATATTAATACGAAAATCGTGATAATATCTTGGTTTATATTATTAAATTTCACAAAAATGGTGTTATAAAAATCAGTACTATTATCAAATTAATTATTTTAATTTTAACCCATACATTACAGAGAATTTATTTTATCAAAGTATGCTCTTATTAGGTAGGTACTACAGATTAGTCCCACGGTGGTATTGCGTAATATATATGCAAAAGCAAGCTTATTTGAAACTATGCAAGTAAAAGATATGTAAATGAAAAAAATGTCATTTTAATTATAATATCAAGCCACGTGATTGCTTTTTTGATATTTAAAAAAGGTATATATTCAAACCTTTGTAATTCATACATGTTGTAAATATAAAGAGAGTCGATTCAAACTCAATAAGACCAAACAATATCCAAAGAAACGATATATTATTAAAGCTAAGAAAAAAACAATGAACTTTTAACCAGTTAACAGGCACTTTACAACGTTGTTAGGAAAGTGTTGATGAAATAATTGATTCTGTCTACTTGCCGACCTATCATAAAAGCAAAATAAATAACCAGATACGAGTGCGAACATGACACTAGTCCCAGCGAGAGCTTGTACGGACGTCATCGATGTTCGTCCTCTTCCTTCTCACGCGTCTTGTTTGAAAACGAAAAATATAGAAGGAAAATAAAAGAATGATGACGTCACGTACCGATCTCTTGTTGGGACTATTATAGCTATATAATGTTTTATAAAAAGATACCAATAATTTACCTGAAACTTGTTGAATTATATTGCCTTTAAATACCAACGAGAGTGAAATGGGTACTTTACAACACGGAGTTGGGATTAAGGGATTATTTCATTTTAATTTATCATAATTTCGAAAGCTCCAAATATTGACTGAATTTTTAGACTTAAAAAAATAACATCTTGTTCGCATGGTTTTGCCACTGAGAGCTGCTCATAGATGCATCGTTTTTGAGAAAGTGCAGAATGTTATAAATAACTGATCTATCATAAGTATGCCTATAAATGCCTCATACGCGTACGTCCGAACGAAGCTATCGAGTATTGAATTAAATCACAGCGCGATATCTATATTTGTAAAAAGAACCCGCATCTCATCAAATGAACACATTTCATCCGAGCTTCAGAAAACATGTATACACAGCGTGACATGGATTACTTTGCAGTAATGGTTTTCTATTATCATGACAATGGTGATGACATCCATCTATCATCAACTGGACATGCGTGAGTCGCAATAGTTATGGGTACATACGAGATTTCATTTAAAAACTCCATATAAATTTATTCGATTGAATTGATAATCGATTAGTGCAATTGGTAGTCGGGGTGATCAAATTTTAATTCGAAATAATCACTCGAATAGGACACCGCCGAGATGTCATCGTTATCGAGTATTTTAAATGACAAAATAGTAGAGGTTTTTTCGATTTTACTGTAACAAAAACTTGTCGGCTTTTAGAAAGAAAAAGTCGCAACTTTAATAATCTATTTTGATATTTTGTCTAAAACTCGCGAACGGTGATTTCTGGCGTCATGATGAAATTCACACAACCTTTTTTTAGTCCGGAATTTTAGTCCGCTGTGACGCCATCGTGACATATATTATTATGATGCTTTGAAATATCCATTTAACGATAGAAAAGGCGAAACATGGTATCACACTTTCTAATTGTCACTAAGAAAACATAATTTTGATAGTCGGATGGTAGGTAATCGATAAATCGGTACTGTTTTACAGAAAGTATCTTCGTATGTGGTTGCTATTTCACCGGTATTTGCTTTCCTGCGAAGATAATATGTTTTGTTTCGAAAACCGATATTTCCGTAATACCCATCACTAGGCAAAAGGTTCTTCGAATCATCCATATCTATGGAATGAATATCGACTGTGGGCGGGTGGGGGTGAGCGGGCGTTGCCAGGATACGGTTTGTTGACGATTTCCCGCCATAATGATAATTAGGCTCGTGTTGAATTTCCCTTATTCACAAAATGCTGTGAGCTTGGTTTATTGAAATGACCAGTACATTTCTGACGACACGTACTATCTCTTTAATTGCGTGTAATATGCCGGTCTTACGGCTGACAACTTTGGGTAACATCTGTTAGATACTGTGAAATTTTTGAAATTTTATGTTACAAGAAAAACTATACAGAATTAAGACAAATGTAAACATCAATATTAGCATAATGGGTTTTAACTATTTAATACGAAATGTTCGTTGAGGAAAAGCGGCAGTACCTACGGCTGTGGTTACATTATGGCCCATTCGATTGATTTCAAACTAGGTAGATAGATGCGCCTTTTCTAAGAAACTTATCATGTTGTGCAAAATTTCAGTTTGTTGCCTACTCGTATATTTTTAAAATGTTGCCAATTAGTACAAAATATCAGTATATGTATATCTGTTTTTCTAAACCTGGCCTGCCTAAATCTATTAGCCATTTAGCTGTTTTTGGACCGAAGGACGCAAATTCACAGTTTCCGATATAAATGAATTTTATTATACTTTCGGTCCAAGGTTCGAGAACATTTTTTTTTATATATAGCTGTGCCGCTCTTTGGAAAAGAAAGGTCATGTGTACTCTTACTTATATTCTGATGTTTATTTCAACTGTTTTCATTTCGTTATTAGTTGTTATGGACATCATTACTAGTTATCTTTTCGAAGTTCGAACATCAAGAACATAAATTCGAACATAATCGAAGGTTTGTTCATAATACCACGTAAAATAGATTTACGAGTACATGCCTTCAAAATAATGTTCTTCCTATGTCCCCTCACCCAATGCAACCATAGGTACCCATAACGCCTGAATATTGAATTAATTTGACACATTTAAGGGGCTTTGCATTTTAAGGCAAGATTATTAATTCTAAAGGTCAGTTTTTCTTTTATGAATCGTGAAGTGATCAGGGGTCCCGCGATAGTAGCACTGAATGTTAGATATTTGATTTTCGACATGTTTAATGTGAGCAAATTGCTGCACTGTCACTGTTTCCCTGTGCTTGTATCGGTATTCGCGGTGTTTCCTTCCAATCATTTCATTCAAACAATGTGACGGTATCATCAGCAAACGTCATAAGTCATAAGTTTCCCACCTGTATGTTGGTTGCAGAGTTCGTCGATATCTTTACATAGTATAAAGCAAAGTGGCATCCGCTGTCTGTACGCTAAGATCTTTTAAACAACTTGACGCGGGTTTAATGCGGGTTTCACCAATAGAGTGATTCATGAGGTATATAATTTGTCAAGGTTTTGTGTAAATTGGTTGAAATATAATGATATACATATAAAGGAAGCGAGTTGGCAAACGGGCGGCGTTGATTTGATATGTATGCAAATTAACAGATGTATTTGGTTATAAAGGTTGGGTAATGGCATTGTCAGTAGATGGCGTTGGGTTTCGTTAGCCATAGCAACGTGCCGCCGGGTCTGCTGGTAAATAATAAAGAGAAGGGGACCTTTCTTGTGGCGCTCCAAAGTTATTTTCTGGTCAAGTACTCATAGCCTCTTCAATACTTATTTGTTAGAATCTATTAGATGTAAATTCTATCCATTGAAAAGCTTTTCCCGTTGTTCCTATATTTTGCAGTCTCTTTAGAAGTAATAAAAATTAATAATTTAGTACCTAATAATTACTTAAGTAATTATATTTTATGTGTTTGCTGATTATTACATATCAATATTAGTTGTCACGCTTTGGCTGTATTGTGGCATTTGACTACATTCTAGTGTTTACCCTGCTAATTGACATGTCATATTGGTATTAAAATAATTAAATTTTTAGTGTCACAATAATATTTTTACACTATAATCGGCACGATGTTTTAAAGACCGATGGGAAAATGTTTAAAGCCAGTTTACCTATAAAAGTTTCCCGGTCTAAAATAAAAATCATATATTCATTTGTGTGAGACCATCTTACAGTTTTGAATAGTTCTTTGTAACAATCATAAAATTGATTAGATATGAATCTGTGCATTTCTTTCTTTGTTTCTTCACGCTAATTTCTGCGTGCAATCTTACTACACACGAATTTCCACTTCACTCTAGTATGTAATTCTTCGCCAACCTCGAAGACATTGGTCTGAAGAACACGAAAGGCATCCATGAATAAGTAAAGCGTGGCGCCGGACTTCAATTAGATTTGGCCGATGAAACTTACTAAAAACCACCCCAAATATCTGGCACCTACCGACCTACTATAGTACCATACCACGTCATGCAGTACTCGGTAGCCGCCTTCCGACGCGCGACGCTCGCTCCCGTGCCGTATCCGCGGCTCCCACGTGGCCCTTCGACTCCGTCTTGCCCCCTGCCCCTGCCCCGTCCTTGCCCCGGCTCGCCGCATCAAATATGTATCGGGCGCCGCGAGGCGGATTAGTGAAGGCGGCCGTCTCCTGTTATTTTCCGGCAAACCACCTGTAAAATATTAACGAGCCGTCGCCGTGGGAAAGCGGCCACCCCGCGCGATCATTTCAAAACGGACGTGTCCAGCTCAAAGACAAAGGAAACGGGACGACTACAAATAACCAATAATAAAACTCGCTTTGAAATAAAACAATTTAACCCCTAATTGGCATGATGAAAAAAACTAAGGGCTAGTTGTTTCACAGAACTTGAACAGTTATTATTATTCACTTTGTTCAAAGTTAGTATTTCAGGTTTGTGAAACATTTAGTCCATTTCTAATTTTCCGGGGACCCAAAACGCCACATATTATGGGTTAAGCATGTAAGAAGTGAGATTGGCGTCCCATAAAGTAGTTTTCATACCAACCCTGATCACTAGTTCTTCACGGAACGAAGATGGTGGGAGCTTAGTGAAAAAATATAAATACAGATCACCAGTAATTTAAATATACCCATATTTTAACACTAATAGCAGGTATCTAACTATATGGGTTATAAATAAGTAATAATAATTATATTCTTCTACTAAATAGGGCATGTAATTGACAAACGAATGATTGTGTTTATGTTTAAGTACTTCGTGTCGTGAACCATTGTATGTTAATCGCGTTACTACTGAATATTACCAGCATTGATAATTTTTATTGTTTTCAGAAAAAGCAGTGAAATCTTTACGTTACATTTTATACTTTGATCGTTGTAAGGTACTTAAGGTTGTATAACCAGACTCGACCGGAAATTTGTCACTTATCAAATTCTAGACGTATCGAATCTCTTCTACAAAAAAAACATAAATTGAATTGGAAAGATTGTTATTTTATCTAACAAAGCTTCTTTTTAAATTTAGATAAAAATACATTTTTTAATTATTATAATAAGGTACTGTTGGTCGTTGATAGATTTGTTAAATTTTCAGACGAAATGTTGAATTAAAACACGTATTATATATTATTATAAATCAATAAATTATCTAGAAAACCTAGTTTTTAGAATTTTAATTTTAGGGCTAATAAAATAATTTTAAGAATCCGACCACCTGACGGAAAAGCCTTGTGTGTGTGTTTTTTTACGAACATATAATTTATTTATTTTTTATTTAGTCCAGTCAATGTAACACAAAAATGGCAATTCCTTGCAAAAGGTCGGGTAATTTCGAATTTTAGATATATCATTTTGGTTGCCAGTAATGTAAAAAACAAGTTTTCAACCTTGGCGATACCCCTCTCCCGGCGTTACCCGAACAGAAAAATTTGTTACTTGTTTTCTTTTTGCCCCGTATTTAAAATACTGAATGTCTATCGAAAAACAATTCAGTATTTGAAAGTAGGGTAAATTTGCTACAATTTGATCACAAGGGCAGGCTGTTTAAAATTTCCGAAACTAAACTTTTTTTTTAAATTTTGATAAAAAGGTCAAAGCCTTTGTACTACGATAAATATCGTCTAAACTCTGGGTTGTAAGCAAATATTCATTTAATCTCATTCAAAGTACATCGAATTACAATAATTTGAACCTTTTGTATGTCAAAGAGTGTGTGCCAAGACCGAGTTGTTTGGCGGTCCGTCCTCTCTGCCTACCCCTGCGGGGAAACGGCGTGATGGTTAGTTAGTTAGTTTGTATGTCAAAACGTTCCTGAGACATGAAATACTCGTATATTAGTAGGTACTATATTAATACTAGTACTCGTATATTAACCATGGGTAGGGTAGACAATAGACGTGTGCGCAGATTATTGTGAGTAATCTAACTTACCAGTCAATACAACCAAATTTTCTTATTTTAACGCACACACTATGTACGAGATATTAAACATATTTCATAGACATAGACCTTAAAAAAATCAATTCGCCGTACTTCAAAAAGTTGCATCTTGGGAATCGTCATTCCTACGTAGCCCATCTTGTGCTCAAATTGTAGCAAATTTACTTAACTTTGAAGTAGGTGTGAACTTTTTTTTCAGGATACTTTTATTTTTTTTAAAACTCAAACGAAAACAAGTGCCTAAATTTTGCCACCCGATCTAGTTCTAAAAAAAGTCTGTTCGCAAGCGAAATCAAAATTCTGATTTGCTTGCAATATTGCCTTAATTTTACTATGAACTTCATCAATTTAATAGTGACAACTTGTCACTGAAGAATATTATGTCTCTTAAATTGTATTACTTTATCTGCCTGCAAGTGTCAACTAATGCGATTTTTTAAAATATGTTTAATTGTATATGTTCGTACGTATCTTAACTATAAAGCAGAAAATCTCCTTTAGTAAAGCAGTAAAAATTCGAGCGGTGAGCTTTGTCGTTTTTATTTTTTGTTTTAATTAGTTTTCCTATTTTGACCGGTCAGTGGTATGGGGCATCTCACTTGGGTCCCACCCGGGTGTCGCGTGTTCGATGCCCCGGCTGGGTAAGTCCTCCATCACGACACAAGCAACATTTTCCGCTTACTGTGGTGGTGGTTAAAGATTTTTAAATATTGTCGGGTTATTCGTAACCCAGGAATATTTGTCTTTCTTTAAAAAAAGGTAAGACTAATTTATATTATCATAGTGTTTTCTGAACAATGTATCGGGAGAACCTTTTTTTGGCAGTAGGAGGTTTTCAAACATTGTTGGGTTATTCATAACCCGGGAATTTTTGTCCTTAAATTAAAAAAAGAGAATTACACTTAAATTTTATAATAATAGTTAAGTATCAGAAAATAAGTCTGTGCCAATTAGGAATCGTCATGTAATATACTGGATACGCGGGGCGGGAAAATTGCAGCCTTTCGACTCTACGTTTGCTGCACTGCACCTTCATGTCCGTAATAACCTAGCGGCCCTTTTCCGAAGACCTCCCTTAAACTTTAAAAGCCCCCCTCCCCGATATGGAGGGCTTCCACGTAATTACCTTACCACCGGAAAAGCGACGCTTCTTGAATACTTAAGCACGGTGTATCGATATTGTCGATGCAAAAACAATTTAAGTGCTGCAAGCAATGGTGTCGTCTACCACCAGCGGTCCCGGCACCGTCATATCCTTCACAAAGGAAATTACATTTAATGTAGTCATTAGAGGTGAAATTGTATTTCAACCGTACAAAGACAAGGGTATAAAATAATTTATTTTTGATGTGTAATATTTATGACCTTTGCCTTGGACTATGGGACTATATATGTAGGTCGAATTCTGCGGTATTTCTACAACTTTCCTGGATAGTGAGCAAGCTTCAGAACCGATCCCTAACGATCGTTGTCAAAATATTTGATTGAGAATGATTAGCTGACGGTTTTTTCGCGTTAAGGGGTCTGTACGTTAGGCTATTTCTGATAAATTCCAAAATATGCCATGGTCGAGAATCCTACTCTTCCTTGCAGAGGGGTTCGCGCGACGGGGGAAGGGGGGAGTGGAGTGGAGAGAGGGAAGGTGGAGGAGGCGGAGTGGGAACGCGAGAGGGGAAGAAGACCCAGGAGGGGAAGGGGAGGCGGAAGGGATACGAGACGAATGGGAAAGGACACGCAGGGAGAAACAATTTCTTTATTAAATGGCATAGCAACGCATGCCAGGTACCAGCTAGTAAGGAATAAAGATAATCTTTAATTGTTATTTGAATCTCCTGACGGCCTCTCAGATACACTACCCCTCGGATGGCTACCGAGGTTGTCGTTCCGCGACTCATCAGAATATGTATTTTGCCAACTCCCACACATAATATATATATATGTATTTTAAATATTAATATGTCCCTCCGATAACTCGTGTTAAAATGATGTATTGCGCCATAGTAATTTTTTAATTTGTTTCTATCGGTTGACCAAAGTCATAAAAGCTTCTATCGTGCATTTATTTTATTGGCTTATTTTATTTCTGTATTTTTTATTTTCTTTATTGTCTTCGCAGTGGTCAGGGAAAACAGAATGGTCGTTCGTGATATTCTATGTTCATGCTATCATTTATGAAGGACAGTCGTGGGGTCATTTAATAGGCGCTTTTAATATTCTCACGTTTACGGAACGGTGACGATGCAAAACAGGCAATAAACATACGTTCCTTATCACTTATCACTATCACTTTTCACAATAATGCTCTAACTCTTTCTTACACTTTAATAATGGTGAGACAAAAGAGGAGACACAATGTACGTAATCCATCCCTCACTGTGGTACCAGGTGTCGAGAGGGTACGGCTGGAGAGGCCAAAAGGTCTCCTTCAACCAGTCCCTCCCGATCCATACCACCACGCTGTAGGTGGGCAGACGCATCCGCCGCCGTCCTAGGCAAGCTTCTCCACTTGAGCCCGAGGCGGCCGGCGCACAGTGGTTGGAAATGCTCATTATGGTCTCATAAATCTGTAACTTCTTTGTTTCTTGTCATAAAACAAAAAAATGGTATTCTGATTAAAAACTAAACAATCTTTTTGTTTCATATTTTTATTTAGTGAATTATTATTATTTTGATATAAAACATGTCATTTCAAAAACAATTTATCCTTTTTTAGTACTGCGACAAGGTAATTTTCTGATAAAAAGGAACAGCGGCAAAACCGTTTTAGACGCTGTTGCGCAAAAAAATCCGCATTTTTTTAAATGAAAACATTAAGAAAATGGTTTTTTTTTTATAAAATGGTGTTTTAATATTCACAGGGAAAACCCTGCGACCAGTTGAAAGTTTACCTGAACTTTGTTAAAATCCAGTTTAGGTATCATTTGCTTAAAGGGATCTTATAAATCATTATTACTTAAAACTAAAATATTTCAAATACACATTATTTTAGGTTAAAAATCAACCTTAGCGGTGTTATATAATAAACTATATATAAAGTAGCTCAAATGCTTTAAATTTTTACCACGAAAAATTCCACATTTTGATTCAATTAAATATCTCAGCCCGAACCTTACTTTGACATTATTTTAAATATACAAAAGAGCAAAAAAAAATTATTCCAAGAAATAAAAATTTATCCATTAATTATCTTATTGAAACCACTATTGGTAATATACGAAATAAATAATAGTTTTTAGATAAAAATTTTCCGATAATTTATCTTATTAAAACCGCTTTGGTATATCAAAAAAAATGCACCTTTTTTCGATTTATGAGACGGTCTTGTTCCGGGCTATTCCATAGTGCGGCGGTACCCATTCCCGCCCTCCATATTGAATCTATCTTGCTTCGCATAATATTATGGATGACCGACAGTGACCATTTTTCTATATGTAATTAATGGAACCTTTAGGTTATTATAAATATAATTATTTTAAAGATATAGTATCAATAAGTACCTATGTCGATGAATAAAATTCATGAGTTTATATTTGTACTCGTTCATTAATTGTGGAATAAAAATAAAACGATACGCCGCGCGCGGTGGTCTTTGCCTATCTCTGCCTATCTCTGCGGGGAAACGGCCTGGTGCTATTATTACGTACATTCATTATCATGATTGCAAACTAACTAACCATCACACCGTTTCGCCGCAGGGGTAGGCAGAGAGGACGGACCGCTAAACAACTCGGTCTTGGCACACACTCTTTGCCTCACTCACACTCACATTCATCGTCTCATATATTTATATACTCTTCTATTATTATAACTTTTGACACGGCCCGACTTATGTCTTCCTCGGGCGTCCCCGACTTCTTTTTCCATTCACATTTGCGTCATATATTCTTCTCACACTATTTTCTTTTTTCATTCGCTTTACATGCCCAAACCACGATTGCAATAGTAGACTTACATAATACTATGTTATCATGGTTGAAATAATTGTAGAAATATAGGGTAAGTCCGGGGGAGATGGCCGTAGTTTTTGTAAGATGCTATAAAAATTAAACTAGTCATAAATTTCACAAACTATTTATTGTAAAACAAACTTAAATCATTTGGCTGTGAGTAAACATAAAGTAATCAACTATCAAAGCAAAATTATAAAAAATCTATCAAAACGAAATTATTAAAAATATTTTTTTTGGAAATTAGCAATTGGCAATCTCTCTCCACCCGGGATGTGTTCGGGAGAGATGACCATACTAGATGGAAAAAATAATTATTTTCTCGTTTTTTTTTTGCCCACATTTTGAGCACACATGTTATTAAATTCAACACAATTTTCATGCGGCCATCTCTCCTTAATCGTCCGGGAGAAATGGCCGTATGCAAAGATATTCAAATACAAAAGAGATATGCTATGGTGTCCGCGCAACTATCGCCGGACTACGCTCTAATTAGAGTAGTTTGCATACAAAAATAATTTGTTCATTTCATTGATTTTTTGAAGATGTGCATTAGTATTGGTTAACAATATAGTTTGAATACGGAAAGAATTCGTTCATTTAGTTTAACGTTCGTTTGGTTTATTCGTTAATTATTCGTTCATTTAGATTATTTTTTAATTGGTAAACAATATCGGCGACACCCGGAAGCACAGTCCCACCAAGTAAAAACTGCATATAGCACATCTACCTATATTTCAATATCTTTGGCCGTATGTGTATAAAAAATGAAGCACTATTTATAGAATTAAACGTTGAGGTTGGAATGCAACACATTAACAATACCAAGCATGGTAAAACATAATAAACACACGTCTTCATTTAAAAAAATCACTATAACCTTAGATGTGAACCAATGAAAAAAATTGTACTGAAAACAAATTAACTGGTTTTTACTTACTTTTTTATTTAATTTCGCCAAGACTGGGCGTAAAACTACTCCATTGCGCTGTGAGAAGCGAAGTAATCTAATAGTAACGCCATTTTGCTGTTGTTTCCCAAGAATAAATGAACTGGCCATCTCTCCCGTACGGCCATCTCTCCCGTACGGCCATCTCCCCCGGACTTACCCTAGACTATGTATGAAATGTATGAATGTGATTGAAGTAAGCAGTATTATTATTACTCTACGTCATCATGTGGGGATTGTATTTATCATTGAGTGCGTTTTATGAATTGAAGCATGTTTTTCCTTATATTCCATGGGAAAATGATTGAAGGCATTCGACATGATATTCCGTCTTTCTCATTTTCATACACAAAGGAAGAAGTGTGAGAATAAACAAGTATTCAATTTTATTAGATCAACTCTCTTTTATAACTTATAAAGGTTATTCCCATCAACGTCATATATCATTGAAGAATAAGATAACACTAATTCTAAACCAAAATATGAAAACGAACAAGACACAGAAAAAAAAAAGATAACGGTCGAAACTGGGACGAGAACCCAGAACCTCTCGTCTTATTATCCCAATTCAAATTAAGTCAAGAGCCCTACCCCTAGTCGGCCTCCGTGGTCTAGGGATAAGGTTCTTAACTTGCAATTCGCGGTCGCAAGGTCGCGGGATCGAATCTCAGTGTGCGCAAATTAATTTTATTTGATTAATTTGTGTTATCTCACAATTAATTAAAATTATATATAGTATATTTTGTAGCACGTTCCAGAGTGAAAGATACTCTCAGTATCGCCCTGGTATAAGACCGTTCAGAATTGAAACATTGCTTGAAATAGCTTTAGCCGTGTTTGGTGACTAGGTCCGAATAGCCAGATACTTCCCTAAATTTCTCTTCCCCATCTCTTTCCCCTCCCCACTACCTTCAGCCTCACAACATACCCCAACTGGCGACTTTTTTCTTTTTCTGTCTCATTTATTTATCTTAGTTATCTTCTTCAAAGAAATAAGTATTAATTCTCATTCATTACAAAAAGATTGTTGGCATCGGAGATTGTAAAGTAAGATTATTTTTCTTGTACATTCAATCACAGAGAAATCCGTAACCGAACACCCACAAGTCCACAAAACAGCGTGTGATGAATATATGTTTTAATTATTTGGGCGAATACGGCATTGTTCATAATAATTTATTTGAAATCGTAGTATTTATCATACGGAAAGTAGAGCAGCCAGTAGAAGGAACTTGATCAATAAATTATTAAATTACAATTCGGGTTTTAAAAAATCAGTGCCTTGTGGGTGTGATGAATGGAGTCCTGCTTACTTACAAGATGTACACTACAAATCGGTAACAAATGTAAATCTGTGAAGCCGAGTAATTGGTACGGCTTGTCCTATTGTAAATTAGGAGGTTGTGCCCGGTGATGATGAATAAATAATTCAATGCTCGTACCGACCTACTTTCTTAAATACTACGTGCAGGGCCGCCGAGAGGTTCATAGGGTTCAAGGGGGGATAAATCACCCGGCCCTTGGGGTTCCTTCACAAACCCCGTATTCTCAAACCTTCACAAATCCCAAACATAATACTAATCAAGCTCTAATATTTAATTAAATGAAGACAATATTAGCGAAACTCTATCGAAAATCTGGAAACAGAAAAATCAAAAAAGATATTGGCACCTCTGGGACACCCAACTCGAACCCACACAAGCAGGGTTGCCAGGTGTTCGGTATTCTATCCAACCGTTTGGTATTCTACCGAACCGTTCGGTATTTTAGCACCGTGTTCGGTTTTCGGTATGACAAAAATACCAAAGTATGTATGGGCGGTTCGGTATTTTTTTCTGATTAATTTTTCTCCCTAATAACTGATTCAACTATCAGATTTGACGCAATCGGCAATCGATGTTGCGTAGCATCCCTACTTAGTTCGTGCGATGTTGCCACTTCGTGCACGCGCTCACTTTTTTAAAGCCATTTCGCGGATTAGCGTTACGTGACTATAATTTGACTGCTTACATTGTTTCAAAGTCCAACAACCCCCCGACGTGGGTTTTGCCAAGGTACCACCGTGAAATCTAGGGAAATTTCACCTCGAAATTTTTTTTTGCTCACTGTTCGGTATATTTTTAAAACCTGGCAACCCTGCACACAAGATGACACTTTACACCGGCTGCGCCAATGTAGTGTCGTCTTGTGTGCCTTATTGTTGTGTGCTGGGTAGTACTCGGCAAATAAAGAGAGTACCTACTTATACATATATTACTGCTGGTACCTATTTATTAGGGAGCTGCTCGTAGGCAAAAGAGGACAGATCACGCATGTATTACTTTAAATAGCATCTCGCAAGCATGCTATCTCGCTTGCATTCGTACACTTTCATGTATACATCACAACCTTCGGCTTTCCGGGCCGCTCTACTAACTGAGCTAAGGTGTCCCTATCCGGTTCGGTCATTTTTAAATGTAGCATGCTTCGACTAAGAACTACCAAAATTATCTTCATTTTCTTAACGCATATTTTAATATTACAATTTGAGGTTTTACTCATAAAGTTAAAAATAAAAATACTGATCAAGCTCCCCTGATATGACAACGGCGCAATACCTGCAAATTGTTCAACTGTTTTTAATTAATTATTATTAAGGCACTTGCCACTATTGTGGTATTTGAAACATACACGATTACCACTAATCGGTCGCTTGTCGAATTCAAGGAGTCACTATGAGTGTACGCCATTGATTAGTTTATTTAGTTAAGACATGAAGCGAAGAAACAGATTCCACTCTTCCGGTTCTTAGTCCAATTTTTGCTCCAACGTACTAACGCCGAACGATCGGAAACTACGAAATCCGGTCAACGCTGATTTTCACGTTCTATCAGAAGAACACGCAGTTATTTTTGGTGTATGCTCGTTTTGTTATCGGATAGTAGGCAAGTGCATCAGTTGGTATGAGAATTGGCATCACTGAGAACTCCTTGATTTCTATTTCTGTTATACACGTCGATAACGAAAAAAAAAATTACAATGCGGTATGCCTTTTGTTAACTACACGCTTTAACTATTAATTTTTATTTTTTATATGAATACCGCACAAGAGTCCTAACTGCTCCCATCTGGAGCCAGTGGGACTATGGCATCCCCAATTGGGGTATGTTGTGAGGCTGAAGGTAGTGAGGAGGGGAAGGGGAAGGTGGGGAAGTACCTGGCTATTTAGATCTGGTCACCAAACACGGCTAAAGCCATTTCAAGCAACGTTTCAATTCTGAATGGTGGTCTTACACCAGGGCGATACTGAGAGTATCTTCCACTCTGGAACGTGCCGCAAATATACTATATATTATTTTAAATGAATAAATTGTGAAATAACACAAATTAATCAAATAAAATTTATTTGCCACGCCGGGATTCGATCCCGCGACCTTCGGAGTGGTAGTCAAGAGCCTTACCGCTGGACTATGCCGGTGAATGTAGACTTTATTTACCTATTTACCCAAGCTTTTAATACCACATAGAATATGTGTAGGGGCGTGTAAATAGCCCCTGACACGAGGGAATGACTACCCTATGTAAATCAAGGAAAATTGAATTCTTCCCTATGTGACCCAAAACAGTTGACCAGCAATTCCAAAATCCAAAGTGAAAACAAAACAATACTCACTCAGAGAATGCCGCTCATGCACGATGTCCAACACAAAAGACACTTCTTTTCATTAAAAATATCAATTTCTGCCAAGGCGGTATTGCATAATCTCAAAAGATGTTTCGCACAGCAAGGAAGTTTCAACAATGAAATATAAATCTGCCTATTAATAATACGTGCCAAATCTTAGGTAACAACAATAATTCAATTATTGGGTGAATTATTTGATAATGACTGACTAGGAGTGACATCTGTTGGCTTTTCACTAACACTCCCGTCGGAAGTAATTGCCTGCTTCACAGAGGTAAGGAAATGCATGAATATACTGAATTTCAAGTCACATAGGTAAATTCAATACAATACAAAAACCATAGATGGCGCCCTCATGGTCTCATAGCATAAATTATTAATTTAAAGAAATTAATGCCCAAATGGATCCAAATATATTTATGGCGCGTATCCAATATGAATAATGCATGTATCTTTAAATATCAAAATTACCTAATAACTACCTAGATATTTATCTATATGTACATGTAATTAAGCTAAATGTACCTTTTTTATTTTTTTTAAAACAAAAACAAATATTCCCGGGTTACGAATAACCTGACTGTAAATGGTTTTATATCAGTTGTGTACAATTTAAAACACGTTAATTACTGCGGTGGTATTTTATTATGTATTGTACATTAAGAAATATTGATTTGGTAAACCTATGGACAAGCTGTCATGTGACAGCTTTGTTGGGCTGCCTAAACTAACACTAAAAAATAATCATGTAATTTTAATGCTTGTTCAATAAAAAAAATAAACTTAACTTAGTGAACTTAAATTTTTTCAGCCTTCAGAAACATCTCGAAAACATTAAATACCTATATTATGTGGGGAGCATTTTAATTACGAAGTTCGGATTTATTTTTTCAAAACATCTACATAATTATTTAAAAACTAGTGCAGACCCATGAAAAATCACGAGATGATCTGAATTCTCGACCAATCAGTTCCAATTTTGAAAATGATTCCTAATTTCAAAGCAAATTTGAGTTCCTTGAACGAGATTTCACGGGGACAAACAACCACGCAGACAACCGAAATTACTGTTTTGATGGGTTTCTCCTGTTTGTTATTTGACCATGTAACTGCAAAGTAAAACATTTATATATCGCTCTCTTGCGCGACTCTGCTTCTACTGTAGTATTTTGGGCATGGATTGACATCGATTCCCTATAAAGTGCGAGTTGGTTACTTTATTCGTTATGAATTGACATCGATTCCCTATAAAGTGCGAGTTGGTTACCTACTTAACCATATCATTACATAGTATAAAATGAAGTCGCTCAAAATGTATGTGCGCATAGATCTTTTAAACTACGCAACAGATTTTCATGCGGTTTTCACCAATGGATAAAGTTTATATGTATAATACATGCTTATTATAGTAGAGAAAAGCCGTGAAATTCATATATTCAATTCAGGCAGCTGACAAGCGGGTAGTGTGGATTTTATAAAGGTTAGGGCGTTGTATTTCGTTAGCCACAGCAACGTGTGGCCGGGTCTGCTAGTAAAATATAAGCGTTTAAGTTTGTCAATGTCGTACTGTTTATGTTGGTACTGCCATAAAACTGAGTGCAATTTCGTTGTTAGGTTACGAACTATGCCTAAACAACATACTTTTTTTTTGCAAAATCATCAACCCAAATACTTGTTTGAAAGCCATTTTCTATAATTAGCTTGGGGTACATATCCGCTTGGGACATGTCATGTAATTGGTGCAATTTCAATGGATCATAATTTAAGCCTTCTGTACTTATTGATGATTGTACTCGTATAGCTATGTGTCTGGAAACGGCTTGATGAATCTCTCGCACGCATGATATGCATAGTACGAAAAATCGTTAAGGCTCCGCAGTCGGCGTTCAAAAAGAAGATATGGTTTGAAAGGGAAATCGCGCAAAAACCATTAAATTTAATATTGAACAATCCCGCTTACCATCTTAAGGCGAAGATTAATGTTAAATCACTCTTTTCGATTAATCTTTACTACGAATCGTATCGAAAAATATTTGTTGTATGAATTCAAGCCTTTCCCGTGTATAGTATTTGGCTTTAGTAGAATTGAAATAAAGTTTTTAATTACTTCATAAAAAGTATACGCGTTAACTACTAACAATAATTTATTTCTCATTAGAAATGTATGAAGGCGTATTAGAAATAACTTTAAAAATACAATTTTATTGCTCAGATTACTTACAGTTTTCCCTTGATTAACCTTTTTTCTTTCATATAAAGTTAACAAAATAAATTAAAAAAACACTTTTGTCTTAAAATCGACCGTTTCTGTACTCAGTTTACCAAGCAAGCAATACCTATATTCGTGTGATATAATTAAGGCGATCCACGTCGTAATTACACTCTTATGTGGGGGACGATAAGGTTTGAATTCCCGTTTATCTACGTGGTGGAAAATTCGGGAATAAGCCGCTAACAATTACACTCTTATGTAGGTGACGACAAGGTTTAAATTCCTGTTTATCCACGTCGTGGAAAATTCGGGAATAGGCCGCTAACAATTACACTCTTAGTAGTTGACGATAAGGTTTAAATTCCCGTTTATCCACATCGTGGAAAATTCGAGAATAGGCCGCTAACAATTACACTCTTATGTAGGTGACTATAAGGTTTAAATTCCCGTTTATCCAGGTCGTGGAAAATTCGGGAATAGGCCGCTAACAATTACACTCTTTGTAGGTGATGATAAGGTTTAAATTCCCGTCGTGGAAAATTCGGAAATTGGCCGCTAAAAATTACACTATTATGTAGGTGACGATAAGGTTTAAATTCCCGTTTAAAATTCTGGAATAGGCCGCTAACAATTACACTCTTATGTAGGTGACGATAAGGTTAAAATTCCCGTTTAATACCAACCGTTTTGATTTATTCAAGTAAAAAACGTAACCGAAAAGTGGTTTGTACGAGTAAATAGGAGATTTTGAACTTTAAAGCGGTTTTTGAAGGCCTGATATCTACTTCATTTTTTCTGTTCTTATAAAAAGGCTAATCAAGAAATACTCGGTTATTGCAAGGGCAGATGTGTATTCTACTCGCAGTATTTAATTGAAGCACCTAAAATATTTCTAAGCGATCTAATTTTCAGACCAAAAACACATGATTTTGCATGACCTAGTTGTGCAGGTACGCTAATCCCCCCATTACACGTATCAATCCTCGCATCAATATTATATCGCGATCCGAAAATATCGCAACCGGCTCACAAGGTGAGCCATTACACGTGTCAATATTATTGACGTCAGTATCGATGCGAATCCTTGCGGGACGGACGCGTTTTAAGTGATGGATCCGAAACGAAAAGCCTGTATTGCTATAATTTTGGCGTTCGGTTCAATGAAACGATTGAAGCGCAAACGGTGGGTGAAGGATTGGCTTCTCCAAAGAGAAAAATTCTCACACTTGAATTTAATGGATGAAAATTTGCTGAGTGATCCACACGACTATAAAAATTATTTTAGAATGAGTAATGATAATTTTAACAGCTAGATATGGTTAGTCCATATATTTTGAAACAAAATACAGCCATGAGAGCTTCGATCACGCCAAGAGAAAAAATAGCTGTAACTCTACGTTTCTATGCGACCGGCAGAAGCTTTGAGGATCTGAAGTTGTCAGCGATTCTGTCTCCAGCAGCAATAAGCCAAGCAATATTGGACACGTCCGAGGCTATTATGTATGCGCTTCAGGATTACGTAAAGGCAAGTATAATTAATAATAATAACTTTGTTAAACTTTGTCACTCTTTTTTGTTTTAAGCGTTGGAGGGGGGGGGGGGGGGGGTCACTGGTAGTCTTCATTTAAGAAAAACTGTTTTCATAAAATTCAAAATTATGTCATTATTATGGGCTAGTTTCTTTACAAAACTGAATAACAGAACGTGAATAGAACTTTCATTGAACTTGAAAAATAATTTCGAAATTTATTTATTTATTTAAACGCCATAACATAGCTTTTACAATCAAGAGATACATGATACATTGGTACACAGTAGTATAATAATAACAAAATAAAAAAGTTTAACATATTTAAATAATATAATAATACTAGGTATAAGACCTGACATAAAACAATGTGATGTTTGCAAGGTAGAAGCTAGTATGTAGGTATATGATACAAGTATGTGTTAGAATATGATATGAAAAAAAATAATAATGTTTGATATAATATTGTGTTTATTGTTACCAAAATTAACTTTGCTTGAAATGACAGGGCAGGTATTAGCAAATTAACTCTGAATTTCAGGGCTGTCAGTTTGTGAGTTCATAATAATTGTAGATAAAAAATAATCATTTTTAATAACCTAGTACAAATATATAATAATACTGGAGATGGCGGAACATCGCTATCCGACATAATTACAGGCGACAAGGGACCACTGCTCTCCATGGTGCACACGGAATACTGAGGTATTGATGCGGCGAGCCATTACACGCATCAAATCGCGCACCAATATCCCCACCACTTACGGCCGCGCCCCAATACTTTACGGCCACGCCCCAATACTGATGTGACCGATCCAAATATCTAGATGCGTTGCGATATTATTGATGATGCGTCAATATTTGCCATTACACGCATCAAACCTCGCATCAATACTCGAGTATTGATGCGAGGATTGATACGTGTAATGGGGGGATAAGAATATACGCATTTTTGGCTTGTGAAATCTATTTGTGGAAATCTTATGCCGTGGCGCTTGAAAGTAAGAGTTCAATCAGATCCTTACAGTTTTGCCACTGTGATATCACAACCTGACTTAGCAAGAAATTTCTTAAAATTGCTTTCTAAGATCTATATTTCTGAAAGATAGATAGAATTCTAAATGCCACAATTTAACCGAGAAACAATGCGTGAAGAAAATCATTAGTTCCACTTTTCTATTTTCCATAATAACAAGTCCAGATTAATTAGAGTAGGTACGTATTTGAAATACTTTGGCCCTGATAAAAATATCCTAAGGACAACGGACTCCATTGTTTCGCTTGAGTGCCATGCCTGTCTGTGATAATTCGCGGAAATATCCAAGTGTATTTGACTGCGACTTCCTAAGGCTGGGATTACACTCGTAAATTTTTTCCTGTAAATCGCTCTTGTAAGCGATTTATGGCCAAATTACCAATGTAAACGACACCAAAAGCCACTTAACGTAATTTATAGCAAGTTACAGAACTTATTCTTTCGGAAGTTTTTTGACAGGTCTAATCGCGCCCGCGCGAATTTCCAGCCTTCTTACAGCTTATAAAATCAGTTTGATAAGCTAAGATACTTCCGCAAGAAATAGTTCCGAAATGCGCCGCGCACCGTTGCGAAATGTCAAAAATTAAAAGACAATTGTTTTCATAGGATTTTTTTCTTACAAAACTAGTATTTATTTCCACTTATTTAAGTTTTCTGGAAAATGAGCATCCTTCTATTCAATTATCGGTCCAATCCTTTCCAACTTAATGTTTTTGTTTTTAACATTTACGTATTTGAAATTTTGAATTCGAAGTCGGTTGCTGTCAGCAGATGTCAGGTAGCTGTCATTCGGATGAAACGAAATTAATTGCCGCCTTTGATGGCACAAAAGTGTGTGGAGAATTGTTTAATTAAAGCCACAATCTATTTCAATACTTTATTTGGGCCTTTTCGTCTTTATTGACAAAATCGCGTAAATTTGACAGTAGCAGGTCGTTGTTGACAGGAAGCCATCTTACTGCAAATAAATTTACAGATGTAAACGGTCGCATGAGCATTTACACAGGTCGAACTTCCGAACAACTTCCGTGATCATTAATTACCAAAAGTCGGATGCATATGTGAACGCTCCTGTGAGTGACCTGTCAAAATCTTATGTAATCCGTAAATTTTAATTACGAGTGTAACCCCCGCCTAATGAATAGAATAGAAATCGTGCATTGATCTGTTATTTTTTCTTTGTCTCTTGGAAAATTGCCGAAAATAAAATTCTGAGAATCAACGATGACCAGTATTTTCATTATTATTCACGCGCATTATAATATTATCATAATTTATTGTAAATGTAATCCTTGGTAGCGGACTACAACGGCAACAATAACATTTGGCTGTCATCAGTTGTTTTGTTTTGATTCTTATAAAAATAATCCTACTCCATGATTTTTTGTTTTCTGTTAAAAAAAAAAAGATCATCAAAGACAGATCCCGCAATGTTTGGGCAGATTTTTGGCACATTGCTAGTCAATCCAAGGGAATCTGCTATGCCTCAATACAAAGATTTATCCCATCAAACCCGTAGTTTAAACAATTTCCCCATTTTTCTAAAATTGAAATTTCCTCACTTATTCGAATGAGAATTGGACATTATTCCGTTCCTTCTCACCTTTTTAAAATGACGTCCTTGATTCCCCAGATTGTAGGTCTGTGATTCTCACAAAACAAATTTACCCTCTTCTATCAAGTGTTATCTAAATTGGCTCCCCCTCCATTCAACATCTCATATATTCTATGTCTGAACTCGACTACAATCTTCATTATAATTTTGAAATTTACCAATAAATAAAATTAATATATGAATTCACCTTTTATTTCTCCATAATTTTAAATAATGGCCTAGAAACACTCTTGAAGGGTGAAAGCCAGAAATAATTGGGAAAATCTTTGGTAGTGTCATACTTAACCCCTACTAGCCACAAAAATCGGTTCCATGACAACTCTGAATCAACTCAACTCAACACCTCTTTGAAAAGCTACGAAAAAAAATTAACAAAAGCCCATTACCTAACCGAATTTAACCTATTTTACCAATTGTATGTATTATTTTCCTTACCGTCATCGATTTTTAAAATAATTATACTTGATTCCGTGGATAAAATCCAAAAAATGGATATTGAGTATTTGCTCTCGAGTTCCTGTACCCTTAACGAACCCTGCCTGTTTTGAGGTAATTGCTATTTTAGGTCACTCCCAAGACGTACCTATTATATACACCATTATCTTACTGGCATGTGAGGTGAGGGATTGTTCACATTTTTTTTGTTGAGGAAAAACATTTAATTTTTACGTATTGCATTAATTGCCTTTAAAACAAGGGTAAATTATTGTACCTTTTCATTGACTGTTCTGCGGAACTGCACTCGTACCAGTCACTTACAGGCATGAAGTGTGCAAACATAATTAGCCCAAAAATCATCAAATATGTCTTCATTCGCCTGCAGCCCAGCTTTTATGATATTATTTGATTGGATGATCACTACTCAAATTTGTAAGTTTTTCTTTCTATATTTTATGTTCGATTTTTCTCGCACAACTTGTCCTTCTTTTATAAGTGCAAGTCACTGCGTTATTGTATTATGAAGTATTTGCATCTATGTCGCCTTCTCGTGCTCTTAAGCCATTAACCTACAAAGTTTTCAAATATTTGTGAGAATCAATCAGTCCTCAACGAGGTGGTCCGCAGTTGTGTGCATTTATTGCGTGTTCACCGTTAAAGAGGAAATAAAAATATCGTTTGCGGGTAGGGTCGATTTTACGGTAACCGGACAAATTAGAACACTTTTGAAAAGCGATGAAAAATAGCTAGTTTGGTAGGTTGGTCACTTAAAATGGCTTTTTTTAATCACTTATGATGTCATCACCAATAAAACCAATTTTATACGGAATTTTTAAGAATATAATAATAAATGCCTTCTAGATTCTACTTGACGTAGAATAAATAAGAACACTGAATAAGGCATAAATAGATTTGAATGGAAACCAATGTCGCCACTGAAATGTAACTTTTGATTTTAGCCCATTTAACACGCGCTCTTGTTCTAACACTTGTCTGACATATTTCGCTATCTCAGTGAAACACAGTTCTAAATATGAAATCTGTGATTCTCACACGGCAATATTTTCTTGTGTTCATCTTTATTCGATGCTACTACATATAACACTTATTCAAATTTCTATAGTAGATTCGAACGCGTTTGCAGAAATTAATATCGCTTGAAAGACAATTCATTTCCATTGATTACAATCCCGTATTAAGAAGAATTCCAACGAGTTCGAAGCCAGTGTGGGATTGCGTCATCAAGAGGGCATGAAGAAAAGGTAGATGAATTTTGCGAGCTTTGCACCTGTGTACTGTGCAGTGGGCACCGATTGAAATATGTGTTTGGTAAATAAATATACTGAAAGGTGTGGTACGGTTAATTCGCACATTTAAATTATTTACACTTTGGGGTGTTATGGGACGAACCTTATTTTAACCGGTGATTCCTGAGAGTAAATACTCTAGGAGTAAAATATGTAAAGGAAATTTTGGTCTCCGGTGACATTTTGATGTTTTTTTTTCACTAAAAACATTTAAAAAATCACTAGTTATTAGACAGCCAGAGACAGGTGTGGACGTATTGAAGAATTTCGTTTTGTTAGATTTTGAAGAAAAACAGGAGCAAAAATATCACCGGAGACCAAAATTTCATTTACATTTTTTACTACAAATAATGTCAGGAATCACTGGTTAAAGTAAATAAAATACAAGTATTTTAGTAACTGGAAGTGGAAAATAATGCAGTTATTTCGTTAAAATTACACATCGATTTTTCACTTGACGGCCATTCAAAGTGTTCATATGAAAGTTTTAAGATTAGATTTTTTTCTCTTATTTAACCCAAGCTATGAACCTAAGAACCTAAAAAAGATTTTTATTTTGGATTTAATAACGAAAAGAAGTGCCTTAAAAAATCTATTTTAAGAGGGCATTACCAGAGAACACCAGAAATATGTCATTTTCAAATCAGATTTTAGACGTATTGACTCTTTTTCACAAAAAATTATAAATGGATTTCGAAAGATTGTTCTTTTATCTAGCATTCGCATGTAATAAATTTTGAGAAAATTTTTTAATTTTTAGTATAATAAGTTTATTCCATAAATCGTTGGCAGATTTGTTAAATTTTCAAAAAAGATTTTGTATTATACCACACCCATTTCAAATAATATAATCATGCAGTAAAATAAATCAATACATTATCTAGCAATAGCATGTCTTAGAATTTTAATTTTAGTTTCAATAAAATCATTAAAAAATATGTACGTACATGTGTTTCTTGACGAAAATTGGTCCATTTGTGTATTTATTTGCGCACTTACAAACTAATATATTTCAGATTTTTTTTAACATTCTTATTAAATTTAGACATTATTGAAAAATGATAAATACTTATATTCAAAAAATAATTGCAAAAAGTACATTATTTTAATTGTTTTATCATCACGCCTTTCAGCATTTTTGGATGAAGGTATAAATTAAAGCTAATTTGGATTGAAATAAATTCGATTTGGGTTATAATTTAAAAAAGCTGGTACGGAGAATAATTAATCTTTCTCATTGTAACCGCCCTGCACGATCGTAAGAACCACTTTCGACGAAATGTGGATTTTCGTCCGCTGGCTGGTTAAACGCTCTTAATATTAACTAATTCAACATAGTAATAATAATAACTAATTCAACTTTTCTATATATTTACAAATATTGAAATTTTTGCAGTTAAAGTGTTTTTAAGAGTTTCATAGATCATTATTGAAATGACGTTGTGACGTGACAGTTACGTTTTCCGAATTTTTGAAAATTTCTTCCAACTACAAGCCTGGGTCAATTTATTAACTTGGCGCTATATCTGAATCAGCATCTGTCTCTCTCGCGTGTAATGAAACTATTTTCTGGGAGTTTGAAAACGCACCCTATCCGCATGAACTGTATATTTTACATACATAAAAATATCTTGCACGAATGATGGTCGGTTACCACCACATACCACCATGCAATTATTACACCGGCAAGAAGCAACTTTTATAAAGGAAAGCCGACCATCGATCGAGACTGTCAATAATAATTCCCACCCCCTTCACCGTAGGCGATGCTTCAATTTATTGTCCACTCGCGATATAGGCAGTACGTACTAGGGCACCAGGTACAGGTACAGGTATTGGTATTGTGCCTGGTACGTTTGTTTGGCTTTGGCGATTGTGGTGTCTCCATGGCTACGTCGGCGGCAGCGGCTACCGGGCAATCAATCGGTATCAAACCGAACACACACAGGGACATGTCCCTCAGTCAACCAACCTCTCTACCTCTACTTCTACCCCACCGTCAACCTGCTAACCATCTACCACCTACCTGCCAACCGCGCTCCGGCCGACTTGTGCCGATATTTAAATTATTTCATTTCAATAAGGCAGGGGTCGGCAACCTGCGAAACTGTACTAAAAACCACAATGTACTTGTAAATTGAACATTTCATCTTCGAAACAAATTAATTCAGTGTATGAATTCACTTATAAAATGGATAATTTAAGCCAGGTACTTCCCCACCTTCCTCTTCCTCATCCTCATACCCTTCCCCTCCCTACTACCTTCAGCCTCACAACATTGAGGCGTCTACTAATATCTATGAGAACCAAAGTGTTGACAAATATCTACAGCTCTAACTGTTGACTAATATCTATGAGAACCAAACTGTTGACGAATATCTACAGCTCAAACTGCTGACTAATTAATATCTATGAGAACCAAAGTGTTGACGAATATCTACAGCACTGGCAGAGGTTGGATTTGCAATTATGTATAGCATATTGGAATAACGTAATATTGCGTATGCAGTTTAAAAAACTTAATTTATGTTAGTATGTATGTAAAAATCCATAATATCGGACTATTGGACACATTTAGCTGATTAGTCCAACCTATGCTCTATAGATATTAGTCAACACTGGGACCGTCATAGATATTTGTCCGACCTTAGCTCTGTAGATATTACTAAATACTCTGAAGTTCGTAGATATTAGTTCAACATATGAGCTGTAGATATTCGTCCGACATACAGGCTGTAGATATTAGTATCTGGAGTCCACAACATATCCCAATTGGGGATGTCACAGTCTCACTGGCTCCAAACGAAAGCAGTTGGGGGACTCTTGTGCGGTATTCATATAAAAAAACGACTGTGCTTTAGACCACATGACTGAAGTAAAACTTCACTAACTTATATCTCCCTCTCAACTTCCGTCAGCCTCGCCCGACCGTTCGCCTCGCCCGATCACACTTTTCATACCGCTCTCGTCACGCATTCACCAGCTTACTCCCCAAGTCAAGCGTGCTTAAAGGCCCGACCGTTCGCCTCGCCCGATCACACTTTTCAATAACGCTCTCGTCACACATTCACCAGCTTACTCCCCTAGTCAAGCGTGCGTAAAGAAGTTTTACTTCAAAAATAGAAATACACATCCAAATATTATTATGTTTGTGTTGAATAAGTGTATTAAAATGTTTTATTATTGAAGTGTTAATCGCAAATAAAATTGATTGAGCGGAGCGAGGTCCTTTTTTAACTCGACATTTTTGCATTTTGCCTGTCTGTAAATTTGTTTGTACATTCCGTTTCAAGATGGTGACCGTTTTAATGGTTCATTGGAGGTTATCCACCACTTACCCGCCCTGGGGGCCAAGTCTCTATCTTTTATTGTTTACTAACAGCCTGTTACTTAACATTAATTACGTCACAAACACGTATTTTGACCTTAACGCTATTTTTTGTAGTCTCTATTAATTTCGTAATGCGGAATTTTGTGACGTAATTAATGTTAAGTAACAGGCTGTTAGTAAACAATAAAAGATAGAGACTTGGCCCCCTGGTATAAGTAACAGATGGTTACTCCTTCAAGGCTCTCGCAAGATTCTAATATTTTTTGTTGAACGAAGCTACATTTATTTATTTTGAACGAATCTAGACTTCCAGTGTTCCTGCATACGTTGTTAGATAGCAAAATGGTTAATGGTTTTTAATAGTGCAGTAAAGATTATTTTCTCAAATGGGGAAATCGTCGTGTTTATTTGGACTTTCTTATTCGCATTTTTTCAATATTATGGTACCTGCCAACCATGAAAGTTTGAAAAAAAATTGGCATTGAACAAATTGCATAATTCCTTTTTATAATTTAAAAATATGTTACATAAAGATGTATTTGGTTTGTAATTAAAGTGCAAATATTTTGTGCCATTGTGCCATTTTGGGCGCCATTTTGGTGCCATTTTGTCTTCTGTTCTGATAACAACTTGGTTGTAATAAGTTTTAATAATATTTGTCTTATCTTCTCCTTTATTTATATAAGCAATGCACATAAAGGTATTCCAAAATTTACGATTAACGAAACAATATTTATATTATCTCTACTTTCATGGTTGTACGAGTAAGTGGAAAATACTGATAGTACAATGATTGGGGCTTAGCTTGCAGAAAATTGACATGCTTTCTGCTATGTTTCTAGAAAGGGAAAGAATATCAAGTATGGCCTTTATAATACCTGAAGTGTTAAGGCTCTGCAACCAGGCCCGAAAAGAAGAAGATGGAGAGATACGAAATTACGAATGTTAGAGGAGAGCGCTAACATTTACAGCGACAATATCGATGCTAAAATTGCGAAAATGTTTAATAAAACACGACTCGTTTAAAATAGAGCAAAAATCTCGCGGGCATTATCTTAAACAGCATTTAAAGAAACGTTGTGAATTTAAATGAAAATAACTGAAACAAACGTGTTGATAATAATTTTTGGAGCATACTTTACGATTTTTTTCTATCGAGGGAATTTTATATAATTTGCGTTTCGGCGCGGGCAAAGTCTAGATATTATCTTCAAGAATAACATATATTTTTTTTATAAGAGCTTTAAAACTTACCGTGTTTAAGGGAAATATTTAATAAATCGGTACAAATCCGGGTTGCGGGCCCTTAACAAGTCATGATGAGGTGGTTAAGTTATTTTTATTATTGTCGTGTGGTCATTATGATACTTCTCAATATAAAATACATAATATCTCTTTTTATGAACCACTAATTTGTTGTCATCTGCTCACGCCTTTGTTTTAAGGGATTAATATGTTTCAATTTGAGGACAGGATTTTTGTTATAAAATGACCTTAAAATCACATTTCTTCTGTTGAATTAGTAGTGCTTTCTGTGTTTATAAAACTATAAGTATGCTATCTTCGGAGATTGGACAATTTGGATGCATTCAAATTCGTTTGGCAATGTTGGCCGCCACCGTCGAGGAAAGCCGGCGCCTCACTTGGCGGGGTGCATGCCCCCCCGCGGCCGGGGCTGCTCGGGTAGTGGAAAGCGGGACTCAGCACCAGCACGGGCCTGTCTTGGAGTAGGCGGCCCGCCCCCGTCCGATACACGGCCAATACCGGAACCCCTCAAAAATTAATCCATTTGACACAGGGTGGTTCTGAAACGGGCTGGTACTAATTAATTTATGTTTATAGCGCGTTTTTTTGTGAAAAATCTACTCAACGTCTCAAGTTGGGCTTCCATAGCATCAGGTGTTCAAGCC
The DNA here is from genome assembly GCA_917880885.1 of Limnephilus marmoratus. NCBI lineage: Eukaryota > Metazoa > Arthropoda > Insecta > Trichoptera > Limnephilidae > Limnephilus > Limnephilus marmoratus. The sequence continues at coordinate 22,431,599 of OU862924.1, read as the reverse complement.
TAGCCTATTTAAAGTTTCTCTAAATCCAAAGTATTAATTCTAATGTAATATGAAAATCTCGGAAGTAGTATGCGATTAATTTTGTAACGGTAACGCAAAATGTGGATCTTTGGATCCCAGCCCCTCCATCTAACATCATTAATACTCTAGCAACTGTTCGGTTGAAATTTAAGAATCTGACTCCGAGTACAACTCTGATGCCGAACGTGAAGTTTGTGACTTAGGCTACTGTCGTAATAGAACCGAATTAAAGCAAGTAGCTAATAATGCCAAAAGATGGCGCCACTTGCGTTAACAGCTAGCATGAGGAACGTCGGCTGACGGCCATAAATACTCTTGGATTTGTATTTTCATTAATCTCTCCAGTCTGGATACGGACGATAGTTTGAGACTAACCTACTATTACCGCGGAGCGGGTTTTTAACTCCTAATGTTTTACGGCCTATAGATATAACGATTTTTTACTGGATTTTGTACGCAATGTTTCTAATACGCGATAGTATTCGTCATTATTCGATTGTATGCTAGAGCACTGACTCGACTACTTATTTTATTGCATTGAAGGGTGGTTTTAGTGTAACAAGTATAAGTATAATATAATATTTTTCAACAACCTTCCCACTGAAATAAAAAAAAACCAAAGACATCAATATACTGAAACTTAAACTGAAGCTACACTTCATCAGCAATAATTAACTAAATAATTACCTGTTTTTCTCTTTCTTTCTAATCTCTATTTTATTTAGATTTTTCGAATTTCTCCTAAGTGCACAATATTTTAGTATGAAAACGTATCCTATGTATGTACACCTACACATATAGATGATCCAGAAGTCTCAATTGATCCTATTATATATTTACCTATTGCATAATGTTATTCTATTTCAGTTATAATTAGTGTAACTCGCTCATCAAGCACAAGAACTAGCTTCTTCTTTGGTGAGATTGCAATTTTTAAATAATTTCTGTACCGATATTTTGTAATTTATATAACTCCACTGTACAATTATATATCTATAAAAAAAAAAAGTTTTCTATGGGCGTGTCACAGTAGGCTCCGATCTAATTTTTTTTCTGAATACGTTGTTTATTGAGAGGTTACAATGGATCTCTTAATGGCAAGACCATACTGTTTGTTTGGTATCAAAAAATGGTTAGTTCTTTTACGTTCCCCGTGTGATATGGGGGGTGGCGCACCTCCCCCCTGCTCCCACCGCCCCCTGGATTCCCGATAAAGGAGATGGACTTGGGCCCCAACGGTCAGTCGGTCACGAACCGGACACCGGACGCTCCTTAACCTCCGCTGCTCTTCGAGGAAGCAAGCCACTTCCTGTTCTCCACTTTCAATCAACTTCCCAACACTCGTCTAAATTCTTTGTTCCTATCAAATGCATACAACTTGCATCACTTTGCAATCTCGTGTATTTAAAATTGTCTCAGATTGCAATATATATTAAAATTATGATTTCTCAAAATACACCAAAATTTGAAAACGCATTAATTTGAATAATTTCAACAACGACCATGCCGCTATTCTACAATGTTGAAACATTGCAAAAAAGGTTAGAATTACAAAACATGTATTTTTATTGATGTGCGATAAGATTTGCAATACGATTACTGTGTTTTTAATCAAACTAACCTAGAATCAAATATTTTCCAATATGCGTGAAGATAAAAATCTTAATGCATTGAATCGGTGCGCTTTGGTGCACGTTTATAGCATTATTTTTAAATGACAACGGATCGACTCTGTCATTATCTCATTATTTATGCCCACTATTGCATGTAGTCAGATGCTACAGATTTAGATTAGAATTTACTATGACGAGGGTTGCAGAATATGTATTTATAAATTTATTAATTTTAGAATTTAACCTCTTGTTTCAGAAGTCAGCAGCTCCTGTTTTAACCGCGATCTATCCGGTAGGAGTTTCAAGAAGCACCGTAATGTAAGTCATGTTTTATTTATTTCATTTTTTTTACCAACCTTGTACATGTTGTGTCATATTATCATTGTCTAATGTCGTAATTCATTATAAAATAACTACATTTATCTCAGATGAATGATACTGCAACTCGTTTCGAACGTTTTTCGATCATCGAATCCAGAAAACAACAGTTTAAAGGTTATCACGCAGTGAGTGTAAAACCTTAAGTGCAAAAAAATTCCCATTATAAACAACTGTACGTTAAAAGAAATGTATTAGAAGTAGTTTAAATAAATGACTTAGATTGCTATTAATAATTAATCAAGCCAAACAAAATTATCTACGTATTTAACTTTAAATTATTGTAGTAACACTAGTAACTTACAAGTATTTTTCGATAAATTAATTGTAAGAAATTATCCTTTGCTAAATCAGCGGCTTACCCTAGTGGGGTTAAAGATGACGTAATAACGTTTAAAAAAAACTTTCGAACAGACTACCCCAGCCGTTAAGATATCTTGTAAATTTCATTAGTAGAAAGGTAAATAATATTTATTAAGTTTCACAAACTTCCCCAGCCGTTAGAAAATCGTGTACTTTTCATTAGCAGAAAGGTGTTAAGTCTAAGTTTCATAAGATACTTGTAATGAAATAAGAACTCTTGTTCTGTGAAGAAAAAAAACATTATTGACGAAAAATATGAACTCCACTTTCTTTGCTATTATGTACTAGAAACGATATTTATCATTAACACAATATTAAGAGAGCATTACCAGAGAAAACCAGAAATATGTCATTTTCAAATCAGATTTTAGACGTATTGGCTCTTTTCCACAAAAAAATATAAATGTATTTCGAAAGATTGTTCTTTTATCTAGCATTCGCATGTAATAAATTATGAGAGTTTTTTTTTTTAATTTTTAGTATAATAAGGTTATTCCATAGGTCGTTGGCAGATTTGTTAAATTTTCAAAAAAGATTTTGTATTATACCACACCCATTTCAAATAATATAATCATGCAGTAAAATAAATCAATACATTATCTAGCAAACGCATGTTTTAGAATTTTAATTTTAGTTTCAATAAAATCATTAAAAAAATATGTACGTACATGTGTTTCTTGACGAAAATTGGTCCATTTGTGTATTTATTTGCGCACTTACAAACTAATATATTTCAGATTTTTTTAACATTCTTATTAAATTTAGACATTTTTGAAAAATGATAAATAATTATAATCAAAAAATAATTACAAAAAGTACATTATTTTAATAGTTTTATCATCACGCCTTTCAGCATTTTTGGATGAAGGTATAAATTAAAGCTAATTTGGATTGAAATAAATTCGATATTGAGTTATAATTTTAAAAAGCTGGTACGGAGAATAATTAATCTTTCTCATTGTAACCGCCCTGCACGATCGTAAGAACAACTTTCGACGAAATGTGGATTTTCGTCCGCTGGCTGGTTAAACGCTCTTAATAGTACCTACCTAGTTTGTTTCCCGCGGCTGCGCCAGATAATCAGTAATGTACCGGAAAATATATATTACAGCCCTTAAATGTTAATTAGTATATGAACTCAGTTCGTTACACGAGCTTAAACACCACTAAATAATATAAGTTGCTTACTCGCAAGCGTTTCCTTGGCATCCCAACACCAGAATATGGCTATGTTGCTTTTAATTAAGGTTTATGGGTAACAATGTTAGCGACTTGGGGCGCCACTGAGCCACGGGGGTGGTTAATTCGCAGGCTCGGGATCTTCCCTTTCTCAAATTATCAGAATCTTTCTTTCCACGAAAGCCATTTCCATTCTTGAACAATAGCAGCAGTGCTGTTTGTAGAAAACTTCAGATCGTATATTATTATAATTTCCCTTACGATATCCAAGAAAATGTTTTTTTTAATCCTCCTTGGTCGAGGGGTAAGGTCCTCGACTACGAATCCAGAGGACGCGGGTTCTAATCTCATAATATATTTTTTGAACTGAAAACTTCTTTAGCACCGTTATGATTTGAAACTCGATGAAAAGAAAAATATCGCCACTAAAAAGAGGCAATCTGAGGCAAGGCAGTCAGTCTCCTCTTTGTGCGGTGCTTCGTAACCTCCCCACTTTTGTCTATTTTAATTTACTGAAGGTTTTCCTTCTACCGCGTACTCTGATTTTTTAAATTAAAAACTTCTTTAGCACCTTTGCGATTTGAGACTCGATGAAACTAAAAATAGCGACACTAAAATAAGATAGTATAATCGGTCTCCTCTGTGCGGTGCTTCGTAGCCTCCCCACTCTCATCTACTTTAGTTTTTTGATAGTTTCACTTCTATCGCGTATCGCGTGTGAATTGCAAGCTCTGATTTTCTTTTTATTAATTTGTGTCTTAACATCTAATTCATAAAATATAATAAACATATTATGCATTCTGTTTTCGGTAAGTTAGAGAGTGAAAGATACTCTCAGTATCGCCCTGGAGATAGATTACCATTTAGAATCAAACGTTGGTTGAAATGACTTAAGGCACTACTGCCCTCAGCCTCACAGCTTGCCCGAATTGAGGATGCCATAGTCCCCCTGAGATTTTTATTGTGCGGTATTCACACTAAAATGGCATTTTATTATTAAAACACAACATTGATGCTTCAGGTGATTAAAATAGCTGAATGAAAGTTAATTTGATAAAATAATAATGTCATAATATGACGCCACACAAATGTAAAATAACAACAATTAATGCATTTCTTACTTGTACTGGATAAATAACACATTAAATACTAACTGGAACTAATTCGGCTCTGGGCACCTTCGGTTAAATTCGGATAAAACCTTTAAAAAGTTTTTCGTTGTACGAACGTTTCGCATAAATGTGTTTAAATGTAAACACGACAATAATTAATGGAAATAATTATTAAAAATGATTTTCCATTAACTTTGTGAGAACACGAAATCACTGGACAAAACCATTTTTAACTCAAAAAAATAATGTACTCGTAAATCAGACAAGAGCAACCTCCAGCGAAGATTTAGTGTGAGCGAATGACTTCTGTACAAGATTTTCGTTCCCAAATTTCAAACGTTCGTTCCCCAAATATGATCTAAAATCATAAAACCATGCTTTCCAAAGACTGTCATTCCATAGAGATAATATTCAACACGTAATTTTTTCTAGTTTGAAACATACGATTTTGATGAACATCGACCTTTTCACACCTCTAATTTAGGTTTTGATTCATTAGTCATGAAGTCAAGAAATCCAGTTAGGTCTCTCGCGCACATTCAACGTACCTACTACATGTGGTTGGTTGCATATATATACAAAATTCTTGTAAGATGATATCACTTTCGATACTATCTTGGTCCAACCTCTCAGCTGTGCGTAAATTGCCGCTTATCGAAGTATCATATTTACATTATAAGACAGGTATATTCTATTTCATAGAAGATATTCAATATTATTCGGTATTTATCAAGAATAATAAACCTTCTTGCTTCTATCGCATTCAAAAACTGAGCCATACAAAATGCAAATATCAGGAAATTTTCAACAGATAACACGAGGTAAATAATTCTTGACCTCTGGAATGAATTCAATTTTATTATTATTTTTATGCATTATTCTCGTGTTAGTGTTTTGTTGTGTATGTATGTTATATATTTATTTATTAACGCCTTGAATGCATTTACAACTATTATACATTGTCGTCATCATTATCGCATCCTTCTACTCATTATTGACTGATGAGCATTTAAGGATTTTAACGTCCAGAGAAAAACTTTACTTACAATTTATATTTTCAAATTGAGCTCCCGAAATTCGTAATTATTTTTCTTCAATGTGATCTAGGCCTCGGGAATAGAGATTATTTATTTTGTTATTGTAGAAACAGAACGGTGCATCGGCTTTACTAATGAAAACCAGTAGTTACAATATTAATCATTTTTATTCGATATTAGAAATGTATGTAATGTATTAAACTTTTCTTTGACTTTAATAAAATTTATTAAAATAGATGAAATGTTTATCAGATTTTTAATTATTTTGAAGTTAAGTGAATATGTGTGTTTAACTCCAATGTTAAATGTTGTTTGTAATATTATATTCATAATAACAAAAAAATACCTCACTACGTAATATGGTTTCATTTCCTTGTTTCAAAATTTTAAAATGCTCTCCTGAAAATTTGACCAATTGTGACTATACTTCTTCTCTCCTTGTGGCCTTCAAATAAGATGTAGTAAAATAATATTGTTCGAACACTTGTTAAGAGGGCATTACCAGAGAAAACCGGAAATACGTCATTTTCAAAAAAGTTTTTAGACGTATTGACTCTTTTCCACAAAAAATTATAAATGGATTTCGAATGATTGTTCTTTTATCTAGCATTCGTATGTAATAAATTTTGAGAATTTTTTTTAATTTTTAGTATAATAAGGTTATTCCATAGGTCGTTGGCAGATTTGTTCAATTTTCAAAAAAGTTTTTGTATTATACCACACCCATTTCAAATAATATAATCATGCAGTAAAATAAATCAATACATTATCTAGCAAACGTATGTTTTAGAATTTTAATTTTAGTTTCAATAAAATCATTAAAAAATATGTACGTACATGTGTTTCTTGGCGAAAATTGGTCCGTTTGTGTATTTATTTGCGCACTTACAAACTAATATATTTCAGATTTTTTTAACATTCTTATTAAATTTAGACATTATTGAAAAATGATAAATACTTATAATCAAAAAATAACTGCAAAAAGTACATTATTTTAATAGTTTTATCATCACGCCTTTCAGCATTTTTGGATGAAGGTATAAATTAAAGCTAATTTGGATTGAAATAAATTCGATATTGAGTTATAATTTAAAAAAGCTGGTACGGAGAATAATTAATCTTTCTCATTGTAACCGCCCTGCACGATCGTAAGAACAACTTTCGACGAAATGTGGATTTTCGTCCGCTGGCTGGTTAAACGCTCTTAATACGAAATACTGTGCACTTTGCAAATTTGCAATGGTAAATGCGTATTTTCATTCTGTTTTGGTCCTTTTCGACATCACGAAGACTTACTCATGTTTTACGATCCGGTTGATTGCGTTTTACCTTAAAAAAAATAATATTGTTAGTAAATACGAAATACTGTAAACTTAAAATTTGCAATGGTTAATGCGTATTTTCCTTCTGTTTTAATAAAGTATATACGTAATACTACTTGTCTGCTTGCAAATTTGCAACGATAAATGCGTATTTTCCTTCTAATTTTGTTCCTTGCACACACGCACATGAAGACTTGTTCTTTGATTCGGTTGATTACCTGTTTCAATAAAATAATATTGTTCGAACAAAGTAAATACGAAATACTGTCAAATGTGCAATGATAAATGCCTATTTTCCTTCAAATTTTGTTCCTTGCACACACGCACGTGAAGACTTTTGTTCTACGATTATGTGTTTCAATAAAATGAAATTTTTCGAACAAAGTAAATTCGAAATACCTACTGTCAAATGTGCAACGATAAATGTCCTGTTATTTTCGGTGTTTTTCAGCATGACGACGGCGCATGTTTTGCGATACCGTTGATTACGTGTTAATAACATTTTATTTGTGTTCCTCTGATGTTAGATACCCACTCACATTCTCGTTTTTGATTGTTACATGAAGCCATCCTTAATGTAAAAGGTAATAATCAGCTATTGGTAAATTCGACACACAAACCTACCAGAAAGCTTTTAAAAAGATTATATTATATCCTCGGAGAAAGTTCTATCGGGAAAACACGAACACGCATGTTAACATTTTATGAAGGGGCTGATTTACATATCGAATCGGTTTCAATAAATTATCCCGTGAAATCGAATCCATTTTCTTTGAATTGTTCACAATTTCACCGTAAAGTGAAGTCGGGAAATATTTTATGTGTGTGGAACGTAACCCATATTTAAAAATCACATTTTCACGCTACAACTGATACGATTAACATTTTTTTCAGGCCATAGGTACGTTCATATTTTTATTGTAAGTATTACGCATTTTGCCAGGTACTAAAATTTTATGTTCATATGAGCGCATATTATTGAGCGCTGATTAATTTATATTGGTACGTAGTTATAAATTTTAACATTTTTGAAAAAAAAAACATTGAAAATATTTTCCCTGTAATTGCGCCATGTATAATTATCTTAACGAGAGAAACAAGTTTGTAAGTATCGCAATTCATAAAAATGTTGAAAGTTATATTTCTGAAAAGTTGTGGCTTATTATAGGTGTGAGTTGTATTTTGTTCACACCGCAGATGCTAAATCTTCAATGAATAATAATGTAGCATTCCTCCCGAAAGCTTGGCAAAACGTTCCCAACACTTTTTCCGATTCCCCCAAGCTAGCAGTTATTTCAGTGCATGCGCAATTTCTCGGGTCCGTTGACTTCTGCTCAGGAATGCAGCTTATTTTTAAAATTGTTTTTTTTTTTATTATTTTCCTTCACCTTTACGCGGACCAATAAAACTTTGAAATTTCGTTCGGCGAAATGGGTAATGTATGGAACAATGAACAGTTTGTTTGGTTCGCGTCTCATTCTCAGGGTGTTGCGGTGTTGGTGAGGCGGTCTATGCGAATATTGGGAGTCCGCCAATAAATCAAATATTTTTTATTGCGACTTTTTAAATTGAGTGCTCAGCTCCTCTGTGCTCTTGAAACGTTCTCTACCCCTTTCAAGGGTCACACAATCAACAAGCTATTTTAATAATTTAAGTGATTTAATTGAGATCTCTGATAGAATCTTGTAATGCCTGCCTACTCGACACTCTTGACCAGTTAGTTACTCGTTGGGAGCCCGGACGCGAGAGTGGTTGACGCGCTCGACCTTGCCTAGCCTGCGCCCCGTCACGTGTCAGCTTTTTGTGCTCGACCCAAAGGACGCGAGGCGAAACATCACCGCGGAGGGGGTAATGTCAATGGGCGAACTTAGCCATTACACGGATAATCCAAGCAACAACTGCGCGTCACAACGGTGAAAACTCAATAAAATTTCACTTAATTTCGCAGTTCTGAAATATTCCTTTACGATAAACAGTTTTAGCGTTTCACGAATGCTGTCTCACAATCCGTTATTTGCATATTGAATATTTACATAAAGATGACTCTTTTGAAAGCCATCTAATTAGTAAACGCCGCACACTGGTCCCGAGGAAAAAATACATTTTCTCAAAGTGTGTACATTTCTTTATATTGTATTTAAAATGCTTAATTAATGATCCGCTCACATGTTTCTTAAACTTTTTGTTTATTTCTTTGCCAGTAATTGATTTTATCATTCCTTACCAGTAAGATTGTCAATATTAGATACCTACCGTTCGACATGGTTGAATAACTTTTTTTTTCAATGTTCATTTTGTTACTTGACCTAAATACTGAAAAATTAAAATTTAAATCTGAAGATTTTTCTTTGCTTTGTTAAAAAAATGGCTTTTTAATAATTTTATGGGGAGCTGAATTTTGTTAATATTTGTCAACATTAATAAGAGGTTTCGTTGTTGGTCGATGGTTTCGTTGCTATCGCCTTTTATCCACTCGGCGAAACCACACTTAGGTATCTAATAATATTCCCAACTAGCTGACCCGGCCACGCGTTGCACACGCACACCGCCCGCTTGCCAGCCCGCTCCCTTTATATATTATATATTTCAACCAATTTACACAAAACCTTGACAAATTATATACATAAACCTTCTCCATGAATCACTATCTATTGGTGAAAATCCGTTCATTAGTTTTTGAGTTTATCGCGAACAGACAGATATACAGATTCGTCGGAGTTTATAATATATGTAGAGATAATTTATAATATGTAGAGAATATAAAATAATATAAGAATATAAAATATCAGCTCGTCCGCCCGCCCGGCGTCACAATGGAGTCCGTCTGATATGTTAACAGCGGAAATAACCGTATAAATATTGGTATAGAAGGAATTTTAAAGTATGGATTAGTTGTATGATGTTATTTGTGTTATTAAAATTCCTCCCAAATCAAAATGTATATACTTATTTCCGCCGTTCCATGTTAGAGGGGCCACTGTGCGCCTCTGAGTTTTGCGTCAGGTTTCTGAATATAATAAAATGTTTAATGCGTTATTACACCGATGACCCAATGAGCCTAGAGAAGTCCCATGATTCTTGAAACCGGTTAAGGCAATAATATCGCATGATATCATAAATGCTTCCTTAATTCCAACATACGATTTATACTTCAGTTATTTTATGATCGTCTTGCTGGCCTAGGTGAGAGGAAATGTTTTGACATTCTAACACTCTCAGTGTGTACCGTTATTTAATCTTTTATATAAAGACGCTTTCACTCGGTAATTGGGTTGTTTTAAATTTCAATTATAATTCACGGCATCTACCTTTATCACCTGCATATATCTTCCTCTGCTTAGTACTTCGTAGAGATATCGGATTGCTCTAATGAAGGTACTTTTACCCTTTCCAAGATAAAGGATCGTTTCCAATTACCTTTTCAGCGCAGCTATTAGCACTGGATTTTTAGTAATCCTACACGAATATTTCTGTAATGGGGTATCCCACCACCCTCTTGATGGCTAAACCTTAGGATAACTTATATTTACGATTTCTTGAAGTGAAAACTTCTTTTGCACCGTTGTGATATGAAACTCGATGAAACGAAAAATAGCGACACTAAAAAAAGACAAAATCTATAGTATTTAGCCTGCGAGAGAATGAGATAGTATAATCGGCCTCCTCTTTGTACGGTGCTTCTTAGCCTTCCAAATCTTGTCTACTTTAGTTTTCTGAAGGTTTCACCTATACCGCGTGTAAATTACACACTCCGATTTTTATTTATAAAGTTCGAGTTTACTATTCCGTACACAAACCTATGAATAGTGTCTATATTGACCAGCATTGGCTGAGTTGGCATCGCGTTTGGTTCCCACCCAGGCGTCGTGAGTTCAATTCCTCGACTGTTTAAGACCCACATCACGACACAAGCAACGTTTTCCGCTTACTTTTATGGTAGTAAGGGATTTTCAAATATTGCCAGGTTATCCGGTAATCTTTCTCTTTCTTTAGAAAAAGAATGATGAGTTAGCTGATTTATTATTTTTTTAAAGCATTTATTTTTGTATTTATGAATTTAAGTTATCTCATGAATAAGTTATCAAGAGGATGGTGAAATACCCCCAAAGCAAAATAGCCTCTCATTCTTTTGTCATGAGACTCTAACATGCAAAACAATTTGGGAGGCGGGTATGGGTACTGCCGCCCCGGGAATCATTTATTGGATAACCAACACCTCTGCCGTAGGTCACCCCAAGTGGTTCGCTACGTTTGGTGACTTAGGTGGGGTGCCCGGGTCAAAAAGACTCCACACAGCATCTCCAAAGTTGACATAAGCCATGAGTGGGCCTCCTTTGTGGAGCTAATGTAAAAAAACGACAACTTTGGCATTGAAGATTTTTCAGAAATATGTATTTATAAATAGACTCGCTGGCACCCGGCATGCGTTGCTACTCCATTTAATAAAGAAATTGTTTCTCCCGGCGTGTGCTTTCCCCTTCCGCCTCCCCTTCCTTTCCCGCGGCCCCCTCCCCTCTCGCGTTCCCACTCCACCTTCCTCCACCTTCCCTCTCCCCACTCCACTCCCCCTTTCCCCCGTCCCGTGAACCCCCCTTCCGAGTTCCCTCCCCCTTTCAAGTCCCCCCCCCTCCCGCGAACCCCCTACCCGAGTTCCCCTCCCCCATTCAGTCCCGGTACATTCAGTTTTCAAACAGCTCGCGTGCCACCTATTGCACTTTTTTTATACAAATTTCATAATGCCAGAGTTCATCAGTAGTTTTATATAAACCTTGTCCTGATAATAACGAACACAAAAAAAAAAGAATTATCTAAATTGGTGCAGTCGTTCGGAAGTTATGCGCGAACATTCATTTCGACGATTCATTTTTATTTATATAGATAGATAGAAAGATAGATTGTAGAATTTAAAAACTTATGTGCCATGCTAACTCGTATTACCTAAATTACATGATGTAAGTGTTTTTTTATAAAAAAAATTATTAATATCATTTAACTATTTTTTTCCTCTTCACAACACCTTGCGAAATGCTTGCCTATTTTCAGTTTATCTTGCTTTCTAAATCGCTGATGATGTTGTATCTGGCTTTTCTGGGTGTGTTCCGTTGAGGTCAACAGGTCACAGGTGTTTTGTATTACGGTTCTTTCATCACCCTTGTATCTACTGACTAATTATTATAAGAACTCTCCTCTGTGGAGTTTTAATTCAAGTGAAAGGTCCAGAAGTTAGTTAAGTTACACGAATCACTTTTTTCAGAGTATTCTGCCAGCGCTTTAATTTTATTGCGTTATTCTACCTTATCGCATACCTAATATCTGGTTGTAGCACATAATGCGAAAGAAGTAACGAACTGGAAATAGTTGATTTCGAAATTCTTAATAAAAAAGTTATGTAAATTTCATCAACCCAGAACTCGCCGTTGCTTGCCACGCCGATGTTATGGTTTATTTTGTGTTGTATGTTAAATTTCATTAAATGGCAAACACCACAGCCACGTCCGCGGTGGTCGAGGGGTAAGGCTCTTGACGCGCAATCCGAAGGTCGCACGACTGAATCCCAAGGTGCGCAAATAAATTCTATTTGGTTAATTTGTATTATTTCACAATTAAATCATTTAAAATAATATATAGCATATTTGCGGCACGTTCCAGAGTGGAAGATGCACTTAGTAACGCCCTGGTGTAAGACCACCATTCAGAATTGAAACGTTCTTAGAAATGGCTTTAGCCGTGGTTGGTGACCAGATTTAAATAGCCAGGTAGGTACTTCCTCTCCCCGAATCTGAAGGCCGAGGATCGAATCCCAGCGTGCACAAATAAATTTTATTTGTTTAATTTGTGTTATTTCACAATTAAATCATTTAAAATAATATATAGTATATTTGCAGCACGTTCAGAGTGGAAGATGCACTTAGTAACGCCCTGGTGCAAGACCACCATTCAGAATTGAAACGTTGCTTGAAATGGCTTTAGCCGTGGTTGGTGAGCAGATTTATATAACCAGGTACTTCCTCTTCCCGAATCTGAAGGCCGAGGATCGAATCCCTGCGTGCGCAAATAAATTTTATTTGATTAATTTGTGTTTTTTCACAAATTAAATCATTTAAAATAATATATAGCATATTTGCGGCACGTTCCAGAGTGGAAGACGCACTCAGTATCGCCCTTGTGTAAGACCACAATTCAGAATTGAAACATTCTTTAAAATGGCTTTAGCCGTAATTGCTGACCAGATTTAAATAGCCAAGTACTTCCTCTTCCCGAATCTGAAGGCCGAAGATCGAATCCCAGCGTGCGCAAATAAATTTTATTTGATTAATTTGTGTTATTTCACAATTAAATCATTTAAAATAATATATAGTATATTTGCAGCACGTTCCAGAGTGGAAGATGCACTCAGTATCGCCTGGTGTAAGACCACCATTCAGAATTGAAACGTTGCTTGAAATGGCTTTAGCCGTGGTTGGTGACCAGATCTGAATAGCCAGGTACTTCCTCTTCGCCATCTCCCCCTTTTCACTACCTTGAACCTCATATCATACCCCAATTGGGGATTCCATAGTCTCACTAAGTCCAGACAGGAGCAGCTGGGACTCTTGTGAGGTAATCACATAAAAATAAAAAAGAAAAATGAAAAACCAACCATTAAATTTGCCGTTGGCTTTAAATTGTCCGCGCAAATACAGAAGTGCCACACAATCTACACGAGAGTGTATATCGCAGTAATCGAGCGCACGTAAATATTGAATTATTGGTATTATTTGCATTCGGCTTGCGCGTCGGCAAATTACCGCCTTAAAATTATCTTCTGCCGTTTCCGGAGTGCGCAGGTGCCAAAGACCTTATCAAATAATCAATTTCCTCCCCCAGGCCGCTGTCACACCCGACACCCAACACCCTCCCGTCAGGTGACGTGCCCGCGCCGCGCCGCTCACCATATATTTTACTGATTACAAATTAATAGGTACGGGACATTTTAAGAAAATAAAACCTGTTATCATTTGAAGAATACATTACCTACCGATACCTATATCTTTAGAAGAAAGTGATGTCGACGACACCTGTCGATTATTTTGGTGTATTGAAGGCGTTAGTATTGTTTAAAAAGGCAATTCACGGAGGCCTACTTTTAATCTAATAATTTGTTGTCATTTGCCATTTTTCGGCTCATAACCGCTTAGTTACTAGTAGTTTACAATTTGGGAGGCGGGTATGGATACCGCCGCCCCGGGAACATTTATTGGATAACGAACACCTCTGCCATAGGTCACCCCAAGTGGTTCGCTATGTTTGGTGATTTAGCAGGGGTGCCCGGATTCATGGGGTGAGGTTTGTCTAGGTCTTGGATGCGGATGACTAGGACACACTGAACCCCAGATTCCTACCCACCCTTTAACCCCTTTTTCCTTCCCAGAACTCTCCTCTCCTTCCTTTCCTTAAAAAAACCTCTCCACACACCATCCCCAAAGATGACATAGGCCCTGAGGAAAATTATTTTCCTCATGGCCTCCTGTGTGGAGCTCGTGTAAAAAAAAAAGAAGATGAAGATCTGGGATGGAAAAGGTATGGGTGGGTAAAGTGTGGGTATGAATCTGAGGGTCAGTGTCTTCAGGAGTGACGGACGTATGAATCCATCCCTATCATTGCGGTGCAAAGAATTCCAAGAGAGTCCTGCTGGAGAGGTCAAAAGGTTCCCTTAACCAGCTAAGTCACCAAACATTAAAAAAAAAAAGTTCTCTGCACCTCTGCCTTAGGTCACTCCAAGTGATTCGCTTAGTAGGGGTGCCCGGGTTCATGGGGTGAGGTTTGTCCGGGTCTGCCCACCAGCTGCGTGGCACGCCGGATCAGGAGAGACTGGTTGTGACCTCTCAGGCAGAACTGTTTTGGAGCATTGCCTTGCACCGCAGTGGGAGGGATGCATTCATACGCCTGTCACTCCTGGACCCACTGACCCGAGATTCCTACCCACCCTTCATACCTTATCCTTCACAGAACTTTCTCTCCTTCCTTTCCTTTAAAATACCCTCCACACAGCATCCCCAAAGATGATATAGGGGAAATATTTCCTCTGGGCCTCCTGTGTGGAGCTAATGTAAAAAAAAAGTTCTGCGAGCAGTAGACCTCGCATCCAAAAAAATATGTTTCTAATTTTATCTTATTTTAAATCAAAACTAAAATTGTCTCTGAAATATTAAGATTGTTAAGAAGGTACTTAAATACCTACCTAATATCTACTTAATTATAAAACTCTAGCTGACCCGACAAACGTTGTTCTGCCATATGAATTATTTATAGTGAATATTTTGGTTGTTAAATTAAAAAAAAAACGACTGTATTGTAAGTGTGTGGGGATGGGATCTATGACAGAAAGAGGAAAAAAACACCAACTAAAAGTTAAATTTAAAGTGAATAAAGTTATATATTTTTTATGCTAAAGTAGGAAAATGAAATAAAGAAAATCAATATTAATTTCGAAGAGCAATTGAGTGTACGATATTTTTTGTCAGTCCGTCTTTAGCCAACACAAATAAGCTCGATGGTTTACCCACGCAAGAACATGATGCCGAATGAAATATCAAAATGACGCGACGCTTCTCGTGAATGTCTTGCGCATGTGTGGCGCTACGTCAGTTCGATGAGGCGGACGTAGCGCCATCTGTCATTCAACAACATAAATAATTTCGTTCTGTTTGAAATACGAACGACGGTTAAATTTGTTCATACAAAAATACTAAAATCGCGATTAAAAAATGGGATGGTGGAGGTAGGAGGGTTAAGATTTGGGGTTACAGGTATTTTGTGATGCCAAATAATAAAAAAAAATGTCAAAATTTTTTTAAAAAATTCTGGATAGGGTCACCCTAATCACCTAGCGCTATTAAATTTACTTTAAAACCTATTCTCATTCCTACCAAATATACATAAAAAATTTCATAAAAATCGGTTAAGCCGTTTCGGAAGGGTGCGACCACACACACCGTGACACGAGATTTTTATATATAAGATATATTTTATGTATCATTTTTTATTTCAATTAAGAACTTATACAATTTGTCCAAAGAATCGCCAATATCTCAATCACCAATTATTTTTCCAAACTTTCTTCAGGCCGGTATCTACCCATAATATTGAAAATGCTAAAAATGCTAATTAAGAAAGTCTAAATAAACACAACGATTTCACATAAAAAAGAATCTTTCCTGAACGGTTAATACGACCACCATCTTGAAAAGGAAAACATACGAGGCAACGTAAAAGAACATACAAACAAATTTATAGACAGGCGAAATGCAAAACGGTTTAGTTTAATACAGGACGACTTCGCTGCGCTCGCTCAATCAATTATATCGATGGATGAAAAGGTATATTTTATTTGGTTAAATAAAGAGCTTGCGTCATCCCGCTTTTCCAATTTTATTGACAAAATTGCTGATAAATTACCTAACGTTTTCAGTATATGTAGTTGGAAGTTCGTTATTATTCGGTTGCCGTGTCGTGTCGGTTTCACACATATTATTCAAATTAGCGCCGACTTTTTAAAATGCGTGAAGTTGATTTATCGGTAGGCAAAATACGGAACGTTTTGGCACCGACTTTCCAATAACATCTTAAATAATAATGTATCTCTCTTGAGGTTTTTGAATTCCTCTACTGAAATTTATTAATTATCGTTCATTTTTTGTGTGTAGACATCACAAGAGCATCACTGACCGAAGCTGGTGGATCTATTGGTTGTTGTGGGTGTTAGGATTACGGAGGGAGTGGATCGTGTGCTGTACAATTAATCAGGTCTCTGAAGATGGTAGAACCACGTCTTTCACTCTTCAGGGGTCGTAATGGTTAAAATTCGCTTTGCATAAGGGGGCATACATTCATTACGTGAGCAGTTTTTATTCCTATCTAGACCTCTCCCCCCTTTGTTGAGATAAATTTGGGACACTTCATATTATATTCTTTTCAAGTAAAGTGAGATTTTGCTGGACCTCTCCCCCCCTTTGAGCTCACGTAATTAATGTATGCCCCTAATTTGGTAGGACGCAAAATATTTATACAAAAACCATATTCTTGAGATAATAACTAGAAAACAGTATAATAAAACTCAAGACCTTCTGAGGCCTGCAAAAACCTATTAGGCTTAGCCTCCCCATTAATATTAATGGGGTTATTGTGGATTTCACTTGTCTCCGTAATTAGTCATGCGTTTTGGGTCTTGTATTTGTATTTCAGGAACAAAATCCTAAATAATGTTGAATCTACGTACAGAATTGAACGAGTGTCAAAAGGCTGCGCTTTCTTGTCTGATGTTCACAGTTTTACTGGCAGAATAGCCAGGATACAGGGGAAAGAAAGCTTCAAGACTATCTTCAGATAGACTGAAATTCAAGACCATTTGAGGTCTGTAAAAACCAAGTTTCTTCTCCAAACAGATGGAGTTAAACTCAGCTTGTTCCGGATGTGACAAGGTGTGTATAAGCTAGACAAAACGGACCGTCTCCAAAAAACCTTAGAAACCTTTTGAGCATGTAAATTCAGTCATCCTGACAAATCGGCAATTGCCGAGCATCTTTGATACCGACCATTGCCTACTTTAGATTTGTTCCTGAAGTTGGGAGGACCCAAAACGCTTAATCTTTTTAATAGAGACGACGGGGCTAAGCTTCATAGTTTTGGTATTCGTTAATTGATGGCTACACTACAACTAAACGCCGAAAATTATTTTAAATTATGATTATTATGCTATAAACAACATCAACACGGTATCGGATCTAGACACTTATTACATAAACACTTCATTAGGTACAATCTCACACACACACATCTGCCCTGATGGTGGACACTCTAACGCGGTACAAAACATTGACCAAAGAAGGTGATGATAATTTCCCAAAAATAAGATAAAAATGTATTTTATACATCATTTTATAGCCAAATTCTCAAATGCGGCTTTTCTTATAAAAAATATATCACCAAGATTTGATGAGTTTTCAAAACTTTTCGAAGTCAAGGTTCATATTTATTTTGTTAATTTAAATGTTGCTTTATAAAAATGCTGTGTTTTTAATAGTAATACGTCGATTGAATGATTGTATGTTATATGCTTTTTCTTTTCTGTGTCGCGATGCCAAAACTATTTCTATCTCCGTAAAATATGTTTTAGATTTTTTTATCAGCATTTTTATTTTAGAGGTTTTTAAGTAAATAACAATTATTCCACTTGTGGCAGTGTCGATAAAATTGAGACTTCCAATCCAAACGCGCTCGGAAAATAATATTATGCTGCGTTTTGCCGGCACACCGCCCGATAGGGACTTGGACTCGATAGGGTTATCTTCGAGTAAACACTGCCAGTGATAATAATTTTAAGTAGTGTCAAAATTCTATTTGTCATTCACAGTTATAAATAGAAAAGTAAGCTAGGGTAACCGCGTCGGGAAATATGAGCTTTAAATAGCAAATAATCGTAAAAAAATTACCAGTTCGGGAATCGAAATTAAAACTTTAAAAGTTGGAAGAATATTAACCTCTTCAGTAATTATTTAAAAAAAATTGGAAAAAAAAACATTTTATTTATGTACATATAATATCTTTCATAAAATACATTTCGGGCCCAAAATGTGACTGATAGTTGATATTATTATGGTGCGTAGTGTGGGTCAAGAAATATAAGAAGTTCATTAAAAAATAAATGCATAAATACAAAGAAATATACTCTATAAAAATTAAAAATATATAAAAGATTATCGATAAAATCATTCGAAATTGAATCACGTAATTCAAACAAAAATTACACAACCGCCCAACTCATAAACAATGCGCAGTACTATCATGATGGCCGGCGTGGTCTAGGGGTAAAGCTCTTGACTCGCAATCCGAAGGTCGCGGGATCGCATCCCGAAGTGGGCAAATAAATTTTATTTGAATAATTTGTCGTATTTTACAATTAATTCAATAAAAATAATGTATATTTGCGGCACGTTCCAGAGTGGAATGTACTCTCAGTATCGCCTTGGTGTAAGACCACCATTCAGAATTGAAACATTGCTTGAAATGGCGTTAGCCGTGTTTGGTGACTAGATCTGAATAGTCAGGTACTTCCCCACCTTCCTCTTTCACATCTCCTTCCCCTCCCCACTACATTCAGCCTCACAATATACCCCAATTGGGTATGCCATATTATCACTGGTTCCAGACGGGAGCAGCCGGGACTCTTGTGCGGTATTCATGTAAAAATATATATATGTATATGAGGTACTCGTATAAATAAATAAAACAATAAAATCATCGCATAATGCACCCGATCATCGCAGCTCTCTTCTGTCTTGCTTCCACATTCCATAAATCATATTTATTTTCATCCGTATAGTCGTATAGTTTGCCTGAGTATCTCGGGGTCGGAATTTTCGCACAAACAATAGCCACCGAGTAAAATCAGGCATAGTCTTTAAGCGGTTAATTCTCCTTTTTTTATTTGAGAGAACCTCCTATCTGAAGAGGGGCGCTATTTACTAAACTCGATTGGAAGACAGGGATTAAGTTGTTGTAAGTAGATAGGAATTTGTTAGTTTCTCGCTAATGCATCTGTGCGCATGGACGAAAGCTAGAATATGTACCTACTGCGAGTTTATCCGAACAGGCCCCTTTGAAATACCCGTAAAACAAACTCAGGATGCCTACTCTTTGTCTGTTCATTTAAGATGCCGATACGTTGATGAAGCTAACAGTTAAAATTTTTGGAATGTGGGTACAAATCATTAATTGGTTCATTTTATGATCGGATATGGAAAGGAGTCAGATTTAGCAAAGCAATAGCTGTCAAGTTTCTTGATCAAAATGAATATAATATTATTTTTATAAATATTTGTTAAAACTGGAAAGTGGTGTTGCTTGTGACAGCCCTGTTCTACGGCTGGATATTTGACAGGCAGCGAGTCATCACAGCGCCTCAGTCTATGGAGCTGGGCGGACGTTAGCCGAGTCTACTACATTCTCTTGTTCTGTGCAGTGAATAGTGTGAACAGTTATAATAATATTGAAGGTTTGTTTTGGCGCTGCTAATCGTTCTCAGGAATCCAGCACATCGCGGGACATCAGCCTTTTTAACAAGGCGTGGAAGAAATCCCTCCATCAAAACCAAATCACGTACGTTTATCTTATATTCTCTTGTGTGACGCGCTTTATATTTTCCTTGACCGAGAAATTCTCCTTTGCCCGCTTCGCGTGTGTGTCCCGATCAAAATTTATACGGTGATAAGAAGACCTACGCGCCATGCCACTTGCCGCTATTTGACATTTTTTCGGCTGTGTGACAGTGTGAACACCGAGCCTAGCTGCTATATCGATTCTTGCGAGGTCACTTGCTTAGATAACACATTTCAACCAAATTTGGTTACTCCCAGCGATTCATACCGGTAGCCCAAAGTTAATATTGGTATTCACTACAACATGCTTACATTAAATTCCAGACATTGATCCCTACAACGGTGTAGGTTTAAAGTCGATAGCTTTGTTACATACGCCTTTTTGTCGTATGTTTTTTTATGCTCGATAGTAAAGTTCATTTTTTGTAGCACTAGTAGAAGTTTGAAATCAATTTTATTGATGAACGCGCATAAAATATCCCGCACAAAGGTTCATAAATCACAAATAAATGTTTACCGTGATAAGTTGAGTGCGGAGTAATCGGAGATAACAATGATGAATTTGAATTTTTCCCACTCGTATTCAATCTGTTATTGTTGAAAACAAAAAAGTTTTCATTACAATAACCTTTGTCTTGTTTCTAAATATTTTTCTACATACAATTCAATGGTAGTACGAACCCGCATCGGTATAAAATGATAAAATATCCACAATTTAGTGTTGCATCATTACTTTTTTATCTTGCGTTGCTTACTCGCGGATGTCATAATTATTCATGAGATAATGCTTACCGGCTTTTTAAATCTTTTGTTTTTTTACCAATTCGTAGAAGTTTTTCTTGTTCTATAATATAAAATTCAGAAATTAAGAAGCGTATTGAATAAACTAACCGTTGGAGAATGCTCTTGAATTTTTTTGTCTTCTAATTAATAATTCATTTAGTGCCGTCACAGTTTGTTGCCATCATCGCGCCGTGTTTTTAAATCTAACATTCAAATGATTTCGTGTTTTAAAACTTCTCAGTGAAATATGCGAACCGCCAACTGCCTATAAGTTGAAGCTCCACAGAATGGAATGTTAGAAATATCTTTATTATTCTACTAAAACCTTATTAAATTTCGGTATTTGTATTAGGCAGCGGATTATAATGTATTCAGAACCCTTTCGATTGGCTTCGTAAAGTCATATTTGTGTTATGAAAAGCTTAACGAGTTAACAAGTACAGTGTAAATCCTGGAGGTACCGATATTCGAAAGTAACTTTCTTCAGGGGGAGTCGATTTAATTAAACTTTTAATAAAGCCATTTAGCTCCGGCGTTACTAGGTAACTTAGTCGATCTCCCACCCTTCTGAGTAGAACACTGATTAAAAATTATAAACCGTGGCAAGAAGTGAACTTGCAATGCAATCTATTCGCTGACAGCCAACTGAGCAAAACGTTATGATAAAAATATGTTTTCAACTAATTTAATCACAATTAAGATCGCACGGTTGAAGAAATCATCAAACGTAATTCTACTGTATAATATACATTTATATTTTGTTATTTCATGTGGATTTTGTTGAACATTGCACTTTATTATATTTTATGTGTGTTTTTTTTTGTCGCCGGCATTTATCCATATTTTTAAGTCCAGAGATAAGTTAGTAGCTGAAGTTTTAAGAAATGTAAGAAACTTGATTTTTTATTTTATTATTTCAACGCTTGAAGATACGATCTAGTGCTTTCCGTTTTTCCTAGAAAAACGTCGCGTGAATTTTAAGTATGTTATCCATGTTCGATTTTAACACGTAGTTGGGGATCGCCGTCTACTGAACAAAACTTTTGAAAAAATTTAATATTCTAGTATTTAATTTAATGCATCTTTCTTAAGTCACGATATGTCACGTGTTACAATTGACCACGGGGTTGTGGCACAGGGCGTTGAAATGAAATAATTATATATTTCCTTCGAACAGGGACATTGTTAAAAGAGCATAAGGGCTCCGCACTGCAATTATTGAGTACGAGTCATCGTGGTCATTAACCTGAATGCCGTCACAGGCATTTAAGTTCGTACGAAAGTAAGCGATCATTAGGTACTCATAATTACGTATGTATTAACGATCCTTTTAAAATGAAATTTAGAAACAGTTGAATTATGCAAGACTGATGAAAAGAAAGTGTTCTTAGATGGTTTGAAAGAAAGCAGCATGGAATAATGTATGACGGGGAAGTTAAGAGGAAGCCACAAACCAAAAATTATATCGCCACCAATATAGATAACAGGCATAACACTCGCTTGGTAAACAGAGCCTAGAGGTCACGATTTCAAGCCCAAAAGTGGCTTTTATTTATTTTGTGAATAATTTTATAAGAAAGAAAAAAGTTTATTAATCAATTATTTAAATTCTGTGAAACAACCGGCCCACTGTGAAATAATAACAGAACTTAAATAGGTCTTTCACAGAATTTGAATTTTGACTTTCAATTTGTTTAATAATTCAAATTAGAACAATCCGTCCTAAAACTATTAACCAAGTTATTATACAGATAGAGATCCAAATATCTTTTTTTGTTTAAACCTCCTCACTTGTTGGCTGAGTCTGTTCCGAGGTGACAAATTTCTAAATAGATTAAAACATATTAATTGCGAACGGTGAGCATTGCTTTGCTTTTCTCTTTGCCCACAATTCAATTTATTTATCACTGACACTAAGCCTTGAAATATTTGTTTATCAGTATTTCAAAGTTTAGGTATAATTATTTATTATCATAATTATTCTCCTTAGAAAGAGATTACGAAAAGGGTGTTTAAATATAAAATCATTTTAAACTTCGAACATAAGCCGCCCTTCATAAACCACATAAAACCAATATTCCTCGATAGCCAAATCTCTGCCAGCCAGTATTACATTTTTTATTTCATCGATATTTAAAAAATCTGAGGTTCCAAGTAGGAATTCATAATTTACTTCACATTTTCCAGCATTATTCGGCCTGAGTTTTAAACACTCTTCAAACAGGCAACAGGCACTCGAACTTTGTTGGTTTTCTTCGCCTTCCCCTTGAAAGTAAATCAATATGGCTGAAGAATATTTCGTCTTCATTTTCAAACTCAAATCATTGCTAAATGGGTTTATCCAGAATGACTTTTTGGATAAGCAAAGTATTATTTCTCATCTATTTTTATTTATTTTAGTTTTGTGGTTTGGCTAATGGGCAAGTTGAAAAAGAATGATAATTTGTGTTGTGGTTTTTTTAATGCGTCACGTCTAGGATCTGGCGACCATTGGTTACTGCCCATTCCTCACTGCTCATGCCCGAATGTATTGTGTATCGTGCGTGTAAAATCGCCTGCAAAAATATCTTTCACGTTTATTGACAATGTTGTTTTCTGGGCTGATATTAGTTCCGAAAAGGTCGGTTTACGGTACCTACGCATTGTGAATATATCGCTTTTATTTCAAATATACCGACCCGCTTTACGTTACTGTTTCTTTACGGGAGACCTTTTACGTTATTTTACTTTTTTTTACTTTTTCCAACCAAATTTTAAATATTTTGCAAAATAATAAAAAGTGGTGGATATCTTATTTAATCTACCATTTAATATATTAAATCATAAAGTATGTTAAAATATGTTCGAACGCTTCTTGCGTGCTAGGACATTTATACATAACAATTTGGGAGGCGGGTATGGTACCGCCGCCCCGGGAACCATTTATTGGATAACCAACACCTCTGCCATAGGTCATCTCAAGTGGTTCCTTAAATTTGGTGACTAAGGGACAGAATCATACGTCCTGGGCGGAATGAGACTCCTGGACACACTGACCCCTAGATTTCTATCCACTCGTACCTATTTCCTTCCCAGAACTTACTCTCCTTCCATTCCTTAAAAAACCCGCGAGAGTAAGTTCTGGGAAGGAAATAGGTACGAGTGGATAGAAATCTAGGGGTCAGTGTATCTCAGGAGTCTCATTCCGTCCAGGACGTATGATTCTGTCCCTTCAACTGCGGTGCAAGGCGATGGGTCGAGAGATTTTGGCTAGAGAGGATTAAAGACCTTCCTCAACCAGTCTCTCTCGATCCTGCAGCAAGTGGGCAGATGTATCGGCCGCCAAGACCTGGACAAGCCTAGATGGACAACCCTCATCCTTAACCCCCCTGCCGCTCATTTGTACCAAGCGTGGTATTTTGAAGACCCCCCCTGAACAGGTCACGTAGTACGGGTACGTTCCCTTATTATTTGGATTGTTAAAAATATTATGGTACCTACCTGCCGCCTGAAGAAAGATTGAAAAAAGAATTGTCAATGAAATAATGTTTGTTTCTTTGGACAAATTATATAATTCCTTAATTGGGGTAAAATTTATTTCACAAAACTTATGAATTAAAATTAAGTGGGTAGGTATTTAAGTACCTACTTACAAGTCTTGTAATTTAACCCG
Organism: Limnephilus marmoratus; assembly: GCA_917880885.1. Taxonomy (NCBI): domain Eukaryota; kingdom Metazoa; phylum Arthropoda; class Insecta; order Trichoptera; family Limnephilidae; genus Limnephilus; species Limnephilus marmoratus. The sequence continues at coordinate 22,407,003 of OU862924.1, read as the reverse complement.
TCTAATCACAGGAGACCCAAGTTGTCCCAAAACATATGCCGTTATAGTAACAGGAGACCCAGATTGTCCCAGAGCGACAGTGCATTATTAAAAGTTAGATATCTCTCTTCCTGTCATGCGAATATTTGTGATTTCTTTTATGTTAGAAACGGAATGAAATAATGCTTCTCATTGTCTCAGAATTATATGAGCTAGGTTTTTCAGATATTTTACAAACCCGATTAAAAGTGACGGTTTAATTTTTCGCCAATTTGTTACGTATCACACAATTAATTTTAAAATAAAATTGTATGAAAGTGATAAAAAGTGAGGTGACAGTTTTATTACAAATTTTATTTAGAAAAGGAGTCTGTATTTTAAATTTGAAGTTTATTCTATTTTAATTACTTTAATTCGAATATTCGCAGGTATGCATTTTTTAGCCAATTTAAATTTCCAATATTAAAATTTTAATATTTAGAAACAAAAATGTTGATTTCTAATAAACACACCGGAAAGATTATTTTATCTAGATTTTAGAACAATTTTTGTTTTTGCAAAAGCGTTAAAATAAACCAATAAATAGTAACATTTAAAATGCATGGGAAGAACCAGGAATTTTGCGCGCTAACCTTGATAGGCAAAATTTGACAGAAAATTATTTTCTTATTATTCGAAGGGTTAAGGGGGGTTTTGATTTATTAAACAATGGGAAAATCAAAAACATATTTCTCGAATGCGAGGTATACTGTCCGTGGAACTATTATGTCCTAGTATGTTCTTAATTGAATAACATCTGTGTTTCTCTTATCATTAAAAATGGAGCGAGCAGGCGACAATGTTAAAATAATAAATAAAACAGAAGACAATCTTCTTGATGAGGTCATTAGAAATAACTTCTACATAAACACATCTAAGCAACGATAATGGTGGCTCGTAACGGTCAACTTATGGCACATCTTGTCCTATTCTCTGTCGTTCTGATAAACGGTTATTCTTATTTCATAATACGACACGAACACCAGTCGTGAAATCGGCGTTTTTTTTTCCTTAAATTCAGATATAAAAATTTAATTATTTTCCTTCTAAATCTATTTACAAAATATACATTCTTAGACACATTAGGGTTTCTGCATAATATGAGGCAGATAAAGTAGCAATCGCCAATCAACTAGTCACCGGTTGATCTTTCTCACCGTTTACGTTTCAACCCCAACTACGTTGACCGACGCTGCGCCCTCGGGCGGGACGGCGGCGCCAGGGCGTCCCGACGCCCGGTGACGTCACGCGGCGCCCCGGCCGCCCGACACCGGCTACTGAAAGCTGAATGTTCCGAGAACCTGTTGTGACTCATTCTCCGTTAGTATACGATCTGCACGCTACTGCAATAATATAACTGTCGCCATCAATTTTATAATGCAGCATTTTTTAAGCGATATCCTTATTGGTTTTAATTATTGAAAAATTCCGCAAAACTTCAATAATAATATGTTTATTTACCAGGTACCTACTACCTACCATTCTCTTCGTTCATTTCTACTATTTTTCAGTACGCATTACTAACTAACTATTACGTCGTTTCCAAACGGGGGTAGGCAGAGAGGTAGGACCGCCAAACAACTCGGTCTTGGCACACACTCTTTGCCTCATTCACATTCATACATCGTCTCATACATACTCTTCTATTATTCTGACAATTGACATGGCCCGTCTCAAGTATCTCATTCACTTGATAGTACCGTGTCGTCCTCGGGCGTCCCCGACTTCTACTATTCACATTTGCGTCATATATTCTTCTCACACTACAGACTACTTTCTGCATTCATTCGCTCTACATGCCCAAACCAACTGAGGGTTCCCTTTCTGAGACGTAAGTCACTAGTTATAATTCTAAATCTTAGTTGTACGCCCGTAATATTAATTCTCTTAAATACTTAGGTATTTGTGTGAGGCGCCCCTTGAGGTGATTTTCACAAAAACGGCGCTAAATAAATTAGCCAAATATTATTATTATTAATCTTACTCATTACGTACGTATTATGTCGTCCTATTTTGAAATATTTAACTTTATCTCCTACTTCATTTTATATTTAAATTTATTTTCGTCTATGGACTCTTTTACTTTCAATTATAAAAGAGAAATAATGTCTTTGTCGCATTTTAGAATAAATGTCTGTCGCATTTTATCTTAATATTTAGAACAAATTTGTCTTTGCTTCATTTGTCTATGCTTTTACTAGAAGCAAAAGTGTCAACTCTTTTCGGAACTGTTGTCGTTTATTCCTTTTCTAAAAGCCTTACAGCCAGCGTCAAAAATCAATTCATGTTGTTGCAAGTTTATCTGAACTTTTATACGCCATCAACTAATATACCAGTAATTCAACACAAGTGTTTTATTTGGTGTGTAACCTCAAAATTACTGTGCCATCAACCCCCTTTGTTTTTAATAACAATAGAAGTCATACAAGGAGCTCGCTTCACAACCGACTCCAAGTCTCCGGAGAGGAACAAGGGACCGCTCATTATAATATTCTTTGTACTTATTGTATTATCTTATTATTATTATTAGATGGTCTGTAAACAAATGTAATTTAAAAAAAAACGTGCTAAGTGGGGTACATTTGAGCTTGGGTAATTAAAAAACACAGTTCGTTCATAAATATGTGTTACAGTGACTAATGAATAAACTACAAAACTTAATATATTAAATGATTTTTTGAAATGAAAAGCTCTTTAACCTTTAACTATGGACGTGAAAAAAAAATCACACTCCCATGGACGTCGGGTCACACAGACCCCTTCATAAAATTCTTCTAATTTTCAAACCTGGACCAATCTGACTTTAGCAAGAAGTTTATATGTATAAAGTATTTATAAATAAAAGATCGAGTAATAAAAATAATCAACTTTTATTCATATTTTAATAATTATCTCCAAATTTAAAAAACCTAGTCAGTTTTCAGTCTTAATTGACTTGAGACCATATTAAGGCTCCTTAATTATAGTAGGTATTACAAAAATCAAAACCAATAATTTTTCCTAGCTAATAAAAGAAACAGTAACAAAAAGTCATAAAAAAACTTATGACTTTTTGAAATTATAGTCAACGGGTCTCCCAGGCCCTGATCAAATTTTAAATGATTATTACTCACGTAATAAGTGCCGGATGACGCGACCTTCTCCCTCCTTGGTCATAACACAATAGAAGTGTGTCGTTCCGGCCGGAACGAATCCAAAGATTCCGAGTCCGAATGCGTTTGATTCGTTCCGAGTCCGCAAAATGTTATGAATCAGTTCCGGAGTCGCTCGCACTCGGGCGAGGTTGACGCGGAAGAAGGTGTGCGACGCGGGCCGGGCGGCAGGAATCATTTACGGGAGGAGGTGCGCGGCGCAGGCCGGGCGGGGATTTGTCACTCTATCACTCGGGAACGAGTGACAGAGTGAGAATACAGGACTTATTCACGGGATGAGGTGTGTGGCGCAAGCGGGGCGGCGTTGTATTGCTCTAGCGGGGCGCGATGACAGCGTGAAAACATTTTTCGAAAAGAAATAGCATTATATCTTAGTCAAAAGATAGCAAGGAGCACTGCTTTTTACCTTTTGTCGGTCATCACGGAGCAAATTTGCCTTCCCGCAAGTTCGCGCCGGTGATACTCTGGTGAATTACTAGTTTTATGAAGAACGTAAAATATCTAACTAACCATCACGCCGTTTCTCCGCAGGGGTTTTTCTCATTCCTGAGAGGAATGACCGCCAAACAACTCGATCTTGGCACACACTCCTTGCCTCACTCACATTCATACATCGTCTCAAACATACTCTTCTTTTATTCTGACTTTTGACATGGCCCGACTCAAGTATCTGATTCACTTGATCTTGCCATGTCTTCCCCGGGCGTCCCCAACATCTTCCACCATTCACATTTTGGCATATATTCTCCTTACACTACTTTCTTCGTTCATTCGCTCTACTTGCCCAAACCATCTGAGGGTCTCCTTCTTAATCTTACTCATTATGCTTACATCAGCCTTACATTATTTGCGGATCTCCACATTTCTCTCACGATCATACATAGTTTCACCACATATACGCCTCAGGGATCTCATTTCAACAGCATTCAGTTTACTTTCATCCTTCCTCTGCCGGTTCCATGGCTCACTGCTATACAAGGACTCCACTGTTCGTAAGTTTCAAATTTATCGTAAATATCTTACACGGTTCTCATAAAGCCGACAAAGATATCACTCATGTCAAATACATTATTATTAGCTATATAAAGATAAGACTTCTCGCTCGCAATAAACAATAGCATGTTAATGTACACACGCCCGGCTACTTAAACACATGATTCCTTAACTCCGTAACGTTCCACGATTCCACCGAGTACGGCGAGTTCAGCTGAATCAACTCTCGGCATTGAATCAGCAGGAGTCAAATTGAGTTTGGTTCCGGCCGATTCAACGACTCCGGCGGAGCGCCACAATGAGTTTGGTTCGGCGAGTCCGGCGGAATCAACTCTGGCATTGAATCAGCAAGAGCCAAACTGAGTTTGATTCCGGCCGATTCAACGACTCCGGCGGAACGCCACAATGAGTTTGATTCGGTGAGTCCGGTGGAATCGCCGGAATCAAAGGAGCGAGTCCAGTGACTCGAGTCCACTCAGTCGAATATAGGTCCGGAATTGATTCCGTAAAATGAGTGAATCAACCCACTTCTATAACACAACTAAAACTGAAGCTACTGAGACACGCGGGGATGGCACGCGCGGGGAAGGTGTTTATTCCGAGAAATTGAAGAAGGGGTTGGGCCTCTGAGAACCGACGTCCATAGTTAAAGGTACACCGTTGTGATTTGAAACTTGATGAAACGAAAAATAGCGACGTAAATGTTCCACAAGCCGCCACACTTTTTTTAGGCACAGATTTTGGAAATTACACCACGTTTGAGCTTAATTATATTATCAAGATATAAGTCGTAACGTTTGGATAGATGGTAAAAGATCCATTAAAAAAATTTCAATTAATGTTTAAAATTTCACGTATAAAATGTTTCCTTTGCGGCTATTTTTTTTTTGTATAGATTTGACGTTTTTGTTTCAATATAAATTCGCATAAATTACTTAGTTTACCTAAACTCAGAACCTAATAACCTATTTTGTGTAATTGTTGAAATGGAGGGTTATTTCCATAATCTGTGGTTAAAAGTGTGGCGGCTTATGGAACATTTAATAATAGCGTTTCTAAAAAGAGACAAACACATCTATAGGATTTAGCCTGCGAGAGAATGAGATAGAATCGGTCTCCTCTGTGCAGTGCTTCATAGCCTTCCCACTCTTGTCTACTTTAGTTTACTGAAGGTTTCAACTGCACACATTTTTTTGTGTGAACTGCACACATTTTTTTTTTCATAATGTGCGCCGGTGAATTTTCTCTTTTGGACACTTCACGGTAATCAACACCATCTTGCTTTAACTGAGTACCACGAACCATTAAACTCCAAATACTTACTGTTTTCTCAAGCAACTAATGTTATTTAATGTGTTACTTTACTTTCCTTACTCTTATTAAAAAGGACTTTGTCATTTTTGTAGCGGTCTTCTCACACAAAAATGACAAAGGCATTGCCACAACTGTTAAAACAAGTCCGCTAAAATTTACTCTGAATGTCAAACAGTCAACCCATTTCATAATTTAACAACAACCTAACCTTGTCACCGCATGTTTCCTAAAACTCTAATGAGCTTTGTGAATGAAATTAACATTTCATAATAAAATTAATTCGAGTTTAAAAATAAATATCATGGTGTTGTCGCCGAATTGTAAAAACTTTATGTCTGGTATTCTTTTCGTGCAACTGATTTTCCCGGTGTTATTAATTACAATGTTTGAGCATGCATATCGTATTTTATGCAAAATATTTCTCTTTTATAATTACGGTTTAAATATTCCCCAGGGAGGCTTTCAGCGGGTAAGGCAAGTTGTTAGCGAATGGTTACTTCTACCTACCCCGATGTGCGTGGCAGATTATTCCACCCTTTAATTATATGTTTTATTATTGTTGCCTGCGTCGGCACTTCCCCGCCCTCCCCCTAGCTACGCCCGAAACCTGCAAACTAAAAAGTGAAATTGATACCTTGCCAACGCTAAACCGCTAAATGATCCCTTCGTCCAAAGGAAGGTGAAATCATGCAGGGTTGGTACAAATTCCAAACTAATTGAAAAACTGAATGAATTAATATAAGCTGATCATACATTTGACATACCAGCTGATCAGAAGTAGGCCTAATAAATACAGATTTTTGATGTAGTCTGGAGAAATGGGGGTTTTATCATAAAAATATAATATGTGCAAAATCATACAAACACAAACTGAATTACGGCAGCTATGCTTTAATTCATGATAACAAAAACCAATTCAAATATTTTTAACTTGTGAATCGTAACCAGAAAATAATGAAATAAGATTTGAGAGGCGGGTACGGGTACCGCCGCCCCGGGAACCATTTATTGGATAACCAACACCTCTGTCATAGGTCACCCCTAGTGGTTCGCTACGTTTGGCGACTTAGCTGGGGTGCCCGGGTTCATGGGGTGAGGTTTGTCCGGGCCTTAGCGGTGGATGTGTTTCTGGCCCACCAGCTGCGTGGCAGGTCGGATCGGGAGAGACTGGTTGAGGGAAACCTTATGTCCTCTCAAGCATAACTATTTTGGAACATCGCCTTGCACCGCAATGGGAGGGATGGATTCACACGTCCGTCATTCCTGGACTCACTGACCCCAAGATTCCTACCCCTCATACATACCTTTTCCTTCCCGGAACTTCCTCTCCTTCCTTTCCTTTAAAAGACCCTCCACACAACATCGCCAAAGATGACGTAGGCCCTGAAGGAAAATATTTTCCTCAGGGCCTGCTGTGTGGGGGGATATTGCAGAAAAAAAATATAAAAAATATTTATTCTAAACATTTATACGCGTATATGCAGTAATTATGATGATCAAAGCATTCGGTCGATTTCAGTGTTGATGTTATAAAAAGCGGTGTGGTTTCGTGAGTTGGATGGTCGGTGGTATTATTCAACTGGTTCTAGAAAAACTGGATCCGTGACCTTCGGGTTGTCGCGAGCCAACCTGCCTCTGCCGCTGCCTCTACAACACAACTTGAATAATAAACATTATACCTTTACATATTATGGTAATACTTTAACAAATTACATCTTGACCAGATCTCACTGACTCAAAATTACGTGACATCAGAAGTTGCACAGTATTTCGGATAACGAAGTCAATTTCAGTATCATCATAGTGAGATATTACACGTTGCCTGAAGTCATCTTAACTACGTTAAGTAACTTGAAGTAAATAGACCGGCCGGGCCCGCAGATACTAATAGTGCACAACTGCTAACCCTGTACAAATCACTCTCCCCACGGTTGAATTTGGCAGCCACCTCCTGGGGCTCTAAAATACCTGAAAAATACCCTCGATTCTTTGTAGAAACAGATGGGTCCGTTTGATTGATTGCAATCATTAGAACACAGGCGTCGGGTGGTAATGCTATCCTTGTTCTACCGGTATTTCAATGGAAGATGCTCCGAGGAACTAGCGTCATTGATCCCTTCGGCACCGGTGTATAGTCGGGAAACACACCAAGCCCGTCCCCAACATGTGTATACGGTTGACATTTGTCACATGAGAACGGGTCGCTTCTTCAACTCGTTTTTGTGGTCAACAGCTCGGCTGTGGAACGATTTGCCAGCCTCTGTGTTTCCTCCCTACAACATGGATCTCTTTAAGAGCGTTTAACCAGCCAGCGGACGAAAATCCATATTTCGTCGAAAGTTGTTATTCCGATCGTGCAGGGCGGTTACAATGAGAAAGATTAATTATTCTCCGTACCAGCTTTTTAAAATTATAACTCAATATCGAATTTATTTCAATCCAAATTAGCTTTAATTTATACCTTCATCCAAAAATGCTGAAAGGCGTGATGATAAAACTATTAAAATAGTGTACTTTTTGATTATAAGTATTTATCATTTTTCAATAATGTCTAAATTTAATAAGAATGTTAAAAAAATCTGAAATATATTAGTTTGTAAGTGCGCAAATAAATACACAAATGGACCAATTTTCGTCAAGAAACACATGTACGTACATATTTTTTAATGATTTTATTGAAACTAAAATTAAAATTCTAATACATAACTCTGCTAGATAATGTATTGATTTATTTTACTGCATGATTACATTATTTGAAATGGGTGTGGTATAATACAAAAACTTTTTTGAAAATTTAACAAATCTGCCAACGACCTATGGAATAACCTTATTATACTAAAAATTAAAAAAAATTCTAAAAATTTATTACATAACTTCACTAGATAAAAGAACAATCTTTCGAAATCCATTTATAATTTTTTGTGGAAAAGAGTCAATACGTCTAAAAACTTTTTTGAAAATGACGTATTTCCGGCTTTCTCTGGTAATGCCCTCTTAAGACCAATGTTCTTTCCTTCTTCTCCTCAAAAACACCCTCCACACAACATCTCAGATGACGTAGGCCCTGAGGGAAATTATTTTCCTCAGGGCCTCCTCTGTGGAGTTAATCTAAGAAAAACTTCCCAACCTTCCTCTTTCTCATTCACGTTTTTCTTCCGCCGCAACTAGACTGCGAATAAGCTGCTTGTCCCGTAGAGGTAGGTAAATAAAAATAGGTTTCGCAAATTATATTTTAATTACTATATTTCTTGGTAAGCTTAAAAAAACATTTAACTAAGAACATAATAGAATTTTTATTGAATACTCTAATGAGTCTAATGTATAATACCTACATATTACAATGTGTCTTTACTTCATTCAAATATTTATGTACGTATCCTCTACTATTTTGTGGTACTCCTATTTTTCTCTTTTCGTGTTATGTATTTTGTATAATTGTAAAATAGTCCGTTTATGTTAATAAATGTGCTTTCATTTTGCCAATTCACAAATAATGTAGTAGATAACGAGCGCTTTACGATGGCTAGTCTGCGGTACTATCGTGAGTCGTGGGATATAATCATTAAAAGGATGACATGCACTTGCTCAAAGCTCCATACGGAACTGTTATTTTCACATTTTTACATTTAAAATAAAACCTGATTTTACTGCTGCAGTGACCCTTCTCTACAGCATATTATTTCAGAAAATATAATTAAACTAGCAGACCCGGCCATGCGTTGCTGTGGCTAATAAAACACAACGTCTTCTACTGGATGGTTATCCAACCTTTATAACCACCGCCGTTTTTGAGTTTATCGCGAAGAGACAGACAGATGCCGCGGAGGACTTTAATTTATAATACGTAGAGATGGTGTGAAAGATTATAATAATGTGCATGAAATGCTTGGGGTAACTAACGTATTTAAGTTAATAAGGATTAATACTGTATCCGTCTAAATAACTTTTTAATTACCGCAATGTAGGTGACCATTTTTTTAGAAGATACAATGGGTAAGATAGTAAGCTATCCGTAAAAGATAGATATATGCCTTCTCGGACTTTTTTGTAGATCTATAAAAGAGGAATATCCCACCATGCATTGTTTTGTTATATTTATCCCAAAAGGATTAGGCAGCGTTTTCGATGAAAGCTACCAGGCGGCTTAACTTTTTCCGACACTTCTGACAATTATCGTTATGTTTCAACCAATTTACACAAATCCTTGACAAATTACATACCTAAACCTTCCTCACGAAACACTATCTATTGGGTGAAAACCGCCTGAAAATCCGTTCAGTAGTTTTCGAGTTTATCGCGAACAGACAGACAGACAGACGACGCGGGGGACAATTTATAATATGTAGAGATAGAGAAGATAGAGACAAATTATTTTTCCCACAAAAATGTTCAATGTATCTAAGTGGAAATTCTTTAATTCGTAATTCAAGCATTCCAATTAATTAATCGGTTTCGGTTAAAGAATTCTCATTTTCGCTTTGGCTTAGTTGGGCCATAAGCATATTATAAAGTTGCTGTATGATTTTGTTGCGTATGTGTACTGAATATTTGTATCGCGTCAAATGGGACCAGTGAAACTTATTTCAGTAATGGTCAAATCTTTCCGAAACCATATTAATGTTCAGATCGCGTTTCTGTCATCCATTTCCACATAAAACAATCTAGTCGAACTGTTCCTAATGTTGTTGGAATTTTGGACTATTGTTCAAATGCTCGGACGACCATTAACCAAAGAGAATAATAATAATTTACGATGGTAATCATTATTCTACGTAGAGATTCCTATCAGATATAAAACTAGTAGGCAGCACTTGAACAATCAGATACCTGTATTATCATTTTCCATTAATATTTGAATTCTAATGCTTTCAATAAATCGCTTTTAATGGCCACATAATGTAATTAAATAAATTGTTTAACATCGATTTCTAATAAATGAATAAATAATGTTTGGAAAATTACACATCTACCTACTATTTTTTTGGGGGGTTTGAAAATGGTTATCACAAACATCACGTTTTGTAATATCGATTAGCGATGAGCGCAAACGAAATACGTGTGACATTAATTTCGAAATAATTCATTCAAAACTAGCTGGTACCCGGCGTGCGTTGCTATGCCATTTAATAAGAAATTGATTCTCCCTGCGTGTCCTTTCCCATTCATCCCGTTCCCCTTCCGCTTCCCCTTCCCCTCTCGCGTTCCCACTCCGCCTCCTCCACCTTCCCTCTCCCCACTCTCCCCCCTTCCAGTTCCCCTCCCCCCTTGAGGTTCCCTCCCCCTCCCGGGTTCCCCTCCCACTCCCTCCCGCGAACCCTCTCCCCCCTTCCACTCTACCTCCCCCCTCACGCATTTCGTACATTCAGTTCCGGTACATTCAGTTTTCATACAGCGCGCGTGCAACCTATTGCAATTTTTTATACAAATTTCATAATGCCAGAGCTCAACAGTAGTTTTATACAAACCTTGTTCTGACAATAACGAACAAAAAAAAATTATCTAATTTAGTGTAGTCGTTCGGAAGTTATGCGCGTACATACATTTCGGCGATTCATTTTTATTTATATAGATAGATTATTGTGAGATTACAGTCACATTTAGTATTTCAGTAATTTTTATTAACGGTGCCAGTCATTTTCTACGAGAGAGCAACTTGACGAACGTAAATATCTCTCAAAGCAAGCTTAATGAGCAACTGAAATTCCAGGACATTCTTTCGTTTTCGATACAAGTTGTGTTTAATAAAAGGTCAGCGTCTTTTTTAATACCTTGATTTTATTATTATTATCCAATTAGGTGCATTTTAGCATTTAAATTACTGATAGAATGATGTTTTAAATTTTTCGCTCAGATACGATATTCTATTAGTTGTCGAGCAATTCTGCTGAAATTCCCACAATGATTACAAAAGTTACGTGGACGGTTTTTAGATTCAGCTTTCAAAATTTAGGTACTTCGAAACCTAATTCTATTTTTTCATCAACCGATACCGATCATGTATTTTGTACAGTTATCACTGCTTTATAATATATGTTAGTGGTGGTCCACCTCGAATATCCGATTCACTTGGCCGCACCACAATCTGGCCACGTCCCTGACTAACTTGAACCTACCGAAACATGCAAATTAACCTTATGGCTTGGCATATACATTCCGTAATAGAAGGTACATACTTATATGCTTGCTTGGTCCGACGCTGTAAAGTTAGTGTCCGTGTTGTAATGCCTAACCTTGGACAACAAATACCATGAGAATCTTCGTTAGTTACCTTTCATTTTCACGGAAGGCTTAAATTGTAATTCTAATATTTTGTATCCCAACGATTTGCCAAATTTATCGTGCAACAAATTACCCGTCGGAAATGAAGAATTCTATTTTTAAAGCGCACATTTTTGGTTTTTACGAAATGATGCTTTCGTAAAAATATAATATGCGCGAGGGGAAATTTTATGAATGCTTCGGCTGCATATTTTGGCATGCGTTCATTTTGCTGTCATCGTTAAAAAGTTGTTAGATTCCTGCGTCCGTCCATGCGCCACGAGTTGGTTAGTTTGAAAGTTAGATTTAGAGCTGCCAAAAAAAAGTGTTAAATAAATTAATAATATCTTATTTTATCTTTATACAATGTGACTGAACACATTTTAAAGTTTGAATAAAACAACGGTACTGGGGCCATCTTTGGTGGAACTCATCGATGTATGAAGTAGGTACGAATGGTTCGCCGATGGTGGAACTGCGTAATACGAGCAAGTCGTAAGCCAGCTAATTAGAGACAATATGGGTGACTTATCATAATTTATATGTGAAAGTTTGTATCACTTGGTGTGTGTAAAGCCAGTTATGCACAACCCGCGGGCATTTTCGTACGGCGCACTTGACCAAATAAAATGAGTAAAAACCAACACCGACAATTTAATGGTTTGAACTTGAAAAAATAACAAATTTCTTTGTGCGTCCTATAATTTATATGTTTAATGGGTTTCGACTTATGTAGTATACGATCAAATTGTTTCTGAAAATATAGAAGTGCCTAACTAAAGATAGTTTTAATATTCGTATTTTCAGTAAAGGTAAAAATATGAAAGGGTATCGCGACAAACTTATCCGTGTTCAATATTTTGATTCAGCCGCCCAAAATTGCATGCAACATGTTCTTATAATTCAGATAAATTGAAATCTGAGGTATTCATGGGAGATTCTGATTTTCCGCCTGCGGCGCTTTTTTGTGTGTTTTACAATAAATTTCTTTATTAAATAGTTACCGTTTACAAATACGAAAAGGTTAGCCTACCAAACTTTAATTGAAATCCGTGAATTATAAGTAATTATATATTTTTTTTAATAAATTAAGTTTGGCATCTAAATATATATGAAATGCATATTTTAGTTACAAAGCCAGTTTTAATTTTTATAATCGGTATATTAATCGGTCTTCTAATTTTTTTAATCGAACTAGCAACGCCACCGACTGAAAAGTTAGGTTTCAGGGTTTAGTACCTTGTATTTGAAAATGTCTTAGCGACTAGTCATTTTACCAGTAAGCAAAAGTTGCTTTGTCCGAGAAACAGGTCTGAGTTTAATTAGTCGCCAAATTATGCATGGAGGAACGAACGAAAAACATAAAAGAGGTCAAATTATTTCATATATCAGCCGTCTCCTGCGAGATGTGCTGCTGCGACTTCAACTTCATGTTGTTGATCAGAGATTCAAAATAAAGTCCGGCATCTCCGACAGAGGAAGTTGAGGAAGCTCCCTGCCCTCTTCTCCCCGGCGCAGATCAAAGCACGGAGTGAAGATTAACGGAGACGAATCGGTGATGGAATCCGTCATCATCATCGAAGGAATAATCTGCATAGTTTGAGGGCTCGGCTGCGAGTCGTGCTGCTGCTCAAGGTATTTCTTCCGCTCACTTTTCAAACTTCGCAAATTTCAACTTCAGATCCTTGGTCTCCCGCGTGCTCGCTTCCAGCTGCTAAAGTAACTGATTGATGAATTTCCGCACTTGCTGATTCAGAATTTGCAGTTCCTCAATAACGATATTATTGTTTTTCAGACCATACATGAGCAACATATCGCTGATCATGCACTTCACCACTCCAATATCTATGGACTCATTGTTTCCCAATGAGTCCAAATCATTTTTTGCAGAACGCTTGTACAGTAACTCAACGATGGTGTCCATGGTTTTGTTTATTGAACTACCAGATTTAACGTATTTGAAGTTAGCCTGATTGTATCTGGCCATTTTCAACTTCTGCTTCTCAATGTTCTTCTTCAGGTTTTCGAATTGTTCCTTCCAGGGCTAGCGCCTTTTCTGTCCTATGGTACTCGCACTGAAGGTTGACTGAAGTGTTTAAACTCAAAGTTTTTTTTAGAAATTCTGCGGCTTTCTTATGACACCGGATAGCTTCATAATATCTTCTATACCTAGCTTCAACTCTCCTGCGTTGTAGATGTGCTCATCACAATGATAAATCATGATTATTTAAAGGCAAAATTTCCTCATCCCACCACAGCAACAGTAGTAAGGACCAGGACTGAATAAATGAAAGGTAGTTGACAGAAGTACGCTCAGTTGCGAGTGCTATGATGATGAGTGTTTATTAAACAGAGACCACACAAGAAAGCACTCTGAGCGAACTCCGTACATGGGAGTAAGTGCTTAGCATCCTGACCAGGAAGACGGTTCTTCAAATTTTACCACCACTGTATTTGAACACCACATGAATCTTCACAACTTGTTTCTGTCTATTCTGCTGACGTACATTTCAAATATATTTAATTACTAGCTGGTACCTGGCATGCGTTGCTATGCCATTCAAAGAAATAAATTGATTCTCCCTGCATGTCCTTTCCCGTGCATCCCCGTTCCCTTTCACCTTCCCCACCTTCCCCCTCCCTCGTGTTTTCCCTCTCCGCAAACCCCACCTTCCCCCTGCCTTTCCTCACTGCCGCTAAAGTATATGAAATACACACATTTTCATTTATACAAATTTCATAACGCCAGAGCTTACCATTATATACAGCTTATGTTACTCGCTGATAATGTAGCTTTCTATTTGTGAAAGAATTTTTCAAATCGATTCAGTAGTTTGGAGCGTATTGAATGCAAACAAACAATCAAATCTTTCCTCTTTATAGTATTCGAAATATTAATTATCACACTTAAATGACTTAATATTGTTTTGAGGTAATATTGTTTTTGCACGGTACGAATCTTTTCATCACAAATTTAATTCCAATCTTAACTCTTTAAACACGGTGTCCGGAAGCTAGTGATACTAGCGGAAAACTGCCGTATATATAAAGAACCCAACTTAACCCATTTTTTGCGATCTGAGCATTTCGATATTTTTCCTCTTAAACTTTGTAATCCCGTAACCACCAATTTTTTTAAATTTAAAAATTCCAACTTTGAACTCGATTTACTCGAAAACGTTAGCTGAAATAAAAAAAAATGTACTTCAAAATCGACTCCAATTGTTATGGAGATTCCAGATTCCCGTTTTTAACACTAGTTTCTGGACACCATGTCAAATACATATTATAAATACTTATTTGTTTATTCTTCATCAACGTTATTAATAGTAATGTAATAATGTTCCATGGAACTCCCTCTTTCCGCGGTTATTCCGCAATAAAAATACAAATTGATATTTTTTGTGGTTAATCTGCAATAAAAATACAAGTTGATATTTTTTACGTGGCTGCTGAAGATTTCCAGCGTGATTTATTTGCCTGCCAGATTTTATGTGCAAAGTATAAACCATAATTTCCTAATTTTTCGTTCACAAGCTTCTCGGGTCGGAGGAGACCCAACTTTATCTATCCCATGTAATGTGTATGTGTAATCCCAGCAATGGTTCACACGGGTCACGACTCGCGAAAAACCGGTTCGTTATGGTCAAATAATATCGAAACATCTTTAACCTGTCGAGAGATAGTTGTTGTTGAGAATGATCTTGATCCTAATATAAATTCGGCACAAATAATAATAATAATAATAATAATAAAACGTTTATTTGTTATAGAGAATACATCAATACAAAGAAGCTTTGACTGTCCAACTAGGAAGGTCTCCCGTTCTAGGACAGTCAAATGACAAACATTTTGATAGGCGTAAATTTAATTTAGAAATTACCAATTTGGGACACAAATCAACAAATCATCGCCAAAAAACTTTATCTTATTTACTAAAGTTCAGGCAAAAATATTTAATTATTTATAATGTATGCATAATTTAATTATTTACTAATTTAGTTATTATTAATTATTTATAATTATGCACAAGTGTCCTTTACGTACATGTTTTTTTTTTCAATATAGAAAAAAGAAAGAAATGTAAAATTATAAGTTTACTTGTAAATAAACCAAAAGAAAAATAATACATATTACCAAAATAAAAATAATACATTCTACCAAAAGAAAAATAATACATAAGAAAAATAATACCTATTATTTATAAATAAACCAAAAGAAAAGTAATACATATTAATACAAAGTTATTGAAAGCAGTGAAGAAGAAGCAAACAGAAAATACTTGTATATGGTGACCTTGTTAAAAAAAAACGTACTGCTAAATTGTTTAATTAGTACAGCTTTATACTTCAGTAAAGGCATACAAAAAATATCAGAATCGTTAGCATAAAAGGTTTTCAAAAATGTTTAAAGTGTTTTCCAATCGTACTTTAAAGAACTTATCAGCCATTACAGTAAACTAAATCCGAAAGAAGCCTCGTAAGCAAAACATCTTACACAAATGCAGACTCTTAATTAAGTAACAAGTAACCAATTATTCTTATTGACCATTGCCCAATTTGCTTGGCGGTTTTTTTTTTTCATTTGAAGATTCAATAGATGATATCACTAATATTTATTTAAAATAAAAACAAATTGGTATAATCAGCGATGGTCGATGGGTATAAATGGTATAATCAATGACTAAATAAAAAACCTAAGAGGATATAATAGGTTGATTTAACCTTACAATTTCCAGTTTTTCCACGAATGAGACAATATTTCTCTATGATCGCTGACTGTGGACGTTAATGACGCTCTTATCGAAATCTATTTTAAAATTAAACCTCCATTACGCTTTAAGAATTTCACGACCCAAAGTATTTTCGTTATTTGTTTTTGGGGTGTCATGCCGTGTTGCGCTACCCCCTTCTTTAGCCAACGTTTCGGACAGCGTTGCAGTGAGGGGGCAGATCCGGTAGATGTGTAATTTTTAGTGGTTAAATGTGTGTTTATTTACTGGGAAGCTATACCGTGTCGCCAGCTCCACTACTTTTACCGGTACAAAATAACCGTGACAAGCAGTGGCGTCATTACTGCAGAGCGGAATAGAAAATTAGTTGAACTGTATAAACGGTGAAGAAGAGACTGATTGAGGGAGACCTTTTGACCTCTCCAGCAGGACTCTCAGAACATCGCCTTGCATTGCAGTTGAATACGTCATACGTCTGTCACTCTTAGACACGCTGACTCCCAGATTCCTACCCACCCTTTACACCTTTTTAAAACTTTCTCTTCGTAAATTTATTATGTACCTTTTCTAACCGCTTTTGCAATGTATTGATTTTATGCTGTTTTTGCAAATAAATAAAACCCTCCACACGTCCCTAAAGATGACGTAGGCCCCGAAGGGGAATTATTTTCCTCGGGGGTGTGGAGCTAATGCAAAAAAAATCTAGGTATCTCAGAGCAAAAATCTTCGTTTTATTCTGAATGTAATCAAAACCCCCTAGATCACAATGTCCCCGGGACACTCACGCAAATCAAATTTACTTAATCTTCATTATTAAAATGTTTTAATTAATTTAAAAAAATAATTTTTGGAGGTTCTCGTACAAGTAAGAAAGTTTATCTAGGAAGTTCTGATGCAACCGTCAATTATTTTTGGTTTATCGAAATGACATAATTATGTGGACTGACTTTCGCACAGATGCCAAAACTATCTTTTAATTATCTGTGACTTGGTTGTTATTATTGTCTGATCATTTCAATACTCGACTAGTCGGCAAAGCAGTTCTATTTGTTTAATGAGATTAACAACTTGTTGTTTATTTTCTATCTTCGCTCTATCTCAACCATAGAATAAAGGTATTGTCATCAGATCACAACCATTTGGACTAACAGTTTGAACATTGGACGCTCTTTATCCAATTGATGTGATGTTGGAGATTGATTGTTGAAAAGCGGTGTTGAAACACGTCATCCTCGAGTTGGTAGTTGCAATGTTTATTTTGAAGCATTGATAATGATTTCGATACATCACAGGTTAAAATAATCGATAACGCTATCGCTACCGCCGATTATCTTAAACCTAAAACATTCTAGTGTTGAGCTAATCAATAAAAGGATAACCTAGAAAATATTCACAGCCTTACTAAAAAAAAACCACAGCGCGACCGATTAACTGTATTATTGCAATAACATAAATAAACCTTGTGTACGCTAGATCCCAATTTGTTACTAATAACGTTTCTTGCGTGGTCACGCTGTTAAAATGCATTAAGATCTGACAACATTGCAAATGGTTTTAATTTCCTAGGAAACAATGTTGTTTTAATTCTTCTCCGCCAGGGGCATTATTGGCGCGCCTTCTCAACGGCACCGCGATGAACATAGCCCGGTGTGTTTTTTATGGCGGTATGTCAGAAAAATTTGTTAGTGCCTAAATGTTGTGATTTTACTTATTAATTTCTATTGTAGTGACGAATTTACTCTTCTATTCACATGATTGATATATTTATTATGTTATGTGTGTGGTTTACATCAGTTTAATCGAGTTATTGTACAAACGCCGTACTTTCAAAGTTGGACTGTCAGAATATTGTTCTATAGAACTATAAATAGTTTTCTTAAAAGATAAAATTAACATTTTAAGATCTTTATTTTATGTGAATTTCATAAATGTGGTGTTTTTTTTAAATATTAATATCTAATACATGTGTACCTAAACTTATCAACGAAATTAACGTTTTAAAGTTGCTAGAAATCTGTTATAAAAGTCGGTATTATTTTTTTAGGTTAGTTTTTTGGCAATAAAAAAACTTTGAAATTTTTTATTATTTTTTTATTGTATGTACGAGGAAAAAGTGAGGTGGCAGTTTCGTTCCAAATTCATTATATAAAAGGTCAGTATTTTTCAAATTTTGTTTTTTTTATAAATTTCTGTACACTTTCCTCAAATATGTTTGGGTAAGAAATTTTTTCCATTTTTTTCCGAGTTTGGATCTTAAATTATGGCAGTTTTTGAAAACTAAAGTGTATTTTAAATACACGAATCTAAAAGGTAATTTTGTCTAGTTTTCATAAATGGTATTGGTTTTTACGACACCTTCAAAAATAAGAAATATATAGAACATTCAAAATACTTAGGAAAAATTCCAAATTTCGTCCGAACATCAATCGTTAAAACAGAGATAAACTACCCCCTCAGGCCGTGGAAACCATGTGTATTTTTTTCCATGAAAAATTTTTTAATTAGTAATGTTTTCACATCCGCGGCCGTTTGTCAATTGAATAAAATTTTCACTGGGTTTTTTAGTAAGGCTGTTAATGTTTTATTGGTAGGTATAATTTGAATTTCTGTGACTCCACATTATTTTTTTATAATTTAACTAGCAGACCTGGCTACACGTTGCTAACGAAACACAACGCCATTACCCAACCTTTATAAAATCCACACCACCCGATTGCCAGCTGCCCGCTGCCTGAATTGAATATTTGAATTTCTCGGCTTTTCTCTACTATAATAAGCATATATATTATACATATAAACCTTCCTCTTGAATCCCTCTATATATTAGTGAAAACCGCATAATAATATTTGGCTAATTTATATAGCGCCGTTTTTGTGAAAAATCACCCCAAGGGCGCGTCGCAAATCACCTCAATGCATGAAAATCTGTTGCGTAGTTTAAAAGATCTAAGCGCACATACATTTTGAGCGACTTCATTTTATACTATGTAATGATATAAAATCATATGGCAAATAGTAGATAATCCCAGCAGAACTTAATAAGTCACAATACATGTATTGTGACTTATTATAATTTTATAACAAAAAACCTATTTAATTGTAGATTCAACATTATTATCAGCAAATGAAAAATTGTAATGCCTTTACTGAACCTCCAGCAACGCACATATACAAGGTGTCCGGAAACTCGTAGTACAAGCGGGAAACTGGAGAATCCACATCACATTTGGAGTCGATTTTGTGGTTTAACTTTTTTTGATTTGAGCTTTCGTTTTCAAGGAAATCGGGTCCGAAGTTGGAATTTTTTTGGTTAAATTTGAAAAAAAATTTCACTAGGGGGTTGATTTCAGCTGTGTAATGTCTTATAAAATGCAACGAAGGGTAAACCGGGATCAAAAATTTTTTTAACCCTTTAGTTGCCGAAAAAATGGAAAAAAAAAATATATATATTAAAATCGAAATGCTTAGATCGAAAAAAATAAGTTTTTTGGGTTCTCTACGTGATGTAGATTCACCAGTTTCCCGCTTGTACTACGAGTTTCCGGACACGTTGTATAACACGTTTTTTAACGCAACGAAAAGAGTTATGTCATGTGAATTCCTATATATTTCCTTAACATTGTGAAGTTTTTATTGTTTCATTATATAAGATCTCCAGTTAATACCGGTTATTTGCAACACAAAACGAGGTACGTTTGAAAGACAACAGTATATAAACATAAAACAAAGTAAAAGATAATTATTGCAAAATAACGACATGCCATTTAGCTTGATTTTATTAATTAACAATTTTATCATAATTAATTTTTAATTATTATTTTTTAATTGATGAACTAACGTTTAAGACAAGATTTTTATGCATAGCACAAAGGGTAACAATTATTATAAGTAATAATTATCAGCCTGAAACACTCATCTACATTGAAAAATCTTCCGAGAAAAGATACTTGCCGCCAACGGGACTTGAACCCGTGTCCTTCTGGTTGCCGGTCAGGTGCTCTGACCACTGAGCTATGGCGGCTTATCTAATACCCGCCAAATAATTCAATATGTACTAGTGTTTTCATTCAACAATTACTGTTTATTATATTTTTTCCACCTGGAAACAACCAACTTTATGTTTGCGAGAGAGACATTGTTAGTATTAAATCTCCCACTAGGTGGCGTCGAGACGTATTATGTCTACATTTTTTGGGGAAATACTTTAACTTGTCAAATATTAATTATTATTTTTTAATTGATAAGCTAACGTTTAAGACAAGATTTTTGTGCACAGCACAAAGGGTAACAATTATTATAAGCAATAATTGTCAGCCTGAAACACTCATCTACATTGAAAATCTTCCGAGAAAAGATACTTGCCGCCAACGGGACTTGAACCCGTGTCCGATTTGTGGAAAAAATATAATAAACAGTAATTGTTGAATGAAAACACTAGTATATATTGAATTATTTGGCGAGTATTAGATAAGCCACCATAGCTCAGTGGTCAGAGCACCTGACCGGCAATCAGAAGGACACGGGTTCAAGTCCCGTTGGCGGCAAGTATCTTTTCTCGGAAGATTTTTCAATGTAGATGAGTGTTTCAGGCTGATAATTATTGCTTATGATAAAAAATTGTTTTATTATTCTATCCAAAATAATTTTTAATTCACAAAGGGTCTTTCCAGAACAAGGTTCATTTACGATGATTTATTAATGTCACTAGATGATGCACACGTCATGAATACATTACGAACAAAATGAATATAAATATCGTCCTAATCTATCGTGACCGCATTTCCGACATTCCACAAATGAGAGGAATTGGTATTATCTGTAAGGCACTGCAGCATTCTTGCGGCTTGGTGGGTATTTTAACATGTAAATGTTGTACAAACGAGCGATATGTGTGGGAGTGTGTGTAAGCGTATTATGTAAAGCCGAGTCGGTGTTTGTTTACCCCAGTGCCTCATATTCTGGCCGGCAGACTTGACTATTTTCCTTGAGGCATTACTTAGCCAATAATGTTTTAACGTGTACAGAATACAGACCACATATCGGGACTGTTCATTTTGTCAATGTTTGGAGATCAGTGTCACGAGTCACTGTTTGACTTTGGTTAAGTCGTGAACGGGAATATAATATTAGGTGTTTGGTATTTGTGCGAAATCTTTATTCAAGGGTAAAACTAATATTTTGAGATGAAAGCATTATTACTGTAATAGCCTGTTTTAAATTTTTCGCCAAATTCAAAACTCTGTTAATTTTGGAACTATAAGAGCCTATGAATGCAGAATCTCTTTGTAAAGCACCAAAATTCTTGAAAAGTATACAATATTTAATGAGTCTAGTTTTTTAACTGTTAATTCGTGGTGGAATCCCATTGTATTAGAATTTGAAATTAAAATGCTTTTGTACTTTCTTCCACGTGGAAGAAAGTGCAAAAGTGTTTTAATTTCAAATTCTTATACAATATTTATTATCTATACAAATATAAAACAAGATGTCATATTACGGCTTGTAGGTACCATATTTCTCAATTGTTGGATAAGAAATATGTTTTTTAGAGAAACTCTTATAACGACTGGTATTATAACTAATCGTACCTACATAAAGTTCGTTTTCGTAGATTCGTTATTGTGTATTCATACATTCCAATATTTCTTAATAATTATAATGGAAATCTAATTTTTTTTAAATGCTTGGTTACAAAAAGTTAAAATCACTGCATTTTTATTTCAATCGTAATAATATAAATTTTATTTATGCCGTTTATATACGTATCGGCTGAGCTGATTAAAGACAGATTGGATTTTAAAGTAATCATTATTGTACAATTATTTTAAATTACGCAAATTTTGTGCCGTAAATTATTTTAAAGTAGGAAAGCCAACATTGAAACTCTCGAAACACCTGTTCAAACACGGATTTTCTTTTTGTTCTGACGACTAGTGTAGAAAATGCCGCTGGAAACGTTGCATTTACAAACTTCAAGATAAATACAAGTTCCGTAGGATGCCAAAACTTTCTCAACTTTTCAATAAACTGCCGCGAACAAGGCTCTCTATCCCTGACTATTT
Source organism: Limnephilus marmoratus (assembly GCA_917880885.1). Taxonomy (NCBI): domain Eukaryota; kingdom Metazoa; phylum Arthropoda; class Insecta; order Trichoptera; family Limnephilidae; genus Limnephilus; species Limnephilus marmoratus. Next base: position 22,384,474 of record OU862924.1, on the reverse strand, counting down.
GTTGCATTCTTTACTGAATTCACTTTCTTTTGCTTGCAGCAGAGTTTCCCAAACTCACTTGGAAAAATTCTTCGACTGCATCACCCCAAATAACCTGTGTAGTTTAGAAAACTGTTGGTACTGAAATTTTTTTTTCAGCACTTTCTAACACCTTTGCCGCCCCTTCTATTTATTGTGGTGACCGGACAACTCAGCAATGTGCAACTTCATCAACAGTGGCAGTCTGTGAGTTTTAAGTAAACTAGAGCGCTAAGATTGAAAAATATGATGTTATTGACATTGTTGTAGCTGAAAATGGATTTTTTTTTTTTTCAAAATTTCAACTTTTTTGCATTAAGATGAAGTTTTTTGCAAGGGATGTGCTGCCTCCACATACTGAAAAATCTTCATACAAAAATTTGAAATTTTGAAAAAAAATCTGAATTCTTTCAGTCAAGGTATACACCGCATCGGAGGCGTCTACTAATATCTACAGGAATTCCAAAAACTGAAAAAATCTAACTAATATCTATGAGAATCAAAGTGTTGACGAATATCTACAGCTCAAACTGTTGATTAATATCTATGAGAACCAAAGTGTTGACGAATATCTACAGCACTGGCACAGGTTGGATTTGCAATTATGTAGGAGCATATTGGAATAACGTAATATTGCGTATGCAGTTTAAAAAACTTAATTTATGTAAGTATGTATGTAAAAATCCCTAATATCGGACTATTGGGCACATTTAGCTGATTAGTCCAACCTACGCTCTGTAGATATTAGTTCAACCTACGCTCTGTAGATATTAGTCAACACTCTGAAGTTCGTAGATATTAGTTAAACATATGCGCTGTAGATATTCGTCAGACATACAGGCTGTAGATATTCGTATCTGGAGTCCACCGCATCCACATACTGAAAGATCTTCATACAAAAAGTTGAAATTTTGAAAAAAAAATCATTTTCAGCTACAACAACATCAGTAACGTCGTATTTTTCAATCTAAGCACTCTGGCTTACTGAAAACTCACGGACCGCTACTTTGTTGAGTTGTCGTATATGTCTTAGTTGGAATCGTATATTATAACCCCCCGTTGCCTGTGTGCCATCAATGCCCCCCTGGATCTCCAGCTTATTCCGCCAACTTAGAGAAACACTGGCCTACAGTAATAACATAATTGAGATTCTCGTGTTATGTAGTGCCGACTGTCTATTACTTGACGGATTGCATACCCTCTTGGCGGTGTGGTCTGGCGTCCGGCCTGGCTTGGAACTCGACAGGCGACGCTCGACGGGCGTCAGGTGTGCGCTGCCGGGCCTTATAGGGAGCTCCTAGGCCGCGGCCCGCTCCCGATAGCCGATACCGATCTTTAAATAATCGACCGACTTATAAAGTTTTCAGTTTCTCACTTGGTCAGCAGGTTATTTGGCCTTCACCTGTGCACGAGCCGTTCAATGACAATTCAAATCCGACCTTAGCGACTCTCCTGCTGATACACTTGCATTTTCGCGACTTGGATGCGTTCGATTTTCGCTGATTCATTCCGTAACAATGACTTGTTGATTTGTATGGTTCCTCCGCTGTGACGTCCATACATCCAGCATGATTTGTTTTACTCGCGGGTTGAAGCATTTCGAGTATTAAAATCGGTGTAAAAAATAAACGAATAATGTTTAACTAATTCACTTATCTCTATCACTCTTATCACTGTTCGAGGCTGTCCCATTAAAAATAGTGGACCATTTAAATCGTTAATTACTTAGGTTTGTTTTCGGTGGGACTCTTTAAAACTCGTGTGGTGTGGGGTGGGGCTTGGTTGATGTAATTTGGTGGTAATGCGAATCAAATCCTGCTGCTTGCGCTAACCTCGCTCCATTGACTACTCGGTGGCTGATGAATAATTCTATTCGCGTGTCACCCACACGACACATTGCAGCACTTTGCTATAATATGTACAGGCATTCCCGTCTCCCCCGACTTGTTACTCATTCCGTAAGCAATCTTTTTAGCGAGCGCTCCAAATTCCCGAGCTGCCATATTACTTCTTTATTTGATAAGCAAACATCGTTTGCACTTGTATTTGCGGTGTAACTTGGATGTTTGCGCTATATTCGTAAGACACGTTCACGTAACCGTACCAGTATGGAGAAAAATTATGCACCCAGCGCCAGATGTTCTGACGTTCAGCGTTGGTTATTTGTCTACTAAATACAGTTTGAACAGATTTTTACCTCTACGTCAATATTTATCATAGTTGTTGACATAACATATGTACGTGGCTAATTTCCATAGAAGTGTACGCACGGTTGACATACTGATATATATTTTTCTAAAATACGTAATTTCAAATAGCATTTGTTTATTTTTTTTCTTAGTTTCCTGAGGATGTGACATGGCGTCATGTTATAGGTACGTATAGGCACTGTTCTGTTTTCCATTTGTACGATCTTTGTCAAACCTCGCAATAGATGTGACTTTTGAATTTTGTTTATTTTTGTAGATACATTAGTTTCCAACATAGCTCAACTGTGTTCTGGAATAGTTATAGATGTTTTATATATTTTAACAAGGAAAGAAGTATAATAGTCACAGTATTTGAAAGAGAGAGTATGAAAACAATGGGAAGTGTGTTTACGAGAGATGGGAAGGCTGACAGAGATATCGAAAGAAGGGTAAATGCAGGTAACTCTATTAATGGAGGACTGAACGCCGTTGGCGCCAACAAAAAACTATCCAAAGAAGCTAAGTTAGCCGTCCATAATGGAGTGCTGGTACCTACCCTGATGTATGGCAGTGAGGCATGGAAATGGCAGAGGAAGGATGAAAGTAGACTGAATGCTCTAGAGATGAGTTCCCTGAAGCGTATGTGTAGTAAAACCATGTACGATCGTGTGAGAATCGTGGAGATCCGCGAAGAATGCAAGGCTGATGTAAGTGTAATGAGTAAGATTAAGAAAGGGATGCTAAGATGGTTTGAGCATGTAGAGAGAATTAACGAGGAAAGGAGTGTAAGGAGAATATATGACGCAAATGTGAATGGTAGAAGAAGTCGGGGACGACATGGCACGACCAAGTGAATCAGATACTTGAGTCGGGCTATGTGAAAAGTTGGAATAATAGAAGAGCATGTATGAGACGATGTATGAATGTGAACAAGGCAAGGAGTGTGTGCCAAGATCGAGTTGTTTGGCGGTCCGTCCTTCTGCCTACCCCTGCGAGGAAACGGCGTGATGGTTAGTTAGTTAATTATAGAAGTATAATTTCGGAGGTCGATGGAAACATTTTAGCAGTTTACAGAGTGGAGTCCATCCGGCTGCTAACATTACAATACTGTTTTTGAGGATCTGGCTTTGGAAGGTTGTTCCTCATCCGCCCATTTCTCCTGATCTCGGTCCCACCAGAAATTCATAGTTTCCGCTTGCGATCTTTAAAAATAATTCTACAAATTATTCACTTCAAAATTGCCCGCACGTTGGAAGTCAATCGACAATGCAGGAAAATATGTACCTAATTGATTAGCTAATGTATTTCGTTTATTTGCGTCAACCCATTATATATTTCTTTTGTCTTTAATTATGATAATTTTATTCATAGTCCGTGGAAGTGGCCGATCAAGCGAGCTCTACGTATCAAAGTGATCACTTGCACGCATGCAAACAATAATTTAATGTTTTATTTTTATATCTGATTGGTAATCATAATAAACAAGACGCCTTTCAATTCTTTCGACGCTAACCGCGGCAATTATCCTGTTGGCCCGCTGCCAGCTGCTAGCCATGGACCGCCTAACCGTATCGGTTGTTGAGGAGGAGTAAACCGATATTCGCTTCACTCTTTGTATCGAACGGTACTCACCACCCGCTGCCTGCTGCCTGCTACCCGCCCACCGTCAGATTCCAGGGACTTACTGTGAACGACGACTTGTCGTCACCCAGGATGAGCTGACAAACTGAATCCAATGAATGTAATCAGAACGATATCGTATAAATAAACCACACCAGAATGTGCTTGTATTTTACCAATACCACTTGTATGAAGGGTCCAGACGCTGACGGTCAAGATGGCAGTCCGTTATATTCCAAGGGACTTAATGTGAATGACTCTCAGGATGAGTCGTTGAACTGAAAACGATGGTTGTAATCATAACGGTTTTGTTTATAATGGAAGCATGCCTGATTCAATTATAATGGTTGCATTGATGCTGCCTGTATAAAAGTCACAGAAACTGATGCCAAAATCACTGTCAGATTCCCATAACTTACAAGTCAAGAGTCGGTATAGCAGTATCATCCTCTCTGCCAACCTTCTGCGACGAAATGGTGTAATGGTGTAAGTTATATAAATATCTGTTTTAAATATCATGCATTATATTATTATCGTTGATAATCCCACACCCATCAATGCCACTTGCGCTATCGTTCAGATCATCCTCCGGTATTGAGGCTACGCTGTATTTACGGCGAGTTAATATTTACAACAACTGTGCCTCTCCATCAAACCTCGTTAGTTACAAAAATATTTACTGTTTATGATGATCTATTTCGTGTTAAAATTCCAGCAACGCAACTAGGCTTGTTATTGGAGTGGATCCAGATCTACATAGTCAAAGCGCATAGACTAACGTTCAGTATCTAAGCTTATTTCTGGCTGCTGCGTCGCAGCAGTTTATAGATGACACCAATAAATTGATCGAACAAACTTTTTTTAAAATCAAACCCGCGACAGAACCGAAGTGAGTGGGCATCCAATTATATTATTACCTTGTTGACTTCTTAATTTTCTTCTTTATCCTATCCGGAATATAAACAACTTCAGTCCCCATACTCCATGGAATGATATACGAGGACTTAGCTTAGTGCTTGCTCCATATTTATCTCAACATATACATTTTTGTAGCAATAAAGTGAGTGACACGTGCGTTCGTAAATGTTTTTTTTTATATTTCTATTTCTCAATGATATTTCCGATTGGTTTTGCGTAGGCTAGAGTGGTAGGCGGAAAATGGGCTACTACATCTCTAGATCTCTGTCAATAAATTAATTATTTTATTGCGCGTTTGTAACATATCAATAATTATTTTAGTTTCTGTGTCAAAGCACTTTATTTTGAATGTAAATTGATATCTATTCGAATTTTCTTTGAATAATATTGAAAATATGGCGCCTTGTCTTTTTGCGGTAAATTGAAGTAACTAGCTAAAAATAGTAAAATAATAACCACGTTACAATGATACAAACCAAATAATAGGAATTCCAGGCAGAATATGTTATGAAACTTCGTAACACCGAAGCTTTTTATTAGTAAATGTTGATTCAGTAACGATGTGCTGCTTTGTTATTAATATCCCAGAAAATTCAAACAGCAAAATATTATAACAAACCAATACGACTGTTGGAAGTAATTAAATCGCCAACAACAGATAAAATCACATTGTTTCACTAATAAACCTGTCTGCAGATTCATTTCTTACAATTAAACCAGTTTCTTCGGATCCCAGTGGAGGAATGCTGCTCAGATATTTGCATGCTGACAATAATTTATAATAATATAATATACCTAACTTGCAAATGACATAACATTATTTGAATTCATTAGCGCTCTAAGAAGCAAATAAGTTTAATAACAGCTCCGAATCGATACAACAAATAATGGACGTGTGGATATTAAATAATGCAAAGAAGTGATAAAATATTGGAACAATATTACAAGTGGTTTTTGCGTGCACATATACCACATGTGTTAGAAACGGTTCCATGACAGTTCATCCATGAATTGTCGGCGGGATGAACTGTCGGCAGGATGGACTGTCGGCAGGATGAACTGTCGGCCGGGTGAACTGTCGCAGGATGAACTGTCGCCGGATGAATTGTCGCAGGACGAATTGTCGGGTCACCGTTAGAAACAAGGAAGGTTATTGACCTGGGATTTGAACTCGAAGCCTTTCCTTATCTTGGCTATCTACTCTAACTGCTGAGGTCCTAGCTATAGGGAAAAAGCTATGAAGCTCTATACTTTATAAATCTTCTCTCTAATAAAGATGTCATAAAATATTGTCGACAATGTGTGCGCTTTTTAACACATTAGAGCGATTAGGGGAATATTTTCTGTAGCTACATAAAATTTTTTCAAAATAATCAATACATTCTTCCACAAAATTTCAGTTAAATGTTTCATGTTCCTTCGGTTTCGAAGTCGGTTATTATGTGTGTTGATGGATTTGTCTGTTATATTATGTAGAACCCTGGCACACTTCAACCGCCGCCGTAGATACGTATCTTAAGAAGCTTATTGATTGACCGAAGGCTTCATTAAGTTATGTGTTTATGCTCCATTGTTATCGTGTGCCGCCCTCCGTCGTGTCCACCTGACTATAAAAAACATATACCTAATATAATAATATTATATGAATACGGCGTGGGCGGGGGCGGAGGGCGCTGTCCATTTCGTAAATTGCTCCCGAACGAAATGGACAGTAGTAGGCTGACAACTACACTCGTGCGGATTGATTGTTTATACGGCGGCTACACAGCACCATAAGTACAGCCTTCTCTAAATAATATTTCTGACGTTGATGTTTTTATTGAACAGAATTTGATGTATTGAAGTGTCTTAATGTGGGATTCATTATATTAAACGACTAAAGGTAGACTAATCAAAAATTGAGAAATATTTGAATTATCTTACGGTGAAGAAAATGTTTAAGTGTGTTGATTATCTATCAGAAAGAACATCAGTAACAAATATTATGGTGGTATAACATCTGATCCACTACATACTAGTAAAGACGTTCCACAGGGTTCTGAGATATGTCCACTGTTGTTCATTATGTATATGAATGATATTGTTAAAGTTGTGTGTTATTGTTGAAGCATTGTGTTATTAAATTATTTGCTGATGATACATTATTATACACAGCCAGAAAAAAATTACAGGATTCCATTGAGAAAATACAAATTGACTTAAATTATGTAACGCTTTGGTTAAACCAAAATAAACTAAAATTGAATGTTATGAAAACCAACTTTCTGACTATTGATAGATAGCCAAGGTGGAAACGAGTTGGCACCACTAAAATTTGATCACATAAAAATATAGAAAGGTTATGCAATATAAAATATTTGTGTGCAATACAACGTGTCCGGAAACTCGTAGTACAAGCGGGAAACTGGTGAATCTACATCACGTAGAGAACCCAAAAAACTTAATTTTTTCGATCTAAGCATTTCGATTTTAATATTATTTTTTTTCTATTTTTCCATTTTTTCGGCAACTAAAGGGTTAAAAAAAATTTTGAGCCCGGTTTACCCTTCATTGCATTTTATAAGACATTACAGAGCTGAAATCAACCCCCTAGTGAAAATTTTTTTCAAATTTAACCTAAAAAATTCCAACTTCGGACCCGATTTACTCGAAAACGAAAGCTCAAATCAAAAAAAGTTAAACCACAAAATCGACTCCAAATGTGATGTGGATTCTCCAGTTTCACGCTTGTACTACGAGTTTCCGGACACCTATGATAAATTAAAATTTAACAAACACATGAATAAGAAAAATGATAAATCTTAAAAAGGTTCAGAAATAATTTGGATTTCAAGACAACGCGCCCTATTACAATTATGTTGTAACACCGCATTTAAATTATTCCTCGGGTGTTTTATTCTGATGATTCGAAACCCAAAATAATAAAGTACAAGTTATACAAAATAGGGCGATGAAGATAATTTTGAAATTCAACATTTTTACTGGAGTTAAAATTATTTTACAAAATTTAATTTGATGATAACTAAACAACATACATACTATATAAAACGTTAACAATGATGTACAAACTTGTAGGTACATCATGTATTTACCAACATTATTAAATTTTAGTTACTCAAACTAATATCTGTATTTTTTTGTATTTCATGAATTTTTCCTACTACATGGAGGAAAAAAATTGCATAATTCTAAATAAAGATTAAAAAACATACAAGACTTCGATGTTAAAATCGTTAAAAGCTTCCGGTAGCCTGTGTAGGAGTTAAACATTAAAAATAATATAACTTAGCTACTTTTTATAGCGCCACTTTTGTCTAATATCACCTCGAGGACACTGCTGTAAGGACAAACATCGATGGATTTAAGAATTTATTTTACCTTTAATTTTTTTTACTTTAACGAGGCTTTTTATAAACAGTCAAATGTTAAAAAAAAATAGACCGCACAGCAGATGAAACAAAAAATATTATACATGGTGTTAAGGGACGTACTTGACTTACTTTTAACCAGTGATTCCTGACATTATTTGGAGTAAAAAATGTAAATGAAATTTTGGTCTCCGGTGACTTTTTTTTTTTGAAAATTTTTTTCTTCAAAATCAAACAAAAAAAAAATTCTTCCGCATGTCGTCACTGGTCACTCAGCCGGGTGTCCGACGAACCCCTTACCCCGCCTCCAACTGTTCACCAACTATCATTTTTTTATGTTTTTGTAGAAAAAAAAAAACATGAAAAATATCACCGGAGACCAAAATTTCATTTACATTTTTTACTCCAAATAATGTCAGGAATCACTGGTTAAAATAAGTCAAGTACGTCCCTTAACACCCTGTATTATTGAACTAGGGGTTAGCTACAAAAATAAGATTTTCGACGCTATTATCTGTGTAAGAATTTAACTTTATTATCTTGTAACTTCATTTAATCTTGACGTGTTCAGTTATCATGTGGCAACAGTACTATGCCATTTATGATTAGTGATTATTGATTATTATTATTAGTAATCGATGATGACATGCATACATCCTGAGATTAGTAAGTTCTTTGTTCTATACTCCCTCGGCAAGCTGCCTTCGCACCGATGCATTTTTGAAATTAAACAAGGTTGCTGCAATCCTAACCCATGTCTGTGCTGTAATTATGTGCATATATCCTTCACGTCGACCTAGTGCATGGGTGTGAATTATTTATCTATTATTCTTCGTCGACTCCCTCCCATTATAAGTGGCTTGTACCAAAGAGACTGAACAAAGATAAATTTGCAATGATGCCGCTTTTTTTAAATTTTGCAAGTGTTCTGCAAGCGATTAGTTGATTCGACTGATCACTAGTGCGATGTAATTACGATTGACAACTCCTGTCATCTGTTCCCTCGCTGTTAGTGTGAAAACTTCGTAGTGTAATTATTCATTTCAAATATCTTACTTTCCAAGTTGTAACTATTCCTAGACCGCGGACCGTTTGTTTGCTCGATGGTAGCTTAAATAATTGTTTCTCACACTACCATCGCTTTCCGAGTATTGTACTTGCGTGCTGTGGCGTACGTCATTTTCTTTTGAAAAAAGAAAACTACAAATATGACCGACCGCTTCCAAGGTGATTGCGTTATTCACGAACGGGAATGCATTTTGTGTATTTTTTTTCTGTTTTCATTTCGTGACTCACAAGATTGCAAATCCACACACAATTCAAAAGTTCACTAAAGCGTTTCTGTATATTCTGCTCCTTAATAAGGCATCTTTAAATCGTTATCCTAATATCAATATCTTTCCCATAGAAGATTTTATTTCATAAATCATTTATATAAAAAAACTTGAGTCTGTGCAGGAACGGGCGGTCCGTTTGATAGATTCTCCCATCTTAACAGACGGGTTGCAATGTTTAGAGCACAGGCGTCAGGTGGGAATGTTGTCCTTCTTCTACCAGTATTGCAATGGAAGATGCTCCGAGGAACTAGCGTCATTGATCTCCTCGGCACCGGTGCATAGTAGGAAAATACGCTAAACACACGCCCAACATTTGTACACGGTTGACATTAGTCACATGAGAACGGATCGTTTTTACGACTCGCTCTTGAGTTCAACAGTTCGGCTGTGGAACGATTTGCCGGCCTCTGTTTCCTCCCTCCTACAGCATGGGTCTCTTCAAGACCCATGTTCACTCCTTCCATTCCTCAAAAAGACCCTCCACACAGCATCTTCAAAAATTACATACGCCCTGAGGGAAATTATTTTCCTCAGGGACTCCTGTGTGGAGTTAATGTAAAAAAAAAAATTACATAACATTAACCCGTTTAATCACAGGGGACCGAATTTGTCCCAGCTCACATAGGTCTCACATAAATCGTTAATTTCCTTTACTGTCATGGTGAGAAATATGATCTAAACTGTGTTAGAAAGAGATAAATCCACGCTTTATATTCAAATCTAGAATTTATCCACAGAAAAATTAAACGACAAAAACGTGGGGTGATAATATCGTTTATGATACATTTGCCTAATAGAATACGTGTGTTTTTCTTTGTTTTTGTTTATTAGTAATTTTAGATAGAAAAAAACGGAAGGTGAGCCATTTTTTAAACTTTTTTGTATTAAAATAATATGTATTTCAAAAACAATATTTTTTTATAATAATTACATAACTTATTTCATTACCTTTCAAAAACAGTTTTTACTTTTCGGATTCGTTCAGAAATATTCCATTTATTTCGATTTTATTTAAAGTTTCTAAAAAATACGCACTATTTCTGAGGGGTTAATAATTACCTACAATAATTGGATCGTGTTAAACCATAGTGAACTAACTCACTTAATTTTTGAGTTAGAGGTTGAAATAAGGGCTCCAAATCATAATCTAGCTCTGTCAGAAAGAAGAACTAATTAGAGAAAATTGGCTATGATTGGTCTAGTCAGAATTTCTCTGATTGTTTTTTTTCTGGAAGAGCTAGATTATGATTTGTAGACCTCATTTCAAGTACTAACTCAGAAATTTCAAAAATTGAGTTAGTTCACTATGGTTTAAGACGATCCAATTACTTGTGCCACGTCAGTAAAACTTTATTATTGTGATGTGAATATGGGCAATCGTTCCATTAGAGCTCCATTATATTATTATTTCCAACAAATGCTTATTTCACTGAAACCATGAACACACAATACCAGCTTACCTACTCTTCAATGTTTCGTGATTCACGAATTTGTATTCAGGCTTTTAACTTAGTAAACAGTGTGCATAACCACTTGTCTCGCTTATAAATCTCAGGTTATGCCATCAATGGACCTTGATTTGTTCTGCAATGTTACGAGTTTGCTGTGTGTAATCAAAACGTACGTAATTCTCCCGTTGAAGTTATTCAGATTAGTGCTCGCCTAGAATTTATTACGTGAGGCGTAAATAATTTGCGCTATTTCTTAAAAGGTCTAAATTAATTATGTATCTTGCACTGTCCATATTTTAAAGTGATTTTTAAATCGAGTTTAGCTTAGAATGTAAAATATGGTCGTGTCTTACATGATCTGAATTGTTTTTATAAGGTAAAACAAAGTTCTTGTTGACTCCGAGTGTGTCACCAATTTTACTTGTTTTTGCTGATTATACTCGATGGTGCCCTAGGCTTGTTGAAAAAGTATCGATATATCCATATTTTTAATTCAATATATCGATATTTTTAGCTGATATATTTTGATCCGATATATCGATACAAAATATCCAATATCGAAAATTGTATCAAAAACGATATTTTTTTAAATTTATGTTTTTAAAGTCACTAGAATCCAAAACAGTATAGGAACGAACGGAAAAAAGTAACTGTATTGGGTCATGACGTCTGGCGGTTGAAATTTTAACTATATATAGCTTACAAATCTATTGTCTTTGCATTAGTATTTGTGATCACCAATACTATCTTATGTGTGTAGGTACATACATAGAAATGTATGCTATTTTTCGCCATTTTTTTCTAAGCCACTCCTGTGTGTTGGTTCCCAATTATCTATGATTATTGACTACACCTTGTTCCAACCACGAAGTCCTTTTTAACAGATTAATACGCCAATAGAATGTTACTGAGGCGCATACAAACTTTGTATGCGTCTCAGTTTACATATAAGTTAGAAGACAAGACAGCTTTTTAGTTTTTGATATTTTTGTAATTATTACGTAATAAAAATGAATAGTGATAAAAGTACCTTCATTTTTATTGAGATTTTTGTACATTAAAAAAAGCAAATTGTGTACAAAACTTACTATTGATAATATTGAGCCGAATACACTATTATTTTAAAAACACAAAATCTCTTGAAAATTTGACCGATATATCGATATTTTTTCCTCGATATATCGACGTCGATATTGATGTTTTAATAAATATCGATAAATCGATATATCGATTTTTGTTCACTTTCGACATCCCTATGGTGCCCTACGTAAAGTTCTATATCTATAAAGTAAATGTGTTAAACCGGGATGTCACCTGATCTATTATCTATTCTATGGATTCTAAGAAATGAACACGTGAGAACAAGCTTTCTATGGAGAAAAGTCCCAATGTTTTGATTTCAAATTTCGTTTTAAAAATTGACCACAGAGATTAAAAAAATCAGTTTGGCGGATTATTCTGCATCTTTTGCGTTAGCCTAGGTCCTAGGTTAATCGGTGTTAAATGAGTCACATGTAATGTACATAACAGGAGAGCTCATGGAGAAAAAGTTAAAGTTCTGATGATGTATCTACGTTACACGCTACTACTAACTTAACACCAATTAATCTGCGTTAAAAGATACAGAATAACCCGTAAGCATATTCCGAAAGTATCTATGGTTTTGTAGTAATTATCATAAAGAATAACGGAATTAATGAATTACTTGCTTATATTATAATATCATAGTGAAGTTGTTGGTTTTGCTGCTAACATTGCTATTTACTGAAGAGGTAATAAATCAGAATTTGAATTTATATAAAGGCAAGAAAAGTGATGAAAAACAAAAATATGTTAGATTTGTTCATTAATTTTCCAAAATATTCTGATTTGTCATGGAACCAGTAAAAGAACATCTCCACTACCATAGGCCTATTTAAGTAATGAAAAGTTGTTTAATATAGTTGTTTTTGATTTGTTGCAGATATATTTAGAGATCCAGTTCGTGGCAATCGGTCCGGCTTTACCATTGAAGACTACGAGAACTCCCCCCCGGCGATGAAGCGGGACGCCTACGACAATAGCGAGGGCGGTGGCCCGCAGAAGCGCTACCGTCACGGGGACGTCAACGTGAGGCTGCTCATACCCAGCAAGGTAACCGTAACCAATACACATTCACCAACCTTATCCATCTCCTTCCACACTCCCAATACACCCCCAATGGTTTATGGAAGATATTTTTAAGATTATTTTTCTAACGATTTTATGAACGATCTAAAGTCTTCGAACTGGCTACAATGTCATTATGATTATAGATTTGTAGATAACGTTACTGGCTGGTAACAACACGGCTGTCACCGACGTTGTTGGTCCGCTTGACTTCAACAACGCCAAAATCCCAAACAAAGCCGAATGTGCCGTTTTGTTGGCAAATCAAAAATGGCACATTTTAAAACTTTCGGGGATGCCGTAGTCCACTGGCTACGGGTGTTCGCATACGATACCTTACAACTCTCGTCTTAGGCCGCCGTCCCAAGAGTCGGTAAGGAATCGACATAAACATAAAGACCCTACGCAAGTCTCACAATGGGCTGCGCTGCAGACGGTTGCCTTACTTTAGCGAACTTTACTTTTCTGTGCAGGGTCTTCAAGCACTCGGTTAATGTCGGTTCCTTACCCGCAAATGGAACTACTGTCTTTTTATTTCACGTCCCTTAGTCGGGCATCTTCAGATTGGTCCAAAAATGTATATCAGGTCTAATATAAATAATTTAACAAGGTACCCATAGTTGTAAAATGTTATTAAATATTACCGTAATACTTTCAACAGTCTGCTAATTTACATTACATAGAAACTTTCATCAGCTCATAGAAATCGACAAGCAGATTTTAAAACATCTTCTGTATTACCTATCTACTCATTAATTTTGGACTTTTATTTTTGACGGTTGAGCCTACTTGTATACGCCCGTTTTTTCACCGGACAACGGATCGTTTTTTTGCCGGACTTGCAGTGTTGTATGGCTTATAATAAAGAACAAACGTTCTTTATAAATTATACAACACTGCGAGTCCGGCAAAAAACGGTCCGTTGTTCGGTGAAAAAAACGGACTTACACAAGTAGGCTGCCGCTTCTGTATATTGTATTCTATTGTTCAATGTATTGTCAGTATAATTCTGTAGGTATTCAACGACCCTCTAAGAACTATTGTTATGATTATTATTTTAATTATTTGGAAATCTATAAGCATGGAATGGCGGTAGCATTCCGAAGCATCTCCACGGAGATTTCCTGCCTCGCAATTACTCGAGTAATTTACATTCCTAATTCCATTAATAATGGTATTTCTCTGCTGCTGTGCGAAATTATACTATCAGATTGCCATCATTTGGTTTCAAAGCAGAACTTCAATGTTGTTTACTGTGCTATATTATGTGCCACAATTATTTGTCAATCAACGAGCAAATTAACCTTGATTGCCGTGTTTAGACTCTGAAATAGAAACTTAAAAATTTAGTAAAGACCCTACATTGTCGAATAGCGGGATTCCTCGTGATAACCAACAGATGTTCCATGGTAAGCCAATGTATTTCAATCAAAGAGGAATGGGGAATAATACATTTTAAGGAAGAAAAAAAATTGTATGATTATTAGGTATATTTTTAGCATCATGAATAAAATTTATCCTTATTAACAATTTAACGTACATCATCGGAATAAATTTTTGGCTTGAAAACCACAATAATTACTTTATCAATTTTGAGACAAAGATCGACTCAAAAAATTGTGGTTTCATTTTCTAATATTTTTTAAAGGTTCAATAATTAATTAGATTTTGTCTGTTGGTGGCATTTATAGTGAAAATTGTCAGCTTCTTTCAACAGCTTTGAATATACATACCAACACATTATATTTCATGTCTATTAGTCAACCTACTTTTCTACGGCTTATTTTTGTAACACGTGTCGATATACTCAGCTTGTCAAAATGTCAAGCAATCCAAATTCTGACAGATACACAAAAAACATAATTTCAAAAGTATTTTGTAAAAAAATTTCCATCAAAATGTGAACTCACTGTACGTAATAACCATTTAATACTAATTGAAGCATGACCGATAAGAAATTATGGAAACGTAATTAATTGAAACACTTCCTTTTCCCCTCAATTTGAATAATCGCTGTCTTCTCTATTAATCCAAGTCTACCGAATTGAAAACAAAATACCCCCCAGTTCGTAGTAACAGTACCACCTGTATAGGTATAGAGCACAGCTCGGGAGGGGTAGGTTAGCAGAGACTCGCGTGTTTGGGCGGATCGATCGCCCCTCTCCCTTCCCCTCACTCCCTTGGCTCTGGGTGGTTTGGGTGGATACTATTCAAGAGCGTTGAACCGTCCAATTTTCATCGGATCGCTGGAAAATTGACATCCCGTGGAGGCCTTTTTACGTAGACTTCCAGGTATTTGCGGGGTAAATGTGAGCTGGTGCAATCCCTCACCTAATTACGTTACATTTTCAAACGAATTGAAGTTTTAGTTTAGGTATTTACTTAGTTTTCGCTAAACTCTTTGCTTTAATTTTTTTTCCGTATAAATTTGAAGTTTGATGTTTAAATCACCTTTTAATGGTATTTTGCTCCATAAATCACTAAGGACAGATTTTTTAAAAAAATTAACAATCCATCAAATATTTGAAGTTAATTTTCAAGTTCTGTCATTATATCATTATAGGCCAGTTGCTCGACAAAACTGAAATAATCACAGAACTTGGAAAGAACTTACACAGAACGTGAAAATTAACTTCAAGTATTTGATGAACAGTTCAAATATTTTGAAATAACCCCGAGAGTTTTCTGTTTAGTCAATTGACACATATTTAGGAAAGGCCGGTCAACTGACCCGAATCTATTGGTATTCACGGATTATGTTTCCAAATCTTTAGATCATAGGTTCTCAACGTGGACGATTACGCCCCCTTGTGGGCGTTTGAGACTTTCAGGGGGGCCGTAGAAGACCCAGAGAAAATTAAGGGGCGTTGAGGGCGTGGGCAGGTAAAAAAATATTTTCTAAAAAAACAACAAAAAACACGCTACTCTTGAACTAATAACGCAAAGTAAACGTTACTGTTGGTTAATTTTTGTTATTGTGTGTATTGTGATCATTTTTATCACGTGTGTGAAAATTCACTTATTTCGGTAGTTCGTGAAGTGGATGAAAATTGAACTGAAAGATTCCATTACTTTCAGATCTACATTAAATTGGATGACATGAATTTTTTTATTAATAATATTATCATATTATGTGCATTATTATTATTGAGAATTCACACTATATCATGAATAAAAGAAAGAAGGAGGTATCAACCCGGTACAAAAGAATTGCTTTTTTAACTTGCTAAACAAAAAGGTAAAATCGTTGTATCGGAGAGTGGGCAATGTAGTTCCGCTAATGAATGCTACAGTAGAATAGTGTATTGTGTCGTGTAGTTACTGTCGGTGTTCGTAAGTTTATGAGTTGCAGTAGTTCGCAACAGTCAAATTTAGAGAATTTTGAATAAAAATGTTAAGTCGTTTATTTTACGTCTGTCTTCTAGTGTGTGTATTTTTAGAATATTTAATAATAAATTATATTTTAAGTCTTCTAGTGGGATATTTAATTTAACATTTATAAAACGCAGATATTTTTTTTGTATTCGCTCAAAGTTATTAATGTGAATTTTGTAAGATGGAGACCAAACTACCGATTTATATTCCATTAGGCTTCTAACTAGAGATACATATAATAATTTAATGGCTTGTAAGGACTTAAAGTTTTTGGTTGATGGTTAGTTAGTTAAAATGACACCACGAAGTGAATTTGCGATTATTGAAAAAGTGTTATCAATCAATTTGATTTCAAACGCAGACTTTCAGTGTAAATAATCCCCGGTACTTGTAAACATTGGCATTGACATGTTATGTTGCACTGAATGCGAAATAATTTGCAGAATTCCGACTGCAGTTAGCATGTCGAGTTTCTGCTTGTTTGTTTACACGTGCATAGTCCGAATTGCCAACCCGATTTAATCGAATCTCTGAATTCTTGTATGAATACCGAAAGTACTTAAATCGTTCTTCCTCGGATAATAATAATAGCTTTGTATAATACACATTCACAATCAAAAAACTGTTAACCCCTCAGGCGTCGGGACTATTTTGTGTTAGATTAAAAAATTTCCGCTTCGCAATAAAATTCAAATAAATGTAATAGGTTTTACTGAACACATTTGAAAACTAAAAATTGTTTTTGACAGGTGATGAAATGCTTTATTTTTTATAAGCTTTACACGTGGCTCATTTAATTTTTTTTCTAACTTAAATAAAAAAAAAACATTTCCTAGGCAAATCTTAATATACAGGGTGTCCGGGGGTAAAGTGCATTAACTTCGGGAGGTGATTCTACATGATGGTAGGAGTAAAAACGATTAACACCTTTTTCCTAAATTTATTTATTCATTTTAAAACATTACAAAATAAAATTTCAATGCGTTTTAAAAGAGTATTAATTTAAAATTTAAACAGGTTTAAGTAATTTATATTTCAACTAGCTGACCCGGCGAACTTCGTACCCCCTTAGAATAAATAAATGTTGTGTTAATTTATTAGCTGAATTAAATTCAGTTTTTTATTAAGTTAAAAATTACACAACGAAGCAATTATCGATCCGCAACTGTCCGTGTTTTGTATCAGATATGACCTTCTGTACGAATTTATATTTTTGTGGTTTTCTTACTTTTCCACTTGCTTACGGGCCATCCATAAATTACGTCACACGAATTTCGTGATATTTTTACCCCCCCCCCCCCCGTCCCTGTCATACATCGTCACATTTATGAGACCCCTCCGCCCTAGTGAAAAATAATCAAAACAGTATTTCAATTATTTTTTACATGTGACGTTACAGAGCTGATGACCACCCCGTACCCCTAGTCACACTTTCTACTCCCCTCCCCCCCCCCCTTAATGTGTGACGTAATTTATGGATGGCCCCTTACAGGAATTGAGTTTCTTTTTCTTTTATACGTGTGAGGGAAATTATTTATCATAATTATTGTATTTTTCCTTTGGAAGGGTGAAGACACACGTTAACCGTTTGTCTCATTTTCGACTGTTGACATTTAGTGTGTAGGAAAGAGACTAAGCATTATATGTTAAAGAACAAAAGCGAAACAATTAGCGCATTGACATTTGACGTTTTTGAATTTTTGGAATTCACGCAAACTTCAACTAACACAACATTGTTACAGCTCTTTCAAAATAGGAGAATTCGTTCCATACAAAATGTATGGGGAAATTTTTTTTCTTTATTTTATTTCGTTAACTTTTGTGATGTTTTAATAGTTATTATCCTATCCGGGGCGGAGACAAATCCAACAAATCAAAGATCATCAAAATCAGCCCAGCCGTTCTCGAGTTATAAATAGTGTAACTAACCCGACTTTGTTTTATATATTAAGATGATGCACAATCATACTAACAACAACAAAGCTTTTTGTCTGAATTGTGCTTCATTGATATTAAACATATCGATATCCGAAGTGATTCTATTTAACAACAAGACAGCTCTCCCGACTGGCATAACCATTGGCAAGTTAGTTCTGCAAGCCGGGAGATAAAACAGTCTATGCTGTCGATGACGGAGATAACCATCGGGAACATAGAAACTAATGCTCTCCATGATAGCCGAGTTTTCGAACCTTCCACCAATCAGTCTGAAGAAATGTGTTACAATGAGCGCATCCCTTCTGACCCGTAGAAGGTTCACACCAAGCATGCCCAAGAGAAAGTGGGTAGGGTAGAGCCACGGATAGTAGCCATACTTCCTCAGGTAAAGAAATCTCAGAAATTTCTTGTGAACCCTCTCCAACGTGAGGGAATACTTCACTTGGTGTGGGCTCCAAACCACCGACCCACTCTCAAGCCTACTCCTAATAGCCCATTCACACCATTCATTTATCTTTCATTTCGTGATTTCATTCCGCCTCTTTCCCTCGAAATGAACCGTGTGAACACCGAAGTGAATAGAGACAGTTCCGAATGAAGCATACCAACAATGTTGGAATGCTTCCTTCGGCACTGTTCCCTCGCAACCGGAATTTAACATCACGTGACGCGAATGATGTGTGTGAACACTCAAGTGAACAGTCTTTCACTCGCAAATCAGTCGGCCGAAATGTTCTGTCGTGAGGACGAGTAGCCGGAGCGGCTTAAACGTCAAAATGCTCCGTTTGGTTCGCTTTTCGAAATAACTCCTACACGTCTCATAGAAATCGTTGTTTCTCCCTTACTATCGTAGTGAAAAATATGATCTAAACGGTATTGGAAAGAGAAAATAATGTTCTATATATCCAATATAACAATTAACCACAAAAATTATACGAATGTACACTTCTATGGAACCAAAGTTTCTGATCGAATTTGAAAAAGAAATTATGAAACATTGTGAATTTTTTATGAATTATTTTTATATGAAACGTCAAAAAAGTGAGGTGACAGAAATGTTTATAATTTATTTGTCTAACAAAATAAGTGTGTGTTTTTATATTTCTTTTGTTAACCAGTAATTTTAGTTAGAATAAAAGCAAGTAGAGCCATTTTTTAAACTTTTAAAAGTTTACATTAAAAATTATTCTATTTAAAAAATTACGTGGTTATTTCTAATAATAAATTTTGAAAGCATCTTTCATCACCTTTCCAAAACAGTTTTTAGTTTTGGGATACGTTAATAAATATTCCATTTATATGGATTTTATTGCAAGCCGAGGCCTATTTTGGAATAAAAATATTTTCATGGTGCTAAAATAGTGGTAGATATCAGTTTTCAGGTTATTATTTAACCATATGTTCATTTTATGGTGCTGAAATTTATTTACTGTTTACAAGAATCGCCAATTTCTCGTAATTTAGTTCGACGTTATCGGAAATGTCAATTGAAATCGTAAATATTCCCGAACATAGCTGTCAGCGCCGGACGAATTCCAATGCGGCCGCGACTACTCTCGACGACTTCGCAGCGAGAATGTCGAGTGAACTCTTCCTTCGAAGGAACCGTGTGAACACGCGGCGGAACGAGAATGGAACATTTCATCGAGTAAACCTTCACCCGAGTGAATGGTGTGACTTCAGCATAACCAAAGCATTGTATAGTACTGTAAGAACCCGGGTGTCTCTGAAGTTTCTCGCAGTGCGTAGGACGAAACCCAACTTTTCAGTGAATACACGTCATTATGATATGAGCATGAAAAGTTAACCTACTATCAAACAAAATACGAAGATCTTTCAATAGTGGAGACACGTTTACAAAACACAATTTCTGGTACAAAACACAATCTGAAAAAAATTGATAAAGAAAATTTGACTCGTTATTTTGTGTTCTGTTTCGTCTAACACTTTTTATTATCATTGTTAGCGGTCACGATCATGAATAATGCTGATTAACAAAATTGGTATTATGCGCAGTGTGAGTTTGGCAGCTCTTTGACAAAGTGACAAATTTTGCGATGTGTGTTACGCGTTGGGAGTGAATGGTTACAATAGTTTCTCCACATTTCTTTCCAACCTTATCCTTTTCTGTGCATCATAATATCATACCCAATTGCAATCCAATCTTAGTACTGACTTTTCCTTTTAACATTTTTATTAAATGTGGCTTTTGTTGCTCACGTGTTTTGATTTGTTTCAGGTGGCTGGCTCCATCATCGGCAAGGGCGGCTCCAAGATCACCAGCCTTCGGAGCTCGGTCAGTATTTCCCCTCTCCTCGTACTCCCTTTCCTTAGGGTCGTCTCCAGGTCTCAGTCCTGTAACAGCCACGGAAATAATCTACCAACCTTCCTGTGAAGTTTCCCTTCACGACACTACTTATGTCCATTCTTCTTAACCCGCGGCCACTAATACCCGGGGCTACTTCGATCAAACACGGCCAACTTAATCCCGAGTGCTGCCGAGTAGCGGATATAATCTACCACCCGTTTATCTTCCCGTGAAACTTCCTTTTTTAACACGTCTTCTAAACATCGAGCCACGATCGATCCATCAACAGCATGGCCCGATAGCGGAAATAGTCTACTACCATTTAACCTACCTTTGAAACTGCTTTTTATAAGATGATGTGCGGCTGCTGTTTCGAGGCTCCTTCGATCCAACCACCAAACGGCATACCAAAACCTCATGTTATAAATATAAAGCCTCTCGACTAATAATAAAATTGAACCCTTGCACACTAAACAGCCCAGCAGCGGTGTCTTGGTGACCCCACGGTAGCCCGTTAGACGATCAAGCCTACCCTCAACAACCTCCCACGGAAAATCTTTATCTTCGACCCGACCTTCAGGTAATCAATTCTCGATGTTGATTGAACGTCGCACTTCGCCTTCAAGGGTTTTAAACAGTATCTTCAACTGCTTTCCTAATTTCCGAGTTGGTGTTAAAGCCAATTTGAATATTCTCAATACAAATAGTCCAAAAAAGGACGCCCTGTGTTATTTGTTTGTCATTGTCCTCCTTGTCCATAATTATTTGTATGTGATGAATTGAGTACTTTTATTTCTTTTTCATATTTGTCTACTATAGAAATACCTATTGCATTCACTTTTACCACTTGTCTTGCTTGAAATGTCCACAAATAGGTCCAACCACCATGGATGGCACACATTGATTGATACCTCTCGTTTAAGTAATATCCAGCCACTAGTTGTTAATGTCTAGCCACAGGTCTGATCTCCGATTCTCTGGCGATCTGTGACCTGTGATCTCTCGTGTCCCACGGCTAGGGCCAGGGCCGGTAGACAGTGTACAGTACACAGTACAGTACAAACAGTGCAAAGAGTACATCGATACAGTAGTAGGCAGTATTGCATAGAGCAAGTGATTGAGCCTAACCTGTGTTGTGTGTTTGCCGCCGCCGCCCGCCGCTGCCGCCCGTCCCCGCCCGTTGTGCCGCCCCCCGCCGACCCCCGCCGCCCTATTCGCCACCCTGACGCATCATGCAGTACAATGCCTCTATAACAGTCCCAGATTGCCCCGGCCCCGAACGGTAAATAGCCAAAATCCTCTCAAAACCATTCTTATTTAAACAAAATTGATATTTTGTGCCTCTCTTCTTCGCCCATTTTTTGCGGAGAACGGACAGCTGTCACGGTTCGATCTTTCATGTTTTTTTGCAGCTAACACTCGATACGAGTCGATCCAACCCAGCCCCTGCCCCCTGTGCTACCCTCCCCCCGTTTCTTGTCGTACCATGACTCGCGGCACTGCCCTCTACCCCTGTCCACTTGTGTCCCTCATGTCCCGCCCTTAGCATGATGGCGGCCCCTCCCCGCCCGCCCGCCCGCCCGAGAGAGCTTCTCACCCACCCGACTAATCAATCAATCTATCACCCATCTCACCTCGCTTAACAACCGACCAACTGCAAACTGCAGGCACTTTATGTTCTCTGTTTCAGCTTTCTCGCAGGTAACGTAACTAACTTTAACTTGTAACTAACAACTTGTTCCTATATTTCTATGATGTTTTTATGGACGTTCTGAAATTCTGGAAGTTCTCAAATGCTCTGGAAACATTGTTCGTATGCTTCTGTCAAATTACTTCTGGGGGGAAATATTAATCATGGTTAACAAACATATTTTCAGCTATAATTTTTCAAAAATGTTCACCCATTTTATCTTACATATTAAAACAACGCTGTTGACATGATGTTCCATGATGGTTGACCTAATAACTTCGAAATGACCAACAGAATGTCGAATGGAATGATCGTGAGCTGTGAGCCATGATCCATGATGCCGGCGGCAACTAGTCACATTATGTCTAATAATAAGCGATGACTTAACCTAGATGTCTATAGTATTGGCCATTGAACCGCAGAATCGTAAATTCAGAAAGAAAAAATAACTGTTAAAATTATCGCAAATCATCATGTTTTGGGTATTTTTCTTGGGCACATAATACCTATTCTTATGTACGTATATTCTATATCGTCCCGATTGTTTTGCAGCCTTCTGTCGATGTCATCGGACTTGGAAAGCATCCTGAAGATCGTTGGTGATGTCGTCCCCAACATGGAAGAGGTAAGATGTCGATTTTATTGGAAATTGATTCATTTTTATAATTACTCGGAAATTGGAAATGTGACGGTCAACAGGGAAAAGATGTGGACCAAAGCACGAGTCCCGGCAAAACTTCATCCAATTTGGCCATGGTATCATCGATTTCGCCCATATATGCTGAAACTAGTACAACATACTTACTACTCCAGTTTCGAACTCTTTTTTCCTAAATATTTTTTCTAATTAAAATACGGAAAAACAATATATTATGATGGCGTCTTGTCTTACTTCACAGTTAGATGAATGTTTCTAAAATCGATGTCACCATGAAGTTGAAACTCCAGGTATAATTAATAGATGTGTTAATTTCATGGCACTAAGTTTGAAGGTTTTTACTTCTTTGGGACACAGGTTTTTTAATTCTATTTTTATTTTATTTTTTATTATTATTTTATTTTTTTAATTATTATTGTACAACAGAATAATTCCAATTTCAGTACAATTTAGTTACCCTATCAGCATTTAGGCAAGTGACTCTTCAATAATATTTTTAAGGCATATAAAGAACAGTCACTTACATCCAAATGGTTTTGCAATTTCATTTAACAGCACCACTTCCCTCGTCATGCTGTGCTTTGCCAAGACGTCTGTTCTGCCGTTCGATACTTTAAATAAGTCATGATGTCGACTTCGGCTGTAGTGGTCTGGTACATATAAATCATAGCATCCCAAGAGAAATGGGCTATCGATGAAATTGTTCCAAATTTTGAAATTTGTTCCAGAATAGCAAGATTTGCTTTCCGTCTAGTTTCTAGACTCACAGAATCAGTTTCCTCAAGTAAGTCAATATGGTGCATGAACCTTGGACAGGTTCCATGCTTCCGCATATAAACATACCTGAGGAATTTCTTCTGGATTTGCTCTAACATATCAATGTACTTCTGGTGGTGCCCAAACATCGCTCGCGTACTCCAGCTTGCTTCTCAGTATGCCATCGAATAACGCTAGCATAGCTTCTTCGTTATCAAACTGCTTACAAGTCCTGATGATGAACCCAAGAAGTTTGTAGCAAGACTGAGTGAGCATTCTGTTTTATGTTTGCATTTTGATTATTATTATTTAAGCGCAAAAATAAATTGAATTGATTCCCTAACGGCATACGCATTAATTCGGATGTGAGAATGTAACAAATGCAATGCGACATACATTTAAACACATTTTATCGTGGTACCGCCTCATGTGCTCGGCACGCGTATTTCATTATCCGACCACGCGCATCCGCCGTAGAAGGGCAATTTTGCCCTTAAACGAACCAAACGCCAGCTGAAATATTCATAGTTAGACTTCCTTACAATCCCGCCATAGATTTCCCGGTAAGAAGGTAACTGTACCGTAACCGCTAACTGATCGCTCACAATCAATACTGTCGCATTTCAGCTTTCAACTTTCAGCCCTAATGTGGCTCCGTCCGTCACTCGCTCGAGCTTAGTTCGTGCAGCCATCAGCCATCCGTCGCATTTATTATTTATACCGCGGGCGACTGGAAGGAGTGAACACTGAACACTGAACCCATCAAATAATAACCACCCAGCCTTTTCTAGGAGCCACAAATAACGCATCGGACATTATTTATTACGATTGTCGCCGGGGTTCGACTGAGGTACGATCATTTATAATGGACGCGGGGATACATATTCTCGTCGAATTTTTATGACTTCGTGGAAAGAATTTCCCAAGCGGTTACTGTCACTTCACTTTCCTAACACGCCTTTTTTCTAAAAGCTCCTAATTTCGCATTTCTATATTGTCTAAGTCAGAGCTATATAATAGGTGAGCGTTGTTTTCGTCTACTCTTCATACTTTCTATTATTTTTGACGGTTTCGGTTTCGGCAAAAATCTAGTTCGACATCAGAAAATCTGCCGAATCTTCGGCCGCACCGAAACTCTGCGTTCTTGAATTATCGCGCGTCATTCGGCTGACTTCGGACGAGTTCGTGGCTCGTGTGTCACCCGGCTTCATCAGCTGAGTTCGCCGGCCGGTCCGGCGTGATTGTGTTTTGAGTTTATGTGTTATTTCTCGCGTGTACATGTTTGTTACATACAGTTAACATGTTTGTGTTAATTTTTATCATTTTTGTTTGTTTTATAGCAGAAATATCAAAATATAATACTCATTTAGTGCATGTACATGTATGTATATGGATGTGTATGTATGTGTATGTTTATATATATTTTTTTTTATATTTCTCTAATAATACATAAAAAAATACTTTTTTTTCTCTTCTAAATGTACAATAACTATTAAAATAAAATAAAAAATAAAAAAAAATAAAACTTTCTATTACAACACAAATACTTGTCACACATAATCATAAATAAACACGTAAACACCTCAGCACAGGTTCTCCTAGTGAGGTGTTCACGAAACATACAACAATACCTATCCACAGTTTCACCTTCACAAACCTACCTTACACCCAACATAATAAAATTGCAAAATATATTATGTAAAAATGCTTTTCAAAATTTATCTATTATGTAAAAATGTTAAAGGTAAATACTGTAATACATAGAAATAAATAAATACCAATATTTCATGACGTCCTTCCTTTATAATGCAAGTGTTGATTATTGACAAACTTTTGTTCCAAAAAGTAATTAACATGTTTTATTAATTTTTCTGCCTGCGTAAGTGTAAAAAATAAGCCAAATTTCAGTAAACAATAGATTTTTAAGATGTCTAAAAAAGTTTCGGTTTCGGCCGAATCCGAGACAGATACCGAAGGTTCGGTTTCGGTAGAAATCCCTGTTTTGGTCGGACACTATATTTTTGTGACAAAATACATAAAATTGCCGTTATTGTTCGTCAAACGAAAAGAGCACCACCCTTTTCAAGGAACTTGATACTGAGACTCACGTTTTGCAGGCGATCAAATTCCCAGCATAGCTACATCCCAACATATTCACAACATGCGAAATGTTTGGAAATCCCTCTTTATTTCCTATATATTATTCTCCCCTCGTAATTTGGAAGCCCGTCATTAAATTTTGATCACAATCATTGATGTGGTAGGCTTAACTACTCTATACCGGTAGAAAGCTAGATGTGCTATTAAATAACTAATATTTTTGACGAGCGTTTTTCAGATTTTCTGATAAATAATTTATTACAATACGAGTTATTTGCTGTTAAAAAAATGCGTTATCGGTGGTCTAAGACTGTTCCATTTTATTTGTTTCTACGTTTGACACTTTTAATTCATAGTGGAATTCCATTTTTCTTTCATTCCAACTTTCTTCCACTTTTTTATTTAAGATAAGAAGGTGTTTTAATCCATAAAAAAGTCATATTATTTAAATGAAATTTCAATTAGTCATATTAAAATCGTTTTAGATTTTCGCGGCAAAATACGGGACATTTTGAAGACCCCCCCCCCCCTAAACGTGTCACGTAGTATGGGTACGTTCCCTATGCTGTTTTATTAAATTATTTTTTAATTTAAATGTCAAAGTGTTATCATGTTACACGAGCGACAAAATGACACATCCATTCCTATCAAGTTCCTCAACCTTTTCGAATAGAACAACTTGAAAATTCACTTTCCTCTGTTTTGTTAATAGTGGAAAACTTTGTTTTATTTTCATAATTACTTTTTACTTGATTCTAACGCTTTAGGCCCTTAAATTGTCAGACATCATACGTCATAAATTGTCAGACGTCACGATAGCATCCTACAAAGTTTGTTTTGCAATTAAAAGTAGTTTACAATTTATAAATTTAGATAGTAATGCTACTAACCCCTCAGGCTTTTTCGGAAAAAACTCGTATAGGTTTCATGGAAATCATTGTCTCCATTAATGGTTAGAAATTTGATCTAAAGGATGTTAGAAAGAGAAAACATCATGCTTTATTAAACGCTCTTGAGGTATTTTCTCACGAAAATGGCGCTATAAAAATCATCCAACAATTATCATTATCATTACATAGTATAAAATGAAGTCGCTCAAAATGTATGTGCACATAAATCTTTTAAACTACGCAACGGATTTTCATGCAGTTTTCACCAATAGATAGAGTGATTCAAGAGGAAGGTATGTATAATACGTGCTTATTATAGTAGAGAAAAGCCGAGAAATTTAAATATTGAATTCAGGCAGCGGGCAGCTGGCAAGCCGGTGGTGTGGATTTTATAAAGGTTGGGTAATGGCGTTGTGTTTCGTTAGCCACAGCAACGTGTGGCCGGGTCTGCTAGTTATTTGTATTCAAATCTAAAAGTTAACCTTAAAATAATTAAAAAGTACACTTTTATATATCCAAAATTTCCGACCGCAATTTGAAAAAAAAAAATGAAAAGTTGAATTTAAAAAAAAAAAATGTATTAATTATTTTTACATGAAACTATGATGTAACAAATGTGTGTATTTTTTATTTTTCGTTTTCAATAATGTTAGTTAGAAAAAACGTAAGGTGTGCCAGTTTTAAAACTTCTTTTTAATTTTCCATCCAAATGTTTAATAATTCGTATTATAAAATTTGAAAGCGTATTCCATTCCCTTTAAAAAACAGTTTTGGTTTTCGGATGCGTTCAGAAATATTGCAACTATTTGGATTGTATTGCAAAGCGGAAATATTTTGATCTTCCGACAAAATAGGCCCGAGACCCCTTACGCTATATTAATTTTGTGAAACATCACCTCAAGGACGACTAGGACAATATTTTATTACGCTATAATAATAGCGTAATTTTGTGAAACATCACCTCAAGGACGACTGAGACAATATTTTATTACGCTATAATAATAGCGTAATTTTGTGAAACATCACCTCAAGGACGACTGAGACAATATTTTATTACGCTATAATAATAGCGTAATTTTGTGAAACATCACCTCAAGGACGACTGAGACAATATTTTATTACGCTATAATAATAGCGTAATTTTGTGAAACATCACCTCAAGGACGACTGAGACAATATTTTATTACGCTATAATAATAGCGTAATTTTGTGAAACATCACCTCAAGGACGACTGAGACAATATTTTATTACGCTATAATAATAGCGTAATTTTGTAAAACATCACCTCAAGGACGACTGAGACAATATTTTATTACGCTATAATAATAGCGTAATTTTGTGAAACATCACCTCAAGGACGAATGAAACAATATTTTATTACGCTATAATAACAGAGTAATTTTGTAAAACATCACCTCAAGGACGACTGAGACAATATTTTATTTGGATAGAGACAATATCATAATTGAAAGCATATTGTTTGACCTGGCCCTTATCTTCAAGAAATATTATTTGATGTCATGCAAACAACTTTCATGTCAGTTCGACCCGACTACATACTCGCTCATACCTATTTCATAATTATATAGGTACACTTTATTCTACTTCAGAATTGTTGATTGGAGTGGAGTTGTATAAAAATAAAGTATTGTTCTTCTATTCAATTGGGTTCTTCAGTCGTCGATCGATTCACTGATTCAATGTGGCCGGAATCAAATATTCATGAACGATACTACTTCCTACGGCTTACCACTCAAGTTAAATTTATTCGTCATTCGGTGCAAGTAGAACATAACAAAAGATTTATGAAGTTAATACGTAATTTAGCAATGCTTGTTTCTCACTTCATTATTGACTGGGCGTGGAGAAGTCCTGTTTTAACTCGGCCGTTTTGAACGTGAAAAATTTGTTTGTAAGCTCGATTTCAAGATGGTAATGGTTCAATAAAGGTCTTAATTTTCAAATTATTTCAGGATTTCACTTTTCTCATTTTTTTAGATTATAGTACCTACCTGCCTGAAGAAAGTTTTAAAAATGAATTGTCATTGACATTTCTTTGGACAAATTGTTAATTCGTTTATTTAATTTGGGAGGCGGAAATGGGTACCGCCGTAACCATTTATTGGATAACCAACACCTCTGCCATAGGTCACCCCAAGTGGTTCGCTACGTTTGGTGACTTTAGTGCCCGGGTTCATCGGGTGAGGTGTGTTCAGGTCTTGGCGATGGATGGGCTTGCCCACCAGCTGCGTGGTGGACTGAATCTGAAGAGGCCGGTTAGCTTAAACTTAATGACCTCTGTAACTGGTAGCGGGAGGAATGGATTTGTACATCTGTCACTCCTGAACACACTGATCCCTAGATTCCTACCCACCCCTCATACCCTTTTCCTTACCAGAACTTCCTCTCCTTCCTTTCCTTATAAGGGGGCGTTCAAGTATTTCGCAATTTTTGAAGATTTTTGACCCCCCCCCCTCCCCCCCATGTAACGCGCCGTAACGTTTTTCCGTATCACCCCCCCCCCCCCCCTTAAACGTTACGTAACGCCCAAGTGACAATTTTTACCTGAAAGTCACAATTAAGTTGCGCAAAGTACTGGAAAGTCGCTTAAATACCTTTTTTCTTGTTTTAATCGCGTTTGCGGTAATAAATAAACAAGAGATTTCGATAACGAAAAGGATTGCCAACTTGGAAGATTTTAATTCCCTAGTATTTTTTTATCTAATTAAAGAAAAACATGTTACGTAACGCGTTGTTCGACCCCTCCCCCCCCCGTAACGCACAGTAACGTTTCACGAGACCCCCCCCTCCCCCCCCAATTGCGTTAAGTAATACTTGAACGGCCCCTAAAGACCCTCCACACCGCATCCCCAAAGATGACAAAAGGCACTAAGGGAAATTATTTTCCTCAGGGCCTCCTGTGTGGGGCTAATGTAAAAAAAATCCTTTTGTTGCAACTCAAAATTTGACATATTTTTTTCTCCTTACTGTCATTAAACAAGCAAACAAAAAATATTAAAATTAATTTAAACATTACTGGTAACATAATCAATGTGCACGCACAACTTTCCACTAATTAAAACAATTCAGACATAGGCACACACGCGCTTATAAACCACAAATATGTTTTTTTTTAATATACAGGGTGTTAATGGACGTACTTAACTTACTTTATAACCAATGATTCCTGGTATTATTTCGAGTGAAAAATTTAAATGAAATTTTGGTCTCCGGTGACTTTTTTAATGTTTTTTGTTTCAACTGAAAACATAAAACATCTGTATGTATTACAGTTAGGGGGGTTGGTGCGGGAGGCGTCTACTAATATCTACAGGAATTCCAAAAACTGAAAAAATCGAACTAATATCTATGAGAATCAAAGTGTTGACGAATATCTACAGCTCAAACTGTTGATTAATATCTATGAGAACCAAAGTGTTGACGAATATCTACAGCACTGGCAGAGGTTGGATTTGCAATTATGTATAGCATATTGGAATAACGTAATATTGCGTATGCAGTTTAAAAAACTTAATTTATGTAAGTATGTATGTAAAAATCCCTAATATCGGACTATTGGACACATTTAGCTGATTAGTCCAACCTACGCTCTGTAGATATTGGTCAACACTCTGAAGTTCGTAGATATTAGTTCAACATATGAGCTGTAGATATTCGTCCGACATACAGGCTGTAGATATTAGTATCTGGAGTCTTGGTGAGTTACTCAGCTGAGTGACCACTGACAACATGTGGAAGATTTTTTTTTTATTCTGAAGAAAAAAAAATTTAAATAAAAGTGTACTGAAAAATTACCATAGACCAAAATTCCATTTACACATTTTTTACTCCAAGCAATGTCAGAAATCTCTGGTTAAACTATGTTAAGTACTTCCCTTAACTTTACACCCTGTTTATATCGTTTATCTCTATCTCAAATCGTTTCCTAGTATGTACCAATCCCGCCCGGTAAAATGTAGGTATATAATCGCTCATCAGATATTTTCTAGAGACATGTCATTTGTACCTATCCTTGTAATCATTTCCAAAACCTTGTAAACTTTTTATCTCTTATTTTATCTATGCAGTGTTTGTTTCTATAATAATTAAAATTAGAATTATTTGGCTAGTGGCTAGTGTAGTGGGCCGTTAAAGGTCAGTACTAAACAAAGATATTCTAATACAGAAGAGATATGCTATGGTGTCCGCGCAACTGTCGCCGGACTACGCGCTAATTAGCGTAGTTTTCATACAAAAAGAATTTGTTCATTTCGTTGATTTTTTGAAAATGTGCATTAATATTGGTTAACAATATATTTTGAATAAGGAAAGAATTCGTTCATTTAGTTTAACGTTCGTTTGGTTTATTCGTTAATTATTATTTGTTCTTTTAGTTTATTTGTTAAACAATATCGGCGACACCCGGAAGCGCAGACCCACATAGTAAAAACAGCAGATACCACATCTACTTATATTCCAATATCTTTGGTACTAAATGTACATACTTTGTAGCCTGCTAACTCAAGAAATTTTACTGCTGGCTTAACTGAAAATTCTATACGGGTAGAGCATAGGGAAAATTTATAAGGTTTCCAGTGAAAAAAAGTTTTTATGTAGGCTGTAAAGTATGAAATACGAGTATATACGTTTTGGAATTTATGTAAAGCAGTTCTAAAATGCCTTCATTGGTTTTCAAACTGTACCTTTTACAAATATTTTTGTTAAATATTTCATAGAATTTAACAGATTGCAGCTTGACGATTTTTGTCATTGGAAACTCATGTTTTTTCCTAACTAGGTACATGTATAGGATTTACAGATAAATCATTTGTATTGAAAGTTAGCAAACCACAAAATGATGTTCATGGCTATTTTTTAGAATTAAGAATAAGAAATCGGGTGTAATAAATTCATTCTTTTACGAACTTAGGTTTTGTCCTGTAAATTATGTACATCTTAATAATGACATTGCATTTCAATAGCGCAGTTTTGTGATATTTCACCTCAAGTGCGCTTTAATATAATGATTTTTGTTTAATATAATGATTAACTTTAAAATAATGATTTTTGTAACTCCATTCACCTGTTATGTTCTTATAATTACTCCGATAGTGCTCCTTGCATAGTTTTTTTTTAAAAAACAAAATTACAAAAATTAAACATACGTCGAATATTTTACGTTTAGAAGTAGGTGCAAACTGTCAATTGAATCCTTGAACTATATTTGGACCCAATCGCTCCACAACTCTTAAATCTTATCAACAGGCTCGCTATATAATTTCAAAAGTCAATTTCACGTCTGACCGCCTGAAAAACAGATCAATCGTTGACAAGCTGAATGCCTTCAGCATTTATTTATGTTACTACCCGACTACGTCTGTGATTTGGAATCTGAAAAAAAGTTAGATGACAAAACAATTTATAAGTTATTTTATTATTATGAATGTTCTATGGATGATACATATTTTTTTACTGTTAAACACTATTAACCCCTCGGGCCTCGACCTATTTTGTCAGATGGTCAAAATATTTCCGCTTTGCAATCAAATCCAAATAAGGGTGTATGCATTTTAACATAACTAATACGCACTTCGAATAAAGAATTATTTAAATCATTTTGGTACGTAAGTACTTTTTGTCTGATATTATAAGTAGTTCCAATTTTGAAAATGAAACATTAATTGAACCTGAATAACGTTGCATATTTTGCAGGAACATTTCACATGCTTACATTACCCATGTACCAACAACCTATATCAGTATGTTTAAAGTTTAGAGTCTTGCCAATGACGTTATATAAATAAACTTGCCATAGTCTCACAAACTCAAGATATAATGTGGCAATTAATCAAAACTCTTTTGTTTTCAGCGATTTTCAATAATTTCTTAATTCAAAAGTTATTCGTGTATGATAAAGATAGACGCTTAAAAGAATATGTGCATATGAACGAAACAAAATATAGAACGCGGGCGGCATTTTCGTATTCAAAATTCAAATGTTCCGTCGAATACTGTCTCAAGGCCGACTAAAGTAGGAGGCCTGGGCACCAGTCGAATTTTGAGGTGTCAAATAGCTATAATGAACAACGATAGTTTGCAAATGGCGTTGATTGTTATTGTATTTGCTGTTTCTGCTGATTTGTATGTTGTTTTACCGCAGGCAAGTAAATAAAGAATCATTAGATTATTATTATAAAAAGTAAATTTTACTTAGCGACGGCATGGCATGGACTTTGTAATTTGGCTGTTGCGCATCCAGACCTGTACTTTAGTAGGCCTTGAGTTCTCTAATGACGCATAAAATCTTTGGGCGGAAAGCAATTGTATTATTTTTATAATCGGTAATAATAAGTAATTTGCATGTATTTACAAATGAAATGTTATTTTCCTTCGCTTTTACGACTGTTTACCGTATAATGGAAACATTTTCTCATCACACAGGAGGGAATTTTGGCGCTTTTTAATGCAATTTACTTACTAGTAGGACACGACCTTACTCGACGCGTGGCAGTTTAGTACTAACGTACTAGAAATCGAGTACTTGTTGTTGGCTTCCCATTTTGAGATTTCTACCCCGCTTCTAAAGTATGTAACGTCTTTGAGTCTTGCTAGAAAATTAGTCACTACTAGAAAAGAGCAATCTTAGTAAACGTAGATAATTTATTGGTGTTCGTAAAGATGCATATTACGGTTAAGTGAGAATTTTCTAGGAAGGCCAAACGTAACCGAACCGTCCACCCACTCTTGGAAAAGCTGGTACAGTCAATGACTTCCTTATCAGAGCCTAGAACCGGTTGACTCCGCGTGGCTGTATTATTATTATGCTTTGGCCCGCAGGACGTGGGAAGGTGCTCTACAAATACGCGTGGCTTTTAAAGGATGTGATTTAATCTTCATCAAATAATGATAATATTTGCATCAACTTTTAGCGTTGTTTTTATAAATCAATTTAATATTTAACATAAAATACATTATATTTATATCTTAACCTATAAAGCGGAAACTTATTTTCTCGCGGGCATTGTCTTGAACAGCATTTAAAGAAACACTGTGAATTTTTTCATACATATAACTTGTAAAATAACTGAAAAAAACGTGTTTATAATAATTTTCGGAGCATAGTATGCGATTTTTTCTATCGAGGGAATCGAATCAAACGTTATTAATACCTCAGCGTCTGCGTGGTTGATTTCAAAATCCAGTTTCGAGTGCGTGTTGACGCCACGCCGTACGCGTTGTGCCACAAATAACATCTGTGTACGTGGAATTTCAAACAAAACTACCGAAGTAATTCGGTTTTTAATTCATGAATTCGTCACAAGATGTCGCCACTTACGTCAGCAGCTCGCATGTGGCCGTTTCTTCCCTAGGATAAGTACTACGGATTTATAGAATTTAAGTATCTTTCCGGATATGGAGAGATTACATATGGCGTCATTGCCTGTCACGATTTCTTTAACTCGATGACTAGCTGTCTCTGGATCACAGTGGAAACGAGGAACTGGCTAGGCTATTTTTGGAACCAGTTCTTATCGGATTTATAAAATGGTTACCTACACTCAAACTGAGCGAAGTTAATAACATATATTTTCTTAAGAGCTTTAAAACTAAGTATTTAAAGAAAATATGTAATGAATCGGTGGAAATACGGGAAGCTATGGAGCTTTAAAACGTATAGTCTTCGTGTTTATCTGTCAAAAGTTTGATGAAATTTTTTTAAATGTGTCGTGAAACTAAGGCGAAGCCCTAAATAAGAACTACTTACTGTTATATATTTTCTAAATTACTTCGAACCTATAACCTATATTGCCTATGTTATATATTGA
Source organism: Limnephilus marmoratus (assembly GCA_917880885.1). NCBI lineage: Eukaryota > Metazoa > Arthropoda > Insecta > Trichoptera > Limnephilidae > Limnephilus > Limnephilus marmoratus. The sequence goes on along the minus strand of OU862924.1, from coordinate 22,349,883 downwards.
AATTTTCAATTAATGATGCATTCACAATATCAGAATTAAAAATTATGGTAAATTGATATAGTATGTATTGATTTCTTAACCATAAACGATAAATGCTGAATCATCGTAACTACTGAAGGGTGTGGGTACAATTTAAAATACAAGGGCGACCTTCATACTTCACCCTGTGTGACGTTTATTTTCTTTGCAAAAAACTATAAAATAATCGCATCGTTTGATCAATCTAATGCATATTTAACAAGCAATGAACCAGGGTTGTGTTTGGGCAAAGAGCCGCCCTGGGCAAATATTATATATTTTACAAAATATTATATTTAAGGTCATCATTGGTCATGTGTACCTACCTTATCAGAAAAGAGGAACTCTTGTGCCTGATAAGGGAGCCACGATTCTTACTAAGGTTTTATGTTATAATATCGCACACCTAGATAAAGAATAGCACAACTCTGACGACCTCCATAGTCCAGTGGCTAAGACTCTTGACTCACATTCCGGAGGTCGCGGGTTCGAACCCGGCATGCGCAAATAAATTTTATTTGATTAATTTGTGTTATTTCACAATTAATTCATTTAAAATAATATATAGTATATTTGCAGCATGTTCCAGAGTGGAAGATACTATTAGTATCGCCCTGGTGTAAGACCACCATTCAGAATTGAAACGTTGCTTGAAAATGGCTTTAGCCGTGTTTAGTGACCAGATCTGAATAGCCAGGTACTTCCCAACCTTTCTCTTCCCCACCTCCTTCCCCTCCCCACTACCTTCAGCCTCACAACATACCCCAATTGGGGATGCCATAGTCTCACTGGCTCCAGACGGGAGCAGTTGAGATTCTTGTGCGGTATTCACTGTAAAAAAAAAAAATAAAAAAAAAAAAATAAAAAAATAAAAAAACTCGATATAAACCAAAGTCGAGTTATTGCCATTTTCGGAATCTGCGTCGAAAACTACACAAACCACTAAGACACCTGTTTAAAAATCTCCATCAATAAAATTGTTGATGGCATTTAAGTCAGTCTTTCTGAATTGCTCTACGAAAACCCCCATTAACAATAGTAACGCATCACCAGTTACTACATACCACCTGTAGGGGAAGGTGCTGTCAATACGCACAAATACTGGATTATTTCGACATATTTTGAGTTGATTTGGTATTCGTGATTGAACTTGTCTTGTTTCTCGGGCGTTCTACATATCAATTCCACTTACTCCGGTATTGTGAAGATTATAAAACAAAATATACAGAATAAGAGTGCATTAATTCAAAATTTATCACTAATATGGAATCAATTTGAGCTGATGAAATTATTAAACAATGATTTTGTCACGAATACTAAAATAACACGAAATTAATTAATAAACGCGTGACACGTGAATTTGATGGTTAAGTAATTAAGCAAATAAATATCCTAGTAAAATAACATACAATATCATATAACAATATTTTTAATCGGTCAAATAGAAATCGAGTAAAACGTTTTTCGCTGTTCCTGAAAAAAGAGGTATTTTGAGTTGTACTACTCTTTATCTAGGTGTGCGATATATTTTGTATAAATTATTTAGCTATATGCTAGGTTACCTACGCCTAAATACGGCGTAGCCCTGAACCCAATAAGTGGAGCCATCAAAGAAGGTAGTTTATATGCGAGTGTTATATCGATGGCGAGAGCTGATTGTGGTCGATACGTATTGTTTCTGCCAAGGTAGCTCTGTTCCCACGCTGCCACTGAGACTGAGAAGTTAACACCGACGTTAACGAGTCCACCACCTTTCGTCACTTCTAACTGGGATAACAATGGCCACTCAGAACGCTAAGCGGATTGTCCTGTGCTTTTGTACCCACGAATGTGAAAGTGTCAATAGGCACCAGTGTTGCCGTGTGCATGGATTTTAACGTGTATTCATGGTTTTTTGGGTCATTTCTACTTACAGGGTTTTTTTCAAAAAACCATGTCGATTAAGTTGGATGTGTTGTTTTAGCATGGATCACGTGGGGATATCTTGGAATCAGGTAGGTAGTTCACGAAACTTCAATACGGGTTCATAATGTCTCTTTATATAATTTAACTTCGTCAATAAGTAATATTAATGCATTAATAAAAATAATATACATTTCACGTAGATAATTTTAGTTGAATACCTTCTCTAAAATGCAAAAAAGAATGTAGTAGGGGGGAATTTTTACTACCTCAAAACATCGACCTAAAAATTTATTTAAAAAAAGTTATTCATATTGCTAAGTTAATTATTAAAAAGTTATTTTAATTAAACTTGATAACGGTAAAAATTCGTTTTAAGAAAAAAAGTCTTTATCAGGGTGGCCACAGACATGGAATACCTGGAAAACCTGGAATTATCAGGGAATTTTACCGAACCTGGAATTATCAGGGAAATGTCAGGGAATTTCGAAAAAAATTTATAATATCAGGGAATTCCAAAAATAAAACTATATTCGTTATTTTGCAATTTGTGCAACCCCAAAGTTGTGTTTTATTACTTTTACTTGCGACTTGTATAACAAAAGATATGCCGATAAAGACAAACTAGATAAGTATTTTTTTATTATTATTTTCATTAATGCCCTTGCAACACAATCATGTCATCTAGTTGATGTGTGTGTGTGTTTTTATTTTGTGTGTGTAGGTATTTTAACATTTAAATCAAGGTTTTTAGTATTTATAAAATTACATTGTATCACTATTTATACCATAGCTTACTCTTTCCTAACTTTAGTCGAATGCTTATGGTTCAGTTTTCTCTGAACCATAAGCATTTTCTTATGGTTCAGATATGGTTTCTTCTTTTCTTTTCTTCTACCCAAAGGGTATATTGTTTTAATTATTAATATTCTAAATCTAAACTGTTCCCTAGTATTGTTGCTTATTTCATGTGATATTTTTTTTGTATCTCTTCTAATATTAATGTTTTTTTGTTTATTTTTCTATTTTTGTCTCGTCTTTTCATTTCTTCAGGCGAAATATCATAAATTTGTAACAAGTGTATTTTGTGTTCAATAGATTATTGTAATGCAAAGAAATAATTTATGCTATAGATGACGGAATTCCCTTTATTATTTATTTAACAAACGCATCCCCATAGGGAAGTTACCCATACTACGTGACCAACTTTTTGCACTTTTTAACCCCCCCCCAGTGACCAAAAACCTAAGCCCCCCGCCGCTCATTTGTACCAAGCGTGGTATTTTGAAGACCCCCCCCGCTGAACAGGTCACGTAGTATGGGTACGTTCCCTTATATCAAATTAAACATATCATGGAAAAATGTAGAAACTGCCCTGGAAAACCTGGAATTATCAGGGAATTTTGAAATCCATTTTTTGTGGCCACCCTGTTATACGTTTTTTGTTTTTACATTATTTTTTCCTATTATTCAAAGAAAAATTATAAAATGATGGTTTTTAATAAAGTGTTATAGATTACTTACTTAAGTACCCAACGTTATTTTCTTATTTATATTCTCAATAAAAAGTTTGCAAAAAACATTATTTTTTTCATGGTTTTTTATCCTTGATACATGGTTTTTTTTTTATTTTTGGGACATGGCAACACCGATAGGCCCTGTGAACTTGAACGCGAACGGAAAATTGCGAAGTGCTCAAACTTTGGCACGTGAATATTTTTCATTGTGGAAAATATTGCGATAACTGCCTTGTTGATTCATCATATCTGTTAGAAAATATTTCATTTCGTTGCCCCAAACAAAACACCAGATCGAACGACTTATTTAGAATACCACACATTAAATCTAAATACGCGCCAAACTCTGTTATAGTATCTGTGAAACTAACAATGCCTTACTAGATGTGGACGTTTTCAACCATGACTTGAAATCATATAAAATGCAGCTTGATAAATTAATAACTTAAAATACTTTTTTTTCTCTTTTTGCGAAAATTATAGTATTATCAACCATAGTAAATAGTATACAAGGTATCCGGAAACTCGTAGTACAAGCGGGAAACTGGAGAATCCACATCACATTTGGAGTCGATTTTGTGGTTAACCTTTTTTTGATTTGAGCTTTCGTTTTCGAGTAAATCGTGTCCGAAGTTGGAATTTTTTTGGTTAAATTTGAAAAAAATTTTCACTAGTGGGTTGATTTCAGCTGTGTAATGTCTTATAAAATGCAATGAAGGGTAAACCGGGCTCAAAATTTTTTTTAACCCTTTAGTTGCCGAAAAAATGGAAAAAATAATATTAAAATAATATTAAAATCGAAATGCTTAGATCGAAAAAAATAAGTTTTTTGGGTTCTCTACGTGATGTAGATTCACCAGTTTCCCGCTTGTTTTACGAGTTTCCGGACACGTTGTATAACCACGTTTGTTAATAATTTTACGTTTTTCTTTATTATGTTTTATGTTCTTCTTTTTATGTTTTTCTTTATTATGTTTATTTTTTTCTTTTTGTCATTTAATAAGTTGAGTAGGTAAAAATACTAAACCAATATTTAACATAATGGAACTTAATTGGTCTACAACATATGAATTTTATTGTTATAAAATTATTTTACTATATGACTGTTGGTTTCCTCAATAAAAATAAATAAAAAAATAACCTTGATTGGTTCATGCATTTACGATTGAATTCAATATGTAATGGTCAGTTCTCCTTGTATTGTTGATGATTACTACTTTTGTTGCTGCCAAACAATCGGTATTGCATTTTCATTTTTTAAACACTCGGGAAATGCCGTCAGCCTCTTTCTAGTAAGAAACGAACAATACTTGTTTTGGATAGAAAATGTTGGATGTTAGAAGAGGCATAGAGAAGCACAAATCTTTATTATTTAAATCACAAAATGTATATTGTTAGGAGGCATAAAATGCTTCAAGCATAGTTTGAGCAGCTTACCGACATTAATTATTAAATAAATTACCTGAAGACCTAAAAGAGAGACATCTACTTCAAAAATTAAACAATGGTCAGGTCGTTCTACTTTTGTAGAACATGAAAGCAATTCTATATTGTATGCATGCCTACTACCTGGGTATTTTCGCCAAAGTTTGTACACGTTATGTGTAATTTTTTATGCTTTCCATTCCGGGGTCGTCCATTAATCACGTGATGTTTTTTAGCAACTTTTTAACCCCCCCCCCCCTCCCGTGGTGATATGTGGTGAGGTTTTAGACTACCCCCCCCCCCCCCCCCCCCCAAAATCACGTGTATTTTTTTAGTACAAAGTATTTTGAAATTTTCGGAATATTATCACGAAAAATAAATACACGTGATATCTCTTTATACCCCCTCCCCCCTGGTGATATTTCGTGATTTTTTCCGAACCCCCCCCCCCCTTTCTAGCCTCACGTGATTAATGGATGACCCCTCCGTTACTTTTTGAGTTTTCACCTATATCAGATTACTAGAAGTAGGATTTTTACAGTGCAGAAATTTTGGGACCAACTATCATAGTATGTACTCCTAATTGCCCAGAATACTAATTGATGGGGGGTAACAAGGTGGATTATTTAGTGGACATCTTCATTTTGTCACTTAAAAAATTATTGTTGCTGGTGCAGTTGGGTTGCGTACAAAAAAGATACAAAAAACTGTATACTTAAGACAATTGTTTTTAAACTATCCCTATGTAAAAGCACCTAAAAAATCGTATTAAAATATGTATTTCGCGTAATGGAACTAACGTTTCTAGGCCAGAACTGTTAAACGTGATTTTTTCAATGCTGGTCCAAATTTACGTAAAAATTGTGTATTTTCCAAAAATACTATTTACAATTACTTATTTATTTATTTATTTACGCCTATTTAGGCTTTTACATTCATATATATAACAATATTAACAAAATTATACTGGTAAACAGTGCAGGAAACTACTGTTTAAAACACTTGCACAAAAATAAATACAAAGTAAAAATATTAGGTATTGAATTTAAACCACACAGTATGTAGGTACAAAATATAATAAATCTGAAATAGTTTTTTTTTCTTTCAGCCGACAAAATACTGCCAATGAGTTAGTCAATTTTAATTTTTTTTTACACAAAATTAACTTTACGAACCTAAAATTAATTACGAAATCAGACTTTGTTTCATTGAACGTAAAAATGGAACATGGTAAAAACACTACTTCTTCTTCTTCTTCTTCTTCGATGGCGCTACAGCCCATATCGAGCTTTGGCCTCCTGCAACAGTTGCCTCCAACTCCTCCTGTCCTCAGCGGCTGACTTCCAATTTGGTACCTGGAGAAGCTGTGCTGCATCCCCTCTTACTTCGTCTTCCCACCTCAGTCTGGGTCTTCCCACTTTTCTCTTTCCACCTGGGCGTCCACTAACACTAAAAACACTACTTTTTTTAATCTAAATAATTGATTAAAAATGTAAACAGGTTCAACAGTTGTATTCGACTGAATAAGATGCAATAAATTTGCATTTTGAATATTATAAAAAATCCAATCAAAATCGTGGAACATGTCAAAAAAGGAATGTACAAACTTTGACGAAAATTCCCCAAACCTTAAGTATATTTGTGGTAGAAATATAACCTAATTATAATATCATCACGTACTAAGTAAATTTTAAATTTAAAGTATTTAGAAATACTTACTTTTAATAATATATAATCTGCTTTGTAATAAAAAAAAATATGAGAGATTTCTTACTATCATACTGAATACATACTTAGTTTTTTGATAAAGTATTTGTAAAATACCAGATTTAAAAAACACACCTCGACTGCCTATCCGAAAATAATGCGGACTGTAAATCTGACCGGAGATTTTTATTTTCTTTCTTTCTTGGTGTAAATATCAATTTGCAATTTTTTAACCAAATTCTTCCCTGTCAACCAAGAGTCAAGGATCCATCATCGATTCGATAATACACAGAGTAACCGGAGTATACCAACACCATTGTCAGAGTCGTCGCTGTAGCCCTGTCGCTAGTCACAGACAAAAATCAATTCTGTAATTGAAGACCATTTTATTAAAATGATGCTTATTGTTCGAAAACTAAAGTGGCTTGGCCTATTTCAACATAACGCTCGCCATACATTCCAATTTGAAAATGTACGGCGAGCCACGCGAGTATAGCTAGAGTGTGTCAGCAGTATTTGTATAAAGGAGAGTGTCGGTGGGTTTGTGCCGTGCGGGCTACTAATTTCATTCCGAGATACACACTAAGAAGAATGGAGGAGAAGGAAGGTCAATTTATCTGTCTATGTCAGATTGCAAAAAACCCGTGTAAGGGTACGATCAGGTACAAAGCGGGTTTCGGTTTTCAGATTAACGGCATTCAGTGCCCTGTTCCACCGGCGGCAGTTGACGCCGAGATGTGGACAAACAGAACGCGGATAAAACTTGCGCTACCTGCGCGGTAGCCTGACAGCAGCTGTCAGTTTTTACGAAATGTCGAGTTCGTAGACGACGATTATTTACTCTTGGAGAATCCTTTCTTAAAATTAAGGAATAAAACGATGGTATTTGGTAATTGGTATCTTTGAATATGAAAAAAAAACCTCAGGACAACATGATAATATGTTAAGTACGTGCCTGAAAGAAATTCACTTGTGGCATTTGAGGTTATTTCAAAATTTTATCTTTTTGATTTCATTCCATCACTTGTCAACAACATTTCTGGTGGTATGGAATGTATTTCTTTTATCCCAGATTGGCGATTGATTGAAAATAGCGGCAATTAACAGGTCGCTCATTTTGATATCAGATTCTGACCGGCGTCACCGGCGAGCAGGAATTAAGAATTCATTCCGGTAAAGCTTATCGGCGCCGCCTCGCGCGGACATAAATCTGAACCTGCCTTCACTATGTTCAGCCTGATACGTTGACATACAAACATTCTTGTCAGCACGCCTGCGCCAGTCGGCCGCCCATGCGCCGACCAATCAGAAAACCGAAACCCGCTTTGTACCTGATCGTACCCTAAAGCCCGAGCAACGCCGGGAACTTCAGCTAGTAAGGGCATACATTAATTAAGTGAGCCGTTTTTCTTGCAATCTAGACCCCCCCCCCCCTCTCTTGGTGAAATAAATTTGGGCCACTTCGTGTATTCTTTTCAAGTAACGTGAGATTTTGCTGGACCCCCCCCCCCCCCTTTGTGAGTTCACGTAATTAATGTATGCCCCCTAAGTTGTGGGCAGGCGCATATATGAACCCCAACGTTACTTTTGTAAATAGTTCGATTTCATTTTATGCTAAGGTCGTCCATTAATCACGTGATGTTTTTTAGCAACTTTTTAACCCCCCCCTGGTTAAATGTACATGTGGTGAGGTTTTAGACTAACCCCCCCCCCCCCCCCCCAAAAATCATTTGTATTTTTTTTTAGTACAAAGTATTTTGAAATTTTCGGAATATTATCACGAAAAATAAATACACTTGATATCTCATTATACCCCCCTCTCCCTCGCGATATTTCGTGATTTTTCCGAACCCCACCCCCCCCTCTTTCGAGCCTCACGTGAATAATGGACGACCCCCTAGGTGGTACGTATTTAGAGTTATATTGGAAGCAGTGTATATATTGTATTAGAAATTTGATTTCAATTTTTGTATTTATTTGTTGAACAGAATGGCTCCCGCGTAAATAACGACGAGCTTGACCTCCGCATGCTGATTCATCAGAGCCAGGCCGGCTGCGTCATCGGAAAGGCAGGATCCCAAATCAAAGAACTGAGAGATGTGAGTACCTTTATTTTGACCTTTCTACTAATTCGCCACTGTTAAATGAATGCTTTCCCTTCGATTTGTTATTTCTTTAAGGCGATGCACCACGCTATGTAAAATTCTGGATCAGGCCGCTAACAATAAGACTAGATGGCGATAAAGTTTAAATTCCCGTTTATTACCAGCCGCCCGCTTTGATTTATTCATTTGATTTATTCATTATCGCCAAAAAGCCGGTATTATTTTCTTTTGCAACACAGGCACAAATGTTTTATGATCATTTTCTAAAGAATTTAATTTCCCTCGTCTATCTATCTATCTTCTATCTATCTTCTATCTTCTTCTTCTATCTTCTATATAAATAAAAATGAATCGCCGAAATGTATGTACGCGCATAACTTCCGAACGACTGCACTAAATCGGATAATTCTTTTTTTTGTGTGTTCGTTATTGTCAGGACAAGTTTTGTATAAAACTACTGGTGAGCTCTGGTATTATGAAATTTGTATAAAAAAATTTACAATAGGTGGCACGCGAGCTATTTGAAAACTGAATGTACCGGGACTGAATGTATGGAATGCGGGAGGGTGGAGAGGGGTTCGCGGGACGCGGGAAGGGGGAAAGTGGAGTGGGGAGACGAAAGGTGGAGGAGACGGAGTGTGAACGCAAGAGTGGAAGGGGACGCGGGAGAGGAAGAGGAACGGGAACGGGACGAATGGGAAAGGTCGCGCAGGGAGAAAGTGAACTAATTTTCAAACCGAAATCACGCGTTTTTGCATTACTTTAGTAGCGCTAACGCAGTTTTCTCTCATCATTTGATAAAATTATTGTGTTGGCGCATGTTGAAACTACCTATCAACCTAACGACGTGCTTGTGAGTTTGTTAGTTTCCCTGACAAGTCTGATCGATATGTCGTTTAAATTTAAATAACCATGGGAAAGACACGTTACACAAAATGCCAAGGAGAATCGAATCGATACATTGATTTTTCCTACTAAAATATTTAGGAAAATTGGTATTCATTGGAACATGGAACCGACTCTGACAAAAAAAGTTATGACAACCAATTTCCATAATGTGCAGAGCAAACTTTTCAAGTAGCGTCAGCGCTCGCCATAGTGACGAATCTAATGTCATCGCGTTCAAACATTAAAATAATATGTATAAGTAGTTATGTTAACTAATAAACAGTAGTTATACCTAATCAATATCATTACATGGTATAAAATGAAGTCGCTCAAAATGTATGTGCGCATAGATCTTTTAAACTACGCAATGGATTTTCATACGGTTTTCACCAATAGATTTTCGCCCTTGAGGTGATTTTTCACAAAAACGGCGCTTTATAAATTATCCAATTATTATTATTATAGAGTGATTGAAGAGGAATGTTTATATGTATAATACATAAAATTATATTACAGAAAAGCCGAGATATTTAAAGAAAACATATTTTTGTGCGATTTAAAACGGCTGGCGGGCCGTAATAAGTCACTTTTGAAATTCGTTCTACGGAAGAAATTGGAAAATAGATGTCCTAGAGTAAGTAGGTATTTGATTTTCCCTTTTCAAATATCCAGTGTTGCATTGCAAGCATTGTATAATTAGTGGCGACTTAATTAGTATTATAGTAGAGAAAAGCCGATAAATTCAAATATTCAATTCAGGCAGCGGGCAGCTGGCAAGTGGGTTATGTGGATTTTATAAAGATTGGGTAATGGCGTTGTGTTTCGTTAGCCACAGCAACGTGTGGCCGGGTCTGCTAGTTACATTATAAAAGAAAGTGTAAAAAAACGTGCAAACACTCGTCCCGGTACGATCAAGGGAGTTATATGATGTGATAGATAGATAGATCTTTATCTCCACTCCATGAAGAAGGTTCCCGTTTTTACCAGAAGGGCGTTCTTTTAAAGATATAAGGGATGGTAGTTTCGCCCTATCGAAATTTCTAGAACAGTCCAGAACATTCGAGAGCATTCCACAACATTTCAGAACATCCTGGAACAGTCTGGAATGTTGTGGAATGTTCGGGAATAGTCTGAAACGTTCGGGAATGCCACCCATTGGTAGGGGTACATAAATCAAGATCCGTCAATCCGGGTTCGAGCCAAACCGGATAACTATTAAAGTAACTTTATCCCCTAGTAACTATTAAACAGTAGTTACAATAACCAATAAAACAATAACTAAATACAGTCCCATAGGACGGTATTTCACATTTCAGTCTTGGTGTAGGGATTTTATGACAAGCTGATTCCATACTGATAAAAGTAGGCAATTGACGAATTAACGTAAATGACCACCAATTTGACATTGCCAAAATTGACAGATCGACAAGATGAAATAGACCCTGAGGGATTTTTTCAGAACCTCCTGTGTCCAGAAAATGACAAAATATCTATAAACATCAGCATAATTGTCTATATTCTATTTTTTCTTTGAAGTATGCGTAGTCTGACGAGACGATAAGTAAATATTATTAACGATGCGAACTTAATAATGTCCAAACTGCTCGAGATACTAGGACCAAAAGACATAATCTCTTACTTATCATTTTCGCTAAAACAACTTTTGGCCAAAGAAATTTCAGATACTTTGCAACAAAGCTATCCAATGCACTTCTTCCACTGGCCATTAGACAGAACATAACTCATTTTAAACATAAATCAGACGTCAAGTCTTGGATCATCAGTCATGACGTCAGTTGACGACCTCCGTAGTCCAGTGGGTAAGACACTTGACTCACAATCCGGAGGTCGCGGGTTCGAACCCGGCATGCGCAAATAAATTTTATTTGATTAATTTGTGTTATTTCACAATTAATTCATTTAAAATAATATATGGTATATTTGCGGCATGTTCCAGAGTGGAAGATACTATCAGTATCGCCCTGGTGTAAGACCACCATTCAGAATTGAAACGTTGCTTGAAAATGGCTTTAGCCGTGTTTGGTGACCAGATCTGAATAGCCAGGTACTTCCCAACCTTCCTCTTCCCCACCTCCTTCCCCTCCCCACTACCTTCAGCCTCACAACATACCCCAATTGGGGATGCCATAGTCTCACTGTCTCCAGACGGGAGCAGTTGAGATTCTTGTGCGGTATTCACTGTAAAAAAAAAAGACAGATCTAACATCAAAGATTTTATCAAAACTAATTTGTAAGTAGGTATGCAATTCCAAAGGTACGATTACGATACTGATTGCCTTTTATAATAACGTAATATTGATTGTTATTTGTTTTTTTTAGTAAGTTTATGTTATAAACTGCCCCTGCTCTCAAAACGGGAGTTTTTAGTGAGAGTGACAGTAACCAAATGTAAAAAAATATAAAATGAGAGGTTGTTTCTCTCGCGATTGAACTGAACCGATTTGATGGAAGCATCATAGCAACATTTTTTTTATAATTACATATACACTTGCTGTCCCTCTTTTACTAGTTACAATAAGTAGGCGTAGCTTTATTTTGTTTTATCCTCTTCAATTTTGTTTGACGCGTAATTTCAACGTGTCAAAACTGTGGTAAAAAACAATGAAAACAATGAAAAATTTGATGTTATATACCTATGGGGTGATTTAAAATTTTTGAACGAAACATGTCACTCACACATATTGTCGCACAAAATTTTGCTTGGCGTATTGTTTGTATTATTTTTTGATTAAAAAATCACCAGAAGCTGGTTCCAATGTTAAGCACAAGCGTTCGTTGCAATGCCGTGTAACTTTTACATAAAATAATGCTGTAATAATTGAACTCGTTCGCATTTTCGGAAAAACGAGTACGAATCGAGCCCCTAGTATTTAAAGTTGCCTTCGTAACTCGATATTATTGATTATCTTTCTAGGTTATTTGATCATCTTCTTAAGAGCGTTTAACCAGCCAGCGGACGAAAATCCACATTTCGTCGAAAGTTGTTCTTCCGATCGTGCAGGGCGGTTACAATGAGAAAGATTGATTATTCTCCGTACCAGCTTTTTAAAATTATAACTCAATATCGAATTTATTTCAATCCAAATTAGCTTTAATTTATACCTTCATCCAAAAATGCTGAAAGGCGTGATGATAAAACTATTAAAATAGTGTACTTTTTGTAGTTATTTTTTGATTATAAGTATTTATCATTTTTCAATAATGTCTAAATTTAATAAGAATGTTAAAAAAATCTGAAATATATTAGTTTGTAAGTGCGCAAATAAATACACAAATGGACCAATTTTCGTCAAGAAACACATGTACGTACATATTTTTTAATGATTTTATTGAAACTAAAATTAAAATTCTAATACATAACTTTGCTAGATAATGTATTGATTTATTTTACTGCATGATTACATTATTTGAAATGGGTGTGGTATAATACGAAAACTTTTTTGAAAATTTAACAAATCTGCCAACGACCTATGGAATAACCTTATTATACTAAAAATTAAAAAAAAATCAGTAAATTTATTACATAACTATGCTAGATAAAAGAACAATCTTTCGAAATCCATTTATAATTTTTTGTGGAAAAGAGTCAATACGTCTAAAAACTTTTTTGAAAATGACGTATTTCCGGCTTTCTCTGGTAATGCCCTCTTAACACTGTCAGGATTTTTTTTGTTAAATTTTGTAAGTGACCTTCACATTTTATGTGAAAATAAAAATATTATAAAAAATTGACCTACGTACGTGTAAATTGTATGCACCTAAAACGCGTTGTCCTCACGCGGATAGTGGATGTGGAGAGTGCCTTCAAATTAACTAAACGGTTTAGTTTCCATTATAATCACTGGCCTCGTGTCTCGTGTATTAGTAGAAGTTATTAAGACCCGGTCGTAAGCGCTCAAAAAGAAGAAGGGGAGATATGTAAATGCAAATGTTAGAGGGAGCGCTGTAATAATATTTAAGCGATAATTGTGAAAACCTTTAATAAAACACCTCATTTAAAACAGAACAAAAAATTCGTGGGAAATGTCTTCAATAGCATTCAAAGAAACACTGTGATTTTTTTCATAACTTGTAAAATAACATAAAAAAAACGTGTTGCTAATAATAATCGAAGCATACTTTGCGATTTTTTCTATAGCGGGAATTTCATATAATTTCCATTTCGGCGTGGCGAATGTAATATAATCTTCAAAAATAACAAATATTTTTTTAGAAACTTAAAAATTTAAAGTGTTCAAGATAAATAGGGCAGAAATTCGGAATGCCGCGACTCAACACGCCCAATAATAATTTCCAGATAAATTAACTGCTGCCGTTCTCAAAATCGATAAATTGATAAAGTCGCCCGTCGTTAAAATATTATTTATTAGTATGGTATGTATTTAAATGCCGAATGCAAATTATATTGTGCGCGCGTGCCCTTTGTTATACGTTAACCATGTCTGCATAATATAATTATAATATCATAAAGTGTATGATAGGCCCGACCTGACCGCTCGTGCTAGGGCCCTGGCGTGTCGGCTTCCGCGGCACATATCCGGCCACGACAATAAGGAATTTCTTTACCTAGATCTCTCAAACTGTGCTCTAAATATGTATATATTATTAACTTTTTGCAATATATTTTTGTTTTACAAGAATCGTTTAATGCAGCTTTCAACAAGTTAATTCGGTCATTACTAAGCCAGACGAATATCCATTAATAGGTGTAGGTATCGATAAGATGAAGAATTGGCAAGAATGTAATCTAACTAATTTTTTCACCATCATCTATATAAATTTCAATTTGGTAGGCGGGTATGGGTACCGCCGCCTGTACCTGTACCAGCTGTTGCCCGACCGAGAGAGACTGGTTGAAGGAGGCCTTTTGACCTTTCCAGCCGGACTCTCTCGACCCATTGCCTTGCACCGCAGTTGGAGGGATGGATTCATACGTTCGTCACTCCTGGACATATTGACCCCTAGATTCCTACCCACCCCTCATACCTTTTTCCTTCCCAGAACTTCCTATCCTTTCCTTCCTTAAAAACACCCTCCACATAGCGTCCCCGAAGATGACATAGGCCCTGAGGAAAATTATTTTTCTCAGGCCCTCCTGTATGAAGCTAATGTAAAAAAATCTAATCAATAAAAAAATAAAATATATCGTATACCTATTATCTGCAAGTAGACATAATTTTTTTTTAGTTTCTTTATTTTTTCTCGTAATTTTTACCTTAGAGGTAGGTACCCAAGTACATTTTTTATGCAAATTTTTTTTTTTTGTTTAAAAGAAAGACAATCATTCCCGGGTTGCGAATAACCCGACAATGTTTGAAAATCTCCTACTACCACCACAGTAAGCCGATAATGTTGCGTGAGTCGTGATGGAGGACTTAGCCAGACGAGGAATCGAACACGGAACGCTTGGTGGGACCCAAACGCGATGCCCACTCGACCACTGACCGGTCAAAAATATACCTAAATATAAAACAATTATAATGTGTACCCTCTTAGACGCTCTCTGTGTGTGGGTAACATATCCACAAATAAGTATGTACAAGTACATATTAGAATAGGGTCACTTATTATTTTTTAAAGTAACCAGTAGATTTAAAAGTACAGGCGTTCACAGTTTTTTTTATTATTTTTCAAGATTTAAAGTAAGCTAGGATACAACACAAATTCCATGATTTTAAGAGTGGGAATGTACAATTTATGATTTAATGTGAAAAAAACAACGAACAAGTTGAATGAGCGTAACGAGCGAGCTTGTTTTAACTCAAGCGCTTTGCATTTCGTCTGGTTTGTGTATTCCGTGTCCGGTCAATCCTATTAAGATGGTCGCCGTGTTGGATAATACCAAAAATATTGAAATACAAAAGAGATATGCTGTGATGTCCGCGCGACTGTCGGCGGACTACTACCTAATCCGAGTAGATGGAATGCGAAAAGAATTTGTTGATTTCGTTGATTTTTTGAAGATGTGTAAAAACTGCGGATAGTAGGTACATTTCTTATATTTCAATATATTTGGATAATACCTTTTTTCTCCGACAGGAGTTCGCGTGAAAATTTCGAGTTGTCGGAAAAAATCTACTACGCGTGGATTTACTAGTATATTATGGATTTTTTTAAATTATTTTACAGTACGTAACACAGCGCGAGTCTGTTTATCTCACGTATCTTTAAATCCGACTTGTCGAATTAATCTCGGCCTTTTCTAGTCTCGTTCTAGCGGCCCTTTAACAAACGAGACAGCGCTAGTTCGCTCAACTCCACGCTCTCTGCAGTCACTGCCGCAGTCACTAGAAATTGGATGGTGAGGAGGGCGCTTTAGTCTTCACTGAGATCCAAGACTGAACTTGCTCGCTGAGTTGCTTGCTTTCAGACAAAATTTAAATCCAAACTGTTACCTTCGGGTTTGATCTAGGGCCGGCTTAGCGAGCTTTTTTACATTCACTGACTTAGTGTTAACACCTAGAATTTAGTTTTAACAAGGATTGTTGTATGACACACAGTGCTATAGCCGTTTTACACCATCTCTTTTTTTTCAGCCCGATTCCGGCATAGAGACCAAAGACAAAATTTTTCAGTTAATTTCAGTTGGCATCACTGTAAACAGCACACGAACCATGTTGTTTGCGGTGATGCCAACTGAAATCGTCGATTTGAAAATAGCGATCGCAAAGCGAAAATTTTTGTCTTTGGTCCTGATTGGAGAGATGGTTTAAAACGACTATTAGTATTACATTCCCACCGAAGTTATACGTAGATATTAAATCATTTAAACATTTATGAAAAAATTACCATTACTAAATGAAAATACTGTTAAATCATCATGTATCTCACGTACAAAATAAAATTTAAATTAATAGCCATAGTAATATGTAAAGTTTCAATCAGGAATCGGGAGAATAATAATTACTAGCAGATGAAAACCGGCTAACGCGTTTGATGGGTTCGTCCAATTTAATGAAGTTCCCTGATAGTGGAATTTTGAACAACAATGAACAACATCAATTATTAGAATGTGTAAGGCCATCCGATCACGCAGAAACTGAAAAAAAAATAGTTGGCGACTCAATCGCTATCCACGGGAGAGGATTTTGTGAATCACTAGTACATAGGCGGTCCGCACGACTCCAGATACTAATATCTACAACCTGTATGTCGGACGAATATCTACAGCTCCTATGTTGAACTAATATCTACGAACTACAGAGTGTTGACTTCTTCTTTCGTATGGTGGGGGGTCAGAGGGGGACATCTAGGTCTGCGAGCCAGTCTAGGGCCTCAGGCGTTGCCCTGTGGACCTCATCAATCCCGCCGGGGAATGAATGGAGCGGGCATTCGTTGACCACACGTTCGGTGGTCTGCACCGCACCGCATTCACACGTCGCCGACTCTTTAAGGCCCCATCTATGCATCATGTGAGCACAACGGCTATGGGAGCACCTTATCCTATTGATGGCAGTCCAGAGTTTGCGAGGCAATGAGAACCCAGGCTGTCTCTCAGTGGGGTCTTGCACGAGATCGGCGTTTTTGACGTTGGCTGATTGCCACTCAAGCTTCCACCTATCTTCTGGGGTGAGAGGTGTTTGAAGGAGTCTTTCTCCTTCCGTCCAGAAGGGTTTTCGAGACTTTAAGCGGCATGCCGGGTGAGAAACGACATCATCGTGCAAGGGTATTTCGCTTTTAGAGTGTTGACTAATATCTACAGAGCGTAGGTTGAACTAATATCTACAGAGCGTGGGTTGGACTAATCAGCTAAATGTGTCAAATAGTCCGATATTAGGGATTTTTACATACATACTTACATAAATTAAGTTTTTTAAACTGCATACGCAATATTACGTTATTCCAATATGCTATACATAATTGCAAATCTAATCTCTGCCAGTGCTGTAGATATTCGTCAACACTTTGGTTCTTATAGATATTAGTCAACAGTTTGAGCTGTAGATATTCGTCAACTTTTTGGTTCCCATAGATATTAGTTCGATTTTTTCAGTTTTTGGAATTCCTGTAGATATTAGTAGACGCCTCCGTCCGCACGTAAGGCAACTTGGTCAAGGGCTAAGCGTTGTCTAGCATTTTGTTCTGGAGGTTGATAAATTAAGTTGTGATTTGTGACGTTAATTGCCAACCAGTTTTCAAATTTCTCCATGAGCGAAGGCCCTTCGTGCAAACAATTTTATTTTTCTGTAAAATCTCGGGAAAATCGGATTTTTTTTTTCGAAAATTGGTCGAAAAATGGGTCAGGAAATTAAAAAAAAACATTATTATTTGAAGTTTAGGAATTTTGGCGTTTTGTAAATACTTTGAAAATGGCTTCGGGAAATTGTATAAAAGCTTTCGAAACTAGGAAATTCCAAGTTTCTTTTCGACATTTCTCTTCGGGGATACTGTAAAACTTAACAGTTCTTTTTGAAAATAACCGAGGACGCCACTTCCTTTTACAACAATCCTAAACGGTGCAGTATTTAAGATAATAATACTATCGGAGTGTCAGTTGTTGCGAGATAGTATTACGGTATTGTCAATATTTTTTTAACGAATATAAAAATATAAACAAATATTATATTTATAAAGACAAGTATTTTATTCGGTAGCCATATAAAGATAATTCTTTTGAATTAAAATCTTGGTATCTCAATAACCCGAGTTTCTTCTAAATATTTTCTGAATTCAAAGATTCACGTTTTTCGCCTTAACTTTTTTCTCATAAAAGGAATTTTTGAAATTTTGAAAACTAACTGATTCGTTCAGGATAATTAAGTACTAATTGTATAAATATTTAAGCACCTAAGTCTGTAATAATTTCAACTATATTTGATTTGGACTTATTCCTGTAATAATTTCAACTTATTTCGTTACTTCTAATCAATCAATCGAGATTTCTTATTTCTTCAAACGGTTGAAGCCTCTCAAAAGTTTGATTTCCTCGACAAGGTAAAAAATACACGGAGGCATAATTTCCAAGACAAAAAAATATATGTCAGGGTTGACCAACCGCGCACTCCGGCCGAATGATGGTCCGTCGATAATTCGACAGGTAAAGGCACACGGTATTTTGTTTCTAATAATAAAACACCCCCCTTGCCCCCTGCCGATTCTCTGCCCCCATGCCCCCCTCGTCCTGGAGTAATTAGGGCAGATTAATGGATACTGATTTCTGGAGATGAGAGGATATCTCGGATGACTTTGTTCAAAGGAGGGGAGGATAATGCGAAAGAGTGGAAGCAATCTATTTGAGATGCTCTGAGAGCTTTATGTAAGCTCGGATGAAAATAAAATCACGGTCTTTCATAACAGGGTTCTTCACAAGGGTAGCCAACCCACCTATTTTCATTTACATTCATACTTCTTCTCTTGCATTACGTAGGTAGCCTTCTGTTTTCCAATCCTTTACTCGAGTAATTATTTGATTGACTGGATCTTGCTGTGTTTCCGGAATGTTCCCGACTTCTTCCATCCATCATTGTTTCACGATTTTTACGTCTTTGCTAGACCAAATCCCCTAAAAATTTCAATTCTACATAGTGTTCTTACACCAGAAATTTATTTATGAAGCTATAAAAGCAAGCTTTGTCGGCCTTTGTATTTCCTCCCCTCTACAACGCAAGAGACTACTAGTCTCTTCAGCGTCCCAGGTTCACTCCTTCCTTTCTACAAAAAAACCCTCCACACAGCATGCCCGAATTTGAGAGGTCCTGAGGGAAATTATTTTTCTTAAGGCCCTCCTGTGAAGTTATTGTAAATTAAAAAAATTAAAGTCGTGTGAAGTTATTGTAAAATATAATTATCTCTTTGTTGGTCCCCGGGCTCCGGGCCCCAGTTTAGTGCCCCGGCGCCCTGCCCGCGCCAGGTGTAGAGCAGGTGGGGGCGGCAGCTGCTCCCGCGCGCGTCGCGTTCCCGTTCCCCTTCCCCTCCCCCGCCATCGTAGCACGAGAACTCGATGTAATAAGGACCCTGAAGTCGGGAAACGGGGCCCTTCTCTACAAAAAGAAGTGCTTCAAGCTTTGTCGAAAGTTAAAATCGATTGACAGATTCACCAAATTGTGCAACAAACATCCTAACGTTTTATACGATCCCACTACAAAACAGAACATCGAAAAAAAGAATAAACCAACTATACACCTAACCCAACATAACGTAATATTTTCACCGGACAGTAAATTCCAAGAATACAAATCCAATTCTTTAATGAATGCCCTCCGATGTTTGAAGGTTCGGGAAGACGTCCGAGCCGTGCTTAGAGTTCAATTTGCAGTTCAGTTAGATTTTGGCAAATCGTTGCACGCCATGAAAAAATTTACTCATCTATTTTGTATTACTTACCAAGATGCCACATTATTGTAATTATTACTACTAATTCTTATTCTGTTTCATAAACTTATTCATATTTACTTCTTCAGTGGCAATAACTTTGTAAGCACCACTTTATTATTAAGAGCGTTTAACCAGCTAGCGGACGAAAATCCACATTTCGTCGAAAGTTGTTCTTATGATCGTGCAGGGCGGTTACAACGAGAAAGATTAATTATTCTCCGTACCAGCTTTTTTAAATTATAACTCAATAACGAATTTATTTCAATTCAAATTAGCTTTAATTTATACCTTCATCCAAAAATGCTGAAAGGCGTGATGATAAAACTATTAAAATAATGTACTTTTTGTAGTTATTTTTTGATTATAAGTATTTATCACTTTTCAATCATGTCTAAATTTAATAAGAATGTTAAAAAAATCTGAAATATATTAGTTTGTAAGTGCGCAAATAAATACACAAATGGACCAATTTTCGTCAAGAAGCACATGTACGTACATATTTTTTAATGATTTTATTGAAATTAAAATTCTAAAACATGCGTTTGCTAGATAATGTATTGATTTATTTTACTGCATGATCATATTATTTGAAATGGGTATGGTATAATACAAAATCTTTTTTGAAAATTTAACAAATCTGCCAACGACCTATGGAATAACCTTATTATACTAAAAATTTAAAAAAATTCTCAAAATTTATTACATGCGAATGCTAGATAAAAGAACAATCTTTCGAAATCCATTTATGATTTTTTGTGGAAAAGAGTCAATACGCCTAAAGTCTGATTTGAAAATGACATATTTCTGGTTTTCTCTGGTAATGCCCTCTTAACATTATCGACACGTTTCAAAAACAATGTTCTCTTCTTCGGGATAAGAGATTAATAAATAATAATTATTATTATTCATTTTCTCTTGTTATTGATAATGAAAACAACAATTATATTTTTATATAGAATTTGGGAACAGAAATAGTAAAAGCGAAAGATTTGACGAATCGGATCAACGTTTCTTTTCTGTTTTTAATTGGAACACTTCATTTCGATCCCGCCCTTTACTGTCTATTTAGCTGTCATATTTATTGTGTTCTTCAGTGATGTGAATTGAAAATGCCCTTGTTTATTTAAACATTACACCAAAAACCAGCTCTTACGCGATTCGGATTTAGTTTTGAGGTTTTTCTTGTAATATGTATGCGAATCGAATTTATTATCGCGAACCAAGAAATATATCCCACATTGTGTAACAACACATAATTCATAATAAATCCTCCCTTACCGTGCTTACCTGACGGCTTAATTTATGCTTTAAATTTCTTATTATACATATAATGTCGGGTATTTTATTCCTTCGGGCAGAAGCTGTTCTGTTCGGATCAAACAATGACTTCCGCTTGAAACTTGTGTACGAAGAATCCATTTCCTTTGTGATGTACAACAGCCTTTCATGCCGTAACATCTGCCGTATTTAAACGTTTATTCAACCTTTCGTAGGAACTTACTATCCCAAATATGGCGGGAAGACGTTAAATAAATTATCAATAATTTGATGAGGAATAAAAGTATGTTTAGAATCATTGCAAGACAATCAAAATGTTGCTGGAATGCTATGTTTACTGACCTTCAGAAATAACTAAGTCCTTTGTGCTCAAAAGGGGGGGGGGGGGGGGGGGGGGGCGGGGCAAATTCTCACGTTTCTTGAAAAGAATATACGAAGTGACCCAAACTAATCTACTATACTTTTTATTAGTATAATCTGGTAGATAATTTCATGGCATTTATTTTTTAAATATGATTTCCGGCATATGTCCGCCGCGTCTACGAGTTACATAGTCCATTCGATCAGTCCAATTTTTCAATACTTTTTCCAATAAATCTGGTCGTATGGCATCAATGGTGGCTTAAATATTGGCTTCCAATGCTTCAAGAGTGCTGGTTTGTCGGCAAAATCAATGACTTAACATATCCCCATAAAAAGTAATCGAGCGGCGAGTCGCACGAACGAGGGGGCCAGTTAACAGGACCACTTCTGGAAATAAAGTTGTCACCAAATTGATTTTGCAATAAATTGATGGTAAATTAAATTTAAATAAATTAAATTTCCACAATTTGGAAGCGTTGGCTTAATTTCGGTTTACGGAAGGTCTTCCAAAATAATAAAACTTTTTTTTTTTATACTAACTATTGGCTGGAGAATCCGAATCCGAAAGAATTTTTTTTCGGAAAGCAATATTAACAAAGTTACACGACTTTAAAATTTTCTATACGCATACATGAAAATCGACATATTGAAACGCTAAACTACTTGAAAACAGGGATATTTTTTTAAATTGACGCGAGCAGGCGGTATAAAGGGGCACAAACCATGTGACACAAACCTAGCGTAGCCGTTAAACTACTTGAAAACGTAGGCTGTTTTTTAAAATTGACGCGAGCAGGCGGTATAAAGGGGCACAAACCATGTTACACAAACCTAGCGTAGCCGCTAAACTACTTGAAAACAGGGATGTTTTTTGCCGTGACGCGAGCAGGCGGTATAGGGGCACAAACCATGTTACACAAACCTAGCGTAGCCGCTAAACTACTTGAAAACAGGGATGTTTTTTTGCCGTGACGCGAGCAGGCGGTATAAAGGGGCACAAACCATGTTACACAAACCTAGCGTTAGGTTAGGTTAGGTTAGGTTAGGGACGCGAGCAGGCGGTATAAAGGGGCACAAACCATGTTACACAAACCTAGCGTTAGGTTAGGTTACGCATTTTTAACACTACGAATTTTCATACTTCGTCGATTTATAAGGTATGTTTGATGATATTATTGCATGGTAACATTTAATTTTGTGTTATAAAACATTTTTCTAGTTTATCTATGACTTTAAACTGTCATAATACTTCCAATATGTCGATTTTCATGTGTGCCTATAGAAAATTTTAAAGTCGTGTAACTTTGTTAATATTGCTTTCCGAAAAAAAATTCTTTCAGTTTTGGATTTTCCGGCCCATAATTAGTATAAAAAAAAAATATATATTATTTTGGAAGACCTTCCGTAAACCGAAATTATTCCGAAGCGTTATTCTGGCGTTAAACGATTTATAATAATGAATTACCAAACCTTACTGAACAGAAATGTCAACACAATTTGACATTCTCAACTATCAAACCATAGACAGCAACCACCGAAACTTCTCATGCAGCTAAAAAAACACTCGTTACAATGTGCAGTCGGTTTAGAGAAAATATGGTATACCTAATCACACAAAATATAACGTATAAACCCCGAAGGGATGTGTGGATAGGATGTACCGCCGAATAACAAAAATATAAAACATATTTTCATTCAAATACATCAAGGAACGACGTTGGACGACCTGCGTAGTCCAGTGGGTAAGACTCTTGACTCACAATCCGGAGGTCGCGGCTTCGAACCCGGCATGCGCAAATAAATTTTATTTGATTAATTTGTGTTATTTCACAATTAATTAATTTAAAATAATATATAGTATATTTGCGGCATGTTCCAGAGTGGAAGATACCATCAGTATCGCCCTGGTGTAGGACCACCATTCAGAATTGAAACGTTGCTTGAAAATGGCTTTAGCCGTGTTTAGTGACCAGATCTGAATAGCCAGACTTCCCAACCTTCCTCTTCCCCACCTCCTTCCCCTCCCCACTACCTTCAGCCTCACAACATACCCCAATCGGGGATGCCATAGTCTCACTGGCTCCAGACGGGAGCAGTTGAAAAAAAAAGGAAAGATCTGCTTCTCTACACTATGTATACCAGTGCATAAGTACAAAAAATCGACACTGTGTTTAAATTCGTTTGATATTCATGCCAACTTATTATTAATGGTATTTTTGAAGATGATTTTACTTTTGAAATCAGTAAATAATGCACATAAAATTGTAACTTTATAGTAAATATCATTTCGGGGGATCAATATTGTCGGGTCACCGTTTTCAATATATCAACATATTATAAGTAAAACGCAATCTCGTTGTTTTCTCCCTACCCAACGTTCCCCCCAGCCAATTAACGTTACGTACCATATTACAAATATGTAAACACATTACAGACGTAATAACTCTGCGTGGGCACTTTTATTTATTTCCGTATATAAAATTACCCCTTTTTAATTGATTCGTTAATAATAACGAGAATCGAGGCTCCTTCCCAGGTATTTGCTTTCTTCCCGCTTGCCTGACATTTCGACCTCTGGTGCACGCAATCAATGCCCTTCCGTTTAATAACGTCGTTAACGAATTCCTACGAAGTTAATTAATTCTTTGTTTTGACTGGCGAGCCCACATCAGAAGGTGCCCTTTTCATACCTTTGATCTTTACGTTAAATTATTAAACAACGTGACCGGTAGTGTGATATGCTGGTTACAGGCGTCATTGTGCATTGGAAAGCAATAAAAAGAGCCTAAGTTAAGAATTTCTGTAACTGATCATTTTATTAAAATTGCGGTTTAAAAGGACTGCGTGGCTGGAAAGAATACCTGCATTGACCTTCTAATGGAAAATTATGAACTGGCTTAACATAATATTTACGTCAAAAATAATTTCGTACGCGTGTAAGTCGTGAGATTTGGGTATAATGCAAATAAAGTTATAAACAATATAAAATAAAAGAAATTTATAAAAAGTTCCAATTTTGGCGGCATTTGGTTCGGCTTCGCCCTGTTTGAGAGTTGGTGACCATTTTATAAATCCGATAGGAATTGGTTCTAAAATAGCCGGTTCTTCGGATCCACTGGGATCCTGTTACAGGTAGTCACCGGGACAAAGTAACCGCGACAGGCAATGATATCATGTATAATATATAGATATAGACGCGTGGTATTATTATTCACAACTGCCAGTTACAATAATAATCAAATTACAAATCCAATAGTAAACTTACGCCTGCCAGGCGATGCTTTTCACGTTAGCTGTGAACGCAAGTGGCGCTATCTTTTGGCATTGCTTTAATTCTGTTCTATAACTAAAGTAGATTTGTATACAAACTTCACGCAAGAAAACGGTTTTTACGTAAGGCGCGGCGTCAGAGTTGTATCTTTGCCGGATTCTTAAGAGGTAATACCATCGGTGAGAAATCTCGACGGTAGGTATTTTCAAAAATTATCGTTATCGCACCGCGCTCACAAAAGAACTAGCTATAGATGTGTGGGTGAGACCACGTGAGTGTTCTCTCTCCCCCTCTGCGCCTCCTTCCTACCGTCTATCGCGAATCTCATCGCATGCTTAGTCAGAATCGCGCTATAGATGTGTGAGTGAATGCAGGCCTTGTGTGTGTGGGCTACGCGCTTCACCCGTAATAAGCCGAATTATTATTTCTGCCGACCACGCATGTTCCAATCTGCAAACGTGTAGAGACAAGACTGACATTCAATTTCTCTACCCGCTCACAGGAGCGTCCTATGAATATGCTATTATAGCTACTTTATATCGTTGTTGCGCGCACAAAATATCCTGTGGGTATTTTAGAATATTAGGAGAAATAATAAATAAAAAAATAGGGACCCATATTTTTATTTATTTTTATTAATTGTAGAGTTATTTGTGATACCATGTTTGGGTGAAAACAAGTGGGCTTAATATATATTTTTTTAATAAAACCGACAATTTTTTCTTAAATTTTGCATTCAGGATTTTTGTGCGCACTTTTTATGCACATATGATATTTTGTGTAGCAAACGTAGGGCCTCGGGCATATTTTTTCATAAGGTCGAAATATTTCCGCTTTGCAATAAAATCCAAATAAATGGAATATTTCTGATAGTATCCGAAAACTAAAAACTGTTTTTGAAAGGCGATGAAATAAACTTTCGTTTTATAAAGGTGCACAATTACAATATTTTGTGGTTAACTTTTGAATTTGAATATAAAGTTTGATATTTTCTCTTTCTCTTTCGAACACCGTTTAAAACTTATTTCTCAACATAATACTCACAATAGTTATAATAGCGTATTTTCCAATGTGGACATTTTCAATTGCAAACTTACTGAATATAAAAGGTCCATAAAAAGAGTGCTTCTCTAATGGTTCTTGAATAATGTTATGTTTTTATTGTTTATATTTCTGTTATGATTTGATTTATATGTACAACCTCTCTCCATGGCTACCAATGTTTTGATAGATTTTTTGTTTTGTAATTTTTCATTTTATATTAAAAAAAATGTTTTGAGTATACATATATATATTTTTTGTTTTATATAATTTTAGATTCATATTCCTTTTTATAAAATTAATTTACTTATTCTTATTATGCTGTCTCAGTAGAAGTAAAGTCACAAGGAGGAAATCCGTAATTGGTTTTATTTTGGCTATTTAATACTATGTACAAACTGAAATAAATATAAACTGTCGATTTCCCGAAAATTAATAAATAAATAATAGTAAGGGAGACACAAGATCGATATGAGTTGTTCCCAAAGCTAACAAATAGCCGGGGGGGGGGGGTTAAATTTGGATTTGTGACCAAAACACCCAAATAAACTGAAAATGTATTTTTTTTATCAAAAGGTAGAGAAAATATCTTGTGTGGATAAATATGTTTTATTTTATTTATTTTTGTTTCAAATTACGAAATATTGGTCTTAAAAAAATTAATTTCGTATGATTTTGGATGCAACTTAATTTTTTGGTAATTTTTTGAGAGTTAAATATAAATTATAAAAAAATATTTTTGCTTTACCTACTGAGTTAATATTGAAGAAATATATATATATATATATATTTTTTAATATTTAATATAGATATATAATTGTTCAATGGAGTTATATAAATTACATATGGTGTACATACATAGGATACGGTTACATACTAAAATATTGTGCACTTGGGAGAAATTCGAAAAATCTAAATAAAATAGAGATGAATATAGATTAATAATAAATAGAAAGAATGAGAAAAACAGGTAATTATTTAGTTAATTATTCCTGATGAAATGTATCCTCGGTTTATATTTTTTTTTATTTCTGTAGTATATGTAGTATATTTTTTTTTAATAATTACCATTAATTACAAGTAATGGTCAGAGTTGCCTCTAATATGATTAAAAAGATGAGTTTGAAAAATGGGATATATTTGTCAGATTATTTAGGAAACCGTGGTGAATCAAATGGTGTAAACAAAAAAAAATTGGTCGAAAACCTCACATGGGATATTTTGTGAATGCAACGACGATATGTTCTCAAGAGTTTTGAGAATAAATATATAGATATATTTTTTTTTACGTTATTAATTTATCAAAAAAATAACATTCTTGCATCTATTTTATTATATACTTGATGTGGAAAATAACATAGTTACTATATTAAGCCAAATAATGTACATGCGGATATACAATTGGATATATGCATAATGATAATTATACTAAAAAGGTTTTATTTCTGGGAGTGCAAAAGTCATATAGCTTCATATGTGCTAGAGCTACAAAACTACACTACTTGGATGTTTCTGACCACAAATTTTTAAAAAACTGGCGTAAAAGTACTAATGACGTGTAAGCCCATAGAAGGGTTCTCGAGAAACACAGAAATGCATTGATTGAAATTGCACAAACGAATTGGTTATGGCGACCCAGCTTGAAATGCTGCAAATGGGTCCAATCTTTGTGGCGTCATTTTTAATTAAATGAGAACAAATAACTTGGTAAAAACAGCTTTATGTAATCAATATTATCAACATATTTCGAAAACAGAGTGTTCTTCGTCATGATAAGATTAATATTAAAAGACAAACAAGTATAGGCATATGAGAATTATAGACAAAATAATAAAGGGAGAGGTGATTAATTACTTAAAAATATCACAAAATGCAATTATACAAAATGAAATATAAAAATTATTTTTAAGTTAAATACCCTTATAGTATAGCAAAGTCATCGGAGAAGCTGTGTGGAGGTTATTTTTAATGAAAGGAAGGAGAGGAATTTCTGGGTAAGTAAAAATATGAAATGATGGTGGAGAGAGTCCGGCTGTAGAGATCAAAAGATCTCCCTCTTCCAGTTTCTCCCAATCCGGCCCGCCACGCAGTAAGTGGACAAAATCATCCGCCACCAAAACCCATGCAGACCTCACCCGTGAACCCGGGAACCCATGCTCAGTCACCAAACATAGCGGACCACTTGGGGTGACCAAGTGGCGGGGGTGTTGGTTATCCAATAAATGGTTCCCGGGGCGATGGTACCTATAACGCCTCCCAAATTGAAAATTTATTATAGTACTTGACATAAACAATTTTAATTTTGCACAATTTTAGTATGAAAGCTCGGTCAGTATTGGTATACCGCGATGAGTCACTAAACAGAAAAAAACGAATAAAAATATCTATTACTCGGGCAAGGACAACACTAGTCTACCGATAAAATTCGTTACATCACTACTTCGCTTTATATGTATTTGTCAAAACCCCCGTTCCCCGGCCCCCCCAGGAGAACTGAGCGAAAGGGACACCTGCACGTCGGGCCGAAAATACCTAAATAAAATCTTCGAAATCGATGTTTTGTATTCCCCATTTTTCTTCTCCAAAACTGGACCGATTTTAATTTTTTTTTTCACTAACTGTATTAAAAGAAAATATTCTATGTCGGTACGTTTTGCTTTTTTTCAAAATACATTGTTTAGTTTGTATACTGAACGTTTTTTGACGGCGTTTAAATTAGGCAATTTTATTCATTTTTGGAAGGTCCTAACTTCTATAAGAAGTAAATTATCAAAAAAAACAAAACGTACCGACACGCTAGTGGTCGATATCTATATTATGTAAAAAAAAATTTTGCTCTAGGGTCAAAATCCAGAGAGATAAACGGGGAATACGTTTGTATGGAAAAACGCCGCTAGTATTACCTCTTAACAGTCGCTAGGCTATTAATACCGTTTGAAGTTTTATTTTAAATATACTTGTTTTAAGGTTTCATGGACCATTGAGGTTTCCGCGTAAGGTTCATATTACATAGCATTAAAAAAATACATAAATGATTTAATAAAAAGAAATGAAATGGATAGAAAAAGAAAATCTAAAGAAATACAGATTAAAAGCATATGGAAAGATAATGGAAAATTAAACCATATAAAATAATACATACATCATAAAATAATGTTAACAAAATTTTCAAAGGCCAATAAAGTAACGAAAGTCATCGCAGTGAAAAAGAGAAAATATCCTAAAATGTCTTTACGCACAGCAGGGGTATTATATGCAAGAGACCAGAACGTAAAAATTTGTAGGTATAGCGGAGTAAAATCTTGCAATGTTAGCTAATCTGATTTTCTGATAACTAATGTGTTAATAATGAACTAATTTGATAAAAAAGATAAACAAACTGTCGAACTTGGAATTCTGGCATTATGACTTTTTCACAGTATTTCTTTGGAGAATTTCCGAGTAAACGCATCTATTCTATTTTATAATCATCGTAACCATGCAAGTGTATTGTACGGTAAACTACCCACTTATACAATTCATAAAAAACGAGTTGAGCTGTCAATCCAGATAATGTTATATAAAAGGTTTCACTGTTCTGAACAACATCTTTTTTAATTGGTTGGCGGATTCGCCTCGTGCCCCGTATCCACCAAGCCTACTCGTAAAGTTGCGCGGAGATGATTTATCGCCAGTGTTTATTAAGTTAGGAGCCTCTCGGTAAGATTGGTTGGATGGTCGGCCCTTCCAGCGAGCCAGCAATACCAGCAGACTGCTGAAGCTTATAGCTGCGGTGTTGGTATTGGTTGGTTTGGGTCGGGGAGGGTAATGCCGTCACCCGCGCGCCTCCTTCGCGCTCTGTGCTCCGGATATCCTGTCTCCCGTGTGATTTCTCACTAAACTTCTCCAAAGTGAGCTTCCGAGCCGCGGGACGAACGAGACGCTTTTTTCTTCGTTTCGAAAGCCCGCCCATCCGCTTTTTTATGGTTTGACAAGATCCTCGCCCAATTCTTTGTCCGACATGTCTTTGATTTCGCAAATTCAACGGATTTACAGAGATCCGGCTGTGGCTTTGTGCGGTTCATTAGTCCCAATATTTTTTCATTAGATACTCGTATCTCACTCCTGACATTAAAAAAATATTTGTGAACGGGAAGTACTCAGAGAAACTGAGTGGGTTAGAAGATTAAAGAGGAGCGGGATGGTTTGGACGTGTAGAACGGATGAACGGAGGAAGGAGTGTCAGGCTAATAATGTATGACGCGCAAGTAATGTAAAAGTGAACCAGAAACTTCATAGGACGACATATTCCGGGTGAATCAAATACCGTACTGAAACTCGTAAGTTAAAAAATTCGAATAGGTACCTTTATCTATTATCTAACTATGTAAAGGTGTCCCAAAATTAACGCAAGATTTGAATTAAATAGAAAAAAACAATTTTTAGTATTTACGTTGTTATTTTTTATTGAATCATAAAGTGCATAGGATAGGGTTATTTATGGAATAACACACCAGGAAAATGGCCTCCACGGCATTGCTGACACACGCACATACCACAAATGGCGGCAAATTCAAATCTTGCATTAATTTTGGGACAACCTTTACATCCTTCAAGTATTTTCAATGCGATTGAATTTTCTGTAAGCGTATTGTACACGCCAAAGTTTAATACCTACCTGACGTTGATACAGAAATCGTCGCATTAGGCGAGTTAAGGCAAAACCTCCTAGATCACAAAGCCAGGACACTCATTCAAATCAGCCTCCTAATTTGTATGGGATACCACAAAAATTCTCATTTTATATTATTTTTTTCTATTTATTCTTTTGTACTAAATTATTTAAAAATATTTTAGTTTAAAAAAAATGAATAAAAATGATTTTTTGGGGGTTTTCATATTGCATTCAGTGTCCTGGCCTTGTGATCTAGGAGGTTTTGGTTAAGGTCAGAAAAGTGGCAAGCCTCCCCGCCCACGCCCTTCTCTGTCGCAAGTATGTTTTTATGCATCTTTCTCTTACGTTCATTGTAAAGTTTAACTGCGTGAGAATAGGTTCGTATCATGTTCAGGCCGGCATTAAAGTATGGCGCATACTTCACCTACCTAGATGAAGTACTGTGATGAGTATCATGTAGGTATGCATTTCCATTTTAACCACAATGTTAATAGGTGCTAGTATATTATTATCATATATCGCATTCCCGCGTTTCGCGTATGATGTACGAGTACACCCTCCGAATATGTTTATATTAATTGTTTGTAACCGAGAACCCCGTGCAGTGTAATGTTAGGTATAGACTGTAGTTTCGCAATTTGAAACCACGCCTGTTGTCTATCGGCTGTTTTGTGTTAAAATAATGTTCTCAACTATCGGCCACTTTAAATATGAATTATTTATGATTTGTATTTTTACATAAGTTTGCATCATCGATGCGTGTGTTCTTCGGATTAAAAGCGCGTAATAACTTGTCATTTTCACTATGCGTTCCACCTGGGTTCAGTGAAACTATTGCGTCCTCATTTGTGGAATTTTGTGAGGCTAAAAGTTTTTTTGAAAGGAGGGGGGAAGTACCTGGCTATTTAAACCTGGTCATCAAAAATGACTATAATATGTGCAAGATGCAAATGTGTTACGATATCGCGTGGTATTACACTAATTACTACAACCTAATTCCGAAATCAGCTTCTTTGAGTTTCACACAAAACTTTATCTTTATTTAGTGTAGACTATTGTTTTGGTTTCTGTTACGGACGTTGCCCTCTTGGAATTTAACTTCTCTAAATGATGTCCTAAGTTTTGCCTCTTTTACCCTTTTAACCACCCTGTCGTTCGGCATATGCTTTGTGCGTACTCTAAACCAAGCTTTTAAACGTCCTTATGTGCCTGAATTATTTTTCCTTCTTTATCGAGGGTAGTCGCTACTTACGAGAGAGCTTTTATAAAATCAATTATTAATTCAAGGAATCGGCGCTCGATTTCTCGCAAATGTAAAATGTTGTTACCTTTAATGGCCGATCGATGCGTGCGTATTTCCTCGAATTATTAATATTGAATCCTGGCAACGTGTCTCGTATTACGTTTTAGTAAAAGTAAAATCGAGCTTTTCTGAAGAATATTCGTCTTTTTAATGTGATTATCCTACAAATTACTTACGCTGTGAAGACACGGCTTTCTCAGCTCCCCAATTATAAGACTAGTATGATGTTCAAGATAGGTATTTTAAAAATAAATTTTACTCCCCGGATTATGAATTCTCACGTTTTTGTTGCTGTTCATTCTCAGTCTATTCATTTCATATTTCATTGTGAAAACAGTCAATAATGCCTTTCTCATAAATGACACGTCCAAAAATATAGGAAGTTGTGAGATGTGACAGTACCATTCTATTCTATTCTATCCATACACATCATATTATCTGTAGTCTTAGGTCAAAATGTATGAGTGCTAAAACTGCTAAATTGAGGTTTCTCAGTCGACACAATAATAATAAGTATTTGGTTGATTTTTATAGCGCCGTTTATGTGAAAGGTCACCTCAAGAGCGCTGAACAAATATATATGAATAACTGGCTTACAACTAAGATTTATAATAATAACTAGAGACTTACGCTAATACTTATAACTGGTGACTTAAAATTAGTGAAATCATATTTACAACTGTGACCTAAAGTTAGACACTTAACAATTCGTTTAAAATTCGGAATTAGGCCACTAACGATAACACTGCTTATGTGAATGTCGATATGGTTTAAATTCCCGTTTAATACCAACCGCCTTCTTTGATTTATTCAAGAAAAAAAGTCCAAAAAGCGTGTTTTATTTTATTTTGCGTTCAAATATTCTAGCCCAGGTCCAAATATTTAAATGTTTTATGGTCATTTTCCAAAGAAATTTAAATTTTCCACATTACACAATACAACTAAAAAACTGAAAAAGAGGTTCGTAAGTATGAGATTTTAAAATCTAAAGCAGTTTTTATTTTCTGGGCTTATAAAAAACTAATAAAAAAATACTCGAATATTTCAAAGGCAAATGTGTGTTCTACTTACAGTCTTTGATTAAAGTATCTAAAATATTTATTTCTAAGCGATCTAATTTTTAAACCAAAATCACATGATTTTGCAATGGTTAGTACTGCATCACCTTAACATATTGTGTTGCCGACAATATTTTCTTCTCATACAGTTAGTAAAACAAATTTAAAATCGGTCCAGTTTTGGAGGAGAAAAACGGGGAAAGCAAAACCTCGATTTGATGATTTTATTTAGGTTTTATCAGCCTGCGATGCAGCAGTCCTTTTCGCCCAGTATTCGGGGGAGTAAGAGCGACAGTGACAGTAACAGTTTGGTAAAATACATATTGTTCAAATTTCTTGGCGACCGGGTTTCCTCTTAATTTTCGATCGCATTAAGACAACACAAATTAAATAGTTAAGAACTCAATTATTAATAGTTTTGTAAATTTGATGAAAATCCGATGTAGCCGGTCCTTTACCCTGTGTGTATTATCCCTGATTATGACATAACAGACAATAATCAGTGTATCGTGTACAGATTCATCTCCAATATTGACACGGAGAGTAAATCGGCCGCAACCCGTCGGCCGCGGCGGTTGGGTGGTGGGGTTGGTGGTTGGTTTGATAAGGGTCTCCCCGGGCTCGCGGGGGGCTGCCACGTGGTCCTGCCGCTCACGTGTTCCGCCGGTCGATACACTCCCCCCCTTTCCCTTTGGGGGGTGCACGATAAATAAGCCAAGTCGTGTAATATCGCGGATTCTGCACAGACCCGCCTCGCCCGTGCCAACTCGGGTATCTGCCGCTGCCTCTAAATACAGAGGACGGGGTGTAATAACGGTGCAAGAGATAATATTACGGAGGAGTCGGAGTGTGCTTCTGTTTTTACTTTGTTGCACTCACTTGTATGTTGCAATTTGTAGTAAATAACTACATAGTGGAAAATGTAGTTCTCGCACGCTTATGTGAATTATTAGTTCGTTTGAAACATCAATACTCCTGCGAACAATTATTGTAATTGTCAGATGTAGTAAAGAGTGTTCTACATTGCTTTAATCAACTTTAATGCACACCCGCTTAGAGTTAACCCCCCGGCCACGGACTTATTTTGTCGAAAGGTCAAAATATTTCCACTTTGCAATAAAATCCGTCTAAATGGAATATTTCCGAACGCATCCACATTGAACAAAAAAGGTTTTTGAAAGGTGATGAAACACGATTTCAATTTTTTGTATTCGAAATAAACATATAATTTTTTTTAATATGAATTTTTTTAATAGAAACAAAAAAGTTTTTATAGTGGCTCCCCTTACGTTTTATTGTAACTAATATTACTAATAACAGTGATAGTGAAAATGGAATAAAATAAAAACACGCATATTTTATTAGGCAGGTACTCGTAAATGTATTATCTATAAATCTTTTCGTCAACTCGCTTTGGGGCCATTCATTTATTACATAAATGTTTTAATAATAAAAATTTATAAACGTAAATTTATTACGTTTTTGTCACGTGATGTCTTTTGGCAACTTTTTAACCCACCCCCCCCCCCCCCGGTGATATGTGTTGAGGTTTTAGACTAACTCCCCCCCCTTTCCCCCCCCCCAAAATCACGTGAATTTTTTAGTACAAAGTATTTCGAAATTTTCAGAATATTATCACGAAAAATAAATACACGAGATATCTCATTATACTCACCCCCCTGGTGATATTTCGTGATTTTTTCCGAACCCCCCCCCCCCCCCTTTCGAGCCTCACGTGATTAATGGACGACCCCTAAGATGAATTTTGCTAGTTTTCGACCCCCTCCCCCCTA
Source organism: Limnephilus marmoratus (assembly GCA_917880885.1). Taxonomy (NCBI): domain Eukaryota; kingdom Metazoa; phylum Arthropoda; class Insecta; order Trichoptera; family Limnephilidae; genus Limnephilus; species Limnephilus marmoratus. The sequence continues at coordinate 22,315,225 of OU862924.1, read as the reverse complement.
TTATAAGAAAACATAAGAATAGGCCGACCCCTCCCCTCCTGTTAAATATTTATTGCGTAAGAATCTAAAGGAAAAAATTAATACGTTTGGTTTGTTTTAATGCTTATTTTTCAAGGTAACAATTTTTAGAAATGTTTATTTGTACTATTAATTTTAACTTTGCGTATTTTTGTGATCTTACGTAAGAGTAAGAGCTATCGAGACTCTCTCCCACCCCCTTGTAAGAAAAAATAAGACATGGTCGACCCCCTTCCCTCCTAAATCGTCTTACGTAATAAATGAATTAGCCCTTTTTTGTCGTTTCATGTAAAAATAATTAATAAAAATTTCCCAAAGTTTTATAATTGTTTTTCAAATTCCGGTCGGAAACTTTGGATTCATTTTTAAATGAAATGGTTAAAACTTTGCCAAAAAAACGCGATTTAAACGGTTATGATTGGTAGATTGGGGGTAAAATCCAACTTTGCAGAACGTTTCTAGTTTTTTTGTACCATTACGTGAGCTACTTTCTTGCCATTTATGTACAGTGGGCTGGCTGGCTACAAGTGTCGGGAGAAGCCAAGGTTTATATCTTTCCTCCTGACGCATAACGGCCTGAATAATATATATGTATATATAAGAACGCTTCTCCCTCGTCCTCCTTCTCGGCGCCCGGCCCCGGCCTAACACCTGCCATATAACGAATCGGCCGGTCAGCTGGCACGCGGACTCCTTGAGATAATAGGCCTCTCTAAGGTAACCCGCAATCGTAACACTGTGTTGGTAACCAGACAAATTGTATAAAAGTTCGAGCTGGTTGCTTGTTCTTCAATTGATTATTAAATTTGATCTCTATAATATATAGAGATCAAATTTAATATTATAATATATAGAGATAATATATCTATAATATATAGAGATCAAATTTAATATTCAATCTCTATATATCTATAATATATAGAGATCAAATTTAATATTCGAGCTTCGTGGAAAAGCTCGCTCTTGTTGAAGTTATCTCTAAATGGATTGCGCTCATACAAGCTTAGGTTTAAGAGGTTAATATCACGTAACTTACCTAAACGTAAAATAATTTAAGAATTGAAAAACCATAATAGATTTAATAATATTTACATTTATTATATAGTTTAGACATTTTTCACTAGTTTGCGTATCATTGACACTTGCACAAAGCGCAATGTCTGTTCTGCACTCCCGATGTAGGAAATTTCTAAACGTAGGAAAAGGAAGCATAAAAACTCCCCAATAGCAGGAAAATAAGGTTTCTTGTCCAAAAGCACTTTTCACTCTGCACCGATTATAATTTTCACCACCAATTGTAATTTTCACCACCAATTGTAATTTTCATCACCAATTGTAATTTTCATTACCAATTGTAATTTTCATCACCGATTATAATTTTCACCACCAATTGTAATTTTCACCACCAATTGAAATTTTCATTACCAATTGTAATTTTCATCACCAATTGTAATTTTCATCACCAATTGTAATTTTCATCACCAATTGTAATTTTTGAAGGTTTTGTACATAACTCGTAATTTTATCATTCACGGTCAAGATAGCAGAAGATGATCGTAGAACATTGCTGGCAGGTTGAAGATTGTCAATGAACTGACCTTGTGATTTCACGTATGTAGGTAGGGGGATATTAGATGTGGGTATGATTTAGGAAAAGGCAAGGAATACTCCCAACACTTGATGAGATGATATACTCGAGGCGAGGAGGGTCGACTGCTACTCTTCACTTTCGTATCGCGCACTTGTTGCTTGGATCATTATTAGTTTTATTAAAGATGCAAAAAATCCGACACGGGATGTTGCGAAGTCAAGGGGACAAGTAGTTTTGTCCAGCGTATAGAACAAGTATAACAACGCGTAGGATGACATTTTATCCTCTCTGTTTATCTGCATTCAACATTTTGATGCTATGCAGTAATCATCATTGAATCACACCTCATACTGGATACAAATCTGCCGCCCCTAGACCGAGCCTATACGGCCTATTGACAAATCCAGGACTGAGTCCAGATATCGTAGTGTGTCGCTTACGTGGCGTACGTCGACCCAGTATGTTCTTACCTTTACAGGCTCATCAAAAATGAATGCACCTGTTTTGAACTTCAGGTTATTCACTCGAAAGAAAAATTTCTACAAGCTTTTGGAGTCTAGTCTGTCTTTCTGTTCGAATTTACACTAAATTATACAATGGACGTTGAAAATTCAACCGTATAATTAAAATGAACAAGTCTGCTGCTGTTTTAGTAATGCCTGAGCTATCCCAAATCATCCAGTTTGAGATCTTTTGGGCAGATCTTTACGGGCCGGGGCCGGAGCAGGTGGGTTTCAAGCGCGCAATCATTGAAAGTTGACCGTTGACTCAAATACTTAAGAGGAATATAAACGCTAGAAATATGTCGAATCTCATGCCTGCAAAATTTTAAAATCGAGCGTCTTTTTGCACGAGGCTAGTAAGCGAAAAAGTGGTTTTTATTTATTTTATGCATAATTTTATAAGAACGAAAAAAAGTTAGAACATAGATAAAGTCAAAAATAGTCTTAGCCGTAAAGGGGTATTTTTTAAAAATTGTTACTTACATTACTTCATAGTTAAGTCATGAGAAAACATTTTTTTTAGTGGTTTACGCTTATATTTTTTGTTACGTAAATAATAATTTTATTGTAATTCCAATACATAGATAAAGTAGTTAAAGCTTCAATTTATCCGTAGCATATTTTTTGATGTTCATACTGTAAGCCGATTTGTCGTAAAGATGAATCAAAATAGTATCTAAATAGGATTTCACGTATATTATTCATCTTAGAGCTGGAATTCAAATTCATCCGGCTGCCCATTTCTATACAATACAGTGATGTTAAAGCTTCTATTTTACGACCTTTGCTTCGCGCTTCTATTCGGTTTTGACCTTCGAAATGGAACAGATTTCGTCAAATTTCAACACTATTTTCGAAACATTTTTCTTATTGAAGTATGGAACATACAGTATGAAGTCTATAGACATTACAATGCTTCATAGCTCGTGATCGAAATGACGTTGCCAACTTTGCAAATTGCATGACGCCAGAGCTCACTGTTAGATTTTCTGGCAGTGGTGTGTTGAACAAGCACTTAGGTATAAAGTAAATATTTATGCATCCATTGATTTTGTTTTCCGGAACGATTTGGTTTCCTGCCATTATTTCCGTTGTTTATTTATTGGGAATGAAATTCCAAGACATTTTTAAAATTACAAATATGTACCTGTACTATTTTCTTTAAAATTAGATAGAGCCTAAGATTCATAATAAATTGTAAAGCGCCCTTGAGGTGATTTTTCACAAAAACGGCGCTCTACAAATTATCCAATTATTATTATTATTATATGAATGTTAAATTTTTCATCGTGTTGTGAAGTGTGCGTACCTACACTGCGTGTTCTAAACCTTAAATTTTCTTAAAAATTTTAATTCTACGCCATTTTTTCCAGACCTTCTGACTTGTTCACTAATTTTCCATCTGGCTGTATTAATTATAATTATTGCGAAATGCTGAATTTACTGAGAATAATTGCAATGGCAGGTGGAGGCGACTGAATTTAAATTGCGCCATGTTCGAATATTACCACGAACCCTCGCCGCGCGAATTTTTTTTTCAGCAAAAATGACATGCGACTACCTACGTACGTAGTGATGTCAAAAAGTTTTCTGATCTATGGCGGATGTTACACGCTCAGTCTGACATCAGTTCTATCCATTATTCCAGACTGGTGAAAACTATGAAAATATTTAAATATCTGTCAATCGTCAGTCAATGCAATACGCGATCAATTTTGGACTGAACTGATGCCGACTGACCAGTAACACCCCATCTATGAAACATTTTTCATGATTCTTGGCCGTAGAACTAGTTGAAGCTATTAAATTCTGAATTCCCGATTGGTGTAAGTTTGAGGTCACCAATCTTGTCATTCTCTATATTTTATTATTTGTATAGTTATATTCGAGATTAGTTTAACTTCATAGTTTGTCAATCGTTTTCTATTAAAGTTTTGGTTAATATCGAGAATTACTGGACATAACCTAAATTAGGTAATTAGAGTCTAATTAAAAAAGAAAGGAAAAAAAAACTAGCATGAAAAACCAATTTTCAAATTACGCAAAACATGGCGTGAACAAAAGACGACAAATTATGCATAATAAATATAAATGCATTACTTTCTATTTTCGTTTGCAGAAATAGTTGTTTCTCACTGTTAATTAACTAAAACAAAGGGTTTTTAAAATAATTTGTGCCTATTGACCGTGTCCAGCAATTTTGGATATTTACCAACTTTTTTATTCGTGTAACTTAAAAATTGAATCGTCTCTTCCAATAATCAGCTTAATCCATTGCACAAAGCGGAAAGCGGCCCCAGCAGTAGCACTAAGCCACTAAGCACACTACATCATAATACCACATCCCGTATTACCTTTCTTTCTGTTCGGGGCGCGAGGGACAGGGGCGGGGGCTGCGCGCGCATATGTTCCGCCACCTGTGCTGTCTCCCTGCCGAGGCAATCTGGCCCTTGGAGCCCCCGCCACAGGGGTCAGAGTGCCCCGCGAGCGCCACCCCGGGCGAGGCCGATGAGCCGGCTGGTCCCACCCCACCCTATCCCTTGTCAGCTTGTCAGTGCAACGCGAATACCGGTCGTGGGAAGTTATCGGGATTGCGGCTTCAATTCTAAAATTTGTACCACTTTTCTCACGATGCAATTTTTTGAAAATCGAACACCAAATCTTAAATTACGTTCTCACGTTTTTGATGTTCGAAAAAGACACGAATTCGGTTGTGTTAAATAAAATAAATTCTGTGTTAAGTACTGTGAATTTTATCCAGTTTTATGATAAAATATTATCAATCGACATGAGGTGTGTTGTAATTTTTGTTCACTTATGATTTTTTCTCGTTTCGAAATCGGGTATTTCTTTTGAATCGCGGTGCACAATAGCGCCGACCAGCGCGAAGTATTTCTACGAAAATTACCGATCTCGAAATACTCTTTATGCATTGAACAAAGGTTTGAAGAATCCTTGTGAGTTTGTTCGAAAAATGTGTACCTACTTTCCGTTTGAATTTGATCTTTCTGATATATTTTAAATCGTAATTCTTTTTTTCCTTATGAGACTAGGATTTTCTAAAAGATAATTAAAAATGATTTTTTTAGTTGGAAATTTCTTTCGTTGCATTGATATGTAAAATTTTAAAATAATAATTTATATATTAATACATTATATTTTAAAATATAAATTAAGTGTTTTAAATTTTTTTTCTTGTATGGTTGTTTGGTGCAATTATAAACTTCAGCAGTTATTATCCCGGCTCTTTCAATATTGTGTTTATGAACCTTGCTAATTTAGCGTTATTATTTCGCTCGAATTTGAATTATCACCTCTTTTGTTAGATCAATCTGAAATTTTCTTTAGTGTGATTTTCCGTTTGTGTTCTGTGAAATTTGAATAACTTTAACCTCGTCTCTAAAATTATTCTGATTTGCTCTGTCAGCTCTATCATGAATTATTTGGTTTGTGATTATTTCTGAAGGCTTCTCGCAAATCTGGACAATATGTTTTCGTGTGATTTTTTATTATTTGATCACAAATACACCTAAAATGAAAAGTTGGGTTTGAACTAACGAAATCCGTTTTTTCTTCTAATAATAAATTATAAATAAGCGTGAAAGGAGTAGATAAATAATAATTATTATAAATCTATTTAAAATTACACAGAATTTCTGAAAGAAAACGTTTTTTTTTTGTGGTTTCTTATTATTATAAATCTATTTAAAATTACACAGAATTTCTGAAAGAAAACGTTTTTTTTTTGTGGTTTCTTATTATTATAAATCTATTTAAAATTACACAGAATTTCTGAAAGAAAACGTTTTTTTTTTGTGGTTTCTTATTATTATAAATATAAAAAAGTTGGATTTTGTACTGAATCTTTTGGAATAACAATTGATTTATTGCAAAAGCAAAGGAATCATTCTATAATAAAAATGTCTTCAAACAATTCTCCGAAAAAACAACTTCAACTTTTAAATTACGTTAATTTGCTGTTCCTTTTCCATTATCTTCATTTAAAACAACAAAAAAATACACCTCACTAGAGCGACCGTGTCTGCACAGTGTAAAGATGGAGGAACTATAATATCACCATCCGGTTGGGCTGCATTGTGAGGCGGATTAAGATAGGGGCTGTATGAAGGAATTTATTAATGTGGGTAGAAGGTTTTGATTAAAAATGAAATTTATTGTTTTCTAATGAAGAAAGGAGTGTGGAAAGAATGTACGCATGCAAGTTGATATTTGACACATCAAGAGATAAGGGTACATCAAGTAAACAAAACGTACTTGAGTCAAATAGTATCAAGAGTTAGAATAATGTAAGTTTATGTAAGGATGTGGATGAAGCAAGGAGTACACAGGCACCAGGAAAAAGTTGTGAAATGAGGTGGTGTGATAATTATCACAAATTTAAAAATGGTTTAACATTTTTATTAGCTTTGTAAAGTATCCTTGCTAATATTTCAAAAAATTCGAGTGCAGTTAACACGGGGTAGAAGCGAAACTTTACCAAAACAATCTCAACCAAATAGCCTTGAAAAGTAAGGTCATTATCAAAGCAGCCAATGAGCGCAGACCTGGCGCAATTTCCGTTTTATATCTCTACCAATAGGAGCCTTGATAAGAATTTTATGCTTCGCAGGTGCTGTATGCGTCATTTCCGTTTCATCCGAATTCCTTATCACAACGGGGCTATAGAAGTTTCACTTCAAAAATTGTGTTTTTACTGGTTTTCCAGTATTCTCAGGAATGTTGTGTCAGATTGGCTTGACGTGAATATCTCTCAAGCCGAGCTTAAAGCAACTGAAATAACGCCCCTAAGTGGATTGTAATAATAATATTTTTGACAGTCTCTTTATAATGTTGTTTTGTTGTTTTACAGAAAACCGGCTCTCGCATCAAGATCTTCTCCAACACGGCCCCGCAGAGCTCCGATCGCATCATCCAGATCATCGGTCGTCCCGACACTTGCGTGGAGGCCATCAAGGAGATTGTCAACCTCATCAAAGCCGTGAGTTCATTCACTACTGATAATGCCACTAGAGGATTTGCTAATAAATACCGTGTTAGATTTACAATCATTGTCTTGAATTCTGTTGGGTGAATTATTATTAGTATTATATTTATATTGCTGTTTTATTAGTGCAGTTTAGGAGTCACCATTGATTGTCCAGATAATAATTAGCAGCTCTTTTCTTGCCAAATCACCAAGTTTCTTGTTCAATGTTTTTAAGACCCCGCATTCCGAATTCCTGGTGAAGAAAATAACTATAATAATTAGCAGCTCTTTTCTTGCCAAAGCACCAAGTTTCTTGCTCAATGTTTTTAAGATCCCGCATTCCGAATTCCTGGTGAAGAGAATAACTAAGAGCCCTTCAGGCCACGACAATATTTTGTCAGAGGGTGAAAATGTTTCTGCTTTGCAATAAAATCCAAATACATAAATGGAATATTTCTGTACACATTATTTAAAACTAAATACCATTTTTGAAAGATGACGTAAATGCTTTTAAATCTTATAATTTATTCAAAATAAACGTTTAATTTTTGAAATATAGAAATTTTGAATGCAAACATAAAAAAAGTTTTAAAAATGGCTTACCTTACGTTTTTTGTAACTAAAATTACTGATGAAAAAAAAAAGCAAATGTATTATAAACGTTATCTTCATCTCACTTTTTGTTATTTCATGTAAAAATAAAATTTAAAAAAACCAAAGTTTTATAATTTTTTTTCTAATTGCGGTCGGAAACTTTGGTTTTATAAAGGTGTACATTTTAATTATTTTGTGGTTAACTTTCAGATTTTAATATAAAGCGGTGTTCTCTCTTTCTCATACCATTTAAAATATTTAGAACATTTTTCTAACCATGATAGTACACACAACGATTTCTATGAGATCTTTATGAGTTGTTTCGAAATACGAACACATTAGCCTGAGGGGTTAAGATAGTCCCTACACATTTACCGAGCTAAAAAATAACTATATGAAATTTCCTCAGAAAAACTCTCACAGTATGCTCTGAAAATTATAAACTTTCTGTTTTTTTTTTTCAAAATGTTTTGGTATGAAAAAATGCATAGTGTTTCTTTAAATGCTACGACAATGCACCACATCGTGTAAAACTTAAAATCAGGCCGCTAACAATAACACTTCATTATGTAGAAGGCGATGAGGTTTAAATTCCTGCCTGTTTTGTTTTATTCAAGAAAAAAATCATTGACAAAAGCGCATTTTATTTTATTTTGCAAAGTTCAGGCACAAATATTTAAATGTTTTACAATCATTTTCTAAGGAATTTATTTTTCCTTATTATATTTAAAACCACAATTGAAAAAGGGGTTTATAAGTAGGAGATTAACTTTAAGGCAGTTTTTATGAACCAGATACTTTATTTTTTCTGGGCTTATAAAAATATGAATAAAAAAAATACTCCATTATTTCAAAGGCAAATACGTTTTCTACTCGCAGTATTTAATTAAAACCACTAAAATATTTCCAAGTGATAATCACTTTTCCAAACCAAAAACTTACGATTTTGCATTACTATTTTAAATAAGTCATGCTTATAAAATATTTTCATTTTTGCCTAAATTTTAATGTTTTTTTTTTTTAAATTATTATTAACGCTGCCTCTAACATTGTTATTTATATATCATCTTCAGTTCAAACCATCTTCTTCTTATTTTTGAATGCTTACCAAGGTTAAGATTTCAATCTCTTCCTCAATAGTAACATCTAGTCTCCTTTTTATTCTAAAGCGAAGTAAATATAATAACTTTGAGATTGGTTTACATATAAGATTTTAACTCATTTCAGACCCCTATCAAGGGAGCAGAGCACAACTATGATCCCCACAACTACGATGACTTCTACGCAGAAGAGTACGGTGGCTACGGAGGCCAGAATATTCCTGGAGGAGCTCCCAACCGGCGTCCTCCGGGCCCTCCCCGCGGCAACGGAGAGCGCAGTTTCAACAGCCCCCGCCCCCCCCTACCTGGAGGCGGCCCCAGAGGCGCCAACTTCGGGGGCCCGCCTAACCGAGGGTTCGGGGGTCCTCCTCCTCAGAGGAACAACTTCAACGATGCCCCCCCGAGAGAAAACTTTGGCGGTGGCGGCATGAGCTTCGGCGCAGGAGCGAGGAACGACAACAGCTTCGGCCCCCCGCGTGATGGCGGCTTCGGAGGCAACCGGAATAATTACAACAACGGAGCGGGAGCTCCGCAGAACAACGGAGGTGGAACCCTGGAGACTCCGGCACCCGTCGGCGCAGATGGAGAGTTCAATCCCAACATGACACAAGTCACCATTCCTAAGGATGTAAGACACAACTCTCTTTTTTTTAAATTATCTCATTGTTCAAATTACGACGGTCGATCAATAAGTACCCGTGTTTGAAGACCGATAGTGTTGCGGAGGGAATTTGTGAAAGGGTTGTTTTTATTTGGCTGCCAGTGTTTTGTGTTCCTCGATAAAATGAAAAAATAGCAACATCGATCCGTAATTTGCTTTTTATTTTTGGATGGAAAAACATGCAATTTTACAAAAGCAAAGTTGGACACTGTTTCTGGAGACCCTTCACCACCATCTAAGACAACTGTGAGATATTGATTCAACGAATTTAAACGTGGTCATAGATCTGTTTTTGATGAGGAGCGGCCAGGCCACCCGGAAGTCGTGGTTGCCGAAGAAATTGTTGAAAAGGTCCATGACATGATTCTCGCTGATCGCCGAACTAAAGGGTGCGAAATAAATAAAATAAAAAAAAAAAATCAGAGGCCGAAGGCGTTACGTACGGAATGGCAATCAATACTTTACCTGGTAAATTAAGTGTGAGAAAGCTATCGGCCCAATGGGTGCTGCGATTGCTCACGGTAGACAATAAGCAGTTAACGCACCATCACATTCATCCATGGTCAAATTGCATGATTTGCGCTACGAATTGCTGCCGCATCCACCGTACTCGGCTGACCTGGCTCTCAGCGACTTCTTTCTGTTCCCCAACATGAAAACATGGCTCGGGGGAATTTTTTTTGCTTAAATGAGGTTATCGCCAAAACAGAAGCGCCTTTTGAAAAGTTTGACTAATCTTATTTTTTGGAGGGGTTAAAGAAATGAAAGAAACTTTGGGAAAAGTGTATCGACCTAAAAGAAGATAACAATGAAAAAAACTTTTGTGTAAAACTTGCGTCTTCATTCCTAACACATGTACTTATTGATCCCATCTTGTTCGGCTCGGCTGCTTGTGCTGTGAAAATATAACATACACATGATCTGTTTGCTAAAGGAACAAGGTGATAAGCCAAAATAAACTTTGATAACATTTTTCCATTTTATTTTCTTCAATTATTGTACTCAATCGTGTCATATCATTTGCTTCCATGAAAAACAATTTATATTTTGACTCATTTAATTTCTCGTTCCGTTCGGACACGCCAAGTATTTTATTTATTTACACTCGGATGACAAATCGGTCGGACGTGCGAAGCACATGTACTTAGACCGTAATTTATGTCATCCGAGCGGCCAGACAGAACAAAAAACAGTTATCACTTGACATGTTACACCATGGCGCTATAATACCATTATCAGGTTTTTCAACTGTTGCTAATAGGCCACTTGCATCACATTTTTTAAATTTTTTTTCCGGTTTGGGCGAATATTCTAAGACATTCTGTACTTTTTTTTTTTAATCGTATTTTTGAAATCCTGGCGATTTTTTTGAAAATTTCAATCCGAAAAATCAGACCATTTTTTATAATTTTATGGGTACAAAAAAACGATAATTACATAGCCGAAAATCATTTAAAAAAAATAATGTTTTCCACAAGCAAGGGCACAGGAGAATAACGAGGCATACGAAAAATATTACATCTCATAAATATTTTTTTCCTTGATCCATCTTATTGATCATAAATCATTATAATATTCAACATCTATATTACTAAATCCAATGTAATAGACTTGTACTTGTAAATTATAATAATAAAAAGAATATTATAAAATTTGAATTAATTGTAATTTGATTTGTGAATCAGATACTTGAGTCGGGCATGTCAAGAGTCAGAATAATAGAAGAGAATGTATGAGACGTTGTATGAATGTAAATGAGGCAAGGAATGTGTGCAAGGCCGGGATGTTTGGCGGTCCGTCCTCTCTGCCTACCCCTGCGGGAAACGGCGTGATGGTTAGTTAGTTAGTTAGTTGATTTTGTTAAAATCAGCACCTTTATCACTATACTTCTAAAACACGTACAGACAGAGTAAAATGTACGGGGTTCTCTTCGTAACATCTGTCAAAAGGTCAAACCAAATGATAAGTTCGCAGAGAACAAACAGTAAATCTAGTGAACATTAAATGTCAAATTCAAAAATTTGCCTGAAATCAAAGTGTGCCATATAAAAAAAATAAATCAGTGTGGAATTTTACAAAATTAATAGGAACATTTTCGGAGGCGGGACATTTTCATGTAGTGACGTCACGGGCTCAAATAATGGATTTATTTATTTTAAAAAAAACTGTACATTTCTAAAAATTTTTACTAACATTTTCGTAATCTTAGTAAAAAAAACTATCCACACGATTTTTTCCAAGTCGTTATGAAATCCATGCAAGTGGCCTATTCACTTGCAATTCCATTACAGGAATTTCATACGTGTTCCATATTCTTGATATTACTTCAACCTACGCTCTGTAGATATTAGTCAACACTCTGAAGTTCGTAGATATTAGTTCGACATATGAGCTGTAGATATTCGTCCGACATACAGGCTGTAGATATTAGTATCTGGAGTCACTTGCAAGTAATGCTAACGCTTTTTGGTGAGTCAAGTAACAAGTTACTCGCTACTTGACACTTGACTAAAGTTTTTATTATTTTTTTTTAATATTTCTTTATTCTTTGAAATTGTTCATTACCTGAACTGGGGATTTTTCGACCACCATACTAGGCACATGCCTGTGTTACTAAGTACTCTACCAATGTGAACAAGCCATAGGGGGTGAAACAGCTGCTTATCATTAAATATGGTTTAAATAATAACTTTGCCATTCAATTTTGAATATAGCTAGAGCACACTAATGGCTGTTGAATTCTGACGAATAAAATATAAATTTAATCTCTACTTTTATGTAATAGAGAAAAATGATTATTCCATCAAATCTAATCTTTATTTTCATTTCTAGTTGGCCGGTGCCATAATCGGTAAGGGCGGTTCAAGGATCCGCAAGATCCGCCAGGAGTCCGGAGCCGGCATTACCATTGATGGGCCGCTTCCCGGAGCCAACGACCGCATCATCACCATCACCGGGCAGCCGCAGCAGATTCAGATGGCGCAGTACCTCCTGCAGCAGAGGTAATAAACTTATCACATAATCACATCATCATTCTTATACTGCCTTGGCCTGAACAAATTTCAACTAAAGACAATAAAGGCCATTAACTATATATTATAAGGGTTTCTCTGTGTTAGAAATAAAAACCTTTTATGTGGTTCGATTGGTCTATTTTTATTTTCGGTCTGGGACTGAAAAACTATCTGATTATACGTCGCTACTGAAATCAGGGGGTTCGTTTCGTCACACCAATCATTGTTGAATTCTTAAAACATCAAAACTTGAATTCTTTTATAACTTCCCTCAAAACCAAACAGTTTTGCTTTAGCTGTCATTTTTATATCCTGTCGTGCTTTGTTGACTAGCATTGATCTATAGTACATGTGTTGTTACAAAATGTCTGACACAAGTGACGCCATGTTTAAAGTCTCGATGACATGAGTGAGAACAACCTCCCCTTGAGGTTGTGTCAAATGAATGTACGAACCTCCACACAGGTATATGGGGGTAGTCGCCAGATACTTGAATCGTTGAGTATAAAATACATATGAGGCATATCCAGAAAGTAAGTGTATTGTGACCACAACGGGCGGAGGTTTTTAGTTTTTTGAGGGTTGGCAACACTTAGTGGTACAGGGGGGTCTTCTGACCAGAAAGAGCATCAAGGAGCATTGTTGTACCTAAACTCACGTTTTAGTGTCCAGTGGCATGAAGGTTGTCAGCAAAAAATCCCGCCAAGTGCTGTGATCTGCTTTTTACTCACGGAAGAAATAACACCTACAAGAAAAAAAGGTGAGGATTTCTGGGCTCTATTGTTACTGGAGATGAAAGTGGGTGACTCATTACATGCCTGGGAAAAAAAACAGTCGTCAAAGTGGCTTCACCCCAATTCCCCATCTGTGAAAAAATTGAAAACCACAATTTCGGGCAAAAAAAATCATGGCCTCAGTGTTTTAGGACCGAAAAGACATCATTTTGTTCAAATTTCGGCCTCAGATTGAGATCATCAATGCACAACAATATTGTGTACCCTAAAAAAACTCAAAAGGGGCATTCAAAACAAAAGGACGGGAATGCTGACCAGAGAAGTTTGCCCTTTTCACAAAAACGTCCGACCTCACCAAAGCCTTAGCCACCAATAAGATCATGGACTCATTTGATTGGGATGTTTTGAACCACTCCTCGTAATCCCCTGGCTTGGCGCCTTCAGATTATCATCTTTTCACCTTCCTAAAGGCATGTATGGATGAAAATAAATTTTCAACCGACGAGCAGGTGCAGAAAGTGGCCCTGAAGAGGGGGAAGGAGCTGGCGGGAGAATTCTTCGAGAAGAGCAAAAGAAACTTGTCCACGGCTCACCACATGCATTGAACGGGTTAGCAATTATTTGGAAAAATAGTCAACAAGTGTATCAACAATATCCTGTATTTTTTTTCTAATACCCTTTTTAAAAAAATAAAATAAAAAAACAGTACACTTACTTTCTGGTTATGCCTCGTACTTACATATCGCTTTAGAAGAAGGGCCTAAAGCTGGAATGTAAGGGTTTTGGTGTCCATCGAAAAAACACTTCTTATTTATATTTCATCATGCTTTGACCTCATTTATGAAATAGTGATTAGCTTTATAACAAAAATTGTTACATTTAATTAAATGAAGACAATATTAGCGAAACTCATTTGAAAATCTGGAAACAGAAAAATCATAATATTGTCTTCATTTAATTAAATATTACAATTTGAGGTTTTACTCATTAGGTTAGAAATAAATAATTATTTCATTAAAAAGTCTTACTAATTACTGTTAGTTTTCTTTTGTCATAATTAATGCTTTGCATGTGAGTTTTTTAAATGATTTGAATGTAAAGGTGTCTGTACGACGAGACAGGTTTATTTTATCAAAAATGTATCAGAAGTGTGAAGTGGCCTTGCATCAAATGCAAATAAAAATACAAATTTTATATGATAAACTTTGTTCAAATGTGTTGACAAGTTTTATGTGTTTTATATTTGAATTTAAATATTCGATTTCAGCCCCTTGACTAATAAAAATGCACATAACTTGCATGCACGCTTATTTAATCATAACCATGAAATGCATTCCATTATCCTTTTGTTCTAGTGTTTTAACATTTTATTTCTGGGTGCACTGTTTCGATTTTATTGTAATAACAAATAATGTTTACTACTTTTTCTGTTTCTAGTAACTTAACATTTCATTGTTACATACATTTTCAAATTTCTCCTAAGAAACTGCTTGCATTAATTCTAATTCTCGACAAAGCTGAAATAGAAAAAAAAATTACATTACCTACGTCTTTTAGATTTCTTCAATCATATAAATAAATCACAATGAAAAGGAGTTTTTTATGCCTTTTTTTTCATCCAGTGAAAACATGGATCACTATCACTAGCTAAAAAAATCAATTAAATAAAGTTTTTGGAACACGCATGTTGCACGGTTCCATGCCAACTCAGAATGGAACCAACTCAGAAACACCTTAGAAAGTTCATTAAAAGCTTTGAAAAAATAATTTTAAAATAGCCGGTAACCCTAACCTAACGTAAGCTATTTAACCATATTTTTGTATTTTTTTTATCATCACTCTTAAGAGGGCATTACCAGATAAAACCAGAAATATGTCATTTTCAAATCAGATTTTAGACGTATTGACTCTTTTCCACAAAAAATTATAAATGGATTTCGAAAGATTGTTCTTTTATCTAGCATTTGCATGTAATAAATTTTGAGAAAAATTTTTAATTTTTAGTATAATTTGGTTATTCCATAGGTCGTTGGCAGATTTGTTAAATTTTCAAAAAAGATTTTGTATTATACCACAACCATTTTAAATAATATAATCATGCAGTAAAATAAATCAATACATTATCTAGCAAACGCATGTTTTAGAATTTTAATTTTGGTTTCAATAAAATCATTAAAAAATATGTACGTACATGTGTTTCTTGATGAAAATTATTCCATTTGTGTATTTATTTGCGCACTTACAAACTAATATATTTCAGATTTTTTTAACATTCTTATTAAATTTATACATTGTTGAAAAATAATAAATACTTATAATAAAAAAATAATTACAAAAAGTACATTATTTTAATAGTTTTATCATTACGCCTTTCAGCATTTTTGGATGTAGGTATAAATTAAAGCTAATTTGGATTGAAATAAATTCAATATTGAGTTATAATTTTAAAAAGCTGGTACGGAGAATAATTAATCTTTCTCATTGTAACCGCCCTGCACGATCGTAAGAACAACTTTCGACGAAATGTGGATTTTCGTCCGCTGGCTGATTAAACGCTCTTAATGACCTTTCTGAGGTGCTTCTGAGTTGGTTTCATTCTGAGTTGTCCGGTCACCATGCTGCACACCTTGTTGTAAAAATAGTACTGGAAACCTTAGTTCACATAGTTCGACATCTTATTTAAAAACTATGCCAATGTGTCTAGTAAAAACATTGTCTTTGAGTTAGTATCCGGCCGGCAGTGTCAAAACGAATTGGGTATGTATGGCGAACGATATGCTGAAATAGGCCAAGTCAAATGATCTTTTATAGCTAGGTCTGTTGGCCCCATAAAACAAATTTGACTAGTTAAAAAACGATAATTTAATTGTTTTGCCTTTAACCCCTCCGCAACGTAAACAGATATAAGCGTTAAAAATAGGACAGCAGTCAAGTACAATAAGCGTGTTTATACGTCAGCGCGTGTGTTTCCATAGAAATCGTTCTAACTCCGTTATTGTTTTAGTTACATCCCTAAAACAAAAAGTAGTCAAAAGGTCGATAGTAGATCAAGCTGCACATCCCTATCAAGTTGTCTATGGAATTACATAACAGGAATCAGCTGTCAGTCGTGTAGTTGACAAAAATATTTACCCACGCAAATTTGCTACCGGCAGCTCCACCGCGCTCCACATTTTAAAATTTTATTAAATATTTTTACATGAAATGATAAAAAAGTTAGGTTACAAAAGTGTTTATTACACATATATATACAATAGGATAAGTATTGTTGTTTACATAATCTGTGATTTTAGTACTGTTTTCACATAAAAACATCACGCGAGTCATTTTTACCTATTTTTAATGTTTGCGTTCTAAATTTTAATATTTACAAATGCTAATATTTATTTGTAATATAATAATTTAAAAGCCTATTTTGTAACCTTTCTAAAACAGTTTTTACTATTCGGCTACCTTCAGAAATGTTTCATTTATAGAGCTTTAATTGTGAAGCGGTAATAACAAAAAGTTTTCGTAAAATGTCATTTTGTTAGAGACACCAAAAGCCAATATTCTCGAAAATTCGGAGGGGTTAATAATGAACGGCTCTGGAACCACCAGCTGGATACTACTTTGAGTCTTCAAAATGAATCCTTTCACATTATGTAATATATAATTATAAGAACAGTGTTTGTATTTAATTGTATTTGCTACATCATTTGGCAATCTGTTAACAAAAAACTGTGCTACTCATAATAATTAACCATCATCTTGACATAACCATGTGTGTGGGAATGCTTGGGACGCCATGGTGACTAACTGCTGCCGTGCCGTTGTATGGAAGACTAGTGATTTTGTTGTTCTGTTTGAATGTAACAAAAAATCATTAGTTTCCCTACAAAGGCCGGTCCTCTCATCTGACTCTTCTTCTGCTGGGGTGCCACTCACTAACAGGTTGAACTTGGCTTATACTGTCTGTCCTTACCTTGTCTTGAAATAGTCTCAACTCGGCTATGTGGTACAATATAACAAAGTGTCACTATAACTAAACTGTACTTTTAATGATATCGTGACTAATGTTTGTTATTGTTTTCCTTGCAGTGTCCACGAAAGCAACAACGGAAGCGGCGGCGGCGGCCGTGGAGATGACTATTAGACGAGCGCCAACCGCAGGAATAGTTGTATAAGTTTTTCATTCATCTTTATGTAATTGAAGCCTAATATTTTACTTCTCTAATACCAACTTACCGTAGAGAAAACCATTTGCATTACCGACTGCTCCAAAATGCATTTCATGTGTTGCGAATGCAATTTTAAACCTTCTATGTTAAGTGGGTGGCATTTCTTTTGTTGGTACGACCCGTACCGAGAGAGTTGTATCTTTAAGCTGTACAATGTTGAACACGGCAATAGTTTATGTGCAAAGATTTTCTAAGTGTTTTAGAAGCTGTACATAAGTTTAGAATACTAATATTTTTATTCAGGGATAGTTGTCAATTAAAAAAGAATAGATATTTTATGTATATATTTAAAATTTGGGAGCATTTTGTAAAAACAATCATTTATACATAAAACTTAACAAATTACAAAGTAAACGAAAGGAACGAAGTGCCGATTTAGAAGTAATAGGATATCAATATAGAAATAGAGAAGAGAGGTCACACACTATCCCTGGTAGATGTAAAAACAATAGTTTTCACTGACATTCCTGTTGGACTCACGAGTGTAACCTTTTAGTTTGGGATTAGTTATACTTAAACTACTGCTGGGCATTAATGCGAGCTGTCAGAGCTATGAATGACAGTAAAGTCTATGAATGACAGTTCACAATTCATTGGAATCAGTAAGAGGTAACCATTAATGTAACTAGGTTTTATGTGTTATTTTTCATTGTCAGTCATATTCTCTAGTAAAGAGAGTGGACTGTCCGGCTATGGTGAACAGCTATATTTTTTGATAAGTGGAAAATGCAAGAAGAGTACAAATATGTAGTCAAGTTTAACCATTTATTAAGTATCTACTAAAACTATTTTACCTCTACCAAAAATTATACTTGTAGTAGTGAACTAACACAAGACTCTTTGTGGAGCGCGGAGAAGCCCGCTGAGACGCTGAATGGTCCACATCCGGTCTGGACATATTTTATATACATTTGGTAGTTGCAAATTATCTTTGGTCATTTTTGCCCATCAAGTAATTTATGGAGCAATAAAAAATGTGGAATTCGGAGCTCTATTGAAATACATGTTAACTGAAATTGAATAAAGAGTTATTATATGATAAGAATACATGTTTTTCCTTCCAATCCTCCCCTATCCACTGTGCGTAAAAATAACACATTTTTTTATTGAAATAAAAACAATATGATTCATAATACAAAGAGAATCATTATATTAGTAATTTCATTACATGGATCATATTTTAAATTATCGCCTTCCTATTGAAAGCTGTTCCACAACACTTATACTGACACTAGTGCAGAATCTTAAATTCCAATCCAGAAATTTTAACAAATTGGTTCCAATTTTGAAAATTACTTTAAAATTAATTTTAAGGTCAGTGGGCATTTTCGCCAAAGCTTGTACGTTTTTATGCATTCTATTTCTTTTCATGACTAACATTCTGCTTTTAAGTATCCACAAAAAAATGCACACAATTGATTTTGTTCAGGAGGTTGATTTCGATTACTTCGTCAAATGGATTTTTTTCAGTTTCTCCATGAGCGGATGGCATAAATAATTACAAAAAATGCTGAGTTCTGATGTGAAAGAGATTCTTACGGTTTTAACCATCAGATTGTAGATGTTACATGATGTAAGTATCAAAGGAGATAACGCAGATTTCAAGTTAGATCGTACTACCTACCTCAAAATTTTATTAGGTATTTATTTATCAAGAATTAAGAATAAAATACTGATTTTAATCGGTCAATTCTTCCGTGTCTCTGAAACCGATTTTGAGAACTGGGTTGAATAAAATTATACTACATGTGCAAGAAAAATTTCACCAGAAATACATATTGCAATTACATTAATATTTCTGGCTACTAGCTATCGTACATAACCTAAATGTACCATTTAAGAATTTAAAAACAACAACTATTATCATAAATTGTTACGTAGGTTTATAGGCCCTCTACGTATAAATTAATAGATTTTATTTATATAAATAATCATCTATTATTATTTATTTACAATTTAAATTCATAATTATTAGGCTCGCGCAGTTGACACAACCCCAAAAACTCATTCGATTTATTCTCCATGAGTGACCGCTTCGCGCGGCTGCTGTAAAAAAATGAGCTATTCCCCCCCCCCCGCCTGGCTTCCCACTTCACCCGGGAAGGGAATGTTTACCATCACCCATGTAAAGCTTGAACACAGCAAGAATTGTTCAAAGCCACGCCCCAATTGACAAAGTTTAAAGGAAAGTTCATGTTGATAGCGGAGGTGCTCTGTCGTAATTCGAAGGAAACCATTCACAAGTTCAAAGTGCAAAAAGTGGAATGGATAACTCAGGTACGCCTCATACGTCATACATACGTCTAGTAATGTTACATTGTCGTTTAACTAAGATTATGGGTTCAAGTGGTTATGTTAAAACCATTTCATTTTCCGAATGATCTGTCGAAATTCCGGTTGCAAATATTAAACTCCGAAATGCGTCGGCAGTAATCTGCTGACACATTTTGAAATGGTTCTAATGTTTCGAGTGGAATTAAAAACCCTGCAAAATTCGTAATTTGTAGGAAAACCATATGCGTATTATGAGAGCAATACTAACTAAAGCTGGGGACTCGATACAGATTCGCTATTAATTTAAAACCAGAATTGTGTTCAGAACGTTCAATTAAATTTCAGTTGTGGATTCATCTACTTATATACATTTCGAAGAAAACCATTCTCTTATTCGAAGTGCAGTTATAAAATTCTAGTTGCAGACTATGTATGTGCTGCCAGAATCAAAGAAAAACCATTTTCATGTTCTGAGTGTAGTTAATTCCCCGGACATTTATAATACAATATTTAAATCACAAAAGTGTTTTAAATATTTAAAACACAAAAGTGTTTTAAATATTGTATTATATATTTTTTTAAACTATTATTTAAGTTTGTGGACTGTAACATAAAATCAATACTAAATTAAAACCTGCCTTGTATTATAAACACAATGTAAAAATTCGAGATGCAAAATCCTCTGCTGACGCAAGTCAAGGTTCAGTTCACCATTCACCATTCTCGCTTTCCGAGAGCAGATATAAATTTCTAGTTGCAGAATTTGTGTACATGATTTTTTATTGGAAGACTGCTGGTCACATGTGATATAATTTCAATGAGTCAAAACGAAGTATGGCACAGAAGATTAGGTCACTTGAATTGTAAAGACGTGAATAAGATGAAAAAAGATGCAGTGACTGATGGTATGTCATATAATTATATTATTAGTGTCCGACTGAAACAGAACTTTTTACCGAAACTGAATCTTCGGTATCTGTCTCGGTTTCCGCCGAAACCGAAACTGTTTTAAACATGTTAAAAATTTATTATTTAGTGAAATTTGGCTTATTTTTTACACTTATACAGACAGTTAACATGAGTTAAATGAAATAGAAAACAATAATTGAAGTACGTGACCATATATATTTTTTTGTAAATCACTGTTTTAAAAATTAACAAAACATGTTCATTCTTAGAACAAAAATTTGTTAATAATCGTTATGAAGGAAGGACCTCATTAATTGAGTATTTTAGTTTTAATTGCGTTTACAATCACAACATTCTTATTACACGTGTTAAATGAAATAAAAAAGTATGTGAAAAAATAATAAGTTTTTTGTTGTTGATATTACTGCTACTAAACAAACACCGGACCGGCCGGCGAACTCGGCTGATGATGGCGGATGACACATGAACCACACACAAACACTCACTGACAAACTCACCCGAAGTCAGCCGAATGACGCGCAATAATTCACGAACGCAGAGTTTCAGTGCGGTCGAAGGTTTGGCAGATTTTCTGCCGAAACTGAAACTGATACCAAAACTAGATTTTTTTGCCGAAACCGAACCTTCGGTCAGTCACTAATAATGATAAAGCAGCTATTGGCAAAAGTACGTGCATAGTATGTTGTGAAGGCGAAGGCAAACAGTCACGCCTACCATTCACTCACACAGGAATAAGAAACACCAGCATATTAGACACTATTCATATTATGCAGATGTGTGTGGACCAATGGAAGAAAACTCTATTGGAGGATCAAGGTACTTCCTAATTTTTATTGATGACTATAGCCGCATGGCCTTTGTTTACTTTGTGAAAGCAAAAAGTGAGTCGTTCAAATTCTTTAAAGAATTTAAGGCTTTAGTTGAAAATCAGCATAGTAAAAAGATTAAAACGTTCCCGACAGATAATGGCTTAGAGTTTTGCAGCAATGAGTTAAAAAATTACCTAAACGAGGCCGGTATTTTACAGCAAAAAACTAATACACTCCTGAACTAAATGGGATGAGTGAAGCATTAACCGTACCATTGCAGAAAGAGCTTGTCGTTTGTTATTCAATGCAGGACTTCCTAAGAAGTTTTGGACAGAGGCAACACATACTGTTGTCTATCTTAGAAACAGGTCTATCGCATCAGGTTTGAATGACAAAACACTGTATGAACTCTGGACAAACAAAAAAATTAGATTTAAGTCATGTTCATATATTCGTCAGTCAGGTGATGGTTCATATACCAAAAGAAAAAAAGGTTTAAGTGGGATGCTAAAGCAAAAAAAAAATTGTTGGTAGGTTATGCTGACAATATTAACCTTTTAAATGCCAGTATGTAGGAGTGTAGCTGTGAACAGCAGGCCATGAATTTTTAATCAAAATAAATCATTTTTAAATCTTATTTTTATAAATTAAAAACATTACACCTTGAAAGGATATTTAAATGACTTAGCGAAAATCTTGAAAAAAAAAAAATAAATAAATAAAAATAAAATCTTGCTCAAAGAATAGCGAGATAACTCGCTATTTTTCTATGGCCGGCCTGCTGGGCACGGCCAAGAATGCGAGAAATCTCGCTCTTGGCACAGAAGCGGTTAAAGGATACCATTAAAAGATGTATTCTTACAAGCAGAGACGTGATAATACACGAAGAAATCAAAAGTATTTTGAAAGATCAGGTAGAAGTACCAAATGTACAAATAACTGTAATAATATCAGTGAAGATAAGCTTACATGTAAAAGTACAGAAGGATATTTGTTTTTGGGGTGTTATGCCGTGTTGCGCTACCTCCTCCTTTAGCCAACGTTTTGGACAGCATTACAGTGTCCATCATCAGGGCAGATGTGTGGTATGATATGATGATGGACACTGTAACGCTGTCTGAAACGTTGGCTAAAGGAGGAGGTAGCGCAACACGTCATAACACCGCAAAAACAAATAACAAAAATACTTTTGACCATAAAAATCTTAAATCATATCGTACAGAAGGATATTCAGATGTGATTTTGTCAGATACATCGGAACAGATTGTGACACTACATTACCGAATTTGGAGGAGGAGATTGAAACTTCAAAAAGAGTAAGACGACAGCCAGAACGTTTTGTTTATTACGTTCAAAGTGGTTCACCTTCCAGCATTTTGACCATTGATCCTGTCAGTGTTCAAGTATCTTTGAATGGTCCTGATGAACAATAATGGATCGAAGCTCTCAAGGAGGAACTGCAGGCATTTGAAGAAAATGATGCCTGGGTCGTCGTGAATGAAGCACCGTCAAATAAAACTTTAGTGCAGTGCAAATGCGTATTTAAAAGAAAGATCGTCAGTAATAATAGTGAACGATGTAGAGCACGTTTAGTGGCAAAAGGTTTTTTGCAGAAACCTCGTATTGATTATGAAGAAACATTTTCAACGATGTTTGTAAACTGGATATCCAATCCCCTGTGGTCCAAAAATTCCTTACCAACTGATTGGAAGTCTCATGTACTTGTTTGTGTTGACTAGACCTGACACTTCATATAGTGTTAGTTTTTTTGAGTCAATTTAATAAATCTTATACATTGGGCCTAAGCAAAATGTATGTTAAGATATTTAAAGGGAACAAAAAATTATTGTTTAAAATAATAAAAAAAGGGAAAAGCTGAGTTGGAAGGTTTTGCTGATGCTGATTGGGCCAGTAATTGTATTGATCGCAAATCCTATACAGGATATTGTTTTTCTATGTCAGGATCAGTTATATCCTAGGAAAGTAAGAAACAAATCTGTAGCCTCATCGAGCATGGAGGCGGAATATATGTCAATTGCAGAGGCTTGTAAAGAGGCTCTGTGTTTAAGATCTTTGCAGCCTGAAATAACTGATCTAGTCCTGGGTCGATCGTGAATGACCTGATCGTCGAAA
Source organism: Limnephilus marmoratus (assembly GCA_917880885.1). Lineage (NCBI taxonomy): Eukaryota > Metazoa > Arthropoda > Insecta > Trichoptera > Limnephilidae > Limnephilus > Limnephilus marmoratus. The sequence continues at coordinate 22,291,657 of OU862924.1, read as the reverse complement.
CCCACTCACGAGCCGCCAAAGATCGAGTGGGTTATTTATTCGTCAGCACCCGGATCTCAAGACCCGCGAACTACAACACATTCCCGCACCCCGAGACTCACGACACTCTCACGACCGGTCGCCGCGTCACCGGCGCGCCGTTTGCCCATGTGGCGAGTGGCGAGACAGCAAGAACTGCGACGACACATTCGGTCGCCGCTTGCCGATCAACACAGACGTGCGTGACGTAACAGTATCCTGCTTTATGCCCGTGTGTCACGACATCGCGGGATTGTTTAGTATATTCGATTTTTGAATATTCAACTAGACGCAGAGTCGTTTTTAATTAGAGCGTATCTTGGTATTTGTTCGTTCTAGAATGTGATTTTTTCTATTTAGTAAGTAAAATAATTATTCGTAATATTCATGTTATTTTAGTTACACATAGTATCTTGCAAATAAAATTATCCCACGGTTACTTCAAGTAAGTTCCCAACAATGAAGTGTTTACTATCAGCGTTTTATAACCCAACCTAAGAGGAACTCCTATAATCATAAAATTTGCAATATCTGTTAATCCCCAAGGTTTGAGTTGTAACTTTATTGGTGTGCCCTTTTTGGCTAACTTTTAAAGCAATTTTATTGTTTTATTGTGGGTTTTTCGGGTCGCTTATGACTTGACCGGTCTGGGCGGAAACTGGCGCGAGAAACTCGATTATCGAGTTTCGTATTTTGTGTCGCAAAAAGAGCGGGTCTTCGCGACCTGCTCGTGACGCCAGTGTGTCATGAGCGACCCGGGTCGTGTAAAATGATCGATCGACCCAGGACTAAACTGATCATTTGTATTCTGTTGTGTTATATAATGATAGTCAGAGTGCACAAAAGTTGGTGGCAAATAATAATTTACATAAAAGAAGCAAATATAATTTGGGAGGCGGGAATGGGTACCACCGCCCCGGGAACCTTTATTGGATAACCAACACCTCTGCCATAGGTCACCCCAAGTGGTTCGCTACGTTTGGTGATTTAGCACGGGTGCCCGGGTTCATGGGGTGAGGTTTATCTAGGTATTGGAGATGGATGACCAAGACACACTGAACCCCAGATTCCTACCCACCCCTTAAACCATTTTCCTTTCCAGATCTCTCCTCTCCTTCCTTTCCTTAAAAAAACCCTCCACACAGCATCCCCAAAGATGACATAGGCCCTGAGGGGAAATATTTTCCTCAGCGCCTCCTGTGTGGAGCTCATATAAAAAAAAATATATATATAAGATACCACTTGAATACTGATTATCATTTCTAATTCTTTTATGTTTTCTATGAAGTATGTATTCCCCAAGGCCCTGAGAGAGAATTTTGCTTTCCCTTCTACTAGCCTGGTTCATCGACCAGTGGCTTTATTAAACTAAAGCTAGCAGATTAAATGATAATATTATTAAAAATATTATCTTATGTTACTCTGTATAACTGTACTGATAATAATCTTTATAAGAATTTGCCAAATTGTTATAAATATTATGGGTACAGTTGTACAGAGTAACATGAGATAATATTTTTAATAATATTATCATTTAATCTCCTAGCTTTTATTTAATAAAGGGCGCCACTGGTCGATGAACCAGGCTAGCAGAAGAGAAAGCAAAATTCTCTCTCAGGGCCTTGGGGAATACATACTTTATAGAAAATATAAAAGAATTAGAAATGATAAACAGTATTCATAATTAATAACAAAATTACATTTATTTATACAGATTTTGATAAATACAGAACTTAAAATAATACTTTAAAAGGCTAACCCCTGGATCGACCAATTTCCAATAACTAGCTATCTAATTATCCTGGGCCCCACGTTCCTCAGGCAGCTTCAACTCCCCATGACGATTCCGTAGATTTCCCATGGACAGAAGTCGGCTGGTGCCGCTGCTGGTGCTCGAAGAAATCGCTCCAACCAACGAACAATTTTAAGTTCTGGCAAGTCAAAATCTCTTTGAGCAAAACAGTATTTCCTAAAATTTCAAGAATACTTGAAAAACAAGCGGGGCTAGTCTAATCACCTGTAGGTGATCTTCAAAATACTCTGCACCCTGGCTTGCATATAATTTTTGAACAGATAGCCTTGTTACCCGGCAATTGTAAAATGGTGAATTTGTCAATCCATAATAATAACGTTGCGATGATTCAAATTAAAAACAAAATCGCGGAAGAAACGCGCGCCTCCATATTACTGAGAAAAACACTATTTCACGGCGCTTCGTAAAGGCTGAACATGGCCATCTGATAGAGAATCACTTTACATTTTCTCAATTAAAATGTGAATGGCGCAATCCTTGATTGCAAAGCACGATTCTACTTTAAAACGGAATATAAATCACTTTGACTTTCAGAGTGGAGTCCAACCACCTAGGCTTCACCCCAACAAGTAGTAGGGTAGGGTGGGGCAAATATCCGCAGTGGGAAATGATCCGCACCGTCAATTTAAAATGATCGCTTAATATTGTCGTGGTTTTAGACACATTTTTATGCTGGCAACATTGATAGAAGACGACTCACAAAAGTTACATGGCGTCCGACCGGCACAACAAAAACAATGAGGTTAGAATTCTTTTTACTTGTTTTGATGTAATAATCTGTAGGTCATCTTCAGTTGAAAATGTAATTTACTATACGCTTTGCTTTTTTACTGGTTCAATTCCATAATTCAGGTTTTGAAAGGCGATCTATGGACAATAATTTGGCCAAATGCGCATTTCTTGTTTTTAGATTAATTTAATTTAAATTAATTAATACCCGCATCTGCGGACGTTTACCCCAAACAGTGGGGCAAAGGTCCGCAAAGGCAAGGTTGTCTACCTTTCCTTTTTTTTCCTAAATGGTGCTTATTTCGCTAGTAATAAAATGGTATATTGTAGCACATAAATTAAGATTTCCAGTGAAGCCAAAACCTGCAGGACCTTTTCCTTATTGGGTGAGAAAAAAGGTTGAAACCTAAAATTGCGGATCTTTGCCCCACCCTACCCTATACCACTTTGTAGAAGATGCAGTTAATGATAAGTTAATTAATATCAAATATTTGCCAACAATTGATAAGCCAGCAGATGTTCTAACGAAATCTCTGAGTTCAATGAAACATTATAACTGTATCAATGGTTTAGGTTTGATTGCACCTATATAAAGGCGGAAACACACTTGTGTGGTGTGGTGTGTCGTGGCGCACCTGAAGCACATCGGTTTCATACGGTTGAGCACTCAAGATGCTATCGTAGACCTAACATCTGAAATATATAAATCTTTAGATAAAAAAAAAAAATGTATTGGAATATTTGTCGACTTACGAAAAGCTTTTGACAGTATATCACATTCGAATCTTATCTCTAAACTAAAGAAAATTGGTATAACCAATAATGCCCTAACGTGGATCGAAAATTACCTATTTCATAGAGAGCAATTTGTCAAATTAAATGGTTTTCTCAGCGATTCTCAAATCAGTAAATTTGGAATCCCGCAGGGAACAGTATTGGGACCAATTCTCTTTATCATTTATGTTAATGATATTTTTAAACTCACCATAAAATCCAAAATAATATCTTACGCTGATGACACAGCAATTTTAGCTGAGGGATCAACGTGGAATGAAACTCAGAGAACGGCGGAATCAGATATAAATTTAATTAAAAAATGGTTTGATCAAAATTTACTATCTCTAAATACAGATAAAACTTTTGTAATTCCTTTCACTCTGACTAAAAAGGCTACCCCCGAAAATCTAAATATATGTATACACTCATATAATTGTAATTCAAATTCATATATATGTAAACCTGATTGCTCTGTACTCACTATTAAAACCAATGTTAAATACCTTGGGGTAACTATAGACAGTAACATAAAGTGGAAGATGCAAATCAGCACAACAGTTGAGAGACTAAGAAAATTAGTGTACATTTTCATTAGAATTCGAAACATTTTAAATATTAGTATGTTAAGAACTATTTACTTTTCCTTAATCCAATCAGTGCTACAGTATGGAATTGTTGGTTGGGGCGGTGCATTCAAAACTTCTCTTTTACCATTGGAAATCATTCAAAAATTAATTATAAAAATAATTTTAAAAAAGCCATATGATTACCCCACTATCAAATTATTTCAAGATTTTAAAGTACCTTCACTTCATGTTATTTATAAAAAAATTACAATTCTACAAATACACAAAGATTGCTTCAATAATGAGAGCTTCACTCCTTTTTCAAGCAGCATTAGATCAAATATCCTGGGCTCTATGACTGTCCCGCGTTGTAACACCACCACAGCTCAACAATACTATAAATATATTGGAGTTAAATGGTTTAACCAATTACCAGTTAATTTAAGAATGGAAACAAATTATAAAAAATTCAAAAAATCAATTAAAGCTCTTTATATATAACTTATCACAATCACTACATCTTATAATATTTTATTTATAAACACAATTGTAATATCTGATATCCTTTTTCTTTCTTTAATTTTCAGCTTTCTTTTTTATATCCTCTTCTTTCTGCTTATGTTTTATATATTATATAAAACTATAGATGCATATTATGATATATACGATTTTTTTTCTTTGTATACTGTTAATTATCCATCAATTGATCTATATGTATGTAAGAAAAAATTATATATTATTTAAACTTATATAAAAATTAATATCTACATTCGTTGTCACCGCCTTTTTAACACGAGCTTTGCTCAAAAAAAAGGTGTAAGACGTATTAAATAATGTATATTTTTTTTTCCAAAAAACTTTATTTATACACAAAAACATGACATTTTTGTAAAATTTATTAAATAAAAAAAAAAAAAAAAAAAAAAATACATTTATTATGGTTAGAGACATATTTGTAGGTTGTGGCGTGTCGACAAGCGACGATGATGATTGGTTAATTTGTAGTCACGACACACCACACCACACAAGTGTGTACGGAGCATAACTCGAGCAACATTTTCGACTTACTGTGATGGTAGGAGGAGATTTTCAAATATTGTCGGGTTATTCATAATCCGGGAATATTTGTCTGTCTTTTGAAAAAAAAAAAATTATTATAAAAATATAATACATGATTTATTTTATGTAGTGGGCGTGTTAAAAATCAGTTGACATTAAATAAATCAGTACTGCCATCTGTTGGTAGAAATGTACTAAGCACTGTATATGCAACTAGTAAAATAATCGGCGGGCAATTGAGTCACCAAAGCTGATGGTGCGGTGGACCATGTTAGCTGCGAGATGATAGGTCCTCGAAGGTTGTTTGCGCAACGGGCGCAGGTTCCGGCTCTGAGTCGCCGGGGGGGCTGGCCGGTTGGCGGGTACCGCACTGGAATGTATTCACTGATGCACTGTGCACTGTATTACTGTGTGTGTGACTTGCAGAGGCGACTTAACGACTGACTATACGTGGCCCGCTGCCGACTTTTACACTATTGCCAGCTGGGCAAGTAGTTTCGAGAACGGCGTGTAATATTCGACCACCGCGCCATGTTGAAAAAGTAAGCGAACACTCCCGTCGCTGTGCTGGTAGATCATTGTTGAGACGGGAACTTTCCAGTAGGTTGCCGCACTAATTGTTACCAAGCGATAGACATACCTATCGGCCGTAGGTTGTGCTGGTAGCGGCTTGCACCTAGGTATTTGTTTCTGGTGTGTTCCATAACCAGTGGCGCTGCAATGGTTTTTACAATAGGGCGACCGTTGCGGCAGTTATGTACGTGGCGAAGATTTGTTCTGGTCGCCACACTACTTTCATGTGTGTGGCAATATTGTTGTGAGTGCGCAAAGTGCAAGAAGAATGATAATCAGCAACTGACTCCCTTCTGGAGCCAGTGGGACTATGGCATCCCCAACCAGGTCATGTTGTGAGGCTGAAGGTAGTGGAGAGGGGAAGGAGATGGGAAAGAGGAAGGTGGGGAAGCACCTGGCCATTCATATGTAATCACCAAACACGGCTAAAGCCATTTCAAGCAACAGTTTCAGTACTGACTGGTGGTCTTACACCAGGGCGATACTGAAATTATCTTCCATTCTGGAATGTGCCGCAAATATAATAATATTATTTTTTAGAATGAATTGTGAAATAACACAAATTAATCAATAAAATTTATTTGCACACGCCGGGATTTGAACCCGCGGCCTTAGTATCGCTAGTCGAGAGCCTCACTCCTTGATCACAGAGGCCGTTGTACTTTGAATTGTCAATACCGACTTTAGTAGACTTCTACATAAGAATGTTGTACCAACGAAATGAAAAAAAATCTCTTTGATATCTCTTACACATAGGTCTTGGTTAAGTAAAATATGCTCGAGCGATGGGGATTTCTGGGATTCGGTCATTCGATTTAATAAATATCATATCTCCAAAGATTAATACGGAAACATATGAACTGCTTGCTCTCGACTCGAGATCGCAAATTCGAGATCTCGCGAGATTAGAAATTACAATCTCGCGAGATCTCGGAATTTTCGGGATCTCGTTAATTAAAAGAAAATATTATTTTAAAGAAAACAAAAACCTTTATTCTTTAATAAGTTACTAAATAATTAACAGTTTTTTTTAAATTAAAATAATCAAAAGAAAAAATATAGCGGAGATTAGAAAGTAATTACGGTTGATTTTAAAAGTAACTTCTTAAAAAACAAAGTGTATTAAGGGTGCTACAAGTAGTGTCTGCTAAACGGCATCTAATGTCCGTTGCAATGTACCCAGCTGTTGAAAATGCCCTCTCCGACTCAACACTGGTTGGCAGCAGCGTGACTAAGCATTTATATGCAAACTGCAAAATCTCCCCCTTGTTCCTCCACACTCAAATAGATCCATTTCTTTTTTTATGACTGACTCTCATTTATACAAACCCGTGGATACACGCGAAAGGACTTTAAGATACTCTCAGAGTCTCTTCTAATTCCTCTTGAAGTGACGTATTAGTCATAGAAAGAGGTAAGTCGTCTTCGTTTTCTGTGTTTGCTACTGTGGTAAATCACGGTACCAAAAGTTGAGTCTGGTTGTTTACGATGTAATCGTTTGATTATATTTTTAATTTCTTTCCGTACGAGATATTTGCTAGGCAATTGGAAAGTTTCATTGCCTTCCCATACCTCCAAGTCCTTTTGATAATTATTCGGATTTTTCAAATATAACAGCGCTGCAGTTGCATTTATGCGACGCTCGGAGATACGATTGTTCATCGAAGAGACCAACTTTTCTGAGAGAGGAGTTTTTAGGTCTTTTAGCTTTCGAATCATGAAACGCATTGTATGTTCTGAACTTACTAAATCAGTATCAGTATCGACACTCCCGCCCGACCGTCAGACAGTCAGCGCACCACTCGCGTCCCCAGTGGACGTGTGTAGCGTCGCTGACTACTGCCACCCAACCCCGTCGATCTCGAACGGGATCTCGTCATATTATGCTTCGGGAATGATCTCGATCCCACGAGATCGAGATTGCATTCCCTAGGGTAGCCATCACTCGAGTGGTTATAAGGGGTATAAAAGTGAATAATGGCTATGATCAGGACTCGCACAGATGGTGAAGATAAATAACCTGACTATAATTGGGATCTGCATTAAATAAAAATTTTGGTTTTATAATAAAACAAATATTTTATATTGATAATTTCTTTTTTCATACGGTTCGACATGTAACAGATGTTCAACATTTTTTACTAAAGAATAATTATTATAATCTTTTGCACAAAATCTAACAAACATTAACAATCTTGTAGTAGAACCAATCATTATGAAGGCATCTGTGGCTTCAGCACTACGTATGATGTATATATTTTTGTTTGAAAAGAAATTTAATGATTGTCAAAAACAGACCTGCGTAGACAGGTTATTGTGTACCTATATTGGAATTGTGGTGAAAAATTCTGAGTGCATTATAATCTATGTTAACACACCAACATCCTCCTAATATTATAATATTAGTGGTTAGAAGAACATTAAGCACACTGGTACGTGTATATATATATGTACACATTAGTATATACATGCACAAGTCACATATCAAAAACTTTAAAATGAAAAAATGATTTATTTGCAGATAAATTTTACCTTTTTATCTGAAATTATGTATCTTTTAAGGCTACTACATAACTTCTTCCTAATTTGAGGTGTTGGTGATATAAAACCGATTTCAGTACATATTCACAACAATATTTGTTTTTTACAAAATTTTATGTGTAATAATTTTTGTAACACGTTACACAAAATATCATTTGTTTTATAACAATAATTCTTACGCACTTTTACATAAATCTAAAATAACTTACAAGAGGTGACAATCAAATCACAAAATTGAGAATATAACTGAAGAATAGGAAAGTAATATGAAAAACCATGAAAAAATAAAAACAAGTAATGTTTACATCTGATAAATGCATTTAGAAAGAAAGTACAGTAAAACCCTCTTAAGAACTTTGGTTTTTTTGGTCCCTTGAAGACTGAATGACCCAATTTATCCCACATATAAGATTTTCCTGCAAAGCTTTTTTTTCGGTCCCTTGGAAAACTTCTTAAGAGGGTTTCACAGTAGAACATTTATTTATTACCAGCAGTTAAAAACCCGATTCGACGTGTTTTATAAATCCGATAGGAACTGGTTCCAAAAATAGCCAGTTCCTCAGATCCACTGTGATCCAGTGACAGCTAGTCACCGGGACAAAGTAACCGCGACAGGCATGACGTCATTTGTAATATATAGCCGCGTGATACTATTATTCACAACTCTAAGTATTACCGTCAATCTTTCTATATCCGGAGAGATACTCAAATTCCACAATTCTGTAATACTTATACCTAGGGGGGGGCACGTCCTCATGCGCCATAAATGGCGCCATTCTGTGACAAATTCTTGAATTTGAAACCGAATTAGTAGCTTTTTTAGCAAATTAATAATATAGATGGCAACACTTGCGTTTGTGTCTATTTGTGAATCGAGTGTGTATGACAGACGCAAGGCGATACTGTTTGATGATTTTTTTTTAAATTGTGCCACCATTAACATTAGATTCCTAAACAAGAAATCTTTTTAAAATATAAAATAACATCATGGTCATTGAGATTATAATAAATGTAGATATGTTTCCAGTCTCACACAACAGAAATTAGCTGTATTAAGTTTGCAATTAAAGAAGTTATCGTAAGGGACATCATCAGAGAACAGCTTAATAGAATTGCCAACGGCGATACATCACCATACAAATCATATTTGGCCACTTTACAGGAGAGACAAGAAATTGTTATGCTACTTCCACACCGAAGCCAACCTTCCAACTCCAAACTTAGTTCGAAGTTGGAGAATTGGTCGATTGTGTGGTGGCTATCGATCACCCTGCTGCCAACCTTCCAACTCCAAACTCCAAAATGGCAGACGTCAAACAGCTGTGGCTACGCAGTATCTTATCAGTTGCCTACAATTATTACGTAAAAGTATATACATGACATGTTTTCAAATAATTATTATACCACTCTCCCGTAATAATATTGTCATGTTAACCGTAGGCGGTATGTGTGTCTTGATTGCCTGCCGTTCGCAGACTGATGTGTGGACGGCTGGTTTGTGCGAGTTGGGCCAACTCGCACGAATCAACCATCACCAATCGCCTCGGAGGCAATCCCGGGCCAACTCAAACTCCAACCTTCCAACTCGAACTTCCAACGCACAAACTACCCCTCTACATAATCTTCCGAACGTTTGAAGTTAGCTTCGGTTAACAAAAGTAGCACTAACCCTTTGAACCCTACAGTCTGATTTGGTGAGGCATATACCCTAATGGACGATTTACCGGCCTCGATGTCTATCTTTTTTCTACTCTATCTATCTTTATGCCTGAACATCTATCTTTATTTCCCTATATCACCGGCCGTAGGGAAATAAAGATAGATGTCGAGGCATCTTGTATGAAAAAATACAAGCAGGCAAAAAGTGCTCAGGGATATGGTGCTTATACAATAAACGCCTTAGACAAACGATTTTAGACAAACTGACAGCATTCGCAAAACTGTCCTTTACATAGAAGAAAGAATTTTTAATTTTACCGAATGGTCGCCGTCGAATGGCATTTCAGGATGGTTTGCATATTTGACAATAATATTTTTATTAATCACAACTTGTTGTAACGTGGGAAAAAATATTCAGGTGTATAAATTCTCAACAATTTAGAAGGATTGTGAATGGAATATGCATTGGAATATTATTTTATTACTTACTTTTTGATTTTATTATTTTGAGTTCCCTCACCAAACACTTGTCTTGTCTCTTTATGGCGAGGAAAAGTTTTCATGATTTTTTATGTTTTTTGTAACTGCAATTTTTTTTAATAAATAGAAGGCATTATTTAAATAAAACAACTATTTTACAGTATTTTTATTATTTATGAAAGCAGTTCTATCTTCCGATTTATGTTAATTATATCCCACATTACTCGAAAACTTGACAGTTCGTGAGCTGGTACCATGGTAATGGCTCACTACCTGTCAAGTTTTGTCATGTTTTGACATGTCAGATCAGAAAAATATCAATTTTGTTCAGGAGGTTGATTGCGGTTGCATCGACAGCTGGTTTTTTTTTCAGTTTCTCCATGAGCGGAGGCCCTAAGTCTTAATTTGACTTCAATATTTCCTATAATTTTGAAATCTGCCCATTTAAATAAAATTAATAAGTATATAAATTCACCTTTCCTTTCTACATAATTTGAAATGATGGCCTAGAACACTCTTGAAGGGTGAAAGCCAGAATCATTTGAAAAAAAAAATTATGCACCATTACTTACTCCTCATATATTTTATAATGATGAAAATATTTTCTGTAATGGTAAAAAATGATTTAACTACTATTTTCGTAAACTTTACCCAGTACCATTCAAGTCAAGTCAATGAAATGGATTAAAAACAATGTTTACTTAATCAATTTGATATAAAGTTAGGAGCTGCCATGTACAATTACAGGTTTCTGATTTAAAACGTTTAACAGAAATGCTTATTAGTTCCATATTTATACTTCAGCTTATAAAAATTAGGTTAATTTCTTACACAAAAAAGATATTTCACCTAAACTGATGGCGGGATTTTCGAATCTATAAAAATAATCTATATAACCTATGTACAGGATACCAGTTAAGAGCGACAATTTGCTAACTAACATTTTACCAAATTGATTTTTTTAATAATCAAGTGTTCTTTACAATATCTTTTATCATGAGTCCACTTGAAAAAAAATAAACAAAAATTTTAACAAAACAAAAAAACGACTTCAAAATATGCACTAAAAAGTAAAAAAATAATTTCGTATTCTTCTACAACTTTATAATCAACTTACCTTTTCTACTCATCAATATGTAGGTACGATTGTTATTTTTGGAGTATTTGGAGTATGGAGTATTTTTGTTATTTTTGGAGTATGGAGTATTTTTGGAGTTATAAAGGTAAGTTGATTATAAAGTTGTAGAAGAATACGAAATTATTTTTTTACTTTTTAGTGCATTTTTTGAAGTCGTTTTTTTGTTTTGTTAAAATTTTTGTTTATTTTTTGATTTTTAGTGAATCTGAAGTACACTAACTAATTCGATTAAGATTCGGCCGAGTATCGTAAATTTGTTCTTCAGAATTGGAGAGTTCCGTTACTTTGTCATGGATCCCATAATCAGAACCTAACCAAACTCTCATCAAACTATCCTTGAAGTACATCCTTTCCAATAAAAAAAGAATCATCGAAATCGGTCGGCGTGATATTGAGTTATTCGTCCATTTGTCGCGCACATACTTGATGCAAATTTAAGACTTATATGATTTTCTCACGGATGCCATTGTCAGAACTGGACCAAATTAAAATGGGACCACACGGGAAGCACCAGCTTTCAAATAAAAAAAGAATCATCAATATCGGTTCACCCAGTCGAAAGTTCTGAGGTAACAAACATAAAAAAAAAAATAAAAAAAAAATAAAATACAGTCGAATTGAGAACCTCCTCCTTTTCGAAGTCGTTTAAAAATATGGCGAGATGATAATTTGAATATTAAATATTCAAACTATCATTTCATAAACATTCAATTTGGAAAAATGTTGCGACTTGTCACTCTTACCGGCGATATTTGTAAGATACTTCTGAAATACAATACAAGAAAAATAATAAAAACATTTTCTAGAAATTACTGAAAAATAATTTTATTAACATGTCAAACACAACAATGGCTTAAATAAACTAGCTTTAACCCCTCTTGAGATTTCAACAAACTTTTTTCAAATTGAACAGTAATTGAAAAATAGGAAACAAAAAATATGGCGACATATCTTATCTTTTCACAGTTGAATTGATATTTCAAAGCTCCATAGTTCAATGCCACTAGAAGCTGAAAATAGTTGCGTGGATTAAGAAATTTCGTTACAGAAAAAACAACCTTCTCGACTTCTCACAAAATCAGTTTGAAAAGTTGAGATGCTAACCGTAACTTCACAAGTGCACCTAAACGCGCTGAAGCTAAAAATTAAAAAGAGTTTTCATAGTTTTTTTGTTTCTCTAAAAACTGGTAATTTTATTATTTGAGATTGACTAAAAAGAGTTTACGTAAATGTTCATTGATTAAAAAGAATACGTGAAAAATCCTGAAAACAATTTAAAAAAATAATTTTTGGTAAAACACAAAAAGGTATTATTTATTTTTCAGGTGGCAAAAAAGTTTTTCGAAAATAATAATAATAATAATAATAAAGGTCTTTATTCCAGAATGTGGGGAGGTGAGTGCAATCCCACACATCCTATATAGTGTGTAAGTACATGCATAAAACACATAGATATTTATAAAATGAATGAAATAAAAATATAAGTTAAAAAAAAAAAAAATAAATAAAAAAAATAAAAAAAAAAATAAAAAAATCAGTCTGGGGTTATAGGAGCCAGTGTCTTCCTCCAATGTTCTTCTAAGCTCGATCCTGAAGTCAAGCGGGATTCTATTATGAGAATGTTTCTGGAGTGGTTTATCCTTCCCCTCAGTCCTGCAATCCTGGTTCTTAATAGAGCTTTAAATCCTGTAACTCGCCCTTCTGTAAACATTGAGGAGGCACTGCAGTGCCTGGGGAGTCCAAACATCAGACGATAAGCATTGTTATATTGCACCCGAAGCCTTTCCATGGTTCTTTTTTTGAAGGTTGCCCAAAGCTCGCATGTGTATAGGGTTGTGCAGAAGGCTAGGAATAGCGTCCTTTTTACCCGTGGACTGCATAGCCGAAATCTTCTACTGAGCATGTTGGATTTTATGCTCAGTACGCGCCTCTGCCTGTCAATATCTTCATCATCTGTTAATTTATCGTTGATGATATGTCCTAGATATTTGGTAGATTCTACTGTTTTTAGGAGTTCGCCGTTCAAAAAAGCGGGGGGGATATTTTTTGGGCCTTCCCCGTGTTTTATGACCAACAGTGCTGTTTTTTTCGCATTATAGATCATGTTGGTTTCGTGTGCGAATTCTTCACAGATCTTCAGGAAAGAACCTCCTGTCCATCTATTAGCAGTCTCATCTTAAATCGAATTCAGCTTCTGTCATTCGGACAAATTAAAGAACTAATGTTGGTCCTCCATTCTTAATTTTAAAACAAAAGGGCCTGGATTTTTTTTTCTCTCAAGCCAACTTCTAATCTACACTTCCTTTGGGCCTTTTCGCCTTTTCGAAAAAAATTGTGCAAACTCATTGTTGAGGGAAAGCTATCTTACTGCGCATAAACTTACAAGTGTATCGGTTGCGGTAAGAACTTACATAAGTTAAACTTCTGAACAACTTATGTGAGTAAATTACCATGAATTGAATGAGTATGTAAACACGCTTAATTATGTAACTTCTCAAAGGCCGTAACCTTTGAGTATAAAGCTAGCTTAACAGAAAAGATAAAATCTACAAAGAAGATGTAACGCCACTGGTAGAAGACGCTACATAACTTGTGATCAATTGACATTAAATGCATCATACTTACAATTTTACAATATGTATTCATAACTAATAATAACAAACATGCATCCAATTATTATTTAGAAATTTTTTTATTTCATCGGGTATCACAACAACAATAATCAGAAAAGTTACTAAAATAAAGATCATTCCTTTTGTTAAGACCGGTTATTAATATAAAGCTTACTTAAAAAAAAAATCATAAAAATATATATAAATAATCTCTTCAATAATTTAGCACTCTTTAAAAATTTATGTGACTGAAAAAATGTAATTTTATTTTTCTTCCGGTCAAAGTCTTCAGATTATGTACCCTGAGTAATAACTCATAACTTATATTATTTTTCCAGTCAAAGTCTTCAGATTATTTTGTACCCTGAGTAATAACTCATATAATATTATATTTGACTATGATATTTCCTGCAATAAAAATATTTTTTGACAAGGCACATATTTAGTTTGAAACCATTTTTAAAGATCACGAAAGGTTTTTTTTACGTGGAAAGTTATAATACATATGTATTTAATATAAGACCTTACTACATACTTACAAATTAACAATAATAATCATTGGTTATCAGATCATCCAGTAAAAGGTCGAGAGAGCTACATTTTGGTGGCTATTTTCACTATGGTAATTGGATGTATGTAAATATTGAGTCATATTTTTATTAAATTATTCCTTGGCACTCGATACAAAATTATTGATTAAAAAGTTATCTTCCAATGGAACAATATTTACTTTTGTTGAGCATATTATAACTGATAGTAAAAATATACATTTCACCAACTTGTCTGTCGTTTTAAGCGCAAGTTTATATTATTATATAAACATAGAAGCATTATTAACTTTTCTAACTATATGCACAGACATCAATATGAATTCAACGTTGTTAGGTCACATGTATTTATTTTTCACACATCTTTTTAATACTGTTGGGCCGGACTTATTGCTTTGTTATTGATAATTTCTTTAAAAAAAGACCCAAGTTAAATAAAGAAACAGTTTAGCATTCTGTGATTTTTTTATAACAAATCTTTTTATAATTTCAACAGAATAAATGTTTCTCAACAATATTGAGAAAATTTTGAGGGATTAAAATTATCTTTTTAATTATTTACAATTGATAAGATCAAAAAGGTCAATGTACACAATATATTTTTCTTTATATGTATATATGGCTTAAAAGATATGCAGGAAATTGAAATATCTGTAAATATTGTTGACAACACAGACCAAAGAACACAAAGACGTGCCCTGATGCAAATCTGATCCACGTCTTAAGTAAACTGATTTGATTCACACTTTGACCTCCGACAAATGCACATCGAAAAAATCAAACCTGCGCAGAAAAGTAAAGTTCGCTAAAGTAAGATAAATTTTTAATTAATTTATTTTTTTAAATTAAAAAGGTTTGCAGCGCAGTTACTACGGGGCTTTTCTTCGCCAGGCCTCAGCGAGGCGTTCTGTCATATTGTATTTGTGTTTGTTTTTTTTTTGCGATGTGTAACTAAATACTGTAACAAAATATTCGATTTTAGAAACAAGCCGAACCTTTGTACGTGTGTTATGTAATGAGCAATTCGCGCATGTATAAAAACGACTGTTCGTAAGCAGATCTAATTTTCATTTGCGTTATTTGTAAGCAGATCTAACTTTCAAAGACTAAATAGTGATTCTACAATGTGAGTTAGCTGTAGACCAGGGTTTCCCAACCAGTGGTCCGCAAGAGGCTAGAAGATGGTCCGCCAGTCAATAAGCGAGGCAGCGCGCGAGAGGTCTGAATAAAAAAAATCGGGACAATATATTCAGTTTATGGTATTCCGTTTCGCCCCACCCCATCCTACCTCGTTCTATCCCCTCCGTAGTGGTAAATATTCTGCTAGAACCCCTGGGGGGGAGGGGGGGGTGGCTAGAGAATTGTGGTCTTGGCGCCACACCCCCCTCGCTACACCACTGCTTGTGGTCCCTGACGAAAAAATAAACCGTACAAGCGATCCCGGGTCAGAAAAAGGTTGGGAACCACTGCTGTAGACTGTCGGGTTCATATATCGACACATCACTAAAGGAACACGCCCACGGGACCTTTCGTTATTCCGCAGGTTAGTTTGTTCCCCTCGTCCTTATGGGCACTTCTATCTTTTCTTTGGTCTGTGGTCAACAACAATGATTCCTTTTACACAAATAAAATAATACAAATTAACATTTGGAAACAGAAGCAAAAGAATATAACAATGTCAGTGCTGATGGTGTTCCCCGTAATGGTCAAACTTTTCAGGGTGTTCAGCAACATAGACTACATAAATTAGTGGTATTATAAAAGCCAACATTAAAGCACAACCAATCAAATGTATCCATTTGATACCAAAATCAGCACCTCTAGTTGTAAATTCTGTTATCAGAGTTGATTCCAATGTTTGTGGCTGCGGCTTCTGGTCTATCAATAATGGTATTGAATTACTGTCCAAGTCTATGTTGTTGGTCTGTTTATCAATCATATCAATTCTTGGAATATTATTCAAATCTTTACTTGTACTTGGAAATACATGGTCTCCGTGCAATGAACTTGCATTTGAATATTTTGGGAATTTAATTTCTGAAGCGTTTACTGATGCGACTATCAACTTTTGCTGAAAGTTGTTATCAGCGACTAAAGGAATATTCTCTTTGTTGTCTTCCGTATTTGTGGCAGAGTTAGTCCTGGTGGGAGAGTTGTGTCCGCTAGTGTGCACGAGCGGCAGACTTTCTGTCAGCAGGGAATATGCAGTCACTGGAATTTTTAACACTCGCTTTGCAAATATTTCATTCTCTCTTAAAATGTTATTTGCTCTCATAATCGTCGATACCTGAAAGTTTTTTATATTATTTTAAATTGGTTTGGAATTTTATTTTAGAAGAGGTTATTGTTATTATGTAAACTTGTTATTTAATATTTTGCTACCAGTTTCGACACATTCATATCATTAACTAGCATTTTTAAAACCAACTTAAAATTATACAAGTTCAGAAATAATTAGATATTCATATTTCTGTACTTATATAATTCAAAGTTAGGGTAATTGTTCGGAACAAACGTCAACGGTTAATACACACTTTTTTTTTAATAAAGCTTTTAGATTCTTCTTAATTACCATAAAAGACAACTATTTGCATTGGGGGAGGTTGAAAATGTTTCATTTTTAATTTTATTTACGTAAATTGAAAATTTGCTTTCACACTGTCAAATCACTTTGTTTGCAGTTCGGAACAAACGTCAACGGTTAATACGCACTTTTTTTTGATAAAACTTTTAAAATTAAGATAATATACACAAGCCCGCTACACAAACCCTGCGTAGCCAAACAAACCATTCAAAAACGTAGGCTGTTTTTTAAAGTAAAGATAACATACACAATCCCGTTACATAACCGTTGACGTTTGTTCCGAATATTTACCAAAGTTAGTTTTAAGAATGCTAGTTAATGTTGCTAGTATCAAAACCGTTAGCGAAATATTAAGAATAAGAAATAAGTGTACATACATAATTAAATAAAATGTTTAGAAATTGTTACGTGGCTAATGCCGAAGAATGGTTTTTGAATGCTCAAACATTATGGCTTATACGAGTATTAAGATTAGTGTTTAGGTACCTACATTAGGGTAATAAAATTGGTGATAACCAAAACAAACTTTAGATGCCATTATATACATGAAAACATCACGGAGGGAGGAATGCAGATCCCGCCAATGTCTGGAAATTAAATAAAAAGGCACTTTCTAGATGAGAAAAGTGTGGAAAAGCTGAATAAAACAAAAATTAAGGCGCGCTCGGCAAAATTGAGGGAGATACAACCGTTCAAAGTATTTAAAATTTCACTTCGCGACTTGATATTGACAGTCCGCCCGCCATTTTTTTTATAACCTAATATGCTAAACATGGTTTGTGATACAAAAAAAGTGCCCCTTTATAACGCCTACTCGCGTCAAGGCAAGAAAAACATCCCAGTTTTCAAATGGTTTAGCGGCTACGCTAGGTTTGAGTAACATGGTTTGTGATTCTGGCGTACTATTAATTCTGTATTAGGTCTGGGATCCAACATAAGCAGTGAAAAAATGGCGAACGAACTGTCAATATCAGTTCGCGAAGTGAAATTTTAAATACTTTGAACGGTTGTATCTCCCTCAATTTTGCTGAGCGCGCCTTAATTTATTTTTTATTCATCTTCTCCACACTTTTCTCATCTAAAAAGTGCCTTTTTATTAGATTCCCAGACATTGACGGGATCTGCATTTCACCCATCACGGAAACTTACCGTACAGTTAAATCGCAAGGCGATTGCCTGTAGAGTATCGCCTTCTTGGACTTGTGCTTCAATAAAATGTTGCGGTTTGTAGACTTTTCTTATTGGAAGATCTATATCCTCATCATCACTCTCATCGCTGTACTTTCCATTTCCTATTCTATTATAACCCTGGGGGTCATATCCTTTATTCTTCATCCTTAAAAAAAAAACAGAATTTTAACGAAAAAATAAAGAGACAATAAATAAAAATCATAAGAATTAAAGGTAAATTTTGGGAATCGCTGGCAACGGTTAATACGCACTTTTTTTTTTAAAATCTTTTGATTCACCTTAATTACATTAAAAGACAACTATTTGCATTGGGGGAAGTGGAAAATATTTTTGTGTAACATGGTTTGTGATACAAAAGAAAGTGCCCCTTTATAACGCCTACTCGCGTCAAGGCAAGAAAAACATCCCAGTTTTCAAGTAGTTTAGCGGCTACGCTAGGTTTGTGATTCTGGCGTACAATCTCACAAGACGAAAGCTAATTTTAATTTTACGTAATGAAATTTAGAATGAAATATTTTTCACTTCCCCCAATGCAAATAGTTGCCTTTTAATGTAATTAAGGTGAATCAAAAGGTTTTTTTTTTTTAAAAGTTCATATTAACCGTTGCCAGCGATCCCCAAAAATTAATGAATTAAATTTATATTAATGGGATAATATTATAAAGTGGTGCAATTTGATAGAAAACATTGACTATATATAGTACCTTGCGGAGAGAAATCTTTCTATTTCCATACAAGGTTGGAGAAATCACCTGAATATCCTTGGTAATGTTATGTACGCGGGTCCTTTCGAAATAAGATTTCTTGTAAGGACATACGAAGTCATATTCTAATTAGCTTAGTTTTCAAATCGAATGACCATGGCATGTTGCACATCCAGTGTCCTTACTTCCTGGTTATTGAAATCACAAAAAATAGTTGTGATTAAATAACGAAGCACAAAAACTATTCGATTTTCTTAAGTAATGTCGAATACATCTTATATTACCTTGGTCTTGACTTCATCGTATATATTTTTGAATGTTTACAATTTACACTTTGTGCTACGTATGACACATTTTGACATATGTCAGAACGTTGGAGACATAGATTTAAGATCTGGAAATTTACGAATCACAGCCAATACGAGTGCTTACTTGAATATTTTTTATATCTCCGAGAAATGTCTATGGTCTCAAAAACATAAGTAAAAGGTCCAACATACCGATAAATTAAATTCTGCGTGTAACCGGAGTAATGATTTTTGCTCTCTCCCCCATACAGCTATGCATCTTCCTAAGGCTCGGTAACGGTACCGAAATGACAAAAACCGGAACCCTTCGCAGAAAAATCCCTCAATGGCTGCGCTGCAAATCGTATTGAACTTTACTTTTCTGCGCAGGATCACATGGACTTACAGCAATCGCTTTATGTCGATTATTCAAACGTTTTAGTTGATCGACTCGACACTTGAAAGCATATTGACAAGTATGAACCTTCTTTCAACAAAGTGGAACTAGTTTTTTCAAACAATTTTAGTTGATCAATTTTGATTCAACCACAAAAATTGATTGAAAAAAACTTTATCAACTTTGTTGAAAGAGGGTTCGCATTTGTCTATAATTAAATAAAAATATGATTGAAACTTCTGAAAGAGGCATTACCGGGCCATGTGACAGCGGTTTAATGGATTTAATGCTACTACCACACAGAATCCAACCTTCCAACTCCAAACTTAGTTCGGAGTTGGAAGGTTGGCAGATCGTGTATCATAGCCACCGCTGGGGCCAACTTTCCAGCTCCGAACTCCAAAATGGCGGACGTCAAACAGCTGATTTGGCGCTGTATCTAATCAGTTGCCTACAATTGTGCAGGTGATGCTTCGGTTTCCATTATATTGATTTCGATTCGTAGACCTAAAAAAATATTAATTTCAAACAATTTTTTTACCACTCTCCCCAGCGCCGGATCTGCCATACGTTCAAAAACGTGCAAAAAACCTGGCGCCAACTCCGAAGGGGCGCCGTGAGAAAATAAATATTGTATTAAAAATTTGTTATAATATTCCCTGAATCGTTTAAAAATTACCCATAGTACGAAATAATTATTACGCGCTAGCAACACTTTCCAAAGATACAGACTGCGCACGCATCTGGTTTGAATTCAACGAAATTCAACGATTTACGAATTTATAGTCCATTGCAGAATTTTTTTACAAATTCCATATATTTAGTTTAAACGTAAGATCTATTTTTCCATATATCTTTTACCGTCTTTTACGACGAATGAGTGCGATCCAAATTCATTAACCAATCACAGCGCCGTACTTTTATTCAAGAGAACAAACAAACCGACGGCGCCTTTCAAAATGCTTTTGTACGATTTAAGTCTCTAGGAGAAGGGACTTAAAGACCATTTTCTTATGAAATCATCAGTAAATTCCATTAGCATAAACATCGCACGGTTTGCAACAGAACAGTTTCATCATTGATTTGACAGTTGAAGTTCGTTAAATGTACCTATAATTAATTTCTATTAGATTTGTTATTTTACAGTCAGTAATAATCAGTGTAAGCGTCTTTCGTAAGCCGTTGATACCATAGATACGTTCGTGTTTGTTCGCTCAACACAGAACACAGGGGAAATGGAAATGCAAGGTACAAATTTGAGGTTATATTATTAGTGTTTGTTCGCTCAACACAGAACACAGGGGAAATGGAAATGCAAGGTACAAATTTGAGGTTATATTATTAGATTTTTTAATTTATAACTAAATTTCTATTGGTTGTTAGAGGTTGTGGATTGTGGATTACAATGAATAGAACAATAATTTAAAAAAAAAACTTTCAGGCTCGCAGAATCTAAAACTTAGAATTAAAGAGCATAATGACATAAAAAAACTCGTTTCCATTGGGAATTTTTTATTCCAATTTCTCCAGCACCGATAAAAAATGATGTCCCGCGCAATGACGTTACAATGGTCCCGAGCACATCTAAACAGATATCTATCGCACAAATTCCTCCGGTCGAATTATTAGAAGATAAAAATAAAGTCACTGATAGCAGTTTAAATTTAATTCTGTTTTCAGAGCTTGAATTGAAAGATCCCGGATGCTGGCCAAAGTTATCTCAAAATTCCATTAGTTTATTAGTTCAGGAAGGTCCTGTACAATTGAAAGGTTTTGATTTTCCTATTACGAACAAGCGTAAATTTAATACTAAGTATTATTACAAGAAACTGCCTAATGGAGAAGAATTACGTAGATCGTGGCTTATTTATTCGAAAACTTTAGATAGGGTTACACCCTTTATATGTCTTGATTTTATTTGATAAATTAGTGTAAAAAAAAAAATTAAATAAAAAAAAAAATTGGCGTAAACGAATTTTTAATCAAAATAAAAATGTAGGGGGGGGCGCTATCGGTACCTACTGCACAGGGCGCTAGATTTCATAGATCCGGCCCTGACTCTCCCATAAAAATATTGCGCAGACTGATGTGTTGGGCTAACTCGCACGAACAGCCACCGCCGATCGCCTCGGAGGCGATCCCGGGCCAGCTCGAACTCTAACCTTCCAACTTAAACTTCCAACGCACGAATTACCCCTCTATACAATGGTCCTATACTAAGCTGCTGACTGTAGGCCGAACGCAACATCAGATGAGAGTAGAGATGTCAGGAGTTCCACTAAAGAACACCAAGGAGTTTGTCTACCTCGGGAGCAAAATAACATGGGACGGTCGGTCTAAGAGCGAGGTCGACAGCCGTATACACCAGACTAGGGTTGCATTCAATAAAAGGTCGAAAATAATAGAATCGAATAATATAGACCTGAAACTGAGAATACTCCTCATCAAGACCTATGTATGGAGTATCTTGATGTATGGCTGCGAAACATGGTGCCTATCCGAAAGAGATAAACGGAGACTAGAGGCTTTTGAGATGTGGTCCTATAGAAGACTACTAGGAATTTCCTGGAGAGACCACATCACAAATGAGGAGGTTCTTCAAAGAATCGAAGGAGGAAGGCACCTGCTCAGGACCTTGTCCGAAAGGCGCGCAAGATGGATCGGCCATGCAATAAGGCAAGAAGGCCTCTTGCATGCCATAATGGAGGGTATGACCGAGGGGACAAACGCTAGGGGACGCCCACGCCGAGAGTACCTTGAGGACCTGCTGGTGGACGTGCGCTGCTTATCATATGCAGACTTCAAAAGAGCCGCACAAGACAGGGAAGAGTGGAAGAAACGAATAGATGAAATTGCTGCAAACCAATCCCAGGATTGAAACCAGAGAGAGAGACAATGGTCCGAACGTTTGAAGCAAATAAAGCAAGTTGGAAGAAGGTTGGAAGTTGACCTTAGTGTGGCTGTACCATTATCGTTTTCGCGAACCGCTTTTCCATAGACAAGAATGCATAGAAAAAATATTTTACTTTAAGAATTTTTCTTTGACTTTTCCGACTCGTTTCGTTTTCGCTTGTCGCCGGTTGATCGTTATACGTTTTTTGCGCTGGTTATTATTTTTTATGAAGTGAATCGTAACTATGTATAGAAAATGATACGTCTCTTGTTATTTGACGTACTTAAACATTAATTAGACACAAAAATCACAATGGTGGCCAATACCCGGGTCATCCAGGTGACTAACATCGCTCCTCAGGCTACCAAGGATCAAATGCAAACATTATTCGGATATTTGGGGAAGATAGATGACATCAGGCTGTATCCTACCATTCGCGATGTGTCCTGTCCCGTCCAGTCTCGAATATGTTACGTCAAGTACTATGAAGCGTCCACCGTTGGGATAGCTCAGCACATGACTAACACGGTGTTTATAGATCGAGCTTTGATTGTCATTCCTGTGGGGTCAGGAGAGATCCCGGATGAACACAAGGCTTTGGAGATGTCCAGTAACGGTACATTAGTACCGGGTCTGAATCCAACTGAACCTAGGCTACCACCAGAAGTTGTCAATACTTTAGAAGGGGTTCCACCGAACCAGGTTATTCAAACGAACGACCCTCGGCTGCTCGCTAATGGATTACCAAACTACCCTCCATTACCTGCTGCATACGACTCTCGGAAAATAGAAGAAATCCGCCGCACAATACTTATCATTGATGTACCATCTAATATCACAAGCCAGCATCTTATTGACTACTTCAGTGCAGCTGGACAAGTCAAGTATTTAAGGTTTTGTGACCGGGATTCAGATAAGCTAAGGTATGCCCTTGTTGAATTCACCGAACAGGAGAGTATACTGAAGGGCCTCAAATTGAATGGAACTGAAATTGAAGGCCATAATTTAAAGGTTGGTTTTTAATAGTCAATAGCATATTTTAAGCACTCAAGTGTACTCAAATTATTTATTTATAGAGGATTGTGAAAATACAATCAAATGTATTCAATAAAATATAATATTTTTTCTAGATACATCATGCGACCCAAGCTATCTCCAAGCCGCAGACCAAGAGTAACGAAGCCGCCCAGAGGGAGATCGAGGAGGCCATGTGTCGGGTGAAGGAAGCACAGAACCTGATATCCGCAGCTATTGATCCTGTTATTGGAATGCTGTCCAAGGATAAGAGAAGGTTTCTTTTTGTTAATTATATTACCAATACCCATGAGATTCTTTATCTGTGACCAAAATTTGTAATGTAGCATATTTATCCACTTGTGCCTTTAATTTACTACCAAAAAACAAAAGTGTTCCATTTGTCAGTAAAATGCAATGAACTCGATTAGATAAATCCTTTTCGGTACCTTAATTTTGTTTAATTTAACAAGTCACCTTTTCATGATTATTCACATTGAATCAGTTTAGAATAAAATGGGCACTTACAATACCAAAGATGGCGGCATCTACACCCAACCTCAATTTACAAGTAAAATAATTTTGAATTTTTTTCTTTTTCAAGGCATATTTAATCGATAGTAATTTTCATTGTCAAGTTTTATGAAAGCATAGATGCCTTTAAATGGCTAACTTTTATACAATGCTTCTAAAAAATTAGTCTCATCGTAGAATAGAGTTGTTTTAAATAATTTAGTTTGTATTTTGATTGTGTAACCAATATAAGCCTGACATGAGTACCACATCTCCAGTACATTTTGCAGGACGAGGTCCCGATCTCGCTCGCGTCGCCGTTCACGTTCCCGTCACAGATCTCGACGCTCACGCTCCCGGTCACGGCAGCGGTCACGCAGGTCACGCTCCCGCTCTCACAGGCACACCCGCCACCGATCAAGGTATCTTTACTAACTCTTCATCATTAACATTCATGCATCACTTTAATTATAAATACTTCAGGATTAATCTAATATTTGTCTTTTTCAGTAGATCACGCTCCCGTAGGCGGCGCACCAGGTCCAGATCTCAGGACAGAGGGAAGAGTTCCAAATCTAAACGTGATCGATCCAGGAATAGGGACAAACCAGATAAGGATAAAGACAGAGACCGAGATCGTGATTCAAGAAAAAAAGACGATAAGAAAAAGATTGTTGTGTCTCCAGAAAAAGAAATGTCTGTAGAAAAGAAGAGATCATCATCTGCGGAACCAGTTAAAGAGAAACGCAGATCCCGTTCCCGAGATAAGAAGTCTCGTGAAAAGAAACGCTCCAAATCTCGAGATAGGAAACGATCACGATCTCGAGATAAGAAAAGGAGCAGGTCTCGAGGGAAGCGTAGGTCTACCACTAAAGATAGAAAAAGATCTCGTTCACGGGAGAGGAAACGTTCTCGTTCTCGAGACCGTAAAAGATCTAAATCTAGAGATCGAAGAAGGTCTAAATCGAGAGACCGGAGAAGGTCCAAGTCTAGAGAAAGAGATACCAAGAGGTCAGAATCAAAGGGCAAGATCATCAAGAGGAGGACCAAATCTCCCAGCATTGATAAGAAAAGGGACAAAGAAGATATCCCCAAAGTGGCCCGCAACTACGACGAGGAAGAGCGAGGCTTCGAGGCAGACAACAAGATTCCTCGCATATCTGAGGAAAGGAGCGTGTCTCCCGAGGTGCAGAACAAGGACTCTCCTGATAACATGGATATTTCTAATTCTCCTTAAACTTTATTATTTTGTCAGTCCAATGAGTGTAGATTTAATGACTTACTTTATGTACACTCAGTTAAAACTTCTATCGAGTCCATTGTAATAATAAGTTGTAAACATTCTTAATAAACCAATTTAATGAAAAAACAGGTTTATTATTATTTACAAATTTATATAAATAAAAAGGGAAGAGGCTGACGGGGTTGAGAGAAAATGAAACGCCGTACAGATTTCATTGGATGAGTTGGATATATATTTCTAATAAAAAGAAACATCTATACAACAGTAATAAACAGTAAATGCATTTATCATTCCATACAACTTCCACACAATTTCATTGCACTTTTAATTGGAAAGCTAGTAATTATATACAAAATAAGATCATTATAAAATATTATGTTTACAAATTGATAAAAAAAATCGTTAAGATTATATAAATATCTGCAATCTCACTCAACTAAAGTTGAACTAATCAAGTCGGCTTGGTAAAAAAATGTTACGAGTAAAATACATACAAGATCAATAAATAAATAATTATGTAAACATTTATATTAATTGTATAATAATTGAAAACTTTAACATCTAGTGTGATTTATGTATTAAATCTAAAATGTTGCATAGTAACTCTTTATATGGAAACTAACTGGCCGAATTCATAGTAGACTAAAAATCTCCTGAAAGGAGGAGGAATGTGGGATTATTAATACATACGTAGGTAGTAATAAGTCAATGTGTATAGAAACATACACTAAATGGTTAAATAACTTCCCACAAGCCTTGACAGCAGATAGCCTGACAGCAGATAGCCTGACATCAGACAGCCTGACAGCAGACAGCCCGTCTTGCTTTTGTTTCCCATGCAACATTTGAGTGGTCATTAAAAGCTTAATAAATGCTCAAGCTCCATCACAGTAACAGTAGTTTTGAGACTCCCGCCAGTCTCAAGTGTCCAACTGATCGCATCACATGTTGTCAAAGCTCGCCTGCCAATTGTCTCTCCGGGGCCTATCCGAAGCTGTGCAATTGAAGAAGTCATCACCGTCAAAAGGGTCACTCTCCCTCGAGAATATATTTACAGATTCTGATTTCTTTATGTCGAGCTCTACTTTAGGTCTGTTTTTATTGCTCAATTTTTGACTGCGTCTATTCTCCGGTATTCCTTCTTTGCCGGAACCAAAATCAAAACCGACCATCTTTTCAGTTCTTTCTTCTTTTGACAAGACTCGCAATTCTTCCCCTTCGTGAATGGTTTCTTTTCTTGTATCTCCGTTGGTGTCCAGAGCCCTCAAAATTCCATTTCTGGGCTCGGGAGAGAAGTCGTCTTCGAAGAGTGATGGAGCGGGGGGCGGTGGGGAGGAATGGCGCGGGCGGGGAGAGGCCGGAGAACCTGAAAGGTTCTCTGAACTTAATTCTTTATCGTACTTAAATCTAAAATTTGACACTCTGGCCGACATCGGAGATTCTTTTTCCAGACTAGCATAACTGTCGTATTTGGAAGTCGTCATCTTTTTCGTCAGACTAACACTTTCGACGAAATCATTTTCAAACGGTGAGTTTTGTGATTTCGGAGAGTCTTTTTCCGAGAAATCGTTTGAAAATCGGAAGCGTGTTCCGTTATTTTTGGGGGCAATCGGAGAGTCAATTTCCGACTGGTTGAAGTCGTCGAAGAAGCGATGGCGTTGGCGATTGCGCGTGTTGGGGGAGAGGGGCGGCGGCGGAGAAGGGGAGCGGTCGGCGGCAAAGTCGTCTTCGAAGGGGGAGCGGTGCGATGAGCGCTGCGAGGGCTGCGGTGGACGCTGCGAGGTGGGCGGGGGCGCGCGATGACGCACGGGACGAATACGCTCTCCCTCCCCGCTGCTGCCTGAGCGGCGCCACCCCCGACTGCCCATGGTAGAACTGTATCGGCTGGCAGGCTCTTCAGACTGCCACGGAGGTTCTCCTCTCCTGCGTCCTTCTCTTCTTCCCACAGTACTGTAGCCCCTCTCTGCAAATCAAATAATGCATTAGTTACGCAATACAAATCAATGAGACGCCCAAACATTAAAAAAATACTTTGTAAGTTCCTGAAGTTCCCACTTAAAAAATTTCATGTATTTCAAAACATTTATCATTTTACTTAGGATAGATGTACAGTCAGTTCTACTTAACCCTTCGAATAATAAGAAAATAATTTTCTGTCAACTTTTGCCTGTCAAAGTTTGCGCGCAAAATTCCTGGTTCTTCCCATGCATTTTAAATGTTCCTATTAATTAGTTTTTTTTAACGCTTTTGCAAAAATAAAAATTGTTCTAAAATTTAGATAAAATAATCTTTCCGATATGTTTATTAGAAATCAACATTTTTGTTTATAAATATTAAAATTTTAATATTGGAAATGTAAATTGGCTAAAAAATGCATACCTGCGAATATTTGAATTAAAGTAATTAAAATTGAATAAACTTCAAATTTTAAATTCAGATTCCTTTTCTAAACAAAATTTGTAATAAAACTGTCACCTCACTTTTTATCACTTTCATACAATTTTATTTTAAAATTAAATGTGGGTTACGTCACAAATAGGCGCAAAATCAAACCGTCACTCTTGGTCAGGTTTGTAAAATATCTGAACAACCTAGCTCATATAATTCTAAGACAATGAGAAGCATTATTTCTTTCCGTTTCTAACGTAAAAGAAATCACAAATATTGGCCTTACAGAAAGAGAGATATCTATAATAATACATGGTCGCTCTGGGACAATCTGGGTCTCCTGTTATTATAACGGCATATGATGTTTTGGGACAACTTGGGTCTCCTGTGATTAAACGGGTTAATTAGTACATCGGTTTATTGGGATAGCCGGTAATTTGGGACAAAACCCAAGGAGAAGAAACCAAATAAAGAAACTAATACTAATTTAATTTACTTTGGTTATCTGGGATACCATTCCGTTTAATTAGAATAAATTCCCATTTGAAGTCCATACAAAATGTGCTTCAGTAAATTAATATATTTGTTAAGAAGGCGGACATACAGTGAGGAGAAGAGATGCCATTTTTTGGGATTAGTTACAAGTAATTAATAATGTAAAAATATATATATATATATATATATATTTTAGAGTAGAGTGAAAAAACCAACTTTGAAGCAGAAAAATGAAGGCGGACCTCCAAATTATATTTATTTAAATGTACAGTAGAGCCTCGCTAATCCGGACCCCCGTTACTTCAGTGCACGCTGTAATCCGGACGGGCGAGAGGATCGTTTTCGACCCTAAAGGATTAAGTTTTTTTTTTGGCTAATTGCTGGAAGGATCTCAAAGCATCCCTAATTAAAAAAAATCATGGAAGAATTCGCAAATTTCTTAAATGTTTGAATTAGTACATTTGTACGTACATACATATTCTTGTCTAAATTGATTATAAATTTTGACTTTAATAAATGAAACCCAAGTTAAAAATGTGTTTTATTGCCAGCAAAAAGTTCCACCAATTAGCGTTCGCAAAAAGCGGCATCCATGACACCCAATGACATTTCGTGTCCAGCGATTCTGACACTGACCTTGAGAAATTTTGTACATAGAAAGGTCAAAATCGTAGATCAAGGAATTTTTCCCGCGCATGCGCAAGAACTGCGCACATTCCCGCGCTCCGGTAAATTATTAATATAAATTATTTGGAGTGACCAGGCGCATTGCGGTTTTCTCTATGTTAAAGGGCGATAATAGAGCAAGCGATTCTGACCGTGTTCTTCATACACTTTCTTTATACTGTTATGGTACGCCCTAAACGACAGAATTCGAGCCCACGGGAGCTCCACCGCGGACAGCAACACCCCGCTCCCCCCTGTTTCCTGCTTCCTACCTCCTCCCCTCTCTGCACTCCCGCGCACACCAACGCGTCCCGTCAGTCGAGAATTGCAAGCGGCCTCGGGAACACGTTACGCTCCCCCGGATCGAACACCGAGTTCGCGGCTAATTTCTGTCGACCAATTTGAACGCAATTGCACCTGCGATGTTAATTGAAGTACATACGGGTTTTAGCGCTGGTATTCTGCCGTGCCTGTGTGAACTTCGGGTCCTGTCCTAGACTCGGAAGTGCCCCCTGCTGAACCCGGAAGGCGTGGATCCCCGAACATCATGTAAGCTGTACAAATATTCCCTCTTCTGTTTGTGTCCTTTAACGATAGACTGTAAACCCTCGCGAAAAGCCATCACTCAGGGAGTTTCGTTTCAGAGATCACGAGGTATAAACACGATAGCTAGGATTGTGTAATATGCATTTCTTGTGTCGAATTGTACTGTAATCACCTATGAAACTGTGTTTTGAATTTGCAATACATGAATCTATTTAACTCAATCCTGTTGTTATTCTGCCTCGGCAGGAGCATTTCCTAGAGTGTATTTCCCGGACGACCGTGGGGAGATGAGAGTTCCGAAGCATTCGTGCGACCTGCCCCTGGAATAGAGGGTACTTTTGTCTCTGCTGTGAGCTGGCCTGGGACATGTTTAGGGCCCATCATAACAACGGGCGCGCAACGTGGCGCATAACAACTGGCGCCCCAGTTTGGGCGCCAGTTGTTATGCGCCACGTTGCGCGCCCGTTGTTATGATGGGCCCTAAACATGTCCCAGGCCAGCTCACAGCAGAGACAAAAGTACCCTCTATTCCAGGGGGCAGGTCGCACGAATGCTTCGGAACTCTCATCTCCCCACGGTCGTCCGGGAAATACACTCTAGGAAATGCTCCTGCCGAGGCAGAATAACAACAGGATTGAGTTAAATAGATTCATGTATTGCAAATTCAAAACACAGTTTCATAGGTTATTACAGTACAATTCAACACAAGAAATGCATATTACACAAACCTAGCTATCGTGTTTATACCTCGTGATCTCTGAAACGAAACTCCCTGAGTGATGGCTTTTCGCGAGGGTTTACAGTCTATCGTTAAAGGACACAAACAGAAGAGGGAATATTTGTACAGCTTACATGATGTTCGGGGATCCACGCCTTCCGGGTTCAGCAGGGGGCACTTCCGAGTCTAGGACAGGACCCGAAGTTCACACAGGCATGGCAGAATACCAGCGCTAAAACCCGTATGTACTTCAATTAACATCGCAGATGTAATTGCGTTCAAATTGGTTGACAGAAATTAGCCGCGAACTCGGTGTTCGATCCGGGGGAGCGTAACGTGTTCCCGAGGCCGCTTGCAATTCTCGACTGACGGGACGCGTTGGTGTGCGCGGGAGTGCAGAGAGGGGAGGAGGTAGGAAGCAGGAAACAGGGGGGAGCGGGGTGTTGCTGTCCGCGGTGGAGCTCCCGTGGGCTCGAATTCTGTCGTTTAGGGCGTACCATAACAATACATAAGGGTCAAAATCGCGTGTAAAATCTCAAACACACCGGTGCACGAACGGCATTCTACGAGTTAAAATATTGCATACTGTAATCCGAATGCCCCGATAATTCGGAAGGGGTCTTGTTTTTACCTATCCGGATTAGCGAGGCCCTACTGTATTAACCTTTTTACGACGATGTCGTCCGTACCGTGAGAAGAAAAAAAAAAAGAATTGGCAGATTTTTCGAGATTTATAAATCTCATTTTAACTGAATATAGTGTCACTTAAAAAATATTCAAAGACGTAGATGTAATCTAAACAGTTCCGAGATAACAAATAAATTCCAACAATCAAACATTTCGTTTCGTCTCAAATAAGTTAAATAATGATTATTAATGTACACAACAAGAAGGAGGACCCCCTTCATGTTATGTTTCACTCTCCTATAAAATTTTTAAAAAATCACTTTGGTTGTATTACACGCACAGAGACGATTTCACGTGAATACATGATATTTTTTGGTAATTAAATATTTTAAAAATAATTTTATAAAGTTTTAAAACACATTTGAGAGTATTTGAATAATGTAATATGTGTACGTAGTATGTATTCATTGGTTCAGAGTTAGAGGTTTGATATGTCGCTCTCTACCATAAGCGACTCGTGTAACAGAAAGAAAGGCTAAGCATGCCTCTTCCCGAGGAAACGGAAAAGAGAACTGTGCCATTCCGCCATTGAAATTGTCATTGTTCTTCAGAAGTGGTCTTGGAGAATTTGAATTTATTGATATTAGCGAGATATCTGTCAGTTTGTGGCTATCATTTCTTAATCGACACCAAAAGGCCGAGTGGTTCATTAAGAAATTATACATTGCAAACGCTTAATCTTCTTGACATCAGAAAATATTCAGATTTCCCTTGAACACAAAATAGAACCCGTGATTTTAAGTAAAACACTGGTGTGAATCTCTTTGTTTGGTCCTAATTTATCCATAAATTACGTCACACGAATTTCATGATTTTTGACCCCCCCCCCCCGTCCCTGTCACACATCGTCACCATTGTAAGACCCCCGTTGACATCACATATTTTGCAATTTTTACCCCCCCGCCCCCCTTAAGGTGTGACGTAATTAATGGATGGCCCCTAACCAACTAACAACCTTAACTTAACTTGACCTCAGAATTGAATCCATTTTTCCAAGTGAAAACTTCTTTAGCACCGTTGTGATTTGAAACCCGATGAAACAAAAACGCGACATTAAAAAGAGACAAACACTTCCATCTATAGGATTTAGCCTGCGAGAGAATGAGATAGAATAATCAGTTGTGTGATGCTTCGTAGCCTTCCCACTCTTGTCTACTTTAATTTTCTGAAGGTTTCACTTCTACCGCGTGTGAACTGCAAACTGGTATTTTTTCTTTTTCAGACCGTATCCGTATTCCGCCAGGATCCTACCATATGTATAGTGATACTGTGCTAGATTGTGATTACAATATCATGCAAGACATAATTCCATTGATCTACCTTATTCGTTATTGATTTAACCTTTTATCTATAATTTATTTATTTATGAAATAAAAATACTTTACATGTAACTGAATTTTTCTATTAAAAGCAGAGAAATGTCAAAATTTGATAGTAGGGAAGCACAATCACATTTTCAAAATGTTCTCCCTTTTATTTAAAAGAATTCAAATTTCATGTATTTTTACGTTATTGAAGTGAAAACTTCTTTTGCACCGTTGTGATTTGAAACTCGGTGAATTGAAAGTTACACCAAAAAGAGACAAACACATACAACTATGGGATTTAGCCTGCAAGAGAATGAGATAGTATAATCGGTCTCCTCTTTGTGCGGTGCTTCGTAGTGCCTACTTTTCGTAGTGCCTACTTCGTAGTGCCTACTCTTGCCTACTTTAGTTTTCTGAAGGTTTCACTTCTATCGTGTGTGAATTGCACTCTCTGATTTTTTTTACAACAGCTCAATTTGTTCTGAGGACAACAGGTTTTCATCTGATAAAGTGCTGTTCTGATAAAATGAGCTGTAAAGCTCATTTTCTCAGGACAGCACTTTGTCAGACGTAGCCTTGTAGCCGAGAGGGAACATCTTGACATTTCAAATATTTTTAGTTTTAAAATAATATTTTAGACTAATGAATAGGGTAAGCTCAGAAGTAGAATTATATAATTGTCTATGGTCTCGTCTTTTTTTGAGTTTCCTCTATCCTCCCCCCTTCCCCACCTTCCTCTTCCCTATCTCTTTCCCCTCCCCACTACCTTCAGCTTCACAACATACCCCAATTAGGGATGCCATAGTCTCACTGGCTTCAGACGGGAGCAGTTGGGACTCTTGTGCGGTATTCATATAAAAAAATAAAAAAATCCTCGTCGATGGTGTATGTGCATTAGAAGAAATGCATAAATTATACATAAAGTCAAATATTGGTATATCTATGGTTAGATAGTGAACAGACTTTTTCCAAACAAAAAGGACGAAGTTACCAATCTAGTGAGTGGTTTATTTATGGGTGGCAGATGATGAGGAACTAATGATATGTGAAAGTTAGTACCGGACTTACCGTCGGGCCTCCGCCGGTCGTCGTGTGACCAGCCGCGCTCTCTCCGCCTTTCCGCCTCCCGACTGCTGGGCCGCCTCGAATAGCTTCCTTCTCCCGACCACCTGGAACAAATGAACAAACAATGTTAATCTGTACCTAAGACCCAACTTGTCATAAATCGAAATTGACATATCTGAATTTAATTTCAAACATTCTATTCTTGCCAAAAAGTATTATCTTCCTACATATTATAATAACAGAATAAAATAAAACCATAATGTCTTAAATCCTCTTTGACTGAAATACAAGGCGAATAGACTGGCGATGAAAGAAGCTTTCAAATTTAATAATTTGAAATATAAAATTTTCAAATACAAATATAATAGGTTTTTTTTAAATGAAGACAATATTAGCGAACAGAAAAATCAGAAAAAGAAATTGGCACCTCTGGGACTCCGTATCAGAACCTTTGGCTTTTAGGGCCGCTGCACTATCAACTATTACAATTTGTGGTTTTACCATTGATATATTAACTATAGATTAGTACTCCCTTACCCAATTCCAATCCCAAAGTGACACCACCTACGAGTAATTTCATAATACAACTACCCATCGAATTCCTTGCATCTCTTGTGTGACGTAGTTGTTTTACAAGGAAGAAATTAAACATTTTTTATCAATTGTTACTTTTCTCGATATGCTGCCTCGAATTCATATGTTATGTACATATTTTTTTAGATATTCATATAACTGGTTAAATTGTTAATAATAAAGTCCGCGATAGCCCATACCTAAAATATTTCAAACTGCCTGAAATTTGTGTTTTAAAAATGATCTTCACAAAGCTAGTAATTCCGTTACTGGGAACTTGCTGGAAAACAAATTAGCTCCACGCAGACCAACTAAAGGTACAAACCAATGCTTCTTGCGATCTTTTGACTGTGAGATAATGGACTTTGTTTTTGATAAATGTTTTCGTAAACCAATATTTTTGGTTTCGGTGTCATTTTTAAGACCCACACGCCCTGTCTAGATATACTTGGTCGAAGGGTTTTACTCATAAAGAAGCATAAATAAAAAAAATTTACTTTAAAGGTGCTTCCGATTTTTCTAATTAATTACTGATAACGATAAAAAATTAAAGAATACACATACTTTATTAGACAAATCTAGTATAAACGTTGTTGTCACTTTATTTTTTTGACGTTTCATGTGAAAATAATTAATAAAAAATTCCTTTTCAAATTGAGGTCGGAAACTTTGGTTTCATAAGGTAGGCCGCACTGCGGAGCCACACGCTACATGAACGCAACATTTACGTCGTCACAATATGCATGCTACATTTTTGCTTGGAGTATAAGTGTCGCGTACACGCACACCGGACGAACAGTTGTGGTTTATACCTACTCGAAAATATCATGACATCATCTGACGACACGGATTTCTTGATGTGGAAATTAATGAGAAAAAAATACATTATTGGGTTCACCCATTTAATCAAGATTCTGCAATTTACGGTAATTTAAAAAAATATTTTTTTCGCCAATTTTGGTCCAGATGATATCTGTAATCCGTCTATTGTCTATAATGTAGGGTTTTTTTCAACCTCCACATAAAATCCAATATTGTCTTTCATTTTTACAAACCATTGCACCACAAAAAACGAACACGTTCGATCTTGAGCACATGTAGCGCGGCTAACGTCTCGCCACAAACTGCACCCGCTACAAACATGTCCTTGGTATGCGTGCTATAGGGGGGCGTTAAATGTGTCGCATTTCAAATGTAGCGCCACAGTTATCGTAATACAAATGTATGTCTGGTGTGTGGCCTCGCTAAAGGTGTATGTTTAAATTATTTTGTGGTTAACTTTTAGGTTTGAATACAAAGCATGGTTTTCTTCTTTCTTATACCATTTAGATAATAATTTTCTCCATGATAATACGGGAGACACAACGATTTCTATGAGACCTATATGATTTATTCCCAAAAGCGAATAAATTAGCCTGAGGGGTCAAAAGTAGTTAAGTCAGACGTTCAAAAATGTTTGCCTACTATAGCTAGAGTTTTTACCTAAGAAAACTGTGGACATTCTATTATACGGTGTATACCTAAAAATACCCTTTGAATGATGCAGGATAAAATACAAGGAAGTAGAGGGGAAAATGAAATGACCTCATGTTTTTTGAAATTCATTGAAAAATCAATAAATAGTGACATTCAACACTGATATCCACCTTGATCAAAAAGTTTTAGGATCGGCCACCGTGTGGCGCCGTCAGTCACCACATTGAAATTTAAATTTTTTTGTTAGGTTACCACATCTATCATTGACACTTCCCTTCAAATTTCAGCATCATAGCTTGACATTTGTAAAAGTTACGCTGTACTGAGTACATCTACCTTTGTGCGTGATTTTGATTTTTTTACAACCTGTGGATTTTTCACCACGATAACACACCGTTTTTGGCTAAAAACAACACAAATACTATCCAGCAGCCTTCGAATTCACCTGATCTGGCTCGTTGCGACTTTTTCCTGTTCAACCGACTTTAAAAACCCCTTCGCAGAACGTATTACGGCAACCGAGAGGATGTCATGAAAAAATCGGAAAACGGCTCATATGAACACATGGAAAATTGAGTACCAGCGGTGTTTCGAGGATAGAATCAAGCGCAGGCGTAAATGCATTGCGGTCGATGGGAAGTACTTTGAAGGGGACCATATCGATTTTGATTAATAAACTTGTATTTTCGATTTTATGCAAAGTGCAATAACTTTGGGAAGTGATTCTTACATTATGGTAGGAGTAAAAAAGAAGAAGTCTTACATTATGGTAGGAGTAAAAAAGATTATTACCACAGACATCCAAATTTAATAGATGAGAAGATACAGATGAGGGGTAAAACCAAACAATGGGGGGGACGAAAAGGGGAAAGATGACTGATTCGTTAAAAAATCAATCTGACAGTATATAGGCAACTCGCATTATAATATCACCATTTAGATCAAAAGCAAAATCTACTTTTGAATCAATAGACCTTTTTACATGGGAGCGCGAATTGCTCGCCACGTTATTAACATATTTGTGAAGTCCAAATACGGCAAAGTAAAGTTCGTTACTTTTCACAGGCGAATATTTTGTTGCCGTATTTAGGACATTTTTACAAATGTTTCATAATTTACTTACATCGACATATTTTAGGGTATAATGTATAGCACAAGCTACCATTTTTGCCGTGTTATTTCGTAAAATGTACGATGAGAGCTCGACGCTGGTCCAGACAAGAATGATGACGTCACAATTTTTAGGTTCAAGCGAGGCTCTCGTAAGCCCAGCCGGTTCCATGGAACCGGTATGGGGGAGGGGGAAATAATACGCTTTTATCACTTAGGGCAGGTCTATATATATATTCATGTCTATGATTATTACCTTTTTTGAAATTCTAACTTTATTTTCCCATACAAAAAGACATACCCAAACCCAAAAACCCAAAAACTACCCCTAAAAGTTTGAATTTCGAAAAAAGTTATTTATCTTTTTAACTTATACTATCCATGTAGAATCACCTCCCAAAG
Organism: Limnephilus marmoratus; assembly: GCA_917880885.1. Lineage (NCBI taxonomy): Eukaryota > Metazoa > Arthropoda > Insecta > Trichoptera > Limnephilidae > Limnephilus > Limnephilus marmoratus. The sequence goes on along the minus strand of OU862924.1, from coordinate 22,254,885 downwards.
TTAATGCACTTTACCCCGGACAACCTGTATATGGATAGAAAATTGGTCAGGGCATAACAGAAATATGATGATGGTGATGCTGTATTTATTATTAAATGAAAAATTTCCTTTATTAGTAAAACATTATCACAAGTTTCTACTTATGAGATGACATATATGTGACATTCATGGACAACCGCCGATGGATCACGTTTGCGACATCTGCTTAGATCAGGTTAAAAGAGCAGAATAAACCAAATGTTTACTTTAAAGTAAAATAATAATGAATGTGTGTAATTACTCGTCATCGTCATCATTTCTGGGGGGAGAAACAGGTCGACGTCGTCTGTGGCGATCTCTCCCACTGCCCGAGTCTCTTCTCTCCCGGGAACCTACTGAGTCCCTCCTTTCACGAGACCCAGCTGATTCGTGTCTGGAAGCAAACAAATATCATTATTAATCATTACTACTTAGTACACGTGAATATTCAGTTGATCCTACTCATTTATGGTCATCTTTAATACAGTTTACAGTTGGTTCAATACAAGATATACAACTAAATATTTAGGTTGTGGAGTAATTTATATATACTTTAGCTCCACACAGGAGGCCCTGAAGAAAAAATAATCCCTCAGAGCCTATGTCACCTTCGGAAATGTTATGTGGAGGGTTTTTTTAGGGAAAGGAGGGAGAAGAAATGCTGGGAATGAAAACGGTATGAGGGGTGGGTATGAATCTAGGGGTCAAAGTTTCCAGGAAAGACGGACATATGAATCCCACTGCGATGCAAGGCAATGGGTCGATAGAGCCCGGCTGGAGAGTTCAAAAGGTCTCCCTCAACCAGTCTCTCCCGATCCGGTCTGTCACATAGTAGGTGGGCAAACACATCCGCTGCCAGGACTTAGACAAACCTAACCCCATGAACCCGGGCCTTCCGAGTCACTAAAAGTAGTAAACCACTTGGGGTGACCTATGGCAGGGGTGTTGGTTATCCAATGAATGTTTCCCGCATACTTTTGCTGAGGTTTTCACGAGTTTTTGTTATGGTGTTGTTGTATTTGTATTGCTAATATTAGTTAACCCCTGAGGCCTGTTATTAATAATATTATATTACGAAATTAATAGAATACTTAGTTTTTACCATTTTTATAAACAAAACTGGTGAGCAACTGGGCCTAACAATCAACGTCAATAAAACTAAATGGATGACTTTTGGAAGACTAGATCACTCTGAATCAGTGATACAGTTAAATGGTTGCAATGTCGAAAAGGTGGAAAGATTTAGATACCTCGGCAGTATTCTCACGGAGACTCTTGACCCAGATGTAGAGGTTAAATGCAGAATTGAAGCAGCAAGAACTGCGTTCATTAAAATGAAATCCCTCTTCTGCAATGACAATATCAGCTTAAAACTAAGGCAGAGAATGCTAAAATGTTATGTGTGGTCGGTCTTGCTCTATGGATGTGAAACATGGACCTTGAAAGTAAATACCATGAACAGGTTAGAGGCTTATGAAATGTGGCTTCACCGGAGAATGCTCAAGGTCCCATGGACCGACATGATCACCGACATAGAAATTCTCAGGCGGGCTAGAGCAGATAGAGAACTGCTTACATTAATAAAAATCAGGAAAATTTCATATCTGGGTCATATACTTCGAGGGGAGAAGTATCACTTGCTCCATTTAATATTGAAAGGCAAGATAGAGGGTCGCCGAGGGCCTGGTAGGAGACAAATGTCTTGGCTGCGTAATATACGAGAGTGAACCGGCTTTAGAAGTGTGGAGGAGCTATTTCGGGCAGCGCAAGACAGAGAGACATTTTCAAGAGTGATCGCCAACATCGGGGGGACCTGATACGGCGCACAAAGAAGATAAACAATAAAAGTGGTAAAAACTAAGTATTCTATTAATTTCGAATTAAAATGGTGTCACAAAACAAGTTTGCTGTGTTTAAAGAAAATATTATATTAACCCCTCAGGCCCCTGGCATATTGACTGTACATTTCTTAAAGACGCTGTCAGAAGGTCGGAGAATTGTATGCATTTCCGGTTTGCAATAAATAGAATATTTCTGAATGTATCCAGCCGAAAGCTAAAAACAGTTTTTGAAAGGTAACAAAGTAAGCATTCAAATTTTATTATTAGAAAAAAACAGAGTGGAAGAGACTCTCAGTATCGCCCTGGTGTAAGACCACCATTCAGAATTGAAATGTTGCCTGAAAAGGCTTTAGCCGTGTTTGGTGACCAGATCTGAATAGCCAGGTACTTCCCCACCTTTCTCTTCCCTGTCTCCTTCCCCTCCCCACTACCTTCAGCCTCACAACATACCCCAATTGGGGATGCCATAGTCTCACTGGCTCCAGACGGGAGCAGTTGGGACTCTTGTGCGGTATTCATGTAAAAAAAAAAAAAAATTTAAATATCAAAATTTTTAACTGATTAAACACTGAACTATACTTTTATTTGATTAAACACTGAACTAAAATTACTGATAATGAAAAAAAAAACACATTTTATAAATGTGTTTTAAACATTATCGTCACCACACTTTTTACAAAAATTGGGGTCGGAATTTTTGGTTTCATAGAGGCGCACATTTTAATTCTTCTGTGTTAACTGCTGTATTTGAATACAAAGCATGGTGTTTCCTCTTTCCAACACCGTTTGGATCATATTTCTCAACATGACAATAAGGGAGACAACGATTTCTGTGAGACCGTGTGAGCTGTTCCCAAAAGCGAACAAATTGACTCTACGGGTAATAGCTGTTTGCTTTCAAAACTGATCAAATTAGCCTGAGGAGTTAAATTATAAAAAAATACAGAATCATTATTACATCTGAAAAGTTATGTTTGATTTCTTGTTACGTATTAATCTTGGGAAAAATTGTGTACCTTTTGTTTTGATCCAGACCAAACTTTGTGTTTGGTTATGTGTTGTTTTAATAGTAGATATAAGTACCTTTCTCTGTGGTAAGACCTCGGGGGAGGCACGTGGTCTCTGGGAGGAGGAGGGTCTTCTTCCCAGGGAGACACGTCTCGCGAGGAAGAAGATGTCTGACCTGCAAGCAAATAAAAACATATAAAGTATAACTAATTAAAAAATGTTAAACTCAATGTTTATTAACCCTAACTAATACTAACTTCGTTACAGGAATTATTCCTAAAGGACAGCAGTAGTGTTCAAATTGGAAATGTTGAATCTTCATTGTAAAGATGTACATAATGTTTTGTAAAGTTTTTGCAAAATGGATTGAAAAAAGGGTTCTTAGAATGAGACTTATGCAATGTTGTAGATGTTATGATATCAAGGTGTTATTAACCCCTCCGCAATGTAAGCAGATATATGCGTTAAAAATACGACAGCAGTCAAGTACAATAAGCGTGTTTACACGTCAGCGCGTGTGTCTCCATAGAAACCGTTATTGTTTTAGTTACATCCGTAAAATAAAAAGTGAAAAGTCGATAGTGAATCATGCTGCACATCTCTATTCAAGTTGTCCATAGAAATACATAAAAATAACATTCTGTCAGACGCGCAATCTGACACATAATTTATCCCGCCAAATTTCCTACGGGCGCCCGACATTGTTAATTTTTATTAAATATTTTTATATGAAATGATAAAAAAGTGAGGTGACAAAAGTGTTTATTACACATTTATACAATAGAATAAGTATTCTTGTTTACATAATCTGTGATTTAAGTACCGTTTTCACATAAAAACATCACATGAGTCATTTTCACATTTTTTTAATGTTTGCATTCTAAATTTTAATATTTACAAATATTAATAATTATTTGTAATATAATAATTCGAAAGCTTATTTTGTAACCTGTCTGAAACAGTTTTTACTATTCGGCTACGTTCAGAAATGTTTCATTTATAGAGCTTTATTTGTGAAGCGGTAATAATTCAAAGTTTTCGTAAAATGTCATTTTGTTAAAGACATTAAAAGTGCATATTGGCGATTTTCTGAGGGGTTAACATCATGTTAATGAGTCTACCCCCCCCCCCCCCCTTGGTGAGATAAATTTGGTCCACTTCGTATATTCCTTTCAAGTAACGTGAAATTTTGCTGGATCCCCCCCCTTTTGAGCTCAAGTTATTAATGTATGCCCCCTAATCACAAACAAATTATGAAGCATACTCGCCAATTTCTCGCCTACATAGTTTAGCAAATGAATATACAAATGATATTGACATTTTTAACATTAAAAATTGGATGTTTATACATACCTAAAAAAAATTCGTGTCAAAATATTAAGTTTTTATTTTATTATTATTGTTTTTTTTTAAATTTTATGCAATTGTAAACCATATGGGCATATAAAAGAGTAAATAAATATAGGTATTTACATATTACAAATACTCTTGTAATAATATCAGTGAAATGTTTGGTAGTGGGAAAGAAAATAATATTAGATACGATTTTAGATTTTCACGGCCAAAAGTATTTTTGTTATTAGTTTTTGGGGTATTATGCCGTGTTGCGCTACCTCCTTCTTTAGCCAACGTTTCGGACAGCGTTGCAGTGTCCATCATCACACATCTGCCCTGATGATGGACACTGCAACGCTGTCCGAAACGTTGGCTAAAGAAGGAGGTAGCGCAACACGGCATAATACCCCAAAAACTAATAACAAAAAAATAATAGTACTTTGCATTTCTAAAAGGAGCACCATTTATATTTTAAAATCAAGCGTTTGGTCTTAGTCATAATCAGCTATTGACATGAAATTGGCTGAACTCAATGAAAATATCTTTTAAAATGGTTTTTTGAAAATTAATGGTTGAGTGACCTAATAAGTAAGGGTAAACAGGTGAGAAGAGATTAAAGAAATCTTTAATTTTATTAAAGAATTAAGATTAAAATCTAAATTTATTAATAGTGAAATCAGTCCAAGATGATCACAACCATCAGTCTCAAGGACAACGGTGACGAAGAGCGCCGAAATGTACAAAAAATAATGGGGCAAAGACTCTTACGTGTGCGCCACATCTTGATGTTCCTCCTTGTTCTGCGGTGATGTGGCTCATGGTGCGGGGGCGGGGGGGACTCCTCCGAGGACCACGGGGAGCCCCCACCCCGGTTACCCCCTCGGGGGCCCCCTATCAGCACCCCGCCTTCCCCACCGGCGCTGATGGCAGTGGAGCGGGGGTCATTGAGCAGGGCCCAGGCGTCGCGACTGCGGCGGCCTGCGCTTCCAGAATCTACACCACCACCTTGAGGCAATTGTAATTAGTTCATAAATGTATTCATATAGGTTTAGAGTACAGTGATAACAGAAGGAATGCATCAGTTAGTAAAGCTGTTCATACCCCAAGAAAAGGCAAAATATAAAATACAATAAATTTATATTTCCTTTTCCTTTCTTGGAGTATGCATGAATTACAATGTCTATGGCCACTGACCACAAAGAAAGAGAAAGAAAAGACCACATGGAGATGAACATTCAATAGTACATATGCAGAAGCATACATTCCATATGGGCACATAAACCCAATACGGAATATAAATACCCTATATTGCTAACATAAATAAAATTAAAATTTATAGAAATCTACTTTTCAATAAATATATAACGTAATCTACACTTTCAAAAATGTGCGCCAAGTTCCAGCTATGAATCGCAGTGCGCCGTGCATGCCCCTATGACAATGCAAATGTAATGCAAATGACATATTTATTTATTTATTCAAGTTAATGTTTACTGTACTCTACAGAAAAATGTTGATGTTTGGGCAATACACATTCAAGGGAAGACTCGTTTGTGTTAGTGTCGGAAAAGGCAGTGCCTTTCGGTACAAATCACAAATGAAGCAATCGATTCCTTGACAACTCAGAATTTCAACAACCCTTTGTAAAGGCATTGAAAGTTATGAAAACTTGTCAAGTCTCTATGTAGTGAGATGGTAAATTAATTTTCTGTTTTTCCTACTGCCTACCCATATTAAAAACTCCGTATGCCACTGCATATACAGGGTGCGGCAGCATAACTTCCTTTTTCAAAATGCGTGCCATTCAGTCGGTTGATGTCGTAGCGGAGCGCTAGTGATCTCGTTCGAGAGGCGAAACTTTAAAGTTTTGTCCCTTCACAGTTTAGTCGCCATCATGCATTGGAACAATGAGGAGCGTACGTTTGCCGTTGAAGCCTACTTTTAGAATGGATGTTCTGTGATCGCAACCTAGCGCACCTTTCGGAATTTAATTTAGCCTCTGTCCCGGACTGGAAATCAATTGTTGTATGGGTCACTATGTTCAGACAAACTGTAAGTGCAACAAGAGAAAGAACTGGAGTCCCTTGTCCCATTAGATCACTGAGCATTGATGGCTGTTTTGAGGGAACACTCCGCAGAGCGCATCTTTTTGTGTATTCTTTAAACATTAATAAATATTTGGTAAAATAATGGCTATTAAAAATATTATTTGTTTTTTTTTTTATTTCACCTGAAAAAATACCTAAAACTAATGCCTCTAGACTAGAATACCCCCTTAAATAAACAATATAATCACCTGTAAGCACAATCTCTGGAGATGATCCACTAGCGATATCACTAATGGACCCAGATACCATAGCTTGAGGGGCGCTTAATTGGGCTGGAGATTTATTGAGTGCCCGCATGGGTTCAATTAGTTTTTCTGGAGTTCTCATAGTTTCCTTGATGACTAGTGGGGATTTCCGGAAAGCGTCTTCAGCCGTGACCAGTGACAGAGAGTTATCGATGCAGTCAAAGAAATCAGAATGGTCAAACCCGTCTGATTTTTCGTCAGATCGTTTTCTCTCTTTAGGAACTTGAAGAGGTGCGCTCATATCCAAATCGTCTTGTAAATCTGCACTCAGCGGTCGTGATGGTTCGTCCACAGTTGATAAATCTCTCAAAGCGGCATATCTGTCAGAATTTGACTTGGAAACTTTGTGATCACTTTCTTTACCGTTGACATCTGAAGCGGCTGTTACATCAATGTCCGGTGTAGGAGATGTACCGGTTTTATGTAGGATGCTAATTACACTTTTTAGTTCTTCCAATTTAGAGTGTGGCGCTGATATCTTTTTCACTAAGCCGAGTGATTCAAATTTGATATCACTAAATGGTTCCGCAGCCTGAGTGGGTGCTGGATCACATGGAAGATCTGGTTGGGAGCTGAGGGAGTCAGGCTCCTCGTTATTCGGAGCCGTCGCATCATTAGGCAAACTTTTAAAGTCTTCTACTTCGATTTCTCTAAACACAGCATACCTGTCGTAAGATGCTTTGCCAGAACTGTTGAAGGTATCGAAATTAGCGACAAAAGTGTCTGAATTTGCAGCAAAATTGTCTTCGAAATTGGCATCGAATTGTACAGAAGATTTTCCTTCCAACGTGTGCAATGGTCGTTCCGCAACTTGGGGGGGTTTTTCGATTGGCGGAAGATCCTTTTTGCTCAACGAAGTGGGCATAACTATACTAGGGGTTGGTTCTTTGCCCGTCTGTAGGTATTCTCGCAGGTGTCCGGTGAGTTGAACTATAGTCATGCGCGAGAGGATGTCAGCCGGCATGCCGAGTCTGTCGGCCAGTTCGTCAACTCCGCAGGTTAGAAGTTGTGCCAGGGTGATATCCAGGCCGGGGGAAGGTGAGGGGGATGGGACGGGGCGGCGAGGGGGAAGGTAGTCTTCCTCCCAGGGCAGGGGGGCGAGGGACGGTGCGGGGCGACGCCGGGCAGGGAGAGGCAGTGGAGGTCCGTTTTCTCCCCGATCCAACCTCTCTACAGGCTTCTTCGGAGGCAGAGGAGGCGGGGGCGATGGGGAAGGTTGAGATTGTTGTTGCTTGCCTTGAGGTCGTTGTCTGATGCTGGATTTGCTGTCAGTAGATGGCTGTAAAAATAAAAGATGTTAACAGATAATATTTGTAGTGACCACAAACTTTGACATGGATGATATATTGAAATTGGAACTCACCTGTCTAAGTAATCGGGGTGATTTGGATTCAGGTGGTAAGGAGACTTGGAGAGGAGTGATATCAGAATTCAAGGAAGAAAATGGCAGTATAGTTGGCATGGAAACCACAGGAATATCAATCCTCAATTTGCTCTCCTGATAAAATGGCAATGGAGTTTCAGTAATTTTCAAGGGTTTAGTATCTAAAGTATCGTGGTCTTTGATCGAAGCCCCCACAAAAGGATCTTCGCGAAGAGACTCAGCAAAAGGGTCGGTATTATCGAAGGGGTCAGTTTCGGCAAAGGGGTCAGACGTGAACATTGACGGTGCCGTATTGGGGAATATTTGAGGTTCTTGATTTTTGCCTATACTGACTGACCCCCCAGAGTGCCTGCCCACGGATGTCAGGTAGTCAGGCTTGGGGACAACTTCGAATGTAGACTTTGGAAGGGCGGGAGCGGGTTTGGGCTCCACGGCGGGAGGTTTGGCAGGGACATCGTTGGTGACTAGATCCTTGAGGACTTTCTTGGGTGGATTCTTCAGTTCCTGGAAGAAGTGCTTCTTGTCCACGTACGGCTTGCTGCGACCCGTTCCCAGGGGATCCAAGTCGGTGAAGACATCAAAGAGATTTGAACTAGATGAGAGATCTGATGGAAACTGAAAGTTTAATAGGAAAATAATATTATTATATTGTTTCTAAACTCAACACTGCGTAATAGTCAAAATTTTCAAAACATTTTTTTTTGGTGCTTTCAGTTGAACAGCACAAGCCTCATTCATTGGTGCTTTTAAATTTAGGAATTGACCAACAGACTGCTTGTATTATTTGTTAACTATCCCCAGTACATCAGCAAGCAAGAGCGTGTGTACCCCTAGGTAGTTTTTTGACCCTTCTGAACATTTTTACAAATAATTCTTCCATGGTATTGGACTTACACCAATGATAAAATGTAGAAAAATAATGTTTTGAAGAAATTTTTTACGTAGAACAAACAGTCAATAAAAAAAACAATAAATTTAAGTTTGGCACAATGTAAACATGCTGCATGTGGTTCCAAAATAAGTTAGTGTTGACCTACTCAGACCATCTTGCAGCCTCCGTGGTTGAGTGGTGTTTCTTGAGTATGAATTCAGAGGTCGTGGGTTTAAATCGAAGTTTTAGCACCATCCAACAACAATATCAAAAACTAACCTGCGATTCTCCAATATTGGGAGGCGGCGAAGGCGGGGGTCTCTCCAGGATGGCGGCTGCCCTGGGGGGGCTTCGGGGGGGCTGCGGCGAGCTGTGGGGCTGCTCGAAGGTAAAGTGAGGGGGCCGGGCGGCGCAGGGTGGTGCGGGGCTAAACGGGGAGCCCCCGTCGCTGCCCAGTGGCCCCGGAGGGCGGCCACCGCGACCCCCACTGCTGGGCGGAGGAGGGAGGAAGCCCTGGAAAAGGATACTTTATTTAATACAAGGGTAGTTAACCTAAATAGTTCCATGACAAACAGAACACATTATAAGAAAAGCGAAAAAAAAAAAACTAACAAAACTTAACCTATTACTTTTATCATTGTTTTGACAGTGTTCATAAAATGATGGAGACAATAGAAACAGGATATTGATTTGGATTATGAACTCATCATGGGCTATAAATGAAAAAGGATCTAAACATAGTATGTAAGCAGAACCGGAAAGAGATATTTAGACACATGGGGCATGCATTCGAATCAGCTCAACCACAATAAAGTAAAATTTTAGAAATTAATATTTTTTGTGTATTACAGACATATACATCCATTTAAAAAACACATGTAACAATTTTACATTATGTAATAATAAAAAAAAATTACAGTGGCGTAATACGATTCCAGAAACCTTCCAAGCCAATGTTAAAACACCTTGTCACATCCCGAGAATCAGAGTTTATAGATTCCATCTGTCTGGAGAGAAAACTTGGTTTTTGCAGACCTTAGATGATCATGGAATTTAGTCTTTCTGAAGACAATCTTGATGGTTCCTTTCATCAGTATTCTGGCAATTCTGTCAGTAACATTGTGAACATAAAACAAGAAAGCGCAGCCTTTTGACTCATTCATCCAATTCTGTAAATACAATGTTACTTTGGATTTTGTTCCTGAAATACTAGGAAGAACCAAAACGTATGCCTAATTAGGGAGACAATTGAAATCCACAATAACCCCTTTAATATTAATAGGGTCGGAGGGGCTAAGCTTAATAATTCTTAGTATCCGGTACTTAACGGTTATACCAAAACAAAACGCCAAAAATCACACTCATTTCTCTAATTATTATACTAAAATACTGGCCCTAAGACATTAATGTGTTCAATACGGTATCACTTCTACGTACATACATCACAATCTTCACATCCGCTCTGATTATGGACACTGTAATGCTGTCCGAAATGTTGGCTAAAGAAGGAGGAAGAATTGTTGAATATTGATCTTGGTTAAGAAGAAAAAACATGGGTCACCCACAGTTCATTTCGGTTGATGACCTAAAGATGACTACTGCCAACCTTTGAAGGAGGCTTATGTCTAAAATTAAAGGTTTAAGAAGAAGAAGATTAAATAATAAGGAAGAGTCTCCTGTTTTGACGGAAATAACTATTCGTAAATTCACAGTAATTAATTCAATTTTATGTGAACGTCGCTCAAAAGTGTCAACTGCTCCTAACTATCTAAATGCCAGTGGGGCTACGACATCCCCAATTTTATTGGACTGAAGGACTGAAGGTAGTGGGTGGGAAAGGGAAATGAGAAGAGGATGGTTGGGAAGTCCCTAGTCTTTCATCAGGGTGTTATTGAATGTACCTACCATTCCGACTATAATTTAATTTAGTATTGATGTAATCTACTAACCGGCGTGTTTGTAAAACTGTCGCCAAATGGGTCCTTGGGGGGCGTCAGCCTCTCCATCTGGTGCAGACCCCGCTGCAGCGAGCTGAGCTCCTGCTCCAGGTCCACCAGCTCGGCCACGGCGCCCCCCGAGGAGCCCAAGGCCCCGGAAGCCCCGGCCGCTGAGGTGCTTGCTGCGCCACCTTCTCCCGCGCCCGCCTTGCGCCCAGATGAAAGGCGCGACCGGCTCGATACGCTGCCGTCGGTGCTGGTCTGCGCCTATAACAAGTAGCCACTTTAAACTTGTTTGAAGAAGAAAGATCCAAGTCAAGCTATTCGAAAATTTTCCTTTTTGTTACATGAACTCCATGGAGGGGGCCCTGGGAAAAATAATTTCCTCATCTCAGAGGGTGAAGGGTTTTTTGAGGAAAGGAAGGAGTGAAGTTTGGTCTTGAAGAGATCCATTGTATAGGCCGGCAAATCATTCAACAGCAGAGCTTTTAACTCAAGAATGAGTCGTATCAAATTTCATCTATCTCACAACATTAACTAATTAGAGGTTCTTTTTTTGTCATTTGCCAATGTTTAAGGGATGCTGTGTGGAGGGTCTTTTTGATGGAAAGGAAGGAGAGGAAGATCTGGGAAGGAAAAGGTATGAGGGATGGGTAAAAAATTTCCCGGAAGTGATGGATGTATAAATCTACCCTCCAAACTGCGGTGCAAGGCGATAGTTCGAGAGAGTCCGGCTGGAGAGGTCAAAAGGTCTCCCTCAACCAGTCTTTCTCGATCTGACCCGCCACGCAGTGATTGGGCAGACGAATCTGCCGCTAAGACCCGGACACACCTCACCCCATGAAACCAACCTACAAAGTCATCAACTGTTCCATTAGTTATCCATAATTGGTCCCCGGGGCGGCGGTACTCATACCCCTAAATTATAATATCTTGTGAATAAAATGTACTGTCACAATCTTCCTATATAACAAGACATTGTACAACGCCTCTAGCAGAAAATGCATGGGTTTCTTGTTAGAATTCTGTTTTTTTACCAATGTATTATTATTTTTCTCAATTTTCATAGTTGACTGCTGTGTCAATATTAGTGTCATTTAGTGGTACATATTATTAAGGTTAATAACTACTGTAGTAATTAAATAAACAATAATGTAAGAAAGTATGTTTTAATATGATCATCAGCCATCTTGGCTGTCGATATCTAAGCATTTATATAGGAAAGTTTTGGTAGTAAGACTAAAAAGACCTTTGAATATAAAATATTTGGTAATTGATAAAAGACCCACTGACTTTAGGCAGTGGGATTAAATATGTGTGTGAAATCGTAAACATCCAACAGGTTCCATTATAAGGCACTATTAATGAAAACAACCAAATATTCTTACCATTATCGGACTTGAATATTACCGGTATTTACTTAGTTTTTAGTAGATTCTTTGGATGATTAATATTTAAAAATACATATTATTATGCCTACAGGAAATGATATAGCCAGCCCACTTGTGGTTACATGGAATTACAATTCATCTCCTGTCATAACCGCTCGAGCGATGGCTAACCAAATTAAGGTAGATGATTTTTAAAAATTAAAATGAACTTCAAATACAAAGATTATTCAAAAAACGGTGAAATCTAAGTGGATTCATTGGCTTTAAACCGCAGTGACGCCCGGCGTAGTCCAGCAGTAAGGCTCTTGACTAGCATTCATTCCGAAGGTCGCGAGATCGAATCCCGGCGTGGCAAATAAATTTTATTTGATTAATTTGTGTTATTTCACAATTTATTCATTAAAAATAATATATAGTATATTTGCGGCACGTTCCAGAGTGGAAGATACTCTCAGTATCGCCCTGGTGCAAGACCACCATTCAGAATTGAAACGTTGCTTGAAATGACTTTAGCCGTGTTTGGTGACCAGATCTGAATAGCCAGGTACTTCCCCACTTTCCTCTTCCCTATCTCCTTCCTCTCCCCACTACCTTCAGCCTCACAACATACCCCAGTTGGGGATGCCATAGTCTCACTGGCTCCAGACGGGAGCAGTTGGGACTCTTGTGCGGTATTCATATAAAAAAAATAAGCAGGTCATATGTTTCAATATTAATATTTGGGGGTATGATATTTATTAAATTGTATTGCCGAATCGAAAACCAATCATCCAGAAATTTCCATCAAATGGATGAAGAAAAAATATGCTGAGTTGTGTGTGTATTAGGTCCTTACATATGAAATTGGCGTTTTGCCATACTGGCTACTTTGATCTCAAATATCTTCTCTTTGGTTAGGAATTCCAAATTCAAATTTATACAGCTATTTACTCATGGTATTTGTGTTTCGAAAATTATAATTCATTTGCTTTTTCCTTAATTGTTTTTTTTTCTTTGTGTCACTTAGTTTACAAAATGGAAAACTTGAAATATTGCGTTATTTACGAGTACGAGTTCCACAAAAGAAAACACAGTGCGTTTTTGTTCCAACGTTTTCGTTCTGGAAATTTCGACCTGCAGAACAAGCCCCGTGGACGGCCTGAGACCAAAGTTGATAATTAAGAATTGAAGGCTATTGTGGAAGCGGATCCATCGCAAACCACGTCTGAGTTAGCTGCAGGCTGCGGTGTTAGTGATAAAACTGTTTCAATCCACTTGAAGCAAATTGGGAAGGTGAAAAAGCTTGAAAGGTGGGTACCTCACGAATTGAGTGAAACAAATCAACAAACGCGCTTTAGAACGCTATACCACACACTGCACCACTGCAAATTAGAGGAGCTTCAATTGGAATGTCTAAGACATCCACCGTACTCTCCGGACCTTGCCCCAACAGATTACCATTTTTTTCGAAATTTGGATAACTTCTTGCAAGGGAAAAAATTCAACTCCAATAGGGCACTCCAAACCGCCTTCAAAGATTTTATTGATTCCCGTCCGAATGGTTTTTTTAGTAAAGGGATCGGGTGAAATGCAGATCCGGGCACAGTTTGGAAATTTAATAAAAAGGCACTTTCTAGATGAGAAATGAGAAAAGTGTGGAGAAGATGAATAAAAAATAAATTAAGGCGCGCTCGGCAAAATTGAGGGAGATACAACCGTTCAAAGTATTTAAAAATTCATTTGGCGAACTGATATTGACAGTTCGTTGTTCGTTCGCCATGTTTTCACCGCTTAGGTATGTTGGATCCCAGACCTAATACAGAATTGATAGTACGCCAGAATCACAAACCATGTTACACAAACCTAGCGTAGCCGCTAAACCACTTGAAAACTGGGATGTTTTTCTTGCCTTGACGTGAGCAGGCGCTATAAAGGGGCACTTTTTTTGTATCACAAACCATGTTTAGCGTATTAGGTTATAAAAAAAATGGCGGGCGGACGCGGGCGGACGCGGGCGAACTGTCAATATCAGTTTGTAAAGTGAAATTTTAAATACTTTGAACGGTTTTATCTCCCTCAATTTTGCCGAGCGCGCCTTAATTTTTGTTTTATTCAGCTTTTCCACACTTTTCTCATCTAGAAAGTGCCTTTTTATTAAATTTCCAAACTGTGCCCGGATCTGCATTCCTCCCAAGGGATCGATGAATTACCTATAAGATGGCAAAAGTGCATAGATAGCAATGGTACAAACTTTGATTAAATAAATATATTATATTAAAAAAAATCGACTTTATGTTCCTCCCATACAAAACGCCAATTTCATATGTAAGAACCTAATATATCGATTGTCCAGTTGCTTAGTAAGGGGCCAAATATTAATTATGTAAGCAATTTTAAAAGTAAAAGTGTACCCTCTGTTTGGTACAATACTTAGATTACTCATAAACACCACCAAATCTATTACAATGCAGAAAAACTTGTAGTGAATTAAACAAAATGTTAATGTTTTTTGGCACACTAGTAAGATATTTAAAATGTCATACTAATGCACCGGACTGTTATGCCTGTGGGTGATCATTTAATTGCATATTTAATATGTAAAACACAGACACATTTAAATAACATTTGATTAATGGTGAGCGTTCGAATATTGCTTTCCTCATTCTCTCAAAACTTTGGAGATTGACTAATCACCTGGACGATCGATGTACCAAACTATTGTCTTGACCACTCAGGTATTCTGCGATTGTGCAAATTTTTTGTCTTAAACTGTCAGATTTATAAAAACTTTGTGTTAGTTCCGCTTCGCAATTAAAGCTCTACCGGCACATGGGCGATTTGGCGGGTGAAAACTGTTTCTACAAAATAAGTATTTTTTATGTACTTCTATGGAAAACTTTGAATAGAGATGTGAAGCTTGATTCAATATGGATCTTTTCCTTTTTTTTAGGGTTGTCACTAGAACAATAACAGAGAACGATTTCTGTGGGAATACATGCGTTAGCGTGAAAACACGCTTATTGAACTTGACTGCTATTGTTATATTGTCGTGTAAACACGCTTACGGGTCAGAGAGGTTAACCATATATATCGATGTACGGTTAAGAAAATGAAAATTTTCAGTGTTTTACTCTGTCATCTTGTGCTTCAGTGCTTCAGTGATAATGAAACTGCCCGCCATAAATGTCATTTACATAACACTGTTTGTTTAAATTGCAGGCGTTTGACTGATGAATAAATAAAAGACAGATTACTTATTATTGTGCATGTTTTTTTACCTTGGAAGTGTCTAGAGCAGCGGTGGAGATGTACCGGGAGGCCAGAGTTATAGTTTTCCCTTCTAATTGCTGTTTGGCTAGTTCAATCTCTTTCTTCTTCAATTCAAATACAACTTGGAATAAATCTCGCATGGCAATCACTACCTGTGAAAATAAAAACAATCATTAATTTTATGTGCATTTATATTTCATCTCTTTCAATTTAACCTTTCCTTAGGCTAGCTTTACATTCAGAAGTAAAATTTACGACTTAACGTAAGTTTTTGACAAGATACTCACACGAGCGTTTACATATGCATCCGACTTGTAGTAATTAATGCTCACGAAAGTGGTTCGGAAGATCGACCTGTAAATGTGTAAATGCTCGTGCAACCGTTTACATCTGTAAATTTATTTGCAGTAACGTGGCTTCCTGTCAACAACGATCCTGCTAATGTTAAATTTACGCGATTTTGTTAATAAAGGCGAAAAGGCCCAAATAAAGTGTTGAAATAGACGCGCCACGCGCTTTTGTGCTGTGAAAGGCAGAAACTAATGGGAGTTCTTTCAATTTATCTAAATGAAAGCTACCTAATAGCAACCGACTTTGAATTCAAATACATAATGTTAAAAACAGAAACATTGAGATTAGAAAGGATTGGACTGATAATTGAATAGAAGGATGCTCATATTCAGAAAACTTCAGTAAGTGTACATAAATAAATACTAGTGTCCGACCGAAACGGGATTTTCTACCGAAACCGAAACCGATTCTTCGGTAGCTGTCTCAGTTTTGGCCGAAACCGAAACCGAAACTTTTTTAGACATGTTAAAAATCTATTGATTACTGAAATTTGGCTTATTTTTTACACATTACAAACAGTTAAGATGTTTTAAATGAAATAAAAAAAAAAACAATAATTGAAATATGTGAAAAAAAAATTTTTTTTTGATATTACTAAAAATTAACAAACATGTTAACTTCTTCTTGGAACAAAAAAATTGTCAATAATCGACATTAAATATACATTATAAAGGAATGACATCATTAATTAAGTATTTTAATTTAAATTAAAAGACTAAATTTACCATTTATTGAGATCTTTTACAGAGTTTCGGTGCGGCCGAAGGTTCGGCAGAAAATCTGCCGAAACCGAAATTGATGCCGAAACCAGATATTTTTTTTGGTCGGTCACTAATAAATACTAGTTTTATAGGAAAAAAATCCTACGAAAAGGACTGTCTTAATTTTTGACATCTTGCAACGGCTCATTATGGTATAATTTCTTGCGGCAAGTCTCTCAGATTATCAAACTGATTTTATAAGCTATGAAAAGGCTGGAAGTTCACACGGATGCGATTAGACCTTTCGTAAAACTCGCGAAAGAACAGCTTCTGTAACTTGCTATAAATTATGTTAAGTGACTTTTGGTGTCGTTTACGTTGGTAATTTGAATCGTTTGCTTACATGAGCGATTTATGGGAAAAAACTTATGAGTGTAAAGCTAGCCTTAGGAGTAAGACAGGCGTAAGATATGACAACACTGGTATTACAGTACTGAATAAGTATGTATAAACATGATAGACATCAATAAATTACCTGACTAGCAGCTTTATCGGTTTTTATGCCGAAAAATCTATGACCCGTGTCCGGTGAACCAAAAATATATCCAAAGGCCCGGGAGTCACTCATATCTTGTGCGATGAATGATATTTTGTGCACCGGGTGGTGGTACAGTGAGTCCTAAGAAAAGAAAGAGATAAGTCCAATTATTATTTCATAAACATGAGAACATTCTGCTGGCTAATATTTAAAAGAAAAGACTTGCTATAATAATCATCTGCAAAACTGCATCATCAAAAGCGATAGGTATTTAAAAAAAACTTGATCGGATATATTTTTCTCTAAAATGGGATAGTCACCTATGGGAGAGTCTCGAACAGCGGCAGCTGGCGACTTGTGGGTATGCTAGAGTGTTAATATTAAATAAAATGGCATTACTAATGTTATAACCGAAAACATTTTGTTGTTTTTTTCGAAAATTAATTTTGTGTGTAAAGATTTTTCAGGAAATTTCATTTTGGCGATGCACTTCACCGAGTTTCCTGAAAATTTTCTTAACCAAATTAAAAAAAAAAATCATTTTCGATTACAACAACGCCAATAATGCCATTTTTTTTCAAATATTAGCACTCTAGCACACCCAAAAGTTATGAGCCACGACATTTCTTGGAACGGAGTACCAAAAAACGAGGAGTATGGTCTCATTGGTCAAGTGCAAAGCATTCTGAAACCTTGGCTTTCAACTAGAAATAATCTTTCACTTTAGGATAGATTATAAATGGCAATATTTAAGGGTTAACAAACCCTTTCCAAAGTGTCCCTTTCAGGAAGCTGAGATTATCGTGAAAGGAGATGCGGTGCTTGTATACGTGGTCATCAGAAGGCCAGAAGGGTCACGATGGGATGTGCCACTCACCCCTGTCTTCTCGTCCCTGAGGCGGAGGCCGTCGATGGCAACATGCACGGAGATGCGCTGCTTGTGCTCGCCGGCCGCGCGAATGGCCATCTTGAGGTCGGCGAGCGCCTCCTGACACATGCGATCACCGCGCGCCTCTCCCACTTCCAGGATGCCGATCAGCTTGGCCTTGAAGGCCACGCCCTCGCCCAGGAAGCGGGACGGCTCGTTCTTGTCTGTGGACCAAGTTCCGTTACAACAGTAGGGGTACACGCACAACTATTACCCAAACAGTAACAGGGAGTACCCCTCTTAAACCTTAAACTGTACCATCCTTCACAATAAGGACAGGCGCAAACGGGTGGCTTTGTCATGCAACAGATTCAAAATCCAAGTAACTAAAGACATCAAAAGTCATTACGCTATGTGCGTGCACCTCATAGCTACTGCCATGGATTTTTAACAATGTCGAAACTGTTGCCGTGACAAAAGTCATCAATGTACACCTGGCCTAAGAAATTGGCTATGAATCTCAAGGTTTGGTAACAAAATTATAAAATATCCAACGAGGTAATATCTAAATTTGTAGGAGTTTTGTTCCCAGGGATATAATATTAAAGACAAATAACAAATGGATAGCAATGACACCAATGATGGATAAATGTGTGGGATTGTTCCCTGTTTCCATGAAATTTACTTCACGACCTATTTGGCCAAAAACAAACCGAGTTTAAAACAAAATGTTTTATTATATAACAAACCTATTTAAACAATTGACCATCTTTATCTATAAAAGTTTGGTTGATTTTTTACACATTGTAAGAATGGAAAACAAAACATCACAATATTATATTAACACACTTCAGGCGGGTGAAAACACGGAATTCGTTGGAGACAATGGAATTTGTTTAAAATCGATATATCTTTGAAAATAATAAATGTACATTTGAATGATTTTTTTATACAGTACTTACCACACCCCAACTATACACGTATAATCCTAAATTATAGCCTACTAATAGAACTCATAAACAGAAGTTAAAGTCAGTGAAGGGCCTCTTAGTGAAATTTTATGTGTACATATTTTTTACTTAACAAAAAAATTAATTTTCACTTTGGTACAAATCGTCACAAAAGAACAATTTGTGCATCTCCACTGCCAAAGTGTAAGTTTCATTTTGATAAAATATTATTCCACACAAAAGACAAGAAGTAAGAAGATTTTCCCATCTTGCATCACATACACGCAAATATGTTTGGTGTAGAATATTCATATTAAAATATTTGAATGCCTTTCCAGACATTCTAGTAGGACCGGCATAAAAGTCATAACTACCCTTCCCGCCTAAAGTGTGTTAAGTATGATAAAGCCCCTTTTTAAAACAGCAATCAAAGAAGCACTGGGGAACTGGGGTTGTTATTAAAATTGAACAATCGATTATTATATAGATTGCTTACAAAACTTAATTAATTAATAATTTGTTACAATAATGATTCATGCAGCCCAAATGTAACAACTTCCACCAAGAGGTCATGCCAATAAACAAATATGAAAAAAGATAGTTCGAATCACCAAAAAGTATTACAAAAAAATAAAGGTAAGTATTACACAATAAATTAAGATTACCACAACAACAAATAAAAAATATTTGAAATAATAAAATTTAAAAAAACACAAATTTTTTTTTGAAGAGTTATTTCTAAAACTCTAATGGGAGAACTCACCGAAAGGTCTCAAAAGATGTTGAAAATGGCAGACTTGCATTCTCAATTTTGTTTAATATCCCTTTTCCAGTCTTTTATCTTTTCACATTACTTCTGCATTATTTAGTCCCAACAACCTGGTATCTGGTATGTGTGATGAAACAATTTTTTTTCAATTATTATTAAATTTAGGACACGTTATTTAGAAAATGATATAATACTCTACTAAAAACATTTAACATCAAATTATTAAACTACGTGATGAAGTGTTTGCTGTAATAATTATGAAGGGGGACTTTGGTAGGAGGAATGGTACATAATATAAAAACTACTTGGTTAAAAGGTTGAATAATAAAAACAATAATAAATTAATTCATTATATTCATTGGAATTATAGAGACAATAGTGGGGTTGTATGATGCATGCCTTGCTGTGCAGTAAGTGCATGAAGTAAAAACTCGAACGGTGAGCTCTGGAGTTATGAAATTTATGCAGTTTTTTTATGTCAGGATTTTTTTCCAAAATGAGCATGAAACTTTGTAATGTCCATTAAATATTCCAAAATAATTCGCAAATTGAAAACGCAACGAAACTTGGGGAAAACTATGTAAAAAAAGATATTCACAATAAATCCCAAATAAAATGGTATTATATTATTATTTAGTTCTGGGGGACTGTCAAACACCTTTCTGAAAACTCCTTGGAAGGCAGATAACCAAATGAAGAGCAAAATTCTCATTAAAAAAATATATAAACATTACAAAAATTTTAAACTGGGATCAACGAAGTATCAAGTACCTGCATAATATTATCAAAACGGTTCTTATTTTTATCCTAAATTATTAGTGATCACAACGTCGTGTAAAATTCAAGGTAAGGTCGCTAACAATAATACTCCTTATGTATGATGGCGATAAGGTTTAAATAACCGATTAACACCAGCTGCATGTTTTCATTTATTCACGAAAAAAACATCGCCGAAAGCGTGTTTTATTTCATATTGTCAAGTTCAGGCTCAAATATTTAAATGTTTTACCATCATTTTCTAAAGAATTCAATTTTACACACAATACAATAAAACTACAACCGAAAATGAGTTCATAAGTAGGAGATTTTGAACTTTAAAGCGGTTTTTAAAGACTTGATACTGTACTCTACTTTTTTCTGGGCTTATAAAAAGAATAATAAAAAAATACTCGAATATTTCAAAGGCAAATGAGTTCCACTCGCAGTATTAATTACAGCATCGAAAATATTTCTAAGCGATCTAATTTTTAAATAAATTATTCAACAGCCTACAGCCTTTGGAAGGCAACATTTTGCAGCCATTCGCCAAATTTTTCCCGCGCTGTACACTATTTAAAACGCGGGTATACTCGTAAATTAATTTCGGTTTGTGATGTTAATTTTCAAATATATTTTTCTTTGCTGAACTGAAGTGGATAATCGTAATCACCATTAGAAACGTCATACTTTTGTTAATGATTAAATTATTAGTGTATTTTTCCGGTGTATAATTCCGTAGGGACCTAATTGATAATGTTATAAAATTTAGTCTAGCAGCTTGTTTGTCGAAGATTTTACTTTACAAGATGTTTAGAAGTAGAAATGTTTAGAAGTGACATTGGTGATGACTGGCAAGTATAATGGATGGGACAAAATATCATAGTACAACTCATTCAACTTTTGCACGATCCATTGGAATCGAAAATGGACCATTTTGATTCACCGGTGCAGGGTTCGTACGTCGCAGTTCTTGGCGTAATTTGACAAAACTCTCAGCTGTAAAATACAAAAAGAAATGATTGTACTAGCGACCTAATAATCTTATTGTATCGCACGAGCCGTATATATTATTGCACTCATACATCCCCCCACGCGAATCCGGTTTTCCGATCACAGGATATTACAAAATTTGCGCTCGCTTCTTTATCGATTCTGAAAATACGAGTGTACCCTGTACCCTGCCATCTGTGCATTGAAACTATCATAACAATGATTTCATGAGGTCTAGCATGGTCGATCGATGAAACCCCGTATCAATATGATAGTAACTAATCAATATTTGCGATCACGGTCAACAATTGGTAAGCGATATTCCGACAGACGATTGATAAATTTTATCCCGGACTCCATAGTATCAGATAAGTTTCGGTTCTGTCAATATACGCATTTATTTGGATAATGTCGTTCGTTACGCAAAATTGCTGACTTATTAATGAACGGAGTTCAACTAACGAAGCTTTTAGAATAGAAAGAAGTAGACTTATAATTCAACTAAGATGCGTACAATTGATTCCGTTCGATCTTTGATAAACTAAAGTGGTTGAAATATGACTAAAGCCCTGATTACTAATAACTAATTAACTGCCGTTTAGTTTCAATAACCAAATGCGGACAGCCTATGCATATTTGGGTTAGTATTTCAATTCAACATTGTGAATTTATTAAAAATTTTACAAACTGTTTGGCATTTCGGAATGTGAATTCGTAGAAAACAACTCCATTGTTGCCAACATATATCGGTTTTTTATGTTTTCCTTGTCAATGTCAATTCGGCTGTCAGCTGTGAAAACGTTATTGCAAAGTTATCGATTTCGCGTGCTAAATCTCTACTAGAACATAAAAATACCTTATTATTGTTACAGGATTACCTCAAGGTCCTCAAGTGGTCCCCATGCTAAAAACGGCTAACAACAAATGACTTTGTTGGGAAGGAGAAGAAGAGGTCGCCCACAAATTAGATGGACTGACGACGTGAAAAGAACTGCTGGATGAGTGAGAGCCGGTAAAATGATGAATCGGTAAAACTGGAGTCGTTTGAGGAAGGTTTATATCAAAATGTGGCAGACAGAAGGCTCACGAAGAAGACGGAAAGTGAAGTAATGTAGAAGCACCAAAGTGTGGTGCAAAATGTGGGCGGTTAAAACAAAGAAAAAATGTTTTTTCGTCGGAAGCAATTAATTTGTGTACATTTATTATTATATCCAGATGAAGCTTGGTCGAAGCGAAACTGGTCGATTTACAAAATAATAAATATTCGTGGTTAAATACAAAGTGTTTGTTTTATGCTTATAATATAAAGAATATTGTATTTGCCAATGTTATAACTTATAACACTTATAACTTTAAGGAAATAAGTCCCTTGTCTACTTTAGTTTTCTGAAAGTTTCACTTCTACCGCGTGTGAATTGCACATGATTGCACATCTGATGCACGTGAATTGCACATCTGATTTTAAAACTTCTTAAGCGCCGTTGTGAAAATTTGAAATTCGATGAAACGAAAAAACGACACTTAAAAGAGACAAACACATACGAGTAGATCTATAGGATTTAGCCCGCGAAAGAATGAGATAGAATAATCGGTCTCCTCTCTGTGCGGTGCTTCGTAGCCTCCCAACTTTTGTCTACTTTAGTTTTCTGACGGTTTCACTTCTACCGCGTGTGAATTGCACACTTGTATTTTTTTACATTAACCCCGCACAGGAGGCCCTGAGGAAAATAATTTCCCAGGGCCAATGCCATCTTTGGGGATGCTTTGTGGAGGGTCTTTCTGGGGAAGGGAAGGAGAGGAAGTTCTGAGAAGGAAGAAGGTATGAGGGCTGGGTAGGAATTTAGAGATAAGCGTGTCCAGGAGTACCAATCCATCCCTGCTTAGTCACCAAACTTAGCGAAACACGTTGGTTGTCCTATCCATACCTGCCTCACAAATTGACGTATAGACAAGAATATTTCAGGTAAAATGATTTTAAAATTTGAAGATACAAAATGGCGTGTTTATTGGTTTTCCAATAATGGATGGTAGTTAGCGATTTCCGAGCTAAATAATAAATATTCATATAAAAGCTAGTCATGATGCATGGCGCATGCTTTTAACTTAAACCCATCTGTCATTTAGATTTTAATATTCCAGATTTGCATTAATGTAACATTGCTTTTATCGAGTCGCGTGGATCAAAAAAAACCTCACGAATTATTAAAAGCGTAAATTATATTATGTGTATGTGTAAAACTTCTGCACAACTAAGGCTGAATTTAGTCTTACGCTGACCGCACGCGCACCGTCGGCGCTGATGGTCGAGATATATGAACTTCTAGGAAGCGTTTTTGAATGACGCGTAGCTATCAGCGCGCAAGGTGGTCAGCGCTGATGGCTACGCGGCCGTACGCGTCGCGCGTCGGCGCCGCGTAGCTGCCGGCGCTGATGATCGCACGAGCGCCTCTGCTTTCAGTGAGCGTTCTAGTGTCGAGCGGGGCGGACATCGTCAGCGTGTACAGTCATGGCGAATCGTTTTTATTTTTTTGGGATAGGTAGTACAAAGCAGCAATAACTAATACACTCCGCATTTTAAGTCTTCGTCTGTACAGTAAGGCGGTCTATACTAGACTGAAACGAGCCACGCTGAGCCTCAGCGCTGACGAACTACGCGCTGATCTATGAGCGCTGACGGTGAGCGTGAGACTAAATTCAGCCTAAGGTACCGATACAATATTTAGAGAAATACCAAACATTCGATTTCAAAACAACATGGTAAGGAAATAAAATACCGCAGTTTTTACGTTTGAAGCAATGACTAACTAAAATAGAGAGGATTTGGCAAACCAATAAAAGATTTTGTCCAAACGGTTATACAAAAATGGCGGTCAAGATGGCACCCATTTGAATGTAACGCAATTTTTGCATAACGTCTTTCTCTTAGGTATTTTGTTTAGGCATTGGTTTGAACCCAAGAATTTGGTTTTTTTTTACATGAGCTCCACACAGGAGGCCCTAAGGAAAATAAATTCCCTTGGGGCCTGTGTCATCTTTGGGGATGCTGTGTGGAGGGTTTTTTAAGGAAAGGAAGGAAATTAGAGTTCTGGGAAGGATAAGGGTTGGGTAGGATTCTGGTTATGTGTCCTGGTTATGTGTCTGTGTTACGTTATGTCCTGTCACTTAAAGGGGTCGTCCATTAATCACGTGATGTTTTTTTAGCAGATTTTTAACCCCCCCCCCCCCTCCCCCCTAAAATCACGTGTATTTTTTTTGTACATTCTAGAAGGAATGAGACCCTAACAGTCACAGCTTTCAAAATTATAAACTATTACATTGACAGCCCATACCTCTTAGAATGCTATAAATTGTTCGTACCGAACAACTACTGCCAGGGTCGCCACCATGACTTGCTCTATATCCCTCATGGCAGAACAGACGTTGTGGCCCAACATAGCATGACAAGAGGTATGGTGCTGCTAAATGATATTTCTAGGTCTCTTGACATTTTCAACATTAGTCTTGAAGGTTTCAAGAATAATTTTAAGCAAGGACTCTAAAATATGTATTTTTGTAATTTTGTAATTTCTTTTCTCATGTATATATTATGTGTATTGTAATAGGATTAAATCAATCTGTAATGCACAAAAGAAAAAAAAAATAATTCAGTCTATTATCACGAAAAATAAATACACGTGATATCTCATTTTACCCCCCCCCCCTCGTGTTATTACGTGATTTTTTCCGACCCCCCCCCCCCCCCTTTCGAGCCTCACGTGATTATGGGCGACCCCAAACAAATAATTTCCAAATGGGGCTAAAAATAGTCATATAAATAATTGTAAATATCGCGTATTATTTAAAGATTAATTACTTCGAAAAGTGCTGTGACTGTCTGCAGTTGAAAATACAAAAGTGGAAAAAATCAACCCGTCAAACAATATTTTTTTACTATAATATACATCCACATATTTAAAAAAAGTCTTATAAAAAAAAAATTGGTTTGACTAAGAATTGAAACTTCCTACCCAGGAAACGGAGTATAGACAACTCTACCAACCAAGCCAAATTCCGACTGGATAAGACCGACATTTATTGCGTATATTAATTACTGTAATGCAATCGAATTTCTGTTTTTTGTAATGTTTTGTAATTTTTTAAATGTTTTTTTTATTTATTTTTCTTCCAGTAAAAAAAAAATTAAATTTTCACTTATTTAACTAGAAATAATTAAACACATTAAACTAAACTAAATATAACAATACAGCGCTATTCTATGTCATTACTTTGTTTATCAAGAATAAACATTAATAATTTTTTTTAAATGAACCCAGCTTATTTTCATTTTGAATATCGTTTGGGATGCAATTATATAATTTTCCCCCTTCGTAACCAATGGATTGTTTACCATAGCTAGTGTGGATAGTGTTTAAATGTATGTTATCGTGTTGTCATGTAAAGTGTTTGTGTACTTGGGACGTTTTAATCAATTTTTTGACGACCTCCGTAGTCCAGTGGCTAAGACTCTTGACTCACATTCCGGAGGTCGCAATATCTACAGGTCGTAATATCTACAGGAATTCCAAAATACTGAAAAAATCGAACTAATATCTATGGGAATCAAAGTGTTGACGAATATCTACAGCTCAAACTGTTGATTAATATCTATGAGAACCAAAGTGTTGACGAATATCTACAGTACTGTCAGAGGTTGGATTTGCAATTATGTATAGCATATTGGAATAACGTAATATTGCGTATGCAGTTTAAAAAACTTTATTTATGTAAGTATGTATGTAAAAATCCCTAATATCGAACTATTGGACACATTTAGCTGATTAGTCCAACCTACGCTCTGTAGATATTAGTTCAACATACGCTCTGTAGATATTAATCAACACTCTGAAGTTCGTAGATATTAGTTCAACATATGAGCTGTAGATATTCGTCAAACATACGGGCTGTAGATATTAGTATCTGGAGTCGATCTGAATAGCCAGGTACTTCCCAACCTTCCTCTTCCCCACCTCCTTCCCCTCCCCGCTACCTTCAGCCTCACAACATACCCCAATTGGGGATGCCATAGTCTCACTGGCTCCAGACGGGAGCAGTTGAGATTCTTGTGCGGTATTCACTGTAAAAAAAAAAAAAAATCTGTGTTTGTATGTACGTGTGATATCACAAAAAGTTGATAGAATGCATTGTAATTGACAACGAGTCCATCTTCCGAGTTTTAGCTCGATCGGATGACGAGAAGTTAGTAAGTTTCTATGTCCAAGATTCGGCTTCATTAAAAAAAACACACAAAGTGAAATTCAAATAATAAAAATTAAAACATTGTGAAATAATTTTGAATTTTTCAGTGAGTGGAAAATTATGCTGGGAATTTGTTAACTATTTTTTACGAAGATTTCTTGAATTCATATATTTGTTTATAGAAGTACGACGATTTTTTTAGTAGGTATATTATTCTGATCTTTTACACAGAAGACAGAAGTGGCAATCTGTGAAAATATCTTAAATGAGATATTTTTTGAGAATTTCAATGAAGCGGTCAAGTGACAGTGCTTACTGAATTACTGGACTTTAATCTTGTCTGTTATCTGATTGCAATCAATATCCAAATGTAGATACGAAGCCAACAAAACGCGTGTGAACCAGAAAAACTCGGTTTTACGATTGTATAAAACTTCTTCTGCCTTTGTATAAATTTCCGCAATTTTCCGAAAGCTGCAATACGTCGCTTTTATGCACAAAATAAATATCTACATATATAAAATCAATATATGTTTGCTTATATGGATGTGAGTTGTCTGTGCATTGCTATATTACGCATAGGAAATATTTGAAACTTTCAAAATACGTTCTTTCCACCCTCGCGAAGTTTTCTGGATTATTACAACAACATGACAATACATCTGAAAAGTTTCAAAAACTCTTACGAAACTGTCAAAAATGTCACAATTTGAGAATGATATTTTGCAAACCATCGATTGTTATTCAATTTTCGAATAAACTCTTTAAATTAACGAACTTAATCGAAGTACTCCCCTGTGGTACTAACTAGAGATGAAACGGATAGTTGTTTGGCCGGATATCCGGCCATACGGCCTCGCAGCTCGCCGGATATCCGGTATCCGGCCAAACAACTATCCGTTTCATCTCTAGTTAGTACCACAGGGGAGTACTTCGATTAAGTTCGTTAATTTAAAGAGTTTATTCGAAAATTGAATAACAATCGATGGTTTGCAAAATATCATTCTCAAATTGTGACATTTTTGACAGTTTCGTAAGAGTTTTTGTAATGATTAAAAAACTTTTCAGATGTATTGTCATGTTGTTGTAATAATCCAGAAACCTTCGCTATTGTTGTTTACTTGCTAACTCGAAACAATATCCACATTTGACAAAGTTTGCCAAAGTGTACCTTTCAGCTCCTTGCAGCAGTGTTTATAGTGAGAGGCTGTTTTCCGAAGCTGGCCTGGTTTACGAAAACAAGTTTTTTGGAAGGCCTTATGGCTTTTTTGTAACTTTTTCGACTTTAAATAAAAGCCGTCATAATTATAATCCATTTTATTGATATTTACCTCACAAAGCTTAATGTATTGCATTTTATTATAGGAAATTGTCGTAGTTTTTTTTAATATCCGGTATCCGGCCGGATAGTAAATTTAGGCCGGATACCAGATAGTTACCGGATATCCGTTTCATCTCTAGTACTAAGCAAAATCGAATACTTTGAATCTGATAAAAAATTATATTTATTTTAAATAGGAACCTATGTTAGGTATCAATTTTGATTGATTGTTCGTATATTATACAAAAATGAATGTTTGTAATACATGAAAAATGAAAATTTGTAAAAAATGCAATATGTGGCACGCGAGCTGCTTGAAAATCTGAATGTACCGGGACTGAATATATTGAACGTGGGAGAGGGGATGGGATCGCGGGAGAGCGGTTCGCGGAAGAGGGAAGGTGGAGGGGGAACGCGTGAGGGTAAGGGGATATGGGAGGGGAAGGGGGGGAGGCGGAAGGGGAACGGGACGAATGGAAAAAGAGGCGCAGGCAGAACAATTTCTTTATTAGTGACATTGCAACGCACGCCGGGAACTCGCTAGTAATAACAATAAAAACTTTGTATACAGATGACGAGCGTAGTTTTTCTTATGAATTTGAAGATTTAAAATTTAAATTGGTTTTCTATTAAAAAAAATACAAGTATCAGTAGAAGAACGTTTTAAGAGCTGAAACAATAAACTTGAAAACGTATTGATCGCTGAACTTTGGTAGAATTGTTCGCAATAGATCCTAAAGGTCAGAGTTTCCTACGTGACCTCGGATTCAAGGTTTGCAAACTGCCGAATGGTCCATTACTTCCGAGGACTAATTAACCATCACGCCCTTTTCCGCAGGGGTAGGCAGAGGATGAACCGCCAAGCAACTCGGTCTTGGCATACAATCCTCGCTTCATTTACATTGATTTATCGTCTCAGTCATTTCCTTCTGTTAGAGACTCTTGACATGGCACGACTCTAATAATTGATTGATCATTCACATTCGCATCATACTATAATAATCTCCTTTCGTCGTTCATTCGTTCTACATGACAAAACCGTCTAAGCGTCCCTTTTGTTAATCTTACTATTTACGCCCGACATTCTTTGCAAATTTCCACATTTCTCACACGATCATACATAATTTTACCAAATATACGCCTCAGGGATCTCATTTGTACAGCATTCAGTCTACTTTCGTCGTTCCTCTATCACTTCCACGTCTCAATTCTCAATGCCATACATCAGGCTAGGTACCACAAAGTAGAGGAAAATTCACGAAAAAAAGTATCTTCAGAGAAAAAAATCAGAGTGTGCAATTCACACGTGGTGGACGTGAAACCTACAGAAAACTAAAGTAGACAAGAGTGGGAAGACTACGAAGCACCGCACCGATTACATTATCTCATTCTCTCTCAGGATAAATCCTATAGATGCGTGTGTATGTCTCTTTTTAGTGTCGCTATTTTTCGTTTCATCGAGTTTCAAATCACAACGGTGCTAAAGAACACTTCAAAAATTATAATTATTTGATCAAAAAATGTTTCAGATGTTCTGTTAGGTATCTTAATTTTATTGCTAGTTTTCCCTACCAAATAATGCTTTCCTTTAACAGCTTTAATTTGTAAAAACGTAAAATTTTGGTTTATTCCTAACTAGCAGACCCGGCCACACGTTGCTGTGGCTAACGAAACACAACGCCATTACCCAACCTTTATAAAATTCACACCACCCGCTTGCCAGCTGCCTGAATTGAATATTTGAATTTCTCGGCTTTTCTCTACTATAATAAGCATGATATAAACTAATTAACTCGCCACTAATTATACAATGCTTGCAATGCAACACTGGATATTTGAAAAGGGAAAATCAAATACCTACTTACTCTAGGACATCTATTTTCCAATTTCTTCCGTAGAACGAATTTCAAAAGTGACTATAGTACGGCCCGCCAGCCGTTTTAAATCGCACAAAAATATATTTTCTTTGAATTTCTCGGATAATTTACATGTATTATACATATAAACATTCCTCTTCAATCACTCTATTAGTGAAAACCGTATGAAAATCATGTTACACAAAAATAGTTATTTTTGTGTAACATGGTTTGTGATACAAAAGAAAGTGCCCCTTTATAACGCCTACTCGCGTCAAGGCAAGAAAAACATCCCAGTTTTCAAGTAGTTTAGCGGCTACGCTAGGTTTGTGTAACATGGTTTGTGATTCTGGCGTACAATCTCACAAGACGAAAGCTAATTTTAATTTTACGTAATGAAATTTAGAATGAAATATTTTCCACTTCCCCCAATGCAAATAGTTGCCTTTTAATGTAATTAAGGTGAATCAAAAGGTTTTTTTCAAAAAAAGTGCATATTAACCGTTGCCAGCGATCCCCAAAAATTAATAAAAGATTAACGCGCACATACATTTTGAGCGACTTCATTTTATACTATGTAATGATTACAATAATTTAGTAAGTTTTTTCTAGAAAATACATCAGAAATGGAACAATCAAGTGAATTGTGGTGTTGTCTTGTGGAATTGTAACAAATTTCACGCTCGAAAATGGGCAATATGCATTTTTTGCATTAGCTTTTTCGTTTCATATTTCAATCTTCACCGAAAACAACATCTTTGGATTGTAAATTTTATCCATTCTATTTACTGTGTTAAAAGACTTGATTGTACGAGTCAATAGCATATTATTTATATTAAAGTGACATGACCTTCCAAAAACGTCTAAAAAAAACTGAACGAATTGATTGTTGGCCTTTCTATTTTGTATTTTGGAATAAACAGCGGAAATTGTGATGTATACGAAATATTGCTACGTAATTTGAATTGGCAACACTGGAAATAAAAAGTAATGCCTTCAAATTATTATCAAAACGTCATTTTATGTAAATATTTTTTTCTATTTCCAAGCTATCGTGGACTATTTTCAGGCTAAAAGATAAAATTCTAATTGTACAAATGTAATAATTACTGCAGATAAGATAATGTAGACAGAACCAGATCATGGACAATATCTCAAGTTTGATAACGGATTGGCCAAAAATGTATAAAATGCATCTTAAATTAGTAAAAAAATAGTTTGAAAGAATTTTTTTTCACTCATTTTTTTGAAAATATTTATTCATTTATTAACGCCTTGAAGGCTTTTAAATGCATTATTTTAGGAAAGTTGTTCAGGCTTAAAACACACAATTTGGGAGGCGAGAATGGGTACCGCCGCCCCGGGAACCTTTATTGGATAACCAACACCTCTGCCATAGGTCACCCCAAGTGGTTCGCTACGTTTGGTGATTTAGCAGGGGTGCCCGGGTTCATGGGGTGAGGTTTGTCTAGGTCTTGGAGGCGGATGACCAAGACACACCGAACCCCAGATTCCTACCCACCCCTTAAACCCTTTTCCTTCCCAGAACTCTCCTCTCCTTCCTTTCCTTTAAAACCCCCCACACAGCATCCCCAAAGATGACATAGGCCCTGAGGGAAATTATTTTCCTCAGGGCCTCCTGTGTGGAGCTCATGTAAAAAAAAAAAAAATAACATAATAAGCCGAACATGAAAGATATAGGTAGCTTTGTACCTAGTTTCATGTGCGATTGTACGCAGATTTCAAGGAAGAAAGGCCGCATAACGCTACTTGCTTCATTCACATTCATACATCGTCTCATAAAATATACTCTTACCGATTCTTGACATGACCGGTTCATTTACCTATATGATCCACTCAATCGATCGCTTTACTTTGATTGTCCTTCTGAGGGGTCCCCGACTTCCTCTTTCATCAGAAACTATTATATATTATCTACTATTAAATGTGCTTGTCAGTCAAATGTTGTGAACTCTTCTCCTTTCCATAGTGAAGGTTAAAATAATTAGAACAATCCCCCAGAACTCTTTTGGGAAAACTTATGACTCACTGTACAAAAGACCTTGTTATCAGTGTGATACTGGGATAGATACTTTGCAGGGATATCATGTATCAGTATGAATTATTATTATTCTGAAGTATAAATATACATGACTACGTGCTGCATGTAAGATTCTTGGAAGTGAACTTACTTATAATTCAGTTATAAAATGTATACACAATTTACTGGATGAAAATGGCTGTGTTCTTGGTACGAACATTCAGCCGATTCAGCGTCATGGGTGCGAATGCTTTCCAAGCAAATGTTTTGAAAGCTGATAATGTTTATAGTCATATTATGTTTTGTAGATACAGTGGTGAGTGGAGCCGACCAGCCGACACGTAAGTGGCGAATGCGATCAGAACATTTGTTAACTAATAAAGAGCTATGTACCTAAAGTACCGGCGATCAGGGATGCATGAGGTAGAATGACAGGAGGACATACAAAAGACAGTAAAAAGATTAAGGATGCAAATGAAAAGGGATGCAGGATAGATGATTCGCTTCTGTGAAGTGATATAACAACAATGCGTGGTGTGAGAACAACGTGATATTATCTCAAAATGAAACTCACATTTGCAGGGACTCGTTTTCTTGCGTAACGTTTGCATTGGGAACTCAGTTTGCGGAAGCTTGTGGTTGAACATAGAGAAAAAACACTTGTACCGATTATTTTACATCGACCGCAGTAGAAAGACATTTAATATTATATTATTATTATTAAAAGTGGCCAAATTGTCGCCAATCTCTCTAAACATCAAGATAAATGAGTGAGATTGCAATCAACTGTTGACACAGCTCAACAGATCACACATTGTTAAATACTTAATTGAAATTTGACAAAAAACACTCAGAAAGTGAACCTACATCGCTCGAATACAAACACTTCAACTTGCGTAGGAACATGGATGTCAATTCGCAGTTCGTAACAGCAGAATCACAGCGGGTGTGTTATGCGGTGCGGTGAAGGCTCGTGTTCCTAGTTCCTAGCCGAGGAGCGAGGCTCGCCTAACATCTATTAGATCTAGCATCACGAGACCGCGAGGCTCGAGGACCTCGGTTCATCCCTCGGCAACGATCGATTCGAGTTAATCTTTCGGACAGCTCACAAGTCGGCGTGCTCGCTAACCTGACGGCTACGGGAGCAAAACATAAATATCTCGGACGGTCCTTCGCGGAGACGATCGCCCATGGCTGCGAGTCGATAATTACTGAGGGTTGTTCCGACTTGCCGAGCGATCCACGAACCTCCCCTGCCCCTTCTCCGGCAGTCGGCGAGGGGGGCTGATCAATATTCCGCGCCCGAGCCACACAGTACGGAACGCACCCCGCCCGAACCCCACCCACTCGGTGTGGGGTGGAAGGGGGCTGGGGTAGAACACTCCAGGTCCACCCACTGCCTCATCGCATGCACTCTCCTCGCGCGCAGGCCGCCCGGTGCGGTGCAGCGAGCGTTGCAACCAACTTGCAACCGTCCTGTCAAGAAAACACCTACCCGACTGTCGCCAGCCTACCACGTAACAAATTGTAAAATTAACTAAAATATCATAATAGATAGATACTTCATTATCGACTCAAAAACTATACCAACTTAAGGGCCCGCAACCCGGATTTCTACCGATTTATTACATATTTCCCTTAAACACGTTAAGTTTTAAAGCTCTTAAAAAAATATAAATTATTCTTGAAGATAATATCTAGACTTTACTCGCGCCGAAACGCAAATTATATAAAATTCCCTCGATAGAAAAAAATCGCAAAGTATGCTCCTAAAATTATTATAAACACGTTTGTTTCAGTTATTTTACAAGTTAGGGGTTGTCCATTAATCACGTGAGGCTCGAAAGGGGGGGGGGGGTTCGGAAAAATTCACGAAATATCACGAGGGGGGGGGGGGGTAAAATGAGATATCACGTGTATTTATTTTTCGTGATAATATTTTGAAAATTTCAAAATACTTTGTACTAAAGAAAATACATGTGATTTTGGGGGGGGGGGGGGATAGTCTAACACCTCACCACATATCACCAGGGGAGGGGGTTAAAAAGTTGCTAAAAAAACATCACGTGATTAATGGTCGACCCCTTATATGTATGAAAAAATTCAGTGTTTCTTTAAATGCTGTTTAAGATAATGCCCGCGAGATTTTTGCTCTATTTTAAACGAGTCGTGTTTTATTAAACATTTTCGCAATTTTCGCATCGATTTGGTCGCTGTAAATGTTAGCGCTCTCCTCTAACATTCGTAATTTCGTATCTCTCCATCTTCTTTTCGAGCCCGGTTGCAGAGCCTTAAGTAAGTATCTACGAGTAGTCTATAGACAGAATACCAATTGCCTACAATACAGGCAGAGTCGGAAAAAACATTCTCCAAGATTGCGAGTCTCTCATTAGTTTTAAGAGATATACTTTATTGAAACCGAAGGGTTGTAAAAAGGTTATTCATTATTGTAGCTACTTCAAAGATAACGTGAAAATTTAATAAAATCGTTCGTAACTTCACTCGAGCGACAGAAGTGCTCTTGACACTTGAAAAACGTTAATAAGCAAGTTATAATGAATTTCGTCCATCAGCCGTACAATACAAGTACAAATCATGTACATGGTTGTGTCCTCTTTGTACCGTGTACTCTCTCTGTACAGAACTGTACCAATTTGTGAAGGACGGTCCAATGACAATTTATTATTACAGCGGTTTTATACAGTTTTATTTAGAAATAAAATAATTCACGTTTTCATTAAGCAAGAAATTTTTTTAAATGAGTTTAAAAGTTAACTATTAAAAATTTGTAAAAAAGTGATCAATAAAACCCTACATCAGTAAGATTTTGACTAAATGGTCAGTTATCAATATTACGAGCACGGTCAACAATTGATAAGAAATATTCCGGCCGACCATTGGCAAATTTTAGCGCAGTAAATTTTATTGTCAGATAAGCCATCAATCTACAAAATATACATATTACATAATGTTTAATGAAGCTCTTAGATTTGAAAGAAATCGTATACGAGATCATAGACAAACTATAACGCGATCAATTTATCCCGTTCGTATTGACATAAGAATGAAGACTAGTTACTTAAACAGGGAGGCCACAAAAAACGGATTTCGAAATTCTCTGATAATTCCAGGTTTTCCAGGGCAGTTTCTACATTTTCCCTGATATGTTTAATTTAATATAAGGGGATATCGTTCGTTAGATAAATAATATAGGGAATGTCGTCGTCTATAGCATTTATTATTTCTTTGCATCGCAATAATATATTGAAAACAAAATACACCTGTTACAAATTTATGATATTTCGCCTGAAGACAATTTGTGAAGAAATGAAAAGACCAGACAAAAATAGACAAATAAACAAAAAACATTAACATTAGAAGAGATACTAAACAAAATATCACGTGAAACAATCAACAATATTAGGGAACAGCTTAGATTTAGAATATTAATAATTAAAAAACAATATACCCTTTGGGTACGCAGTTAGGACATTAGATAATACAAAAAAATATGGTAATAGAGAAAACTGAACCATAGCATTCGACTAAAGTTTAGAAAGTGGTTTATTATGTATTTACACGAAGCTATGATATAAATAGTAATGCAATGTAATTTTATAAATACTAAAAACCTTGATTTAAATGTTAAAATACCTACACACACACGCACATCAATTAAATTACAGGTCGTGTATATGTAGCATTATTATTGTAAATAATAAGAACAGATAGATGTAAAAGAAAGTGTTAAAACTTCGCCAACATACAAT
This sequence comes from Limnephilus marmoratus, assembly GCA_917880885.1. NCBI lineage: Eukaryota > Metazoa > Arthropoda > Insecta > Trichoptera > Limnephilidae > Limnephilus > Limnephilus marmoratus. The sequence goes on along the minus strand of OU862924.1, from coordinate 22,219,349 downwards.
ATTGTAGTAAAAATGAATAAATGTGAATTCAAAATCTATGTCTTCTCTTAGCAACAATATAGAAGAATTGTGGGGTTTAAAAGCAAAAACGCCACTCTACAAAAATGACGAAATTTAGTTACAAATGCGAATCTATCCGAAATATCCGTAGATGGTTTTTACAAGATGGTTTTTCAAAAATACATAATTTTTATTCTTATTATTTTTTCAGTATATGTAGGTATATTATAGTGAATTAAGGGGGTATTCTAGTCTAGAAGCATGAATTGTAGGTATTTTTTCAGGTGCAATAAAAAAACAAATAACATTTTTACCAGCCATTATTTTACCAAATATTTATTAAACATTAAAGAATACCTAAAAAAAATCAAACGAAAAAATTCAAAATTCAAAAGGTCACCAGGGTATCGTAGTGGGGGGTCTCAAAAAAAATGGCGCGCCCTGGTTGACACAATTGCAACCCTCATAGTAATCAGAAGAAAAAAAAAACAATTAATTCTCAATCCCAACAAATGCTGCTACGGCCCGAATGAAAGAAAAGTCAATTTTTTTCGCAAAATGGTGGCTGTCTGAAATAAAAAGACATTTTTTTCCTGTTTTTTTTTTAAATAGTACTTATACATTGAAATTTTGTTATAGTTTTAGTTAGTTCGGTAGAGTAATGAATAGAGAAGGCTCACACCAAATTTCAAGTAATTTGTTTCAGTAGAACTTGAGATATCGTGGCAACCGTCTCTAAAAAAGTAGTTTCGAGAAAAATGCATTTAAAGTGTTGATCTAAATAGATTCTAGTTAGATTCCGTCTAAAGCTCGTCACTTCAATGGTTATAACTTTTAAAATAATTCGAAATTCGAAAAATCCTTTTAAGGAGATATTTTTGAAAATCTAAAATATGAAAAAAAAATTCTAGACCTGCCGCCGTTCTTAAATAGTTGGTGGTGTCACTAATAGTCAGCATATTAGCATTAAGCGGTTGATCGAAGTTCGATTCTCGGCCGTGACAGTTTTTTAAATTTGTAGGTAAATATTTTTATTACACCTTTTAATATTTTATTTTTATATTTAAAAAATATATTTTATTGGAATTTTCAAATTGGAACCGGTTTGTAGGGACTTAAGCCTATTGCAATTGATGAGACATAAGATAAAAAATAAATAAAAATTCCACTTTTTACATCCTATTTGACCACAAACGCTACAATCCCGGACGACCGGAATCTACCGAATCCAGTTACCTCGCACTGCTACTAGCGTGATAATAATAGTTGAACTTACAAATAAATATGATTCAATTTCACACGATTGATAAACAACTATTTACCATTTTTGTTTGTTTTTGGGGTGTTATGCAGTGTTACGCTACCTCCTCCTTTAGCCAACGTTTCGGGCAGCGTTGCAGTGTCCATCATCAGGGCAGATGTGTAAATGTTAGTGGAGTGGAGCTGGCAACACGGTATTGCTTCGAAGTAATTAAGCACACATTTTACCACTAACATTTACACATCTTTTTTTTTCATAAGTTTTTATTCCAGTAAAAAAGAAAATAACATTTTCACTTACTTAACTAGAATATTGAATTATGTACTTTTTAGATTATATTACATAGTTTTTACATTACATGGTTTTTACATTTCATAACCTTAGATTACATTAGACTTCAATACTAACATTTACATGATATTATATTACCATACGATATTATTCACTATCACTACTTTGTTTTTTGTGAATAAACATGAACAATTTTTTTTTGAATTTGCACACACTTTTTTCGTTTTTGATATCATCTGGAAAGCAATTATATAAATTGCCCCCCTCGTAACTAATTGATTGCTTACCGTAGTTAGTATGAATGGTGTTTAAACGTATGTTATTGTGTTGTCGTGTAAAATGTTTGTGTACTTGGGACGTTTTAATGAATTCTGTGTTTGTATGTATGAGTTTATTATTTATTTTGTATATAAGGACACATATATTGTACTCGTATAGTTTTCTTAATGTTAGCAGTTTTGGCCCTGATGATGGACACTGTAACGCTGTCCAAAACGTTGGCTAAAGGAGGAGGTAGCGTAACACGGCATAACACCCCAAAAACAAACAACAAAAATACTTTTGGCCGTGAAAATCTAAAATCATAACTATTTACCATTAAAAATATGTAAAAGATAGTAAGGCTCAAAGTAGTTATGTACTTAAATTATGTACAAGTACGATGTTAAATTAATTCAATTATTTTCGTTTTTAAAACCTAAGGAAAAATAAAATGTATGTATCACAATCTATGATAAGTCAGTGAGATATATTTAAAAACCACACAATAATAATGATAACGACTTCCGTTTTCTATAAGCGGCAGCAATTTGGTCAGTTTGTCCTGCCTGGTGCCTAGTGCCTGGTGCCCACTGCCCGGAGTACAGAACTTGGGGAGGAAATGGCGACGATGATTCAATCAACAGGAACAGACAGCGATAAGAGGATTACGTGGGAATCTCATTTCGTTTCTGGCTGCATGTTGGAATTCGGACTTGCTCCAGTTTCGGGTAATAAGAACGTACAAGCTTTTGGAGATATCTACCTAGAAGCACCGACGAACACAGAAGATATTCAATTTCTTTATTATTTCCACATTACTTAGCGCTCCATCGCCATCGGTCACAATCTTTATACATATAAATGAATCCCTGTTTCCCTTGGTCACGCCATAACTTCAGAACGACCTTACCTACTTCATTCATCTTTTTTTTAAGTTTTCTAATACTTTGTAGAAGGTTCTTACGGAAAAAATTAAGAAAATTCGATAATTTCAGAAAACTTAACGACTATTTTAACTTCACACGTTTGACAGTTCGCGCGTTTGATGAAATTGAATTTAGCAGACAGCTGTTTTTTTGTAACAAAATAATTGTCTATTTTTTAAAATATAGATATTTTAAATAGGTACCTGTGTTAGGTACCAAATTTGATTGATTGTTCTTATAATATACAAAAATGAATATTTGTAATACTTATATGAAAAATGAAAATTTCAATAAAAACATTAGGTGGTACGCGAACTGTTTGAAAACTGAATGTACTGGGACTGAATATATGGAACGCGGAAGGGGGGTTGGTAGGACGGGGGAGCGGGAGAGGGGGGAAACATTAACACAAACTTCTTGTGAAGAAAACATAAATGTACGTTTTTAAGAACCCGCAACGCCCGAGTGAGATTCGGTAACTATAAAGCTACTAAACGGTTGGTCGTGATGTTTAAAAACATTTAATGACAAAATCACATCTGCATATACAAATAATCTCAGAAAGTTGAAAATCCACCAACTTCCATCATTATAAGTGGAAAATGGGGCTTCTGCAATGATGGAGGACTAAACTATAGTCGAACAGATGCCAAATGCACTCCCAAAATTTCACACGGGGATTAAAGTACAGTCAAAACTCCGAAAAACCCAAACTAGAAAGGCACTCTACCATTATATTATTAATATTTTTATATCTTTCATTTCTTCTTATTTATACGTCCCTCGCAAATTCTTATTTTCGAAAATACATTAAACTGGATTCTAAAAACAATATTTCAGACGATACCTAATAATTACACGCTGCGAAACGAAATTTAGAAATGCCATTGGCGGTTATTCCCGTGAATTAGGCGACTAAATCCTTTGGAAATTCAATTGTTATTTATATCATGCTACTTACTATAAAAGCAAACAATTAATGATTTCACATTTAGTAATAAGTACTGTATTGACTTCATAAGATCAAAAACCACTCCATTACTTTATTTTCGATTTAATAACTATACTTGTCTAAACTAATAATGTCATTTTGACTCCGTTTATTTAATCGGTGTGATTGTAATTACATATTGTGTGATCCAATATCAACGATACGAATTGCAGGCAGGCGAAAAAAAGATAGTTTATAATGTTTTCAAGTTTTTCCAAAAAATCCAATCCAGAATACATCAAAACATTGAACTTCAAGCAAGTACCTACATTTATTGGCAGCAGGACTGACGACATCCATACATTTATTGGCAGCAGGCTTGCGGCCTCACCGGGATTGGAAGATTTTAAAAAGGATGTTGTGCGTCGCAGTGTGATGGATTTTTATGACAATGGACAATATCCCACTATTGCAAATCTAAAGAAAGTTCTGGTGGATAAAATATTTTTTTTGGATCTCATAAGTCATTGCGATGTATTTTGCATGATATTGGTTTAAAATTCAAAATACGCAAAGATGGAAGAAAGTATTTAATTGGAAGATTAGACATTGCTACAGCGCGTGTAGACTTTTTGAGGAAAATGAACTAGCGACGGACGGCAAATAGTATATTTGGACGAGACTTGGGTGAATCAAAATCACTCGTTTACATACATGTGGCAAAATAGTGAGGACAATGGGGGTTTAAAAGTGCCAGTTGGAAAAGGAAGCCGGCTGATCATTTTGCATTGTGGTTTAGCAAAAATGGGTTTTATCACGGGGAGGAAATTTATATTCCGTACGAAAAAGGTTATGTCGAATACAGATTACCATTCTGAAATGAATTCCAAAGTCTTCAAAAATTGCTTTGAAAATTAGTTTGTGACATTCCTCAAAAAACCCTCAGTAATTGGAATGTAAAATATACATCTTTTGATCACAAATAAAAATTTACCGATGTAATATGTTCATTGTATTGTAAAAAGTATGTTTTTTATGTTGATGTGCAAATTTAGGTATTTTTGTCTTTAAAAAAATATATTTGTAAGATCCCAGCCGGGTAAAAATCATATATATTATTAAAATTTAAATATCTCATAAATTGGTTACCGCTTTATTAATTAGCATCTCATAAAACCTATCTAATAATTTTCTTGATTCTGAAATACATATGTAATGTGAGTTACAGGACACCTTGTAGGTATTTTTAAACACCTAAAAAATTTTCATTCGATGCTTATTCAGACTTAAATTCAGTACCGAACATAATAAAAACATTTTATTTAGTAAAATTAATTTTGAGTCGTGAACCTTTTCGTGTTGCTTTACCTGTAAATTTTATGACTGACTTCGGACTTTGACCGTTCACTTAGTTTCTGTTTGACTATAATAGAGAATCGAACCAGCAACGCGCGAGTGGGTAACGCTACCAACCGGTCCGGTCATGATATTTCAAAACAAATATTCACTTCTTTTTTTGCCTATTTTTTTCTTGCTTTTTAGTGCAGAGGGGGGGGGGCATCGAAGAAAAATATACTTCAGATAAGGTTGAGAACCTCTGCGCTCTACGATTCTATTTGCTGCTAGGCACGAGCACGCCGATGACGACGGGCAGCGGGCAGTCCACAAGCACACTGACTGGGTAGACTCGCACGCAAGTGATTTCGATGGTTGAGTGAAAACTAGGTATGAAACGGATAGTTGTTTAGCCGGATACCGGATATCCGGCGAGCTGCGAGGCCGGATGGCCGGATATTCGGCCCATTGTCTAGTTGTATGTCGTGACGAGTTTAGCGCCGTTTTTAGTCTTTATTCACTATAATTTACCACCTGTTAATTTTGAGTAATAATTCAAAATATTCTCTTTGATAAGAATAAGAACAAGAGGTATATTATGGTGCTTCAATGTCAGTATTTAATCATTTCAATAATCTCTGTGTTTTTTACGATGTTTTAGTTGACGTATAATGGTGATTGTGATTAGTTAAACATGTTAATTTAAGTTTTCGCTACTCTGCGAGGTTTTTGTAAGTTTTTACTAAAAGTTTTTAGTTTGGATATTTACTATTTATGTATTTATCATTAGAGTGAATATCTCAGAAGAAAATTTTAGTTTTTTGGAAGGTTTTATGGCTTTTTTGTAACTTTTCGGCCTTAAATAAAAGCCGTCATAATTATAAGCCACTTTATTGATATTTACCTCACAAAGATTAATGTGTTGCATTTCATTATAGGAAATTGTCGTAGTTTTTTAATATCCGGTATCCGGCCGGATATTGAGTTACTATCCGGTATCCGGCCGGATAGTAAATTTAGGCCGGATACCGGATAGTTACCGGATATCCGTTTCATCTCTAGTGAAAACCCCCCCAAAAATTGGCGTATTCATTCGGTCCAAGTACAAAAACTTGAGGTATCGGAGGCCGCGAAAACCATTTGTACCTTGTACCTCTAATTATATTATTATGGAAGCTAAAAAAAACAATGTTATAGAAAATACGTCGTATATTATGGAACACTACAATTCAATACAGATTCGCCTTTGCGGTGTCTACTACACTGCCTACCCAATCTACGTTGTTTTATGGACTATTTGCACACCAAGTAGGTTAACACAACACACCAACTTAATGAAGCAATCAAGTCGTAAAACAAGAATCGATTCCATCACAGTGCCAATCGGATCCTTAATTAGCTTTTAAAAAATTCAATCTGTGTAGAAACGTCATAAAAGATTTTTTAAAGCATGATCGAGTGCTCTATTGTGTGACATTAAGGGTAAACTTAAAATAATTCCTAATCTCCTCGTTCATAGATAACGGTAATTTAATTATTTTAGGAAAATAGCTTTTTTTAAAGTTATGATATGATGTAAAAAAAAGAATTGTTTGCGCCCATAAATATGCATTATGAATATAAATAAATTGTTTTGTTGGTATAAAAACTCAATTCCCTGAAGAAAATCACACAATAGGCCACTTGCATGGATTTCATAACGACTTGGAAAAAATCGTGTGGATAGATCTTTTTATTAAGATTACGAAAATGTTTGTAAAATTTTTTAGAAATGTACAGTTTTTTTATTTTTAAATAAATAAATTAATTATTTGGGCTTGTGACGTCACTACATGAAAAAGTCCCGTCTCCGAAAATGTTCCTGTTAATTTAATTTAATTTTATTTATTTATTTTCGGGAAATCGACAGTTTACATTTTTACAGTTTGTACATGTTTGTATAGCCAAAATAAAACCAATTATGGATTTCCTCCATGTGACTTTACCTCTGATTAACAGCATAATAAAAAAAATTAAATAATAAATTTATAATAAAGCAGTATGAGATCAAAAATTTTATAAAACAAAAGATTAAGTATATAAAACTAAAATTTACATAAAATATCAATACATTGGTAACCATAAGAAGCCAGATTGTACATATAAATCAAACATAACAGAATTAAAGATAAACGATAGAAACATAGACACATAACATATTCATGAAACATCAGAGAAATACTCTTTTATGTACCCCTTATATTTGGTAGGTTCGGAATTGAAAATGTCCACCTTGGATAATATGCTATTGTAACTATTGCATAGTCTGTTCAGACAAGAATTTTGCTTGCAGTTTGTCTTGCATTGATCAACCCTGAACAGGACAGAAGAGCGTGTTGTACGCGCAGGTACATTAAATTGAATTTTATTTAGCAACTCTGGGCATTGAATATTATTGTTAACTAATTTATACAGGAATATTGCATCCTTATGATGCCTTCGTACACTCAATGAATCAATTTTAAAGTATGAGGCTGCCTCTGCATAATTATTAAATCTTACATATGACTTGTAACAAAGATATTTGAGGAATTTGTTTTGAATTGCTTCAATTTTGGTCGTATGGATTTTATAAAATGGAGACCAAACAACTGACGCAAACTCCAAATGACTTCGTACGTAGGCAAAGTAGAGTTGCTTAATGACGTTGATACTATTAAAAAGTTTTGTGTTTCTCATGATAAAACCTAACATTTTAGCAGCTTTATTTGTGATTTGTTGTATATGAAGGTTATATTGTAGTTTACTATCAAGGGTTATTCCAAGATCACGAATATCTGAGACTGTTGCAATGTTGTTGTTATTTATAGAATAATTAAACAATGTTTTATTTTTATTTCTTGAAAAGGTAATATGATGACATTTTGAGACATTTAGAAATAGTTGATTTTGTTGGCAATAGGTAAATATATTGTTTAAATCATGTTGTAAATTGACGCAATCGTTTAGACTTTTTATTGGCTTGTATAGCTTGGCATCATATACTCCACGTTTAAAGTGGGAGTTAATGAACATAATATTGATCTGTTACTTAAAGAAGAACTTTGGCCCCGAGGAGTGGTTGTTCGTCAATTTCGTTTCTACAAAAAACACATTTCGGACCAAGAAACCACGAAGAAACCACCACATTCAAAATGACTATTACTATACCAAAACGTGCGAGGACTCCGATCAAAGATGAACAAATTTTATGAAAATGTTCTTAACCAAGAACACAAGTTCATCGTAATCACTGAGACTTGGCTTAATAATTCAATATTTAATGAACAATTATTCGATAGCAGGTACGTAGTATTCCGAAAAGACCGAAGCACCGGACAAAACCGAGGTGGTGGACTACTGTTGGCATTGCTGAATGACGAACATATGCGAGCTGAACGACTTTCCCACCTGGAAACGGGAGATGAAAATTTATGGGTTAAAGTTATTATTCACGACGTATGTTTTTTAATTTGTACTGTTTACATCCCACCCAGTTCTAAAACAAATGTTTACACGATTTTTTTTGAAATGTTAATTAGTAACTTAAGCTATCTTGCTGATAAAAAAATTTTAGTGATTGGTGATTTTAATATCTATTCGTCACAAAATCCACGTGCAGTGAATACCGAACTTTCGTATGTTATGGAGCTTTTTCAGCTGAAGCAGTTTAATACAGTACTGAACTCATGTAATCGTACCTTGGATCTAGTATTAAGTAACTTCAGTATGTTAACTAAAAAATCCGATTTTTATCTTGTAAAAGAAGATAATTATCATCCAACACTTTTGACGGAATTTAGTCTTAAACATAACAGACCGTTAAAAAATCGTTGTTTACATTTAGATAATGACTTCCGTGGTTGGAATTTCTACAAAGGCGACTTTGAGAAGCTTTACAACCAACTGCGTGCCCACGATTGGCAGGCTATGTTGGAGATTTCCGATGTTGACGAGGCAGTTAAATACTTCTACGATACCCTATACGCGTATTTTGATCAATGTTTTCTAAGAAAAAAAGCTCCGCGAAATGAAAACTATCCTAGATGGTTTTCGCGCGAGATTATCGGGGACATAAAGATGAAACTCATACACCATCGGCGGTGGAAACGATCAGGTTTGGAAAGTGAACACGAGTTATTCAAATCTTATCGTACTAGAATTAAACGTAATATTTCAACAGCCCACAAAAATTATATTTTAAAGGTAGAAAATAATGTGAAACACGATCCGAAGTCATTCTGGAAATATGTTTCTGATAAGAAACACGATAGAGGCCTCTTAAGTCATATTATCCTAAATGATTGCACTTACAAAGGAACCGACATACCGGAAGCTTTCGCAAAGTATTTTCAATCTGTATATAATCAGGAAAAAGTTGATTTTGAATCATACGTGCCGGGACAGATTGGATTAAGAAATGCTCAAAATATCTCAATTGAAAACGTTAATACCGTGGATTTCAGCTTAGCAGTTAAAAAATTGAAACCAAAAACATCGTTTGGTCCTGATTTGATTCCACCCTTTGTCATTAAGGGATGTTCTGAACCACTATGTAAGCCACTTCTACATTTATTTAATCTTACCATTAAAAACGGAATTTTTCCTAAATTATGGAAGCTGTCGAAAGTCACCCCCTTACACAAAGATGGTGACAAGTGTCAAGCAACCAACTACCGTCCTATAGCGATTCTTTCCGCACCCGCCAAGTTATTAGAAATAATTATCCATAAATATGTTTACGCCAAAGTTGAACCATTCTTGATCGATCAACAACATGGATTTAGACGTGGCCGATCAACTACTACAAATTTAATGGTTTTTACAGATTACATAGCGAGAGCACTCGATAACAATGAGCAGGTTGATACGTCATACCATGACTTTGCGAAGGCTTTCGATAAGGTGGATCATTTAGTACTCCTAAGTAGGCTTGAAGAAATTGGTTTTTCCGACAACTTACTAAAACTCTTTAGTAATTATTTGAACGAAAGGGAACAATTCGTGTCCTATGGTGAGTTTAACTCTAACACGTATCATACAAACTCTGGTGTGCCACAGGGATCCAATTTAGGACCCTTATTGTTTCTAATTTTTATTAACAATATTCGGGGAAAAATCAAATTTGTCCGTTTTTTACTTTTTGCAGATGACATTAAACTCTTTCTGAGAATAAAATCATTAGAAGACTGTCGAAAACTCCAGGAAGATATAAATTCAATTATTGACTGGAGTATCGATAATAAACTCGAATTTAACTTCCAAAAGTGTTCAGTTTTGTGTTTTACGAGGTCACAAAAAACCATATACTTTAATTATAAAATGAAAGACACGTCTTTGAAACACGTGGTGACTTGCAAGGACTTAGGAATTGTGTATGACGCTCGCTTAACATTTCATGCTCACATTGAAAAGATTTGTAAATCAGCCACAAAGATGTTGGGTTTTGTCATACACAATTCTAAGGAATTGACCAACCTTACAGTTATAAGGCTGCTTTACTTTAGCTTGGTGCGTAGCATTCTCGAGAGTGGATCTCAGATATGGGGGCCAGAGGACATCGTCTATGTACTAATGGTCGAGAAAATACAAAAGAAATTTTTACGATACCTCTATATGAGAGAGTTAGGTTTTTACCCATGGCTGTTTCCAACAGCATTTATCTCGGGAATGCTGGGTATCTGCAGCCTTAGTTCCAGAAGAGATGTCGCATTACTGCTGATGGCTTATAAGCTTCTAAATGGTTTTATATCGGTACCAGATACTCTAGCTGAAATAGGATTCTATGTCCCGGATAATTTCACGCGAGGTCGCCAACACAGACTTTTGATTCTTCCCAGATGCAGAACTAACTTACCAATGGTGATGCCCCTGGGAAGACTCACTAGGTTAATTAACTGCCTCGCAGGAAATGTGGATATTTTCCACATTTCCTACAACGATTTTAAGCGTGAAATAACACTTATGTTTTAACTAAATGTTTTACTTTAAATGTATTTATTATGTATCTTTTCTAACCGCTTTTGCAATGTATTGGTTTTATGCTGTTTTTGCAAATAAATAAATAAATAAATAAATAAATAAATAAATAAATCATCAGCAAATAATTCTATTTCAGAGTATTTAACAACATTGACCAAATCATTGATATATAAAATGAAAAATAATGGTCCGAGATGTGAACCCTGTTGGATCCCAGAGGAAATTTCACTGAAATCTGATTCGAAACCCTTTATTGCTACTGCCTGTGATCTCTTGAGTATATAAGATGTAACCCAACGAAATAAATTACCACGTATACCTAATGACCAAAGTTTTCTGAGTAATAGTTTTTGATTAATTTTATCAAATGCTTTGGCAAAGTCTGTATAAATGATATCTACTTGAGTGCGGTTGTCCATGTGATCGACAATGAATTCAGTAAGAAGAACGAGGTTACTTTCCACATTTCTGCCTTTTGTAAAACCGTGTTGCTTTGTTATAATAATGTGATTCAGTTGTGGGCTTAGATATTTGTAAACAATTTTTTCCATTAACTTACTGTTATTATTTTGTAAAATTCCACTCTAATTTTTTTTATTTGGCATCACTTTGATTTCAGGCGAATTGTTTAATTTGACATACGTTCACTAGATATATTGTTTTGTTCTCTGCGAACTTATCATTTGGTTTGACTTTTTGACAGATGTTATGAAGATACATTTTAGATGTCGGTACGTGTTTTAGAGGTGTAATGGTTATACCAAAATTTACAAGTACAAGTACCTATATTACATTGGATTTAGTAATATAGACGTTGAACATTATAATGATTTATGATCAATAAGATGGATCAAGGAAAAAATATTTATGAGATGTAATATTTTTGGTATGCCTCGTTATTCTCCTGTGCCATTCGTGTGGAAAACGTTATTTTTTTTTTTAAAGATTTTCGGCTATGTAATTATCGTTATTTTGCAACTATAAAATTATGTCCGGTCTTTCCGGTTTATAAAAAATGGTCTGATTTTTCGGATTGAAATTTTCAAAAAATCCCCAGGGTTTCAAAAATACGATTAAAAAAAATACAGAATATATTAGAATATTTGCCTAAACCGGATTTAAAAAAAAATGTGATGCAAGTGACCTATTAGGGGGCATACATTAATTACGTGAGCAGTTTTTCTTCCAATCTAGACCCCCCCCTTGGTGAAATAAATTTGGACCACTTCGTAATTCTTTTCAAGTAGATGTGGTATTTTGCTGGACCCCTCCCCCCCTTTGAGCTCACGTAATTAATGTATGCCCTCTTACAGTATTGTATCGGTGATCAATCCAATATTGTATCCAATATTTGCATGCCTTTCTTGGAAGAATTGAGTTTTTATAGGAACACTAGCTGACCCAACAAAGTTGTTCTGCCATACTATAAATTATTTCTAGGGAATATTTTGGTTGTTAAATAAAAAATAACGAATGTATTGTAAGTGTGTGGGGATGGGTCTATGACAGAAAGAAGAATGGAGCGCAGTAGATGATGACCCAGATAAAAACAAAAAAAACACCAACTAAAGTAGGAAAATGAAATAAAGAAAATCAATATGAATTTCGAAGAGCAATTGAGTGTACGATATTTTTTGTCAGTCCGTCTTTAACCAACACAAATAATGTCGATGGTTTGCCCACGCGATAACATGATGCCGAATGAAATGTCCAAATGACGCGACGCTTCTTTTGAATGTCTTGAGCATGGAGCATGTGTCGATGAGGCGTACGTAGCGCCATCTGTCATTAAAAATATTAAAAACGCGATTAAAAAATGGGAGAGTTGGGGTAGGAGGTTTAAAATTTGGAATTATAGGTATTTTTTGATGCCAAATAAAAAAAAACCAAAAAAAATTGTTATAAATGCACAATTTTTTTTCTGGATAGGGACATCCTAAACACCTCGCGGTATGAAATATACTTTAAAACCTGTTCTCATACCTACCAAATATACATGAAAAATTTCATAAAAATCGGTCAAGCCGTTTCGGAGGAATGCGACCACAAACACCGTGACACGAGATTTTTATATAGGAACAAGACAATTTAATTTTTTATAAGAAAAACTCTCTTTTTAAAACTTTTAAAGGTTATTCCCATCAATGTAATATATCATTAAATAAGAAGATGACAATAATAATCTAAACTGAAAGAGAACAAGATACAGAAAAATATAAAAAGATAATGATCGCAACTGGGACTTGAAATTCAAAACTCATAGTGATTCATCTATCTATATAAAAAAGGAGAGTGTCTGTGGTAAGCGGGCGCCATTGATTTAATTTTTGAAGTGAAAATTTCTTTAGCACCGTTGTGATTTGAAAATCGATGAAATGTAAAAGAGCGACACCAAAACACCAAAAAGAGACGAACGCATACATCTATAGAATTTAGCCTGCGAAAGAATTAGATAGACTTATCGGTGTCCTCTGTGTGCGGTGCTTCGTAGAACAAAACGTAAAATAATTTTTAAACTTGGTAACAATATTCTAATAAATAAACCATACAATTATCTCACTCCTGATACTCTACATTCGTCTCACTTTCTCGAACTTTAGTTTTCTGAAGGTTTCATTTCTACCGCGTGTGTACACATACATAAAACTGCATAGGTACTAAACTCAATTTTTTTTCTGAGATGTCTGACTAATTACCTTGGCGATCGAAATGTACAAGTTTAATTCCAAGATTGACGAAGTTTGCTTACTTGAGCATCAAACCGAGAGAACGGTAACTGTCTACCTATTAGGTTTAGAAAAAGATTTCGAAAAACTACCCCCGTCACTTTTGCCGCCCCTTAAAGCAGAATTTTGATACTTCGTGATGAAATTACTTGAACTTAACGTTAAAATAAGAGGAAAATTACTGTCTACATCTCATTTCGAAAAAAAATCAGTGTAAAGCCCGGGCAACGCCGGGGTCATGAGCTAGTAATAAATAATAATAATAACTCCTTCACGTATTTTTCTTGGGAAATCGGGAAATATTGTTAAATATTAGGTCCTTACATATGAAATTGGCGTCTCGCCGTACTGGCAACTTTGATCTCAAATATCTTCTCTTTGGTTAGGAATTCCAAATTCAAATTTATACAGCTATTTACTCATGTATTTGGTTTCGAAAATTATAATTCATTTGTTTTTTCCTTAATTGTTTTTTTTCTTTGCGTCACTTAGTTTACAAATTGGAAAACTTGAAATATCGAGTTATTTACGAGTACGAGTTCCACCGTGGCACCAGTGCTGCAGAAACGGCTCGAAGGATTAATGATGTGTATGGCGACGGTGCCGCAAAAGAAAACACAGTGCGTTTTTGGTTCCAACGTTTTCGCTCTGGAAATTTCGACCTGCAGGACAAGCCCCGTGGACGGCCGGAGACCAAAGTTGATAATGAAGAATTGAAGGCTATTGTGGAAGCGGATCCATCGCAAACCACGTCCGAGTTAGCTGCAGGCTGCGGTGTTAATGATAAAACTGTTTTAATCCACTTGAAGCAAATCTTATGGTATATGTATACCGTTGAAATTAAATAAATAAATAAAAAAAAAAAAAAAAAAAAAAAAAAAAAAAAAAAAAAAAAAATTGGGAAGGTGAAAAAGCTTGAAAGGTGGGTACCTCACGAATTGAGTGAAGCAAATCAACAAACGCGCGTTAGAACGCTAGATCACACACTGCACAACAGACGGCTTACAAATTAGAGGAACGTACTCTCCGGACCTTGCCCCATCGGCCATCAGATTACAATTTTTTTCGAAATTTGGATAACTTCTTGCAAGGGAAAATATCAACTCCGATGGGGCAGTCCAAACCGCCTTCAAAGATTTTATTGATTCCCGTCCGAATGGTTTTTTTAGTAAAGGGATCGATGAACTACCTATGAGATGGCAAAAGTGCATAGATAGCAATGGTACATACTTTGATTAAATAAATGAGGGATGGATCACATCCTTCACACTGACCCCCAGATTCCTACCCACGTTTTCCTTCCCAGAACTTTCTTTCCTACCTTTCCTTAAAAAAACCCTCCATACAGCATACCCAAAGACATTATGCCCTGAGGAATTTTTTTCCTCAGTTCCTCCTGTGTGGAGCTAATTTAAAAAAAAAGTAAGTAGGTTAAAAATAATAGGCCTGTTGAAATATTCAGCTATACAAGGGTGGATTTAGGGGGGGGGGGGGGGCACGTGGGCACCCCCCTCCCCAGACGGTATTTTGGTGTACTGTGGTGATTCCATCACAGTACATACTTGCAAGCAAAAATTGTCTTTATTAAACATTTAATTTTTCTATTGTTTTGACACTTTCATAAGCCTTTCTATACATACTTGAACTTGTAGAAATAAACGTGAAGTATGATACTTCAAGTTTTTTTCTAACAGTAATTGTTGATTTTTTTGCCCGTCCGCCCCTTGTGCCCCCCAAAAAAAATTCCTGGATCCGCCCTTGCAGCTATATGTGTAGTTGACATCGCCCCGGAGTATAAATAGACACCACGAGCATACAAAATTAACGACATCGTAAGTTAAAATGATATCGGCAACATCGTTCCAGTCCAGTGGATCTGTATGGCTGCCTCTAACAGAATCTAAACATATTTATGGTTTGAGATTTTCGAGATGACGAACACTGTAACGCTGTCCGAAACGTTGGCTAAAGGGAAAGAAAGCGCAACATGGCATAATACCCCAAAATTGGTCGCGATAAGAATCTCAGCCATAAGTCCAGTAAATTTAAACATCTTAACTTTCATCAAATGGGGTAGTAATGATTTGTTGGTATGTTGTACATGGAGGCCTAAAGAATAAAAAGTTTTTCGACCTCGGCCGATCTTCGCATCTTTGTCAAAAATTTAAAAAACCGCATTTTTTTAACCATATTATACTCTTCCCCCCTCCCCTTCAGATCAACGATTTTGTAAAATTGCGAAACCTGTGCCAAAAATATTGAATGCCATTGAAAGTGACCAATAATAAAAAAAGACAAGATTAGTACATTGGAAATTTTCTATTGTTAATTTTATTTAAAGAAATGTATTTGTCTAATAAAAATGCAAAATTGAGCATCTCTACAATAAATTAAAGTCCTCCGACGCTGTCAGTCTGTCTGTTCGCGATAAACTCAAAAACGACTGAACGGATTTTCATGCGGTTTTCACCAGTATAGAGTGATTCATGATGAAGGTTTAGTTTTATAATTTGTCAAGGTTTTGTGTAAATTGGTTGAAACATATAATACATAATATATAAAGGAGAATGTCTGTATGTTGTGAACGAGCGGGCTGGCAAACAGGCGGTGTGGATTTGATAATTGACCTTTGAAAATTTACACAAATACTAAAGGGAACGTACCCATGGAACGACCAACTTTTTGCAATTTTTAACCCCCCCCCCCCCCCCCCCCCACCCCGGTGACCAAAAACTTAAGGACGCCGCCGCTCATTTGTACCAAGCGTGGTATTTTGAAGACCCCCCCCCCGAACAGGTTACGTAGTATGGGTACGTTCCCTAATATAATGTGTACTAGGTAGTAGACGTATTCTGGGTGGGGGGCTGAATTTCCATAAAACCATTTTCTATGCAATTTCGTTTCCTCTGTGCGCCACCAGTATTCGACCCCTGTTTTATCGTATTGATAGTAAATCTCAATCTAGACCACTAGCCAGTGAATAAAAGCTCAAAATTCACACAAGGATATGCTCGGCGGACAGTTCGCCCGTGTATTTCTGCGCCGGACGGGCTCGGCGAGCCAATTCGCCCTCGTTTTTTTGCGCCGGACAGGCTCGGCGAGCCGATCGGCCCTTGTGTTTCTGCGCCACACAGGTTCGGCGAGCCGATCCGCCGAGCAAATCCGCGTGTGAATTCTACGCTTAAATACTCAACTACACATCCAAACAAACCATATTAATAACATGTTTTTAATGGACGTGCATCGTTTGTGACAAAGGTCGCTCCATTCAGGATGTATTCTCGCCATTAGCCACCAGCGGTCTGCTGACTCCGACTACAACATTAATTCGCGTGGAATTTTAACATGACCATTGACAAAAAGGTTGTTAGATTAATAATATTTAAAAGCATAAAGTGCAAATCTAAATATTTTAAAGCAGATCTTGCAAAAATATTTTAGTTAGCGCCCTCTACGAACGCTAATATCAACTAGTGTTTCGTTTAACGTTTAACCTAAAAAAATCATTTAGGCCCAGCTGTTTCGCAGAAATTCATGGTCATTCGAGTGGTCATTCAGCGCTATTTTGTTTTTTTGTCGATTCTACGTCCATTTCAGCTTTTGAAAAAATTGTGATCAATAGAAGAGGACAACTATCATGTTGTTAAGCATATTACAATTTGATAGAAAGCTAAAACTCACCTAGAAACGGCTTTTAACGGGTCCTTTCAAATGTAATGGCAGCTAAGTGGTAATTTGATGACTACGTTACATTTGAAATTCGGCGAAACAACTGAACCTTAGGACGAGTTGTTTAAAAAAATTGAACAATACAACAATTTTTTCAAGTATTATATCATTATAGGCCAGTTGCTTCATAAAACTGAAATAATAACAGAACTTGAACAGAACGTGAAAATTAACTTAAAAAATTTGAAGATTTTTTTTAAACAACTCATCCTTAGGATTCGACAATGTTTCTGGTTCCACAACATGGTACGTTGTCAATGGTAATCTTCGTGTTAAGAGTAAACTTGGATGGCTTGAATCACAAAGAATTCATCTTAATATTTTGAAGCATCACTTGCAAAAAGTGTTTTTATCTTTAAATAATTAAATTAGAGTCATCTATAAACGATTAGAATGCGAACCATTTTTTTTTTTTTAAATTAGTTCCACACAGGAGGCACCGAGGAAAACAATTTCCCTAGGGGCCTATATCATCTTTGAGGATGCTGTATGGAGGGTTTTTAAAGGGAAAGGAAGGAGAAGAAGATATGGGAAGGAAAAAGGTATGAGGGGTGGGTAGGAATCTGGGGGTCAGTGTGGCCAGGAGTGACGGACGTATGAATCTATTCCTCACACTGCGGTGCAAGGCGAAGGGTCGGGAGAATCCGGCTGGAGAGGTCAAAAGGCCTCCCTCAATCAGTCTCCTCCGATCTTGCCCGCCACGCAGTGGTTGGGCAAACGTATCCGCCACCAAGACCTAGACAAACCTCATCCCATGAACCCGGGCACCCCTGCTAAGTCACCAAACATAGCGAACCACTTGGAGTGACCTGTGGCAGGGGTGTTGGTTTCCAATAAATGGTTCCCGGGGCGGCGTCCTGGTAAGGTTAAAAGAATTCATAATCTGCTCTTTCATAAACGGCGCTAATTTAATGTTTAATCCTTCGATTACCTATTTAATTCATAATTGAATTTTTATTGAGAAAATACTACCACCGGCATGAGAAGACAACATTTCTCAATCGCGTAATTTAAAAAAAAGGGCGAAAATTGGTAAATGAAAGCCCAGGCACGTCAAGGATTTTTTTTTCAACGACACAATAAGAAATTACGGTTCTGTAATAATTGACGTTGCGGAAGGCAAAGGATTTACAGAGCTAATTAGACTCTTTTTGTCAGAAATTGCATCTTGTTCGTGGTGCTAATCTATAGATTTGTACTTTTTATAGTAGAAGTTAAGTCCATGCTACAAAAAGTCACCGACCGCCACTGATACTCGTACGTGTACGACTATTCAAGACCTTATTTAAAGAAAGGTAAGAATTTTTTATGATGTAGGTACGCAACATCAAAAGAATCTAAAAAGATGGAAGAACTTTATATAAGTCTATCTCTAACGAAGGGTTCACCTGGTTTGTTTTCTATCAATGGCCGTCAATCACCCGACGGAAGTGGACGGCAGATGAGAGGGTCAACTAGAGGTCAAATAATACTCAACTTCAATGGAGAAATGTAAAAAAATATTGAACATCCATAAATACGTCATGAAATGTTGTCGTGAAATCATGTCGGAGAACCTCGGAAAATGAATTTGACACAGACAAATTTTGCCTAATCAAGTTTTTTTTTAAATTCCATTAAAAAGAAAGACAAACATTCCCGGGTTAAAAATAACCAAACAATGTTTGAAAATCTCCTACTACGAAGAAAATGTTGCTTGTGTCGTGATGGGAGGACTTAGCCAGCCGAGGAATCGAACCCGCGAAGCCCGGGTGGGACCCAAGCGCGATGCTCACTCAGCCACTGACCGGAAGATAAAAGAGTTATTCACAGAAATGGGTGAAATCGCCGAGTAAAATGTATTAATGGTTATAATCCTTTTAAAGTTACCCCAATTACTGTATTGTTTAAATTTGACTGACAGTCGTCATTCTAGTCATTATGTGAGTTATTCCCAAATGATGACTCATCGGTTTATTATTATACTTTGGTATTTATTACTTCTGATAAAATAGTTCTATCCACTAGCGGATTTAGGGGGGGCCCCGTGCCCCCCCCCCCCCCCAGACGGTATTTTGTGTACTGTGGAGATTCCATCACAGTACATACTTAGAAGCTAAAACTGTCTTTATTAAACATTTAATTTTTCGATTGTTTTGATACCTTCATAAACCTTCCTATACATACTTGAACTCGTATGAAACTTCAAGTTTATTTCTAACAGTAATTGTTGATTTTTTTGCGCGTCCGCCCCTTGTGCCCCCCCCCCCCATAGCATAGGAGGCTGTCTCGAAGTTAGAGTAACATTACTAGAGAACGGACATTAGCCGCCTGGCTGTCCAATACACTCGTATTTTAGTATAATAAAAAGAAACCGTGCCTTTTGCGAAGAATGAGTTTTATTTCAACAAGAATGACAACAAATTTAAAAAAAGATAAATACTTTGGAAATAATTTGTATAACGCCCGTGAGGTAGTTCTCTCAGAATGCCCCCCCCCCCCCCCCGACCCAATCACTTGGCTTTTAAATCTCTCACTATTTTTAATCGTTTTTACATAACGATTTATCGATTCTAAGGATAATTAATTATACACGAAAAAGCAATACATTCAGAATCAGCGTTTGTTGATCTAAATAAATTTATTAGATATTTTATAAGGCAATATTTTATTACTCGACACGTCCTACACGATTAAAACGAAGCTATTCATTAGAACCGTGGATTACAGTTAGTGCGTTCACAAATCCGCTTGCATTGAAAATAAGAATCTTTCTTAAATAATTGAGGTTAAGGCGACCGCATCAAGTCAAGTTAACCGCTGTTTTCGGTTTTGTTTGCATTGAATGCGTGATGCAGAAATGAAGAATGTTTGACTAATAAACAAAATGCTTCGTGGAAACATGTGCAATTATGACATACGCATTTAGTGACTTATGCACTTTGTAACTTATGTGCTCCACCAGACGCAGGAAATGAGACGTTAGGGTTCTCGAAGGTTCAAATTAACAACTGGTAAATATCGTAATCTGTGGTGACTTGTGAAATTATGACATACACATTTAATGACTTATGCACTTTGGGACTAAGGTAAACATTTTGTGAGTTATGGGCTCCACCAGACGCGGAAAATGAGACGTTAGAGTTCAAACGTTCTAAGGTTCAAACTGATAAATCAAGTGATAAAAATCCTAATCTGTGACTGTACAGATCCATGGCCAAGTGATTTAAAGACTCTCGGTTCTTCATTGCTGGAATTAATATTAGAAACTCCAAAAGTAGTCCAACTATTACGCAATTATAGCTTTTGAGGTGTAAATAAATGCAATAGTTTTGGATTATATGTGAATGGTACATTTTTCAGAAATGAGATGACGCGACGCTCTGCCACCCTGAAAGCGTCTGTTTTTGAAATTTTCGTAAATTTATAGTCACAATTTAAAATAATATACGTTTATCGAAAAAGAGCCACTTTTTTCAAGATAGCGGCCCTTTTTTTTAGAAAAGGGTGCGTAAAAAAGGGACACCACTTCCAGGTATTATTTGTTTTATACTTTTATTGGGTACAGTATAAGGGAACGTACCCATACTAAATGACCAACTTTTTGCAATTTTTAACCCCCCCCCCCCCTCCCCCACGTGACAAAAAAACCTAAGCACTCCGCCGCTCATTTGTACCAAGCGTGGCATTTTCAAGACCCCCCCCCCCCCCCTAAACGTGTCACGTAGTATGGATACGTTCTCTAACATAAAATATTGGCTGGGTATCTGACAAGGATAACCATCACTAGATGATGGTTAAATGTCGAGAAGGAATCGCTTCTGTATTTAATGGCATTGACGCGAATCTCACACATCACGGGTGACTGTAATATACGTATGTGTATGATTCGTATACATTATTGAGGGATTTTATCACTAAACAGCGCTATATAAAGTTGAACATTGTATTAAGTACATGTATAATATAGTGTATCAGCACATACCCGAACGATTTTAACCAGCTATTCCTGGGCATATTTGGAGTTAAAAACGTAGACGTCATTTTGCTTTCCGATGATATTTTTTATAATTAAAAACAAACGAAAAAATTTTAAAATTAATATTTAGTACTATTAAAGTAATATTTCAAAACTTTTTTAATGTTTATTTTATTTCCAATAAAAAAATAATTGTATACCTGAGCTAATATTAATATTTTAATTAAACAAAAAAAACGAGTAGTTAGGTACAGCCTAGCGGGTCACGTGATACGCACTGCATCTCGTTCTAGCAGCACGGTAAGGGGCATACATTAATTACATTATGGGGGGAGGGATCCGGTAAAATCTCACCAAATCTCATTTAAAACCGGGGGGGGTCAACAAAAATCTCAAATCGACTTTAAAACAATATACTGGTATATTATTATAGAGATAATAAAAAAATACTAAATTGTTCCATCTCTTATAAAGTGTTCCAAATTTTGTCCGCTGAAAAAATCTATGACGTCGGCGGAGACCCGGAGAAACCCATCCCACCCTATCCCCCCCGCCCCCTTGACAATTACTGTTTCAGATTAACGGGATGCATTAGATTTTTTCAGGGGA
Organism: Limnephilus marmoratus; assembly: GCA_917880885.1. Taxonomy (NCBI): domain Eukaryota; kingdom Metazoa; phylum Arthropoda; class Insecta; order Trichoptera; family Limnephilidae; genus Limnephilus; species Limnephilus marmoratus. The sequence goes on along the minus strand of OU862924.1, from coordinate 22,197,322 downwards.
CGGGGGGCGTAATGGGATAGGGTGCGATGGGGTTCTCGAGCCCACCCCCTAAACTGCGCCACCTATGTCCCCTAAGAGACGAATCAGAGAGCGTAACACGTGATCGGTAGCGACTGGTAACAATGTGATCAGTGGCAACATGTGATAGATTTTTTTTCTTGTTTTGAAATTGAAAAAAAAAAATCATCGGAGAGCAAAATGACACGTAATGCTCAGGAACCAAATAAGCTCAGGAATCGCAAGTTAAAATCCTTCTGGCACGTGCCGCTTTGTTACACACTGTGTATTAATCTTTGTTTCAATCGATCATTAATTCGCTGACTGAAGCCGCCTTCGCCTTTGGCCGCGTTAGGGTCTAGCAACTCGAAGGAACTCCCATTGGATCATTATAATTCTTGAGAATTTTGTGAAATTATTATCAGCATACGAGGTCGATGAATCATCTTTTGTCCATGGCTCGCAATTAAGCGTTTGTGGAATATTAATTTCAATGTTACACAGATATTATATAACATTCTGAAGTAAACAATGTTTTTACAAAGATAAATAAAATTTTAAATTGCACCTTTGATTAAAGATAAAATAAAGTATTTTTATTGTTAATAATAGATAGGTAGGTATATTGCATTTCTTATTAAACCCCACCCCACGCAGGAAAACCTTTATTATTATATTATACAAGAATAAAGATAGTTGAACGTTGAGAGATATTATGTCTATGGACATTGCTTCCCGCCCTATTATAAGTAACAGACAGTTGTTCCTTCGAGGCTCTCGCAAGGACCCTATTTTTTTTTTAAGAGCAAAGCTACATTTAGTTTAGAACAAAATTAGACCTCCAATGTCCCTGCATACGTTGTTAGAAAGCAGAATTCAAGTGATAGGTCCAGTAGCGTAGCGAGGGGGGGGGCGGGGGCGGTCTGCCCCGGGTGCCACCCGACAGGGGGGTGACACTCGACTGTGGGAAAAAATTCACGAAGGATATTGTCACCAAAGTATTATGCCCCGAATTTTGTATCTAGGTCTTTTTATAGGCAAAAATAGCCTATATTTGTGGATAAATCTGAAATTCTCTAGCCCCCCCCCCCCCCCCTCTCCCCCAGAATGGACCAATTTTATGAAGTCGAAATTAGCGTTTTCAACCTTAATAGGGCGGGGGGGGGGGGGGGGTGACTCCACTCCCCTGGGGGTGACATCCGCCCCGGGTACCACCCATGCTAGCTACGCCACTGGATACGTCCATGAACAGGATGCACAAGATCCTTTTTAAAATAATTAAACGATATCAAATTTCTGGAGCAGGTAGGTATAGTGTGAAATAGTTCATTTTTAAGCCAACGATATGAATAAATGTTTTAATTGAGGAATGAATCGATCGGAGAAATGATGTCCAAATGTATACCAACAAACTCCAAATGTTCTGTCTTTTTTTCCTTCCGCTAGCACATTTCACAACATTCCCGGTATACACCTTCACATATTCAGGCCCGAAAATCTAATATTTGCACTCCCATTTAAATAATAACAAAAAAATACACTAATTTAGGACCCTTTTCGTGATTAATAATTTTTTCTTATTAAAATTAAATTTAATAATGTTATTAAGTTCTGCAAGTATTTTCGTTTGTATTTTTGTGACAGCTGTTTCGGCTTTCAGCTTTTAAGGCTGTGGTTAAACCACTTTTAGAAGACTTATTTACACGATTCTAAATTTCAATTTATTAATGGTGTCTAAATTGATTTATTACCAGATAAACCAATTTGCTGAGAAAATAATTAAGACAGCAGAAACTCTATTATGTGAAAAAAAACTTTTTCGCACGATAAAATAAAATGCACAAACTAATATCGCATAGTAAACACAAGATATTGGATGCTGCATTGTGATGCGCTATTTACCATCGGCGTGATATCTCGTCCGTAACGTCCTCGCGGTGTTAACGACTCCGCGAGGTTTACATCACTCGCGGTGACAGTGATTTTATTATCGTGAAATGTTTGATGAGATGAACATGTTTTTACTATCGGTCAAAGTCAGTCAGTTCGTGGCTCGTGTGTCACCTTTCATCATCAAAATACTAAATGAATGAGGTCCTTCCTTTAAAAGTTAAAATGTTTGTTAATTTTTGTTTGTTTTACGCAGTAATATCAAAAAAAATCATTATAATTTTCCACATACTTCAATTATCGTTCTTTTATTTCATTTAACACGTGTAATAAGAATGTGGTTGTTGTAAACGCAATTAAAATTAATATACTCAATTAATGAGGTCCTTTCTTTATAATGTAAGTTTTTTTTTTACGTAAATACCGCACAAGAGTCCCAACTGCTCCCGTCTGGAGCCAGTGGGACTATGGCATCCCCAATTGGGGTATGTTGTGAGGCTGAAGACAGTGGGGAGGGAAAGGAGATGGGGAAGAGGAAGGTGGGAAGTACCAGGCTATTCAGATCTGGTCACCAAACACGGCAGAAGCCATTTCAAGCAACGTTTGAATTCTGAATGGTGGTCTTACACCAGGGCGATACTGAGAGTATCTTCCACTCTGGAACGTGCCGCAAATATACTTTATATTATTTAAAATGAATAAATTGTGAAATACACAAATTAATCAACTAAAATTTATTTGCCACGCCGGGATTCGATCCCGCGACCTTCGGAATGCGAGTCAAGCGCTTTACCGCTGCACTACGCCGGCCGTCTGTGTTGATCATTGACAAATTTTTGTTCCAAGAAGTAGTTAACATGTTTCGCTAATTTTTATAACTTTTGTTTGTTTTATAACAGTAATATAAAAGATCGATTTTTCACATACTTCAATTATTGTATTTTTTATTTCATTTAAGAGCGTTTAACCAGCCAGCGGACGAAAATCCACATTTCGTCGAAAGTTGTTCTTCCGATCGTGCAGGGCGGTTACAATGAGAAAGATTAATTATTCTCCGTACCAGCTTTTTTAAATTATAACTCAATATCGAATTTATTTCAATCCAAATTAGCTTTAATTTATACATTCATGCAAAAATGCTGAAAGGCGTGATGATAAAACTATTAAAATAGTGTACTTTTTGTAGTTATTTTTTGATTATAAGTATTTATCATTTTTCAATAATGTCTAAATTTAATAAGAATGTTAAAAAAATCTGAAATATATTAGTTTGTAAGTGCGCAAATAAATACACAAATGGACCAATTTTCGTCAAGAAACACATGTACGTACATATTTTTTAATGATTTTATTGAAACTAAAATTAAAATTCTAATACATAACTCTGCTAGATAATGTATTGATTTATTTTACTGCATGATTACATTATTTGAAATGGGTGTGGTATAATACAAAAACTTTTTTGAAAATTTAACAAATCTGCCAACGACCTATGGAATAACCTTATTATACTAAAAATTTAAAAAAAATCTAAAAATTTATTACATACGAATGCTAGATAAAAGAACAATATTTCGAAATCCATTTATAATTTTTTGTGGAAAAGAGTCAATACGTGTAAAAACTTTTTTGAAAATGACGTATTTCCGGCTTTCTCTGGTAATGCCCTCTGTGTCAAATTTCAGTAAACAATAGATTTTTAACATGTCGGTTTCGGCCGAAACTGAGACAGATACGGAAGTTTCAGTTTCGGTTTCGGTAGAAAGTCCTGTTTCGGTCGGACATTATCTATTTTATATATGTGACTACTTATAATTTTTAACAATCTATTTATTTTATTATATGCTTTTGTCGTTACTTTTTTTTTCCATTGTGTTATGTTTTCTTGATTGTTTCAGTTTTGAAGTATTTAAAATAATTGTGATAACTTATAAACTAGAATATAAAAGCCCATCAGGGCGTGTAATAAATAAATATCCAAAATAAAATCTTGTAAAACGGAAAATTCTCCATCCAACCATCTCTTCATAGATTTTAAGGCTGCCTATGACACGGTAAATAGAGAAAGACTGTACAGAGCCCTGGATGAATTTAATATCCCAAGAAAACTGGTAAACTTAGTAAGGCTCACAATGTCTAATGTTGAGTGCCGAGTCAGAATACAACAGGATCTGTCAGACACCCTAAAGACCTACAATGGACTAAGACAAGGAGATGCACTTGCCTGCATTTTATTCAATTTAGCGCTGGAAAAGGCCATCCGAAATGCAGGTATACAAACCACAGGCCATATTTTTAACAAGTCTGTTCAGCTCCCCTTGCTTATGCTGACGATATAGATATCATCGCACGCTCAGAATATGAACTAAAATCGGCGTTTAAAAGCTTAGCTACGTCGGCAAGGAACATGGGATTGGTCATCAACGAGGGGAAGACAAAATATATGCCCGTACATGGACGCCAGAAACCACCAAGTATACAAATAGATAATTATACATTTGAAACTGTCAACGAGTTTGTATATCTCGGTACTATGGTGACAAATGACAACAATGTATCCAGCGAAATCAAAAGAAGAATAGTAGCTGCAAATCGATACTACTTTGGGCTACAGAAGCATATGAAATCTCGCCACCTTACCAGAAGAACTAAAGTCCTGCTTTACAAGACCCTTATACGACCTGTTCTTATGTATGGTTCGGAATGCTGGACAATCAGTAAGGGTGATGAAGGAGCCCTAGAAAGTTTTGAAAGGAAGGTGCTGCGAAGGATTTACGGCCCAGTCTGTGATAATGGAGAATGGCGTATCAGATACAACCAGGAGCTATACGATCTTTACGAGGACCCTAATATCTCCAAGGAAATCAAAACTGGAAGACTCAGGTGGGCTGGACATATCCAGAGAATGAGCGAAGGAGATATTCCAAAGCGAATTATGGATGGTGCACCTGGGGGTCGGAGAAGAGTTGGAAGACCAAAGCTTCGATGGCTGGATGGAGTGGTGAAGGATGCAAGCACCATCGGCATCCGAAACTGGCGCAACGCAGCACAACACCGACAGTCATGGAGGCAGGCTCTGCTGGAGGCCAAGACCCGACCTGGGTTGTAGAGCCACAGATGATGATGATGATGAAAACGGAAAATTCTCAAGTAAAAATAAATCTTTCAAAACCAATTCTATACAATAAATATGGCAGCAAAAAGGTGAGTTAGGGCGTCATGAAATTTGCAAGAATGTTCCTGTCTGGAATTTATAATAGGTAAACACAACTGTCGGCCAAAAAATACGTTTGTTCCAATTTATTACTTGTTTAATACGAAAAACAATTTAGGAAATGGAGTGTTATGGCCGTTATACACGACATCTTTTTTCAGCCCGATTCCAATTAGACACAAAAGTCAACATTTTTCGCTCTACGCGATCGCTATTTTCGTATCTACGATTTCAGTTGGCATCACAGTAAACAGCATGGTTCATGACATGTTGTTTACAGTGATGACACATTACAACACGGATGAAGCCGGGTTGCGTATTTACAATCCCTACCGCGTTTCAGTCGCTTTAAATTTTCGATATCAAAATTTAAATATTTAGAAATAAAATTATTAATTTCTAATATACACATTGGAAAGATTATTTTATCTAGATTTTAGAACAATTTTGTTTTTGCAAAGTGATAAAAAATTATCAATATAGAGGTGTATTTACAATACATGGGAATAATATTAAAATTTAAATATTTAGAAATAAAATTATTAATTTCTAGTATACACATCAGAAAGATTATTTTATCTAGATTTTAGAACAATTTTTGTTTTTGCAATGTGATAAAAAATAACCAATATCCTACTAATATTATAAAGGCGAAAGTTTGTATGGATGTATGTTTGTTACTCTTTCCCGCGAAAACTACTGAATGGATTTTAATTAAACTTTACAATAATATAGCTCATACATCAGAATAGGCTATAGGCTATAGCTTCGAGGTCTGTCATTATAAAATTTATATACAAAAATTGCAATAGGTGGCACGCGAGCTGTTTGAAAAATGAATGTAACGGGTATGGAGGGGGTTTGAGGGGGGTGAGGGGGGGGATAAGATGTGGGGGCAGAGCGAAGGGGTGGAGGGGGGATGGGGGAGGGCGGAGGGGGTGGGGTGAGGGGGAATTGTGGGGGGAGGGGGTGGGTGGAGAGGAGTGAGAGGGGGCGGGGGAGAGGAGGAGGGGGGGATTGGAGTGGGGATAGGGAAGGTGGAGGAGGCGCTGTGGGTACCCCCCTAATACTATGCGAGCGAAGCCGGGGGCAAAAGCTAGTAGAAGTATATTTAAAATGTAAATTGTCGTTACCGCGACTGAATCGGTATAGGTTTTGTAAATACGCAGCCGGGTTGCAAATAAAGTTTCATTATATAGGTAGTATTCTGCACTGCGCGAGGAATCTGATATCCGTTTTAGATTAAAACAAAATGGTTTTTGATCGCGAACCATTTAGTAATTTATATAAAATACAATATATCGAAAGCCCAGTTGATTAGTCAGACATCTCCGAAAGATCGAAATTTGAGTTGAGTGCGTAGCTTTTGTAAGTTTACCTTCTCTCTGATGCAATACTCAGATTACACACACCCAAGGGCGGATTTAGGGGGGGGGGGGGCACGGGGGCACGTGCCCCCCCCCCCCCCCCGACGGTATTTTTGTGTACTGTGGAGATTCCATCACAGTACACACTTAGAAGCAAAAACTGTCTTTATTAAACATTTAACTTTTCAATTATTTTGACACTTTCATAAACCTTCATGTACATACTTGAACTTGTAGAAATAAACTTGAAGTATGATACTTCAAGTTTATTTCTTGTGCTCCCCCCCCCCCCAGAAAAAATCCTGGATCCGCCCTTGCACACACCCACCACCAAATCAATTATAATGTAGGAAAACTTGTAGTGAATTAATCAAATTGTTGATGTTTTCTGGGTCACTAGTAGGATATTTCAAAATGTCATACTAATATATACCTACCGGACCGTTTTGCCTCCCGGTGATATTTTATAACATAACGACAAGTGTAAATAATATTTAATTTATGGCAAGCATTCTAATATTGCTTTCCTAATTATCTCAAATTTAGTATTTGGAGATGTCCGACTAATCAACTGGTCGATCGTGTGTACAAAAGAAAAAACCGTATTAATTCTGAGTCGTGAAACGACTGGAAGAGTTAGTTCTGGTATTAGGTAACACTTTAAAAAACACATAAAAAAAGTCAGATTCAATTCGCTTTCGCTACAATATTGAAAAGAAGAACTGGTGTCTATTAATCGATCGGTGATTTTTTTGTATCAGTAACAAATTGTTTCATGCTTGTAGTTATACACGATTGGGAGGAATGCAGATCCGGGCACCACTTTTTTTTGGCAGAAAACCATGTTTTCACCGCGTTTTAAGTTGAGAACTTTAACCTGGAAGGTGAAAAAAAGTGCGGAAAGCAATAAAAACAAAATTGAATAACTAATTAATTTTCAATTACGTTAAGTAAAATTTCACTTCACGAACAGATTATGTCAGTACGCCCGCCATTTTATAAATAAACCAGTCATACTAACCTAAGAAAAGAAAGTCAGTGTTGCCAACTCCCAAAAATATTTATCCCTAAACTAAACTCAAAAACCCCTAGAAACTAGAAGTGTGTCGTTCCGGCCGGAACGAATCCAAAGATTCCGAGTCCGAATGCGTTTGATTCGTTCCGAGTCCGCAAAATGTTATGAATCAGTTCCGGAGTCGCTCGCACTCGGGCGAGGTTGACGCGGAAGGAGGTGTGCGACGCGGGGCGGGCGGCAGGAATCATTTACGGGAGGAGGTGCGCTGCGCAGGCCGGGCGGGGATTTGTCACTCTATCACTCGGGAACGAGTGACAGAGTGAGAATACAGGACTCATTCACGGGATGAGGTGTGTGGCGCAAGCGGGGCGGCGTTGTATTATGACAGCGTGAAAACATTTTTCGAAAAGAAATAGCATTATATCTTAGTCAAAAGATAGCAAGGAGCACTGCTTTTTACCTTTTGTCGGTCATCACGGAGCAAATTTGCCTTCCCGCAAGTTCGCGCCGGTGATACTCTGGTGAATTACTAGTTTTATGAAGAACGTAAAATATCTAACTAACCATCACGCCGTTTCTCCGCAGGGGTTCTTCTCATTCCTGAGAGGAATGAGAAGAAACAACTCGATCTTGGCACACACTCCTTGCCTCACTTACATTCATACATCGTCTCAAACATACTCTTCTTTTATGACTTTTGACATGGCCCGACTCAAGTATCTGATTCACTTGATCTTGCCATGTCTTCCCCGGGCGTCCCCAACATCTTCCACCATTCACATTTTGCCATATATTCTCCTTACACTACTTTCTTCGTTCATTCGCTCTACTTGCCCAAACCATCTGAGGGTCCCCTTCTTAATCTTACTCATTATGCTTACATCAGCCTTACATTATTTGCGGATCTCCACATTTCTCTCACGATCATACATAGTTTCACCACATATACGCCTCAGGGATCTCATTTCAACAGCATTCAGTTTACTTTCATCCTTCCTCTGCCGGTTCCATAGCTCACTGCTATACAAGGACTCCACTGTTCGTAAGTTTCAAATTTATCGTAAATATCTTACACGGTTCTCATAAAGCCGACAAAGATATCACTCATGTCAAATACATTATTATTAGCTATATAAAGATAAGACTTCTCGCTCGCAATAAACAATAGCATGTTAATGTACACACGCCCGGCTACTTAAACACATGATTCCTTAACTCCGTAACGTTCCACGATTCCACCGAGTACGGCGAGTTCAGCTGAATCAACTCTCGGCATTGAATCAGCAGGAGTCAAATTGAGTTTGGTTCCGGCCGATTCAACGACTTCGGCGGAGCGCCACAATGAGTTTGGTTCGGCGAGTCCGGCGGAATCAACTCTGGCATTGAATCAGCAAGAGCCAAACTGAGTTTGATTCCGGCCGATTCAACGACTCCGGCGGAGCGCCACAATGAGTTTGATTCGGTGAGTCCGGTGAAATCGCCGGAATCAAAGGAGCGAGTCCAGTGAATCGAGTCCACTCAGTCGAATATGGGTCCGGAATTGATTCCGTAAAATGAGTGAATCAACCCACTTCTACTAGAAACCGGCAAATTACTTGAAAATACCCCTAAATTTTTTTTTTTGTAAAAATAATGAATAAATGATAAGCTGTAATGTTTTTTAATAATCTTTATTTATAAATTATTTAAAACATCAAATACGCTAGGTTTGTGTAATATGGTTTGTGATTCAAAAGAAAGTGCCCCTTTATAACGCCTACTCGCGTCACGGCAAAAAATAATCCCAGTTTTCAAGTAGTTTAGCGGCTACGCTAGGTTTGTGTAACATGGTTTGTGATAGAAAAGAAAGTGCCCCCTTCGTAGCGCCTACTCGCGTCACGGCAAAAAAAACATCTCAGTTTTCAAGTAGTTTAGCGGCTACGCTAGGTTTGTGTAACATGGTTTGTGATAGAAAAGAAAGTGCCCCCTTCGTAGCGCCTACTCGCGTCACGGCAAAAAAACATCCCAGTTTTCAAGTAGTTTAGCGGCTACGCTAGGTTTGTGTAACATGGTTTGTGATAGAAAAGAAAGTGCCCCCTTCGTAGCGCCTACTCGCGTCACGGCAAAAAAACATCCCAGTTTTCAAGTAGTTTAGCGGCTACGCTAGGTTTGTGTAACATGGTTTGTGATAGAAAAGAAAGTGCCCCTTCGTAGCGCCTACTCGCGTCACGGCAAAAAACATCCCAGTTTTCAAGTAGTTTAGCGGCTACGCTAGGTTTGTGTAACATGGTTTGTGATAGAAAAGAAAGTGCCCCCTTCGTAGCGCCTACTCGCGTCACGGCAAAAAAACATCCCAGTTTTCAAGTAGTTTAGCGGCTACGCTAGGTTTGTGTAACATGGTTTGTGATAGAAAAGAAAGTGCCCCCTTCGTAGCGCCTACTCGCGTCACGGCAAAAAAACATCCCAGTTTTCAAGTAGTTTAGCGGCTACGCTAGGTTTGTGTAACATGGTTTGTGATAGAAAAGAAAGTGCCCCCTTCGTAGCGCCTACTCGCGTCACGGCAAAAAAACATCCCAGTTTTCAAGTAGTTTAGCGGCTACGCTAGGTTTGTGTAACATGGTTTGTGATAGAAAAGAAAGTGCCCCTTCGTAGCGCCTACTCGCGTCACGGCAAAAAAACATCCCAGTTTTCAAGTAGTTTAGCGGCTACGCTAGGTTTGTGTAACATGGTTTGTGATAGAAAAGAAAGTGCCCCCTTCGTATGTATACTAAAGCGCCGTTTACACGCACACTTCAGAACGATCGAATCCCGCGCCACTTCAGGCACTGGTTTGTCTAGCAGGATTGTGTATAATACCTATTATGTTTACTTTAAAAAACAATCTACGTTTTAAATGGTTTGTCTAACGGGATTGTGTATGTTATCTTTATTTTAAAAAACATCCCAGGATTTGAATGGTTTGTCTCCATTCCAGTACCTACGCGCCTTATTATTTATTCCCTACAATCGTATCTAGGCTCTTGTATCAGGTATCCCTACCAACAAATTAGTATCAAATGGCGGACATTATCTGTTCATGAAGTGTCATTTCATACATTCTTTAAACGGCTGTATCTCCCTCAATTTTGCCGAGCGCGCCTTAATTTCTTTTTTATTAAACTTTTCCACACTTTTCTCATCTAGAAAGTGCATTTTTATTAAATTTCCAAATGGTGCCCGGATCTGCATTTCACCCACACGATTTACTGATTTGTGGTATTTAATATGCTTAGAGGATTTACGAAGTAGGTACCTAAATACAAATTAAAACCGCATTTATTTTCCTGCTCGATCCAAGGCCATAAATAAATAATTTAAAAATATTTATAAAAGAATAATAAAACACATTATATTGATGAACTAAACGAACAAAACCACTTCAGAAATAAAATTATTATTGAACCTTTTTGCATTCTTAAGATTAAAAATAACTAACTAACCATCACGCCGTTTCCACGCAGGGGTAGGCAGAGAGGACGGACCGCCAAACAACTTGGTCTTGGCACACACTCCTTGCCTCGTTCACATTCATACATGGTCTTCTATTATTCTGACTCTTCACATGACCCGACTCAAGTATCTGACTCACTTGGTCGTGCCATGTCTTCCTCGGGCGTCCCCGACTTCTTCTACCATTCACATTTGCGTCATATATTCTCCCTCCACTCCTTTCCTCGCTCATTCGCTCTACATGCCCAAACCATCGGAGCGTCCCTTTCTTGATCTTGCTTTTAAAAATACATAATTAATAATCACATAGTTCTGTTACATAAATATGAATGATGTATGAATGTGAACGAAAAAGAGGACTGTGTGTCAGGGCAGAGGTGTGCGAAATTCCATCATCTCCGCCTTGACACACGATGACACACAGATGGTCACATACCTACATATTCTTCTGTTATTCCAACTCTTGACTTGACACGACGAAAGAATTATTTATTTTTTAATAAGAATATGGCTCACTTGATTTTGTGATGCTTGGAATGTCCCTGATTTATTCTTCCATCCACTTATGCCTACAATACACGACATCTTTTTTCAGCCCGATTCCAATTAGAGACCAAAGTCAACATTTTTCACTTTACGCGATCGCGATTTTCATATGAACGATTTCAGTTGGCATCACAGCAAACAGCATGGTTCATGTGTTGTTTGCAGTGATGATAATTGAAAGATATGAAAATAGAGATGAAAATAGCGATCGCGTAAAGCGAAAAATGTTGACTTTGGTCTCTAATTGAAATCGGGCTGAAAAAAGAAGTCGTGTATTGTAGGCATTAGACACCATTCTCCTGACACTTCAATCATCGAAACAATCATTTTTGGTTGTTCATTAGGTAGGTACCTACCACTATATCATGGTTGCATTATTTTTAGATGTCCTCATTCATAATATGGTTGTTTATGGTTTTATCACAAATATGCTTCAGAGATATCACTCAAATTACACTGTCTACTTTTATATTTCTCTACCAGTTTCTTGCCTCTCATACATCAGGATCTGGTTTCAGAACTCCATTGCGGACCGCTGTCCTCGCTTCCTAGTGACTACTGAACTCAGTCCTTCATTAATAATTGACCTACCTAACAACTACTCAGACTGATAACAAGTAAAGTAATCTATTTCTATAAATAGAAGAAACGCCTCACTGCTTGTTTAAGATAGACGATACGTCAAGTGTTATCGGCTAATAATTCATAAGGAAGGTCTGGTTGAAAGTTCACACATAATAATATTAAATTAAAGTGTGTACTGCTTATTAATGTGACACTACTGGGTTTCTATATTCAGATGCGAAGGACAATAATTTTATTGTGATTGAAAGGAAGGAGATCAACCACTCAAACTCAACCATCTCTTTTTGCTGTTTTTTTCCAAATACTATGTTTATTTATTATAATGAAGTTTCATACTACCTACCTACAGTCTGTCAAATAAGAGTAGAAAACATAGGATGGCGCCACTGTTGATCAAATGGCAATACTAATAAAAATAAACACATGGTGGCAATCTAAAGCTATGTAACCTAGGTACCTACCTACATTTTTTGTAAAAAATGAAAAACACATAAAAGTGAGAAAAACATTTTTTTTTTGAAATTTTGATACCTACCGATCTCAAAATTAGAATTGCATATAGGTATATTATACCATATAGGTATATTATAAGATATTCACTTTGTACAAAATACTTTAATCCCTAACCAAACTTAACCAAACTATAAAATAATTTATTTTTTTTTTTTAAAAAGAAAGACAAACATTCCCGGGTTACGAATAACCCAACAATGTTTGAAAATCTCCTACTACCACCACAGAAAGCCGAAAATGTTGCTTGTGTTGTGATGGAGGACTTAGCCAGCCGAGGAATCGAACACGCGACGCTCGGGTGAGACCCAAGCGCTATGCCCACTCAACCACCGACCATGTAAATAACCGACCACCGACCAAATAAACATGTCTTTAAAGAATTTACCAACTATTCATATGTACATATATATACCTTATACGTATTTTTTTTCTTCTAAATATTCAATGTACAATTATCATTAAAATGTAAAAAAAGAAGTTAAAAAACTAACTTTCTACTACAACACATAAATACCTGTACTTGTCACACTTAATCATAAACACGTAAACACCTCAGCACGGGTTCTCCTAGTGAGGTGTTCACGAAACGTACAATATTACCAACCAACAGTTTCACCTTCTCAAACCTACCTTACACCCAACATAATGAAATGAAATATTAATATGTAAAAAAAAAATTTTCAAAAGATATTATGGAAAAATGTTTATAATAAGGTAAAAACTGTAATATATATAGATATAAATAAATAAATACCTTTGCAATTTTTGGTACCTAATACAATGAGGAATAACAATATTATAGTAAAATAAAAAGCACAGTCAGAAATTGCTCACTTTTATTTAGTACTATCTTAAGTACCCAGCGTTGCCCGGGATTCAGAATCATGTCTCTAATTTTAGATTTGAATATATTTAACTCATCCAGACCTAAAAAAGTAGTGTAACTTCTCACATTAGTGATTCTTCCTTTTTTATCTACTGTTAAATTCTAATTTATATTATATTAAATGAAAGCAAATCACTTTACAAAATACCATTTAATCAAATTTATAAGATACCTTAACAACAGTACTTCTTCGAATTATTTTTTTTTTCTTTAAGAACAAAAAAAGGATTTTTAAATGTGACCAGTGTTTTATACTACATTCAGTGTCATTGCGATTTGAAAGAATATTTGACAGTTAAATTGGTGTTGCCAGTCCTCAAATTTTGTAGTTCAATTTTTTTATATTTTCTACTCTTAATTGACAGACTCTACTGTAAATTTAATACAAGTTAAATTTTATCATCTAGTTTTCTTGTTGCCTTGATAATTCTATTTTTACTCGGGGGGGGGGGACATTTTACAGAATACTGTGTAAAAAAGTACATAATGTACAGGAAAATGGTAAATAGATTGTATGAAAATCACATTGAATGCCAAAAATAAAGCCCATTATTGAATATCCCTAAACTAATATTGGGTAGGTACCTTCCTACCTAGTGCAGGTACAGGGGTGGAAAATCTAGGATTCTAATAAGAATGGATATTATTGTTACAATTTGTTGACCGTGATATATCAAATTCGTGTAAAAACAGTGTTGGGGGTAGGGATGTGAAAAAATAATCGATTATGAGAAATATCGATTTTATTACGCGATCTTAATTTTCTACAAAATTGATTGAATATATATCGATTTTTCTCCAACAAGAATCGATTTTATTAGGCGATTTTAATTTTGTAAAAATTAAAATTATAATTTTTACAATTTTTAATAAAGATTATTTATAAATCTATTTTTCGTGCTAAGAAAAAGAATCGATTATTTATGTAAAAGTCACATCCCTGATTGGGGGCCACTTTGCACACTCAAATAATAAAATAAAAAATTGTCTTATTCGTTTTCTATAGGCACCTACCTAAATTGACACCCAAAACTGGTTACAAAAATAAATATTCTGTAGACAGATGATAGTAGGTATTATTGAATACATAAAATATCAAAAACTAACGGAAATCATTTAATTACAAGTCCTAGATACCAGAGGCGGCCCCTTCCTTAGTGCATATGTGCACTGCACTGCCAAACGTCGATATACGTCAGAAGTGTAAATTAGTACATCCTCTCCAATTACGCCAATTCGTTACAAAATCTTTATCAATTGTCTAAACTCCCTTCCATGAGAGAAAGGAATTCGTGCACATTTTGTTATGCCCAGGCGTGACGTCACAAGACGTTATATTTCTATTGGGATCTTCTCCAGATGCTGGAGTGCTCGTGCCCGTGAAATGAGCAAGGCAGGTATAGACCCATAATGACGATTGACGTGTGAAAGCAGAGAAGACATTATGGTGCCTGCGTGCATTAGCGGAGCAAATGACAAAAAATTAAACTTGCGTAATGTGGTACCGAACCTTCGGAATGAAATAGTTATGTTCGACGAATTTAAGACGAAATAACAATGTTATGTTTTTACGCCATCGGCCGCCCGGCGCGGCGCAGCCTGTATTGTTTCGGTATTGACAGCATTTTAACAGTTTTTGCAAGTTTTATTCTGTAAAAAAAACTTATTTAAAAATGAGTGCTACTGAAAATATTGCGATTAACGTAGATGTTATCAAATGTAACTTAGTGGAGTGTTTTAGTGAAACAGTTAAACTTTTAAAAATAATTTGTACTATTCCAATAACTGTTGAGTGCGAACGGTGTTTTTCTACGTTAAACCATGTAAAAACATTTCTGAGGAACACTATGTCCCAAGATCGGCTTAATGCTTTGTCAACGTTGAGCATCGAAAAAGGTTTGATATCTTCTATACCAAACTTTAATAATCGTGTAATTGAAGTATTTTCACAAATGAAAGGGCGACGAATGGATTTACTCTACAAGTGAACGTTTGCATTAGGTATGTCAACCTCCTAATCACTTTATTTTCCCATGTTAATGTTACCTTTTTTGTGAAATGCACTGCTCGCGAATTTTGTCACGGGCCGCCTCTGCTAGATACCTACCTAGGTACCCACAATTATATTGATAACAAAAAAATTGTAAAGAAGGTGAACTACTGTTAGTTCACCTGGCTGAGGTGTCTACATTCTGCTGACGGTCTAGCTCAGAATATTCGGTCAGCAAAGCGATAGAGGCTATCATCACCAGGGTTGTAGGATCTCTTAGGCGCAAGTGTGGAATTCCTAAAATAAAGTCAACCTACATGTACATTATCAGGGCAATAAAACATCAGCTGGGGGTAAACATGGTAGCGTGGTAATTTGTCATGGGTGTATTCCGGCGCATCGTAACACTACCTACGAGACAACTTTTAAAAGGCTATATGTACAATTTAAAAATATTTTACTCAAGAGTATGTATGGAATATAGTTAAAAAATACATTTAATGACGTTGTTTATTTTTATTAAATAATATATAGGTAGATACTTATTGGTGTTCTTGCGTGTGTATATTCATTATAGAATATGACTGACTATTATAAACTAATACCTAATGCTTTTAGATAAGGAATTAGTTCGGTCAACTACCTAGGTAGGCACATGCTATTTTACTTTTGTTATGGATAGATAAATTTCTTATCTTAATTGAAAAATACATGTTCAAATTAATTAATATTGTGCTTAAGATTCTTATAATGTTTCTCTCAAATTTGTTGATTCAAAAATATATCCGATATGTACGCCATTTAATATATACATATTGTGAATTCACTCACAACTGAATAACGCAGTGTGGGCTGTTTAAAATAAGAGCTATCGAGCAGGTTGGCCGCCCATTTCTATTAATTATATCATCCAAACATTATTTAATTGATACAGCCTGGAAATTTTCAAAATACTGGCATCGCTACCCTCCAAAATAAGATCAGGTAGATCAACAGAAAAATCAATGATCAGAAGATAATAAAAACGGTGGCTGTCAACGTTTGCAGAAAATTTTAGACGGGATAAGAGAAGTAGATTTTTTAACTCATCACTCTGATTACAAAATTTCACATCAGTCAGGCAATTCTATCAAAATATCATAAAAAATATGTTCACAACCATAAATAAGTATAATAATTACATATAATTATTAATAAATTGATAGGAAAGAAAATAATATTAAAAATCATGCAAATATTATAAAGGGAATCGTGGAATTAAAGGTAGGTATAAATCAATTTGGCAGCATCTTATGTAAAAATCATAAACAGGATGCAAAAAAACCCATACCCATGTAAAATTAATACCCCATGCTATTCTGATTAGAATGTTAAGTTTTTAAGCCATAAATTTGAGATTTAATTTATATTTTGACAGAATTATTTATTAACTTTTACGCAAATGTTGGGAAAATGTTCATGTTCATAATATAACGATGTTTAGAAAATATGCCGAAAATGTAACGTTGCAATGAGCATAATAGTGCACCCTTTGTGGCCAAAGCACCAATTCCGAAGAGTTATGTTAGAATATTAAGTATTTACACAATTTTGTTAAGAACTGAGAATTGTCACTCCATGAAAGGAAAGAAACAAATCAATAAGTAAGGCCGAAACATGTAAAATTATTATTATATACCGTGAGAATTCGTCATCGTAATTGTTTGTCCGAAATGATATTCCCACTCGGAAGACGAACTTTAAATTTCACATATTCACAAAACGTTTTGCACTGAAAGGACTAAAAATTATTATTATCGGAGACTATTTTTTAACCTCACTCCACTGTCGCTCAAAACCAAACACAAAACACAACAAAAAAATTGATGACATTTTGCCCCTGGGTTTGGCTACTCTGATATTCCGTTATAAGCGAATCTACAATATAAACGCAGCAAATTCGTGAATGTGTCAGTTAGTAGTGTTGCCGCATTTTGATAAAGAGGAGAGTCAACCGATTGGCTGTCATGTTCTGCAGCGGTTTCCAATACGAGTCTTCGTGTGCTTTACAAGTTCTTCGCCCTTCTCGACCTCCATTCCAAAATGCCCACCGAAATGCCCCACATCGGACTCCGCTTCGAACCGTTAAGATAATTTGGGTGAGAAGGCCGCGACACTTCTGCGTGCGAACCGAAGTGTAAATCGATTGACCCGTGCGAAAGTGTACAGTTTGGCAAGAAAGTGTAGAAAATAAATGATGGCGCTGCGATCTAGCTAGCTAAATTCTAAAGAAGTATGCAGCGCTGCACGTCATAATACACCAAAAATAAGTCATAGTAATATTTTGGCCATGTCTTTGGCCTCAAATATATCTACAGCCAGGCCCGTTCTTGCAGCGTAGCGGCCGCTCTAACTTGCCAAAGCGCCGAGGAGCCAAAGAGACACAAGGAGCCAAAGAGCCAAGGAGCTGATAATTACCAAACACAGCGCCCTTGAGTTTTTCCTTGCGCCAGGCGAAATTCGACCCAGGTTCGGTCCTAATTACAGCTATCTTAAGATTTCTTACGACTTGTGGTTCTTTCCAGGATTTGAATTTAGACCAGTATTTCTGCATATTATTAGTATTAGTAAGTTTACTAATTCCAGAGACCTGCAAAGACGCATTATAATTTTTTGCTGAAAAATCCCGGTATCTAGAAAACCAAAAAAAGATGGAAAACCAATAAAATTCCTTTGCAAAACTCCACAACTCGTCATATGCATGACATTATTTTCCATAAACAAGTATGTTTGCGGCACAACTGAATAAAATCACTTTGTGAAAATCCGTTAAAAAAGTCACAGACATGCCGATATCTGATGCGTAGGCATGGGCGAAGCCAGGTTTTGATTAATGGTGGGGCAAAAAATAAATATCTTGAATAGGTATGAAATGTAGGCTTCTACAACATATTCATACTTTAGGCTTTTTTTACATGAATACCGCACAAGAGGAGTCCCAACTGCTTCCGTCTGGAGCCAGTGGGACTATGGCATCCCCAATTGGGGTATGTTGTGAGGCTGAAGGCAGTGGGGAGGGGAAGGAGATAGGGAAGAGGAAGGTGGGGAAGTACCTGGCTATTCAGAGCTGGTCACCAAACACGGTAGAAGCCATTTCAAGCAACGTTTCAATTCTGAATGGTGGTCTTACACCAGGGCGATACTGAGAGTATCTTCCACTCTGGAACGTGCCGCAAATATACTATATATTGTTTTAAATGAAAAAATTGTGATATACACAAATCAATCAAATAAAATTTATTTACCACGCCGGGATTCGATCCCGCGACCTTCGGAATGCGAGTCAAGCGCCTTACCGCTGCACTACGCCGGCCGAATACAAAGAATATGAATTGAAGAAGGAAAAACCATCCGACAAAGTTCTGTAAATTTTAAAACGTGACACGGTCGGCAATCCCAGAGGCCATGCATCGGCCAGCCAGGGTGGGGCAAACGCACCACCTAGCCCCACCGTGCCTACGCCCATGTGCGTGGGGCGAGTTCGAAAGATTACATGTAGTGGTACCGCACAAGGACACGTGTGTTCGTATGTTATGTTTGTCACGAGTACCTACACCAATTATTTTTGAAACCTATGTTTTCACCCTATAGCATCTCCCACACGCACACTTCGGAGCGACCGAGTCCCGCGCCACCACAGGCCGCGCGCCGCTCAGAAACGTAAATAAAGACCGATAGTGGCGCAGGACTCGGTCGCTCCGAAGTGTGCGTGTGGAAGACGCTATTCTGTCGTTTTTCTGTTGGGAGTTCAACGGTTTTAGGTATTTTTATTTTCACATGTTGTAACACTTACTTCTCGTTATCGTCATTAGAGATGTTTGGTATCTGAATTGGCCTGTCACAGCGGTACCAACTTTTGGAACCGGTTACATCGGTAACCGTTTCCAAAAGTTGGTAAAAGCGGGAAGGTAGATCGGAATTTGGGATGCAAACAATTATTTCAGATTTGTGAATTTAATTTAACGGGAAGAGGGGGTAGCTAACGATAATTGAAAGAAAAGGATACATTTCCTGGGATGGGAGGAAGTGACTAGCGTTAGGCTAACTTTACACCCGTAAGTTAAATTTATGATTTACGTAAGTTTTTGAGAAGTTAACTAAGGCTAGTATGTACAGTCATAATAGGTCACTAGACTTATTTTGTCAGGCTCCTACCATAAAGCAACTTGATGGACTCACAGGCCGAGCTTAAAAAGCAACTGAAATACCGGTCCTTTGTAAGTACTCAGTGCTCATAGCGACCAATACACCAAACTTGTAGAGCCCGCCTTGTTTCGCAAATCAGTTCAAAAATAACCGGCTCCTTTCAAAAAAATACCGGGCGATCCATGAACTTAAAGGCCTGGACAGAGCTATTCGAGAACAACTTGAAGTTGCGGGGTGAGGGGGAAGATGTTTAAAAAATGATTTTACCATCTTAATTTTACCATGACATGTCCCATCCCCTGTCCCGTCAAATATCCAAAACAATAAAAGTCTATAAATGCAAACGATATAATCATAAAATTAAAATTGTTTATTTTATGCCACTCTGCGTACATCATTTCAAAAGTTTGTCATGCAAGATTTAGCTTCATTGTTATGCTACGACCAGACTGAAGCCAACCTTCCAACTCCAAAATTTGTTCGGAGTTGGAAGGTTGGCCGATCGGGTGGTGGCTGCGGCCAATCCTCCAACTCCGAACTCCAAAATGGCGGACGTCGAATAGCTGATCAGGCCAACTCGAACTCCAACCTTCCAACACGAACTACCACTCCACACAATACACAATCGTCCAATCGTTTGAAGTTGGCCGCAGTCTGGACGTAGCATTATACAAAATCGTACTATTGCTCTGTCCACTCCACTAGAGTGTCCAGTGCTTTTTGGACCCAGTGACAATAAAGTCACCGGGCAAAGTGACCGGGACAAATATTATCGACATCTCTAATCGCCATGTTTATTATTTTACTATTATCACAGCGCAGAGCGAATGTCACGCGATGCTAGATTGCTAGTAATAGTAATTCTGTCATAGTTGTACTGTGATCAATTGTGATTGTGCAGTTCAGTAAAATATACCCGTGTTTCATGTCTGTCATGAATATTTTTAAAACCTAACATTCAAAATGCCTAAAGATCCAATTAATAACTACAGTGACGAATCAGACTCTGACGGTTTTGTTATTCCGGAGTTGCAGGGAGTGCTAAGCAAATGGACAAATTACATCCACGGCTGGCAGGACCGTTTCATCGTTCTGAAAGATGGAACGTTGTCATATTACAAGAATGAAATTGACAGCAATTTCGGCTGCCGGGGAGCCATCAGTCTCCTGAAAGCTGCGATCAAGGTAAAACACTAACGAAGGACATTCCAATGATCACTCGGGCGTGGATGTTCTCTTTGTTTTTGTCGGCAATCATTACCGGAGGAGTCTGAATATACATAGATTTTTAGTTAATATGAACGGAAGTACGCCAAACGAGTTTGTGCTCTTAGAACAGTACAAAACAACGAATGACAAGACGTTTCAGTTTACGAAGAATGTGTTGCGACTAATCGTTTAGTTGAATAATGGTTTTGGTAGTTCATTCATTTTAAGATAGGTAAATGAATACTCTTGGGTGGAAAAGGGTTTATTGTTCATCGTAGTATTTATTATACATTCTAATCACAACAAATCACAACATTTACGAAAACTTTATAATACCAGTTATCCATTATTGTTGGATGCATTATATTCATCATAAATCATACCTTTACTTTAAATATCTATTATTTTAATCTGTGCAATTTCTGATCCAGATATGTGTTACTTGTAAGACAAAGTTGTATCCAATAAATTAAAATCATAAATATTTTCACAATATTTTGTTTTTGTTGATTTCTCATTGTAAGCTATTGGTACTAAAAGTTTAGTTTTTACCTAGCCTGAGTAAGTGGTCAACACTCCCTCCCCGAAGGGGGGTAAGTGAGGGTTTTGTGCGTTTTCTAAGTTGTTTACATACCTACTCCATAATTTAGGAAATTCTAGAATAAGTATTCGGTAAGCGATCTGCATTTTAAACAAAAATTACCCTGTTAGGATTTTTTAAGATATTTTCTAATATCTATCTATCAAATTTTATCCCCATCACAAAAAAATCCTCATCGCAACAAGCTGCAAGTTCTTCAAAGATTCTGCCAAAGTTTGTTTTTTTGCAAAAACCATGTTTTCACCGTGTTTTAAGAGGGCATTACCAGAGAAAACTGGAAATACGTCATTTTCAAAAAAGTTTTTAGACGTATTGACTCTTTTCCACAAAAAAATATAAATGGATTTCGAAAGATTGTTCTTTTATCTAGCATTCGTATGTAATAAATTTTAATTTTTTTTTTTAATTTTTAGTATAATAAGGTTATTCCATAGATCGTTGGCAGATTTGTTCAATTTTCAAAAAAGTTTTTGTATTATACCACACCCATTTCAAATAATAAAATCATGCAGTAAAATAAATCAATACATTATCTAGCAAACGTATGTTTTAGAATTTTAATTTTAGTTTCAATAAAATCATTAAAAAATATGTACGTACATGTGTTTCTTGGCGAAAATTGGTCAGTTTGTGTATTTATTTGCGCACTTACAAACTAATATATTTCAGATTTTTTTAACATTCTTATTAAATTTAGACATTATTGAAAAATGATAAATACTTATAATCAAAAAATAACTACAAAAAGTACATTATTTTAATAGTTTTATCATCACGCTTTTCAGCATTTTTGGATGAAGGTATAAATTAAAGCTAGTTTGAATTGAAATAAATTCGATATTGAGTTATAATTTTAAAAAGCTGGTACGGAGAATAATTAATCTTTCTCATTGTAACCGCCCTACACGATCGTAAGAACAACTTTCGACGAAATGTGGATTTTCATCCGCTGGCTGGTTAAACTCTCTTAAGTTGAGAACTTTAATCTGGAAGGTGAAAAAAAGTGCGGAAAGCAATAGAAAAAAAATTTGAATAAGTAATTAATTTTCAACTGCGTTAAATAAAATTTCACTTCGCGAACCGACACTATGACAGACCGGCGACTGTTGATATCCCTGATACAAAGACGAGCTAAAAACGATTGTAGCCGACTTCGTGGGATAACTGATGAGGCGCGTAATTTGTCTAGCGGGCTTGTGTATGTTATCTTTACTTTAAAAAACAGCCTACGTTTTTGAATGGTTTGTTTGGCTACGCAGGGTTTGTGTAGCGGGCTTGTGTACGTTATCTTTACTTTAAAAAACAGCCTACGTTTTTGAATGGTTTGTTTGGCTACGCAGGGTTTGTGTATATTATCTTTATTTTAAAAAACATCCCAGGATTTGAATGGTTTGTTTCCATTCCAGTACCTGATTAGAGGTTCGTTTACATTATATTATTAATTCTGTTTTTCATAATTACCCGCCTTATTATTTATCCCACGAAGTCAGCTACAATCGTAACTGGCTCTTGTTTGTAGGTCTGGGATACCAACCTAACAGTGACAAAATGGCGGGCGGAGTGTCGTAGTATCGGTTCACGAAGTGAAATTTTATTTATACTTTAAACGGCTGTATCTCCCTCAATTTTGCCGAGCGCGTCTTAATTTTTTTTTATTCAGCTTCTCCACACTTTTCTCATCTAGAAAGTGCCTTTTTATTAAATTTCCAAACTTTGGCAGAATCTGCATTTCACCCGAAATATATTTGAGATAATCTCGATTTTGTACTTTATCCCTTTTACCGCTTTGCATTATGATTGACTGCTCGGTGAAGATGGACGAGGTCTTTTTAAAACGGTGGATATTAACTAATATGTGTGTTACTGGAAAGGGCAAAAGCAAATTAAGAGACAAGATCGCTTTGCGATTTTTGGGGATGTAAAGCCTCAATTACATTGAGCGAGTTTACAATCTACTATCTACTAAGTTTAAAAGCGGGTAATTTGTCATGATGACACACAAAACTGTCCACTCGCTCAGTAGCGAACTGCCTAACGACGCCCGCGTGAACTAATTCTGTCAGATGTTTATTGGCTGCCATATTAAAACATAAATAAACCAATCACGAGGAAGCGAGTAGCAAGTAAAGTTGACGACCTTTCAACTTTTTTTGTAGATAGTCAACAATCTGCTAGTTAGCAAGTAAGGGGTCGTCCATTAATCATTTTTTAGTGCAAAGAATTTTGAAATTTTCGCAATATTATCATGAAAAATAAATACACGTGATATCTTATTATACCCCCCCCCCCCCGTCGTGATATTTCGTGATTTTTCCGACCCCCCCCCCCCTTTCGAGCCTCACGTGATTAATGGACGACCCCTAATACGATTGCACTGAGCGAGTTTTCTAACAGATAGTGAATTTCTCAGATAGTAACTTGTGAACTCGCTCAATGTCATTTAGGCTTTAGTGATGCCTTTCGGATCATACATAATTTTTTAATTTTTACCTTCAGGTACGTAAAGGTTAAATGCAATGTTGACAACAGCTGACTTGAGGTTTCAATGATAAAAAGCTGGCAGCAGATCTAACATGATACATGCTTATCTCTTGGTATGCCGATGCTAAATTTTCACCGTCCGCCAAATTATTATATTTTCGTAATAACTTATTTGTTTTTTGCAAAATTATGTTTACCAAATACCATGATAATAGTAATAATAATAATTTTTTTATTCCAGTGTTGCTCCAAGCCATAAACAAAACGTATTTAAAAAACATTACATATTTATTTTGAACATATTCAAATAAATCAATTGTTTCCCGTGCGTCCATGTTCCCCTCCTGCGTCCCCTTCCCCTCCCGCATTCCCCTTCCACCTTCCCTGCCTTCCCTCTCCCCTCTCCTGCTCCCCTCTCCCACAAACCCCCCTCCCGCGTACCATATATTCAGTCGCAGTACATTCAGTATTCAAACAGTTTGCATGACACCTGTTACAATTTTTTTATTCAAATTTTCATTTTTCATACATTACAAATATTCAATTTTGTATAATATAACAATAATCAATTAAATTTGGTATCTAACATAAGTGGCACCTATTTAAAATATCTATAATTCTTGATTCGATTCAAAGTATTAGGTCAGTACTTCTAATAAATTCATTAATTTAAAGTGTTTCGAAAATTGAATTTTGATTTAACAATCATTGTTTTGCAAAATGTCATTATCAAATTTTGACATGGTTGACAGTTTCGCAAGAATTTTTGTAATGATTAAAAAACTTTTCAGATGTATTGTCATGTGGTTGTAATAATCCAGAAACCTTTGTGGGTTTAAAGAAGGTATTTTGAAAGTCTCAACATTTCCTATGCTTAATATAGCAATACATAGACATCTCATTTACTCATATAGGTACTCATATAAATACATATACCCATGCAAACATATTTTGATGTATAATATATATATAGATTAAATAAAAAAAAATAAGTGACATATTTCTGAAAAGGGTATTTCAATTTGCTACTTGCAAAACACCTACATAGAATGGAATGCAATTCTTTACGTTTTTGACGTCAATCTTATCTTATCTTGTATTGATTACAATATCGCGGAATTGTATTGGAATCTTTGCAAAGCCATCAGTTAAATCATGATTACTTACGCACTTCACTTTTTAATAGTTTACATTGTTCTGTTTGGTAGGTGTGTTCTCGAGTTCGAGTACTTAGCGAAATTCCTCTGTTTTATATATCTATTTGTATTTCGATTTTGTTTTCTTGAATGAGTGGATATCTTGGAAGTAGAAATTAAGGCCATCCGCTCATGGAGAAACAAAAACAAACCAGTTGTCGATGTAATCGCAATTAACCTCCTGAACAAAATCGATATTTTTCTGATTTAACGTATCGCAGATTACTCGAAAACTTGACAGTTTTGTGAGCCGCTACCATGGCTACCAGCAGTCCTGGTCGCTGAGTTGCATTGTTGACAGATTACCATGGCTCACGACCTGTCAAGTTTTGTCATGTTTTGATATGTCAGACCAGAAAAATATCGATTTTGTTCAGGAGGTTGATTGCGATTATGTTGACAACTGGTTTTTGTTCAGTTTCTCCATGAGCGAAGGCCCTAACTCACTTCTAGATATCGGATCAAGCTGAAATTCGGCAGACAGACTCGTTGCCGATGACAATACTTTCTTTCAACCATTTAGTGGCACTCACGCCCGAACACATATCTGAAATATATCATATATCTGAAATCGAGTACTAGATGGCGCAACTAGGTCAAAAATCAAAAATAGATATATTATAGTAAAAGAAACTTTGTTTCTTTTGGGTTGTTTTGTTTGTTGATAAAAATTATTTATTATTATCATGAATTTGATTTGCTTAACCTTTCTATGTCGATGGTCCATTTGATTAGTCAGAATCTTCAAATAAGTTTTGAGATAATGAAAAATGCAATATTCAAAGGTTCGTCATAAATCAAACATTATTTACATGTATATGTGTTTTACATATGAAATATGCTATAAAATAACACCGGGAAACATAACAGTGCGGCACATTAGTACTACATTTTGAAATATACTACTAGTGACCCAGAAAACATCCAATTGGTATCTAATTTGAAAAAAATGGTTTAGAGAAAACTGCACAAAATTTTGTTGTACTTGTTTTAATTTGTATTTAATGAAATTATTGACATTGAACAGTTACAAGCCAACCCAGGGCCATAAAAAGCTCCTCCTTTCTCGGAAGATTGATTACCTATGGTCAGAGGGCTTCTATCTTTTAGTCCTTGCTTCTTATTTCCTTTACGATTCTACATTCTTGTTTAACTACTTCTTTCTTCTCACTACTTGTCAGCTATTCGCGTAGATGTGTCTCAACCGCACTCCCGTCCTTCTACTTTTATAAGTTCTATAACTCAGCTAATTTTAAGTACATCACTATTCTGTTTTGACGATGTTTTTAGGAAAGTCTACGTTATACATAGACATCAGAATTCAATAGACCAGAAGATACAGACAAGGGGGTAAAACCAAACTATGGGGGGCGAAGAGAGGAAGATGACTGTGATTAGTTAAAAAATCAATCTGACAGTATATAGGCATCTCGCATTACAATATCACCATTTAGTTCTTAAAAGCAAAATCTGCTTTGAATGAATAGACCTTTTTACATGGGAGCGCGAATTGCTTGCCACGTTAATAACATATTTGCTAAGGCCAAATGCTCGCCCCAAAAAAATTCGCCCCAATACACATAGCAATATTTTGTCGCCGTGTTTAGTTAAAACACTTTTACAAATGTTTCATAATTTACTTACCCCTGTAACCAGCGACGAGCACACTGGAGAAACGCCCACATTCACAATGTGCATATTGATATGTAGGTATATTGTATAGCACAAGCTACCGTTTTGGCGTGTTATTTCGTTAAATGTATGGATGTTAGTTTCGCGCTGGTCACAGCAAGAATGATGATGTCACTCATTTTAGATTCAAGCGATGCTCTATCCCCTCCCCATGGAGGGAGCCGGTTCCAAGGAGGAGCTCCAGCCGGCTCCATGGGGAGGGGGAAATGATACGTTTTTATCACTTAGGGTAGGTCCAGATATATTCATATGTCCGTGACGGTATAATAAAATCCACAGTATTCAAAAATGAAAATGTTTCACACAATATCGTAAAATTATATATTATACTTAATGATTATATAACATTCTATTTAGGCGAGCGGAAACCATTCAAAAATCATTTTCCTTTCTTGAAACATACATAGTAAATTTATACTATTTATATTTGTTAAAATTGAAAGCGTGCACTGGCAGGATATGAATTCCTGATAATGTCTGTTATATTTTCTAACAGATGTAACTTAGTCATGAGTGTCATGACTGATGTAAAAAGAGGTAATCCTCTCAGAATAATGCTGATAATGTAATATTTATTCAAATTGTTGAATCGCTACTTATCGTCAGAGGAAAAACAACAAAAAAAGTTAAACAAATATTGATGAAAACAAAATATTATGTTCTCATTTACCTACCCAAATTTCTTTTGCAGTTTTCGCTCTCTTTTTTTATTTATTTTTTATTTATTTATTATAAAGACAAAGTAATACAAAAAGACAGGAAAAAAAATATATATTTTACAGAAAAAAGAAAAGTCCCAATAAACTACTTTTGGGTGAAATGCAGATCCCGCCAATGTCTGGAAATTAGATAAAAAGGCACTTTCTAGATGAGAAAAGTGTGGAAAAGCTGAATAAAACAAAAATTAAGGCGCGCTCGGCAAAATTGAGGGAGATACAACCGTTCAAAGTATTTAAAATTTCACTTCGCGAGTTGATATTGACAGTCCGTTCGCCATTTTTTCATTGCTTATGTTGGATCCCAGACCTAATACAGAATTAATAGTACGCCAGAATCAGAAACCATGTTACTCAAACCTAGCGTAGCCGCTAAACCACTTGAAAACTGGGATGTTTTTCTTGCCTTGACGTGAGTAGGCGTTATAAAGGGGCACTTTTTTTGTATCACAAACCATGTTTAGCGTATTAGGTTATGTCAAAATGGCGGGCGAGCTTTTCCACACTTTTCTCATCTAGAAAGTGCCTTTTTATTTAATTTCCAGACATTGGCGGGATCTGCATTCCTCCCCTACTTTTTAGTAGTTTGTCAATGGGTGCTTTTACTTTGAAGATATAGTTTGTCAATGGGTGCTTTTACTTTGAAGATATAAATAAACTTATTTTAGGGTGTTATGCCGTGTTGCGCTACCTCCTTCTTTAGCCAACGTTTCGGACATTGTTGCAGTGTCCATCATCACACATCTACCGGATCTGCCCTGATGATGGACACTGCAACGGTGTCCGAAATGTTGGCTAAAGAAGGAGGTAGCGCAACACGGCATAACACCCCGAAAACAAATAACGAAAATGCTTTTGGCCGTGAAAATCTTAAAACGTATCAAACTTATTTTACTTTATTTTGCAGTTAGAATTTTTGTGTTAGTGTCTAATACAATTTTTTTCTTTCGGCGCGCCAATTCTTCAACATAATATTTGTTTTACCATTTGTACAATTTTTAATTTCAGCAGGTAATATATTTAATAAATTTGGTATAATGTAGTCCAGCGTTCTTTGTCCATATTTGTTTAAGTGCTTAGGTACAATTAGTCCTTCATTTAGCGTAAAACTACTGATTTTTCACTTATTTGGTTTAGGACTTATAAAACAATTGTTGTTTCCATATGCTTATGTACCTTTGTCTATCTTTAAATGAATGTCTCATTCAGTACGTAAATAACATTTAACCCCTCAGGCCTCGGGCATATTCTTCTTTGCAATAAAATCCAAATAAATGGAATATTTCTAAATATATCCGAAAACCAAAAACTCTTTTTGAAAGCTGATAAAATACTCTTTCAAATGTTATTTTTAGAAATAACAAAAGTTTGAAAAATGGCTCAATTTACGTCTTTTGTAACTAAAATTATGTAACCAAAAAAAAAAACACTTCTATTTTATTAGACAAAATGCATTATAAATGCCACTGTCACCTCAAATTTTTGTTGTTTCATCAAAAAATCATTAATAAAATATTCACAAAGTTTCATAAATTTTTCTCAAATTGCGGTCGAAAACTTCAGTTTCATAGCACACTCATTTTAATTTTTTTTTTAAATGAGCTCCACACAGGAAGCCCTGAGGAAAATAATTTCCATTAATTTTTGGAGATCGCTGGCAACGGTTAATATGCACTTTTTTTTTAAAAAACCTTTTGATTCACCTTAATTACATTAAAAGGCAACTATTTGCATTGGGGGAAGTGGAAAATATTTCATTCTAAATTTCGATTATGTAAAATTAAAATTAGCTTTCGTCTTGTGAGATTGTACGCCATTAGCTATTAGCTCATTCGCTGTCACTTTGGTATGTTGGTATTCCTGATACACTTGAATGTATAACGAACGGCTAGAAGATTTTGAAGGTACGGGGCACTTTCTTTTGAATCACAAACCATGTTACACAAACCTAGCGTAGCCGCTAAACTACTTGAAAATTGGGATGTTTTTCTTGCCTTGACGTGAGTAGGCGTTATAAAGGGGCACTTTCTTTTGTATCACAAACCATCTTACACAAACCTAGAATTCCCATGAAGTCTGCTACGCTTTGCTCTAGCATCTAACAAGAATACCAACATAACAAAATGACATTTGAAAATAATGTTTGAAAATGGACGGTCTCATTTCACAGAATGAAAGCTAATTTTAATTTTACGTAATCGAAATTTAGAATGAAATATTTTCCACTTCCCCCAATGCAAATAGTTGTTTTTTAATGTAATTAAGGTGAATCAAAAGATTTTTTCAAAAAAAGTGCGTATTATCCATTGCCAGCGATCTCAAAAATTTACCTTAACTTCTAGATTCGAATACAAAGTGTGGTGTTTTTTTCTTTCTAACACCGTTTAGATCGTCTTTCTCACTATGACAGTAAGGAAGATAGATACAAGGATTTCTATCAGACCTACGTGAGCTGTTCCCAGAAGCGAAAAAATTATCCTGAGGGGTTAAATAGATTTATTTATAATTGTGCATCCTGATCAATAATATTGTTTGTTTTTTTACAGCCCCATGAATTTGACGAATGCAGATTTGATGTATCTGTGAATGACTGTGTTTGGTATCTCCGAGCGGAGACCCAGGAGGATGCCAAGCACTGGGTGGATGTTCTCGAATCTTTCAAGGTAAATATATTCACATTATCTTTTATAGTCTTCCTGCTCCAAGACTTCCCAAACAGCCACCATTGAAAGAAACATGCAAATGTTCAATAAATGCACATTATATTTGAACCGCACTCAATTTAAATCTCATTGCTTTATTAAGTAGCATCGATGTATGAACTAGATATACTTCGATCGTCCAGTTGATTAGTCTGACATCTCAAAATATTAAATTTTCAGATAATGAGGAAAGCAATATTCGAATGCTCACCAAATGTCAAATATTATTTACACTTTTCTGTATTTTTCATATTACATACGCTATAAATAACACCGGAGGTGTATTAGGGATGTCGAAAGTGAAAAAAAATATCGATATATCGATGTATCGATATTTATTAAAATATCAATATCGACGTCGATATATCGAGGAAAAAATATCGATGTATCGATATATCAGTCAGATTTTCAAAAGATTTTGCATTTTTAAAATAATAGTGAATTCGGCTCAATATTATCAATAGTAATTTTTATACACAATGTGCATTATTTTAATGTACAAAAATCTCAATAAAAATGGAGGTATTTTTATCAGTATTCATTTTTATTAGGTAATAATTACAAAAATATCAAAAACTAAAAAGCTGTCTTCTAACTTATATGTAAACTGAGAAGCATACAAAGTTTGTATGCATCTCAGTAACATTCTATTGGCGTATTAATCTGTCAAAAAGGACTTCGTGTTTGGAACAAGGCATAGTCAATAATCTTGGACAGTTGGGAACCAACACATAGGAGTGGCTTAGAAAAAATGGCATACATTTCTATGTATGTACCTACACATATGAGATAGTATTAGTGATCACAAATACTAATGCAAAGACAATAGATTTGTAAGCTATTAATAGTTAAAATTTCAACCGCCAGATGTCATGAACCAATACAGTTACTTTTTCCGTTCGTTCCTATACGGTTTTGGATTCTAGTGACTTTAGTTACATAAATAAATAAAAATATTGTATTTGATACAATTTTCGATATTGGATATTTTGTATCGACATATCGGCTAAAAATATCGATGTATTGAATTAAAAATATCGATACATCGATACTTTTCAACAAGCCTAAGGTGTTATAACATTTTGAAATATCCAACTAATGACCCAGAAAACATTAACAATTTGTTTAATTTACCACAAGTTTTTCTGCATTATAATTGATTAGGTGTGTTTATGTGTAATCTGAGTATTGTACCAGATTAGAGGATATACTTTTACATATAATTGCATACTCAATTAAAATTCGATTTTTCAGATATATCTGACTAATCAATTGGATGATTGATCAATCTATGACTCATGTTAAAGTTGTATCTACTAGCTTAAGTATAAGTTAAGAACCTAAACGAAAATACGGAAGAGAACAAGACACAGAAAAATAGAAAAAGATAATGGTCACAACAGGGACAATGAGAGGTTCTGGTTTCGAGTCCCAGTTGCGACCATTAAATCGACATTATCAGAACAATAAATCAAAAAATGAGTTAAATATGTATTTTTTCTCAATTTTTTTCTCTCTTTTGATCAGCATCTTTGAAATATTTCTAGGAAAATAAGTGCATCTTTTACGGCATGCATTTTAAGGGAAATTAAGTTAAATACTATTATTAGAGAAATTTACAAAAATTTTAAGCATTCTGAAAGATCTATTCAATGTTATTTTATAATAAAAATCATAATTATAGGTCTACAAAAATAGGAGGTATGACGTTTTGAAAAATAAAAAACTTTGTTTTCACTCTCCTGAACAATTAACATTTGGTCCTTTACAAATTTCAAATTTCAGTGTGATATGTATTTTGTTTGTCACTTGATTTTGATACTAGGTACCTACATATTTAGTGATGCACGGACAAACGGCCAGACATTCAAAATGATATCACTAAATTGCTCATAAATCAATATTAATTATGTGATAAGTGACATTACAATAATTATTATTTCATTTATTAGAAAATGGACTGATGTAAGTTGTAGCTAGGTACATTTAGTGCATTACTACTAAGGTTATCATTTTTTTCAACACACAAAATAATGTTTGTTATACTCACCTACTATCTAGAGTTTTTTTTAAGTTTTATCCTTTGTGCTTCTGGAATGCATTGTATGTTTTGTATTATGTTTGTGTGACATGCATGATTTTATAAACATGTATTTTATAAGCTGATCAAATTTTACAGAATTTAAATAAGATAATATGTAAAGAATATATTATGATTATGGACAGTGGTGTTGCGGTGACTGCCTGGACAATCTGGGGCCTTGCCGGGGGCTATTGTGAGAATTTCAAGAATGTAATTGAAACTCATAACATTTTGTGAATGATATGATTTTTTTAACTCCTAGGGATCCAGTGCCCTGCAATTGCAGTGTTGGCCTTATACATTAATTTTGTCTTTGGATATAAATAACCTCTAATAGGTTAGTTAAAGATAAAAATAAAAATGTCACTTTATCAAGTTTTTTATTGTCTAAATATTGGCTTCTCATCTATCGCGAGCCCTCTGGCGGGCCCATAAATATCTTAGTTTTTTTTAAATGCTATTTTAACCCTTATGTATAAAGAAACTGTAAGAAGGACAAGGTCAGAATCGCTTGCGCCAATATCAATCTAAGACCTAAGTACTATTTGATTATTGTAGCTACTCTGAATTATTTTAAAAGAATTTTCTATGAAATTTGCGGTCATTTTTTCAAAATACCATCCAGCGTTCAACAGGTTAACAAAAAATCTGGTAAATATTTCCCTATCGAGTCCACGCTCAAAACACACTTTAAAAAATTAAAACAAATTGTACTAGATAGATTACAGTTAGTAATAAGTAATTCAGTAACCGGAATTGAAAAATATTGCATTTTAATGGTTATTTTGTTATCTTTAAAAACGCGAAATGTCATTTCTCAGGGAACGCCATGGTGTTAATTACGACGGCAAACGTCTCGCGTGATTTCTCGTGTTTATGAAACCGAACAAAATAATGATTAATACGCATTATTTATCATTTCCGAAGATTACAATACTAACTGACAGAAAGTGATTTTTTCTTTTAAAAATGCGTATTTCATCGTCGTAATTAACATCCTTGAAAAATGACATTTTGCGTTTTTTTTATTTAAAAAAAAAACATTAAAACGCAATATTTTTCAATTCCGGTTACTGAATTACTTATTACTAACCATTATCTACCTAGTACAATTTGTTTCAATTTTTTAAAGTGTGTTTTGAGCGTGGACTCGATAGGGAAATATTTACCAAAAATCTTTTTAATATATTGAAATTTCTTGCCGTCCCCTACAGGTTAACCTGTGGCCCTAAGTCTACATAATTTTGACATGAATCATAGGTTTATTTATGTTGGAGGAAATTAATTTAATAAAAAATGTTGAATCATTATTGGAAAACATCTGTTTCTTCTATTCCAGAGATAACTTGAGAATGATTCATAATATCATGTTAATTTTTTCCTGAATACTTCTACTTCACATTTAAACCTGAATTAATTTACCATTCCTTCTCATAAATAAATGGTTTTAATTTATCTGAAGTAAAAGATTTACGCAAATACATGAATGGAAAATGTGCAAAAAGTTTCAAGCAGAAACTGATTTACTGAATCATAATTCAACAGAAAATTTGATTGTTGTTTATTTGAAAACTAGCTGGTTCCCGGCATGCGTTGCTATGCCATTTAGTAAATTAATTGTTTCTCACTGCGTGTCCTTTCCCATTCGCCCCGTTCCCGTTCCCCTTCCTCCTCCCCTTCCTCTTCCACGTCCCCTTCCCCTTTTGCGTTCTCACTCCATCTCCTTCACCTTTCCTCTCCCCACTCCACTCTCCCCCTTCCCACATCCCGCAAACCCCCCTCCCTCCTCCCACCTCCCGCATTTCATACATTCAGTCCCGGTACATTCAGTTTTCAAACAGCTCCCGTGCCACCTATAGCAATTTTTTTTATACGAATTAATGCCAGAGCTCACCAGTAGTTTTATACAAACCTCGTCCTGACAATAACGAACACACAAAAAAAAGAATTATCCAATTTAGTGCAGTCGTTCGGAAGTTATGCGCGTACATACATTTCAGCGATTCATTTTTATTTATATAGATACTTTATAAGTTCATATTACTTAAAAAAAGGGTTCAAGAATACTAAGCTAGTTTTCTTTCATTGAAAGTTACTAAAACATTGTTTTAATTTAGTTTATTTATTTTTTTTAATTTCACCTTAATACTAAAGGAAAGTAAAACTTGTAGGTTATTTTCAGCATATATTATATTATAATGAATCATAATGAAAAATTTATTTCTTAAAAATGCTTCTTTGTTAAATAATTATCATATTTTAATTGGCCCTACTATGATAAAACAAATTTCGGAATTTATTATCATATTTAAAAAATCTTTTGTCTCTCGTTAGTGAGCATTTTCTGTAAAGTTCCCCTTATCTTTATAATTTACTCGTCACTCAGGCCTGCAGATAACTGCCTACTTGAACTTAAAGCGTATTTAACATCAACTGTTTTGTATTAAATTATGCTAACGGCTTCTTGATCACTGACGCTAAATTTTCGTCGTTCGCCAGCTCATTTTATTTTCATAATAACTAATTTGTTTTTTTTGCAGAATCATGTTTTTGTAAATTGTACGTCTTACCAGATAATGTTTTGTGGAATGTTTATTGATTTTTTTGGCATAAAAAACACTCAATCAAAATTTTTACTTCTACATTAGATAGACCACATTTCATCAATCTAGAGCACCTGACATAGGTATTCACAGCATTCAAAAATAAGGGAGGTTTTAGAGTTCTTTCTGGTACCTAAATCAAATTACCAAAACTAACACAGGCATCAGACTGAATGCTGTAGAAATGAGATCTCTGAGGCATGTGTGTGGTACAACCGTGTATGTTCGTGTGAGAAACATGGAGACCCACAGAATGCAAGGCTGATGTAAGTGTAATGAGTAAGATTAAGAAAGAATGATTTGGGCATGTAGAGCGAATGAACAAAAAAGGGAGTGTAAGGAGAATGTATTATGATATATATATATACAAATGTGAATGGTAGAAGAAGTCGGGGACGGCCGAGGAAAGCATGGTACGACCAAGTGAATCAGATACTTGAGTCGGGTCATGTCAAGAGTCAGAATAATAGAAGAGCATGTATGAGATCACGTATGAATGTGAACGAGGCAAGGAGTGTGTGCCAAGACCGAGTTTTTTGGCGGTCCATCCTCTCGGCCTACACCTGCGAGGAAACGGCGTGATGGTTAGTTAGTTAGTTAAAAAGACAGAGGCACTTCTAGATATATTTATTGTATTTTTTTTAAATTTTTTTTTACATGAATACCGCACAAGAGTCCCAACTGCTCCCGTCTGGAGCCAGTGAGACTATGGCATCCCCAAATGGGGTATGTTGTGAGGCTGAAGGTAGTGGGGAGGGAAGGAGATAGGGAAGAGGAAGGTGTGGAAGTAACTGGCTATTCAGATCTGGTCACCAAACACGGCTAAAGTCATTTTAGGCAACGTTTCAATTCTGAATGGTGGTCTTACACCAGGGCGATACTGAGAGTATCTTCCACTCTGGAACGTGCCGCAAATATACTATATATTATTTTAAATGAATAAATTGTGAAATACACAAATTATTCAAATAAAATTTATTTGCCACGCCGGGATTCAATCCCGCGACCTTTGGAATGCTAGTCAAGTGTCTTACCACTGCACTACGCCGGCCGTCTATAATCTTCTGTATATAATCTTCCATAAGTAGTTTCCCCAGAAAAGCTAGTTATAAGACATATTCAATATAATGGATATTTGCTGCCACCCTGGGTAGCAAAAACCGATCAAACATAGGCAGATAGGCAGATTTCACATCTGCTATTGATAGGTTTGCTTTTGTTGCTTTTCGGCTGTCTAGTCAGTCACTGTAAATAAACATTTACACTGTAATTTTGCAAAACATACACTGTAGTTCAATAAGTTAATAAACACATACACTGTAGTTCATGCCACTGTAAATAAATACATACACTGCAATTGTGCGCGACCAATGCTAGAAAACCACTGGTTATGTCTGGTCAATAAACATAACTAAAGCCATTTCAGGCAACATTTCGATTCTCGATGGCGATCTCACCGAGGTTTCTTTAATGTATTATTATTTGTCAATACCGTAGTTTGAAATAATATGTACACAATTTTGCTCAAATGTCAAATCATCCCTGATCTTGTTTGATCTCTTCTATATCTTAGATCCACAATTTGTGAGTCAATTTTGGCTATATTCGTAGTATGAAACATGTGTATATATTTTTTGATAAATTTAGATAACATTATATGTAACGTAATTTGGCTGATAAGATAAATGCAAAATTACAAAATACGAAACATGATTGTGTCAGATAATAATACAGGAATTGAATTTAGAGGTCAATTCATGTTTATTTTTATTACGTACCAATATTCCTCATTGTATTCTGGCGATAACTGGATTTGATCCGTAACAAGCATTGGTTCATGTTCAGGGTTGCCTTGTACAAGTTCTAAAATACCCACGATAGATGTTCAAATTCCCCACAAGTTCCTTTACCTTCAAAATGAAACAAAATTCTATGAAAATTAGCATTTTTTTTATTTTTTTATCTGGTTGTTTTCAGATTTTCTCTTTCATACGGGCTTAAAAAGTACACATTTTTTTTAACATTGGCCGCTAAAAAAAATTAAATTAAAGCACAATCGCACAATTATTGCAAATATCTTTTCAATACGGTTGGATTATAAAGAAATCCCCAGGTTCCCGTTTTTTCCCCACAAAAAAGTTCTCCCCGCAAAATACCCAGTTCAAAATCATGGAAATTCCCTGCAATTTTGGGGAATTCCCCACGAATTGGTGAAAGCATTTCATAATGACTAGAAGTTAAAAACTCGTTCCGCAGGTTTTTGCTGCCAGAACCCTGAGGGTGGCTTTTGGCTTTGCTATGCCCAGTTTAAGTTTTGGTGACTGTTTTGTAAATCCGATCGGAACTGGTTCCAAAAATAGCCGGTCCCTCAGATCCAGTGACAGCTAGTCACCGGGACAAAGTAACCGTGACAGGCATGACGTCATATATGATGCATAGATGCGTGGTAAAAATCACAATGTAGTATTATTATTCACAACTGCCAGTTGCAATAATAATCATACCATCCATCTCTCCATACCCGGAGGGATCCACGTGGATCCACAAAAGTACAAATCCAATAGTACTTACGCCTGCCAGACAACGCTCTTCATGCTAGCTGTTAACGTAAGTGGCGCCATCTTTTGGCATTGCTTTAATTCAGTTCTGTTATGAAAGTCGAAATGTAACAAATTCCACTTATGAAAACGGTTTTGAGTAAGTCGCTGCGTCAGAGATGTGCTCGAAGCCGGGTTCTTAAATTCCAACTGTACAGTCGCTAGGCTAATAATACTGTCCACATCTCCTGTGCAAAGTTTTCATTTATTATATTTATGAGAGTATGTGCAAGACGATACATGAATGTGAATGAAGCAAATAATGTGGGCCGAAATAGATCATGTGGTATGGTAGTCAATCCTAGGTGCCTCCATGGTGGAGGGGTAAGGCTCTCAACTAGCAATCCAAAGGTTTAATGTAATTGCCTGCAATTGTATTTGCAAGTAAATTTTACTTGATTGAGTTTAAATAATTCAACACATGATTCTCTTCCTCTACTTGCTTGCTGTTGCTTGCGCGTCTTTTTATTTTTACGTACTCAAGTCACCTACTACTACTGTCTAGGTACCGATCAGTTTAATTTCAAAATACCCAAGGATAAGCAACCTTTGCGTTTTAAGTAAAGTATATTTTAGACAAAAATAAAGGATTTGACACCCTAAAAACAATTAATATAGTTCTGAGCGGAAGCTTTGAGGGTACTGCAGATGTGCCTTACACAATTTCGGAACTAGGCGTCTTTAAGTACGCTCTCCCATTACATCATGTGACGTGGAAAGATCTTTCAGCCAATATAAGGCTATATTTAGACCAAATCGACAACCTTTTAATTTAGATAATTTAAAAAAGCATGTGATTGTGTACAGCAATCAATTTAATAAGACAGATTTAGAGGAAGATGAAAAAAACTTCATTTTTTTATTTGAATTACCTAAACATTTCGCCATCTTTTTATCATTTTTTATTGTAACTGTTACTGACTAGTAATTTTTCACAATAAACCATGTTTAATATGAAAGATATTCTTATTTTATAGTCCATATTTTTTCCATATTTTACATTTTTTAGTCCATATTATATGTACATATTTTGAATTTTTGAATACAAATTTATCCGAGCCCTACTTATGACACACCAATGTATGTAGGTATTCTTGTTCAATGGTATTGGAAGGAGTCATTCTTAAACAGTCACATGTCTGTCAGCACAGATTTATCCGAATCAATGAGCAACAACACTTCAAGGTTCATATCAATTTACAGTCATTTTGCTCTTGAATGAAGTCAATGAAGCAAAATTCAGCCTTTGCAATTTAACCTCTAATAAAATATGTTTATTTTGTACATACTGGTGAATATTTGTTGTAAACATATCTACAGTATTTATTATGATGTATATGGCGCCTGAATCTGTGTACATTTATAAATTCCAAAGGCATGTTCAACGTCTTCTCCAGACCAGACACTATTTATAAGAGTTGGCCTCTAGTAATTGACTTGATATTCATTTTAACTTGTAAGAAAAGGAAATATTTAATTTGGCATGAAAATTTTATCCCCTTTTCTAAAGATATGTTTACAAATCTTCAAATACCAGGAAAAGTATATATTCTCCAAGTCTAATTATAGCTAAAACAGATAAAAAAATTATATAAATCTTTAAAAAATTACATCTTTTTTGTACCTCATAATTTTACAACTCTTTATCTTTTGAATTAATGATAAAAAATATTCCTATTATAATATAATTACTTATCTTAATTATTTCGAATTTGTACTCATCATCATTAAGATATTTATGACACATTTCTTGTTATCTTAATTTTGGTACCTATTAATAACCATGCTAAAATTTTCAAGGATGATTAGAATTTTATTACAATTTAGCTGACCTGGCCATGCGTTGCTGTGGCTAACAAAACACAACGCCATCTATTGGATGGTTACCCAACCTTTTAACTTACACCGCCATCTGTTAATTTGCATAAAAATCAAATCAATCGTTCGCTCCATTTATATTATTATAGCGAGTTTCCGGTATGCGTTGCTATGCCACTTAATAAAGAAATTGTTTCTCCCTGCATGTCCTTTCCCATTCGTCCCGTTCCCCTTCCGCCTCCCCTTCGTCTCCCGCGTCCCCTTCCCCTCGCGTTCCCACTCTGCCTTTCCTCCCCCCATTCCCTCGCCCGCTTCCCCCGTCCCGCGAACCCCCCTCCCGAGTTCCCCGCCTCCCTTCCAGGTTCCTCTTCCCCTTCCCGCATTCCATTCATTCAGTCCCGTTACGTTCAGTTTTTAAACAGCTTGAGTGCCACCTATTGCAATTTTTTATACAAATTTCATAATGCCAGAGTTCACCAATATATATAGAACCTTCGCGGGCATGCACACATCAAATCCCCAAAGTTTGAATGAAATAGATAAAGTTGTTTGGAAGTTATATGCGTTCATACATTTAGTCGATTCATTTTTATTTATGATCCGTGTATGTATTCCACATAGCATCTTTAACGATGACAGGTCCTGAGAGAAATTATTTTCCTCAGAGCCTGAAATGAACATTTTGGTGATGGATTTTTTTTTCTCCATATCTCTATGATAAAAGTATCCTTTGATCTGTGAAGTCATTGAAGTTAGCTTCTGTAGTTACTTTACTTAACCACACGAACCCATAAGCTTGTTTTACACAACAATGTAACATTACTAGGCATGCATATGACATGTGGATGCATCCGAGTTATTAAATTACTTTTAAAAGCTGCAGACAGAACACCTAGCATTTTTTGGTACCAAATTAAATAGGCGTAATAATTAATCCCGTGAAATTGAGTACTCCATGAGTTGTGTTTTTATATATCTGCTATTCTATTAAAATTTATGGGTAGCTTAAAATAGAATGAATTATCGCTTAATGTGAAACCACTGCTACGTGACTAATAATAGTGCTTTGATTAATTTATTGTTTTTGCATTTAATGTGTACTGTCAGACCACAAAGTCCTACACTTATCTTTCTATTCACTTATTATCATAGTTGTAGTTTTGTCAACATGACTCTTTTCTTACTAATTGCCTTTGATATGTTGTGAAGTGAAAGATCATTCTGCATAAAAAAAAACAAGTGTGCAGTTCACACACGGTACAAGTGAAACCTTCAGAAAACTAAAGTAGATAGACAGAGTGGGGAGGCAACGAAGCATCGCACAAAGAGGAGACCGATTATTATCTCACATTCTCGCAGGCTAAATCCTGTAGATGTGTGTTTGTCGCTTTTTTGTTTCATCGAGTTTCAAATCACAACAGTGCTAAAATAGTTTTCACAAAAAAAAACTTATATTTTATTAGTTATCTTTAATAATAATAATAATAATAATATTTGGATGATTTATATAGCGCCGTTTTTGTGAAAAATCACCTCAAGGGCGCTGAACAAACTTATAATACATTTCTAAAATCTAGAAAAACTACAAGCTAGACAAACAATTAAAAACAACTTATGGCTAAAAATTGCAAACACCGGTTCATTGATCACCGATACGAAAATATATGTGTACAATGTTTTGACCAATGAACGTGATGCTGCCTAAAAATGAATGAATACGTAGTTAAAGTAAATAAAGT
The DNA here is from genome assembly GCA_917880885.1 of Limnephilus marmoratus. Classification (NCBI taxonomy): domain Eukaryota; kingdom Metazoa; phylum Arthropoda; class Insecta; order Trichoptera; family Limnephilidae; genus Limnephilus; species Limnephilus marmoratus. The sequence goes on along the minus strand of OU862924.1, from coordinate 22,156,229 downwards.
TCTCTCGCACTGACAAACTAATGATAGAAGATTTTAAATGGTAACAGAATGGCAGGTAACGTTTGACAGCGACTGAAATATGGCAATCGGAATTCTTTCAAAATCACCTAAATCGGCCCAGCCGCTCTCGAGTTTTAGCGAGACAAACGAACAGCAATTGATAAGAATAATAAGATAAGAAGATATAATGTGTATAGTAAGCTATCCGTAAAAGATAGATAAATGCCTTCGCGGACTTTTTTGTAGATCTATAAAAGAGGAATATCTCACCATTAATTGTTTTGTTATATCCCAAAAGGATTAGGCAGCGTTTTCGATGAAAGCTACCAGGCGGCTGGACTTTTTTCCGACACTTCTAACAATTATCATTATGTTTCAACCAATTAACACAAATCCTTGACAAATTACATACCTAAACCTTCCTCACGAAACACTCTATCTATTGGTGAAAACCGCATGAAAATCCGTTCAGTAGTTTTCGAGTTTATCGCGAACAGACAGACGGCGCGGGGGACTTTACTTTATAATATGTAGAGATAATATTAATACTTAACATTTTTTGTAAATTTCTTTAATAACACTATTCGATTTATTTTTAATTTTTTGGAAAAAAATTTTCTTAAAATGCCCGCCGTAAAAGACGCACTTATTTTCCTAGAAATATTTCAACGACGCAGATCGACAGAGAATTTTTTTTGAGAAAGATGACTTATTTAACTCATTTTTTGATTTATTGCCCTTTACAGCATTTCAAATTTCCGCTGTCGGATATGCTTTCATTAATTTCTATTGAAAATATATTTTTTAGTGGTTTACGCCAAAATTTAAAAAATGTAATTAAAACATTTATTTTAATTCTACTCAAGCAAAACGAAAGCAAAAATTTTAATTTATTCAAATAATATTTTTTGTTATTCATAAAGTAAACCGATTTGAAGTAAAGATGAATCTAAAATATTAATTTCACATTGAGCTACGCCTTAATAAGATTTTACAGGTGAGCAATAAAAAAAAGGCAAAAACCATTCTTTTTAGTGGTTTACCCAGCCCCGGATCTTTTTCAAACTGGGGCAAAAACTTGATAGTGGCGCCCCCTCTCGATGAGTAGTGCCCCCTCTCTTGAGGCGAGTTATCATCGCTTCGCTTGATGTTCGACCGCTCTGGTTTATTCGGCTCAGCTTGTGAAGCTCCTAGTTCTAGATGCAACGGGGATTTCCCTGGCAGAGACATCACATACACTATGCACACATTCAAAATCGACTTAGGATATTTATTTATTTATTTAACGCCAAGAGGGCTTCTACATGTTTGGTAGTAAAATTAATTCATGACAGATGATTTTTAAACAGATAAAGAAATAATAAAAATAAAATTAGATAAAAAATGTTCACAAGTCAGAAAAATACAGCGATTTTACAGGTTTACAAAAATACAGATATGTTTAGGAATAAGTTTTTTTTACAAGATCCACAAAATTCATCAACTTGATGTTAAATATGTCAACATCACCTAAGATTTCCCATAGTGTGAAATCGTTATATCGGACAGTGGGCAATGTAGTTCCGCTTATGAATGCTGCAGTAGAATAGTGTATTTTGTCGTGTGGCTGTCGGTATTTGTAAGTTTATGAGTTGCAGGAGTTCGCAACAGTCAAATTTAGAATTAAGTATTTTGAATAAAAATGTTAAGTCGTTTATTTTACGTCTGTCTTCTAATGTGTGTATTTTTAGAATATTTAGTAATAGATTATATTTCAAGTCTTCAAGTGGAATATTTAATTTATAATTTATAAAATGCAGAAATTTTTTTTGTATTCGCTCAATGTTATTAACGTGAATTTTGTAAGATGGAGACCAAACTACCGAGTTATATTCAATTTGGCTTCTAACTAGAGATACATACAATAGTTTAATGGCTTGTATGGAATTAAAGTTTTTAGTTGTTCTTAATACGAAACCCAGTGTTTTCATTCCTTTTTTCATAATTTGGTGGATATGATTGGCGGAATTTAGTTTTTCATCCAAAATAATTCCAAGATTTCTCATTTCCGTGACTCTTTCTAAAGCTGTGTTATTGATGGAATATTCGAATAAACAGGATTTTTATTTCTGAAAAAAGTCAAGGTTTTGCACTTTTCTACATTTAAAAATAAATTATTTTGAACACACCAATCTTTAAACTTGCTAATATTTGACTGTAGTATATGGCAATGATTTATATCAGGATATGTTCATAAATCAACTTAGAATGTGTTCAAAAACCAACTGGGCATTCTTAAATCAAATGAATAATCGATAGAACAATGTGCGCTGGATGCCAGGTGCTTTGTGAATCAAGTTTTTTTTTTTTATAACATGATTTTAGCACCCCCTAAAACTGCTGCCCTCGAATTTTGATTTACCCCACCCCTTGGTCCGGGACTGGGTTTACCATATGATTTTAATTACCTTTCTGGTGAATTTAGAAAATATTCATTTCTTTCTCGGATATGCAGCATTATTTATATTTATGTCATATGTTTGTTTATTACCTGTATTATTTTATCTTGTATTATTTTTTATCAGCATTATATTTGTTTGCAAAATGCATGTTTGTGATTAAAATCTATATGTTGATATTTTTAATGATAATTTTCTGACTGTGTGAATGTAACAGAGGTTAATTTCTTTGGCAGTTAGATGAAGACGAAGCTGTAGAATTAAATGGACCGGAGCCTTCTATCGTAGATGGGGAACGTGCAAATCGTTCTCCCGTACAAGTATTTATGTTTTCTTCCGTAACTATTGCGCATGTACTGATATTATACTAAACAACAAATAATAATTTGATCTTAAATGTAACTCTTCCGTAGAATATTAATATATGATATTATTAACTCGATTTGTTAACACTGAAACCTTGATTTATTATGAGAAAAAAAGGCAAAAGAAAATAACTTAATTGACAATGCATGCTTTTTATATGCATCATCATTATTTTATTATATATTATAGAGCTATTAATTATGCTACTACGTTTGAAATTGATATTATTATACAACGTGTCCGGAAACTCGTAGTACAAGCGGGAAACTGGTGAATCTACATCACGTAGAGAACCCAAAAAACTTATTTTTTTCGATCTAAGTATTTCGATATTAATATATTTTTTTCTATTTTTCCATTTTTTCGGCAACTAAAGGGTTAAAAAAAATTTTGAGCCCGGTTTACCCTTCGTTGCATCTTATAAGACATTACACTGCTGAAATCAACCCCCTAGTGAAATTTTTTTTCAAATTTAACTAAAAAAATTCCAACTTCGGACACGATTTACTCGAAAACGAAAGCTCAAATCAAAAAAAGTTAAACCACAAAATCGACTCCAAATGTGATGTGGTTTCTCTAGTTTCCCACTTGTACTACGAGTTTCCGGACACCTTGTATACATTCATTATATCCGACCGGTCAGTGGTTGAGTTGGCATCATGTTTGGGTCCCACCCAGGCTTCGTGAGTTCATTTCCTTGGCTGGTTTAGTCTTCCATCATGACGACATAAGCAACCTTTTTCTGCTTGTGGTGGTAGTAGGAGATTTTCAAATTGTTTTCAGGTTATTTGTAACCCGGGAATGTTTGTCTTTCTTTTTAAAGCAGAAAAAAATACTAATTTCATATAAAGCAGACACTTTGTGACATAACAGTATTTAACATTTTTCAATACTCCATTAAGAGGGTTTAACCAGCCAGCGGACAAAAATCCACATTTCGTCGAAAGTTGTTCTTCCGATCGTGCAGGGCGGTTACAATGAGAAAGATTAATTATTCTCCGTACCAGCTTTTTAAAATTATAACTCAATATCGAATTTATTTCAATCCAAATTAGCTTTAATTTATACCTTCATCCAAAAATGCTGAAAGGCGTGATGATAAAACTATTAAAATAGTGTACTTTTTGTAGTTATTTTTTGATTATGAGTATTTATCATTTTTCAATAATGTCTAAATTTAATAAGAATGTTAAAAAAATCTGAAATATATTAGTTTGTAAGTGCGCAAATAAATACACAAATGGACCAATTTTCGTCAAGAAACACATGTACGTACATATTTTTTAATGATTTTATTGAAACTAAAATTAAAATTCTAAAACATGCGTTTGCTAGATAATGTATTGATTTATTTTACTGCATGATTTTATTATTTGAAATGGGTGTGGTATAAATACAAAAACTTTTTTGAAAATTGAACAAATCTGCCAACGACCTATGAAATAACCTTATTATACTAAAAATTTAAAAAAATTCTCAAAATTTATTACATACGAATGCTAGATAAAAGAACAATCTTTCGAAATCCATTTATAATTTTTTGTGGAAAAGAGTCAATACGTCTAAAAACTTTTTTGAAAATGACGTATTTCCGGTTTTCTCTGGTAATGCCCTCTTAATGCCTACAAACAAATCTAATAAAAATCAAGGTTTCGTTATAATTTTGGTGTTGGTTTAAAAAAGTAGCATGAATGTTTTCAAACATGGTTTTGGGTTGATTTAAGTGAGTTAAAACTTTAACACAATCAAGTGCTCAATTAACAATAGGTACCTACTTGAAAGTAGTCACTGATAATTATTGCCGGCTAATGACACAATGCATTAACTGTGTCCCAAATAGATTGTGAGATTAAGACCATTCAAGTGACTATTTTTAAGTAAATAAAGTGGTTTGGTGTGAGGTTATTTAAATACTTTATGTTTGAAGTGACTTAAAGATATGGTCATACAAACTGAAGATATCTTGTATAATTATGTTTTGTATAGGTTATTTTTGTGGCGTGCGTTGCTTTTTGATCAAAGGTAGTCTGAGTTTAGTTTTCAAGTTCAGGTATAAATTATTGTGCATTGAAATTAATTTAAAATATGGCCATTATATTATCTTACTAAAAAGTGTATATTTGTCATATAGAGGCAATTTATTAATATACTTGGAACAATTGCAACAAAAAAACATTCACAAATTTTTGGAAAAAAGTATGAACGTTTTGATGGATATAATTTTAGATTTTCACGGCCAAAAATATTTTCGTTAGTTGTTTTTGGGGTGTTATGCCGTGTTGCGCTACCTCCTTCTTTAACCAACGTTTCGGACAGCGTTACAGTGTCCATCATCAGGGCAGATGAATGAACACCCCAAAAACAACTAACGAAAAAAGTACATTTTGATGTACCATATTTGATTAATTTTGATTAAAAAAAAGTTCTTCCCTTTAAATAGTTCTTTTCTCAAGGCAGGCACAGATTTTTAACCTTTAAGGATCAATATTATCTCTTAATTTGTAACAATGTAAAACATATACAAAAATATCATCTTCATATTTTATATCTAATCATATTTATATCACCCATACAGGGTGTAACAGCACGTATTCGAAGGATTTTAACTAGCGATTCCTGAGCTCATTTGGAGTAAAAATATACTGGTCATTTGTGCTGTCCGATGATTTTTTTTTAATTAAAAACAAAAATATTTTTCAATCATACGTCACTACCGATCCCACCCCTATAAGTCTTGACTGGATCGTGTTTTGTGTATTTCCGTGCTGTTAGAACGAGACGGAGTGCTTATCATGCCACCTGGAACTATGCTGCACTGGACCACTCAGTTGCGATGTGTGATGGAAAAATATTTTGATTGTTTTTAATTTAAAAAAATATTATCTTACGTCAAAATGACATTTACATTTTTACTCCAAATATGCTCAGGAATCGCTAGTTAAAATCCTTCGGTTACGTGCTGTTACATCCTGTAAAAATATTCCATATAACAATGTACACTGGACTCCCTTTTTACAGTTTTTTTTTTTTTTACATGGTTTTGAAATAACACGGTGCTACATTCTTTGCATTACTTTCTGTATAGGTACCTTTCTAGTATAGTAGTACCATGCGCAGAGAGATATGGGGAAAATGCGACGGGAATCGCTTGCGGGGCGGGAAGTGCAGTCAGTTGTCAGTTAAGTGGATTCCGTTAGACATCGCGGACGCCTAGCGTGATGTGCCTGTGGCGACATGTTTTCTTGATATTACGCTTTGTAAATAATTAGTATATTTTTTTTACACAGTATTGCGTGGAACGTATCCACCCTGTAAAATGGGAGTTCAGTGTACTAACAAAATGTCAAAATTAAAACTTACATCTCATTGAAAAAATAAAGAGTTTTACTATGATGATGTGTGTATAAAAGAAAAGTAAGTAATGGGAATCCACTGTTTGTAGGTAGGTTCCATGCCAGACTCAGAATGTTCCATGCCAGTTCCATGCCAAACTCAGAATGAAACCAACTCAGAAAGGTCATAAGCTATGGAAAAACCTATTTAACCAATTTTTTATATTTTTTTATCATCACTCTTAATGACCTTTCTGAGGTGCTTCTGAATTGGTTTCATTCTGAGTTGTCTGGTCACCGTGTGGGTAATATAACCAAAAATTTAACATGTTATGGGATCAATTTTTAAGTTAAAATTGTTAGTTTTAATGTACCTTTATAAGTGAGTTAAAGTAAGCTATGGTAAAATACAAAATTATATGAATATATGAATTACATAATATATAGAATTCATGACTTAATGTTTTGATCAAAGATATTCTAATACAGAAGAGATATGCTATGGTGTCCGCGCAACTGTCGCCGGACTACGCGCTTATTAGCGTAGTTTTCATACAAAAAGAATTTGTTCATTTCGTTGATTTTTTTGAAAATGTGCATTAATATTGGTTAACAATATATTTTGAATAAGGAAAGAATTCGTTCATTTAGTTTAACGTTCGTTTGGTTTATTCGTTAATTATTTGTTCTTTTAGTTTATTTGTTAATTGGTAAACAATATCGGCGACGCCCGGAAGCGCAGATCCACATAGTAAATACAGTAGATAGCACATCTACTTATATTCCAATATCTTTGGTTTTGATACATTGTTTTTAAATACCCGCTGTTAGTCTTTATTTAGTTAAATAATTACAATTAAAAACTCTTACATTGGTTTTACCAGGTACACAATATAAACGATATCAATATCTAGTAACTTTGTGATTAAAATTTAAAAATTAAACACTGTTATATTCTTTATATCACTTCCCTTTTTAACATGCCAACTCTTTTAGGTATAACCTTGCAGATGCAAAATGTTTATATAAAAATTATAAATACATTTTTAATCTTTCTATTCTATTCCGAAGTTCCCCTCTCGTCACCTTACCTTCCAATTTTCTAATGTAATTCCATTCCATCACAGGTGGAATCCGGCTATGGCACCGGTTCAGAGAACAGTCTCCGGCGCCACGGCTCGGCCCTGTCCCTCCAGTCGGGCGGAGCCAGTACAGCGTCAGGGGGCAGCGCGGCGAGGGGCATGCGCCAGCTCCTGGAGAAGCTGGCCGAGCTCGGCACCTTCCGGGAGATCCTGTGCCGCCAGACTGACAACCTTCAGCGGTATTTTGATGCTCTGGCTGAGGAGACAGAGGGAGTTACACCTACCTTACGTGAGTTCTTTTATTAACCGGTGTATTTGTCTTTATTCATTAGTCTTTATTCGTTGTATATGCTTGATTGTGTGAGAAATGTGGAGATCCGCAAAGAATTCAAGGGTAAGTGAATAAGATTAAGAAAGGGACGCTCAGATGGTTTGGGCATTTAGAGTGAAGGAACAAAGATTCTGAGATTTTCATATATGAGGGAATATGGCTACTACCCCTGGCTCTATCCTACCAACTTTCTTTTGGGTATGCTCGGAATGAACCATCTATGGGTCACAAGGGATGTACACACTGCTACGCATTTCTTCAGATTGATCCGCGGATGGTTTGTAAACTCAGCTATCATGGAGAGCATTTATTTCTATGTTCCCGATGGGTATCTTCGCCACCGACAGCACAGCCTGGCCTGAAGACTAACTTGCCAATGGTCATGCCGGTTGGGAGAGCTATTTTGCTGTTAAATAGAATTAATTCGGATATCGATATTTTAGCGTTAGTGAAGCTGCCTTTAAAACGCAAGCTCTATCAATGCTTATATAGTTTGTATGCCTACCTGTTCAATGTAATACTGTTACAAATGTATTTTAAAAACGCATTAAAATGTAAAATTTTGTAATGTTTTTGAAATAATAAAATTGAATTGAAAAAGGAGTGTATGCAGAATATACATATGACGCAAATGTGAATGGTAGAAGAAGTCGGGAACGCCGGAGGAAGACATGGCACGATCAAGTGAATCAGATACTTGAGTCGGACCACCATGTCAAGAGTCAGAATAATAAAATAGTATATATGAGACGATGTATGAATGTGAATGAAGTAAGCAGTGTGTGCCAAGACTGAGTTGTTGGGAGGTCAATCCTATCTGCCTACCCCTGTGGAGAAATTTACCCCATTTTGATTTATGTATTCCATTTGAGAAAATGAAGATTAAAAATAATGCCTTATCATGGAGTGATAATGTTAAGCCATGTACGCATTTTTTTTTTTACCTTAACTCAAGTATTCAAATATTATATTGTTAACCAATACTATTGCCCACCTTCAAAAAATCAACTAAGTGAACGAATTCTCACCATATTCAAACTATTCCCATTAGACGGTAGTCCGCCATCATAGCATATCTCTTGTATTTCAATATCTTTGGTTAAGATACACTGCACTAAACGAACCTAATCCCTTCGTTCTTACTCGTCAGTTTTACTGGATTGAAAGAATGCATGTAGGGCTAGTAAATAAGTTTAATAAAGCAGAGAATACACAGTAATATCAAGTGGCGTGACTCTAATTTAAACAATTTATTATCCAAAAAATAAAAAAGCTAATCATAATCATGTTAGGTAGTAATACAAATTACTTTAAATGAGACTGTCAACAAAACTATTAAGTTCACCCAGACATGAGATAATGAACATTTTTACTTTATTCACCAGGCTATTTTACATTCACTGCATTGAACTTCCATGGGAATGAACAAAAATCAGTCCCTGGACTGGATACCAAAATACAGAGAGCTAGTTATGAGGTCATTAAAACATACTTAATACCAATAAACATCTTACCTTAATATTTATACATAACTTTAGTGTTATCTTTTATTTATCTTTAGCATTATTTTACCTGTATGTTATTTACGTTCTATTTCATTTTAGTTTTTGTACTTAGAAATAATATAAATTTTTAAATTGAATGTCACCTGGAATATTTCTGAATAACTCTTTAATTCGACAGATTTCGTAACAAAATTTTTATCATTATTTTTTAAAATTTTATGAAGGAGAATGGTTGGGCTTTTTCAATCTCAATCCGTTCGTATAGCGGGGGTAAGTGCGTGTACTAAATAAACAACAATTCACTGAATAACTGCAATGAAGGAAGGGTAAAATGGAGTGCCAAAAAACTTACCACTGCACTTTCTATCGTCAATTTCAGGCCACTGGTTTTGTCTCTTATAACTTATAAACTTATTATAACAGTTAATCAATTCACAATACGACATTTCCTCCAGTGTACGCGTACTTGTAAATGTTTCACAAATTTCACGTTGCGGTTCACAATTCACGAACAAAATAACAAAAACATGAACAATTCACCAAATTGAACTGTCGCGGTATCTTCAACATTACACGTATCGAGCGTAATATAACACTCCTTTCGAGCGGGCAAACCAAAATACAATATCTAGCGGCGGGCAATGTCTCGAGCAAAACATACAGCACGGGCAGCGGAACAAAGGCAATACATGTAGCGGCGGGCGGTTTTACGAGCAATAATGAATTTTTGTGTAGTCACAGGCGGTTAGAGTTTTTGTGTGACAACACTACCTTTAGGCGCGAGTAAAGCGAAGAAAGCTGTTTTGTTTTTGGCAATTTATATAGGTAGGAATTGGAATAAGGGAACAAAGCAGTTACTCAGTTACTATCATAGACAAACAATGATTTAAATCCAAACTGGCGCAACCAGAGAAAATACTGATACAGATGTCAATTGACAAAACAAAAAATAGATAACTCACCTGCATCCAAACTATTTCCTATGAATTGACTAAATAACATGATATTATATTGTCTAGACCCGAGGGTTCATAAAATATATTTTCTTGCAGCTGAAGAATTATCTCCAGTTGATTTTCGTGGTGAGGCCATCACTTTCCGGGCTACGGCCCAGGGTGTACTGGCTACCCTGCAGCACTGTACGGAACTTGTCCAGCAGAGGGAGGAGCACTGGAAAGTTAGACTAGAGCGCGAGGAGGCCAAGAGAAAGAAGGTGGAAGATCTCTACAGGTTGGTCTTCATTCATCTCTTCTAGGTTAAATCACCACCTTCTGGGTTACCATTGCTTGGGTTTGTGTTGGTTGCACTGCATCACAGGAGTGTTAGTGAAAGACATTCTTCACCCATACACATAATAACAGTAAATCATCAAACATTAATGCATATGGATTAGTTCACAATAAACTGTTAGTTTCAGTTTGTGTAACCCTAAACATAATTCTGCAATATTTACTTGGAAGCGCGGATATTGGAGGTGAATGTTGCATACATGCATTTAGCACTCTGTTTATACATGCACCTATATTTTCATAGCATGTTTTGAAAGATGATATCAAAGCATGAATACAAGAGAAAAAAAAAAGCTTTTGTTTATGTATTTCCTGGTACGATACCATTCTATTCATCTGGGACCTATTGCTAAAAGTAGATCACAAATATCAAATACGTGGTCAGTGCAGCTGACTGTTTTTTCTAATCAACAATGATCGTTCACAATACATGTAAGTATGTGTTTTAATTATTTATTTTTATTTTTAAGACATATGTACATCATTAATTTATTTATTTATCAAATGTCAGCTTTTATATTGTCTATCATACTTAATAATCAACCTCATAACACACTCACAAGTAGCAGCTCCTATATACATCCACATTACAGTGGCTGACTTAGAAAATTCTACTGTAATAATATAGAAACGTTTTAAAGTAATTCTTGATAGGGGGCATACATTAATTTTTCTTCCAATCTAGACCCCCCCCCCCTTGGTGAGATAAATTTGGGCCACTTCGTATATTCTGTTCAAGTAAGAGGGCATACATTAATTACGTGAGCAGTTTTTCTTCCAATCTAGACCCCTCCCCGCCTTGGTGAGATAAATTTGGACCACTTCATATATTCTTTTCAAGTAACATGAGATTTTGCTGGACTCCCCCCCTCCTTTTGAGCTCACGTAATTAATGTATACCTATCACTTCTGGTATTAGGCCCCAGTCGTGTTGGAAGAAAATTGCCTAATTATTAAATCTTTTATCTTCTTGATTGAACTATCCCTCAACCTCCTCAACTTCAACATATCCATCCATATGTTTAAAAAAATCATTTTTCTGAACATAACTAGTTATTCCGGGGAAACTACATATGAGTAGATTATACACTATTTTTATAAATATATAAACACATATCTGGTAAGACGGTACTATTTACAAAAACATAATTTTGCAGAAAATAAGTAAGTTATGATGAAAATAGAATCAGATGGTGCACGATGAAAACTTTACAGTGGCATACCAAGAGTTAATACTGTTATCTTTTTTTAGGGATGCCTGTGACCACCTCCAACAAGCTAGAATTGCATCTCTCCCGGGCCCTGACTTAGAGGTGAGTTTTTAAAAATGTATATTTTTGTTGACGTGTGTTAGAAAATTTTCAGACAGTTACACTCTAATTTTGTATGGCGCTTCAATCAAAAATTATACTTCAACTAACTTATTACCACTGACAAAAGCCTGACCGATTGTAATAATTACGGTACATGGATAATTTACGTAGCCCCATTTTTATACCTCGAGACATAATTGATGATATAATTTCTAGTTGAGTATAACTACCATGTCAACTCTTTTCACTCTAACCCTTTTTAAAATCTGATAAAATACATACTTAAAAAAATAATGAAAAAATCATTGATATAAAATTACACATAGATACAAATTGTAGAAGAAAAAATCACATGAAAACTGCCACACAATGAATTTTCTTGGTAAAATTAATGTAAATCGGGAACGCCATACCAAAAATGATACTTGTAAATAATATATCTACGCAGTCGATGCTAAGCAACTGGTGACAACATGTAATAAAATAGTAAACAATGCGGTTATTACAATGCACATGCTTAGCTTACTGACATATTTACGACTGTTGCAATAAAAACAAGGTTCAAGAGCATTTTAATTTGCTGCACTGGATTGCTCTCTGCTTTTTCGTACTTCAGAGGTTATGTTTATTTAGTTTAATTAATTTTATATATATGTGTATTATTTAATATTTGTTTTTTAAATTTTTTATTTATAAAACACATGATACATAATTAAGATACATAGAGTAGATATATCAGATCACCATATTAATCAATCAGTCGCATTAGTCTAGGGCAGTGGTCACAAACTGCGGCTAGCGAGTTATGCATGGCTCATTGGCTATTTGGCTATTTCGACGAATGGCATGTTTAAAATGATTTCACGTTGGGTACCAATTTAAAACATTGAATATAGTAAAACTAGAGAGAGTTCGGAACAAAGTCTTTATTGTGAGCAAAGTAATAAAATAATGATAAACTGCTATATATAAACAGACGTAACTACATTTGTGGGAAAGGCGACAAGGCATGTTATCTCTGACTGTATTCGGATGGCAAAAATCTTGTAGGAACTCTTTAACCTCACTAATAGAGACGACTGATCTCGTTTTTAGTATCAGCTATTGAGCCCAGGACTTGATCTGGATCTTTCTGGAAGGGTCGATGCATCTCGCTCGCTCTTAAAATATTTTTTTCCATCGAAAATAAAAATTGCAGTGGGTAGGGCTTAAACAAGTTAACATATTCCTGTGAGAACAGCACTGTTCTCATCCACTATTTTGCTTTGTTGGAGGTTACTCTGGTAAGCCTTTACCGTCGATTCCCATCTATCCTTATTTGTGGGTAGGCGTTTGGAATTTGACATTTCTCTATTGTCGAGAGTTTTAAGACATTTTAAACAGTGCATGGTTGGCATTTCCCAGTTAATTATTTTTTTGTGAATTATTTAATTGTAGACAATTATATTTGTATTTCTGTAATATTTGCAAGGCAGACATTTTTATATTCGCGAGTACGTAGTTTGCGCTCATTGTTTATATTGTATTTTTACAATTAGTCATTATTTTTTAAATTATCGATATAAGAATTCATGAGTACCTTGATTTGTAATTAAAAATGCCAGTTATTTAAAAAAATTATATTATTGTAAATTTAATATCATTTTGATAAAAAAATATGTTCCACTCCACAACAATTTTATAAATTTTCAATAAATATGTGTTGGTAATAATCATATTGTTATCCAAGTTTTGAACCTTTTGCTATGAAACTGATTACTATGGTTTAATTCATTATATTAGTTTTTACACAAATTTGATTATTTTTAAAAATGTCATGATTAATAAGTTTTAGCCAGTGTACTTGTAATATGTCCTTTAATCTTTAAAAATATGTTTTCTTTTAATAAGAATAATTATAGATTTTTTTTTGAAAATTGTTCATTTGCTATCTTTTTACAAATGCCATTGAAAATGTCATTGGAAATTCACCTCGACAATTAAAATAATAATTATTTATCATTTCTCGGTCAAAGCAATGTGGGCAAATGATAAAGCATCATAATGTCTGTGGAATTCCTCGGGTCGACGTGTTTGATATTAAAAATTATTTGTGCTCAAAATGTGTCTCAACAGTTGTAGTAGTAAATTAATATTATTCATTTAGCTCTAAGCTTTTAGTGACGTTCTGTGCGATTTAATTTAATTTAAATATAGAGTGAATTATGTACCTGAAGGTAAAAATTACGTATTACCCGAAGGGTGGTCACTAGGGTCTCCCATGTAACAACTTCCATCTTCATCCAGCAGTCAATCGTTCAGTATTGCAAAACAGTAAAAAGATATTACGAGATCAGGCGTTACTTGTACATTATTGTAGCTCTTTCCAGTAAAAACCACCTTTTTAGATCGCACTTGCAGCCTGTTGCGCCTAGGAATTTAGTAAAAAGTAGGGGAGTGTAGTGTGTTAATTAATTAAAGTAATGTAACAACGAGTATAATTTTATCGAAATTCAATTTAAACGCAGATTGATTATCGAATACTTTTATAGGATTATCTAAATTATCGAATATGAGATGTAAAATAACAACATAGATATTGTATATAAAATTCGTTTGGGGGACTCGTTCTTTGATCAGGGCCGGCCCTGAGCCAAACACCGTGTGGCGCCAGTAAGGGCGCTATTTTTGGTGTTAGGTGTTATAAGTGCTTTGGCTCCTTATCAAGTCTGCTCCCAGAGAGGACTGCTCCAATTGTGCCTGCACAGGGCTGGTCCTGCCCTTGATGTCATTCTTAATCCATCGCATTGCAAAAGCATTGCCCTATCAGGGTATACGGCAGCAGTCCCTCATCTCCAACTATGCCCCTTTGTATGTTAATATTTGTGAGGGAACTAAATGGCTCGGTCGGGACGCGTATTTACAAAACCTATACCTGTTCAGTCGCGGTTGTGACAATTTACATTTTAAATACACCTCTGTATTGGTTATTTTTTATTACTTTGCAAAAACAAAAATTGTTCTGAAATCTAGATAAAATAATCTTTCCATTGTGTATATTAGAATTTAAAATTTTTATTTCTAAATATTTAAATTTTGATATTGAAAATGTAAGTGACCACAGATTCTTATATACCTGACTTGTTTAGTATCTACTGGAAAGGCAGGCAATACATACCTTCGCGAAAGATCGGCGCGGTACTGTGAACTATTGGTAGTAGCGCTAGACCTTTCCAGTTGGTGGTGAAATAAAAATATGTAATTAGCGGCTGGCCCATACTGGGCAGTGCGTGTACAGCGTAGGTAGGTAGGTAAATACATCTTGAAAGTTCCTTATGATCCAGTGCCGCCGCGATGAATTTTTCAAGAGCGGGTCGCTACATTTGTGTAACGACACATCTAACTCTACTAGAATTCTTTCATAACTCACAACTTTTATATCCTGCCATTCTTTGTTGACTGTTTTGTTCCCAGCACACAAATTGTTACAAAATGTCTGACACAAGTGATGCCACGTTTAAAGTCTTGACGGCGTTGTTAGGAACAACCTTGCCCGGCTTGTGGAAGACTGTCGTCACCGACGAGTTCACAAAATGTGTGCCTGTGTACGAACCTCCGTGCAGATATATGGTGGTTAGTAAAATATTTGAATCGTTGAGTATTGGATACTTGCATATCTTTGTGGAAGAAAGGCCTTATACTTTAACCCGTCTGCTTGTTTAGGAATAAATACATCCCAAAACACGTAATCGCGTTATACTTTCATAAGACCAAAAACGTCCCGAGCGACCTTACATTTTAAAAGCTATATATCTCTCTTCCTCTCATGTAAACATATGTATTTTTTCTTTTAATCAGAAAGAGAACGAAATAATGCTTCTTATTGTCTTTGGAATATGAAAGGTATCTTGCATAGATATTTTACAATCTCAATCTAAAGTGACGGTTTCAGAATTTACGCGCGAAACTGAGGCTTCCAGATTGTGAGGTGCGAATATAGAATATATTGAACCAAGCAGACGGGTTAATAGCTCTATTTTTTTTTATTTTTACTTTAACTCTGCATCTTCGGGGATGCTATGAGGAGAGAAAGGAGTGACATTTTGTAAGAAGAAGGAAACACAGAAGTCTAAAAGAAGATTATCAGTTATTTTGTGTTTTATTAAAATTTGTACAGAATTACAATTTTAAACTCAAAAGTAAATGGGTATTCAAGACCCAAATAATTATCCCTGAACATTGTTTCCATAATGTATGAATTGACCGCTGGTGTCATAATTCTGCGCACAAGAAAGTCAACTTGCTTCATTGTTAATTATCTTTGATATGAATCTAAATTCTCTCGGTGATGTGGAATTCATTAAAGATGTTGACCCGGGATCAAATACCTAATAAAATTTTCCCATATTGCTTAATTTGAATAGTTTACTAATAAAATTCCTTTTGGCACTGACGATTTGATTGGCTGTACTATATAACACACCTACACTGTACATCAGGCGCGGCCGGTGCCTTAAATTTTTGGTGGTTCACTGATTTCATCAAAAACGTAATGTATGTAATTTATATAAATGCATGTATCTTACTTATTTATAGAGAAGATCAATTCTTCGATCCCTTTGCCGAGCGAAGACTTCAATCACCCTTGTATTAAAATCGGGGATAGTTCGAATAAGAAAATGACTTTGCAAGCGGCAACACTGCATTAAAAAACTTCAGAAATCATAAATTATTTGCTATTTTACACTACGGTTAATTTCTTTTGACATTAAATCTATTAGCATTAGAGGATTAGTGGCAAAGAAGAGAAGGTATTTATTTGGAAAGACCTTCGGATATTAATTAATATCACAATAATTAACACAAGCACAAGCAATTTTAATTTGCAGCGTAGGATGCAAATGGTGGCGGGTGTTTACTGACCCAATGAGCGTCGATATGAAGTTAGCAATAAGTAAAAAAAACTTTTGTTACTTTCTGCAAAAAAGCAAATAATAAAGTCAATGCCAAGTATGTAAATCCGCAGGACTCTATCACAAGATAATATCGCATGCATAGCTAATCCATGACCCGTTGACCCGAGGTTGCATTTTACAAGAGAAATATTATGATTTTACTTAATACTTCTTCAAACCCTACATCGCTCGAGCCCTACGTTCGGAATTCTTGGATTCTTCGTTCGGGTATCTCCGCTGTCCGTGCGGCGGACTGTCGTGGGTATTTTTCTTGATACGTTTTGTCAAAACCACAGTCCGGAGATGTTTCGTATGGGCTGCATATAAAATAATATTAGCCAAATGGGGCGCTTAGGTCTAACGTGCAGATTGGTATGTACCTCGGTTTCTCGTTCCTAGTCAGTGTTAACAGCGCGGGTGGAATATTTTGCCATATTTATCTACAATATTCTTACATTTAGTATGTTATTAATTGCAGTTTTTAAGATTTTTTAAAAATATTTTGTTTAATTTTATAATTAAAAACAAAGTAAGATTATGATGAGCTGTAAATTGTTTTTCAACTTTGTTGGCGGTTCGTTGCATGAGTGCACTAAGGCTCCGGCCGCGCCTGCTGTAAATTCTACCGGTGGATGATTTTTACCTCAGTGAAGTAAAACATTTAATTTATTTTTCTAACCAACTCAGACAATAATTATTTTAATGTTAAAAATGTACCTACCATACTAAAAGCTACAATAATTTTTTTTATTTTCTTGAGATATGAGGTTCAACTTCTATGTATTTCTGTTTCTTTGGTAAAATTTGTTTCTTTGGTAACACTCATTTTCACATAAAATGATTTCTTTATCTTGCAAAATGACTTGAGCGATCGCTTACCTTAACGTGACAAATTTATAAAATTTATCTAATTTTGTAAAACCTTTTTTTTGAAATTTTCAAACTTTCCCTCGGGGTCTAAATTTATCAATGTGACAAAAGATTTTTCTCGAAAGTAAAATAATAATAAATAGTATAATGGTGTGTTTGTTTTTTTTTTATTATGTACTAGCAGACCCGGCAACATGTTGCTGTGGCTAACGAAACACAACGCCATTGCTCAACCTTTATAACCAATGCCATCTGTTAATTTGCATACGTATCAAATCCACACCGCACGCTTGCCAGCCCGCTCTCTTTATTTATTACATATTTCAACCGATTTACACAAAACCTTGACAAATTATATACATAAACCTTCCTCATGAATCACTCTATCTATTGGTAAAAACCGCATGAAAATCCATTGCGTAGTTTAAAAGATCTAAGTGTACAGACGGTGGGAGTGACTTTGCTTTATACTGTGTAAAGATTTATACACCGGTGAATTCGTAATTGAATTATCTATTTAAAAATTGTGTTTTTTTACCATTTTTTCTCAAGAAAGTGAGAATTCTCTGCGTGATGTCTTTTTCATTGTGAAATGAATCGAGATTATTAGTATTGATAATTGTTGACAGAGAATGTATCATGTAATACCACTTTTTTTGTGGTAAATGTATCAAATATCCTAATTTAGTGCATTCAATTTGGACAGTCTGCGAACATATTTTTTTAAACATATATTTTGAACAGCTGTTTACGATTTACAATTTGTATCTATGATTATCAAGGAAACCATAGACAAAGTACAGAAATAGAAAATATTCACCCCGCACTTCTTCACAATTTCAAAGGAACTTACACGCAGAATTCGCGCATTTATAAAGTTTACGATTTTTATATAATTTTTTTATAAATCCTAAGAATATGGGAAAAATGCTAATATTCAGATGGATTCATAGGCTATACAGCATCATCATCAGTTTACATGTTTCCATGTTAAAGTTCGGTGGTTTGATTTTTTTAACGAGGGTGAGAAATTTCCAAATTAAACATTCAGAAATCAAGGTCATTCAACTTGTATTTCAATTATCAACACGAATGCTCGAGTGATTATAGGTAAAAATATATATATAGATAGTATTTATGAACGAATCATTTTATTATATTATGTACTGTGGTTTCAATTGGGTCTGCAAATACATTAGTGAAGCTTAAGTAACATTTATTCGAAAGCAAGTTAGCGTCTGCTAATTATAAATTTATTGTGTGAGAATAAAGGTAAAATCAAGAAACCGAGAAATATAAAATATTAGTCTTTTTTAACTTATTATTTTAAGTCGTGGAAATAGAAACATTTCCCTTCATTATTTCATTACAAGGTAGTTTTACTGCTCATGAATAATAACACATTCATCAGATAAGCGTAATATAATGAAATATGTCAACTTGATAAAATTACAGTAGGTACCAATTTACAACCGCCAGTTTAGGGAAAATATTGTTTAATTTTCCTTTTATAAAGTAGGCAATAAATAACAGATGTCACCGCCGTGGGTAACATTTATTTTTCTTGCAAATTCAATAATAATTAATTGATAATAATCACTTTTTGTAGATGACCTATTTGGATAATGTCACTGTCAAAATGATTTATATTTCAGATAATAAATTCTATTCCCCCGATTATTTTTTTAGGTGTTGTTTAAATTGTTTACAGGAAATGTTAGAAATCATTAATTATCTAAGGAAAAACCTCTAGAATAGATGGCAGGAAGAATATTTTAATCATAATCATCCCTCCCCAACATCCCCAAAGATGATACAGGCCCTGAGGGAAATTATTTTCTATATTCTTCAGAAATGTACTATACCGACTTCAGTCCTTGGCCATTCTTCAACGGTTCTCAGGACTAACCGTCCTCCTCCAAGTTTCTTCCAAGCTTTCACCTCTTGTGTCTCTAGGATGCCTATTAGTTGTCTAACTAGATGAGTATACAGTTGACATCCTGTATATATGATTCTGATGACTCCTTTCAAGTGGTCTGACCATTAGTAGAGTAAGATTAAGAAAGGGAAGCTTATGGCTATTTTCCCCAAAAATCGTGTCAAAAATCTTCAAAAATTGCGTTACGTGATACTTGAACGCCCCCATATCCACGAAGCAGGTCTCACATACCGATCTATTATAAATTCTAAATTGATACAGGCACTTATTCCAATCAGATATTGCGTATTATAAAGAATGTGTGGAGACTACTCTGGATAGTTGACCTTTTAAATTTTTTCACCTCCCGACATCATTAAATTTGTTTTATTCCACCTAGGCAATATCGACTATCCTACGTTATATCCATTTTATTATTTGTGAACAACGCACAGAAGTTCCACTGCATTTTTAATGGACAATATACAGTGTTAATTTCAAGCGACCTCTCAGGTAAGTATGGTCCTGTTTTCATTAAATTTTAGGCAGCATCGCGTTCATTGGTCAAAATATTGTACATATATTTTCGTATCGGTGATCAATGAACCGGTGTATGCAATTTTTAGCCATAAGTTGTTTTTAATTGTTTGTCTAGCTTGTAGTTTTTTAGATTTTAGAAATGTATTATAAGTTTGTACAGCGCCCTTGAGGTGATTTTTCACAAAAACGGCGCTATATAAATCATCCAAATATTATTATTATTATTATTATAGAGCCGGTAGGGAGAGTGGCAATTCCAAAGAGGAATGTTAAGGCAGAAGAAAATGCTGAACGGATTAATTATGTCTCATGGTCTTTCACCTGTAATCTAAACAGTCATCTCTTGGTGTGATGCAGACAGTGTGTAAATGCTGTAAATACAGTCTGTCAAATAAGAGTAGAAAACATAGGAGGGCGCCTATACTAAAAATATAATCATGATGTTAATCTAAAGCTGTGTAACCTACATTTTTATTAAAAATTAAAAAGGCATGAAAGTGAAAAAAAAAATTTCATTCCACTGATCTCAAAATTAGAATTGAATATAGGTATATTATTAGTATATTATTTGTATATCTTTACACTTTTATGTTAACATAATGAAAAATAACAATATTGTAATAAAATATAAAGCACACTTTACAAATTGCTCACATTTATTTAATATTAGCTTAAGTACCTACTAGCATCGTCCTGGCTTTAGATAGATCATGTCTCTAATTTTAGATCTGAATATATTTAACTCATTCAAATCTAAAAGTAGTGTAACTAAACTCACCATTAATGATTCTTCCTTTCTACCTACTGTTAAATTCAAATATATGTTAAATTAAATGGAATCCAATCACTTTGTAGAACACAATTTAATCAAATTATGTCATTACGTAGATACCTCAACAGTGCTTCCTCGATTTAATTTTTTTTTTTAGGAACAAAAAATGTATTTTTAAATGTGTACATGGTGTTCTGCATTTTTAGTGTGATTGCACTTTAAAAGAATATTTTACAGGTAAATTGGTGTTGCCAGCCTACAAATTTTGTAGTTCAATTTTTTATAATTTCTACTCTTATTTGACAGACTCTACTTATGTTATTTTTCTAAATTTAAATACTTAACTTTTAAACAACTGTGGTCCAAATAGCCGCGCGCATGGAAACGTAGATATTTGAAACATGAGTGACATCTAGTGAACAGTTTACAAACTATATGACGAAGCATGTATTTGATTAGCATAGATGAGAGGTATTGCACATAATTTCGTCAGCTGCTAACACTAACATTCTCTCAGTTATGGAATAATTATTCTCGATCTATTAGATATTAGATGAACTATAATAGTTGTGTACTTTATAAATTCATAACACACAAAAGTTTTATAAAAATTTATAGCTATCAACTATAAGTAATATTAACAAAAAAAAATTATATAATTTTACAATCCTTTTACAGATAATATCAATGAAGAAAACCCGTTTAACCACTCAGGCCAATTTTTTCAAAAGGTTAAAATATTTTGGCGTTTCAATAAAATCCAAATAAATGGAGTATTTCAGAATGCATCCGAAAACTAAAAACTGTTTTAAAAAGGTTATGAAATGCGCTTTCAAATTTTATAATTCAAAATAAACATAATTTTTTAAATATAAATTTTTTGAATGCAAACATAAAAAAATTTAAAAATGGCTCACCTTACGTTTTTTCTCATCAAAATTCCTGATAACGAAAAAAAATGGCGTACGTATTTTATTAGGCATTTATAATATGAATGTTATCTTTAACTCACTTTTTAGTTTTACGTAAAAATAATGAATGAAAAATTCTCAAAGTAAAATTTAAAAAAAAAAAATAAATGAAGACAATATAAGCGAAACTCAATCGAAAATCTGGAAACAGAAAAATCGGAAAAACATATTGACACCTCTGGGAATCGAACCCAGGACCTCTTGCTTTCCGGGCAAACGCGCATACACTGCGCCACGGTGTCGATATGAAATTCGGTCATGTTTAACTGTACCATACTTCAACTAAGAACTACCTACATTATCTTCATTTTCTTTTAACGCATATATTATTGGCAACTATTTTTATTTATGATTGCAAGATTCAAACCCAAACTAAATGCTCTCTGGATAGTGTCTGGATAAATCATTATCAATTTTATTTAATATGCGACATCTATCGACTTTTCTGCAAGTCTAGGATGAATATTTTTATTTTTTATTTTAACTTTATGAGTAAAACCTCAAATTGTAATATTTAAATAAATGAAGACAATATAAGCGAAACTCAATCGAAAATCTGGAAACAGAAAAATCAGATAAACATATTGACACCTCTGGGACTCGAACCCAGGACAAAGAGATATATAGAGGTTCGATTTTTCTGTTTCCAGATTTTCGATTGAGTTTCGCTTATATTGTCTTCATTTATTCAAATACTAGCTGACCCGACGAACTTCGTACCGCCTCAGAATCAATAGCTGTTGAATTAAATTCAGTTTTTTTATTAAGTTAAAAATTACGCAATGAAGCAATTATCAATGCGCAACAGTCCGTGTTTTGTTTTTGTCAGTATCAGCAGTAGCGGCGTTAGGGTAGGGCGCGGTTGGGCGACCGCCCAGGGCGCCGGACATAAAGGGGCGCCACAGGCGCCCCTTTATATTCCCTCGCTCTTTGAGCCAGGTCTACTTAATCGTAAATTCAAATTCAAATTAGGAAAAAAATTCTTATGGTGGCAACACTAGAATTGGAACGTGGTGTACAATCCCTTCGATCGGAGCACTGCTGCAGTTCCAGGGCCGTAGCTAGGGGGGGGGGGCATTAGGGGGCAATGCTCTACCTTAAAATGCCTGTGCCCTACCTTAAGAAATACCATCGATTATGATAATATACTAGTAAACTGTTTGTTCATTGTTTGACATAAGTGAAAAAAAAATACTACCTATTAGTGTAGCGTAGCGACATCTAACTAAACAGCTTCGAATTAACCAAAGAATCATATTATATCACCCACCCCGGGTGGCACTTTTATAGGGGGCGGCAAATTTTCACAATATATAATAACATTATCTTGGAAAAAATAAATTTAAACCATTTCAAATCATTATTTGAAAATGTTCTACGATACTTTCGTTTACAAATCCAACTCGTTTTTTATTATTTATTAAAAATATCAATAATCATATTTTTTTTACACTGCAAATTTCGCAATTCGTAGCAAAACCGTACGCGTCTTATGAGAGTGATACTAATTAAAGCTGATAACTTGAAAACAGATTCACTCTTAATTAAAACCTGAATTGTGTTCAGATTGTATTAACGAATGAATTTCAGTTGTGTATTCATCTGCTGATATATTTCGAAAGATACCATTATTTTATTAGAAGTGCAGATATAAAATTCTAGTTGCAGTTGCAGACTATGTATGTACTGCCAGAATCAAAGAGAAACCATTTTCATATTCTGAGTGTAGTTTTAATTTGCTAAATACAGATTTAATTTAACTCGTCTAATCGCAGGAGACGCAAATTGTCCCACATATTTAATTTTAAAATAAAATTATATCCCACACATTTATTTTTAAAATATGTTTATTTTTAAAATAAATTTGTGATTGCGATAAAAAGTTAAGATACAGTTTTATAACATTTTTTTAAGAAAAGAAATTTGTATTCAAAATTTTTAGGTTTATTTTATTTTAGATAAACTAACTAACTAACTAACTAACCATCACGCCGTTTCCCCGAAGGGGTTGGCAGAGAGGACGGACCGCCAAACAACTCGGTCTTGGCACACACTCTTTGCCTCACTCACATTCATACATCGTCTCATACATTCTCTTCTATTATTCTGACTTTTGACATGGCCCGACTCAAGTATTTGATTCACTTGATCGTGCCACGTCTTCCTCGGGCGTCCCCGACTTCTTCTACCATTCACATTCGCGTCGTATATTCTTCTTACACTACTTTCTTCGTTCATTCGCTCTACATGCCCAAACCATCTGAGGGTCCCTTTCTTAATCTTACTCGTTATGCTTACATCAGCCTTACATTCTTTGCGGATATCCACATTTCTCACACGATCATACATTGTTTTACCACACATACGTCTCAGGGATCTCATTTCATTTTTATTTTAGATACCTACTTTAATTCGAATATTCGGAGACGTGTACTTTGAGCCAATTCACATTTCCAATGCCAAAATTTTTATATTTTGAAACAATAATGTGTTAATAAGCACATCGAAAAAATTACTTTATTTAGATTTTAAAACAATTTTGTTTTTTGCAAAAGAATAAAAAAAAGCAACATTTAAAATGCATGGCAAGAACGGGGAAATTTTGTGCGCAAACAGTGAAAGGCAAAGGTTTAAAGATATTTGGTCTAATCATTCGAAGGGTTAAACCAGTTTTCAGAATGTAAAATTCCATTTGAGGATTCATCTGCTGTCACAATTCAAACTAAATCATTATCTTATTCGAAGTTCAGATATAAAATTCTAGTTGCAGACTCTGTATGTGCTGCCAGAATCAAAGAAAAACCATATTCATGTTCTGAGTGTACTTTTAATTCGCCGCATACAGACTTAATTCAAACCAATTTTGTGTTGAGAAGGTAAATTTGTTGGATTCATCTGTTGACACATTTCGAAGGAAAACATCCTCTTATTAAGTTATAATATTCTATTTGCAGACTATGTATGTGCTGCCAGAATCAAAGAAAAACCATTTTCATGTTCCGAGTGTAGTTTTAATTCGCTAGGTAGAGATTTAATTTTAACCAATACAGAATGTCAAATTCCAGTTGGATTCATCTGCTGACACATTTCGAAAGAAAACATTCTGTTCTTCGATGTGCAGTTATAAAATTTCAGTTGCAGACTAATTATTTAATGCCAGAATCAAAGAAAAACTATTTTCGTGTTCTGAGTGTAGTTTTGATTCACCGCATACAAACGAGTTTTGTGTTCAGCATACAATGATACATTAAATAACGAGTTGCAGATGCATCGTGCATCAAGTGAAGCTTTACATTTGAGTTACATAATGCTGTAAAATTCTGAGAAATTGATTGTTGCGTGTGTTACTATTATTTGGGGACTCTAACGCAATTTCAATCAATTAACTAAGGAGTAGAATTTATAAACATGATTTTCGTTGAAAGAATACTCGTCAAATGGGATTATTAAAAAAAATCCAGCTCGTTTATAAATAGGTCGTAATAAAAAAAAACAGGATTTCCATATACAACCCCCCCCCCCCCCCCCCCCTTAAGTACCCTAATAAGGGGGCGGCGAAATTTTCCTCCGCCCCGATGTTCTGAATTCTATTACAGATATAGAATTCTCGATTTCTGAGAGCAGTGATATATAAATTTGTAGTAGAATTTATAAGCATGATTTTATTGAAAGAGTACTCGGCACATGGGGTTATAAAAATCAGCATAAAAAATACGATACTACTCCTTCCCCCACCCTCCCCCCGGTCAGCGCTTGAAAATCTGCGGAAGGAGCACCTGTAGAAGTTAGGGAGGGGGGGGGGGGGGGCAAAATTTTCGTCGGGTTTTCGGGTGGCCGAAACGCACGCTACGCCACTGCTTAGGGGGCGCCGTGGAAATTTCGCCCCAGGGCGCTGGTAGTGCTTAAACCGGCTTTGAGTATCAGAGATGGCGTTGTGTACGGATTTATATTTTTGTGATTTTCTTACATTAACAATTACTTACGGGAATTCGGGAGGCGGATACGGGTGCCGCCGCCCCGGGAACCATTTATTGAATAACCAACACCTCTGCCATAGATCATCCCAAGTGGTTCGCTACGTTTGGTGATTTAGCAGGGGTGCCCGGGTTCATGAGGTGACTTATTTCCGGGTCTTGGCAGTTGATGCGCCTGCCCACCTGCTGCGTGGCGGGCCGGATCGAGAGAGACTGGTTGAGGGAGGCCTTTTGACCTTTCCAGCCGGACTCTCTCGACCCATTGCCTTGCACCACAGTTGGAGGGATGGATTCATACGTCCGTCACTTCCGGACACACTGACCCCCAGATTCCTACCCACCCCTCATACCTTTTTCCTTCCCAGAACTTTCTATCCTCCCCATTCCTTCAAAAGATCCTAAAGGAACGTACCCATACTACGTGACCAACTTTTTGCAATTTTTAACCCCCCCCCCCCCCCCCCGGTGACCAAAAACCTAAGCACGCCGCCGCTCATTTGTACCAAGCGTGACATTTTGAACACCCCCCCTCCCCCTAAACATGTCACGTAGTATGGGTACGTTCCCTAAACACAGCATCTCATAATATGACATAGGTCCTGAGAGAAATTCTCAGGGCCTCCTGTGTGGAGCTTATGTAAAAAATGCGTTTTATTTCAGAGATTTATTATAATTATTGTATTTTTCCTTTGGAGGTGTGCAGACATACGTTCACCATTTGTCCCATTTACGACTGTTGACATTTAGTGTGTAAGAAAGAGAGGCAGCATTATATGTTTAAGAACAAAACAAAAACAATCAGCACATTGACATTTGACGTTTTTGAATTTTTGGAATTGAAGCAAACTGCAAATACCTACCTACCACAATATTCCTCCAGCTCTTTCAAAAGATGAAAATTCGTTCCATATTAAATGTACGAGGAAATGAATTTTCGTCATAACTTTCTTTTTCGTGAAGTTTTGCGATGCAAATAGTTATTATCCTATCCGGGGCGGAGACAAATCCAACCAATCAAAGATCATCAAAATCGGTTCAGCCGTTCTCGAGTTATGAATAGTGTAACCAACCCGACTTTGTTTTATATATTAAGAAGATTACAATTTGAGGTTTTACTCATAAAGTTAAAATAAAAATAAAAATATTTTTTTTTTCAAATTGCGGCGGGAAACTTTGAATTCATAAAGGTTTACATTTAAATTATTTTGTGTATAGAGCGTGGTGTTTTCTCTTTATAACAACGTTTAGAACATATTTCTAACCATTACAGCAAGGGAGAACGATTTTCTATGAGACCTATATATGTTGCTCCGAAAACGTAACAAATTAGCTTGAGGGGTTAAAGAGATATTTTAGAAACCACGAAAAATCAATAAAATGGCGTGATTTTTGACCATGGTTGTGTGATATTATAGCACTTTTTTGTAAGTTGGATTTTAATTTTTGAATTTTATTAACCCTCATCAGTTTTAAAACACAAAATCCTGACGCTTTCAACGAATCAATTCAATAAACATATTCAAGGGTAGGTACCCCGAATTTCCATATTGCATGCAAATATTCTACCTCCCAGGGTTGTCCACTTTTCATTCCAATATTTATTAAGTGTAGTTAATACTAGTATTCTTTCCGATTTCCAAATATGAATTTCAAAATTTTCTTTACCCAGGCTATCCCAACAATTCAACCGGCTACGAAGCTCACTTACACCTAATATTTGTAATATTTCGTAGAATAATACAAAGGTTTTTTACTTTCGAATACCTCCGAGGTGTTAGTTATCCTTTGTATCAGGGTTATTTTTATTTTTATATTTGGGTAACAAAAGAATTTGGTGTCTGAATTTTTGTAAGGGTGCCACGTGTTATAAACTGATTTGACACTCAACTAATGGATAGAATAAACATCAGGCCTACCATTTGATGGGGTTTTGAAAAGGCCTTTGTCCGTTGACGCCAATGTCTGAACGGCAGTGGCGTGCTGTTGAGATTTATTACAAAACTCATTAAAAAAATTATCACATACGATCTTTAATAATGTATTTGAAAAACTATTGTTTGAATATACCAAATTGCGTGAAAAATGTTTTTGCATCTTTTTACTAATATTTTTAATTTTGTAACCTAACACCTTGTGGAGACATACATACATGGACAAGCGTGTTTTTTGCAGGTATCAAATTCTATACACATTTACAAGATGCGTTACGAAAATGTGATATATTAAAAATAACTTCACAAATAGTTTTATTCAGCTTTTGAAGGTTATTTCCATCTACGTAATTTTAATATATAAAATAAAGTCGGGTTAGTTACACCATTTATAACTTAAGAACAGCTGGACCGATTTTTATGATTTGTTGGAAAAAAAGTTATGAAGAAAATTCTTTTCCTCATACATTTTGTATGGAACAAATTATCATATTTTGAAAGAGCTGCAGCAATATTGTGTTAAGCATAATATTGAATAGTGAGTAAATTTCAAAAATTCAACGCCAAATGTCAATGCGCAGATTGTTTTGCCTTTGTTCTTAAAAATATAATGCTGCCCCTCTTTCTTACACACTAAATGTCAACAGTCGAAAATGAGACAAACGGTGAACGTATATATCTGCACTCATCCAAAGGAAAAATACAATAATTATGATAAATATCCCTCATACGTATAAAGAAAATGAAACGCAATTCCCGCAAGTAAGTGGAAAAGTAAGAAAAATCACAAAAAATGTAAATCCGTACACAACGCCATCTCTGATACTGACAAAACAAAACACGGACCGTTGCGCATCGATAATTGCTTAATTGTGTTATTTTTAACTTAATCAAAAAACTGAATTATTTCAGCTAACAAGTTAACACAACAGTTATTGATTCTGAGGCGGTAAGAAGTTCCCCGAGTCAGCTAGTATGTCATTAGAGAAGAAGATTATTAGTGTCCGACCGAAACAGGACTTACCGAAACCGAATCTTCGGTATCTATCTCAGTTTCGGCCGAAACCGAAACTTTTTTAGACGTGTTAAAAACCTATTGTGTACTGAAATTTGGATATTTCACGAACGCAGAGTTTCGATGCGGCCGAAGGTTCGGCAGATTTTTTGCCGAAACCGAAACTGATGCCGAAACCAGATTTTTTTGCCGAAACCGAAACCGAACCTTCGGTCGGTCACTAAAGATAATACTAAAAAATTAAACGAGATATGAAAAGGATCAAGACATAGAAAAATGGAAAGATACCACATTTCGGCTACTTAGACCTCTTATTTTTAAGTAATTTTTGTCAATCTCATATTACAAATTTCAGAATTAAAAATATTATCTTCGACTATTTTTTTTCCATATTATTGGTATTTAGTTAATTTTTTTAAATGGATACAATTATTCGAAAAACTGACTTTTAATCTACTTAGTTTTATTATTGATTGACCTTTCTCAAAAAGTCTAAATAAATATTCAATTCTTTATTAGAACGATATTCTTTTTATAATAACTTTGAATTGTTAAGGCGTTCGTCCCAATAAGACAAAGATACTAGGTTCGAGTCCCAGTTGCGACCGTTATCTTTTTTTCTGTGTTTTTTCTTATTCATATTTCGTTTAGATTTTTTAGTATTATCTTCTACAACGATGGTTTTATTAATATTTAATTTACCACTATTTGGACGCTTTTCACATATAAATTAACTGCACGCCACTGTTATGAGTTCATACATAGATAGTTAGTAAACATATTCGTGTTTTGTACGGGTATTTTTTATAAGGGTGGGTCACCGCACCCTGCTTTCGCGTGTCAACAAAACTACCCGGTCACATTTGCCCTATTCCTAAAACCAGACTTCTAAACAATCCGCTGATTGATTTTTCTGCATAGGAGAATTAAGGGATGAAATGGACATTACCAGACATTATTATTTTTTTAAAACTTTATTCGGGTAAATGAACTGTTCTACGTATACATATTTCGAGTGTTTAATGCTTTCTATATTTCTATATATGTTTTCTGCTGGAAAGCATATTATTTATGAACGATTTTCTAGTGTCGAATTTACTACCCACTAGTTTTTCTAAACGATTTTATTGTATATTGTGGAAAATTATGATCACAAACCATTTAATTTTTTTTACAAATTATCTACAAAATAAATTAAATGCACGCTTTTTAGCGAAATAAAGGCTCGCGCGATTTGATTGCATCCAGAGTGCATCGCATCGTCTTAAGAGCGTTTAACCAGCCAGCGGACGAAAATCCACATTTCGTCGAAAATTGTTCTTCCGATCGTGCAGGGCGGTTACAATGAGAAAGATTGATTATTCTCCGTACCAGCTTTTTAAAATTATAACTCAGTATCGAATTTATTTCAATCCAAATTAGCTTTAATTTATACCTTCATCCAAAAATGCTGAAAGGCGTGATGATAAAACTTTTAAAATAGTGTACTTTTTGTAGTTATTTTTTGATTATAAGTATTTATCATTTTTCAATAATGTCTAAATTTAATAAGAATGTTAAAAAAATCTGAAATATATTAGTTTGTAAGTGCGCAAATAAATACACAAATGGACCAATTTTCGTCAAGAAACACATGTACGTACATATTTTTTAATGATTTTATTGAAACTAAAATTAAAATTCTAATACATAACTTTGCTAGATAATGTATTGATTTATTTTACTGCATGATTACATTATTTGAAATGGGTGTGGTATAATACAAAAACTTTTTTGAAAATTTAACAAATCTGCCAACGACCTATGGAATAACCTTATTATACTAAAAATTAAAAAAAAATCTAAAAATTTATTACATAACTATGCTAGATAAAAGAACAATCTTTCGAAATCCATTTATAATTTTTTGTGGAAAAGAGTCAACACGTCTAAAAACTTTTTTGAAAATGACGTATTTCCGGCTTTCTCTGGTAATGCCCTCTTAACCCTTCGAATAATAAGAAAATAATTTTCTGTCAACTTTTGCCTGTCAAGGTTTACGCCCAAAATTCCTGGTTCTTCCCATGCATTTTAAATGTTCCTATTTATTGTTTTTTTTAACGCTTTTGCAAAAACAAAAATTGTTCTAAACTAGATAAAATAATCTTTCCGGTGTGTTTATTAGAAATGAACATTTTTGTTTCTAAATATTAAAATTTTAATATTGGAAATTTAAATTGGACAATAAATGCATACCTGCGAATATTCGTTTTAAAGTAATTAAAATAGAATAAACTTAAAATTTAAAATACAGACTCCCTTTCTAAATAAAATTTGTAATAAAACTGTCACCTCACTTTTTATCACTTTCATACAATTTTATTTTAAAATTAAATGTGTGATACGTCACAAATTGGCTAAAAATTAAACCGTCACATTTGATCGGGTTTGTAAAATATCTGAAAAACCTAGCTCATATAATTCTAAGACAACGAGAAGCATTACTTTATTCCGTTTCTAACATAAAAGAAATCACAAATATTCGCATGACAGGAAGAGAGATATCTAACTTTTAATAATACACTGTCGCTCTGGGACAATCTGGGTCTCCTGTTATTATAACGGCATATGATGTTTTGGGACAACTTGGGTCTCCTGTGATTAGACGGGTTAACCTTGTTGACATCATTTCAATGAGCGTTAATTTCGGAAACGGCAAATAATTACGAGAATAATAAATTAAAGACCTCGCGGTGAAGTACCTCATTGTTACAAGCATAGTATCTAATAATTCATAGTCAATTCGGCTACACCAAAACTAAACGCCGAAAACCATTTTAAATTTAACTAATTATATTGAAATATTCACCAACTCGGGTACCGATTGGATCACGCAAAAGTGTCGTGTCTACGCGACTAAGGACACATTTCACCACAATCTTCAATAATTACATATTTGCCCTGATGATGTACACTGTAACGCTTTCCGATTCCGATACGTTGGCTAAAGAAGGAGGTGGCGCGGCATAATACCCCAAAAATAAATCATGATAACGCTTTTTGCAGTGAAAATCTCAAATCATATTATCCGAATATACAAGATTGATTATTTCTTGGTAAATTTTCCGCAATTTTAGTATTCACATTAAGAGCTTTTAACCAGCCAGCGGACGAAAATCCACATTTCGTCGAAAGTTGTTCTTACGATTGTGCAGGGCGGTTACAATGAGAAAGATTAATTATTCTCCGTACCAGCTTTTTTTTAAATTTTAACTCAATATCGAATTTATTTCAATTCAAATTAGCTTTAATTTATACCTTCATCCAAAAATGCTGAAAGGCGTGATGATAAAACTATTAAAATAATGTACTTTTTGTAGTTATTTTTTGATTATAAGTATTTATCATTTTTCAATAATGTCTAAATTTAATAAGAATGTTATAAAATCTGAAATATATTAGTTTGTAAGTGCGCAAATAAATACACAAATGGACCAATTTTCGTCAAGAAACACATGTACGTACATATTTTTTAATGATTTTATTGAAACTAAAATTAAAATTCTAAAACATGCGTTTGCTAGATAATGAATTGATTTATTTTACTGCATGATTATATTATTTGAAATGGGTGTGGTATAATACAAAATCTTTTTTGAAAATTTAACAAATCTGCCAACGACCTATGGAATAACCTTATTATACTAAAAATTAAAAAAAATTCTCAAAATTTATTACATACGAATGCTAGATAAAAGAACAATCTTTCGAAATCCATTTATATTTTTTTGTGGAAAAGAGTCAATACGTCTAAAATCTGATTTGAAAATGACATATTTCTGGTTTTCTCTGGTAATGCCCTCTTAATTTTTCCGTACTAATTTAAAAAATGTTTATATACTCGTAAGTCTTTTTAAAAGTTTTAATCATAATTTTAAATAATGTTTATACATGCGAGTATTATTTTCCTAGTAGTTTCGAGTTTCAGGAATGTTTTCTTATTAAATACTTAAATGAAAATTTGTAACTATATTTTCATGTCTTGTCTTTGGTTTTTTTTACAAATTACATGTGTAGCGGTGGCAATTAAATAAAATCCGCAATTTTTTCACAGTAAACATAATTTGTCATTATTTGAAGTAGGTACAATCAATTTGCAAGTATGACCCAGTTCAATAATAGTAAAGCAGAACAAAACTATGAAAATAACTTTATGGGTAGGTACTTAACCCAAATTTATTATATTAATCTAATTATTCCCTCGACCACTCGCTAAATATTTTAAAAAAGGTTTACGGAAGATGCGCGGATACGACCGGAAGGCAACTTAACTTTCTCGAGGTACCACATGACCTTATATCAGTCAGACCATCTGTGGCATATAACCAACAGCATCCAGTAAGGGATGAAGCGATGCGGGAAAGAGAGAGTATTCGAGATTGAACACATCCAATATACGCTCGAAATAATGAACTATATAAGATGATTTTGTTACACTTGAATGTATATTTCGGAGCTCCATAGCATAAAGCCTCGATGACACACGGCGAGTTTACAAGCTACTATCTGGGAAATTCACTATCTGTTAGTAAACTCGCCCAGTGTCATCGTGTTACTTGCTAACTAGCAGCGACTAGCAGATTGTTGACAATCTACGAAAAAAAGTTGAAAGGTCGTCAACTTTGCTTGC
The DNA here is from genome assembly GCA_917880885.1 of Limnephilus marmoratus. Classification (NCBI taxonomy): domain Eukaryota; kingdom Metazoa; phylum Arthropoda; class Insecta; order Trichoptera; family Limnephilidae; genus Limnephilus; species Limnephilus marmoratus. Next base: position 22,122,979 of record OU862924.1, on the reverse strand, counting down.
TCCGCTTGCTCGTGATTGGTTTATTTATGTTTCCAACATGGCTTCCGATAAACAGCTGATTTCGACTGTCAAACATCTGAAGAATTAGTTCACGCAGGCGTCGTTATTCTTGTTACTGGAGCTAGCAGCGGCCTCAGTTTCCCACGCTTCTGAGCGAGTGGACAGTTTTGTGTTTCATCATGACAATCTCACTCGCCGATTTACCCGCTTTTAAAACTTAGTAGATAGTAGCTTGTAACTCGCCGTGTGTCACCGAGGCTTAAATGACGTAGCGATTTGAGAGTTGCGCTTACCGATTTTTTTCAAACGTTAGACCTCACCATTCCTGAGAGTTGGAGGCTTCGTACAAACCGATTTCTGCTTTATAATTTTTTATTGGTGGGTACGTACGGAATAATTAAATAGTAATTAAAAATGTTTTAAGTGATCATGTTCAACTGTTCGTACTATAATAATTGCCGCGCCACTCATTTTGTGCAGGTTTAATCGCATATTTAAAATACGACTTCACGAATTAGACAGACGTATTATCTCAATTTATTATTCGAATGATAACATTTTTAATTACGCCCATTCGATAGTCAATAAAACTTTATATAAAATTTTACGAGGATTTAAGTGTGCATTAATAAAAAAAATCATCGGATAGCAAAACGACATATATACATTTTTTACTCTAAATATGCTCAGGAATCGTTGGTTAAAATCTTTCGGGTACGTGCTGTTACGTCCTGTATAATGTATGGTTTATGTTTTTATATTGTTAAGATGTTCACATTAAAAATTCCTAATAATTTATGCGATTTTTTTAATCGCCATTAGTGATTTGAAATTCGGATCAAACGGAAATGCGTCACAAAATATTATTATTTGACGATCCTCGGTTCTAATATAATGCGATAAATTCACAACTACGCGCGGGCCTCCAATAGCGCCGCGGTATGAAGCGCCAGACTCTCAGCTCCCAGAGAGACATCCAGCGAACGGAGGTTCGGATCCTACCAAAATCAAAAAAATAAACATTTTTGTTTTTGTAAAATCAATATCCAATCTTCAAACCACTTTAAAATAAACAGGCAAAAGAAAACGACATCTAGCGACTTTCTAGTTTCATTTCTACTGCACACTCAGATTTTTTTGTTATGTGTCAAGCTAGCTTTATAACTTACTATTGGGACATTTGTATCCCCGATTAGGGTAATGTTCTCTATTGGAAAGGAAAGCGGATGGGCAATTGGAAAGTTGTTAAGTATCTGGCTACTAAATGTGGTCACTAAACATAGCTAAAGCAATTTAAAGCAAAATTCCCATTCGTGCTCTTAGTATCATTCACTCTGTAACGAAGTACTTACCCACCACGTAATATTAATAATGTATTTTGTATTGATGGGTTGCCTGTTATGGACCCAAGTTTGGGGTCAAATGTTATCATGACTTATATCATAATATTATCAATTACTGCTGCAAGTGCCCATTGCTAACTGTAGTTTAATGTTATATTTGACGGTTGTCGAACGTCTGGAATGTCGGGAGTGACGAGTGCACTGTAAAAATATACCCTTATTTAATTTAAAAAATAGTGTGTTAATCTGCGACGAAGTGCAAATTTTTAAAAACCATTTTAACCCCTCGCGTGTCAAGATATCCACCGTGGATTTGATGGTAGCTCACCGCAATTGCCTCAATTATGGTATTTTTAACCTTAAAAATGCTCCTGGTATTCTAAAATCTGATAGTATTAATACGCTAGCGACTGTACGGTTGAAATTTAAGAACCCGTCTTCGAGTACATCTCTGACATCGCGTCTTATTCAAAACCATCTTCGTACTTTGTTACAATGCTACTGTCGTGTAATATTACTCTAGCTTGTCGTTTCGGCGTTTGCAAATATGTTTATTTTATCTGTGGAAAAGCGCGTCGTAAAATTGCATGTCAATTTGGCACATAATTCAGATTCACAAGAGATTTGTAAAATATTTCAAATAAGGAATTATACAATTTGTTGAAAAAAACGTCACCATCTCAATGACAATTCTTTTTTTCAAACGTCCCGGCCGGTAGGTATTATAATCTAGATTATTTCGATTTGACAGCTCCAATATGGCCACCATCTTGAACCCGAACCGGAACGTAACAAACACATCGACAGACAGATGAAGTGTCAAACGGTCGGATTTCGCTAAGCTCCGTCAATAACCATCTTCGCAACTCTCTTTTGGCACCCACTTCTTGCTTCATCCAAATTCATGCATAATCACTTGTTATTCTAACTCTTGATATTACTCGAAATTTTGATGTACTGCCTTACTTGTGACGCTCTCCACTCATTTCTACAGCAATCAGTCTATTTTCTTCCTTCATCTATCTGTTGGTATCAGAACTCCATTGTGGAATGCTAACCTCCATTCCTCTGACAACAACCTATCTATGACTTCCCCATTAATTGAGTTCCCGCATTCACCCTTCCGCCGATGGTCCTATCAGGCTTCCCTTATCTTGCGAACAAAGCACTTCCCAGACATTGGAATAGTAAAAACAATCTCAAATTAGATCACATTGTTATGTAAAGAGTGAAAGACTAGAAACTCCAAAATGTGGTTCTTACTGTTATACCTAGCCTCGAATAATAATCATCAAACATAGGTACTAAATTTGGTTGTTTGTGGATGAAATATGAAATATTTTAATTTTGGTTAATTATTAAAAAAAATCATTTCTTTCAAATTTTCCATCGACTTTTCAAGAGTCTCGGCATATGTAATGTATTGAAAATTTCCTAAATTAGAATCTTAGTGTATCGCGTATAGTTTGACCAATCGAAGTTAACATCTGTTGTAAGATCAGTACAGTAGGTATGTATGTAATGTACTTAGGTAAGCTTTTCTGTGTATTATGGAAAATTATGCTCCTGGTTCCTTATGCTGAAGTCACACGATTCACTCGGATGAAGGTTTACTCGATGAAATGTTCCATTCTCGTTTCACCGCGTGTTCACATGGTTCCTTCGAAGGAAGAGTTCACTCGACATTCTCGCTACGAAGTCGTCGATCGTAGTCGCGGCGCGCATTGGAGTTCGTCCGGCGCTGACGGCTAAGTTCGGGAATATTTACGATTTCAATTGACATTTCCGATAACGTCGAACTAAATTACGAGAAATTGGCGATTCTTGTAAACAGTAAATAAATTTCAGCACCATAAAATGAACACATGGTTAAATAATAACCTGAAAACTGATATCTAAGAGTATTTTTGCACCATGAAATTTTTTTAATTCCAAAATAGGCCTCGGCTTGCAATAAAATCCATATAAATGGAATATTTATTAACGTATCCAAAAACTAAAAACTGTTTTGGAAAGGTGATGAAATATGCTTCCAAAATTTATTATTAGAAATAACCACATAATTTTTTAAATAGAGTAATTTTTAATGTAAACTTTTAAAAGTTTAAAAAATGGCTCTCCTTACTTTTATTCTAACTAAAATTACTGGTTAACAAAAGAAATATAAAAACACACACTTATTTTGTTAGACAAATAAATTATAAACGTTTCTGTCACCTCACTTTTTTGTCGTTTCATATAAAAATAATTCATAAAAAATTCACAATATTTCATAATTTTTTTTTCAAATTCGATCAGAAACTTTGGTTCCATAGAAGTGTACATTCGTATTCTTTTGTGGTTAATTGTTATATTGAATAAATAGAGCATTATTTTTTCTTTCCAATACCGTTTAAATCATATTTTTCACTATGATAGTAAGGGAGAAAAAACGATTTCTATGAGACGTGTAGGAGTTATTTCGAAAAGCGAACTAAACGGAGCATTTTGACGTTTAAGCCGCTCCGGCTACATGTCCTCACGCCAGAACATTTCGGCCGACTAATTTGCGAGTGAAAGACTGTTCACTTGAGTGTTCACACACATCATTCGCGTCACGTGATGTTAAATTCCGGTTGCGAGTGAACAGTGCCGAAGGAAGCATTCCAACATTGTTGGTGTACCAGACGTATCAAGCCTGTACAAGACTGTAAAAAAAAGGGTACCGGTTTCAGTACACGACCAGGATGAAATGATTGAAATAATAATAATACTGACCTCCCGTGCACCCAGTGCCTGATGAGTTGAGGACACTGGATGTGCCTACTCCTCTGCCCAGTCCTGGTGCGTGGCGGTTGCCTGAAGTAGGGCCGGCTTTCTGGAGGAGACTGATGGCACCAGGAGCAAAGTCTAGGCAGAGGTCGGCGGGAGGCAGCGGATGATAATAACTTTTCCCAGAAGGAAATAATAACACGAGTTGACGTTGATGGAAGAACTGATTTATTATGAGAAATGGCCGGGTTTATATACCCGATTTCCGTGACAAAACCTGTCACGTGGTACATTTTTGTGGTGGGAGGTTTTACCTAGCCCTTTACCTATATAAGGTGTGCCTTTCTGTGGGCCACCCATTTTGGCAAACACTTGCTTGAAAGTGGTCGTCTAAAATTGGTTTCTTAAATTAATTATACAGGTTAGGTTAATGTATTTACAATGTTTTCCTTAAAACTACAGTGTTTCTACGGATGTTCTACATTCGTAGATTTTTTGTTTGATAAGTTTGGGTTGATTTTAAGGAAGTTTGACTTTTTGTCGGTAGGTATTTGTTATTTAACAAAGTGTTTGAATAGTTACAAAGAAGTTAATATTTTTCCCAGGTCCCCCGTAAGCCTGGCTATCGAAACCTTTTGGTTTCGTCGCCTTACGAGGTCCTGGGATTTTTAAAATGGAGAAAAAGTGAAATGATGCTAGAGTCTCGAAAATCTGCTCAAGTGCTGATAGCGCTGGCAGTTTAAGAGTTACAATGTTTATTTATGGCTCTATGAATGCCCCGTAGGACTCTGCACTGAAACGTCTTAGTTTCAGCGTCCTACGGGGTGTTTAAACGAAGTTATATTAAAATATGGTGTATTTTTGACCAATATAAAGGCCCTTAATGGGGACGCCCAAATTGGTGTTTTGGCTTTGTAGCCGGAAAAATAGCCCTGAAGGCGATGAAATAATAAGTTTAGGATGTCTCCTGGTGGCAACTTGGTAACCAAGTTTTTACTTGTGTCACCAGGGCATCTGTGTATTAAGAAAAAGACATTTAAAATTGAAAAAATGTGTTTTGAAAAAGATCGTTGCTGGCGGCACGGTATTATTGAACTTAGTGGCCAGGACGAAAAAAGGGCCATAATTAAAAATAGAGAGCAGCCCGCTTGGCGGAGCTGCCGCCTCCTGCAGTGCCATAACAGCAAAGCGGCAAGGGAGGGAAGGCAAATGGCCCTTCTTAGGGCTTCAGCCTAAGGCTGGAAATTAAGGCCCTCAAAGGGGTCTTAATTAAAAATAAAAGGAGGCTAGTCAGCCTGGTTGCCTTTGGAGGCGTAAATAAGCATAAATAAAGTATTAATTGTTAAATTATTAAAATTATAGGATTCTAGAATGTCTCCCGGTGCAAACTTGGCACACAAGCTTTATTTGGTTGCACCGGGGCATTGTACATAAGCAAAACATATAAGATTAAAAATTAAGAAATGAGGGAGAGCAACACGTCGGTTACAGTTGGAATGCTTCATTCGGCACTGTCTCTATTCACTTTCGTGTTCACACGGTTCATTTCGAGGGAAAGAGGCGGAATGAAATCACGAAATGAACGATAAATGAATCATGTGAATGGGCTATTACTAATCAAGGTTAAGTGTATATTGCAGACGAGCAGCCATGACGTTTCAGCTTTTCGGGACCACCTTTTTGGGTTCTGTAAAACCTGTAATATATTGAAAGTTGCTTATAATTTCTAGAGTTCTGCACGCTTTTGTATCTAAATCGGTATAGGAAAGGTTAGGGGAAACTGAACTCTATTTTGCCAAAATACGCTATATGACCGCGTACGTTGAATTATACCGTTTATATCGTTTCAAAAGGTGGAGTGTAATGCCTTGAAGCCCAGGGGAGAAACGCTGATACAGTGATTTTCAGTGCAGGAGGAAAATATATGTTTTTCCTTTCCGTATTTCCAAAACCACCAGAACCTTCTGGAGGGATTATTACTGTTAGGGAGACCGCCGGAATTAAAACACTCTTTAAAGAATATTCGCGGATATAATGTAGCATTTCAGCACACATCTTTAGGAGCGAACGTTGTAAGTTAGACAAGCAAAAAAGTTCTGGTTTTTTTGCCCACATTCAAAGTGCAACCATTTTTTTATTTCTTGACTGAGTTTTACTTCTATCCTACAATTAATATTACACCCAGTTTACTAGAATTCTCTTCAAAACTTTACTCCAAATCAGCCATAAGTCCAACCAAAGCCTGTTACACTGGTACACGACAGCTAGTTGCTTGCACATTTATATTATTGATACGTTGTTATCTCCGGTCCGTCCGATGTTATTATTGTAAACATGCATTATGCTTTTATCTGATCATAATACACCCATCTATATACACGATTTAAACTGACCACGTTGGTTGTTTTGAACACTAATTATATTGTCTATATGTATACCTAAGTATAGACATACCTTGTTATGAAGTAATAGGCCATCGTGTCACGTACGCGAACCTTACTAAATCAATTTTGTAGAGCTAGCACTTTTTCGTTTTTTGCCGAAAATTGCAAATTTCGCGTTATTCTAGCGGAAATGACAAAATCGCGTTATCGGAAATTCGATTTTTCAGGTACTCTATTGATTAACGTTTGTTAAATTTGATGATTATTAGTAGGTAGCTACTTGTTTTTATTATTAATGCTGCAAGCATGACTTATATGGTGGTCATTTTAAAGCCAACAATATAGTTCAAAATACACTATTAGTACTACTAACTAATATGTCCTGTAGGGGTAGATCAATCTTAATTGTTTCAAGAATCAAATTTGCAATATTAACATCTGCAAATTTTCTGGTAAAATATGTATATTTCGCCAAAAATAACATAATCAATCATCATCACTATTGGCTCTACAACCCCTGGTGGGTCTTGGCCTCCTCAAGAGTCTTCCTCCACTCATCTCGGTTTTGTGCCAGCTCTCTCCAGTTTAGAAGTTCCAAGATAGATGTATATGTCTTTGAGGACGTTGTCGCTCCATCTTAATCTTGGTCTTCCCAGGCTCCTTCGCCCTATTGGTCTTGAGTTCAGCAGGGACTTTGGTGATTGATGCTCGGTCATTCTCTCCACATGACCTAGCCACCGAAGTCTTCCCACTTTTATAAATTTTGCGACGTTTAGCTCCTTAAACAAAGTATAGAGCTCGTTATAACGTCTACGCCAAAATCCATTTTCTAGAACCGGTCCGAAGATGCGCCTCAAAATTTTCCTTTCAAAAACGTCCAGTGCTTGCAAATAAATTCATCTTTGTTAGTACCCAAGTCTCAGCTGCGTACGTAAGTACTGGTCTGATAAGTGTTTTGAACACTAGTATTTTCGTGTTTCTGGACAGCAGTCTGGATTTTAATTGGTTTTCTAGGCGGGAATAACAGCGATTTGCTTTCACTATGCGCTTCTGGATCTCCTCTGTGGTATTATTGTCGTTTGTCGTGTAGTATAGGGATACGTAGCTGAAATGAAACAATTTTATTTTATTAAAAAAATATGATAACATTAGCACCAAGACCTTACAATTTGGGAAATACGAATGGGTACCGCCGCCCCGGGAACCATTTATTACAAACCAACCTCTGCCATAGGTCACCCCAAGTAGTTCGCTACGTTTCTTGACTTAGCAGGGTTGCCCGCGCTCACGGGATGAGCTTTGTCTGGATCTGGCGGCGAATGACCTGGACACATTGAAGCCTAGGTTCCTATCCACCCGTATTACCTTTTTCCTTCCCTTTTTCTTCTCGGAACTGCCTCTCCTTCCTTTCCTTAAAAAGACCCCCCACGCAGCATCCCCTAATGACATAGGCCCTGAGCATTTTTCTCAGGGCCTCCTTTGTGGAGCTAATGTAGAAAAATGACCGGGTGATGCCCATAATGTAATTATATTAGACGAAAAATCCACCAAAATGTATTTTAGCGCTGCGCGGTAATGAAACCCGCAACCCTTGACTCTGTGTCAAATGCGTACACCTCTGCGCTTTGGAGGCCATTGAATGTTCGTGCTCCTTGACAATATAAATTATTTATGTTTTGTTGCAACAAAAGACACGGGGATGTCGTGTCCATTCAGGAATTAGAACAAACAGAACGGAAGTACGTAATTTAGGAAGTCCATTGATGTACTATTTCAACTTAAATTAACATATAAAATAATTCATACATTTTGATTGCCACTAGTAGTTGCGTATTAGCCGATGAATAACAATTTCCTGACTGTATGTATTCAGCTATTCGAAGATAAATAATATTTAAGTGTTAACACGTTTACAAACCTAATAATATTTAATTATTCACTCGACAAAATAATAAAAGTGTTAGTTTTCTTAAAACATGCTTGGAAATCTTCTATTGTTAAGATCCAGGGCCAAACTAAGAGGGACGTCAAAAAACTGCACAAAGGTAAAATCAATTTTTTCTAAAATTTTAATTATTGACATTAAAATGTGTTTGCATGTTTTGAGAATTCTAATTATATGGAAGAACAAAAAAAATAAGCAGTATACGGTAAGTGTAACAAGTGTTAAATGGTTCATTTTGATGTTTTTCGTAAATAATTTATACGATATAAGAAGTAATATGTTAAATGAATTTTTGCCAGGTTTATTTGGTAAAATCTTGGCGTTCATTGGTCATTGACCCACTCGAGCGATGGAGATTTTAAGGCGTTTGATCCGGCCATTCGATTTAATTAATATCATACAGCCATACTCTCTCGCCTTGCACCGCAGTGGGAGGGATGGATTCATACGTCCGTCACTCCTGGACACACTAACCCCCTGATTCCTACCCACCCCTAATATCATTTATCCTACCCAGAACTTCCTCATCTTCCTTTCCTAAAAAAAACCTTCACGCATCCACTAAGACATAGATTCTCAACCTTTTTTTGCCCACCGCCCACTTTGAGAATATTTGTATTTCTAGGGCCCCCTAACTCGTGAATCCGAAACAGCAATTGCCGTCACATTTACCACAACGAGGGGGGGGGGGGGGTGTGAAATTCTAAAGGATACCACGACAGAGAGGTGGCGTATTGGGATAGGGAAAATATTTTTGTGGCAGTCGCATGTGTCACAGTCATTTTGTGTATGTGACGTCACAAAGTTCATGACCCCCCATACCCCTTGTCACAGGATGGCCCCTAATGGGATGGAATGGGGCAAGATGGGATGGGTTTCTCTGTGTCTCCTACCGCCCCCCTGAAAGTCTGAAATGCTCCCAATTTTCACTTGGTCCTCTACCGCCCCCCTGAAGGTCTGAAATGCCCTTAAGGGGGCGTTATCGCCCACGTCGAGAACCTATGCACTAAGACGACACAGGCCCTGAGGGAAATTATTTTCCTCAGGGCCTTCTGTGTAGAGCTGATGTGCCGCCGAAGATTATTAATACGAAAACATGACCTGCTTGCTTATTGCGTCGTAGTCAATGAATTTAGTTAATCCCATATTTTAGGTTTTATAAATTAAAAAAAAATCGAAAATTTTTTATTTAATTAAAATTCATAAAAATCACCTGCCTCTATAGAGCCCGGAAAATAGCCTTTTTTCTAAAGCAAAAAAAATCTTTCACTTTTCTCGGCCAAAGTAACTGCTCACTCCTTCCCCCGACCAATGCCTATTGATGTTAGTTTAAAAAATATATCAAAAATGTCACTGGAGGCCAAAATTTCTTTAACATTTTTTTAACTCTAAATAAGGTCAGGAATTACAAGTTAAAAAAGTAAGTCAAATTACGTCCCTTAACACCCTGTATAACACTAACCATGAATTTTTAAAGATAACAACACATTCTTGGAATAAGTAAAGGCTGCTATTATCGTGATTCAAGAATCAACATAACTTTGCTTACGAGGATAATATCACAAACACCAAAGAAATTATCTCTGAATGGCCTACCTGACGGAATGTCAAATTACTCGTAATTTCGCAAGAATGCGAGACAAACGTGCTGGTTGTAAATTTTAAAGAAAGATTAAAAACAAACATTACAATATTTTTAATATACTTTTTAAGCAATGTTGGTGAATTAAATGACAATATCAAACAATTTTACTGTATTTTAAAACAAAGTATAATAAGCCATGTACCTGTCACGTCATGTAATATATCAACTTTTCCTAAATGGTTCAACAATAATCTTATAATGTAACATATCTATTTCGCGAGTAGGTACTGCTTAAAGCAGGTACTGTTTATTGTCTATTAATTTTTTATTTTTTATTTAACTTGGTTGGTTGGCGAAACTGCAACGACACCGGAAACGGGCGTTCGGGGGAAAGATGGCGGAGGACATAACGTAGATTTTGTGTGCGGGAGGAGATTTTCGGGGCGATTGGGATTATGGCGGGTGTTACAAAGGCGATGTAGCCTAAAAAGTTCGTTTATACACGTCACGTGTGTGTGTGACAACTCTAATGGCCCTGTAGCCGATTTATTTTGTTGAATCCCTCGCCGGATGCCGCGAGATAATGTTGTCCGCGTGCTGATGTTTTTGACACCAAATTCAACGGGTGATCAACTGCCCGCTAGGATTCTTGCCTGGTGAATCCTTTGGCCGATGAGGTTCCTTCATGCCGCTTGATGGGTGAGGACCTTCCGTGCTCTTTTTGTTGGGTGAATTCCCTTTACTGATGAAGCGGCTCCTAGCCTTTGTTGTACCTTTGGGCCGGTGAGATTCCCCATGCCGCCTGATGGATGGAGGCTCAACCGAGCTTTTTGTGTTGGGAGGACTCCCTTTAACCAAACGCCCCATGACGTGTGGAACGGCGTTTTGGGGTTTGCTGATGACGATCGCTGTTGAGGATTGCTCTACACGACTGGAAGAGAGTCACGACGACGAGACGTACGCGCTTCTGATAACCAACCGTAATTTTAACATAACTCTCTCTCTCCAAATCTGATAGATGCCAAAGGTATTTGTGTTTCTTTTTTTACATTTCTTTGATGTCATTTGCAAAGTGCAATAAAGCCGTATTTTTTCATTTCACTAGAAAATACTTTCATTTATTTATATGCATGATCTCTGATCCCTATTTCCACCATCCTGAGATGGAAGTTCTTTATGCTCTGGGAGGCTGTCGGATGACAAAGGTGGGTAACCTACATTACTTGGTATTACATTTGCGCCCAACGAAAGAGTTTTTTAAATATATTAAACAGGTGTTCGGAAGGGTATTTATAGATCATGCATATATCTATAAGAATAGTCTTATTTAATGTTATATAATTTGTCTGCTTTTTACGATGTCATTTTACAACTCATCAGTGTGTGGGTAGTAAGTTAGTTATTTGCAATTATGCATTTGAACTTGTTGATTACCAAAGTTTGACGTTTAGTTATATCTATTGCCATATATAAAAAAATGTGCGTGTTAATATATTGTTTCTCGCAATTTAATGTACATTGGTACCAGTGACAGCTTGAATAATTTTCAGCGAAAAATATTCTCTTTTCTGGCAATACTGGATTTAAGTGTCAGTTGTCAAAACATCATAACAATTGTTGTGTTTTGTTTTCGCAAATAAGAAGATACGTTATATTGTGAAAGGGTTTTGTACATTAATTGGATATACTATTAAGAATTTACAAGGGAAGACGATGTGGATTCTTTTTATAATTTTTCGCGGAAAAACTTGCTTTGTTTTGAGGGAATTTTAGTTCCGGTGATCCATTGTCTTTACACGGTGTCCGGTGAGCTACATACATTATAAAATGTCCGGTGAGCTACATACATTATAAAATGTCCGGTGAGCTACATACATAAAAAATTTTTTTTTTTTTTGGAAAATAATTTTGATTTTTTTTTTCTAATAATTTTTTTTTTAAATAAGATAATTTGTTTACAGGGTGTCCGGTACTTAGTGCAATAAAAATTTTACGAATTTAATTCATATTATATTATTTTATTTGTCTTTTTGCAGCGACAACAACTTTCGTCAACAATAACAAAGATGCGTTATTACTATTTTGAGGGCATTTTTAACAACTATTATGGAAATTGTTTTGAATAAATTGAACACTTTTATTGTCAATCGTGACATGTTCATAGGTTTGTTAAATTTTATATAATTACAGGCATTATATTTTTGCAGTTTTGTGGACTTAGAGAATTCATAATTTTTTCTTTTTTGAAAAAATTTTTTTTTTGGTGTGGACATTGATGCTGTTTAACTTGGGTTCTTGTGTTTCCTGCCGTGCTTTAAGTACCGCAAGATTCATTTTATAACACCCAAGTTAAGACATCATTTTTTTGGATTATGGGAGTACACGGCCCCCGGCCACCCTTCCTAATCCTATTTTTTTTTGTGTTCCACCGTGTAATGTCGCGAGTTCGTTCGGGAATTGTCGATTTGTGTTTTTTTACAATCCCAACAGCACGCATCCAATCATATTACTCCTTTTCTTTAAAACGAGTTGTGGTTGCATATCACATTACTACTGAATTCTCGAATCAAGTCTCATTATACACAACCTCGCCTGTAATTTTTCTATACCTATCGAGCTATTGGAAAGACCAGTTCATTTTTGTTTTGCCCTAACATCCAGTAAACTCAGCTTTTGATAAAAAAAAAAATTTTCACGAAATTTCCTCAATCTTGCTTCCTCAATTTAATTTTTTTTCTTTAAATTCTTCGGAATTTTTTTTCTATAGGAGACGTCGTTTACAATGAATGTCGTTTCCTCTGATCCGTGTGATCAGTGGCGCCCAATATTTTGTCTAAGTCATATTTTGTAATTGACTTAGTCTTTGACGAGATTTTTTTATTTAAACTCTAAATAATTTTTTTGTATGAAATGAGTTGTTTCGCCTTCCTTATAGGCTACAATTATACTTACACACTGATGCGTTCGTAAAACAATAGGTTATGTTGTACTGTTTTAGCGTTTAAGTCTGAATCCTTCTTCTCAAGTTCGTTGGAATTATCTCCCGAACAATGATTTTCCAAGGACTTGGAAAGAATGATTCAAAACTTCTGTTTATGAGAGATTTGAGCGACTTTCTTATGTACAGATTGTTAAAATTTCAACAATTAGTGATTAAGTAAAGTTTTTCTTAAATATACCATAGCTATGTTAAATAGATTAAGTCTGGTATAACTTTCCTTAAAGTCAGTTAGTTAAGTTTGTTAAGAATATTTGTTAAGAATTTTTTTTTTCTTGTCACAAACAAAGGTGGTACTGCTCTGGCATACCTACCCATTAAAGTAACTCATATTTGAAGTTTATCACCTTACCTCTAATACAGGAAAGTGTTTTTTTTTGTCTTTTAGTTCTAAGTTAACATTAAGCATTTACATATATAGGTCTCTCACTGCTTAAACCAGTGTTGTACTGTTAATTTTGTCTACTAGTGTCGTTCATTTGGATATTGTTCGATCACACCTTATCTAGTGTCGATTATCTAATAAGTATATTCGATCACCAAAATATCATTGTTTGTTCAAGAAATTTATGACTTTTCACTTACTTGATGTATTAAGTGTTATTTTTTGAAGAAATGCCACCTGAGTTTATCTTCAGTCTTTTCTTGCACAAGCAACGTCCTCTGAGGATGGTTTATAATAGTTACATCTTGTATTTTTGTATAAAATCAAGAGTACTTTTTGAGGTTCACTTTTTTAATAGCTAGGTGTTTTGTTTAATTTTAATCCCTAAGCTCTAAGCCTAACATTCTAGATCCTGTTTTGCTTCTGTGTTCCTAATGAATTTTTTCATAATTTTGATGGATAGGTAATAGAAATATGTAAACCCTAATCTAACCTCTTTTATAGATAGGTAGTGCCTCGGTATTGTAAAACCTGATCTAAACTGTTTGACAGATAGGTATGTCTTTACATATAAACCCTACTCTGACCACTTTGTAATTGACAGTTTTTTATAAAACTTGTTATACGATGGACAAGTAATAATTGTATTATACTTGATCTGATTTTTTTTGACAGATAGGTATGTCTTTACATATAAACCCTACTCTGACCACTTTGTAATTGACAGTTTTTTATAAAAATTGAATGAGTTAATTCTGTATATTTGTTTATACCTTGGTCTAGTTTTAGTTGATAATTTAAGACGCGTTGAGTATAATATCTGTGACGTAACTTTTTTCAAATATCACTTTTGATTAGAATATAAGGATAGAGAGAGAGAGTTATTTTTTTTATGTTAATAATAACTAAGTGTTGCTTTTTTCTATAAATGAAAGTGGGAGCTTGAATTCTCCATACTCACTAGTGTTTTCTTGAGAGATTGTCTCTCGTCATGTGAGTAACGTGTTGGTAATCTTACAAGCGAGCTTGTAAAAGTGGAGGTATTACCTCATTTTCTATGTTTTTTTTTTTTTTTGTACACCATTCTGTGAATGGGTTTGCTACTTTAATATGTTTTACGTTTATGTTTTCTGATACTATGTTGTGTTATTTTTCTTTAACAGATGTGGAAAGAGAGAGTCGTGTTGGGCGGTGTCCTAATAATTTTACTTCACTTCGCGGCGTAAAATTTTCGGGGGTTGCGGGGAAATGTAACATATCTATTTCGCGAGTAGGTACTGCTTAAAGCAGGTACTGTTTATTGTCTATTAATTTTTTATTTTTTATTTAACTTGGTTGGTTGGCGAAACTGCAACGACACCGGAAACGGGCGTTCGGGGGAAAGATGGCGGAGGACATAACGTAGATTTTGTGTGCGGGAGGAGATTTTCGGGGCGATTGGGATTATGGCGGGTGTTACAAAGGCGATGTAGCCTAAAAAGTTCGTTTATACACGTCACGTGTGTGTGTGACAACTCTAATGGCCCTGTAGCCGATTTATTTTGTTGAATCCCTCGCCGGATGCCGCGAGATAATGTTGTCCGCGTGCTGATGTTTTTGACACCAAATTCAACGGGTGATCAACTGCCCGCTAGGATTCTTGCCTGGTGAATCCTTTGGCCGATGAGGTTCCTTCATGCCGCTTGATGGGTGAGGACCTTCCGTGCTCTTTTTGTTGGGTGAATTCCCTTTACTGATGAAGCGGCTCCTAGCCTTTGTTGTACCTTTGGGCCGGTGAGATTCCCCATGCCGCCTGATGGATGGAGGCTCAACCGAGCTTTTTGTGTTGGGAGGACTCCCTTTAACCAAACGCCCCATGACGTGTGGAACGGCGTTTTGGGGTTTGCTGATGACGATCGCTGTTGAGGATTGCTCTACACGACTGGAAGAGAGTCACGACGACGAGACGTACGCGCTTCTGATAACCAACCGTAATTTTAACATAACTCTCTCTCTCCAAATCTGATAGATGCCAAAGGTATTTGTGTTTCTTTTTTTACATTTCTTTGATGTCATTTGCAAAGTGCAATAAAGCCGTATTTTTTCATTTCACTAGAAAATACTTTCATTTATTTATATGCATGATCTCTGATCCCTATTTCCACCATCCTGAGATGGAAGTTCTTTATGCTCTGGGAGGCTGTCGGATGACAAAGGTGGGTAACCTACATTACTTGGTATTACAATAAACTTAGTCTTTAAAAAGAAAATTGCACACCACAAATTCAAAACAACGAGGTCATTTCATGATTATACTGAATTTCATAAGTTGCGTAAGCAATGTGCTGTAACTTCAGATAAATGTTACAAAAACTATATAAAAGAAGTTGAAAACTCTATAAAATGTAATGTTAAATCTTTCTTTAATTATTCTAAGTCATTACAAAGCAATTATTCTTCTATCCCTAACATTATGAACTATGGTGGCAAGACTTGTACCAAAACTGATGATATTGTTAATCTATTTGCAGACTTTTTCAAAAGTGTATATGAGGATGATGTCCCTGTTGATAGTATTCCCGAATTTGTTACAGATATTAACTTGCAATTATCTGAACTAGTAATTGAACGTAACGATATTATTGCCGCGATTAAACTCTTGGAACCAAAAACAAGTTCTGGTCCTGATAATGTCCCATCCATATTCTTAAAAAATTGTATAAATTCTCTTTCTTATCCATTGTACAAAATCTTTAACAAATCTCTCAAAACAGGCCAATTCCCCAATAGCTGGAAATCCTGCTATCTCACCCCCGTGTTCAAGAAGGGTTCAAAAAACGATGTTTACAATTACAGACCTATTTGTATTCTGTCTAGCATTCCTAAGCTCTTTGAAAAAATCATTCTATGTAAAATATCCTCTAATATTAAACATGTAATTACCAATTGCCAACATGGGTTTGTCTCTTCTAGATCTACTCTCACAAACCTTACAGTATATGAAAACTATATAAACACAGCATTGACTGTAGACTCCATCTATACTGATTTTTCCAAGGCTTTCGATAAGGTCTGCCACAAAATATTAATAAATAAACTAAAAAAATTAGGGATAAGTGGTAATTTTTTGGCTTGGTTGATCAGCTACTTATCTGATAGGTTACTCTTTGTAAAGATCAATGACTGTTTATCCTACGAATTTATTGCTACCAGCGGTGTGCCGCAAGGTTCTCACCTGGGACCTTTATTATTTATACTATTCATCAATGACGTTACTAGCATTTTCCATGATATCGAAGTTTTACTCTTTGCCGACGATATGAAACTGTTTAAAGTCATTAATGATGTGCACGATTGTATAATCTTGCAAGAGAATCTCAATAGTTTTTTCAAATGGTGTTCAGGTAATAAACTTCAGCTAAATATTAACAAATGCCAAGTTATGAGGTTCTACAAAATTAAACGCCCAATAATATATAATTATGCACTCTGTAATGTAGACTTAATCTCTGTAGTCGAAATACTTGACCTAGGCATCATTTTTGACCAGAAACTTTGCTTTGTATCTCATGTAACTTCTATAGCCAACAGGGCTATGAAAATGTTAGGATTTATTTTAAGGATTTCCAAAGATTTTAAAAATATTCACACATTAAAAATTCTGTTCACATCTCTCGTTAGAAGCATTCTAGAATATAACTCTACAATTTGGTCACCTGTCTTTAATAATCACATTAATATCATTGAAAAAGTTCAACGCAAGTTTTTGAGGTGTATTAATTTTCGACTTGGAATCCCTTTAGAATCAATAAATTATGACTTTTTATTACACTCATTGAAATTGTCGAAGTTAAGTGACAGAAGAAAAATTTTTGATCTCATATTTTTATACAAAATTGTAAATCATCAGTTGGATAGCCCTGATATATTAAAGTTGATTCACTTTCATGTACCTACCATTAGATCAAGGTTCCCTAGTATGTATTATTGTGACAATTATACATCTGTCGCTGGATATAATTCTGTTATAAATAGAATACTCACCATTGGTAATTTTTATGCCAATGTTGCTGATATTTTTCATATTTCCTTATTAAAATACAAGGCTCTACTTATCAAGCATTTCAGCCTTACATATTGTAACGAGGTTACTTCATAACAAGTTATTCTTTTTATTTCACTGTTCCTTTTGAAGTTTTCATTACTTGTTAGAAATTTTTTCTCTTATTATAAGAAATTTAAAAAAAAAACAATCTTTCTTCACTGTACTATGACTGTTTAAATATAATAATAATACATGTTTGTAAATGGCACTTTGTGCCGTAAATTTTAAATAAATAAATAAATAAATGTTTTTTTGCAACGACAACCTTTCGTCCACTGATGTTGCCAATTTTTTATGAAGGCTTACACAATACAGGGTGCCCGGGGATAAAGTGCATTAACTTCGGGAGGTGATTCTACATGATAGTACAAGTTAAAAAGATAAATAACTTATGTCTACATTCCAACTTTTAGGGCTGGTTTTGAGGTAAAAAGATAAAATTCGTCCGACGTGTGCGGCCAGATTTATTATTTTCCGCTGTTATGATACGGGCCAATTACAATGAGTCGGGCGCCCGGCAGGCTCTCAGCAAGTAAGATCGTACCGCACACTAAGGATTTTTAGTAGGTACGTCTTTTTGTATGGGAAAAAAAATGTTGGAATTTCGGAAAAAGTTGTTAGCCTTTTTTACTCCTACCATCATGTAGAATCACCTCCCGAAGTTAATGCACGTTACCCCCGAACACCCTGTATATGTCGAGGTACGTGTGTTTAGTACATGAAGACAATACTCACTTGCACGAGAAATTATGAGGACATCATTAAAATTTTGTGATATATGATTTTTAATATTTGTATCGCCATCTAGTTAGCAGATTAAATAACACGTTTTATTGAAATATTTTTAAGCGAGAGAATAGTATCTTCACAAACGGTTTTGGCAGTAGGTATAGTTTTATAAAAATGTTTTCTTCATTGGGTTAAATTGAAATAAAATTTAATTGCGATTTTTTAATTACTTTTTTATTAACTCTTGGCTTTCATACTTTTCCTCAATACGTTATTATTAGTTTTACCATACTAAAGGTCCCCATAAGGACGTCAACAACAGACGTTTTTAAATAGTTTGATGTTTCAAGCGTACAGAAAAATCAATGCCAAAAACATTCTAGTACATCACCACAAAAATGATTCAGAGGCAGACACCTCACATGCTCATAAAACCAGAGCCAAACAAACAGACACACTTAATATACCAAAGTGTAACTCTTCATTTGGACAAAGAAGTTCTGAATTTTTCGCAGTAAAGTTATATAACAAACTCCTACTTAGTATCAAACAAATTAAAACAAAAAATAGCTACATCAAGGACATTAAATGTTGGCTGAAGGAACTATCGGAAAATGAACTTACTAGTATACTTAAAAAAAACATCGTTGTAGAAGTTTCTGGAAAACCTTATCCGAAAAATGAAGTTAAACCATAGGAGTCGCTGAAAACTTATCCAAAGCATAGTCCCCCTCAGCACAGGATCTCCTAGTGAGGAGGACTACGAATATATTTTCTTTTTTTATATATGTATATACCTAACATGTTTGATATAAAAATGTAAAAAAAATAAATGTATAGTTACTAAATAAAAAAAGTTATTAATATTAAATTGTTGAAGTAGAATTTTTATGTTATTTTTTTAAATAATAATATTTAACAAAAAAATAGTTTTAAAAGATATTTGAAAATGTAATATGTGTAATAGTAAAAAACTTAGTTTTTTTCCAGTTGTTTTTTTTTTAAATCTGAAAACTGACGTAAGTATTGACAGTAGGTGCTAGGAAGACGGGTCGCCAGGTGAAAATTTTTACTGCAAGGTCGTTCGTTGCCACATTTGGCACAGTTTTCCAATAATGATAATCATTATTGCAGTGATATTATTTTTTCGTATGATTAACGACATTTCATAATTTTTAATATACCACGTGAGTGCAGTTCGATATTTTGATATCGAGAACTGTGTAAATGGCGCGATGATAATTATAATTCGACACATTAAATATTATTATTTTTTTATTCGTAAGAAGATTGACAAAGAAGACTATGTTTTATTCACGAAAGTCAAAAGAAAAAATGCTAATGTTGAAGCACAGCCAAAAAGATCAAGACTTTTTTATTTGCATCCAGCCGACAAAGTTCGTAAACTTACCTAATGTTATAGGAACACGAAAACTAAATAATTTTCGATAGTAAACACGGTGATCCGACAATTTGTCCTGCGACAATTCATCCGGCGACAGTTCATCCTGCGACAGTTCATCCGGCCGACAGTTCATCCTGCCGACAGTTCATCCCGCCGACAATTCATCCGGCGACAATTCATCCTGCCTGATCATTTAGAAGATTTTTATTAAGTAAGTATGCAAAGAGGATATACGGCCGTACAACCAAAATCGATATACTTATATCTGAAGGCATCTTGAGTGGAAATCCGCTGTAAAAATATTTTAACTAACAATAATTTCGACTCTCCGAAGAAGCATGCGTGAATAACAAAATACGACATACTTATACTTATAGGTTAGGTTAGGTTACGTTAGGTTACGTTAGGTTACGTTAGGTTACGTTAGGTTACGTTAGGTTACGTTAGGTTACGTTAGGTTACGTTAGGTTACGTTAGGTTACGTTAGGTTACGTTAGGTTAGGTTAGGTTAGGTTAGGTTAGGTTAGGTTAGGTTAGGTTAGGTTAGGTTAGGTTAGGTTAGGTTAGGTTAGGTTAGGTTAGGTTAGGTTGAATTGTCGCCGGATGAATTGTCGGCGGGATGAACTGTCGGCAGGATGAACTGTCAGCAGGATGAACTGTCGGCCGGATGAACTGTCGCAGGATGAACTGTCGCCGGATGAATTGTCGCAGGATGAACTGTCATGGAACCAGTAAACACATACTTAATAATAAAATAATTAGTAATACATATTAATCCACTCGACCCATAAACTTATTTTCTCGATAATATAACATTACCAGACATGTATGACGTATGCGGCGTACCTGACTCGTTAAAAAATAATTTCTTCCCCTTCTTACCAACATTATTAGGTTTTTTAAGATTTTCGTAAAGAAACCTCCGAAGTTTCATGGTTTGAGAATAATACCACACGGTTTTACAACATATTATAACTGCAATAAGATTAAGTATCGGATAAAATACGTTTCTTAATGCTTACGCGACGATTAATCGTCCAATGAACTGTTTATTATCTAATCTTCAATTTAATGAGCCTTTATTGTTCGAAAATCTATATAAAACTTTGACATGTTTATAAGTAATTTATTGTATTAATGTGTATTTTTATGTATTAACCCAAATCTTGTGGTTTCATTTAAAAAAAATCAAGATTAACTTCTCAAGACAAATTATCACAAATACACTTTAAATTACATTTACTATACTGCTAATGTACCTGGCAAACGTTGTTCTGTCGTATAAATTATTTCTAGTGAATATTTTGGTGGTTAAAAGAAAAATAACGAATATATTGTAAGTGTGTGGGGATGGGATCTATGATAGAAAGAGGAATGGAGTGCTGTAGCTGCAGACGATGCCTGCCGATAAAAACAAAAAAAATACCAACCATCCATTTTCTCAATTCAATGTGTTTCATTAAAGTAACAGACATATTCATTTTTTGATCTCTTAAAAGTTAAATGTAAAGTGAAAAAAGTAATATGTTTTTTATCCTAAAGTAGGAAAATGAAATAAAGAAAACCAATATTGTTTCGAAGAGCAATTGAGTCAACGATATTTTTGTCAGTCCGTCTTTAGTCAACACAAATAAGCTCGATGGTTTTCCCATGCGAGAACATGGTGCCGAATGAAATATCGAAATGACGCGAATTATAGAAATATCGAAACGCTTCTCGTGAATGTCTTGCGCATGTGTGGATGAAAGTTCGATGAGGCGGATCTGTCATTTAACGACATAAATAATTTCGTTCTGTTTGAAATACGCACGACCGTTAAATTTATCCATACAAAAATACTAAAAACGCGATTAAAAAATGGGAGGGTGGGGGTAGGAAGGTGAAAATTTGGAGTTGTAGGTATTTTTTGATGTCAAATAAAAAAAGGTACAAAAAAAAATTCTGTCAAAAAATTGATTTTTTTTCTGGATAGGGATACCGGATACCCTAATCACCTAGCGGTAAGAAGTATACTTTAAAACCTATTCTCATACCTACCAAATATATCTACATTCAAAATTTCATAAAAATCGGTCAAACCGTTTCGGAGGAGTACGACCACAAACACCGTGACACGAGATTTTTATATAACGCATCATGAAATAATTTAATTTTAAATTTTTTTTGGTTAGTAAACTGAAGAATGAAACAAACAAAAAACATAAATAACATTGTCAAATTGAATCGAGAGTCTCAATTTACATGCAATTGATGAACGTCGCTAGGCACGCAGTGTCTTCGGCGTATGCGGGGTAAGAGGGGACTGCGGACTGGTGTTCCAAATTAAAACTTTCCGTACTTATCGGTGTGCACAAATACATTAAATTGTATCCTATTTAAAATGATTAAACACTGCTTTATTAATTTTCCTTTTAAATTTTACTTTAGTTTTCTTCTCCTCACAATAGAAAAGCTGAGAGGTGGCCGAATTGACTCCCGTCCGGCAAACCGGAGATCCCGAGTGCAGTTTTCGGTCGCGCCATGATCTTTTTTATTATCTCCTTGTTTTTCTAATTAGTATAGTTTCAAATTTAATAATGTTTCAATACAGGTATTTATTTATGAAATTAGTTGAGAACCTTATTGAAGTAATGAAAACTGTCCACAATACTCTTTGTTGTTGCTTTACATTCCGTATGAAATGAGGTGTTTGCGTTTGTTTGTCTTTTTAATACCCCCCCGACAAGACCTGTTATGCTCCAAAAGTATATTGTCATAATTTATGAACCTGTGAAGAGTGTAATGTTGTTTCAGCAATGAGATGAGAGGCTCTAACCAAACTGTTTTTAAACTGACGAAAATTGGCAAAATGTTATCTTACACGCGAAAGTCAAAGGAAAATTCCACCTCAGGTATTTCGCAAATGAAAATGGCACGTACAAATAATTAATTCGTGATTTGATTTGGTAAAATTATTTTTACATTTATTTATGTGAAACAACTATACATACACACATATAACAGTGTTAAGAAAGTTATATCATTGACCAATCAAATAACTTGTTTAATTTGTAGAACTCCGTTTTAATATTTTTTATGCAGTTTGATTTTGATAATACCTTCAAAAGGCGAAACAGCTGTTAAACGTAATAATAATTACATAGCGTAACTTGTCGTTACATTATTATTATATTATATTATATTATATTATATTATATTATTATACATAGTATAAAATGAAGTCGCTCAAAATGTATGTGCGCGTTAATCTTTTGAACTACGCAACGGATTTTCATACGGTTTTCACCAATAGATAATATGAGTGATTGAAGAGGAATGTTTATATGTATAATACATGTAAATTATATTAGAGAAAAGCCGAGAAATTCAAAGAAAACATATTTTTGTGCGATTTAAAACGGCTGGCGGGCCGTACTATAATAGTCACTTTTGAAATTCGTTCTACGGAAGAAATTGGAAAATAGATGTCCTAGAGTAAGTAGGTATTTGATTTGAATTATTTTATTTGATGAAGTCGTTCAAAATGTATGTGCGCATAGATCTTTTAAACTACGCAACGGATATTCATGCGGTTTTCACCAATAGAGTGATTCAAGAGGAAGGTTTATATGTATAAAAACATGCTTATAGTAGAGAAAAGTCCAGAAATTCTAATATTCAATTCAGGCAGCGGGCAGTTGGCAAGCGGGTGGTGTGGATTTTATAAAGGTTGGGTAATGGCGTTGTGTTTCGTTAGCCACAGCAACGTGTGGCCGGGTCTGCTAGTTTATAAATAAATAGAACAATAAAATTATTGAATAACTAAGGTGAATAAAGGTAAGGTGAGCCATTTTCAAAACTTTTTTATATCTGTAGTAAAAATTTTAATATTTCATAAATTTTATGTTTATTTCTAATAATAGCATTTGAAAGCATATTATCACCTTTCAAATACAGTTTTTAGTTTTCGGGTACATTCAGAAATATTCCATTTATTTGGAGTTTATTGTAAAGCGGAAATTTTCTAGCATTCTTACAGAATATGCCCGAGACCTGATGGCTTAAAACTGGTGACCGACCGAAGTTCGGTTTCGGTTTCGGCAAGTCTCGGCATAAAATCTAGTTTCGGCATCAGTTCCGGAAACCGAAACTTTTTTAGACATGTCAAAAATCGATTGTTGACTGTTATTTGGCTTTTTTTTTAGACTTTTTCAGACAATTAACAAGTGTTAAATTAAATAAATAAAAAACAATAATTTATGTGATTTTTTTTTAAATATATTCTATAAAACGTAGTAGTAGATGTGTTCAACTGCACTGAATACAGTTATAAGAAGGCTATAATATCATACCTCAATCACATTAATTAATGTTAGGTATAAACGTATTCGTCTTCACAGCGTCTATATCATACTCTATAGATTCCAAACTACTTACTTCATTTATATCAACTATCAGACAGACTAGTAAATGTATAATTTTTTGTCAAAATTATTAAGTATTTTTAAACCAAGGATTTATTATTGATTCTCTAACTGACAGCCCTGAAAAGCAGAACTAATTAGCAGTACTTTTAATGTCATAGTCATTTCAAACTGCAGTAATTTCAACTGAAGGTAACAATAATATCATAATACTAAGTTAGTCCATTTTAGCCAAATCCTAGAATCCAACAATATGTACAAATAAAAGTAAAGTAGGTATATTATACTTGATGTTGAGAATTATTCTAAGTCACCTTTATTTACATATTTTTACTCTGCATAAACATTTTTGTATCCTATTACTAAATTTTAGCTGTTATCATACATATGTACTTTGTCTAATGTACATTTTTATCGTTGTAATTACCCTCCTGTGTACCACTGTGTATCATGTATCACTGTATTGTAATAGCCATTTTATGGCGTTGAAATAAATAAATAAAACAAACCAAATTTATAAAAAATAACAAAATATGTTATCTACTTCTTGGAACTTTTCGTTCGGCTGACTTCGGGTGAGTTCGTGGCTCGTATGTCACCCGCCATCATCAGCAAAATACTCGATTAATGAGGTCGTTCCGAAACCGGTCGGCTTTACTCAAATGTATAAGTGGTTCAAACAAAGTAACATTGTTTAATTTATTTATAATGGATAACCACAAACTTATAGCTACATTCAAAAGTATATATTGTTTTTTATTTCATTTAACACGTATAAAACAGAATTTTGTGATTGTAAACACAAAAAAAAATTAAAATACTCAATTAATGAGGTCCTTCCTTAATAATAATGTAAGTGTTGATTATTGACATTTTTTTTTCCCTAAATTAGTTAACATGTTTTGTTATTTTTTATAAATTTTGTTTGTTTTGTGGAAGTAATATAAAAAAAAGTATATTTTTTCACATACTTCAATTATTGTTTTTTTATTTATTTATTTATTTAATTTAACACGTGTTAACTGTCTGAATTAGTGTAAAAAATAAGCCAAATAACAGTAAACAATCGATTTTTAACACGTCTAAAAATGTTTCGGTTTCGGCCGAAACCGAGACACACACCGAACATTCGTTTTCGTTTTGGAAAGTTCTGTTTCGGTTGGACACTAGTTAAAACCATTTGTGATTGCCGATATGTTTTTGATTGAACTGTATCAATTAGTATTCCATCAGAGCGAATTCAAAATCTTGACCCTTATTCTGCACAAACCTCGAAGCGTTCCCAACTTAGAATCAGTCGCATATCTTCAGAGATATTTCAACATCGGTCATCGTGTGATCTTGACACGTTTCCGATGAAAATTACCACACGGCGCAACACCTCGATAAAGGAGCAGGCATCCTCGCATCGCCTTCAGACTTGGAGTCGGTGAAATTTTATCTATGGCAGCGGCATGAGCGAAGCTATCGCATCTATTAAAGACACTCAGAACATGACATGAATGCGAATCGAGGAATCCTTGTATGAATTTTGAATTGTGAAATTGACAGTTTTGCCTGGAACGGCGATGGAATGTGGCAATGATATGCGAACGAAATAAATCATTATTGAATGAGCGTTTTAATTACTTGTCAAAAATACAAAATAAACTTACGACAATGGTAAAGTAAAGATCGACGTAATTTAATAATGCAATCTGTCAAACATTTTTAAGTCTACATTGCACGTTATTGTGAGGAAACCGGGCGGCGTTTTGTCCATACAAATATATTACGGACAGGTGTTAGAGGTGTTACGAACAAAATGAGGGAGATTATTTTTTTGATAGTTTTTCAAAGAAACTTAAATATTTATTATATTTAACCACTAATAAATGTACATAATATTTCTTTAAGTAATAATAACACTTTTAAATTGTTGAACATTCAAAGATATCCATGTCAGGGGACAAGTAATTTAATAACAGAATCATTTTTCCAAGCGGCATTACCAATGGTTCTGCACTTCGAAACAACAAAATTATGCGTGCTATTGTGAAGTTGTCAGGAACATAAAACTCAATTGTTTGCGTAATATCGGGAATACAGATATTACCGTTCGGAAAGACTATTAATACACAGCATACCGGACAAAAAGGCTGGAGGATATATCCAGGTAATTTAATGGAGCCTGCTCTAAGGAGATAGCAGCATTAATCCTCAATGCACACGAGTAATTCGCTACGTTTGGCGATTTAGCAGGGGTGCCCGGGTTCATGGGGTGAGGTTTGTCTAGGTCTTGGAGGCGGGGATGACCAGGACACACTGAACCCCAGATTCCTACCCACTGCTTAAACCCTCTTCCTTCCCAGAACTCTCCTCTCCTTCCTTTCCTTAAAAAAAATCTCCACACAGCATCCCCAAAGATGACATAGGCCCTGAAGGAAATTATTTTTTCACAGGGACTCTTGTGTGGAGCTCATGTAAAAAAATAAAAAATAATAATTGACGCGGTGGTTTCAAGTGGCATTTAAAAAAAAAAACACGGGTGCACCGATGTGTGTACCGACAAAACTCGACACAGTTGATGTTGGCTCCACGAGAACGGTTCGTTTCATCGACTCATGTGTGGAACTAACGGCATCTGTTTTTCCTCTTCCAGACCCGCATTAGAAAATCCCTTCCAACAGCCCCTACCTTAAGCCGCCTCACAACGCTGCCCAACCAGGTGGTGACATAGTTCCCCTGTCTTTACACTCTAGAGACAGGGGCGCCTTTGTGAAAAAAAAACCACATGATTATTAAATACTTCTGAAATGTAGGTATTTTATAATTTGTGTTTAAAGTAGGTACCTACGTTATTCCAGTAGACAGTTTTTACGAGGTATTTGAGTTTACAACTTCTAGAATAGGTACCAACTTCCTCTCTGGATTTTGACACTGGTGTAAATATTTGTTAAACATAATATAGATCTCGACCACTATCGTGTCGGTTACTTCTTATAGAAGTTAGGAACCTCCAAAAATCGTCAAATTTCCCGGTTTGAACGACATCAACGGACGTTCAGTGTATACAAACTAGACACAAAAAAGCACAGATATAGAATATTTTTAATACAGTTAATAAAAATCTTAAAAGTTATACCAGTTTTGGAAAAGATAAATGGGAAATACAAAACGATTTTTTAGGTATTATTAGCCTGACGAGCAGTTATCCCTTTAGCCAGTATTCGGGGGGACGGGGGTAATAACGACAATGATAGCAACCTAAAGGAGACACTATTGAATATCTGCTACGTTTTAAGATGAAATAAATTAAATTTATATATTCCATTGCAATTTTATTTGAAAGCCTTCTATTTTCCTTTTAATATATTTATTGGTTATATCTTATATCTATAAAAAATTGATATCTAACGTTGGGTTTTTTTCACAGAAATTGATATGTAACATTGTCATCAAATATCCAAATATCGTTCAGCGCCATTTGATGACAATGTAACATTTGAATGTCTGCGAAACAACCGAGCTCGACATATTTACTAGAAAATAGACATTAGGGCCTGGGTGTGAACGACCGAGGTGACACTCGTTTGACATTTATTGTCAAGTTCGCAATATAACCTCATCGTTTTTCTAGACAATAAAACATTTCTATTTATAGGGTTATTTAGAAATAAAATCCTATTTCTGGTTGCAGACCTAGTAATGACCATACAGAAAGGTACTGCATTATGAAAAATGTCTAAAAATTCAGTGTTCATTGTAATTGATTTTTTTTCTATTACACTGCATTACTTTCCATTACCTTAGGGTGATTGATATTTGATATACTTTTTTCATGGTTTTTTAGAATTGTCAATAATCCATGGAAAAATAAAATGGTATTTATTGAAGTGAAAACTTCTTATCACTGTTGTGATTTGAAACTCGATGAAATGAAAAATAGCGACACTAAAAAGAGACACCTATTGGATTTAGCCTGCTAGAGAACGAGATATAATAATCGGTGTCCTCTTTGTGCGGTGCTTCGTAGCCTCCCCACTCCTGTCTACTTTAGTTTTCTGAAGGTTTCACTTCTACCGCCCGTGAATTGCACACTCTGATTTTTATTTTTATAAGGCGCTGTTTCTCCATTTCGTTACGTTCCCGCACTCAAGGGGAATAAAGGGTCTTGCTGATACAGATATCAGCATACCGCACCTAAAGGGTTTAGGAGGCATTGGAGGCATGGTCGAGCAAAAGAGTTCACCTTCGAAAATTTACGGATATAGCCAAAAGTTAAAGAATGCGCCGTCTGAAATAGAATAACGGAATGAACCACGCGTATCACCGCAGAAAAAATGATATTTCAGAAGGAACTTGTAGTGTACATAATATTATATATTTTTTATGAAATAATTCACATTATTTAATAATGCTTGTCAATATTGATTACTGTGTACATACGAGTACCTACTTATTCGGAGTCATTGAACGTTCAGTTTGCAGCCATAGAACGATTATTTTGCAATCTAACAATTCGGAATCCTGCTTTTCCAAGTGGCTGTCACTTCATAATCGCCAAAAAGAGTGATTCTGCATCTTTTGCGTTAGCGTAACGCGTGTTAAATCGGCCGCATACAACACATTTTGACAGTTTTCTTAAATGCGGTATTCCGTATCGGCTAACGAGTTAAACAGTGCGCTAGACACCAACTCTTAAAAGTAGTTAACCTGTCGCCAGAGGTGACGGCGCGTTTGCCGTGTAATCCTTGTTAAGAGATTGTCACTCGCGGGAAAATTTGCAAATCGAATTGTCATCGCGTACAAACATAAAAATAATACGACAAACGGATTTTCATGTATGAACGCATATTAATTAGTCTTAGGTATATGTAATACGTAAGTAGTTTTAACAACTAATAATAATTCGTGTTTTTAAGTAGGTAATTAGTCCATTCAACACACGACACGCATAGACAAGCCATTGAAACCCATCGAAAATCACATTAACAAATTTGGCAGCTAATAACACACGACAGACGCCTTCCGATATATCCAACGGATTTTACCTTTTTGTCTTAATTGCCTCAACGCTTACTTACTTTACCCTTCTGAATTGATTCCCAACGAATGAATATAGTTCCAGTAGGTACATAGTTTTATTATAACACGAATCCTTTATGCTGAAGTTGGAATTTAGCCATCAATATCGATCCGGATTCGTTCACTGCTCACGAATTCACAAAGTCATGGAATTATGATAAACAGCGCTACCGATATAGCATTCGTTCGCTCTCAATGCTCTCGTTGCTCCCAATGTTCTCGTTGTCCTCCAGTGGTGGTGACCTTGACGCATTTCGGACTCGGACGCTACTAAAATGAGTCAAATTGACGGTTTTAGGTCGGGCCACTTTTTAATGGGCAGCATTCGGACTGTGGTATGAGGTTTGGCCAATACAATAAGTCCAGTACGATGTTTGATTTGATTGATGTAATGGTGTCAAATGACGTACCTGTAGTTCTTTGGCTATGGTTTTCCTAAAGAAGGGTCATTATTGATCTGTTTTTAAATTAGTTCATCAAAGATAAAAAGAGATATGCTATGGTGTCCGCGCAACTGTCGGCGGACTACGGCCTAATTAGAGTAGTATGCATACGAAAAGAATTTGTTCATTTCGTTGATTTTTTGAAAACGGAAAGAATTCGTTCATGCAGTTTAACGTTCGTTTGGTTTATTCGTTCATTTAGTTTATTTGTTAATTGGTAAACAACATCGGCGACACCCGGAAGCGCAGTCCCACCTAGTAAAAACTGCAGATGGCACATCTACTTATGTTTCAATATCTTTGTAGTTCATAATGAGAAGACCAAAATTTCATTTACATTTTTCTCCAGATAATTATTTATTTAATTTCAACGGTATACATATATCGTAAGAACTGATTACATGTCACAAAATCAAAAATAATAACATAGAAATAATAAAAAAAATTATTTAACAGATGATTGTGGCATTTGAATGAGAAATGACACCAGAGAGACAATTACGTAAAAAAATCTATAGTACAAACAGAATTAATATTGACTGAAAAGGTTTGATAGCATAGCCCTCTTGTTCACCTTCCGTGCAGTTAAATAGATCTACCACATCTGCATATCTATTAGTAACATCAATATAATGTCAGGAATCACTGGTTAAAGTAAGTCAAATACGTCCCTTAACGCTATGAATGTATTTATTATTCCAGTTCTTTCACTTTGGTAAGATATTGTTACTGCATCTGTGGTGAAGTCATCGTATGAAGGTAAAGCATAGTAGGCCAGTGCAATTAGCGATCCGCGATCGGAATTATTCCGGTAGTCCCAATTTTTTAATATGTTTTATATACTCATCTAGTGGTGTAAAATCTGAGTTTTCGACCTTGGGTCACTTGAGCTTTCGCCGCCATTTTGAAAAAATCAGCCGAAATCGAGCCAAAATCTAGTTTTTCTCAAATATCTCGTTTTCAATAAAAATTTCGGCTAAAGTGTCTTTACAAGTTTAGTAGAACATAAAATTACCTACAATTTTTATTTAAGCAATTTTCTTCTATCTCGAATGAATATCGAGATATGCAGGCACAAAAATGAATAAAAGTTTATAAAAACCGGTAAATTGCTCGACTTGGTTCGGTTTTTTGTGCGTATCACTTTTCCAGTATAATTTTATGAAAAAATTATTGAGATCAATTTTGTAGAAAATAAAATTTCATAAAAGACGTAGGTATATGTTTAATGTGTAATTAGGTATCCCGGTTCTAATCCAAAAATTCTAAAAAATTAGATCATAAATTGAATTGGTAGAATAGTGTTTTAATGTAGGATTATTATTATTACCTTGATTATTCTTTTTTTTAACAATTATTATTGAAACAATATGTGACATACATAACAGCAAAATTAACCACCAATTTAAACACAACATATAAATAAAATTATTAATTAAGTGCATAGTTGTGGTAAAAAAGAAAAAAAAATGTATTTTCTTAAAATTTATAATTATTGACTTTAGTTTCTTGCTGCCACTTACGGGCCCCGAACAGCTTCAATATAGTCTTTCTATGTCTCATTAGCCGAATTTGTGGCGACTGGGGCATCAAAATCCTCGTCATCATCATGAACGAAGGCTTCCACAGTATTCTCGCTCGTGCTTTCATTACAGTGAGTAGGGAGCATTTCAAACCCGATTTTATACATGCGCACTTTCAGCGAAACCTTTTTTGCATTGGCGTGATATAAAGCTCAGTAACGCCTGAGGTGCAGCCTCCTTTAACATTAGTACTGGAGTTAATAACCTAACAGCGTCCTTCTTCCACCCCCATTCAGTTGGATCTTTATGGTGACAAAGCCAAGTCTGCACTTTGAAGTATGTTCTTGAAACATGTTGCTGGATTGCATCTTTGGTGGGTGGTAACCTAGATAAATTGAA
This sequence comes from Limnephilus marmoratus, assembly GCA_917880885.1. Lineage (NCBI taxonomy): Eukaryota > Metazoa > Arthropoda > Insecta > Trichoptera > Limnephilidae > Limnephilus > Limnephilus marmoratus. The sequence goes on along the minus strand of OU862924.1, from coordinate 22,091,535 downwards.
TTTGTTCTTTTTCACTCCTTTGACAAAAATAATGTACCTTAAATTTTCCATATTTGATTTCTCATTGCTGCCATACAAAGTGCAAAGAATTGTTCGGCAGCCAAAGTGATTGTTTCTCCTTTGCTTTTGGATCTTGAAATAAACGAACAAGGTTTATTCGCTGAGTGGTTCTTGAGAAGAATATTACAAAATTTGTATATACCTTCTACGAATGGAGCACCAGTTGTGTCGCAGCCACTTATGGCACGAATGAATAAAATGTTTTCAACTATTTCAATGTGTTTAAAACATTCGTCAGAGTACAACGCTTTAGGTGATTTTTACATTTTCCAACTTTTTGGTAATACACGTTTGGAGGTGAGAGAGTCGATATCCTGACCAATGATTACGACTGCATGATGTTGAGATGATAACGAGTTTGCTGTGGTTATTATGTTAACATCAGCATCTTGTGCAGCTTGTACTGTCGTTATTTGCGATCGATCAAATGAGGCTCTGAGTAGGGAAATAAAACGGAACTTGTTCTTCTCATTTCCCAGAAACATTTCCTTAGTGCTTTTCTTTTCAACCGAATCTGGGTATCCTCGAATTCCACTGCTGCACTGGCTCCATAATGATTTTGTACATATTCTTGGAAATATTCTTTAAGTTCAATTTCACACTTTTTGGCAATACACATATGATGGAATAGCATTCACACCCTGATTTTTTATGCTATTGGTCACCGCCGCAGGAAAAACTATCGCATCCGTACGTTTTAAATGTAGATTTCCAAAGTTCTGGTTGATAACTTCAGACATAGCAAATTTCCCCATCTTTTCCCATTCTTTTCATCGTGCCACTGCATGTAGACATAATTACGTTTGTTTTAGGAAATGGTTCATGGCAAGCAAACCAATCAATGAGAGTGTGGACGTCTTTGTCATCCCTTTTAATTCGTGTAGGCCTCATCTTTATATGTTGCTCTGACGTTCCTGATTCAACTCCACAGAATGACTCGATACCCTCACAAATGTTATGCAGATAAACAAATCCGTAATCCTATAAGAGCTATAATCCTGTGAAGCCTAAGTTATGACCGAATATAGTTTCATGGGGGCTGGCGACTATATACAATTCATGAGAAGAAAAAAAACAAAGATTTCAATACAAATGAAATAACTCTTAAATAACTCCAAAGAAATGACTCTTAAAATATCATTTTGTTTAAGATACCTGTATAAAGAGCTAAGTTATCTGAAAAAAATATCTAAGAATCTAAACCACATTTTTGGAGTTGACGACCTCGATTTAGAAGTACATGTTGCCCTTATACTGATCCAGACAGACACGACATAGGTGACACCTGATGTTCTGGAGTACTGGAGTGGCCTGGGGGGGGGGGGGGGGTCGACCCCCTCTCTCGTTTATTTATAGTTATAATATGTAAAAATGTAATGTGAACAAAAGTCGAATAACGTGGTAATATGGTGATGAATTTTCTGTTTTCACCTACCGATTATTTCCATATACTTTATATCAGTAAAAAAAACATAAAAAACATAAAAATCACACATCTTTTTAGAAATTTTATTCTCTACAAAATTAGTATCAGTAATTTTTTCTCAAAATTGTATTGGAAAAGAGATACGCACAAAAAACCGAACCAAGTCGAGCAATTTACCGGTTTTTTATAAACTTGTATACATTTTTGTGCCGGCATATCTCGAAATTTATTCGAGATAGAAGAAAATTGTTTAAATAAAAATTGTAGATAATTTTACGTTCTACTAAACTTGTAAAGACACTTTAGCCAAAAATTTTATTGGAAACTAGATATTTGAGAAAAACTAGATTTTGGCTCGATTTCGGCTGGTTTTTTCAAAATGGCGGCGAAAGCTCAAGTGACCCAAGGTCGAAAACTCAGATTTTACATCACAAGATGAGTGTATAAAACATATAAAAAAATTGGGACTACCGGAATAATTCCGATCGCGACCCCCTTTTTTGCGCTAATTGCACTGGCCTATAGCCCAAGGATTGATAACTAAAAGCAGCGTTGTTTTTTGTAGTTCAAATCTAGTGCACGCGTGCATATACCGTTTGATCAAACGGGGCGATTTGACTGCAGTCACATAGCACTTTATGGTCAATCATTTAAAAATGAGGTCAATATTTTGTTTACGACTTTGTTTCTTAAGTCTGTGTATGTAAATATTGTTTGACCAATTAGTTAATTACATGCCGTCAAATATGGCGGAGAATAATAATAAATAGCTCATTTTTTTTAGAATTTTAATTGGTCACCGATGTCAAACTTTGAAAATAAGTAGTTCGGTCTTATTGTCATTTCTTTGTATGTACACCTTAATAACTGTGTACGGGTAAAGGTGTGTGTAATGATTTCTTAGAAATGATTTCTTTTTACCTATGCTTTAAGTGTGATTATTTATTCACAAGGGTGCGTAAGACGTTCTTACGAATCGATCACGTGGCAGAACATATCCAAAAGGAGGTGGCAATGAGTATGTATAAATTAGTGTTAGAGGGTGATGTGATGACTGATGACTGATGACTAAGGGGGACAATGGGTGGAAACCAGGCAGTTATTGATGGAAACATCCATCTTATAGAGTTTTAATTTATCGTATGGTTAATTTCTTTTACTTTTCGTAAACGAAATCATCTATTTGATTAAAAGCAAAATAACTTTGTTACATTCAACGAGTTTCGTTGACCATTTCCATTTCTTCAGCAATACATGTATAGAACAAACGTAAAAACCATGCAGAACAACTTTTCTTCGAAAAATTGAAATCTCCTCTTTCTCAGAACATACTTTTGTAAAATTGTGCGTGAGGTACTGGATTTTTTTTCGATTTTTAGTAAAACTCCAATTTTGTAATAATGTTCGATTTATTTACAAAAATATTATTTACTAGCTTTTTCCCGCGGCTTCGCTCGCATGGTATTAGGGGATTTCCACTCAGCCTCCTCCACCTTCCCTCTCCCCACTCCACTCCCCTCCCCTCTCCCAATTTGAATCGATTAAAAAATTATAGATGTCTTACTAATCGTGCCACCTATTGCAATTTTTTCATACAAATTTTCGTAATTGTTTCATTAAAATCCATTCAGTAAAGTAGGAATTGGTATTTTATACATATTTGAATTTTAACATCAAAGGGATGTCCATAGTAACCTAATTAAAAAAAAAAAACATTGTTTCCAAGGCGACAATTGGTGTTTGCAATAAATCGATTTTGTTAGCGACAGAAAACATATGATAAATAATTTCACAACGCCAGAGATTATTCATAACGCCCGAGCTTACCAACATATATAGCCTATAGATCTCGCAAATAATGTAGCTTTCTATTAGTGAAAGAATTTTTAAAATCTATTCAGTAGTTTTTTCGTGAAAGAGTAACAAACATACATCCATACAAACTTTCACCTTTATAATATTAGTAGGATGCAGCCAATGATCATTATTTGTTATTCCAAATATTACGTACCGAAGAAAATTGTTTTATATTAGACTAATTTATCTCTAATATGCTTAATGCATGAAGTATGCGATCTATTTCGGTTTTTATGTGTTTTTTTATGTGTTTTTTTTTATGTGAGTTACGTTGTTAGTAATTAGGCATATTCACGCATTGACAGTTTAAATTACGGTGTCATCGGATGGCGTGTGTCGGGAAACAGAAACAAAGGTCACCTACAGATGGGATGAAGATCAGCAGATTTCGAATGAATGGAATCCGCCAAAATTGGAAACATTTGAGCCACACTCGAGTCCAAAGCTGGAATGTTTATGGAGAAGAGGAATTATCCTAAAAAATAATTTGCTTGCATATTGTATTTTTTGACTTTGTCTTTCCCAAAGATATTCAAATACAGAAGAGATATGCTATGGTGTCCGCGCAACTGTCGCCGGACTACGCGCTAATTAGCGTAGTTTTCATACAAAAAGAATTTGTTCATTTCGTTGATTTTTTGAAAATGTGCATTAATATTGGTTAACAATATATTTTGAATAAGGAAAGAATTCGTTCATTTAGTTTAACGTTTGTTTGGTTTATTCGTTAATTATTTGTTCTTTTAGTTTATTTGTTAATTGGTAAACAATATCGGCAACACCCGGAAGCGCAGACCCACATAGTAAAAACAGCAGATGGCACATCTACTTATATTTCAATATCTTTGGTCTTTCCTAAAGGGGAAGCGACTGATAACAGTGTGATCTGCTTGTTGGGAAAATATGGTCGTGTGGAAATGTTATCCATTTTCACTGTCTGCCTGACTAAAAATTAGGCATCGCGTGACCCTCGGTTCTGTAATGTGGTCACCACGCCTAGTAAAAGCGTATCATTTGTGAAATGGCCTGTCGTTTTTTTTTCAAACTGAAACAAATAGGTAATGCCGCTCCCAGCAAAACGCAGGCGATTAGGTTCAACTTGCTTCCACCCCTCATCGCTGAGTGACGTTGCAAAACATTTAAAAAGTCGAATTACTTGAATCATCTATTATATATATTTTTTAAATATTTATAAACAGGGTGTTGTTAGGGGGCGTACTTGACTTACTGTATTTAGCCGGTGATTCCTAACAATGATTGATGTAATTATATATTAATGAAATTATGGTCTCCGGTGACTTTTTGATGTTTTTTAATTTTTTAAAAACCAAACCAAATTAAATTTCTTTCACATGTCATCCTTGGACACTCAGCCGAGTACCCCAACGCTAACTGTCAAATAATACTGATTTTTGATGTCAAGTTGAAAAAATAAAAATATAAAAAATGTCACCGGACACCCAAAATTCTTTTACATTTTTTTCATTTTACATTTTAAAGAAAATCTGGTGCGTCGGTTTAATACCTGTACACATAATATTTGTATTGTCGAGGAAAAAACAATAACCACTAAGGGTTGTCTAACTTAGGGAACGTACCCATACTACGTGACACGTTTAGGGGGGGGGGGGGTCTTCAAAATGTCACGCTCCATACAAATGAGCGGCGGGTTGCTTAGGATTTTGGTCACCGGGGGGGGGGGGGGGGGGGTTAAAAATTGCAAAAAGTTGGTCACGTAGTATGGGTACGTTCCCTTATGTGTGAACCGAATGGGATAAGTTAGGCCACACGATGCACTTCGTTGAAAACAGCAGATTTTACGTTTGTAGCTTAGGCCAACTTATGGTTATGCGATCGCTAAGTTTGATTGCTAACAACGGCTGTAAAATTCACTTTCCTAAATGAACTACCGAAAGTTTTTTTGTACTTAAATAGGTAAATTTATATACACGCCATTATGACCAAACCGTTTTTTTTACAATCGATGTGTTATTTTTGTCTGTCAAACCTTAAAAAAATCAGGGCGTGTTTGTCATTATTTATAAAACCATAAAAAAGTGCCAAGTTTTGCAACATTTTGGAAATTAAACAACACATCTAATCAAATCACGGCGATCTAGATCCAAGTTCATGGGAATAATTGTTCTTCCACACCTCGAGGTTTTAGCCTTCGACAAGCCTCTAAGGTCGACACCTGAGTCACGACAATGTACAAAAAAAAAACATTACACCTGCGTTCTGCACGTACTATCTTACTTGAGTAATACTATATGATTAATGCTTCGTGATATTTTTTTTCATGTTTTGCATTGTGTCGTCTTCTTGACTTGCAGATACATACTTCCTTTGGGGTTATGCGTTGTCCCTGAAATAACATTAACTGCACACATAGCCCACTGGCCAAGTTTTTTGGTATGTTGTATGTACTTAGGTCGCACGTATAAATCGTAGAAAAAAGTACGTATTTTTTTTCGTAAAAAACCTACATATTTTTACTCCAAATCGAACCTTTGGAATAACAAGGTTCCATCTATCGCCGTAACGTCATGCGATAATGAACTCTAAAATAGCTTACTATAGATCCCATTATCGCATGACGTTACAGAGACAGATGGAGCCTTCTATTCCAAAGGTTCAAAATGTCGAAAAATTATAGAGAACACTAAATTTTGAAAACACATTCCTTTTATACGGGAATCAACAAGAAAACTGTCATCTCAATTTTTATCACATACTAGCTCACCTGGCGAACTTCGTACTACCTCAGAATCAATAACTCTTATTAGCTGAATTAAAAAATATATATATTTAGTTAAAAATTACACAATGAAGCATTTATCGATGCGCAACTGCCCGTGTTTTGTTTTTGTCAGTATCAGCGATGGCGTTGTGCAAGGATTTACATTTTTTGTGATTTTCTTACTCTTCCACTGACTTACTGGAATGGCGTTTCATTTTCTTTATACATGTGAGGGAGATTTATTATTATTATTTTTTTTTTTTTTTTACAGTGAATACCGCACAAGAATCTCAACTGCTCCCGTCTGGAGCCAGTGAGACTATGGCATCCCCAATTGGGGTATGTTGTGAGGCTGAAGGTAGTGGGGAGGGGAAGGAGGTGGGGAAGAGGAAGGTTGGGAAGTACCTGGCTATTCAGATCTGGTTACTAAACACGGCTAAAGCCATTTTCAAGCAACGTTTCAATTCTGAATGGTGGTCTTACACCAGGGCGATACTAATAGTATCTTCCACTCATTATAATTATATTATTGTATTTTTCCTTTGGAGGGGTTCACCGTTTGTCTCATTTTCGACTGTTGACATTTAGTGAGTAAGAAAGAGGGACAGCATTATATGTTTAAGAACAAAAGCAAGACAATCAGCGCATTGACATTTGACGTTTTTGAATTTTTGGAATTCATTCACTATTCAATATTATATTTATCACAATATTGCTGCAGCTCTTTCAAAATATGAGAATTCGTTCCATACAAAATATATGAGAAAAAGAATTTTCTTCATAATTTATTTGAATTTTTCCGATGTTTTCATAGCTGTTCTGCTATTCGGGGCGAAGATAAATCCAACAAATCAAAGATCATAAAAATCGGTCCAGCCGTTCTTGAGTTATAAATGATGTAACTAACCCGACTTGTTTTATATTTTAAGATATACAATACAAAATGATAATTAAAAAATTATAATAATTCCCAGAGAATAACCAAAAAAATAACATTTTCAACATGAATGAAAATGACATTGTTAGCGCAATATAAATGTGAATTATTGAGTTTATGGGAGGAATGCAGATCCCGCCAAATGTGGAGGATTTTAATAAAAATGCACTTTCTAGATGAGAAAAGTGTGGAAAAGTTGAATGAAAAAGAAATTAAGGCGCGCTCGGCAAAATTGAGGGAGATACAGCCGTTTAAAGAATGTATGAAATGATACTTCATGAACCGATACTGTCAGCCATTTTGTAAACTAAATTATTACATTAAAGTTGGTAGCACTCGTAATCATCCTCATCTGTTGCATCATCTTCAAGCGACGGCTACCTAGATACGATTGTAACCTAAGGGAACGTACCCATACTACGTGACACGTTTAGGGGGGGTCTTCAAAATGTCACGCTCCATACAAATGAGCGGCGAATTGCTTAGGATTTTGGTCACCGGGGGGGGGGGGGGGGGGGGTTAAAAATTGCAAAAAGTTGGTCAAGTAGTATGGGTACGTTCCCTAACCTAAAACTACGCTAAACATGGTTTGTGTAACATGGTTTGTGCCCCTTTATAACGCCTACTCGCGTCAACGCAAGAAAAACATCCCAGTTTTCAAATAGTTTAGCGACTACGCTAGGCTTGTGTAACATGGTTTATGTAACATGGTCTGTGCCCCTTTATAACGCCTACTCGCGTCAACGCAAGAAAAACATCCCAGTTTTCAAGTAGTTTTTCAAGTAGTTTTCGCCAGGTTTGTGTAACATGGTTTATGACCATTATTAATTCTGTATTTCATAATTACGCGCCGTATTATATATCACACGAAGTTGGCTACAATCGTATCAACCTTCGTTTATAGCAAGTCTGAGATACCAACATTATGGTAACAAAATGGCTGACAGTATCGGTTCATGAAGTGTCATTTCGTACATTCTTTAAACGGCTGTATCTCCCTCAATTTTGCCGAGCGCGCCTTAATTTCTTTTTTATTCAACTTTTCCACACTTTTCCCATCTAGAAAGTGCATTTTTATTAAAATCCTCCACATTTGGCGGGATCTGCATTTCACCCGAGTTTATATTTACTTGCACATGCGTAAGGCATTTTTTTTATTAAAAACATCACTTTCATGGAATTCTTGTTTAATTCACGCGGTAAGGGTCAATATAAAATTATTTCTCGTATGACCCACAAGAATAGTCCTTCATAGATTATTTATCGAATGAAATTGGGTCGGTCAAAGTTATGTATTTGGTTCACACAAAATGCAAAGAAATATCGCCTTCCTTGGTTTGTATTGATAAGTCGACCAACTGCACGTGATGACATTTTTATAGCGGCCTAAAGCCAGAATTACACAATACATATTTGATAGCAAGTGCCGCGTATGTTTTACATACTCGCTTTACCATAATCGAATTGATGTCATTACTTTCGCACAAACTTTTGTATCTGTTTCATTTCATCCATGCTGTTCGAATGTTTGCAGTGAGATTTGTTTACAAAATATGCTCTGTTGTGTCATTGAACTTATAACAAAAAAACTAAACATTTCTAGTCGATTAACCACGTTCTTTGTGTTGTTTTAATTTTTTTAATGATTACTTTCACGTGACCGCGAGTTGTATACGCACACCTTCGCCTTGGCCGAATGTTGAAATGCTCTCTTGAATTGTACTGCAAAGATCGTAACATTCCAATTTGAAATCCATAATAAGCATTTGATTTCCGGCTTCTGCTATAGCATCTAGAACTGCCTTCTAATTATTTTAAGTTTATGGTGTTAATGTTTCGATTTTATATTCACGAACCCCGAGGTATTTAACACTCCTTTTTAGAAATATTTAATCTTATTTGACAATAAGGAACTCCAGTGAAAAATATTATGGCTTTAAAAAAATATGTTCATAAAGACCAATGAACGCTGATTCTGAATATATAAGTTTTATTTAATGATATTAACCGCAGAGTTTTAAAAAAAATAATTAAAAAGTCCATTTTTAATCGGGTCGTAAAAACACGCCGTCAAGTTGGCATTATTGAAATTTTAGTGGTGACGTCACGGTTCGACGTGTCGTGACGTCACCGTAAAGTCATTGTATGGGAATGTATGATATGACACAAGCCATCGTATTAATTTATTTGTTTATTTACATACTGTTTATAGAGATTTAGTTGTTGTGTGTATTGAAACATTATTTAGGCCTAAATAATGTTTCAAAAATAAAGGTTATTATTTTATCTAGTCTTTTATTAGTTTATCTCTATTATTGAAAATATTCAAAAACTACTACACAAAAAATAGTATCTAATGCTGCTTCTGGGGAGAATACTTCTAACAACGGAATTCAAAATGGCGGTAGTTGATCAGCTGATTGCCCATTCCTACAATAATTTTTCAGGAGTGATGACGTCACACGATTCACCATTCATACGGTGGTTTTCGGGGGTCTTGAAAAATGCAAACTTTGACATTTATTTTAACTATTAAAACTAACTCGAAAATAAAAATAAAAATGCAGTTATTTAAGTTAGAATGTCATTATCCATTAAAAAAATTTAAAAAATGGACTTGAGTTCTCTATTGCAAAAAATTGAACAAACAGAATGGCGTCCTGTCTTTTGGACTGTGAAATTAATATTTCAAAGATAATCGTTCATCTTTAAAGTGGCGAATAATCGCAAATAGGTCAATTCTGTGCAAATTTATGTTATTAAAAAAAACATCACTTTCACGAATTCTTGTTCAATTCCCGCGGTAACAGTCAATTAAATAATAATATCTCGGAAATAACCTAACTTTTTCAAGATGGGAATCTGCAAAAAAAAAATGCAACGTTGCCAGCTCTTTCGCAGCCAGTTAAAGACATTTTTTTAAATAGTAAGAATTCGAAACAGAAATTATGCAGTCTTTATTCAATGTGCAGATAAAACATCGTTTAACTGCAGGGAACTTTTGTTATTAGTAAGGCTGATTGTGTTTAAAGAAAATAACGCGTTTGTTAGCTACTGTAGATTTTAGGTTGTTAGGTCCACCACAAACAGATTTTCTGCTTTGTTAATCTTTGTTTACACTTAATATTTCTTTCAAAACTTCTTCATTGAACTACCCATTTATTTTTTGTTCACCATAATGTGTTGTGTTTCGAAACGTCGGCCTGCATTTCGAATTTTAACACTTATGAACCACGAGCACTGAGCAGTATATACTAAGGTCCAATCATTTCACATCGCGCGGCATGTTGAAAGTGAATGTCCCAAATTTACGTTGAAACCGAGACTGCTAACTGCATACAACCTGTACTTGACGACATGATATCAGTATCATGATGGGACTTGACTACCTGCTTTCATAACTGCACGTACAAAATAAGGTAACTGCTGTATAGACGTGTAATAAGTACCCACATCTATGTTTCACTCGCATGGTAAGGCTTGCCGCACACATCAGGTTTTTCCATCGATTGTCTGATCAGACAAAAGTCGATTGGGACGGCCGTCGCGGAAAGGCGTGGTCTATTTTCGTTACCGCCGCGCCGGCCGTCCAATCCGGTCCGACAACGGGCGTGGCCCCGGTATTATAACCAATCCGGTTTTAAAATCGATTTTTGTCTGATCAGACAATCGGATGGAAAAACCTGATGTGTGCGGCAAGCCTTATAGGGTGTTGGAGTGTTATTGCCCATAACATGTGGCAAACCTTCTGAAACTTTATGATGTAGGTACGATACGAAGATTATTTCCCCTAGTTCAATCATCGTGTTGAAATTTGGCTCTTTCCAAAAATTGTTTTCCATCGGTTTTTCAAGCCCTCAGTTCTTATCATGCTAAAATCTTCTTCCACACAGTCTCGTCTGTTTCTCGTGATTTTAGGTAGTCTAACATCTGACAAGAATAAGACTCTCAAAATCATGATTTATTTTAATCAAGGGTAACTCCAATATTTTTGTGTTTTATATTTTGAATAATGCGCTGATTTTTTAAATTTTCTTTAATTAAAATTAGGTGCCGAAACCATCGTAGTTCGACGTGAACGAAACAAAGGTTTTTGTATATTTTCTTTAAAATATTAACATCTTAATGTTGCCATAGAAAATTATTTACGGGATAACCATATCATGTAAATACACTGGAATACCCGAAATAAGCTATTTACGCTTTGCATTTATAAGCGCGTTTTCAGAATGACGCATGCTGAACAGACTCGAGCGATCTTTTTGGCATTTCATTAATAATAATTATATTACCACTGGCCTGGAACTTCCGGTGCATACCCCGTTATTTGAGTGGAATGGGCCCGGTATATCAGTTGATTTTAAGCTCGGCTTGGTTGGAATATCAAGCTTAGCGCGGCTTGGAACATAATCCGTGTATAGGTCGTTAGCCTAGATATCACCAATACTATTTATATTGTCTACGATTTTAATAGGTAAGTCTTTCTTTTTCATTTTAAAATCAAATTATTGTTTACATGAGTAGTATGTATCGTTGCGAGATCGCGAGCTTTCAAAATGTCAACGACAGCAGTTGGATTGATGTTAAGTTGATTTTTGATGAAGTTCCCCATTTTATGGTACTTACTGTGTGCGAGGAAACTAATTTTAAATAGTATTTCTTTTGCTGGATTCAGTGCACTCTTCTTGAAGTTTAAGTATTAACTAAGGGTCGACCGAGACAGGTTTTTGGCCGAGACCGAGACCGAGAATAAATTAAAATCTCGGCCGAGACCGAGAATAGATAAATTGAAAATAAAAATGAAAATGCGCTATTTTTGCATAATATAGTATATTTAAGAATGTAATAATAATTTGTTTTAAATGGTTTTAATAATCAAAATTGAACAACATGATGTTGTAGCACATAAAAAGCAATTTTTCTGCGTTTTCACCCTTCAAAGAGTGTCGTTTCATGTTGTATAATTGACCAGCTCTGTTAAAGAGCTGTTCACTTGCTACACTAGTAGGCGGTGCTGATAAAAACTTTCATCCCAATCGACAGCTCTCTCACACATTGACACCAAGTGACGAATGTGGACGCGCGCAGTAGATTTGAATCCCATTATCCTATACTTACAACGGTCTCGGTTATGGCCGAGAATCTCGGCGATTTTTCGCGGAGAACCGAGACAGAGTTCTCGGTAGAATTTGTAGCCGAGAATGCCGAGACCGAGACCGAGATCTCGGTCGACCATTAGTATTAACCGATGAAAACAAACTGTCCTGCCGTTGAAACTTTTAAAATCTTACATGTTTTTCTAAAGTCTACGAGGCACCTTTTTTTCTTCTTCAGTCATTTTATATTCCTATTATTTTACGAAATAGATAATAAAGCTTTCTTTGGGTAAATATTTACCTTTTGAGCCGTTATTTAGTCAGTTGGGATGATTCAGAGTTGGATTCACACACACAAATGTTGATGTTTTTTATAACATTAAATGAATATTTTTATATTTTATTTATCAACATACCACGTCTTCGATAAATGTTTGTATAAAATGTTACAGTTTTCTTTGATTTTGGTAAATATCGTTAGCAGCCACAATACTTTTGCTTTACTCAGAGGTTCTTTATAACATTCTTATATTATGATGAGGCGGGTAAGTGTCAGTGGCGATCCGTGAGTTTTCAGTGAGCTAAGTGCTAAGATTGAAAAATACGATATTACTGATGTTGCTGTGACTGAAAATGATATATATATTTTTAATTTCAACTTTTGTGTGAAGATTTTTCAGTATGTGGATGCGTCGCATCCCTTGACTGAAAGCACCCCGAATCAACCCTCGGGATACCGGCAATTTAGAAAATTCATTTAAAAATCGAGATCTGAAATATCTACACATTTCAAATAATCGGTTCCCCCCATAATCATTTTTACAAATAATTTAACTGGTCTGGAATTATTACGGATGAAAAAAAACTTATTTCTGCTGTCCATTTATTATAATACAAAAGTTAAATTATGTTTTGATTTTTATATAATATTTTTTATAAAGTTACTTGATTCATTATGTTTTTGTCTTTCTTTCGAAACTTGATTACATCAATGGGCAAATACGCAGAAAGAATTTTTCAAAGCATCGCATGACAAATAGGTTACAGTAAGACACGGTTTGTGTCCACTGATGACTAATTATTGGAACACAATTCTTATCTTTTACGAATGAATATTTCTGGAAATGAATCATAACAATAATAAAAGATTTTCATAAGAACCTCATTCTGTATTATGATATACAACATCAATAAATCAACAACTATGATGAATCGCCTTGCGAGAAAGGACGATTGTCAAAAAGACGTCGGAAAAGTGATGCGTCGCGGCGCTTCCGGCGCAAGAGCGCCTACGTTGCTAGCGTTGTAATGACAGATACGCGTGTATACGTATAATCAAATCTATAGGTAGGCATCTTACCTCAGCGGTCATCCGCCATGTGGCATGCTTATCGAGTCAGAGTAGTATAGAGTCACAGTCAGTAATAGTAATTCAGTAACGTGCAATCCGCGGCGCGAAGGAGTCGCTTTCTCGTTACGCTTATTTCGCCGGCGAATCGTTATCGTGGCGTTATTTTAGCAATACAAACTGTACAAAGGATTTATTTTGAACAAGTGTTACGGTTCTAAGAAAACAAAAGGTGTTTATAAACATTGTAATAAAAGTGTTATGATTTTGTTTCAATTGTATTTTGTCGATATATTGTTTTATATTTATTGTGGTAACTTAAAATATGGCATAATTAAAAAAATAACAAACTTTTAGCAAGTTAAGAGGGCATTACCAGAGAAAACCAGAAATATGTCATTTTCAAATCAGATTTTAGACGTATTGACTCTTTTCCACAAAAAATTATAAATGGATTTCGAAAGATTGTTCTTTTATCTAGCATTCGCATGTAATAAATTTTGAGAATTTTTTTTAATTTTTAGTTTAATAAGGTTATTCCATGGGTCGTTGGCAGATTTGTTAAATTTTCAAAAAAGATTTTGTATTATACCACACCCATTTCAAATAATATAATCATACAGTAAAATAAATCAATACATTATCTAGCAAACGCATGTTTTAGAATTTTAATTTTAGTTTCAATAAAATCATTAAAAAATATGTACGTACATGTGTTTCTTGACGAAAATTGGTCCATTTGTGTATTTATTTGCGCACTTACAAACTAATATATTTCAGATTTTTGTAACATTCTTATTTAATTTAGACATTATTGAAAAATGATAAATACTTATAATCAAAAAATAATTACAAAAAGTACATTATTTTAATAGTTTTATCATCACGCCTTACAGCATTTTTGGATGAAGGTATAAATTAAAGCTAATTTGGATAGAAATAAATTCGATATTGAGTTATAATTTTAAAAAGCTGGTACGGAGAATAATTAATCTTTCTCATTGTAACCGCCCTGCATGATCGTAAGAACAACTTTCGACGAAATGTGGATTTTCGTCCGCTGGCTGGTTAAACGCTCTTAATGAATCCTCTCAATAAACCAATTGATGATTTGGCCATGTTTTGATGTTCACAATTTTTCCATATCATACAAATTTGTTGAAGTGTTGCTAAGGCGACGCACCACGTAAAATTAGGGATCAGGTCGCTAACAATAACAACACTCCTTAGGGAACGTACCCATACTACGTGACCAACTTTTTGCAATTTTTAACCCCCCCCCCCCCCCCCGGTGACCAAAATCTTAAGCAACCCGCCGTTCATTTGTATGGAGCGTGACATTTTGAAGACCCCCCCCCTAAAAGTGTCACGTAGTATGGGTACGTTCCCTTATATAGATGGCGATTTCCCGTTTAACAGCAGCCAGCCGTCTGCTTTGATTTATTCACGAAAAAACGACGCTAAAAAGCATGTTTTATTTTATTTTGCGAAGCTCAGGAACAAAAATATAAATGTTTTTCATTTTCTAAATAATTTAATTTACCATATTATCTTATTAATTTAATTTATCATATTACCTCAACTGAAAAAGGGTTCGTAAGTAGGAGATTTTGAACTTTAAAGCAGTTACTAAGCCTGATACTTATTTTTTCTTGGTTTACAAAAATCCAATAAAAAACACTCGATTATTTCAATGGAAAATTTCTAGAATAGTTCTACTTACAGTATTTAATTAAAGCTTCGAAAATACCTCTTTTAATCTAATTCTCAAACCCAAATTAAACGATTTTGCATTACTTATTAGTGCATCACCTTAAAATTGTTATTAAATAATACTATTTTCGTGATTGATTTTGTGTACACTGATCTCAATTTAAAAAATCTTGGATTTACATTGTTTTCAACAAGTTACTGCATTCGTTGGTATTTGAATAGTTAAATTGGATGTAACTCGTTGTTATGTTTACTAATAAATTATTCCGCACTAGTCACGGGTGCGTGAAAAGAAATGTTATATTACACTACAGCATTGATATGGAATTAGCTAGATAAGTCATATTTAAATTATTGCACGTAATTGAGCCCATGTTTGTTTTCTGGTAATATGTACCTACTTATAAACTAAAAGAATTTCATATGCGATTCGATTGTTGTCACGCTAATAATAATAATAGAGGATGTTGGACAGAATTCGGTTATCACACATGGTCACTGAACATAGCTAAAGCTACTTCAAACAGCGTGTTATTTGTGGTCACTCGTTTTTTTTATTGCGTGAAAGACGTTTTCTTTTAACTGGAGTAAAAAAGAAGATATTTTTTGTACCTCCGGGGACCTACCTTTATCTTGTTTATACCACAACAAGTAAGTTTTTCCGATAAGCATTATTTGCATATTGGGGAACGTACCCATACTACGTGACCAACATTTTGCAATTTTTAACCCCCCCCCCGCCGGTGACCAAAAACCTAAGCAACCCGTCGCTCATTTTTACCAAGCGTGGTATTTTGAAGACCCCCCCCCTAAACAGGTCACGTAGTATGGGTACGTTCCCTTGCCTGTAAGGTAAGAAAGAAAATTGTGCCCTTCAAAAAATATTGAATTTTTTGTCATGTTTTTGAAGTACATATGTGGAGGACTAATGTTCTTAAATTATAACTACTACAACTTATTTAAGTCCCCGGAGTTGCCGCGGCTTTGTATAGAATTTTCCGAAATTAGACTTAGGTAGGGGTCTGCCACCATTCTTTACATTATAAAAAATAGGTTTTTTTTTACATTCCATTAAAATATGAAGTAGCTTTTTTGGAGTGCTTGATATTATGATATTATTTTAACCCCCCAGGTCTCTAGCATATTTTGTCACTAGGTCAGAAAATTTCCGCTTTGCAATAAAATCCAAATAAGTTAATTAATTTAGTGAATTTATCATATGATTTCAAATGTTTTTATTAGAGATAAACCTGTTTTTTTATTTATAGGAAAAATTTAAAAAATTCTCACCTTAAGTTTTTTTATCAGATAAAGAAAAAAAAATTACAAACTTTTCATTAGACAAATTGTATTACTCAATTTTTAATCGTTTCCTAAAAAAATGATAAATACATAAATCAAAAAGTTTCCTTAATTTTTCTGAAATTGCGGCCGGAAACTGTTTCATAGAGGTGCACATTTTAATTTTTCTGTGGTTAACTTCTAGATTCGAATGTTAAGCGTGGTGTTTTCTCTTTCTAACACCGTTAAGATCATATTTCTCACCTTGACAGTAAGGGGATTTCTATGAGACCTACGTGAGCTCTAAAAGCCGAACAAATTTGCCTGATCGATTAAAATTAAAACAATCGTTTACTGTTGAAATATATTAATAGTTTGTTAGGTGCAATCGAGCAAAACCATTTCGTCCTAAACAATGCATCATTAACGACACTATTAATTAATACTGACGAATAGGAATCGTGGTCTAATCTATCACAACAGCAAAACTTATAATTATTCTTGTTTACATTTTGTGCGCAACATGCAGTAGCTGGTAGTAACAGTAGGCACGTGATATCAAACTTATTGTGCGTATTTTGAATGGATTCATGTTTCTAAGTTATTTATTTTAGTCGTAATATAATCGAAGAACGTAAAACTTTCAGCTCTTGCATTGTGAATAGTGTAGATAGGTATATACTCGTACGACCACCATTCAGAATTCAACTGTTACTCCGAATGGTATCGTTCGTCCAATTGATTAGACGAATATCTCCAAATCTAAATTTGATTTGTGTATGCAGTTACGTAAAAGTGTACAGTTGAACGACAGTTGATCCACCGACAGTTGGCCCCGAAATTATAATTGTTATAAAATTATAAGTTTTAGTGCATTATTTACCAATCAATTTCAAACCTAAAATCGACTTCATAAATACCTTTAAGAGGGCATTACTAGAGAAAACCATTTTCAAATCAGACTTTAGACGTATTGACTCTTTTCCACAAAAAATTATAAATGGATTTCGAAAGATTGTTCTTTTATCTAGCATTCGCATGTAATAAATATTGAGATTTTTTAAATTTTTTTAGTATAATAAGGTTATTCCATAGGTCGTTGGCAGATTCGTTAAATTTTCAAAAAAGATTTTGTATTATACCACACCCATTTCAAAAAATATAATCTTGCAGTAAAATAAATCAATACATTTTCCAGCAAACGCATGTTTTAGAATTTTAATTTTAGTTTCAATAAAATCATTAAAAAATATGTACGTACATCTGTTTCTTGACGAAAATTGGTCCATTTGTGTATTTATTTGCACACTTACAAACTAATATATTTCAGATTTTTTTAACATTCTTATTAAATTTAGACATTTGTGAAAAATGATAAATACTTATAATCAAAAAATAATTACAAAAAGTACATTATTTTAATTGTTTTATCATCACGCCTTTCAGCATTTTTGGATGAAGGTATAAATTAAAGCTAATAAATTCGATATTGAGTTATAATTTTAAAAAGCTGGTACGGAGAATAATTAATCTTTGGTCATTGTAACCGTCCTTCACGATCGTAAGAACAACTTTCGACGAAATGTGGATTTTCGTCCGCTGGCTGGTTAAACGCTCTTAATAGGTACTAAGTTAACAATTATTATAAGTAGATAATAATTATTAGCCTGAAACACTCATCTGCATTGAAACAATCTCCCGAGAAAAAATACATGCCGCCGACGGGACTCGAACCCGCGTCCTTCTGATTTCCGGTCAATTGCTCTTATCCACTGAGCTACGTCGGCTTATCTCCTGCCCGCCAAATAATTCAATATATACTAGTGTTTCATTCAACAATTACTGCTTATTACATTTTTCCACTTGCAAACAACCAACTTTATTTTATCGAGACAAATTATGTAAAAATTTTTTTTTGGTGAGTTACTTGTCGTCAAATATTAATTATTATTTTTTAAGATACGATTTTAGATTTTCACGGCCAAAAATTATTTTGTTATTAGTTTTTGGAGTATTATGCTGTGTTGCTATCCCTCCTTCTTTAGCCAACGTTTCGGACAGCGTTGCAGTGTCCATCATCAGGGCAGATGTGTAATAGTTAGGGGTGATGTTAGTACTTATCTACTTAGGAGCGATACCGTGTCGCCAGCTCCACTCCTCTACGAGCTGGCGCTACAATATACTTCAACATGTTTTTTTGCGTTGAAGAAAAAACATGTTGAAGTATATTGTAGCGCCAGCTCGTAGAGGAGTGGAGCTGGCGACACGGTATCGCTCCTAAGTAGATAAGTACTAACATCACCCCTAACTATTACACATTACACATCTGCTCTGATGATGGACACTGCAACGCTGTTCGAAACGTTGGCTAAAGAAGGAGGTAGCGCAACATGGCATAATACCCCAAAAACTAATAACAAAAAAAATATATTTTTAAAGTTTAAGGTACTAAGTTGGTATGGATATCAAACGAATTTATTTACAGTGTCGATTTTTGTACTTACGAGGGTGGGTTTTTAAGTTCGCCGAATGGGGGGGTATCTAAGGAGTGGAAATAAAAATCCTTTTTTTTTTTCTTTTTAATACATTCACCTGCTACCCTAATACATTTTTTGGATCTTTCAATCAAAATCAAGTATACCCTCAAAAAAAAAAGATTTGTCTTTGTCTAAAAAATACGCCGAAATTGCATCCTTCACTTGAAAAATTTTTCCCACGAAGTTCTTTTTTTAAGTTTGGAAATGGGTAATAATCACTGGGAGCTAGGTCAGAACTGTGAAGTAGATTTGACAAAATATCGAAGCCCACCTTCTGCAGGTAAGCCATCGCAACACGGCTCTTGTGAACAGGCGCGCTGTCATGCGGAAGGAGGACACCTTTGGTCGATTTTCCCATTATTTTTTCCTTGATAACTTCCTTTATTTACTCTAGGATTAAAGCGTAGATTTTTCCTGTTATGGAAACATCTTTATCTTTATTTATTGTTATCAAGTTTAATTTGTAGAACTCCATTTTAATTTTTATTTTTTTATTATATTTTATGCACCAGATTTAAATGTCCGGGTTAAATTTTCCCCAAAAAAAAAAAAAGGAAAAAAAGAAGGAAAAACTAAACCCTTTCACACACTTCCCCAAATGATCATCTAGTCAACCCACGCTATGCAATTGCACTATATAAGTATTATAAATACAAGAACAACATGTCAACCTACTAGAGACCAAATGGGAATATAATTCACCGACTCCAGATATTTTCATATCAGAGGGTTCGGCTCTGTGGCATTTCTAATTGAACCTATAAATCCTACCGATCCCTCAATATAAATATTTAAAAAATCCTTTGTAATCCTACATGTATTTAAAATGACTGATTTTTGCATTTTTATATACAAATTCTTTGACAAATCTAATATGCTTAAATTTTGAATCAGATTCCTAGGTATTATGCCAGTGGCCGAAATAACAAATGGCAATATTTTTATAGTCCGAGAATGCCAAATTCTTTTAATCTCATTTCCTAAATCTGTGTATTTTCTTATTTTTTCAGAAATAGTTTTTTGAATATTACAGGAATTTGGAATAGCTACATCAATGATATAAGTTATTTTTTTAATTTTGTCATGTAAAACTATATCAGGTCTATTATGACTAATTGTTCTGTCTGTTAGTATAGTTTTATCATGATATATTTTATAAAATTCATTTTCTAAAAATGAATTTGGTTCATATTCATAATATGGTACTATATTACGGCAGTCAATCAAGTTATGTTTAATTACCAAACTTTGGTGAATTATTTTTAAAACCTGATTGTGCCTAAATGTATACTCGGAAGGCGCTAATATAGAACATCCCGATATAATATGTTCTATAGTTTCGGGAAAAGCCAAACATTTTCTACATAAATCATCAATTTGATTTATATCTTTGATTATATGCTTTCTATAATTTTTAGTATTAATGACTCTATCTTGAATGGCAAGCATAAATCCTTCTATTTCTGCGCTCAACTCTCCAATACTCAACCATTTGTTTGACGAAAGTTTGTCAACATACGTTTGGTTGAGATAATTGAAGTGTTTTGCGTGAATAATTTTATTTGACCAGGAATCTAATAATTCCTGGTTAGTATTTATAAGAATGTTGGCATTCTCGTCATATAAATTTAAAGGTGTAATATTTCTATCTGCCTTGCAAATTATTTTGTGCATTTCTGAGCTATTAGCTTTCCTATGGAAAAAATTTCTAAGCATTTCTACCTGATTGTGTTTCAAAGATGTTATTTTGACTACACCTCTACCTCCTAAATTTCTAGGTAAATTAATTCGTTCTATAGCTGAATTTGGATGATGGCAATTAAATTTTGTTAGCGTAGTTCTAATCAATCGTTCTAAACTATCTAAATCTGTATTGGACCATTAAATATGCCAAATGAGTACGTTAGTAGAGGTATTGCCCAAGTATTTATTGCTTTTACTAAATTTTTAGCAGATAGATTGCATTTTAAAATTTTTCTGATCCTAGTTTGAAATTTAATCCTAATATCATTTTTAATACTGGTGTGATCTAATCTATTCGATTGCGGGTATCCTAAATATTTATAAACCTCATCCCCTTTCATACTTTGAATTTTGAAATTTCTAAATATACCCTCGTCTCCATCTACAAGTTTGCCTTTCTCTAAATGGATAGTTTTACATTTATCTAAACCAAAAGTCATTTTAATATCATCTGAAAAAATTTTAACTACCTTAATCATTTTCTCTAAATTTGATTCAGAATTTGAAAATAATTTTATATCATCCATATATAATAGATGTGAAACTATACTACTCTCTCTTGTATTACCCTTAATTTTTATTCCAAACTTGCTTTTAATTAACATTTTAGAAAGGGGATTCAATGCTAAGCAAAACCAAAGAGGGCTCAATGAGTCTCCTTGAAAAATCCCTCTTTTTATTGAAATGCCCGGTACTACTATTTTCTTACCTTTTAAATTAACTAGCAAATCTGTATCCCAAAAGGACATAATATTTTTCAAAAAGCAAATTATAATTGGGTTAACTTTATATATTTTTAATATTTTGATTAGCCACGAGTGCGGGACACTATCAAAAGCTTTTTGATAATCTATATAACAAGTATGTAAATTACGCTTTTGATTTTGAATTTGTTTTAAAATTACAGAATCAATAACTAACTGTTCTTTACATCCCATATGTTTTCTGCGACAACCTTTTTGTTGTTCAGATAAAATATTTTTTTCATCCAAATGAGTATATATTAAATCTGTCAAGCAAGAGGTTAAAATTTTGTATATTGTCGGTAGACATGTAATGGGTCTATATTGAGAGGGATTATTAATATGTTCGCTTTTAGGCAACATATAAGTAATGCCCTTAGTTAGAAAATTAGGAAAATTTTGAGGTTCTCTGACAAGTTTTGAAAGATTTTTTGCAAAAAGAGGATGTAAAGTAGTTAGACGTTTGTACCAAAAACTATGTATCCAATCGCAACCCGTGGCTTTCCAATTATGAGTATTTTTTATTATTTTGGCTAACAATTCAACCGATATATCAGAAAAACTCATTTGTTCAATGTCTGAACAATTGAGTTCTTCATTTTCTATCCAGTTACCTGCCTCATTATGTTTTATATCTTTACTCCAAATGTTTGTCTAAAAATCGCGCATATCTGATTCAGATGGCAACGGAATATTATTATTCGAAATAATATTCTGTTTATCGTCAAGTTTGGAATAAAATAATATTATCAAATGGCATTATCAAACAAACTGTTTGATAATGCCTTCAGAAGGCGAAACAGCTGTCACGCGTAACAATAATTACACAGCAGAACCTGTTTAAAAATAAACTGTTTTTATTAATTTAATAATAATATTATTGATTATATAATAAAAACATAAAAATCTTTATCTTTGTAATCGATCAACAGCATTCCTTCTTGAGTCCCAAAATACTGTCGCCATGATTTTCCCAGCCGATTGTGACTCCTTAAATTTCTTGGTGGTGGTGTATTTTCCTGTGCCACGTATTGAGTCCTGTTTGGACTCAGGTTCATAATGATGAACCCAAATTTCATCAGCAGTAACAATTTGAGCCAACACTCCATCTTTGTCTTCCCTACAGAGGTCCAAAAATGCACGAGAACACTCCACGCGCTGTGGATTTTGAGGCGGCGAGCATTCCCGGCACCCATCTTGCGCTGACTTTAGTCATGCCAAGATGGCCATGAAGAATTTTGAAAATGGTTGTATCTGATACTTAAACAAACTATTTCTGCAAGCTGTTTCTTCTTTAATCGGGCATCTTCTAATATTAATTTTTCGACTTTTTGAATAATTTCCGGAGTGGTCGCCTCGATCGGCCTTCCTGGCCATGGGCCGTCATTAAGTGACCCTTGCCTTGTTTAAAGAGGGTATGCCACTTGTAAACCGTAGTTTTACTTGGACAAGAGTCTCCGTAAACGGATGACGTCTTTTTCACTATGGTCAGAAATGATTTTCCTTGCTTGGTAAGGAACTTTATAACAGCGCGGAACTCAATCTTCTACGTATTTCACAATTTCTTCCCGATAGACATGTTTGGTCGACGATACCTCAAAGACTAACTACGATAAAAACCGGTGTTTATACTTATAATGAGTTGTTCAATTAGTATCTAATTCAGCGACACCCCCACTTATCACCTTCCTTCCCATTTCGCGAACTTAAAACCGTATATCCTGTTTATAACCAGTTAGTTTTATCCTTGATGCATTGAAATGAAAATATGTTTTTACTTTTGTTATTCGGCAGTACGTCCTCTCTGCACACCCCCTCGGGGACGCTTAGTTATATTTTTATAAAGGTATGCAGTATTTTCCCTAAAAATTCTTCCTGTTATTAATTAGACCTTAAGGCTGATTTTAGTCTTACGCTGACCGCACGCGCACCGTCGGCGGTCGAGATATATGAACTTCTAGGAAGCGTTTTTGAATGACGCGTAACTATCAGCGCGCATGATGGCTACGCGGCCGTACGCGTCGCGCGTCGGCGCCGCGTAGCTGTCGGCGCTGACGATTGCACGAGCGCCTTTGCTTTCAGGGAGCGTTCTAGTATCGAGCGGAGCGGACGTCGTCAGCGTGTACAGTCATGGCGAATCTTTTTAGTATAGGTAGTACAAAGCAGCAATAACTAATACACTCCGCATTTTAGTCTTCGTCTGTACAATAAGGCGGTCAGTACGATACTGAAACGAGCCACGCTGAGCCTCAGCGCTGACGACCTACGCGCTGATCTATGAGCGTGAGAATAAATTCAGCCTAAGATTCGTTAGTAAACGTGCATTGTAGAGTTGCAAGACTTTTGGACGTTCAGAGTTCACTATTTTTTATTGTCTTAGTTGCGGAGTAACATTAATAAAATAGCTGCCTCTATCTTTCGTTAATACAATTATTATTTAAAATAAATACAATGCTTTAAAGTTCATCCATCTACCTGTAGGTAGTTAGTTACTCGTCAGCCAAAATAACATATTTTTTGATTCTCACTTGTTAGAAACTTTCTAGGGAGGAAAAGAAAGCATAAACCTCACTGATGGCAGGATAATGATGTCTTTTGTTCGATAACTTAAATTTCCACTTGACACCGATTATCATTTTCATCACCAATTTAATTTTGAAGGTTTTCTACGTAACTGGTAATTCTACCATTCGTAGTAAAGATATTGAGGATAGAACATTGCTGTCATGTTGAAGATTGTCACAGCTTTAACACTGACCTTGTGATTTTACGTACGTAGGTAGGGGGACTAGGTGTGGGTATAATTTAGGAAAAGAACAGGAATACTCCCTAACACACTTTTTGCGCTGCTTTTCATAGTAGAAGGTAATTTTCGCTCGCCCGGTGATAACCAACATTAGAAAACAAAACCTTGCTATAAATTACTTTAGCTATGTTAAGTATCAAAAAGAGTCTTGAAAACTGTTTTTTTTTCGTTCTAATTTCGGCGGCATTTCCGGCACATTGGAATGGGCTTTTTGTGACATTAAGAATGCGAATGCCCTATATTTTCTGTTCCCCTGATACCCTTTGCCGTGTCTACACAAGCGTCTGTTTGAGTTTGAGGTGCTGCCATTTAAAAGACGCTCTTTAGGTAGCAGCAGGCGACCCTCGATTACAAATTAGTAGGGTCATATTCAAAGATATTTAAACATTTAGAAAAAGATATTAGAAAATTGGTGTCAGGGCGGGGGTTTGGGCGGTTATTCGACTAAGTGACTAATGACGACATGTGAAAGAATATTTTATAAGACTGAATTTGAAAAAAAAAAACTAAACCAAAATATTTCGTTTGGTGGTTTGGCAGCGGTGCCCGGGTTCAAGGGTGAGGTTTTTCCAGGTATTGGCGGCGGATACGTCTGTCGAGTCGGGAGAGGACGTTTGCGGGAGATACTTATGTTAGGTACCAAATTTGATTGTTTGTTCTTATAATATAGAAAAATGAATATTTATGTATGAAAAATGAAAATTTGAATTAAAAAAATTGTAATAGGTGGCACGCGAGCTGCTTGCAAACTGAATGTGCTGGGACTCAATTAATGTGGAACGCTGGAGGGGGGTTGGCGGGACGAGGGAGCGGGGAAGTGGTGTGGGTAGGTGGGGAAGGTGGAAGGGGAACGACGGAGGGGAAGAGGATGCGGGAGGGGAACGGGGACGTTAAAAAAAAACACGCATAAGCGTGTGATCTATCTAACTAAGCTATCGGACCAACTTTCACCTTTGTCTTATTTTGACACAACATATTTTGATTTTCGAATTAACTTGTTTTCCGCGGTAGGTCGAATTTATAACATCTTTAAAAATGTCAGCAAAATGTTCAAACTAAACTAATTCGTCGCGGGATGGTGAAAAAAAAAAGTAAACTAATTAGTTTATGAACAACTCAGAATAAGGCAACTTCATCACTTTCTTATAAAAGTCATTAAAAGTAATGGAAAAAAAATGTTTAAATAGGTTATGGGCTGTTTTTCAATTTTATTTTTCTCAACTTTTAATTACTTTTCAAAGGGGTGTTGAAATTGCATGATCCTGAGTTGTCATGGCGCCATATTTTATATTGTTTCAACATTTAATATCACGAAAATCTACACCATAAAAATGTTGCCCATAAAAAAATATAATTTCATTGGATTTATGATTTTTAGTCCACCACGTAGGTGCATGTTAGGAAATATAATAATCATTCTTTACATAGAAGATAATGAAATTGCATCTAAAAGTCGTATACAAATAAAAGCATGTGTATCATGGTGAGATTCAGCAGATTACATTATTTACGTTATTTTGTGTTTTATATTTTATAGCCGTAAGACCTTCAAAACACGAAAATGTTAAAATTTTTATCACTCTTAATTTACGAGACCCTAAACGCTCCTATGTACAATTTTAGTAATAATTATTATAAGCAATAATTATCAGCCTGAAACACTCGTCTGCATTGAAAAAATCTTCCGAGAAAAGATACATGCCCCCAACGGGACTTGAACCCGTGTCCTTCTGATTGCCGGTTAGGTGCTCTACCACTGAGCCATGTCGGCTTATCTAATACCCGCCAAATAATTCAATACTTCATTCAACAATTACTGCTTATTACGGTTTTCCACCTGAAATCAACCAACTTGTCCCGTTGGCGGCATATATCTTTTCTCGGAAGATTTTTTTTCAATGTAGATGAGTGTTTCAGATAATTTAGATGAGTTTTTCAGATAGTTTCTGATAATTATTGCTTATAATAATTGTTACCCTTTGTGCTATGCATAAAAAACTTGCCTTTAACGTTAGTTTATCAATAAAAATTAATAATTTTAGTAATGTATTAACATCTTTAGGATGGGTTGTTTCACAGAAATTCACTGCCATCAACTTAAAAGGTCCCCGTTAAATGCCGATTATTAGTCCATTTCAGTTTTTGAACAAATTGTGATCAGCGGAAGAGGACAACTACTATCAAGTTGTAGAGCTATATACAATTCGACAGAAAGCTGAAACGCACCCAGTTTCGGCTTTACGGGGACGACGACCTTTCAAATGTAAAAAAAATAACAAATGGCCAATTGACGACTTTGTCAAACGTAAGTTTCTACAAAGCAACTGGGCCTTAGTGCATTTTTGTTTCATTTCAAACAATTCATTTCTCTTAAGAAAGAATTTATTTTCTAACAATTAATTTTTCAGTAATTAGTTACAAATTATACCAATTACAGTAAAATAAAATCAGAGTATCTTCAAATAAACTAGCTCTTCAAACCGAAAAGATTCAAATATGACGTGTATAGGAGTAGTAGGAGATTTTCAAAAATTGTTGAGTTATTCGTAACCCGGGAATATTTGTCTTTCTTAATTTCGTAAAATCAGGCAGATCATGTGCCTAGCCACGTCGTGAAGTGCCTGGCGGCAGATCGTGAAGTCCCTGAGGCGCATCATGATCTGCCTGATTTTACGTTTGGCCTGCGACATATATATAGACTAGAAGAAATTTGTTAATTTATGTTTTATGGCAATCGTCCAGTTGATTGGTCAGACAATGAAAAAAACGAAATTTGAGTGTTCACTTGTATGTAAAAGTGTTCTCTCTATCTGGTACAATACTCAGATTACTCGTAAACACCATCAAATCAGAATAATAATAAATAATAATGCAGAAAAACTTGTAGTGAAATAAAAAAAAAACTTTGATGTTTTCTGGGTTACTAGTAGGAAATTAAAAAAATGTTGTACCGGACCGTTATGCTTCCCGGTATTATTTTATAGCATATTTAATATGTAACCCGTTTAATCACAGGAGACCATATTTGTCCCAACGCACATAGGTCTTATATAAAACGCTGTAATTCCCTTACTATCATAGTTAGAAATACGTTCTAATCGGTGTTAGAAAGGAAAAACACCACGCTTTATATTCCAATCTAAACATATCCACCAAAAAAGTAAAATGTACACTTTTAAGTACAAAAAGTTTTGAATCGCAAATTGAAAAAAAAATTTGAAACCTCCGGAATTTTTTATAAATTATTTTTACATAGAGCGACCAAAAAGTGAGGTTACAATATGTGTTTGCTATACATTTGTCTAATAAAATATGTATGTTTTTTTATTTTTTTTATTATCAGTAACTTTTGTTAGAAAAAACATAAGGTGAGCCATTTTGAAAACTTTTTTATGTTTGTACCTATGCAAAATTTTTATAATGAAAAAAAAAAAAAATGTTTTTTTCGAATTCTATAATTTGAAAGCCTATTTCATCACCTTTTCAAAACAGTTTTTGGTTTTTGAATGTGCTCAGAAGTATTCTAAATATTTGCATTTTATTGTAAAGCGAAAATATTTTGACCATCTGAAAAAAATGCCACATTTTTGAAGGGGTAAAACACTGACTCCTCTAGATAATATCTGAATATTGCTTTTATCATTATCTCAAAACTTTGTATTTAGAGATGTTTGACTAATCAACTGGATGATCGAAGGGATACCCGAGAATCCCCTAATAAACCACACCTGCCCGTTGCCTGCCGTTTGATTAACCGTAATATGAGGCTGAACAATGTGATACAGATAAGCGCGCCCTTGGGTTTCGTGTTGTGATTTAACTACGTGACGTTGCGGTCGGGAAATGTCTATAAGTGATAAAAGTCTGTCAGGGAAGTGCGTCATCGATGAAGGACAAATTTCCCTTTTATGCTGTGGGGACATTTGTGGGTAGGGCCTGTTTAACTTTCCGCGATTGGGGATTTAGTTTCACGTACCAAATCATTATTACATCTGATTTGTGATTTTTTATTAATGTCAGACCACTTTTTTCTTCAAATCGCTACCTTTAAAGATATTAGTTTTATTAAATTATATTTTGCGTTTTTAATTTGATTTATTTACTTAAATAATTTTAAATGGAATATCTTTAGGGGCCATTCATTTATTACTTAAGATGAATTTTGCTAGTTTTCGATCCCCACCCCCCTATTGTAAATGAGAATAGGCCGACCCCCCCCTGTTTAATATTTATTACGTAAGAATTTAAAGGAAAAACTGAATACGCGTTTGGTTTGTTATGTTTATTTTTCAAAGTAACAATTTTTAGAAATGTTTATTTGTATATAAAGGTACTAATAATTTTAACTTTGCGCATTTTTGTGATCTTACGTAAGAACTATCGAGACTCCCTGCCACCCCCTTGAAAGAAAAAATAAGACATGGTCGTCCCCCCTCCCCCCCTTAATCATCTTACGTAATAAATGGCCCTTATGAAGTTGCTTGACCCGATCGGTGCATATTCTATGCATATATTATAAGTTTTCTTTTCTTGCTTGACTTTTTCCTAGTTTTTCATATGCATTTTCCTTTTCTATATTTATTTTAAATTTAAATTATGGTGGTTTTAAGTTCCTTGACATGTCGATCGTTCAGTTGATTAGTCTGACATCCCCAAATACTAAGTTTTGAGATAATGTGGAATAAGCAATGTTCGAATGCTCCCAACAAATCAAATATTATTTGCACCCAATAAAATATTATTTACACATATTAAATATGCTACAAAATAACACCGGGAGGGGTAACGGTTCGGTACATTAGATGGTCGAGACAATGCTCTCGGCCGAGTGCTCGGTGAAAACACATAAAATTGCATCAAACACATATTTACACGTACCGAGCACTCGGCCGAGAGCACTGTCTCGAGAGCATCTACTCGGTACGTATGATCCAGGCATTAGTATGACATTTTGAAATATCAAAATTTTGTTTAATTAATTCACTACAAGTTTTTTGGCATTATTTGGTGGTGTTTATGATTTTGTGGTGTTTAATAATAATAATAATAATACTTTGCTAATTTATATAGTGCCGTTTTTATGGGAAATCACCTCAAGGGCGTTGTACAAGTAAATATATAACCTATATCTAAGACTTATATATATAGCTTATATAGACTTACAGCTAGTGACTTACGACTAAGACTTACAATACTTGACTTAAAAATAGTGGCTTAATGACATACATATTTACAAACAAAATTTAACTGTGACTTAAGGGCCCGCAACCCGGATTTGTACCGATTTATTACATATTTCCCTTAAACTCGGTAAGTATCAAAAATATAAAAAAAATATATGTTATTCTTGAAGATAATATCTAGACTTTGCCCGCGCCGAAACGCAAATTATATAAAATTCCCTCGATAGAAAAAAATCGCAAAGTATGCTCCAAAAATTATTATTAACACGTTTGTTTCAGTTATTTTACAAGTTAGGGAACGTACCCATACTACGTGACACGTTTGGGGGGGGGGGTCTTCAAAATGTCACGCTTGGTACAAATGAGCGGCTGGTTGCTTAGGTTTTTGGTCACCAGGGGGGGGGGGGGGTTAAAAATTGCAAAAAGTTTGTCACGTAGTATGGGTACGTTCCCTTATATGTATGAAAAAATTCACAGTGTTTCTTTAAATACTGTTTAAAATAATGCCCGCGAGATTTTTGCTCTATTAAACGAGTGTTTTGTTAAACATTTTCGCAATTTTCGCATCAATTTTGTCGCTGTAAATGTTAGCGCTCTCCTCTAACATTCGTAATTTCGTAACTCTCCATCTTCTTCTTTTCGGGCCCGGTTGCATGTTAGTTTTAAGTCTCAAAGTTAGAGACTTAAAACTAACATAAGTATCTTCATTTCAAAATACTTGATTGGCCAGGGTTGTCAGTGATAGTGATAACTTTAAAAACCAAACAACAAATAAGCTCTGTAGGTATATGTACAAACTCGTATCGTAGATAAGTTATTGCTGCGAGTCGAAGCAGTTTGAGGATTTATAAATTTTATACATAACAATTTTATACATATTATATTCTATCTTTAGTGTTATTAGCGCCAGAAGAAGAATGAGGTTCTTATATAATATTACAATTATGGAACACGGGTGCAATAATGATCATAATGGATTTAAGGGTGGAATAATGATCTTAATGGATTTATGGTTGCAATAATGATCTTTGGTGGATTTACAGGAAAGTATAGCTTATCTTAAATGGATGAAATGAATGAAAATGAATCATGAGTATTGTACCAGACAAAGGGTACACTTTTACATATACATAACTCAAATTTCTAATTTTTCTGAGATGTCTAACTAATCAACTGGACGATCGATGTTTTTGTTTTTTTTTTTTTAATTTATTTGGTTACTATAATTTAATTTTTATATTTATGGAAGATACAAGTTAAATACACAGAGAGTTGGGACTTACTTGACTTAACTTTAACCAGTGATTCCTGACATGTTGGGACAGCAGTCAGATGCCGGTCTGTTAGTTATAGGTAAAATTTATAAGACTGACCTAGTTTTATTTTTATGCCATTAACGGTAAACAATCCACTGGGGAAAAGGGAGCGCTGGATATAGAAGCGAAGGGCCGAACTACAAAACTGTTTGACATTCTGTTATATCTGTTTATTTTGCTGGTGTTCTGTCGTGAAGTACGTTCGTGTGTGAAACTAGATATCTTTACATTATTATAAAGTGATGATTTGTGGTAAATTTGGGAGGCGGGTATGGGAACCGCCGCCCCGGGAACCATTTATTGGATAACCAATACCCCTGTCATAGTTAACTCAAGTGGTTCGCTACGTTTGGTGACTTAGCAGGGGTGCCCTGGTTCATGGGATTAGATTTGTCTAGGTCTTGGCGGCGGATGTTTTTGCCCACTTATTGCGTGGCGGGCTGGATCGGGAGAGTCTGATTGGGGGAGACCTTTTGACCTCTCCAGCCGGACTCTCGACCCATCGCCTTGCACTTATGGGAGGGATGGATTCATACGTTCGTCACTCCTCAACACATTGACCCTAAGATTCCTACCCACCCTTCATTCTTTTTTCTACCCAGAATTTCCTCTTCTTCCTTTCCCTAAAAATACCCTCCACACAGCATCCCTAAATATGATATAGGCCCTGATGGTTTTTTTCCTGAAGCCCTGTATGGAGATAATGTAAAAAAATAAAAGTTATTTAGTTTTTGTTACTTTTCGATAACCTTATGAAGCAAATTTCTATTGATTCGACAACTTGATGCGAATGTATATTAGTGAATGACGAAAACGTAGATCGTGTGTCTTTATGCCTGATATTTTTAGTGACATGGATATGGATATGGTATGGTGCTATGTGTCTATTGCACTAATAAAAATAGAGTCACTTTATGCATCGTCACGCTCGTTTGATATAATGTTGCGGAGGCAATGCTATTTATTAAACACGCCTTGGGCTTTTGCGTTATAAAATCACTCCATTTCGACTTCAGTCGCTTTCCACTGATAGTTAGCTGTCATTATAATGAAAGGGTTTTTATTGACACAGTCGATATTATAGAAAGGTTGTTGATATGCTTATTTTAAGCGAGTAATTTAAACTAAAGTAAACCTGAAGTTTCGATTTAAAAAAAGTGATCACCTGATGTATTAAATTTACGTATGTTTACGTAATGTTGCACAAACGATCACGAGTTCATGCCAAAACATCATACAGTAATTAAAGTTGGTTCTTTGTTCTTGCATTTGGATAAAGTCGGTTCGGCTTAGTTTGTGTAAGCCAATTTGTGCAATAAATGGTGCAGCTCTTGTATCTCTTTATCTTCAGTTTATCGTCGGACAAAAAATGTCGCAAACAAATTTATTGGCAAAAAATTGTTTTTGTTAGGAAACAATCGCACATCATGGACCCTCCTACTGAAAAGGGGATTTAAAGTTTATTAAGGAGTGCAAAGGGACTTGAAAGAAAGAGGAAATAATTGATTGGTTTCCAATCTTATTATCTCCGGTTTTGGTATACGCTTTGTATTGCCGTAATCTTATTGCCAAACTGAATCAATGACCAAATACAAACAAGATATAAAGAAATGGATTATAAGTATTAAACGTCACACTACTGCTAACATCTGTCAAATAGAGTACAAATAGACAGAATTACCATCTCACGTATGTCCTTACCCTTATTAAAGAACTTAAAATAGTAAAATCCTATATGTATAATATAACTACCTATATAGATTCGAAAGGATTTACTACTTTATTCATCTCTTCCTTCACCTATATACCTATATAATGCTCTCTTTATGATATTAACCCTCAATCTTAATCATCTTTCTGTTTGAATTGTATAAATCAGTATGTATCTTACCTTAAATGTTCTTATGTTGTAATTAAATATTCTTTTGTATGATACTCATTTATGTACCTCTACGCCTGTCTCAACACAGGTATACCCTAGTGAGACAGGCATCGAATAATGTAATTCAAACATTCTTTTTATAGATAAATAAATAAATAAATAAATATTCTCGCAGATTAAACTTTTCTGTACTAGAATATATGGTTTTCCTTGGACGCTTTTCAGCTTGTATGCACGAGTAGGTACTTTGCGGATTTAATGTTGAAACGTTGGTTCTACGAGTAATTTGATCAGATTCGCCTCCTTTCCAACATACATTCTAGTTTATATCGTAATTTTAGCTGCGTAAAACAGTTGTTTTGTTCATAAATATTCACGTGCTTATCAGCGAATGGGTAAAACAAAACTACGTCCGTTGTGTTAACATTGCACCTTTCGTAAAATCGATTTGTGATTTCAATATATTTTTATTATTGGAGGTGGCACTCTAAAATTAACATTTTGTCGATAATATAATCAATGAACTTAGCCGAGTTTTCTTATATCTTTTAATATTGGTCTAACGCAGATGCGGTGGGATTAGGGTTGCCATCTTCTAAAATAAAAAAGCCTGGCTCTGCGCTCTGAAAGGCCGGACATTTTGCCCTAAAAGCCGGACGTACGTACATGATTTTGGACATAACTTTTATACATAATAATAAAAAATCTGTTACAAGTTACAGTTGTTTATTAATCACGCATTAACCAATTTAATAACAACAATCATTAATCCGTCTTATCCTTGTCATCATTTGACATTTGTATAGAATATAATGTCAATAACAAAATAACTTTTTTTCTGGTTAAACAGTTGACTAAAATTTTTCGTTAAATAGATATAAAATGAAACATATTTATCTTTGTGGACAAAAAACGAAAAACATAAATTAAAATTAAATCTCGACTTCTCCAAATTATTAAAAAATTACAAAAATCTACTATTTTGTACATTTGGCGTTTTCACCTACTGTATCCAAAACGTCGTTTTCTTTGGAAATCATTTAATAAAATCCTTGACATGTCATTTTTAAATTATACAATGTGAACACCATCTTAGCAATTGTTCGCAATTTATTGCGTTCCTTGGTCCACTGGGTGTTTATTAATTGAAAGTAATATTCCGCCAATTTCTGAAGTTCGGAAGACAAAACCCGCGCAAACCAAAAAAGCCTAACAAAAGCCGGACAGGCCGGACATATGAATACGACCTAAAAAAGCCAAACATGTCCGGCTAAAGCCGGACAGATGGCAACCCTAGGTGGGATTCATAAATGCTTTGGCTGTGCCCGAAGAAAAGAATTAGGAAAATAAGTGTATAATCAGTTCATTAAAAGTTTTAAAATGTGTTAAATTGAAGAAAGTTTAAAAATATATGAAAACCACTTAATAATTATTTATCGGAAATATTTTTCTTTCTTTGAGACAGCTTTGGCTCTTAGTCAGGTACTTCCCCACCTTCCTTATTTCCACATATCTCCTTCCCCATCTTCCTTATCCCCACATATCTCCTTCCCCATCTTCCTTATCCCCACATATCTCCTTCCCCATCTTCCTTACCCCCACATATCTCCTACCCCATCTTCCTTATCCCCACATATCTCCTTTCCCATCTTCCTTATCCCCACATATCTCCTTCCCCATCTTCCTTATCCCCACATATCTCCTTCCCCTACCACCATTACTTTCAGTCTCACAACATACAATGAAATTATTGGAGTTGCCATAGTCTCTCTGGTTTAAGACGGTTGGGAGCAGTTTTGATAACAAAATAGGTTGAATTATGTTTAAAAAAAACGTATTTCAATCTATATTATTAATTCAACATTTTTTTTAAGTTTTAAGATAAGTGTGAAGTGACTTTTTCTACAATAAACCAGATAATTGCACTCTGTTTCTCGAAAAACAATAAGTTAATTGAGTTTGAGGTTTGGTTTTAACCCTTGTTGTGTTGTGCTACGGACGTATGGTGATTTCATACTGGAAAAGTAAAAACTGTTGGTGACAATAGTTGAAAACCCCCCGCGATGGCAGCCGTAGCGACTTCAAGGCTTTTCTTCGGATTCCGGAGAAAATTTGTAAGTTTCATACAGTGCCTAATTGTGTAAATCTTGAACTAACTGTGCATTTGTTACTTTTTTCAGTATTTATTTTATTGCTTTATGTATTATTGCGAGTGGGTTTATTTTAAAAATGATATTTGTTCATTTGAAGTAGATACTTTGTGATGTGACATTATAATTCAAAATAAAACAATACAAAGTATCTGCTTCACATAAACAAATATTATTAGCAAGTACAGCTATTAAAGCAAAGAAAAATTATGTTTACAAAGCTATTGTTTGGTTTTAAAATAGCTGAGGTAACTTGATTCGAATCTAAAGAATAAAGTCGTGTATAATAGTTGAGGGTACAAGGTGTTTGACAGGGTGAATATACCTCACCACCTACGTTTGTCCTACGAAATTGACCGTTCTGATTCCATTTTCATTCGCGGAATATTGACCCCAAGGAAGAGTCCAATTTCTCTACCATCTTTGTCAAATCGCGTGACTGAAGTGTTTAATTTTTCCTTGATGCCAATCGAGAACGAGAGCCCCGAGTAAAAATTGCTTTCTTTTACTGCGAACTTCAAGGGTTATCTATATACATTTTGACATAGTATCGCCATTTTCCTTCTTATTTTTCATTTTCTTGTAGATTAATTATGTGAATTCGACTTGCCCCAATCACTTTGCCCCTTAGAAATTTTTAATCAGTTAAAAATTAAAGTAGCTACTTTAAAATATTGAAAATTGCTTTGAGTGCCAATTTAATAATGACTGATAACAGAGATTATTTACCCAGCCGTCTTCTATGGAAGACTGTAAATAAGTATATTATGGTTACGAATATAAAGGGTAAACTGAAAGAAATGTCGGTTAATGAAAAACTTGCTGAAATAAAACAGTTACTTTGTTTATAACCACGATCTATTTATTAATTTTTTTAATACCGACCGGTTTCGCTTAACACAAGCATCAACAGGATATATAACTGATCGCACTATCTAACACAGGGTTTCCCAACCAGTGGTCCGCGGACCATTAGTGGTCCGCAAGAGGCTAGAAGATGGTCCGCGATGGTCCGCCGGTCAATAAGCGAGCCAGCGCGCGGGCGGTCCCTGGTCGAGAAGTCTGAATAAAAAAAATCGGGACAATGCTCAGTTTATCATTATTGTACCTTGTGGTCAGTGGCCATTATGGTATTCCGTTTCGCCCCACCCCATCCTACCCCGTTCTACTCCCTCTGTTGAGGTAAATATTCTGCTAGAACCCATCGCACCTTATCCCATTCAGCCCCCTATCCCATTCCCTCCGTTGTGGTAAATATTCTGCTAGAACCCGCCCTACCCTATCCCATCACTCCCCTCCCGTTTTGCTATCCGTCCTACGCCACTTACCACAAGCAGTGGCTTAGGCCAGCATGGGTGGCACCTGGGACGGATAGGGCGGACAACGTGGTGTCACCCTCCTCCCCATTAAAGTTGACAAACACAAATTTCTACTTCATAAAAAATTGGTCCGTCCTGGGGGGGGGGGGGGGGGGTCAAACTTGTGAGCTTGTGGCCCCTGTCGAAAAAATAAACTTACAAGTGGTCGCGGGTCAGAAAAAGGTTGAGAACCACTGATCTAACAGGATCAGTTTAATTTATATCCTGATAACGCTCGTGTTAAGCGAAACCGGTCGGTATTAAAAAAATCGTGGTTATAAACAAAGTAATTCTCTCATTTCATTAAATATGTCAAACAATAAAGTGACTTTGTGCTTTCTACCAAAATATTACAAAAAAAAAACAATAAAATAAAAAAAAATTGAAAGCTTGCTGCTTCATCGCAAGAAGGGCATCATTAACCACTCGTTTTCAGCTGTTTAGTATTGATTATGATTTTGAATTATGATCTTTCTTCAAGCTTACGAGCAACTGCCAATACTCTAAAAGTTTTAATTAAATTATGCCATCTATTCACACTAGACTACTCTTTCACTTTGATAATATTATTATCATGTGCGAAAATGCAATTATTTAGCATTGTAAACAGAGTTAGTAAAACCGTGAAAAAAACAAAATCCGTACTGATAAGGACCATAAAACGTTTCACAGCCTGACTCTTATCGGTTGACTTTATTTCATTCGTGTTTTCAATCGTCTGTATTTTTATAACTTTCATATAACTATTCTATACTTTCCGTCTAGTTATTATTTGAAACTCGTTTTCCCGTCTCGTCTCTTCACTAATCCCGTCATAACTCGTCACAACTAGGTTGAGGTTGAATTTGGTTGAATTAAAAAAACAAACTTTGTGACTTTAGGGGCAATACGACCTAGGTATGTTTGTTTATCTGCGCATCTCTACATATTATAAATTAAAGTCCCCCGCGTCGTCTGTCTGTCTATCTGTCTGTCTGTTCGCGATAAACTTGAAAACTACTGAACGGATTTTCATGCGGTTTTCACCAATAGATAGAGTGTTTCGTGAGGAAGGTTTAGGTTTTTAATTTGTCAAGGATTTGTGTAAATTGATTGAAACATAACGATAATTGTTAGAAGTGTCGGAAAAAATCAAGCCTCGTGGTAGTTTTCATCGAAAACGCTGCCTAATCCTTTTGGGATATAACAAAACAATGCATGGTGGGATATTCCTCTTTTATAGATCTACAAAAAAGTCCGCGAAGGCATATATCTATCTTTTACGGATAGCTTACTATACCCATTCTATCTTATAAAAAAATGGTCACGTACATTGCGGTAATTAAAAAGTTATTTAGACGGATACAGTATTAATCCTTATTAACTTGAATATGTTAGTTAACCCAAGCATTTCATGCACATTAATATAATCTTTCACACCATCTCTACGTATTATAAATTAAAGTCCTCCTCGGCATCTGTCTGTCGATAAACTCAAGGACGGCGGTGGTTATAATGGTTGGTTAACCATCCAGTAGATGACGTTGTGTTTTATTAGCCGCAGCAACGCGTGGCCGGGTCAGCTAGTATTTAAAAATTTAATGCAGTACCTATGTAATTTGTTAATTTATAATGTAATGTTTCAATATTTAACCTTTACATGTTATTAGTTTATTCGAAATTATATATGACTGGACATCGGATTGTATGACGAAATCGTTATCAAAACGTTATCAATGCCAAAATATGCACTATCAATACAAGGCGTGGGGGGTGGGGGTTGTCGATAATAAATGCAACACAATATTTGACAAATATGTTGTTGTCGGGATGCCTAGTAAAAGTGTAAACCGATTTTTAGAGAAGGTATTTTACGATCCAAGATTTTTACTATTTTTTCCAACTATAAACATTAAAATCAGTAGGTAATGGAATGTTAGGATCGGTGCGTGAGGTTGGGCGGTTACTCGGCAGAGTGACGACGTTTGAACAAATTTATTGTTGTGTATTAGGTTCGAAAAAAATTTTATAAAAAAAATTCTTTTACTTTTTTTACTCCAAATAATGTCATGAATCGCTGGTTTTAAGTCAGGTACGTCTATTAACTATTTTTAATTGTGACCATTTTGACTAAATTATAAACGAGTTAACCCATTCAAGTATAAAATGTTATTTGACCGCGCCGATTTTTAAACCAAACATGAAACAAATTTTTAAAATCTCGATTGCTGGTCTGCTCCCAAAGAGAGATTTTTAAAATATTCATGAAAATGCCGAACTTAATCGAGAAAGTTTTCTCAAGAGTTTTGAAAAGTTTTCTGTGACCACTCAGTCTATCATCACCTAAACATAACTTTGCGAGTAAACCACAAAAACCCTTTGCGAGTAGTGAATCTCGCAAATCAATTATTATTGGTTATTGAGTCCAGGGTCGAATTAGTCGCTTCTGCCGCGGTACGGAATTAATGGTCTTACAGCATATCTGCTTAATTGATTAAATCTGCTTTTAAAAGCGCATAGTATATGCCAATTTTAGTCACGCAGCGGGTGGATAATTTTTAAATAACTTCTGTCGGCACTAGCTGACGCCATAGCATGTGAATCATCATGCGGGCTATGGCGATCCAATTTGCCATACAATATACTATGAAAGACAATTATTATGATTATGATAAGCAGGGAGTGTTGTGTCTCTCCGGGCGACTAACTCTCATCGAAGGGGCGGTCGGGTTAGGCTAATTAATTGTATTTTATATTTTCCAATGCTCCATACGGAGGAATCCAAATCATAGATTATAAAATCTATTTATAATATAATAAAATCTATTTATAATATAATTATAATATTTCTATTTTTGATACTGACTTTAATACCTTCTAATTATTTGTCATTCGTACTTGATTTCAAACCCTTCTTATTATATTCATTAGTCATTTAAACTTGATTTCGAACCCTTACATTAATTTGTCGTTCAAACTTGATTTCAAACCCTTATATTAATTTGTCATTCAAACTTGATTTCAAACCCTTATTATATTCATTAGTCATTCATACTCGATTTAAAACCCTTATATTAATTTGTCGTTCAAACTTGATTTCAAACCCTTATATTCATTTTTCATTCGTACTTGATTTCAAACCCTTATATTCATTTTTCATTCGTACTTGATTTCAAACCCTTACATTCATTTTTCATTCGTATATGATTTCTAACCCTTATTATATTCGTTAGTCATTCGTACTTGATTTCAAACCCTTATATTCATTTGTCATTCGTACTTGATACAAAACCCTTATATTCATTAGTCATTCATATTTGATATAAAACCCTTATATTCATTAGTCATTGATACTTGATTTCAAACTCTTATATTCATTTCTCATTGATATAAAACCCTTATATTCATCAGTCATTCGTACTTGATATAAAACCCTTATATTCGTTAGTCGTTCATACTTGATATAAAACCCTTACATTCATTTGTCATTCATATTTGGTATAAAACCCTTATATTCATTAGTCATTCTCGTATGTTATTATATTATCTATTAAATTGATATTAATTCATACTCCATCTAACTACAGATATTATTTCGCCTTTGTTCTTCGCCTATGTTTTATATATGTAAATACCTTCTCGTATGTAGGCAGTCAGAACGTGCCAATGAGCAATGAGCAATAAGAGTATCCTCTTTCAAACATCAGTTCGCCTATTTCTAACTTCTTTTACATTAATACACCCAGAAACATGATAATGTTAGGAGATACGTAAAAGTGGGTAGGTACTGCACAACAGAAAACTAAACATCTTACCTATATATTGGCAGACATTTTTTTTGTAACTCTTCATTAACAAATATACATAATTTTACCAGTTTAAATCTGAGGTTGTTTTTTTTGTGAATTTTTATGAATATCTAAAACGTTGGACACTAACAAAATGATCTGCAACCACGTGCTGTTTCACAAAATTTGAAGAATTCATTAAATTTCAAAGTTAAAATTAACGGTATGTGAAAGTTCTGTTATTCTTTCATCATTCAATTTGCCGACAGTATCTTGGACAATAACAGAACTTGAATAGGACTTCCACAGGACCTAATATTAACTTTGGAATTTTATGAATTGTTCATTCTGCGATACAACTTGTCCTGAATACCCACTACACAATTTGTTTATTTAATTTAAGCAAAAAAAACTCATTTAGCGTTATTTGTAAAAGTCATATAATAAGAAGAAATACACAAGAAACGCGATGTGGGCTTATTTCGTGATCCAAATGTCGGGCTAATCGGCCCTTAAATTACCTATACAAAACTGTATTTTATGAAGTGTAAGAGAGACAGTGCGCGAGCTGAATGGCCTAGAACCAGAATGTATTAAGTCAGTGGCGACATGGTGGAAGTGTAGAGGTTAGGTGCAGAATTGAAGCAGCAAGAACTGCGTTCATTAAAATGAAATTCCTCTTCTGCAATGACAATATCAGCTTAAAGCTAAGGCAGAGAATGCTAAAATGTTATGCGTGGTCGGTCTTGCTCTATGGATGTGAAACATGGACCTTGAAAGTAAACACCATGAACAGGTTAGAGGCTTTTGAAATATGGCTTCACCGGAGAATGCTCAAAGTCCCATGGACCGACATGATCACCAACACAGAAATTCTCAGGCGGGCTAGAGCAGATAGAGAACTGCTTACATTATTAAAAATCAGAAAAATTTCATATCTGGGTCATATACTTCGAGGGGAGAAGTATCACTTGCTCCATTTAATATTGATAGGCAAAATAGAAGGTCACCGAGGGCCTGGTAGGGAGACAAATGTCTTGGCTGCGTAATATACGAGAGTGGACCGGCATTAGAAGTGTGGAGGAGCTAATCCGGGCAGCGCAAGACAGAGAGACATTCTCAAGAGTGATCGCCAACGTCGGGGGGACCTGATACGGCACACAAAGAAGAAGAAGTGGCCACATTGGTTTTAATTAAAATCTAGATGGAAAACATTTCTAGCATGTATTTATTACCTGTTCAGTGGTAACCGTATAAACAATG
Source organism: Limnephilus marmoratus (assembly GCA_917880885.1). Lineage (NCBI taxonomy): Eukaryota > Metazoa > Arthropoda > Insecta > Trichoptera > Limnephilidae > Limnephilus > Limnephilus marmoratus. The sequence goes on along the minus strand of OU862924.1, from coordinate 22,050,329 downwards.
CTGATGATTTTAATAACATAATAACGAACAAAATCAACAGTGATATCAGCATGATAAAAACTTTTATAAAACCATTTTAGGTCATTATAGGCGATAATAACGTTTTCCCGATTTAAAATTTATCACCTTTTCTCGCAGAAATTTAAGTGCAAAATACACATCCTTCATTGTTGGCTTCTCGAATCGTGTATATTTAAAAAAAATGTAAATGTTTCTTTTATCTACTTAAATATTACTGACCGCTATTTGACTGCTTCGGTTAGACAGCGTGGAAAAATATCTCGTGAAAAGTATTTTCCACAGCCTGAAAAAATAATATTAGCACCGAGTGTATTTCTGTAACAATATACCCCCATGTTCATATTGCTTTTCCAAGGAAGTTTTATTTTTATTTTTAACCGAGTAAAACCTCAAATAGCAATATTTAATTAGGGAACGTACCCATACTACGTGACACGTTTAGGGGGGGGGGGGGGGTCTTCAAAATGTCACGCTCCATACAAATGAGCGGCGAATTGCTTAGGATTTTGGTCACCGGGGGGGGGGGGGGTTAAAAATTGCAAAAAGTTGGTCACGTAGTATGGGTACGTTCCCTTAAATGAAGACAATATTAGCGAAACTCAATCAAAAATCTGATCAGAAAAGATTCGGTCACATCTAAGACTAGAATCCAGGACCTTCGCCTTGCCGGGGCGTAACTCTACCAACTGAGCTACCAAATGTGTCCCCATCCGATTCGGTCATATTTAACTGTATCATTCTCCGACTAAGAACTACCAACATTATCTTCATATTCTTAACGCATATTTTATTGGCTGATTGTGTATGATTGCAAGATTCAAACCCGAACTAAATGCTATTTAGATAGTGTCTTGGATGAATGTTATCAATTTTTATTTTTAATATGCGACATCTATTGATTATTCTGGAAGTCTAGGATGAAGGAAGGAAGGATTATATTTTATATAAATTCGCACTAAGCACATGTATTGAAAAGAATTACTAATTCTTGTAAAAGTAATTTGATTGGTACTATGAATAATATTTTATCGATAATTAATTTGTACACATTCACTTGAATAAAACAATTAAATTTATTTTGAAAATATAATAATATTTTTTGTTATTATTCCGGTGCGGTTGTGTAAATGTGCAACGAGCAATCCGTAAAGAAAAATATTTACAATACAATTACAAGGTGTCAATATATTTTACGTGTGAACAATCTATAAAACCCAGCATCTATCATATATCTATGTATGTATATAAAGAAGAGTGTCTTTGGGTGACTTTGTTTTTGTACAAATCAATTCCGAGATTGATACAATTTCACACACTTGACTTTAAAAACAAGAGAAAGGTCACTGTCTACATGAGATTTTGAAAAAACCGCCCAAAAACCATCTTTCCTCCCCTTAGCAGAATAAAGCCCGGGCAACGGTGGGGGCCTTATGGGCACTAGCAAAGATATTCAAATACAAAAGAGATATGCTATGGTGTCCGCGCAACTGTCGGCGGACTACGCCCTAATTAGAGTAGTTTGCATGCAAAAATAATTCGTTCATTTCGTTGATTTTTTGAAGATGTGCATTAGTATTGGTTAACAATATAGTTTGAATACGGAAAGAATTCGTTCATTTAGTTTAACGTTCGTTTGGTTTATTCGTTAATTATTCGTTCTTTTAGTTTATTTGGTAATTGGTAAACAATATCGGCGACACCGGGAAGCGCAGTCCCACGTAGTAAAAACTGCAGATAGCACATCTACTTATATTTCAATATCTTTGGGCACTAGTAATATTTATAGGAATTAGCGGCACGTTCCAAAGTGGAAGATCACCACTCAGAATCTAAAAGTTGCTTGAAACCACTCTAACCGTGTTTGGTGATCAGATCTCAATAGCCAGGTCTTTCCCCACCTTCCTCTTCCCCATATCCTTCAATGGCATCAGACGGTTGAGAGCAGTTAGGACTATTGTAAAATGGCTCTCCGGGATTTGAACCCGCAATCTCCGGACCGGTAGCCAAGAATCTTGCCGCGCTGCCACTGGGGAATTATTTGAAAAGCCATTAATAAAACTGATAGTTCAAGTACATACCTAGACAACATAATTATTTTACATTGTAGGTCATGACATTTTTTGTGCTACTTACAAAAGGGCTTCCCCAGACAGCCTAATACAAAGGTGATCCAACGAATAGTTAGTTAGAAAGACGTCCTAAAGCCTGCATCGGATATAAATAGCCATAGAATAAAGAAGAAAGTCAGAGTGTACAATTAACACGCGGTAGAAGTGAAACCTTCAGTAAGACTAAAGTAGACAATAGTGGGGAGGCTACGAAGCACCCCTCAAAGAGGAGGCCGATTGGCTACGAAACGGTAATGCGCGTATTCATCCCCGAAAAAGTTTCTTACGGACGAAACATCCCCCAACAATATATCTACTAAAACTTAACTTAACCTAACAAAAAATGGGACAAAATAATACAGACATCCTGTAAAGACAATAAATTTTTTTTTATTTTTATTTTAACTTTATGAGTAAAACCTCAAATTGTAATATTTAATTAAATGAAGACAATATGTCCATAATTAAATGAAGACAATAGTCCCAGATGTGTCAATATCTTTTTCTGATTTTTCTGTTTTCAGATTTTCGATTGAGTTTCGCTTATATTGTCTTCATTTAATTAAATAAATTTATTGTTCAAAAATAGTAAAAATGGACAAAAATAATACAGATAGCAATGATTTATCTTTTTTTTTATTTTGATTGTCTTTACAGGATCTCTATATTATTTTTGTCCCATTTTTTTTGTTAGGTTAGGTTTTAGTAGATATTTTGTGGGGGATGTTTTGTCCGTAGAATATTTTCTCGGAGGATATTTTGTCGGGGATATTTTGTCGCGGGATGAAAAGTCGCGAAGAAGTTACGAAGCACCGCACAAAGAGGAGACCGATTAGTCTATCTCATTTTCTCGCAAGCTAAATCCGCAGGCAGTTTGTGTTTGTCTCTTTTTAGTGTCGGTATTTTTCATTTCATCGAGTTTCAAATCACAACGGTGCTAAAAGAAGTTACCACTTCAAAAATTTGAATTGAAACAATTAGTTCTGTTTAGAGCTCAGAGTCTTACACTCACTCGGCTGACATCGTAGTTCTCAACCACATTTGAATTTCGTACACAGTTTTTGCTTTGGAAATTTAAGCCTCGGCTAGGCAAATATTTTGATCACAAAACACGCCCAAAAGATAGTTCTATTGTTATTCTTTATTCTACAGATATAGCCATCGGAACCGTATTGAATTATTGAGATTTTAAATTTGTAAACTGCTGTAGCCTTGCGTGTTCCGAAGTGAACCGCAGTGACTGATAAACTAGGGCACTGGGAACGCAACGGGGGTGGCGAGTTTGCCCCGTCAAATGTCAGCTCAAACGGGGAGAGATCATATTTCTTTACTGCATACAGTAGTCTGTCATCACACCTTGATCATAATGTTAGGAGGAAGATTGATTAAGAGTTTTCTCACGGCCACCCTGCAAAAATCATCCATCACTTCTTTAAAATTTTCCTCTGCGCGTCCTAATTTAATTTAAGTTTATAGTTCAATTTCCCCTCGGTCCATTTTGAACAAATTAAATAAGTTTATTATTATTTTTGTTCGTTTAAGATTCTTAGCGATATTTAAGGTCATAGAAGATAATGTTTCGTAATATAAAAGTCTGACCATTCTTTGCTTAAATTTCATCAATAACTATGTTTCAACAATCACCATCATGGAATTTAAATGAAATAGGATGGCGATATACGACGTCAGACGCCTAAGAGAGAGAGAGAGAGAGAGCGCATCCTAAATGTGCTAGAATCAAAAAGCGGCGCCGCATCCGCGCTCAAAAAGAAGATGGAGAGATACGAATGTTAGAGGAGCGCGCTAATTTTAAAGCGATAAAATCGATGTGAAAATGTTTAATAAATCACGACTCGTTTCAAATAGATCAAAATTCTCGTGGAAGGCGTCGTAAGTATTATTTAAAGAAACATTGTGAATTTTTTCTTCAACTATAACTTGTAAAATAACTGAAACAAACGTGTTTATATAATAATTTTCGGAGCATACTTTGCGATTTTTTTCTATCGAGGGAATTTAATATAATTTTCGTTTCGGCGTAGAACGCGTCTAGATATTATCTTAAAAAATATCTTTTTTTTTTAAGAGCTTAAAAACTGCAAATGTTTAAGGGAGATACATAAGAAATCGGTAGAAATTCGGGTTGCTGTGGCTTTGGCTAAATTGGTTTACGTTTAAATCTATAAATATGGAAGACTATGATCTTCTAATAGATTTACCTTGCAATTTGGTATTTTTTGAGAATACTCGAAGTCCTGTAAATATTCAACCCTTAAAAACATTTTTTTTACTACAATACGTCTTTTGTGTGTTCCATTTTCGACTTTCCGCCGCGGTCCTACGCATCGAACGGCACGACCTAGCAGCGCCATCTGCCGGGTCGGCTAGTAGCCATTTTCAGAGTAATGCATGAGTGCCTCCAAAAGTTGATAGAATGCATTGTCATTGAGTTTCAGCTCGATCGGATATCGGGAAGTGGGTTAATTTCCACTTTCAAGATTTGCATTCATTAATTCAAGATAACAAAATCGAAATTCAAATTGATGTATTTATTAAAAATCGTTTCAATTATTTATTTTCAACCGTAAAAAAACATCAATACTTCTAATATTTGTCCAATTCATTAAATCCTACGCATAACTGAGCGTAAATGATTACGGAATGCGTAATAAATGTTCTGATTTCACCTAGTTAAGGTAGCTTTTAATTCAATAGGCCACTTGCATGGACTTCATAACGACTTGGAAAAAATCGTGTGGATAGAGTTTTTTTACTAAGATTACGAAAATGTTAGTAAAAAGTTTTAGAAATGTACAGTTTTTTTTTATTTTTAAATAAATAAATCCATTATTTGGGTTCGTGACGTCACTACATGAAAATGTCCCGTTGCCGAAAATGTTCCTATTAATTTTATAAAATTCCACACTGATTTATTTTTTTATATGGCATCACTTTGATTTCAGGCGAATTTTTGAATTCGTTCACTAGATTTATTGTTTGTTCTCTGCGAACTTATCATTTGGTTTGATTTTTTGACAGATGTTCTGAAGAGAACCCCGTACAATTAATGGGTACGGGGTTCTCTTCAGAACGTGAAGAGGATGTCGGTACATGTTTCAGAGGTATAATGATTATGGTGCTGATTTTAACAAAATAAAATTTTATAATATTCTTATTATTATTACAATTTACAAGTTCAAGTATATTACATTGAATTTAGTAATATAGACGTTGTACATTATAATGATTTATGATCAATAAGATGGATCAAGGAAAAAAATATTTATGAGATGTAATATTTTTGGTATGCCTCGTTATTCTCCTGTGCCATTCGTGTGGAAAACGTTCTTTTTTTTTAAAATGATTTTCGGCTATGTAATTATCGTTTTTTCACACCTATAAAATTATGTCCCGTCTTTCCGGGTTATAAAAAATGGTCTGATTTTTCGGTTTGAAATTTTCAAAAAATCCCCAGGGTTTCAAAAATACGATTAAAAAAAAAATACGGAATGTCTTAGAATATTTGCCTAAACCGGAAAAAAAAATTAAAAAAAATGTGATGCAAGTGGCCTATTCATTAAATCCTACCCATAACTGAGCGTAAATGATAACGGAATGCGTAATAAATGTTCTGATTTCACCTAGTTAAGGTAGCTTTTAATTCAATTAAGGGCGATGGATGATTATTCTGGATTGATTTAAGGGCGGAGCTTTCAGACAACAATGACCAAGGTGAATCTAATTTTGGATTCATAATCCGCGTCACTTATATTATAAAAGTGTTGAATTTTATCGATCATTGCGCTTACTTCTTCTGTCATCGTTTCGGTCTTCGTTTTCACGATATTTTTTACGCAGGCTGTATTTTATAGGCAGTTATTGAATACGTACTACTTTCAAAGTGCTATGGTTGCCTCTATCTTATGAAAATATTCTAAATGAATCGTGTTTTTGTTTACGAAAATCACAATTTTTGTAGAAGATTTTGTAGAAATTTGCTTACCTTTTTTGTACAAATAATAGATTTATTTCAAATTTCGCTTTTTTGTTATAAAATATATCAATATTTAGATTTAAGGGCCCGCAACCCGAATTTCTACCGATTTCTTACATATCTCCCTTAAACATTTGAAGTTTTTAAGCTCTTAAAAAAATATATGTTAATTTTGAAGATAATATCTAGATGCTGCCCGCGCCGAAACGCAAATTATATGAAATTCCCTCGATAGCAAAAAATCGCTAAGTAGGCTCCAAAAATTATTAAAAACAAGTTTGTTTCTATTATCTTATAAATTGTATTTATGAAAAAATTCACAATGTTTCTTTAAATGATACTTAAGATGCTCCCCGCGAGAATTTTGCTCTATTGTAACTGAGTCGTGTTTTATTAAACATTTTCGCAATTTTCGCAACGATTTGGTCGCTGTATATGTTAGCGCTCTCCTCCAACATTTGTAATTTCGTATCTCTCCATCTTCTTTTCGAGCCCGGTTGCGGAGCCTTAAAAAGGTTTTTTCTAACTTTTTTTTCGCGAAATCGCTTAAAGTCCGCCATAATTAAAGACACCCCATTTGTAAATAAACGAACCTAGAGAAAATATTGACTCAATTTTTTTCTAGTTTAAATAATGTCACCCCATCGGTCGAAAAAGCGTGCCTACTACCCAGAATGAGTCTACAAAAAAACTGTAACTTAATAAATGTTTTCCATTACCTTTTCTATGGTCAACTAAATTGATTTCAATCCTAGTTCACATATTGACGCCGTGTAAATTAATAACAATTTTTATAGACAATTCTTTTCCATAATTATTCTGTCTTGGAAGCTTTAGGGTGGTTCAAATTTCACTTTTAAATATTATTGTTTACTCTGACATTTGGCAACTAATGGGCCGAGACACCCAAGGTTTATTTTGATGGTTTCTGCTAAAGGAGGGACTACTGTGTCAACTAATTAACATTTTAATAATATGAGTACATCACTCATTTTCATATTCTGTTTTAAATACACTTTTATAGGTTTGGGAATAATGATACAGTTTGACTACGTCAATAATTATGTTGTCATTTACATTGTAAAGTATCTAATATATTATTAATCATTGAGGATAATAGTAACAATTCTCAAACAAAAAGTATGAAATGCATAAATCAGAAAAAAAAATCAGTCGCATCTAGGAATTAGAGCACGTCCTGGATTCAATTCCAAATGCAACCAAATCTTTTTCTGATTTTTCTGTTTCACACTTTTCGTTTGAGAGTTGTTAATATTATCTACCTTCAGTGATTAAATATTACAATTTGAGGTTTTACTCAATAAGTTACCCCACTTCTGAAAATATTTAATAATGTATTATTGTATTGTTCAATAGTTTTTAAAAAATACAAAATTGCCACCGGGGACGAAAATTTCGTTAACATTTTTTATTTCAAATAATGTCAGGAATTACTGGTTATAAGTCAAGTATGTCCCCTAAGACCCTGCATACTCGTATAACACAGATATTTTTTTTGTGAAGAATACTGAATTTGTAATTATTTTTGAAAAATATCCCAAATATGAATGTGGTAATTTTTGTAATTTCAGGAGGGCCCCCACTCCACGCTCCCCGAGGACGAGTTCTACGATGCCGTGGAGACAGGTCTGGACCGCATCGAGGAGGAGCGCAGCGCCCGCCTGGCGCGCCCCCCAGGCCCCCGCACCGCGCAGGGGCCCGCGCAACCGCTCACGCAGCGGGGGGCCCTTGTGCCGCATGCACCGCTGCTCAAACACCCCCTTTGGCCTGAGGTAAATTTTCTCATATTTTTATCATATTCATCTTTTGGTTATATCCTCTCTCCAGATTTTACCTTTTTTTTATTTTGATATGTTTTCTTCCTTTCTTCTTATTTTTGTTACGTCTTCTGCAGATTTAACCATATTCTTCCTTCTTTCTTCTTTCTGTTATGCCCTCCATCTTCATCTTTTTTGTTATGTGCCCTCCTGATTCTCCCAACTTCTTTCTTCTCTTCCCTTTTATTATGTCCTCTCACGATTTTACCTTATTCTTCCTTTGATCTTTTTGTTATATCCTCTTGTGACTCTACCGTCTTCTCCTGCCTTCCTTACTTCTTTTGTTACATCCTATCCAGATTTTATTATCTTCTTCCTTCCTTCTTCCTTCCTTCCTTCTTCCTTCCGAGGCTCTTCCTTCCTTCCTTCTTCCTTCCTTCTTCCTTCCGAGGCTCTTCCTTCCTTCCTTCTTCCTTCTTCCTTCTTCCTTCCTTCCTTCTTCCTTCCTTCCGAGGCTCTTCCTTCCTTCCGTCTTCCTTCCCTTTTCCTTCCTTCTTCCTTCTGTTATATCCTTTCTAGTTATTACCATATTCTTCCTTCTTTCTGTTTTATCCTTTCGATATATTACCATCTTCTTCCTTTCTTCTCTTTCTGTTGTATCTTCACAAGGTTTTATCATCTTCGCTTTACTTCTTCTTTCAGATATATTCTTTCGGGATATTACCGTCTTCTTCTTTCTGTTTTATCTTTTCGTGATATTACCATCTTCTTCATTCTTCTTCTATCTGTTTTATCCTTTCGTGATGTTCTTCTTCATTTCTTCTTCTGACTTTTATGATATTACCATCTTCTTCTTTTCTTCGTCTTTCTGTTGTGTCCTCACCAGATTTTACCATCTTCGCTTTTCTTCTTTCTATTATATCCTTTCGATATATTACCATCTTATTCCTCTCTTCTTCTTTCTGTTGTACCCTTTCGAGATATTCTTTTTGCTGTACCTTTTCTATATATCTTCTTCCTTTCTTCTTCTTTCTGTTATATCCTTTCGAGATACTACCATCGTCTTCCTTTCTTCTTTCTGTTATATCCTTTCGAGATCTTACCATAGTCTTCCTTTCTTCTTCTTTCTGTTATATCCTTTCGAGATCTTACCATCTTCCTTTCTTGTTCTTTCTGTTATGTCCTTTCGAGATATTACCATCTTCTTTCTTTCTTCTTCTTTCTGTTTTATCCTTTCGTGATATTACCATCTTCTTTCTTTCTTCTTCTTTCTGTTTTATCCTTTCGTGATATTACCATCTTCTTCATTTCTTCTTCTGCCTGTTATGATATTACCATCTTCTTCCTTTTTCTTCTTTCTGTTATATCCTTTTGAGTTATTACCATCTTCTTCTTTCTGTTATATCCTTTCGAAATTTTACCATCTTCTTGCTTTCTTCTTCTTTCTGCTATATCTTCACCAGATCTTATTATCTTCTCCTTTCTTCCTTCTTTGTTTCTTCATTATGTCCTCTTCAGATTTCATTTTTGCACTTCCGTTCTGCTTTTCTTTAATTAATATTCTCTCAATTCTGGCGAGGATATTAAGGTTCAGTCGCAGTCAAGGTCTTTACAAATCAGTGAGATATTTTGGAGGAACAAAATCTATTGTGGTGTATGGCCATGTACCATGCCTACAACACAGAAATATACCGCCTGCAGAATAAACTTCCAACTTTAAATGTGCTGCCATCGTCACTACTTGCAATGAATGTGAACTAGCAAAGGGGTAGTTACCAGTGTACTGCTTCACTAACACTTCGGATACCACTTTAGTCTGTAATGACATATAAGTATATATCGTTAGTTTATCTCCCAGGGGTAGTAGCAACCATTTTATTTATGAAATATATTTACAAATGGATGAAATTTTTCAATTATTTAAATCATCATCATTCCAATATTGACGACTGAACAAAAATGCAAGCAATACATGTTTTCCTTGATTAGTTTTGTTCTGTTATTAGCTTTGAAGGAGTGCGCACCATACACGTGAAGCCATCAATCGTAATGTCGGGCTGTGGCAATATCTAGTCATTATTCGCAGGAATGACAAACGCTTTACTTGCTATCTTGTTCAGAAGGACAAGTGAAGGAAGGTTATTTGTGCTGTTTTCCATATGAATATAATATTTTATTGATTTGTTGCTACTGTCGTAGTGAAACATGCGAGTGTCAAAACTTTTGATTGATTGCTTTTATGCGAGTAGAATTGGTTTGAAGTTGGTTCCATATTATAGCACAGTTGCAGTATAGTAGACCCGTAGAGAGTTTATATACACGTCATCGACGATCGTCGTCTTCCTTCTCACACACCTTGTATGAAAACAAAGAAGACAGAAAATACTGGAATATTAACATCACGTATAACCTCTCTCTGGGACTAGTGTACAAAGGAATATCAATTATATGTACAGTGATTATCCGGGTAACTGTTTATCCAAATGTTTTACCAATTTACCCTGATGGAATGTTGATCGATTAAGCAAAAACTTTTGTATGAATTTTTATCAGCTAAATGATTCTGATCATAAGACTTGATATAAGCTTGTGACATTTCTTTTACTTCTTCTTTTTATTTAACTAACTGACCTAGCCACGCGTTGCTGTGGCTAATAAAGCACAACGTCATCTACTGGATGGTTATCCAACCTTTATACACATACGACAGACAGATGCCGCGGATGACTTTAATTTATAATACGTAGAGATGGTGTGAAAGATTATAATAATGTGCATGAAATGCTTGGGATAACTAACATATTTAAGTTAATAAGGATTAATACTGTATCCGTATAAATAACTTTTCAATTACCCCAATGTACGTGACCATTTTTTTAGAAGATAGAATGGGTATAATAAGCTATCCGTAAAAGATAGATATATGCCTTCGCAGACTTTTTTGTAGATCAATAAAAGAGGAATATCCCACCATGCATTGTTTTGTTATATCCCAAAAGGATTAGGCAGCGTTTTCGATGAAAGCTACCAGGCGGCTTGACTTTTTCCGACACTTCTAACAATTATCGTTATGTTTCAACCAATTTACACAAATCCTTGACAAATTACATACCTAAACCTTCCTCACGAAACACTATCTATTGGTGAAAACCGAGTTTATCGCGAACAGACAGACAGACGACGTGGGGGACTTTAATTTATAATATGTAGAGATAATATTTTGGTAAGACAGTGGTTTCATTCATGGGGTGTAGATTTCGTAGCTTAAACTGTTAAGTTTTTTCGACTTTTGTTCATTAGATAATTGAAGTTAATAATAATAATTAAGTAATTAATAATTAATATTTCAGATTGACAGGATATCAACGGAGCAGTTACACCAAGCCCTCCAGGGAGTTGGGACGGAGGGCAGTGGGGGCTGGCAGATATTCGCAGAGGAAGGTGACATGAGGATGTACAGAAGGTAATTTATGGAAACTTTTGATAGTAGATTTTAGTATTATTTTATTCATAAACACACTTACACATGTATGCAGTGTCCATTATTCCATTGATTCAACAAATATGTTGGGAAACTTCCAAATAAGATCGAGGTTCGTTGAGATTTCAAGTTACTTTATTTAGTGACCCCCGACTATTGACAATTGATCCGGCCGGACAGTTGAGATCCCCTAAAAGATTATTTCTTCAAGTAAGTATGCAAAGAGGATATGGCTGTAGCAGATTTTCACTCAAGACGACAATTGATCCGGCGACAATTCGTTGATCCCCCGACCGACTGACAATTGATCCGGCCGGACAGTTAATCCCTCTGTCAATTGTTTCCTTGAACAGTTCCCCTAAAAGATTATTTCTTTTTGAATTTATTTATTTTTGAATTAATTTCCGTTTTAATGATTTAATCTGATGTTTTTTCCAGAGAGGTGGAAGTAGACGGAATGGTGATGGACCCCCTGAAAGCCGTCCACAAAGTACGAGGAGTCACCGGTTATGAAATCTGTAACTACTTCTTCAGTCCTGAGTTCCGTCACGACTGGGAAAGTGAGTTCCTGTTCCAATACTCTTTACCATTATCGGCCCCATAATCCATTGATAGTCCTGGCTGCCTTGAGGATACACCTTTTCTTCCACTATAGTATGCCCAAGGTTGCCCAAACCAATCAGCTACCTAATTTTGGGTCTCCTTAGGCATAGACTGTACATTCAATATTTATCACGATCCTTATTGATGGATCGTGATCTATCAATATAGATCAGAGTGCTACTCTACACATTCAATAGTGATAGTTAATATTTACCAAATATCGTGATGTTTATTGAACGTGTAGGCTAGTATGTTGACGCTAGCCTTCAAGTTCAATAAATACCACAATATTTGATAAATATTGACAGATCACAATAAATATTGAAAATCTGGTGTTCGCATATCACTCATTTATCGTGTACGCTTATTATAAAGAATTTGGTGGTGTGCCATCTTCCACATTTAGGTCTTTCACTCATGGAGAAACCGAAACCAAACTAAAACTGGTTGGCAACTCAATTCACGGCGCAAATCAACTTTCCGATTTCAGTAATTATATCAGCTTGTTTAACAAAAATATTATTTATTCATAATTTCTCTTTTATCAACCTTAATATATAATAATAATTTATCGACCTCCGGTACAAAATTGATATTTTCCTTCTCTGACATATCACAAATTACTCGAAAACTTGACAGTCAAAGTAGGTACTGAGAAATGCAAGTGACTGGTTGTGTCGCCCTTGACAACTGGTCTTTGAGAAGTTGCCTGTGTGCAGACCGCCAATATAATTCGCAAGTTGCTTTCCTGTGAATAACGATTGAGTTGCCAACTGGTTTTTTTTTTCAGTTGCCCAATGAACGGATGGGCTTAGAGTTGTCTTATTTATATACACAGTTTTATAATATTATGGTTGTATCTTGTCTACCTGACACCTTTTTATTTTATGGATCTAAAGATTTATTTGTCTTAGGATACCTACTTTCAAAAATATTCAATATTTTTTGCCATTTTCATTAAGACACTCTACCGTGAGCCGTAGCTTTGAATTGATCTGATAGGTGATTTAGAGGAGTTGGTTTAGATATCAAAAGAGCAATTTGAATTGTAGCTACCCTGGAGCAGATGACGATAGTGGACAAGATCAGTCCTGATGCCACGGTGTTCCTGCAGACACACAAGCGGATATGGCCTGCGAGCCAAAGGGACGCTCTGTTCTGGTCGCACATGCGCCGCTCCCCCGACACCACCGATCCCGATGCCTGTGACCTGTGGCAGGTCTGCAACCATTCCACTGAACACCCTGACTACCCGGTGAGTTGTATTAATATTGCTGTAAGGAATGACTTTTCTACTAGGTCCTCTCTGATCAGCTACAGACAGAGGATGTTGTTATGTTTTGCATTTCATTGTTGTTGTTTATTTCTAAATCATATAGGTTGTCATCTTCTGCCTGTGAATGCTTTAACTCTTGGTGCGCTGACCCAAAACTTTTTTGGAAACATAGATCACATAATAAAGAGAAAGTTTCTTCGGTGAGGCAACTCAGCAAAAATGCTCTTTTGCGTTCTTGTGATAACACTTTGTCATCATGTAAAATGAGGGCCTGATCCAGTCGTTCCTTGAACAATGACCAGTTTCCCGTTCTGTAACAGAACGTCCCCAAATTCTTACAAACACCCTCCATTGGGGGAAGAGTTGAAACAAAATAATCAGGACTACTTATCTCAGCACTTCCTAGGAGGCTACACTCCGAGGTCCACGTTCCACGTTCCACGTGCACGCCACCCAGAGCCGTAGATCACCGTCCCCGTCTGGCTCCGTCTCCCGACAGCTGCGGATCCAATCCCTCTTCTCCGAGGTCTTCCTTCCCAGACTGCAGCGACGGAAACCACGTCCCGGTTTCCGGCTAATCCACTCGATGATCCGATCCTGACCTTGACCCGATCCTTGATCCTTGTACCCCGTTACACGGTGTACCCTTGTGTATCCTTGACACGATCCTGTACCCCGTTACACGGTGTACCCAACGACAATAATCTTGCAAATTGCCGTACCCACACACGCGTATACTTGCGTGTGGCTGCTCCAAATTCTTCTTAACGCGATTGCTCCTGCGATCGGCCAAATTCCTGACAATCCTTTCCGATTTCGATGGAATCTACCGCGTAGATTCTTCCGTATTTTACGTATTCCGTATTCCGTACCGAGCTGCGCCAACTGTGATGTCTGTGGATCGGGTAGTAATAACATCTATTAATGTTACAATGTTTATTGGTTGCCAGGTTAATATGGAGAGAGCGCTCAATAGCGGGTACATCCCTTTTATACATCCCATACTCGCTATCTCTCTCTCATGCCGTCACCCTCATACACATACGTCACAGTCCATCTGATTCTATTTTTGTCATAACTAACGCATTTTTTGCAAAATAGTGTTTTTGTGAATTGTACCGTTTTACCTGATAAAGTGTAAATAAATATATTTATAAAAAAGTATGTTATGTTCTATGTGTAGTTTCCTCAGAATAACTAATTATATTCAAATTTTTTAAATGCATCCTTAACCTGTCGTTTGCCGGGGTAGGCCAGCAAAAAGCACCACCAATTTGCATTCGCAAAAAGCGGCATCCATGACACCCAATGACATTTCGTGTCCAGCGATTCTGACAGTGTCCTTGAGAAATTTTGTACATAGAAAGGTCAAAATCGTAGATAAAGGAATTTTTCCCGCGCATGCGCAAGAACTGCGCACATTCCCGCGCTCCGGTAAATTATTAATATAAATTATTTGGAGTGACCAGGCGTATTGCGGTTTTCTCTATGGTAAAGGGCGATAATAGAGCAAGCGATTCTGACCGTGTTCTTCATACACTTTCTTTATACATAAGGGTCAAAATCGCGTGTAAAATCTCAAACACACCGGTGCACGAACGGCATTCAACGAGTTAAGGATATAATCCGGCCATTACACGCATCAGTATTCGCATCAGTATTTACTGACGCGAATTACTGACGACAACTGTCAGTATTTGTGAGCCATTACACGTGTCAGTATACTGACGTCAGTATCGTTGCGAATCCTTGCGGGACAGACGCTTTTAAAGTGATAGATCCTAAATGAAAAGCCTGTTTTGCTATAATTTTGGCGTTCGGTACAAAGAAACGAGTGAAGGACTGGCTTATCAAAAAGGAAAAATTCTCACACTTGAATTTAATGGATGAAATTTTGCTGACTGATCCACACGACTATAAACATTATTTTAGGATGAATAATGATAATTTCAACAAATTGCTAGATGTGGTTAGTCCATATATTTTGAAACAAAATGCAGCCACGAGAGCCTCGATCACCCCAAGAGAAAAATTAGCTGTACCTAACTCTACGATTTTGGGATATATCTACACTATACACTCGGTCGAGTCCGGCTCCGGATCTTTTGGAAGATATGTTTTTTTTTGAGTTGACCTGTACTGCCGCCCCGGGAACCTTTATTGGATAACCAACACCTTTGCTACAAGGCACCAAAAGTGGTTGGCTACATTTGGTGATTTAGCGGGGTGCCCGGGTTCATGGGGTGAATTTTGTCTAGATCTTGGAGGCGGATGACCAAGACACACTGAACTCCAGATTCCTACCCACCCCTTAAACCCTTTCCGTCCTCCCTCTCCTTCCTTTCATCCCCAAAGATGACATAGACCCTAAGGGAAATTATTTTGCCTCCTGTGTGGAGCTTATGTAAAAAAATGGCCCTATTCCTCTTTACAGTATTTTTATAGTCCTTTGACGCGTATTCCATATTATATCACGCATCTCATAAGCCTCGATGAATGTAGCTAGGACGGCGCTGGAGATGCGACATCGCTGTTCGACATAGCTACAGGCGATAAGACAGCACCGTCCTTGATGGCGCACAAGAAATACTGACGTACTGATGCGGCGAGCCCTTACACGCATCAGTACAGCATCAGTATCCCCACCACTTTTCGGCCACGCCCCAATACTGATGAGGCCGATCCAAATATCTAGATGCGCGTCAGTAATTTTGTCGATGCGTCAGTATTAGCCATTACACGCATCAGTATTCGCATCAGTATTTAAATACTGATGCGAATACTGATGCGTGTAATGGGAGGATAAGAGGTTGAACTTTGGGGCTCAAAACTGGAATTTGAACAAAAATTAGTACTACAACATTCCAAAATATAAATGTACATTTCAAGCACGAAACTACTGCTTTTGGAATGGAGCTACTTTTAGCAGTAATGAGCATTCTCCCTTTTTTAAACAGTATTTTTATTATTATAAATATTCTGCAAGGCTCTCGAAAGCATTCAGGACGTGGGACGATAATGATGCATCTCCCATGTTGGAAGTTATTCCTTTGAAGGTAACACGGTCCCTTTTTTGATGTTCACCTGGCTTTTTACTGGGTGTTTGGTGATGTGTCCTGATTTCTCAGCGTATTTCAACATTAAACTTGGCATTGCTTTGCAAATTGAAGAAAAAACAAGAAACTCAGATTGCTGTTGCGCTGCTGTTAGTTTACGCAGTTATAATAATATAATGTGTTGAACTGTTTCAGGTCAACACAGGGAAGTGTGTGCGGGTGACCCTGACAGTGTGCCTAGTCTGCCAGACCAGGATAGACCCTCCCAAAGCTGGCCAGCCCATATCCAGGGACGACATCACTACCAAGATCACCTATTGCTCCGTCGGTAAGTGTTGTGTTTTATTTTATGTGAGTACGGTCCGAACTGCTCCCTCCTGGAGCCAGTGGGGCTATGGCGAGGGTTTTCAACCTACTGTACCGGTAATGGAGCAAAATTTGGTTTCGTGCTTATTTGTTGAAAAAAGTAACCGTTAAAATTCTTATGAGTTTCTTGTTGGTACTGATTTTTTATATTTATTTTGGCCTTCGTAGGAACCAAAATAATGTAATAACTTAATGAAATATCGAAAATTATACAAAAGTTTTTAAAGCATTATAAAGAAGAGTAAAAAACTAATAAACAAAATATTATGCCATATTATAACGCAAATCTCAACATCATGACATTATATATCTGGGGGTTAATTTTAGAAGTGCCTATGTCAGTTTCTGGAAAATTGATTTACATTCCAGACTAAAACATCCTGTATTTGATTGGAATGAATCACGGACATATGAATATATCTGGACCTGCCCTAAGTGATAAAAACGTATTATTTCCCCCTCCACATGGCGCCGGCTGTAGCTCCTCCTTGGAACCGGCTCGCTCCATGGGGAGGGGATATAGCCTCGCTTGAATCTAAAATGTGTGACGTCATCATTCTTGCCGTGAACAGCGAGAAGCTAACATCCATACATTTAACGAAATAACGGCAGCTTGTGCTATACAATATATCTACGTATCAATATGCACATAGCGAATGTGGGCGGTACTCCAATGTGCTCGTCGCTGGTTACAGGGGTAAGTTAATTATGAAACATTTGTAAAAGTGTTTTAACTAAACACGGCAAGAAAATATTGATATGTGTATTGGCGCGAGTCTTTTTGGGGCGAGCATTTGGCCTTAGCAAATAAGTTTTGAACGTGGCAAGCAATTCGCGCTCCCATGTAAAAAGGTCTATTCATTCAAAGCAGATTTTGCTTTTAAGAACTAAATGGTGATATTGTAATGCGAGATGCCTATATACTGTCAGATTGATTGTTCAACGAATGACAGTCATCTTTCCCCTCTTCGCTCTCCATAGTTTGGTTTTACCCCTCATCTGTAACTGCTTGTCTATCCATTTGGATGTCTATGGAATGAATGCTTTTTTCAGATATTCCCATTTAAAGAAAGCATTGGTTGTCTAATGTTGGAACTAACATATGTGTTTTAAAATTTCAACAATTTTTACACTAAGAAATCGAGAAACAATCTTCATTCCTGAGCGATTTACAAATTTGACATAGGCGCTTCTAGCACTAGGCCCCATGTTTATATTTAGTTTTTATATTTGTTTGTATATAAAGTAATTTTAATAGTTTGTGGCGGTTCATTCATGAGATCAAGCAAGTTTATTTTGGTATTTTAGCCTTTAAATCCAATTCTATTGTAAATTATTTTCCTACTAAAATAAATAAATAACAAAAAAAAAAACTTACAAATGAATTTTTCTTTTTCCAGTAAATCCCGGTGGCTGGGCGCCCGCGTCCGTTCTCCGCGCCGTCTACAAGCGCGAGTATCCAAAGTTCCTTAAGCGTTTCACGCAGTACGTCATAGACCAGTGCCAAGAGCGCGAGATCATGTTCTAGCCTTCAGGAGGGGAGGCCTAGTCCACTGTAACGCTAATCAACTATCCCAACAACCGTTACTGCACACTAATCTTGCTGAACGGTGATTGTGTTAAAGAAACATTGACTATTTGTAAATAAGTTGCGATGATTCATCAAGTGTGGTGCACTGCTGCCAATTGAAAAAACAATATTGCTTTGATTGATACCACCGTTTTGACAGAGTTTTGTTTGCAATGCAATGGTGTTGCCTCTGTTAGCAGATAATTTTAATTCAT
Source organism: Limnephilus marmoratus (assembly GCA_917880885.1). Taxonomy (NCBI): domain Eukaryota; kingdom Metazoa; phylum Arthropoda; class Insecta; order Trichoptera; family Limnephilidae; genus Limnephilus; species Limnephilus marmoratus. The sequence goes on along the minus strand of OU862924.1, from coordinate 22,031,861 downwards.
TAAAAGGTTCACTGCCAAATTCACCATTTGGCGGAGTTTGTATGTCTCGAGAAACTCTACGCTCATGGAGTTTGCGTCAATATAACTTTCATTGCTCGGTGTTCATCCATGAACTGTCGCCACGTGTTGTTATTATGATGACCTTGTGCTTGAATGAATTAAAAAAAAAAGGTAACTGAAAAATATCAACCATTTTTCTTATTGTACGGAGAGTTAACTATTATTTGTATGGAGAGGATTGCTTATTCAAATTGGAGATTATTTCTCTTTCTCTCTCTCCTGACCACTCTCTTCTTACTAAAAAGGTAAATCGCACAATTAGAAAAATAAATTGCAGTAAGTCTCTGTAATTCTTTTGTGTACACATAAACAAAATAGACCCTTTCAGTAACTGCAATAAATTATTTCAAACTGAATAGCACTCGGAGTGTGCCACTTCAGGCCACCGCACAGAAAAGTTTCACAGTGAACTGCGCTGTAAATCGTTATTTTACTTTCGGTCTTTACTTTTCCGCGCGGCGGCCTGAAGTGGCGCGCTCCGAAGTGTCCGTGTGTTGGTTGCTATTGATTGTGTTAATGGCAAATAGGTTGACTTCATCCTCTTTTTTCTGTTTGATACTCAAATATTTTTACGGACTTGTGATAATGTGATTCATTCATACAAAGGACAAGGAGAAGTAAATAAGAGACTGTTTCACAATTTCTATTCTACGAATTGGCAGCAGTTTGGACATTCATAATACAGACCCCGTCTTGGGTACTAAATCTTTCCAAATAGAATCTGGTGGTGTCATTGACAAAAAGTTTGTGAATTGAAAATGTAGTTTTCTGCGTGTGTAAAATATGCTGTAATTTAATCTGGTAATTTATGGAAATATTCTTGTTGACTGGTTGAATATAATATATGACTCCCCATATTATCTAAGTTAAGTTTAGTTTTGTTATGTTATAAGAGTGTTATTTGTGTGATTGTTTTGTTGTATGTGTGTTTTTGAAAAATCTGGATGGAGTGATTATTATTATTTTTTTTCAATTTCTTGGGTAACTACCTAATGATTAGTAAAGTTTGTCAAATAAGAGTAGAAAATATATGAGGGCGCCACTGTTGATCCAATGGCAATACTAAACACTTAACTCATGGTGTTGAAGTAAAGCTGTGTAACCTACATTTTTATAAAAAATTAAAAGGGCATAATAGTGGAAAAAATATTTTTTCATCGCAGTATAGATACCCGCCGATCTCAAAATTAGAATTGCGCATATTTATATTATTATTATACCTTTGCAATTTTGTGTTAACATAATGAAGAATAACTATAATGTAATAAAATATAAAGCACAGTTTAGAAATTGCTCACATTTATTTAATACTAGATAAAGTACCTAGCGTTGCCTGGGCTTTAGATCATGTCTCTAATTTTAGATCTGAATATATTTAACTCATTCAGATCTAAAAGTAGTGTAACTAAACTCACCATTAGTGATTCTTCCTTTCTATCTATTATTAAATTCAAATTTATGTTAAATTAAATTAAAGCAAATCGCTTTATAAATCACCTTTTAATCAAATTTATGTCATGAAGAAAAAATGTTTTTTAAAATATGGTTTACTGTGTTCTATACATCCAGTGTAATTGCACTCCAAAAAAATATTTGACAGTTAAATTGGTGTTGCCAGTCTACAAATTTACTAGTTCAAGTTTTTATATTTTCTACTCTTAATTGACAGACTATAATTATTATTTAATAACCATTACAACTTTGTATTCTTGATGATTGTTTTAGTTAATTTAAAAAAAAAATTGTTACCCTGTGTATTCTCTATACCGTGGCGTATCTAGTCTTTCATATTGGCAAAAAATTTATATGGCAACTGTATATTGAGTTTTTTTTTATAAATCTTTGAATTTTTTTTCTTTCTTCGGGATCAGTGGTGTGTATATGAATGTAAATAATCTGGAAATAATACAGGAGTCAAAAAAAAAAAAAAAATTTATATTCACATAATTTTTTAAACTTTTGACTCCTCTACTACTTGAATATTTCTCATGGAGTACGCTGACCCTGCATGATAAAGTTTAAATTATTATTATTTTTTTAAATATAAACTTTTTGAGAATATTGAAAGCTTAACCCATGTATCTCTTCGTAGCTTCCAGACATTCCTAGCAAATTATATTTTTCATAAATTCCATTTTCTGAACTAGCTTCTTCGTGCCAAAAATAAACCATTTTATTTGATTAAATACTTTCTAAATTCCACCTACGTAATAATACTTCTTCAAAATATATTGATAGTGATAAAAAATAACACTCTACTTCCTTATTCCACACAAATATATTACGAACTTATTTCCTCTTAAAAATAGGATTTTCTGAACATTCTTATCAAAATGCGTCAAGTACCATTTTATAAATGCGAACATCAGTAGTTATAATGTTGGTGTGGTAGGTAGTGGTGGTAGCATTGCACTCTGAGTTCTTTTAGGAGATCAGTCTGATTAACTACTCTATCTGTTTAATTTCTCTGTAGTATGTACTGATTTAAATTTCATGGATTCATGAGTTTTATTGATTGTAAAAAGTAAACAAATGTAAGATCATCAATACGTATGGAAAACATTAGATAAGCTCCTCTTCATCTTTTCCAAATGAATGTGAATTTGAGAAAATTTTATGCAAATCTTTTCCATTGTAGAAATAATACCAGTGATGAAAAGTTATTCTCCAATTTAACCTGTCAAAGGCCAGGCCATTTCACGTAAATTCACGAAAATTCACTAAAAAAGCACCACTTTGAATTTTGAATTGAATGTTTTTTGGATTAATTTTGACCTATCGTATATTATATTGACTGAAACACGTTCCTAGAAGAATAAACTATGTACGAAAACAACATTACTTGCATTATTTACGTAAATTAATAGGTTTTACGATGTTTTAGTCGAGGAACATGCATAAATTGCGACGGGTAAATTCGCGGCAAAATCTGACGTTTCTAAGTAACAGATAAAATCGTTTAAAAATATTCTGGTGTTGCAAGGTGAATGAAACTTTTACGCGTCTCATAGAGTAATGTTGGCGCAAGCGATTCTGACCCTGTTCTTCATACAAATTCTGTACATAGAAGGGCCAAAATCGCAGACAAAAAGTTTTTGGTCGATAATTTTATTCAAATTTTTGAAATTATTTTCTCTCGCATGCGCATAAGACGCGCGCGCCCGCGCGCTAACGGCCACTTAGAGGTTAAATCATCTAAAATAGATACTGTTTCTTTGAATCTGTAAAGGTCCATAGTATATTTAATTTTGATCGATTTGTGTAGGTGCTTACTAATAATGGGGGGCCCATCTAGTGTTCCGTAATATATTGGTGGTAGCAAGTACCTGCGTGTTATGTAGTTTTCTCTGTTAGTTTATTGGAAATGAAAGAAAAAATATTTAATAAATGGCTTCTTGTGGAGTAACGTTGAATGTGTTGAACGTTTTATATAAATAACAGTTTATCCTTGTACATATAATAGTTGAGTGTAAATGGAGATATATCTAGTTTAGGATTGAAACAGATGTTTATGGAGAGTTAGGTATGTACGTTAAGAATCAGTGCCTCTGTAAGTAGAAGAAAAGTAGCATTTTATAGCTTGTCTAGTGTTTAACCCTAAGGCTTCACACAATGTGTTCACTTCATGAAATTAAGATGATTATGACCTGTCTTTTCTTTAATTGTTGCTTTTGTCAAATGGTGATACGTCTGCCTTTCTTAGCTTGGAGTTCATTCTAACTAGGGATAATTTGTAAATATTCCTTGATTGTTGAGAGGCAGTTTTTTTATTCAATTGCTGATTTTGTTTCAGTGTCGTTTTAACCAACTAAAATTAACATGGGATGTGTTTCTCTTGTAATTTTTTTCATTGTGCTTAACATGGTTGCCAAATTCAAATTAACAATATGAAAAAAGAAATTTAATGAATAACTGATTTCTTTGTATAAACCACTATTTTTAAAACAATATCAACATGTTTCAACAACAATGTTGTCTTCATCAGGATATGTTACTATAATACAAAGAAATCAGTTATTCATTATATGAAAAATGATACCACAAAGTAATTTTGCAAAGTTAGAAGAAGTGAAAAAAGAAAATTCGATAAATCACCGTTCGTCACTGGCTACCCGTAACAACACTGCATTAAAATATTGTACTACATTATGCATTCAAAGTTTTGTGTAAACGAATATATGAACATTTGTGTTGTTTACAGTTTTCATGAGTTTTTTTGAAATTTTAGATAAATTCAAACAAGAAAAACAAAACACTTTTATGAAAAGACTGCCCCTTAAACAGCCGGGTATCTAGCATGGTCGGTCAAAAGAGATTTTATCGAAAATGTCGGTAACTTGTTATCGCTCCCGAGCACGACTGCAAGCCGCTAACGAAACGAACTAACAATATTTCACAACGACTAAGCGTACCTAATTTACTTGATGTGAATGGTTGTTTGTTTGTTGGTGATCTGAAGTCATGCTTGGGAAAGATGATAAGTTACCGACACTATCGATAAATCCTTTATCGATCGATTATTATGGTAGATACCCTGATCAAGATTCAAGATATTGTTGTGTAATTTTGATTTGGTTAAAGCTAATTGATCTAAAAATTTGTAAAGCTATCTCGGCTGCCTCAAAGTAAAATCAATTACCTGATCAAGATTCAAGGTATTGTTGTGTAATTTTGATTTGGTTAAAGTTACTTGATCTAAAAATTTGTAAAGCGGTCTCGGCTGCCTCAAAGTAAAATCAATTAACTGATATCCAACTGTACCTATCTATAAGCACAAAGATTTCAAACATTTGGTTTTGTTTTATGACATACAAATCTTTCTTTTTTGATATTTACATGTTGACAGTGAAGCATCTGTGGATCTGAAAATGGTTTTAAAAAATTGAAAATTCAATGAGAAATAATGAATGTGTTCAAGGTTTAATTCAACTTTTTGTGTTCCCATTGGTGTATTATTAATATGGCAAAAGAGGTGTGAATTGATTTTCGTAAATGTGTATGGAATAATGCAGAATTTTTAGTACAAAATTTCTTCATGCTGTACGGAAATTATACTTTTCAGAAATTACGTTCTTCAAAAATTAAAACTTTTTGTTCTGGAAAATAGCATAATCCTGTTTGCAATTTTCTAGAACAGAAAAGATTCAATTGATGTTATCTTTTTAAATTGTAACTTCTTGTTTGAAGAATGGAAATTTTGGAAAGATGTAATTAAATTTTCCTTGGTTGTACTTGAATATGCATTGGCTAAAATTAGAATGTATTACTATTGATAAGATATATTTTTATTATTAAAGAGCATCTGTTGGGTGATTTGTTTCAAATACATATTATAATTATAAAATATAGCACTTTTGCACCAAGTATTGCTATTGTAATTGTGCCATTATTTTTAGTAGAGCCGAATGTACCTATAAATTAGCATATATTATTATATTGTTAATTCCAAAGTTTGAACTACAAAATGGGATTTCTTCTGTTCTTATTATCAAATGAGAAACACATTCCCAAAATATACCAAATTCACACATCAAAATATTTAAAACTTTTTAATTTTACACTCTTCATTGTTGGTTATTCTTTGTTTTTATTGTATTTCAAAGGAGAAGGTGGTTATTAATAGTGTTGATGCATTCTTCAAAGGGATTTACCCAAGAAGTCAATATCTCATGTCTCACTTCAAATAGCTTTATACTGTATGTTTTTATTTTGAAATATACGGATTTATATTTTGACAATGTTTTTTCACTGTACTTTTAACCTTGGATTGAGGATTGATTAACCGCTTGTGCGCCGGAATTGCCTATCGGTAAGGTAAAAACATACAAATAACTTTGTTTACATTGTGTACAAATAAAAGTGATGTAAACAAAGTTATTTGTCTTTTCATTAAAATAAATAATGCCATCACAAAGTGAAAACCTTTCCGAAGAAGTTTTCTTCGAAAAATTAAAAACATACTTTGTTGTGGGATTTTGTACCTTAAAAAATGCTTCTAAAAAACTAAAATATATTTTCGTTATTTGTTTTTGGGGAGTGTAATGGGTTAAAAACTCGCCAAGCTACCCTACACAAGAATTTAACGCAACGGAAACCCCTTTCCCCGCACCTTCCGGATTACATTAAGGAGAGAATAAACAAATCCCGCGTCCCACTCCACCACCGGACAGCCACAGGAAGCAAATCACGCGTCCATTGGATGTTTCAACGGTCAATTCACCGAGTAAACGCAAGAAGCGAGCGGATACCCTCCACCCTTCTTCGTACCTCAAGATTGACGGAGGGAGAAAGTAAACAAACCCCGCCTCCCCTCGCGCCCCCTAGGACCGACACAGGATGGGCTGATCATGCACACAGAGAAAAGATTAAAAACGGGAACACGCGGTCGAAAGCGTTAGTTGCACACGGACGCCGGAGAGTAAACCACGTGAGAGCGGCAGTCCAAGTTTGCCGTAAAAACATAGAATCCACAAGATGGGTTGGTGAACGTAATACCCCGGTACAAGTGACGAAAGCCAAATATAAATAAGTTGTAACCTCATGCATAATTAAAGACTTTATACCGTATCAACATGAAAATCACGGTCCGTATCACAAAATATGGTCTGTAAAACCCCCGTGTCAAGCAAGACGTTTCTCCAGAATCAGTACAATTGCGACCCAATATCGTGATAAGTGTAATACCGGATTATATAACTAAGTGACGATAGCATGTGTGAATCATTTCACTACCGTAAAGTTCAGTGAAACGCGTCACCCAACCGACTCGGGCACACGATCAAATACCTAACCGGATAAGTTTTAAGATTTTCACGGCCAGAAGCATTTTCGTTATATGTTTTTTGGGGTGTTGTGCCGTGTTGCGCTACCTCCTTCTATAGCCAACGTTTCGGACATCGTTGCAGTGTCCATCATCAGGGCAGATCCGGCAGATCCGGTAGATGTGTAATTTTTAGTCGTGAAGTGTGTGCTTATTTACTTCGAAGCGATACCGTGTCGCCAGCAGCACTAACTTTCACCAGTACAAAATACTAGTGACAAGCAGTGGCGTCATCGCCGCGGAACGGAATAGAAAGTTCATTAAAACGTGGTATTTATGCTAGCCAGGGGCAAGTCCGTTTGCGAGATGCCGACGGAAGTGGCTCCATCTCTTAATGAAATCTAAAATTAGAAATCACAGTGGTAAAAATTTAGGAAAAATTAAATAAAATAAAAAATTACAATTGTTAACTTTCACCAGTACAAAATAATCGTGACAAGCAGTGGCGTCGTCGCCGCGGAACGGAATAGAAAGTTCATTAAAACGTGGTATTTATGCTAGTCAGGGGCAAGTCCGTTTGCGAGATGCCGACCGAAGTGGCTCCATCTCTTAATGAATTCTAAAATTAGAAATCACGATGGTAAGAATTTAAGAAATAGAATTGCAATGGTTACAGCGAATTTAGTCAATATAAATCAAAATGGTTTACCACGAGCTCGCATTACTATTTACTTAGACATGGTTTTTTAGCTCTATTAATAATAAATGAATTTTACTAGAATTAGAATTACACTGGTTAAAGCGAATTTAGTCAATATAAAGTTATAACACATAAAAATGGTTTACCACGAGCTGGCCTTACTGTATACTTAGACATGTTTTTTGCGTTTAGCTTTGGTGTAGCCGTCAATCACCGGATACCAAGAGCTATTGAGCTTAGCTCCGTCGTCTCTATTAATATTAAAAGGATTTTTGTAGATTTCAATTGCCTCCGTAATTAGGCGTGCTCTATAAGTTTTAGGTCTTCCCAAGACCTCAGGAACAAATCCAAAGTAATGGCCGGTTTCGATTAAGTGCTCAGCGATTGCCGATTTATCAGGGTGGCCGAGTTTGCAAGCACGAAAGTGTTCTGCTATCCTTTTGGAGATCGTCCTCTCTGTTTGGCCTACATAAACCTTGTCACATCCGGAACAGCTGAGTTTATACACTCCATCTGCTTCCAGAGGAAACTTAGTCTTTGCAGACCTCAGTAGGTCTTGAATTTTAGTTGTGGCACCGAAGACAGTCTTGATGCTATCTTTTCTCAACCGCCTGGCGATTCTGTCTGTCACATTGTGAACGTAAGGCAGGAAAGCGCAGCCTTTTAACTCTTGTTTAGCTCTGTCTTCATTTGGTGTAGATTTGGCTCTTATGATTTGCCTTGTCTGACTAGTTGGGTAACCGTTGCGTTCCAGTGCATCGGTCAGCTTTGTAAGTTCTGCTCCAATTTTAGTTTCTTCACATATTCTGGTCGCTCGCGTCACCAACGTATGGATAAGTCCTCTCTTCTGCGCTGGGTGGTGATGCGAATCGGCATGTAGATACCGATTTGTGTGCGTTGGTTTTCTATATACAGTGTGTCCTAGATTACCATCTTCTTTTCGCATCACCTCCACATCTAGAAAAGGCAGGATTTTCGCATCGTTTTCTACTTCCATTGTGAACTTGATTTTACTGTGGAGTGAATTAAGATGATTCAGAAATTCATTCAGTTTCTCTGTTCCATGAGGCCAGATGGCGAAGACATCGTCAACATAACGCCACCATACCTTGGGAACAGCTGAAGCTGTGTCGAGTGCCACTTCTTCAAACTTCTCCATAAAAAAGTTGGCAAGTACTGGCGACAATGGACTGCCCATCGCAACTCCTTCCACTTGCTCAAAAAGTTCACCCTGGAATGCAAAATATCCCGTTTTGAGACAGTGTTCAAAAAGTTTGCAAATGTCGTCCTCATAGATCTCCCTGAGCATTGTCATGGAGTCTTCTAGAGGCACATTTGTAAAAAGGGACACTACATCAAAACTGACCAGGATATCGCCTTCCTCAGTCTTGACCTTTTTTAGCTTACTGATCAGATCTGTGGAGTCCTTGATCCAAGATTCAGTTTTACCAGTTTGCATCTGTAGTAGTCTGGAGAGGTATTGGGACAGTTTGTAAGTAGGTGCACCAATAGCACTGACAATCGGTCTCATTGGGATATCCTTTTTGTGTATTTTCGGAAGACCGTATAGGGCAGGAGTTCTGGAGGCTTTTACGAAAAGCCCAGATCGATCCTCTTTCCTAATACTGGAAGCTTTAACTAGCTCTCTAGTCTTCAGGTCAATCTTATTGGTGGGGTTGTTCTTTATTTTCTTGTAAGTGCCGGCATCGCACAGGAGGTCTTCCATCTTCTTAATGTAGTCAACCGTATTAATCACCACAGTGGCATTACCTTTGTCGGCAGGCAGAACTAAGATGTCCTCATTGGCGCGCAATTCTTTTAGGGCCGCAAACTCTCCTTTTGTGATGTTTGGGCGGGGTATTTCAGCCCTTTTCAAAATATGGCAAGTCTCTTGTCGTATGTCCTCTGCTTGCGACTCTGACATTTTATGGACTTTCATCATTGTATGTAGTGCTGTCTCCACACCACATATGATAGATTCCACAGGTATCTTTTTGGGGGCAACTGCGTAGTTCATCCCCTTGGCAAGCACAGAAGTTGCGTCTGGGCTCAGCGCAAGGGACGAAATGTTAATAACAACTTTATTATGATCAAGTTGTTTTCGATCACCTTTTTTGCCTTGATTGAGCCTCTCAAACTTGTGTTTATGCCTCGCATCTGTTGACTGCTTACTTCTTTGTGCTTGTTGGTAAGTCGGTATGGTGGCGTTATGTTGACGATGTCTTCGCCATCTGGCCTCATGGAACAGAGAAACTGAATGAATTTCTGAATCATCTTAATTCACTCCACAGTAAAATCAAGTTCACAATGGAAGTAGAAAACGATGCGAAAATCCTGCCTTTTCTAGATGTGGAGGTGATGCGAAAAGAAGATGGTAATCTAGGACACACTGTATATAGAAAACCAACGCACACAAATCGGTATCTACATGCCGATTCGCATCACCACCCAGCGCAGAAGAGAGGACTTATCCATACGTTGGTGACGCGAGCGACCAGAATATGTGAAGAAACTAAAATTGGAGCAGAACTTACAAAGCTGACCGATGCACTGGAACGCAACGGTTACCCAACTAGTCAGACAAGGCAAATCATAAGAGCCAAATCTACACCAAATGAAGACAGAGCTAAACAAGAGTTAAAAGGCTGCGCTTTCCTGCCTTACGTTCACAATGTGACAGACAGAATCGCCAGGCTGTTGAGAAAAGATAGCATCAAGACTGTCTTCGGTGCCACAACTAAAATTCAAGACCTACTGAGGTCTGCAAAGACTAAGTTTCCTCTGGAAGCAGATGGAGTGTATAAACTCAGCTGTTCCGGATGTGACAAGGTTTATGTAGGCCAAACAGAGAGGACGATCTCCAAAAGGATAGCAGAACACTTTCGTGCTTGCAAACTCGGCCACCCTGATAAATCGGCAATCGCTGAGCACTTAATCGAAACCGGCCATTACTTTGGATTTGTTCCTGAGGTCTTGGGAAGACCTAAAACTTATAGAGCACGCCTAATTACGGAGGCAATTGAAATCTACAAAAATCCTTTTAATATTAATAGAGACGACGGAGCTAAGCTCAATAGCTCTTGGTATCCGGTGATTGACGGCTACACCAAAGCTAAACGCAAAAAACATGTCTAAGTATACAGTAAGGCCAGCTCGTGGTAAACCATTTTTATGTGTTATAACTTTATATTGACTAAATTCGCTTTAACCAGTGTAATTCTAATTCTAGTAAAATTCATTTATTATTAATAGAGCTAAAAAACCATGTCTAAGTAAATAGTAATGCGAGCTCGTGGTAAACCATTTTGATTTATATTGACTAAATTCGCTGTAACCATTGTAATTCTATTTCTTAAATTCTTACCATCGTGATTTCTAATTTTAGAATTCATTAAGAGATGGAGCCACTTCGGTCGGCATCTCGCAAACGGACTTGCCCCTGACTAGCATAAATACCACGTTTTAATGAACTTTCTATTCCGTTCCGCGGCGACGACGCCACTGCTTGTCACGATTATTTTGTACTGGTGAAAGTTAACAATTGTAATTTTTTATTTTATTTAATTTTTCCTAAATTTTTACCACTGTGATTTCTAATTTTAGATTTCATTAAGAGATGGAGCCACTTCCGTCGGCATCTCGCAAACGGACTTGCCCCTGGCTAGCATAAATACCACGTTTTAATGAACTTTCTATTCCGTTCCGCGGCGATGACGCCACTGCTTGTCACTAGTATTTTGTACTGGTGAAAGTTAGTGCTGCTGGCGACACGGTATCGCTTCGAAGTAAATAAGCACACACTTCACGACTAAAAATTACACATCTACCGGATCTGCCGGATCTGCCCTGATGATGGACACTGCAACGATGTCCGAAACGTTGGCTATAGAAGGAGGTAGCGCAACACGGCACAACACCCCAAAAACATATAACGAAAATACCTAACCGTCCATTTTACGGGTCTGCCGAAACGTTTCCGACGCCCCCAAGACTCCAGCGACCAAGGCGGACATTACACGGCCCAAGCTGCAATTCCGAAGCCAAGGACCCGGACGCTGTACCTTCCTGGCCCAGCTGCAGCCCTGACGACAAGGATCCGGACGCTGTACCTTCCTGGCCTAGCTGCACCCCTGACGACAGGGACCTGGACGCTGCACCTTCCTGTCCCCGCTACAGCCACGCTCGTTGCCTGGGCCGCGTAGCCTCAGGCGGCGAGGGTCTCCATCGCTGGTCTAACGTTGAACACCAGCTCTAGCTCCACGAAAGGATCCCAAGTAACGTACATTGGAATTCCCCAATATCGTTCTAAAACTTAATTATTTCCAGAGCCAACCTAGGTAGGGTTTTGCACTATCTGTTAACATGTCAATTGATCTTACAATACACACAGATATATATATATAAACACGATGTTTTCTTTATCAAGTCCTGAACAAACAATGATACTGGGTTGAGAACCTCGCCCCGGGAAGCTGAGCCTAGCCGAAAGCACCTGAAAGTACATCTAAAGAAAGGTAATACAAATCTTGAATTGAGAACTCCGCTCCGGAGGTCTCAAGGTAAAAGTACTATTTTTGAGAAGTCTCAGGTGTTATGCTGTGTTGCGCTACCTCCTTCTTTAGCTCTTTAGTTTCGGACATCGTTGCAGTGTCCATCATCAGGGCAGATCCGGTAGATGTGTCATCCGGTAGATGTACAAAAACAAATAACGAAAATTCTTTTGGCCGTGAAAATCTTAAAACATATCTAACTAAAATATATTTTATTCGCTCGGCAAGGAAATAATAATACATATATCTCAATATTATTCTATCCCGCCGTTTTGACTTGCCAATTTATTTATTTTATCTGTGAACCAGTGCGCGGCCATTGTGGAAGTGTCATCGACTTTGCAACGGTCTTTTTTATGTCATTTGAAGGACAATGATTTTAGCTTTATGAAAATATAATAAAACCATAAATATATTTTTATAGTCCTTTATTTAAAACTAAACGGTGGTCCAACCATAACGCCCAATATTAATTGTAAAAAACAACAGGTTTTCAGAGAATATTCTTAATTTTTTTTATTATGATAGAAAGATCTATGACAATTATGTGTGAAACAAAATATCGGCCAAATGCTCACCACGGCTTCGGTGGCATACCTCTATCTGATATGGGTACCAGGATATAAAGGTATTGAGGGCAACGAGCGGGCTGACGAACTAGCAAGGAAAGGGGCGAAAGAACCACTTGCTGGATCTGAGCCGGCTGTAGGAGTAGCAGCTTGCCACACCAAATTACATATCGAAAGGTGGGTCAAATCCCAGCACTGGAAGGAATGGGAGAGGGCACCCGGAATGAGACAATACAAAGTACTCATAAACGGACCTGACCCCAGGCGAACCAGGAAACTACTCGAAATGGACAGAAACTCACTGAGGGAACTGGTAGGCCTACTAACGGGACACTGCCATCTCAGGAGACACATGCAGCTGTTGGGAGTGGAAAGCACCAATAGATGTAGAAAATGTGAAGAGGATGAAGAGACTTCAATTCACTTATGATGCCAATGTCCTGCCCTGGTGGGAACTGGCTCAGATACCTGGGGAGACATGTTGTAGAACCAGAAGACCTAGCCACATATCCAATGACAACTCTGGTGAACTTTATTAAAGGAACTGGGTTATTGTTAAAGGATTGAGGTAAAATGGGAGAAAGTACAATGGGCCCATGGCCTAAGTACTCACGGGAACTAATGGTAAACCATCTCCGCTTTAAAAAAAAAAAAAGTTACTCACAAAAAATTAACTTCAATGCGTTGGGATTGGAGAGTTTTTAAACAAAATTTGAATGGAGAGGTTTTTATGACGGCTTGAGAAGGTGACACACCGACTCTTTTGAACTGAAACTTCAAGAGCGTTTAAAGTGAACCAGGTGCAAAGGACATCCATGGCTTCAGATATTTGATTGTGGGTGGGATGATTTTGGATGATAAGAAGAAAGCTATGTCATCTGCAAACTCAATAATTTTTACTTGAGGAGTAGTGACATGCATATCGTACGTGTATATAGTGGCAGTTTACTTTAAAGTGCATTTGTACGGGGCGAACCCCCATTAAAAAGATGAGAAAATAAAACAAATTTGTTTTATAATAATATAAGCACATTTATAGATAGCGCGCCACTAAAATTCCGTCTTTAAAACCCCGCGCCACCGAAAAATACAGTACCTATTCCCATTTTGTGCGTATTACAATCCGCACAAAATACTATATAAAAAAAAATCCTAGCCGGTACAAATCCCTCTGATCGTGATATGAACTAAACTAAATCAAAAAATCCTAACTGGTACAAATTAGCGATGTGTAGGTTCAGCTGGAGTGGGCTCTTAAACTCGAGTTCTTTTTCGCGCGAAGCGGCTCCTACTTTTACTCCCTTTTCAAATCGACTACTCCCAAAGAACCCGGTACAGTACTTGTAGCCGGAACTCGGCGGGCCGAGCCACAGTCGGGTGGCGGCACGAGGCACGGTGGCAGTTCGCACTCGTCAAACCCGTGCGTCACGGTCCGAGCCACACGGGCGAGTCGGAGTAGGTCGCGCATTCGAGTTCTTTTGCGTGCGGGCTCCGGCTCCGAGGAACCCGAGCGTCTCGATTCTAGCCATTCGGGAGTAGGTCGTGCATTCGAGTTCTTTTGCGAGCTCCGGCTCTGAGGTCCAGCTAGGATGGAACCCGAGCGTCACTCATTTGCGAGTAGGAAGCAGGTTGCGCGTTCGAATTCTTTTGCGCGCTCGGGCCATTCGCGAGTCGGGAATGGCTCCCGGGACCTGCTCCAAGAACTCAAGTACTTTTAAAAGGAAGCACGTCTTGGAGGCCTCTGGAAAAATGCAGAACTTACCCATTTCTAGTACAAATCCCTCTGACAGTGTTATGAAATAAACTAGGCCTTTCTATGCAAATTAAGACAAAGTTGGTGCATCGATCCCGAGTCATAATGTCACTTGACCTCCGAACATTGACGAGTGTCACTGATTCCCGGATCGTCGCAGACTGACCGGCTGACGGTTGGTCTTTGCACCATAGGGATGCAAGTTAAATTTTATTTTTATGTTGTACTAGCTTTTATCCGGCAAGCGTTGCAATGCCATTCAAAGAAATAAATTGATTCTCCCTGCACGTCCTTTCCCGTCCATTCACCTACCGAGTCCCCAAAAGTTTCAAAGTTTCCTATTGGTGGATGTGGTTGCTGGGGACTTGTGACGTCCCACAACGATTTGGTTAAAATTTTGGATTGAAGCTATACCCACCTGCCTCCGAGGCTCACGTGTTACCGGTGCTAATTACGGTCGTAAAAATTGACGCTCACATGTGCCCAAAAAACATTTGACTGATTCGAGCAGGTGCAGGTGCATCCGGTACGCCCCTCGAGATTAATTCATATTATCAGTTTGTGTTAAAATGAAACAATCCTTTTATTTATTTCGTCTTTTATTTATGAGCCAGCCAATGATCATTAAATTACAGTGTATATATTTTCGAGTTCAGAAGAATACACATTAAACATTTTGTGTTATAACTTATAACACATTTTTAAAATCATTATTAGCACAAATAACGATTAACAATTTTATTTAGTACACAGTTTTATTTACAATAAGAACATCAATGGAGAAAGAGCACAATGAAAAGTATCTAGTAGTCGTCTTCCATATATCATCATTTCTAAAATGATATGTTAGGCATTTCAGATGTTTCAATATTGTAAAAACACTTTACAGCAGCAACCTTACTTCGTTGGGAGGCGTCAAGTGAACACTTGTGTCAACCAGCTCACATTATGGGGTTCGTCAGGGTTAACTTTTGGAGCTTAGTCCTATTTATGCATGTCTGATATATTTGGCACCAACAAATACAAAACTTCTTACATATGGTTAAATAGGTCACCTATAAGACACAGTAAAACCATTTTATGAAGTTATCGCATAAGAAATGTTCAGGCTTTAGGAACAGCTCACATACGTCTCATAGAAATCATTGTGTCTCCCATACCGTCATAGTGAGAAGTATGATCTAAACGATGTAAAAAAAGAGAAAACACCACGTTATTCAAAGCAATAAGTTAACCACAGAAAATTAAAATGTGCACCTCAGTGAAATGAAAGTTTTCGACCTCAATTTGAGAAAAATTTATGAAATTCGTGAATTTTTGAAGTGAAAACTTCTTTAGCACCGTTGTGATTTGAAACTCGATGAAACGAAAAATAGCGACACTAAAAAGCGACAAACACATATATCCATAGGATTTAGCCTGCGAGAGAATGAGATAGACCAATCGGTCTCCTCTTTGTGCAGTGCTTTGTAGCCTATTGGTCTCCTCTTTGTGCGGTGCTGAGTAATCAATGGTAATCACTCTTGTCAACTTTGATTTTCTGAAGGTTTCTCTTCTACCGCGTGTAAACTGCACACTCAGATTTTTTATTAATTATATTTTTATGAAACGACGAAATAGGGAGGTGACAACAGTAGCGTAGCGAGGGGGGGGCGGCCTGCCCCGGGTGCCACCCGACAGGGGGGTGACACTCGACCGTGGAAAAAAAAATTACGAAGGATATTGTCACCAAAGTATTGTACACATGAACACAGTCTGTTATTTATATTTTCATAGCTCTATGGCTCCCCGTGGAGTGCCCCGAATTTTGTGTCGTTCGGTTTTTTTATAAGTGAACGTAGCCTATATTTGTGGAGAAACTTTTATATTTGAAATTCTCCTGCCACCCCCGGCCCCCGGGCATTTAGCGTTTTGAATTTCTCAAGTCAACTTTGATAGTGAGGGGGGGGGGGGGGGGGGGGGGGCGACACCACACCAAGCCACCCATGCTAGCTTCTGGGTGACAACAACCTTTATAATAGATTTGTCTAATAAAATATGATTGTGTTTTTATTTGTTTGTCAGTAAATTTAGTTGAGCCATTTTTAAAACTTTTTATGTTTGCAATAAAAATTTGAATACTACAAAAATTTATGTGTTTATAACAACAGCGTTTGGAAGCGTATTTTATCACCTTTCAAAAACATATTTTCACCTTCGGATACATTCAGAAATGTTTTATTGCAAAGCGGAAAAATTCAGACATTCGGACAGAATATGCTCCAGGCCTGAAGGACCGTTAACCTTGTAAGACCGTTTGAATGTATTAAAAAGCGAATACTTAATAGGGCTATAAATAACAAACTCTAGAAAGAGCGAACCTCTAACACAAACTACCAGATGCTCCAAACAAAGTAAGGTTTGTACTCACTAAGGATTTAAAAGTACACAACAAACATACATATTATGGAAGAATAAAATAGTTACCTAAAATCCGTCAAGACCAGCTTGGCTTTTAGTTAATAACCCTTACACTATCATATTGATATTATTAATATTATTATCATGAAGTATGTAAGATTAACCCTTTAAATACATTAGTCGAAACGTGAAAACAAGATAAAAGGTGTTGATATGTCAGTTGGAAATACTCAGTTTAAGAAACTATGACTGTATAAAAAAATATTTTTCTCCAATGAAACATTCACAATGAGACTAATTTGAATTCCTCTATATATTATCTTTAATCATAAAGGTTTCTTAAATTGAATAATAAAATTGTTTTTTGCAAAAAGACATTTGAACCCTCGATAGTCTGTAAAGTATAGTCCCGTCGCTGAGAGCTAATTATAACCTTTTCTACTAGGTATTACATGTATTGTTTTTGAGAATCAGGAAGGGTTCCAACTGAGCTCTCGGCGGTAGATATGCCTTTTTGCTTAGCATCTCGACTGGTTTAATTTCCGTTAGTTAAAACCCGCTAAACTTTAATATGAATGGTTAGTCAGCTTTGCCAGTCCTTTATCTGCAATCTTGTCGTTACGTTTCTTCAACCAATTATAATCATTTATTTTCATCAGATTGTACAAGCGTTACATAATCTTATAAATTAATTTATATGTGGACATTCTTCAATGACAAAAAAACTGCAAATATAAATGTTAACAAATTATAATAATAAAAATAATTTACAGGAAAAAACATAAATAATTTATAATTCAACTATTTCCAGCAAATTTTTGTGAAATTGAACATAATGCTTTTTACAGTTATTTATTATGCACCTGTACCATCCGTATTATAATAGTAGAAAATATATTACGTTGGCAGCACTCAAGTTTAAACATTGTACCAATTGGAAAGATAGGATTTAAAGCTGCCAGTACACGTTGGGCCAACCAATGACGTTATATAAATAAATAGACTTGCCATAGTCTCATATACTCACAATATAATGTGGAAAGTAAGGAACACTCTTTTGTTTTCAGCGATTTTCAGTATAATTTCTTAATTCAAAAGTTTATTCCTGTGTGATAAAGATAGACAATCAAATAATGTGTGTGTATGAACGACATAGATACATGAGCGGGCGGCGTATTGCTTGTCACTTTTTGATGGAACGTTCGCTGTCTCCTTTTCGTGAGGCCCACTAGAATAAAAGGTCCGGCTGCCTGTCGGAGTTTGATATGTCAAGCTATACAATAAATACAATAGGGCTACGACAGTTTTCAAATGGTGGCGATTGTCATCAATACTTGTTAGAACTACTGATTTATGTGTTGTTTTACCGCAAGCAAACAAATAAACAGAGTGTTTAGGCTGATTAGTCTATTTTAAAACAGTGAAGTTTACTTAGCAACAGAAATTTGGCTGTTGCGCGTCCAGACCCTTTACTTTAGTAGGACTTGAATTTTCTCTAATGACGTGTAAATCCGCGAGCATGAAAATTAAACATGAAAATTAATTGTAATAATTATAATAATCGATAATATTAAGTAATTTGCGTGTACTTACAAATGAAATGTTATTCTTTCGCCTTTACTATTATTTGCCGTGTATTGAAACATTTTCTCATCACACAGGAGGGCATTTTGGCACTTTTTAAAATGCAATTTACTTATTGGTAAGTGCTGGTGAGAGGCAACCTTACTCGACGCATAGCAGTTTAGTACTAAAGTACTAGATATCGAGACCGGTGCAATTGTCTTGCCTTTGTCTTCACACTTTGAGATTTCTACCCCTCATCTAATATAGTATGTAACGTCATTGGGGCCAACATGTTGGGCTACAGCAGACCCAATTGGCATACATTGGCTGTTGTAACACGTTGGCCATGAACGTTGGCCGACCTACCGATTAGTGTTGGTTTTTCATGCACACATCAAAGGATCTTGGCGCCCTCCCGCCAACAGACGAGTAGGCTCCAACGTGTTGGCCCAACATGTACTGGCAGCTTAATATAGACTTGGCTGACTGAAATCGCGTTAATGAATTAAGGATTCATAAACTGTATTTTGGATGCCATTTGGCAGGACAGCGTAGTAACTGTAAAATGTGAGAAGTATGATTTTGTAAATTACTTGTTCAACAATTTGCAAAAATGTAACGATTTATTTGTCAATTTGGTCAATCTATGTACAAATGTATGTTTATATTGGCTTAGATGGACCGTACTTGACATTATTTATTGATTTTAAACAGGAAGTCAATCATGATTCACACATTAATTTGTATCAAACATAAAACATAATAAATTTGCAAGATGAAAATTATGATTATACAATCATAGGAAACGAAACTGCTAAAACCAAAGACGTTACATACTTTAGACGTGGGGTAGAAATCTCAAAGTGGGAAGCCAAACGCAAGACAATTGCACTGATCTCGATTTCTAGTACTACTAAACTGTCACTCGTCAAGTAAGGTCATGTCTTACCAGTAGGAAAATTGCATTTAAAAAGCGCCAAAATGCCCTCCGTATGATGAGAAAATGTTTCCATTACACGGTAAACATTAGTAAAAGTGAAGAAATAACATTTAATTTATATGTACACACAAATTACTTATTATTATCGATTATTATAAGCAATACAATTCATTTTCATGTTCCCCGTCCGACAATTTTGTACGTCATTTGAGAAAAAACACATAGGTATTCTTTAATTGCCTTATGGTACGATCACACTGAGGTCAACATCCAACTTCAAACTTTCGGACGATTGCGTAGAAGGGTAGTTCATGTGTTGGAAGTTCAAGTTGGAATTTTGGCTTCAGTGTGAAAGTAGCATAACTTTTTAATAAATGAATAACTTTTGAATTAAGAAATTACTGAAAACCGCTGAAAACAAAAGAGTGTTGCTTACTTGCCACATTATTTTGCGAGCATGTGAGACTATGGCGAGTCTATTTATATAACGTCAAGTCAAGTCTGTTTATATAGCCAGAAGTTGTGACCACAGATATTAGTTTAATTTCCTGAATACAAAGTTGTATTTAAAAATTAACATTGTTGTGACTTTTCTACGGGCATAACATGTTAGGAATTGTGTTCACCGAAGCTGTCAAAGTTAAGCTCCAGGGAAATGACAGCATTTTAAAAATACAAATGATTCTACTGTCAGTCATTTTGAAATTAAATCTAAGAGCTACATGTATATATACCCTGACATCCAAATTGTTTTCTTCAATCAGGAACTAAAAAGAAACATGGTAACATCACTTGAAAGATCAAGTATGGCGTGTGAAATATTAGTTCATTAAATGTAAAATATCAAAATACAATAATTTATTATTCTATTAAGGGCACTGCCCTCCGTTGCCAAGGATACCAGCTCCACGGCTACCTCTCATAAACCAGATGAACCTAAATACATAATATACGTCATAATGCTTCAAAGATAATATTCCGACTCATTGCAATGTGTCTCATCAATAATTTGATTGAATCTATGGTAGGCAAATGGACAAGGTTTCCAAACCTTTTTATTTTTCCAATAAAGGCTTCATTTCGAATTCTTTAATAGTTTTAAAAACAAATTAAGAGATTTTCAATTCTACAAAAACATTTATTAAAATGTTTAAAATATTTTTAGAATGTATGTACAGGGTTGAGAAATTTAATAGAAGATAATATTTTCGAGAATAAATATAATTTTTCTAAAACAATGGATTTGTGATTGTAAACATTGTTCTTTATTTATCATGGTATAACACAATTAGTACGAGAAAACACATACATGTATCAATTTTGATATTGGTATCTACTACTCCGTATTATGTGATTTTATGTCATACTATATTAGACTTGTCATACATTTAAGCACAAAATAACACAAAAACCAAATACATATATATGCTATACCTATTTTTAAATCGATTTACTCTAAAATCTTGATAAAATTAAACATTGGTTACTAGATAAAATTTGGCACCCATATTTTATACACAAGCAATATTTAATTCAAGTTTCATCTCATTTTTATTACTCACTGATTGAGCGTTTGACCAAAACTTATGGGCTCCACCTGACTACTCAGATATAATATTTTTGACAGGATTCATGAGATAAAATAACAAGTATCAGAGACAACACAAACTTGTTATACATACCTACATAATTATATAAATGTAAAGTAGGTACCTAAAAGATTAGCCAAATTTAAGAATCAAAACATCCAGAAAGTAAAACTGTGAACTACAAAACTTTGGTTGTATCTGCAGGTATTTTAAATGTTACTTATGGGCATTAGCAGTCACCCTTCAACAATTGGTTGAATAAATAATTTTTAATGACAATAAAAGTTGTCACTCTTTCGCAAAAAACAAAACATACAAAAACTTATTGTCAAAGAAAAAAAATTATAATTGCTTTGGCAAACAGTGATTGTTAGCACATATCAATTAAGCGTCGATGACACGGGGTGAGTTTACAAGTTACTATCTGGGAAATTCACTATCTGTTAGTAAACTAAAGTAATTGTGTTACTTGCTAACTAGCAGTGACTAGCAGATTGTTGACAATGTACGAAAAAAGGTTGAAAGGTCGTCAACTTTACTCGCCTACACGCTTGCTCCGCTTGTTCGTGATTGGTTTATTTATGTTTCCATCATGGCTTCCGATAAACAGTTGATTTCGACTGTCAAACATCTGAAGAATTAGTTCACGCAGGCGTCGTTATTCTTGTTACTGGCACTAGCAGCGGCCTCAGTTTCCTACGCTTCTAAGCGAGTGGACAGTTTTGTGTGTCATCATGACAATCTCACTCGCCGATTTACCCGCTTTTAAACTTAGTAGATAGTAGCTTGTAAACTCGCCCGGTGTCATCGAAGCTATATTAAACAAAGTTGCAAATAGGAAAAAAATACACATCCCAACAGAAAATTATTAAGGGACCAGCACTTAAATAAAATTATGCAAGTTTGTGTAAAAAAAATATTTCTTTAACCAGTCTTGGTTCATAGAGGAAGAAAGAATATTTCGAGTGATTAAAAATATTTTGTGATTCTCACAAATAGTAACTTCATGTAGTATCATAGACTTACGTTTTATCTTTTAAAATACCTACATATACATTTATGATTTCTGTTCTAAAATTGTTTATAAAATAAGAGAAAAAGGTGAAACTTGTTATCTTCTCAATGTTTGACAATTACACATAATTTTATAGAGCTCACCAAGAGCGGAGTTATTATTATACAAGATAGGATAGTTTTTGTAAGTAGTATCATGATGTTGGCTGCCTTCTTTTGACATTGAAACAGGAATGAAAACAGGATACGATGTTGCTTTTGAACACACGGGATAGACTAGAAACTACCAAGTATCTACCAAAACATTTCATTAGCTACATAAAATAAAAAGTACTTATTAAGAATGTTTTATACAATAATACATATTATACAATTGCTTACTAAAATGCAGGCTTGACCCCATTTTGTAGATATAACAATTATGTTTTTATAATAATTATAGGCCATCGAAGAATTGTATTCCAAAATTTTAAAGTTTGTATAAATGGTCATTTCTAAGTCAAATAAGACCAAATTAGTTATTCGTGACAATAAATGATAAAACCGTCAACGGTTGCTTCTATGTAATTCAGACCGCAAAAGAGAAAGTAAGAAACAAATAATACTCTTATTATCACTGAAGTACATAATAATATTATTGGACAACATTCTAGCCGAGTTTTCAACAATATTTCAAGCAAAACATCCACAAAGTCAAAATACACATTACAAGCTAAATATTTATTCAACAGATGGCACTGATTGTGATTGTGTTTGTAACATTTGTGATTTGTACCGATAGGCACAACCTTTTTCGACACTAAAACAAACGAGTCTTCCTTTGATGTGCATTTTACACACATGTACATTTTGTCTAGAATGTGACATATTGTGTGTTGTTTTGCATAATAAGTTCCTGCTTTTGACAAGTTACAGCGAGCGGTGCTGCGATTCTACTTCGCGCATTTTATTGAAAGTGTAGATTTCTTGCAATAATTTTATAAGTTTTATTATTATTTACATATTTATGTGAGTACGGTAGGGTAGGAATATGAATATAGCACGCCTATGAATATAGGTGTAGGTATATGTTGCCTGAAGAAAGGAACCTTGAATAAACCAATTGAGTAAGGATATCATCGAACCTTATCAAAAGCGTTGTGCCTTCCTTGTTTTTAGGAAAGGGGAAGTAGCTAAGTAAGTGATCATTTTTATCATAACAAAAACTCTTAAGATAGCTGAAATGCTATGCAAGGTTCACCAAACTTAACAATCAATACATTAAGTTGACGTAACATTATTAGACTAAGATTGTACCGAAACTGTTGATATGATCCTGACATCTCTAGTTGGCCACCCCCTTTCCACTTTGTGCAGGACCGCCATATTGCATAGATCGACAAATCTGGGTCTCCAATCAGCAAAGCGATTTGTAAGTATTTAAAGGTAACGCTCGATTTATTACACGATTAACGAAATATTTTATCGTTGATTAAATTAAGTTACCCCGCCTACTTTGGCTCTGCCCAAAATGGCATCAAGATAAAAACTTTCGATGTTAAATTAATATTAAAGAGTTAAAAAATACTGTATTTATTATTAACACACATAATTTCATTTAAATACTGTTATCCATAAACTTGCATTTTATATTTTTTAAACATATGCATAAACTATATTAAAAATAAAGTGCCAGCTTGACCTTTGCCGCCGGCGCGTCGGTACCACTCTGTTGACACTTTTTATAACTTTGCTTTGCTCAGTTCAACTTAATCCACATGTCCGGCTTCCTTAGATTAAGCAATTCTTAAGCGATGCTTGTGTGTTGGAAAGAGCGTAGTTGTGCATTTGAGCAGTGTTGAGCCTTAGTTTCGGCTTAGCAGTTGATTAGTAGGATTGGGAACAGCGGCCGTTAATCCATATTATTTTTAATTATCAACAGATCTTGTCTGTTAAAACATATATGTTTTAATGATAATATTAATTTATTATTCATTACAAACTTTAAATTTAATACGTATGAAAAATTTCATATAACATTTGCAAAAAAAAAGTGATTAAAAAGTATAAAAAAAAACCAAAAATTTAAAACAAAAGTTCAGGCAGTGGGGAAGATTGCGTCAATGGGGAGAGACTCTTTAAAGAATCAATAGGATTTCCCTTTTGAATCTCTCCTCGCTGACCCAAAATATTTCGATATCAGAAAAGATTTGGTTCAAGAGCAAAATACTTGAAAATACTAATCCCCACCGGGGGAAAATGACAAACTCCAAAGGACGGCAAGATAAATACACAGTTAGTTTTGGAATTAAAAGCAAAAAAAGCCCGATGTGAAGACGTAGAGTGAATAATCAATTACGATAATTAGATGCTGATAACAAATATGAGTACATTTTGATTTTAACAGTAGGAACAGATCAGAAACTCCTCTACTTCATCTTATTCAATAGAATTAGACCAGGCGCGTGCTTGGCTGACTGTAATCACGGCAACAGTTTAATCACTGCTTCAAAATCCATCGCCATACGGGAGGTGACATTAAATGTTACCGTGACAAACGTAATGTCACCCATGCACGCCTGTGGCATCAGTACCTTATCTTTTATGTAAAAAATGAAAAAGTAATCACAGTGAAAAGCAATTTCTCTTGCTTGAAAAGTTGTTGAAAACCGGCCATAACAACATCATGTCCAGCGTCGCAGTATAGGTAAGATAGTACAATATGATTAGTTGGAGGGAAACGTGTTGTCAGAGAGTGTGCGGGGCGGGTCTACTCGGGGCTGGAGCGAGGGACGGAGGGCGGGGGAGCAACCACGAGGGAGGCTTGCATCTTCTTGACGTCCTGCAGTGTGGTGACGCCCTGATCGTCCATGTCGCGCCAGTACTGGTAGTTGGCCCGGGTGTGCGCAACCAGCTCTGGCATGTCGATGAATGCTGCAAATATTATAATAATAAAATTAATATATGTACTTTAGTACATTTTTATTTTTATTTTTAGAGTTAGTTTTAATAGTTAAAATAATTGTCAAAGTTTTAATTTTTCAAGACCCCCCGAAAACCATCGTATGTATGGTGAATTGTGTGACGTCATCACTCCTGAAAAATTACTATAGGATCAGGCAAACAGCTGATCAACTGCCGCCATTTTGAATTCCGTTGTTCGAAGTATTCTCCCTAGAAGTAGCATTACTATTTTTTTTGTGCAGTAGTTTTTGAATATTTTCAATAATAGAGATAAACTAATAAGAGATACCTTTAATAATGTTTCAATAAAAACAACAATTAAATCTCTACAAACAGAATGTAAATAAACAAATAAATTAATATGATGGCTGTGTCATATCATACATTCCCATACAATGACTTTACGTTGATGTCACGACACATCGAACAGTGACATCACGACTAAAATTTTAATAATGCCAACTTGACGGCGTGTTTTGTAACATATGTTTTTAAAGCCATAATATTTTTCACTGGAGTTCCTTATTGAGACAACCCACCACTATTTTTTCCAGGGCAGTTTGTTTTTGTTCTTGAAGCTAAATTTACCTGACAACTTTTATAAAGAGGAACATACAACAGAATAGGCAAATAGAAAGGAAAATTAAATTCTGTGGCGACACATCATTATTATCATCGCCATCAAAAGAACATACGAGAAACATCTCCTAATATTTGCGCCCATCGGCAAACCTACTTGCCTAGGTACCTTCGTACCTATACTGGCCGCGATGTACTTTCTCGCCTCCCGTGCCAGCCCGACGATAATAATATCGCCCCGCCTAGAAAGGTCTCGAGACAGCACCGTACAATATCTGTACGGCGCCGAATATTCTCGAAGTGGCTCGTATTACCTACCGCGAGGTAGTTACTCTACCGCGGCTATATAAGCAGCCGATCGCTCGCCCGCTGCAGTTCAGTCCAGTTCAGTCTCACACTTACAGTCGGCCAACATCTCAACATGTAACAAGTGCTCCTGCATGGCACGCATCCAGGGCAGCTTCCTCGAGGTTCATCACCACGTCTCAGCTACAAGGCCCATCGTGTCTTCAGCTCCTGAGAACAGCTACATCCCGCGACTTATAAGGATTGACGCACCTTCAGTCCAGGGATCAGCTCACCACTTCATGGCACCCCGAAGCCCCACTGTGCTTCGCTGCCATGGAAACACGCTCCGCCTCGCCAGGACTACCTGCTGGTGGCTCAGCTCACCGAGCCACACACTGTTCATCTCCGCGATTCAAAGCGTCGAGCAACGGCCTGGAAGATAGGTCATCTCCACCGCCATGGTGTCGAGCAACTCGCTGACCTTCACCACACCATCTCCACCTCCGTACGCCTGCAGCATCATCTACGGCACTCCGCATTACATCATGTTACCGACCACCGACCATCTGCTACGTAGCCCAATAAATGACTGACTCACCACTTCGACATGACGCCTTTCATTTCTGTCTCCCGCTCCCTCAACTGGTGACCCCGACGTGATATGGATACGCAGCATACAGCATCCTGACATGTGTGTTACCACAGCGCATCCGGTAACACCGCAAACACGAGGGAATCGGTAGAGACGCATCAGCACGGACGCACCGACCAGCAGCATCAACCCGGCTTTCCTGCGACTCCTGGCATCATCTTTCAACCCTGTACTCCGTACACTGGGAAGGGGGTGTGTGGCGACACATCATTATTATCATCGCCATCAAAAGAACATACGAGAAACATCTCCTAATATTTGCGCCCATCGGCAAACCTACTTGTCTAGGTACCTTCGTACCTATACTGGCCGCGATGTACTTTCTCGCCTCCCGTGCCAGCCCGACGATAATAATATCGCCCCGCCTAGAAAGGTCTCGAGACAGCACCGTACAATATCTGTACGGCGCCGAATATTCTCGAAGTGGCTCGTATTACCTACCGCGAGGTAGTTACTCTACCGCGGCTATATAAGCAGCCGATCGCTCGCCCGCTGCAGTTCAGTCCAGTTCAGTCTCACACTTACAGTCGGCCAACATCTCAGCATGTAACGATCTCTGCATGGCATCGCTACGCTCCAGGGCAGCTTCCTCGAGGTCCATCACCACGTCTCAGCTACAAGGCCCATCGTGTCTTCAGCTCCTGAGATCAGCTCCATCCCGCGACTTACAAGGCTTGCGTCACCTTCAGTCCAGGGATCAGCTCACCACTTCATGGCACCCCGAAGCCTCACCGTGCTTCGCTGCCATGGAAACACGCTCCGCCTCGTCAGGACTACCTGCTGGTGGCTCAGCTCACCGAGCCACACACCGTTCATCTCCGCGATTTAAAGCGTCGAGCAACGGCCTGGAAGATAGGTCATCTCCACCGCCATGGTGTCGAGCAACTCGCTGACCTTCACCACTCCATCTCCATCACATCCGTACGCCTGCAGCATCTCATCACTGCACGCCTGCAGCATCTCATCTACGGCACTCCGCATTACATCAAGTTACCGCTCACCGACCATCTGCTACGTAGCCCAATAAACGACTGACTCACTACTTCGACATGACGCCTTTTCATTTATCTCCCGTCTCTACCGATACGGACCGCTCCCTCAATTCAAACTCATTCCCATGGCAGCGTGCAACACAAGAACAACATCTACGGCTTCTGGCGAGAAGTTAGACAGTTCCAACGAGAGACAGTGATCAAGTGGTCCTTTGATCCCTTCACACCGTCCACGGCAGCACAGAAGACAGATGTGGTCCCTATGAAGACGATGGGATTGTGGCATCGATGTATCAACTCTGGATGGTTTTGACGTGTCTTACAAATTTGTTCAAATAATTTGGCCCACCTCTGAGAAATTTTATAATTAAACCCCATCTGATTCCGTTGCTTCGCTTCGAAAGCATAATATCTAGCTAGGGAGAAAAATTTCGTCCTTGCAGACCAACATAATAAAAAGTGCTTCTTGCGATCTTTTGATTTTTGACTACAAAGTAATGCACTTTCTTTTTGTTAAATGTTTTCTTACCAATTTTTTGAACCAATAATTTTGGTTACAGTGTAATTTTTTTAACATCCACACGCCCTGACTACACTTTGTTGGTCGTTGGATTGTGCAGAAGAGGCTTCCGAATAGTTATAATAAATCAGCAGCAATCATAATTACCATCCCAAGCCTCCATCATGTCGATGATGATGAAGTCGATGAAGCCAATCTGCGAGCGCGGGATGGAGCAGGTGGCTCTATCGAACACGGGCATCACCACCGGCAACTCCCGGGCCTTCTCCTCGTCTGTCTGGAGGAAGTACTCTTCCGCTATTCTGAACATTACAAGGATTAAGATTATAACATAAGTAATAAAACATTTCGATAATAGGAAACAAAGCACAATAAATAGTATGAGCGTGCACATCGACCGGTATAACCCTTCATGCCACATTTTTTGAGAATGTTACCCACTGGAGAGCTTTTTGCAGAATTTCAGCACCACCTACAAAACCCAAGTTTGCTTAACTGTTGAATTTTAGCAAATTTTCCGTAGATGCATTAAATTTTTTTTTGTAATATTTTCAAATACGCCTTCGGTTTTATGTTGACATTTTTTAGTAGGGGGAAAGATACTACTCATATTCGTAATAACAGATGACAGTGTACTCTAGTTATATTCGAAATATTGGTAAGGGGTCGTCCATTAATCACGTGAGGGGGGGCGGGGAGGGGGGGGGGGGGGGGGTTCGGCAAAAATCACGAGGTGGGGGGGGGGTATAATGAGATATCACGTGTATTTATTTTTCGTGATAATATTCAGAAAATTTCAAAATAATTTGTACAAAAAAAAATACACGTGATTTTGGGGGGGGTGAGGGAGGGGGTTAGTCTGAAACCTCACCACATATCACCAAGGGGGGGGGGGGGGGGTTAAAAAGTTGCCCAAAAAACATCACGTGATTAATGGACGACCCCTAAATGAATATTCATGTTTGGAAGATTTCTGTAAAATGTTAAACTGTCAGGATGTGTCCGTGTAAAATGCAGCATTTTATTGTGTTTTAGTGAATTTTTCTAACATATTTGAGTACCAGTGTTTTAATGATTGAATAGCAATGCATTCAACTGTTTCAAAGTGTTTCAAACTTAAAAATTCAGTGATTATTTGGAAAACAAAAGTTTTCTATTTTTTTACTGAATGCACTTTGTTTGACAATGCGAAATTTTTTACCAATAATCGAGTTATTTGGTATTGTGGATTTAAGATAATTGATGTATCTGTTTGATGTACTGTAGCTATTTTTGGTGAGTTCTTTATGAATTCCATTTTAGTCTTATTAAAAGTGTCGGCATTTTTTGACTAAATTTGTGTCAAAAATTATTCAAAGAGAACATTAACCGTGATTCGAATTTTATCGATGGGTTGTACCAAAACCGAAAGGGTTATCTTTATTTTGAAAATTATTTATTATTTATGGGTTCTTTGCTCATAAAAAAAATATAAATAATACCAGTATATTTTATAAATCAACTTTTTATTATCTTAGTAAGAAACACATGCGAAATCAACTATGAAAAAATAACTGTAGAATTTCATTACAACTATTAATCGTTTTAACCCGTTTTCCTCATATATCTCCTGTATCTCCTTCCGCAAGCCCTGTCGCACTGAGCACGCCGGCGGTGCGGGTAGAAGGGGGTTGTATCTCCAGCTACTCAAGCGCATTAAAATTCAGTTTTCTTATATACATATGTAGATTGTGATTATAAATTAGACCATTTAAAAGAAACCTAGTTGAAAATAATTATGTATAGGGAAAATTGAACTTTCTAGGCGAGTTTATAGGGAGGTAATCCTGAGAATAGTTCTGTTTTAAATGTTTACGATTTTATAATATATTTTTTTTATAAATCCTAGGAATATGTGATAATCAACCAAAGATAGGTGAATTCAGTGGCGGTTCCCCATAAGGGGACCATGGGGACAGTCCCCACCAGTTATTCCAGAAACAACCAAGAAAAAATTGACAATTCTTTGTGTTCACAAAAAATAATTAATGCGTTCTCAACATAAAAGTGTCATTGCTCTTAGAAATATAATCTAAAAAATTAATTTGGATAATTTTTAGGCTCGAAATTTGAGATATTTCTGCGAACAAACGTGCGACCGCTCTCCTTTCTTCCTTATAGCATACTTGAGCATACTAAACTAATACTAACGCGAAACGCGACCGGTCGGCCACTTCGGACTCGACTCGACGCATAGGTACTAGATACTAGCGCCTGCTTGACTGTGCGCACTGACTACTGCGCAGTAAGGGGACAACACGGCGATGTATTCCTTCTAAAATGAAGTTTTTGCGCGCGCTGAATATTTTTGTATGTGATTTTAGGGATCCGCGCATGCGCACTTGAACCATCTATACCATAATCGCGGGGACCGGTTCAAGAATCCCCCTGCGAAGATTGTGAATATTTGTTTTATTTCTAATTGAAGTAGATCAGTTATGCACGGGCCGGAATTCATGTTAGGCGTTTTATAATCGTATTTGACGTTTAGTAAATCGTAATATTGTCATCGATTTATTTATTTATTTGATAAATAAGATTGATTGGATTATTTCTATAGCGCCATTCTCGTGGTCAATACACATCAAAGGTAATTTAGACGAAAGTTCCGATGATTATCTTGTGTATTTTTATTAAACTTAATATTTTATTAAACTTAGTATGTAGGTACCTAGTTGGTGTTCCTGGTTAGGTGCGTGACTTATCCTCTGATCTATTTTACTTTATATACTTTTATTATACTTTTGGTAAGAAATAAAAAATCTATTAAAAAGAATTAATGAAGTCGACTTTTAACTGAAAATTATACAATAAGTATACTTTTTGGTGGTGATACGGTGTACTCAAGCTGGGTATAAGATTTAAAACTAATTTTAATCTTATATATTTTAAACATTTATCGGAAAGTTTGACAAAACACGAAAATTCGTGGGAGCACAAGACAAACGCAATAACTCATTTTTTTTGTAAAACACAACATAAAAAACATGAAAATGTCTACACAAAAAATGACGGTCCCCACCACAAAAAATGTGCTCGAGCCGCCACTGGGTGAATTCATTGCCTATATAAAACTATAATCAGTTTGTATGTCTCCATATTAAAATTCGGAGGTATGATTTTTTTAAGGTGGGCGGAAAATATTCAAAACGGTCACCAAAATATCACAAGCAATCCGAGAAAAAAAAAAAAATCACGCTGTCACTCCAGTGGTTACTTTACAGGGGTTTACCTTGGTATAACCCTTGATGCCATATTTATTGGGAATGTTACTTTACAGGGATTTCATGTAGAATAGTCTTCGAAGTACAACGTGGTAAAATAATTTTTGCTGATTTAGGCTGATTCAGGTAGGTATCTTGTACCTGAGAACACAATTTAAATGGCAACACCAAGATGACTCATTTGAAAATATTTAAGTTTAGTTTCAAGTGCATATTTTTGACTTTAACCAAATGGTTTTCAGAAATAATTGGTTATGGTTATGTATGCGTCTGCAGTATAAATAATGAAAAAAATTAATAACCTTTTGAGAACAAGCCAAGCTGTAGAAACGAGGAGCAAGAATCCTTTGTGTTTTAGCCAATACTTCACATATACAGCCTATTTTCACAAAACAATACTGGTAAAATCTGAACCTCATGGGTAATAATTGGTATTTTAGATTTTTTAAATAGGCTCTAAAATTCAAGCTGATTGACTCGAGGCTGGGGTTGGTTGTTGGTGCATAATATTCACTAAAGAAGAATAAATATAAACTTCTTATTTTTTTCTAGTTTCATGAGAAGTCTACACCATCGCTTGGCTACGATAGATAACTAATGATAAAGTACACACCTTCTAGCCCATTCAACACAGTATTTGGCAGATCTGGAAGGGTTGGACACGTCGGCACACTTGATCATCATTCTCTTCACGAGCACCACATTATCTGGGTGAGACAAGGCATTGGAGTCCATTGACTGCACCTCCTGAATCATAAGAACATATACATAATGTTAACAACTCTTAAATAAAAAATGTGAAACAAAAATATCAGAAAAAGATTCGATCGCATCTGGGAATTGAACCCAGGACCTCAGACTTGCTGGGGCTTTGATTTACCGCCGAGCTAATCTGATCCTTTCCCCTTCGGTCATATTTAATTTTATCATCCTTCGACTAATAAATACCAACAATATCATATTTTTTTGGCTGCAATATTTCTTCACACGTGATTGGTTCAAGATTCTACCCGAATTTAATTAATGCAATCTAGATTTTTCTTAAGTCCGCTCCTCAGTGCTGAAGATCACGAACCCTACACCAATTTCCAAGGTAACAATTATTATAAGTAATAATTATTAGCCTGAAACACTCATCTACATTGAAAAAATCTCCCGAGAAAAGATGCATGCCGCCGAAGGGACTCGAACCCGCGTCCTTCTGATTTCCGGTCAACTGCTCTATCCGTTGAGCTACGTCAGCTTATCTCCTACCTGCCAAATAATTAAATATATACTAGTGTTTCATTCAACAATTACTGCTTTATGAGCAGCTTTCTCCAGTACCACATTTGAGGGCGTCTACCCGCTTTCTTTGCTGGCTCTAAATATCCATGTTTCTATGCCTGATCAATCTAAACTCTAGGCAGTGTCTTGGATAAATATATCCATTTTTATTTTTAATATGCAACATCTATTGACTTTCTCAAAGTCTAGGATGAATATTCAATATTTTTATGGTGGAATAACTCATGTGTAAAGACCGGATTATATGCGAATGCATATTTGCATATGCATTTGCATATTTAGACCCTTTTCAGTGGTACTTGCATATTTTAGCAAAAAATTTGAGATCTTGCATATTTACGTTCGATCTCGTTCATCGTTCACATAGTGACACTATAAACGTCAGATAGCTAAGTGCGCGGCTAGTGAACTGCTCGCTCCGCGGCTAGTGAAAACGCTTGAAACTCATGGATTGGCGTTGAATGAATCTACTCAGGTTATGAAGAAAATTTGCCTTATGGATTCCTCTTTGCCAAAGCCATTCCCGAGTAAACTCAAAGAAAAGTTTGAAAATTTACTGAACAATAACCCAGGGTTTGAACCCTTGTGCCAAATTGATAGCTTCATCAACGGGGCAGGTGAAATTTTGCCTGGCACAATAAGTTCAAATATCGCACCCAAATTTAAATTCTGTCCAGTCACATCAGTAGATGTAGAACGCTCCTTTTCCTCTTACAAAAATATATTAAGAGATCGTAGACACAATTTGTCTACAGAACGTGTAGAACAGTACTTAGTCATATTCGTTTTTAAAGAAAAATTGTAAATTTCTCGTTAAATACATTTCGTAATTGATATTTTCTAAAATACGATTGTTATCCTTGAGAACTAATAGCTTACTAAAATAAAAAATATTTAAAAAAATGACTTCGTGTATTATTTCATGTTGCATATTTTGGCCCTTTTGATGGATTTTCGTGCATATTTTAGCTATTTTTATTGCATATTTGCATGCATATTTTGGGCTGTTTTTGTTGCATATAATCCGGTCTTTACTCATGAGTATCAAATCGAAATATTCAATCATCGAAGATAATATTATATCTCTGAAAAATTAGAAAAAGATTTGTGGCATCTAGAAATTATTTACTGACAAAACAATAATTTATTTGGCAATACTTACATCGATTCCCATCCCTTCCTCCCGGCTGCCCGAGTTTGGTTTGGAGCAGAAGACATTTACGAATTTGGCGAGATGTTCAAAATGCTTGGTCATTTCTGTTGCCAAGATCATGTCAATCACGGTGTGTCGGGCCGTCTTGTAGCTTTCACGGTCCAAATTCTTGAAGATGTTTACTCTGTCATCATCTATAATAAAAACATAAATATTTGAAAACAATATTACAAATAAACTTGCAAAAATAACTCTTTGTGTGAGCATGAACCAAACATAACACATATTACAAGATAAGACACAAGACGAAGACACTCCCTTACCCAAGTCAAACTTTGATGAGTTATACATTATAAATAAATTTAATGTTCTTAGGTTGCCAGCAGCTAAAATATAAATTCATAAGGACAGGCCGGCAAGTTTTTTTTTTTTTACATGAGTATTAATGTAAATAAATATTTTTTTACATGAGTAAAATTACACAGGGGAGGTCCTAAGGAAAATAATTTCCCTCAGGGCCTACGTCATCTTTGGGGATGCGTGTAGAGGGTTTTTTTAAGGAAAGGAAAGAGAGGAGAGTTCTCGGAAGGAAAAGGGTTTAAGGGGTGGGTAGGAATCTGGGGTTCAGTGTGTCCTGGTCATCCGCCTCCAAGACCTAGACAAACCTCACCCCATGAACCCTGGCACCCCTGCTAAATCACCAAACGTAGCAAACCACTTGGGGTGACCTATGACAGAGGTGTTGGTTATCCAATAAAGGTTCCCCGGGCGGTGGTACCCATTCCCGCCTCCCATATTGATCTTGTATCCTGATTGCACGCATGCAAGCGATGTTATGCGATATAGAACTTCACCGCACGCAAAAGCAGATTAAGGCGGTTCCACCATGGGCTGGTAAGGAATCGAAATAAACCGAGTGCTGTAAGACTCTGCGCAGTCAAGTAAAGTTTGCTAAAGTAAGGCAACAGTGTGTAGCGCAACAATTTGGGATGGCGATACACAATGTCAGGTAAGTGTAAGAGAGGCAGAGCACATGCCAGTGGTTTAGAAAGATATTAAGTTAGTGATGACATTTCTTTCCATTTTTATTTGAACAACTCGCTTTTTATAACTAGAAGGTTATACCTATCAATGTAATATGTATATCATTAAAGAAAAAAATAATAATCTAAATGAAAATGCGACAGAGAACAAGACACAAAAAAATAAAAAGATGATGGTCGCAACTGGGATTTGAACCCAGAACCTGTCGTCTTACCGGGACGAACAGCTTATTCAATTAGGCCACTACCACCTCTTATTAAAACTTTTTTAAATTCAAATTTCAGAATTAACAATATTACCTTGGACTATTTTTTTTTCATATTAATTATTATTATTATTCATATTATCATTATTCCAGTTCTTCGAACAATTGTTTCCAATGAAAGAGGAAGTTGCCAATAATATGAAAAAAAAAATCAATCTAAGATGATATCTTAATTCTGAAATGTGTAATATTAGATTGACTAATATAACGGTTTGACAGAAGGTGGCAATGGCAGATTTGGTAAACGTTCACGTCCCGGTTAGACGAGAGGTTATGGGTTCGAGTCCCAGTTGTGAAAAATTTTCTTTTTCTATATTTCTGTGTCTTGTTCTCTTTCATATTTTCATTTAGATTATTAGTGTTATCTTTTTCTTCAATGATACATTTCTTTCAATTCAAATTTCTATGGAAGGCACTTCTAGTGATCTTCAATATACTATGACTGTGATACTTTTCTGAGCAAGGACATCACTTGGTTTATGTCGATTCCTAACCGGCCCATATGGGAGCCGCCTCAAGTATGCGATGGTAGCGTTCGTAACAACGCTCACTGATGGTAGAAGATGAGCCCTGTTGTTGTAGAGCATGGTCAACGGGTTACATAAGTTGTACAGGATAGCACGGAGGCACTGCTGCTATGAGCACTGACGGCACGGTACGAATAAAGAACAAATACTCACTGATGGTAAGCTTGAACATGAGCGCGGCGTGGTGGCTCTCGAGCACGGTGAGGTCGTTGTAGAGCACGGCCAGCGGGTGGCGCGAGTTGCACAGGAAGGCACTGGAGGTGCCGGGGTGGTCGAGGTCATGCGCAGCCGCGGCTATGAGCGCGCACACTTCGTCCAGGGGCTCCAGCAGTGACTGGAGGCGCTCGCGTTGGAGGTAGCAAGCCACGGCCTGAATGGGTGAACAAACAACATTACATTATGGTAACAGCAATACACTCTGATAACTGTAGGTACCTAACAGCATTTCAATCTGATAACAACAAAACATTCTGATAATTTTTAGGTACCTAACAGCATTACAATCAGGTAACAGTTTGACCGGTCGGTAGTTGAGTTGGCATCGCGTTTGGGTCCCACCCAAGCGTCGCGTGTTCGATTCCTCGGCTGACTAAGTCCTCCTTTTTTTCTTCTTCATCAAATCTTCTTTCTTTTTCTTCTTCATCAAATTTTCTAAGAGATGCATTTGTTTAGAATGCTCTCACCAAAAGTTTTAAAGAAATTCGAAAAGTTGACGGAGACAGCATTTTATGTGAAACCATTTGAAACAGTTTGTAAGTTGAATTATCCTTCAGCAAAACTTTGAATGCGTTTTTCTCCAACATCTTTACTACGTTTTTCAACCTGGTTTCAATTTGCATGCACCAAGTCTTAAGTTGCTTGCACACTTGTGTGGTGAGGTGTGTCGTGACTACAAATTAACCAATCATCGTCGTCGCTTGTCGACACGCCACAACCTACAAATATGTCTCTAACCATAATAAATGTATGAAACCGATGTGCTTCTGGCGCGCCACGACACACCACACCACACAAGTGTGTTTCCGCCTTTAAGCTGTTCGAAAATCCAGTGTCTATGGCACCACGTAGGGGAATTTTGATATTTAAAAATAAGAAAAAATGGTGGAATAGCGAATTTTATTTTCGATTTTTTATGGAAAATTTTCATCGTTCATAAAAAAAAATAGACAGGGCCCTTTATAA
Organism: Limnephilus marmoratus; assembly: GCA_917880885.1. Lineage (NCBI taxonomy): Eukaryota > Metazoa > Arthropoda > Insecta > Trichoptera > Limnephilidae > Limnephilus > Limnephilus marmoratus. Next base: position 21,995,265 of record OU862924.1, on the reverse strand, counting down.
AAAAAATCCCTATGTGGTGCCATAGTGACTGGATTTTCGAACAGTTTAAAACGTCCACTACACTACTCGCTTCGACGCTTCGACGAAGTCCTCGACGAAGTTAGCCGAAGTTTGAAGCACGTGTCTACACTACTCGCTTCGACGAAGTTAGCCGAAGTATGAAGCGCGTGTCTACACTACTCGTTACGACGCTTTAACGCCCACTACACTACTCGCTTCGACGAAGTTAGCCAAAGTTCGAAGCGCGTGTCTACACTACTCGCTCCGAACTTCGGAGCACTTCGAGTCCTTTGACTCGGGCCAAACACCGACAATTATCGGAAGTCAGGCGAAGCGAAGTGAAGTTCGTGTCTACACTATCTTATTCGATTAACTTCGTTCAACTTCGCGAGTCGTGTAGTGGAGCTATAAGACAAGTCACGCACCAAGGTGCATGCAAATCGAATGTTTAGTTTTTCTAATATGATGTCAACCAGGTTGAAAAACGTAGTTTCGAGAAAAACGCTTACAAAGTTTTGCTGAAGGATAATTCAATGCACAAACTGTTTAAAACGGTTTCATAAAAAATTCTGTATCTCTGTCAATTTTACGAATTTCTTTAAAACATTTGTTGAGTATTTCTAACAAATGAATCTTTCAGAAAATGAAATAAAAAAAACTATTTTTTAAAGTGTCCTGGTGCCTAAAAGCCTTGTTTAGGATTTGATCAAGGGAACATGGAGGCTTTTGGAGGCCCCCGAGGACCTGAGACCCGTGGTGTGAACTGAATAAAAAGCTTGTAAAATTATATCAACTTCTTAAACTAAGGGGGGGGGGGGGGCTCATTCAGCTTTGATGTACTAAACTAAATTAAGAGAGGTCCAAGACGTGATCCTTGTGGAATTCCTGATGGTATATTATAAACACGTGAGGAAAAACCCTTAGCTCTAACTGCTTGATTTCTGTTTGTTACATATGATTTAATCCATCTTAGAAGGTCACCATTAACCCCAATTTTTAACAGCTTCTTCAGAAGCAGTTCAATGTTAATTTTATCAAAGGTTTGTGAAAAATCCGTATAGATAGTCCATTTGATTTTTACTACCCATAGAATTTAATATAAAATCTTTGTATCCCAACAGGTTTGTCTCGACCGACCGTTTTCTGAAAAATCCGTGTTGATTTTTTGATGATGATTGTTTGTACTGCCGTAAAAAGTTGTTCAAGAACTATGTTTTCCATGATCTTGCTGACAATTGGCAGTTTGGAGATGGCCTGTAATTGGTAATAAAATAACACTACAATCTGGTTATACCGACTGGAAATAATACAGATTCATATTACACAATCTGGTAATCAGTAATAACATTGCAATCTGGTTATACTGGAAATAATAAAGGTGCATTTTACACAATCTGGTGACGCGGGAAATAAGCACAGATTGAGTAAAAACGAACAAATAAAAAATAACTCTTAAATTTACCTGCATAACATCAGCTGCATGAGTCGAGTTGTGATAAGTATTGGAGACGTGGTAATTCATCTCCATGACGGTGAGCCAGTTGAGCAGGGTTCTCTCGTCGCAGTCCAGGACGGAGCAGGCGTTGAAGTGGGACATGATGTTGATGCCGAGGTGCACCAGAGGTCTCCGCTTCGTCAGGTCCTCGAGTCGGAAGATATCGAAGTCCCAGTGGAGTGACGACTCCAGCAAATCCCTTAATTGCACCGGTGCCTGTCATAACATAACATATTTTTATCCTTATATACTTTCTCCAAAGAATTGATTTTTTTTTCTTTTTTATTTTTCAACTTTCTCAAAAATTGATGAGGGTAAACAAATGGGTTATCTAATTTTGTAGCTGTTGCAGCGTGGTGTTGATTTTATCTAATTTATTTTAATGTTATAACACATCTGCCCTGATGATGGACGCTGCAACGCTGTTCGAAACGTTGGCTAAAGAAGGAGGTAGCGCAACACGGCATAATACCCCAAAAACCAAAAACAAAAATATTTTAATGTTCGTTATAAGAGTAGTACAAAAACATTTGTAAGATCACTTCATCTTCATCGGATTGTTTCACAGAAATTAAAATGTAACATTGTCATCAAATGGTCATTCAGCGCAAATTTTTTTTTTGACAATTGAAAGATCTCTGTTAATTGGAGATTCTAAGACTGTTTCAGCTTTTTGCCAAATTGTGGTCAGCAGAAGAGGACTATCATATTGTTAAGCGCGGGTCACATTATACTGGTTGCCAGCTGCTGCTTACCAGCGGCTGGTAGTAGTACCAGCTAGCAGCGGCGGGCAATCTGGTCACACTACTGTTGCTGCTACTCGCGTCTCGCACTCTCCAGTTAGTCATTCACTATATGTCGTCTGTCGTTTCACGTAAAAAGCTAATTAAGCAGTTGTTGAGAGAGGGTGTCAGGGAACTTAGTTTAGAAATGCTTAACCAGCTTCACCACAAACAGAGACGATGGTGGGCCAGGCCATGGATACAAAGAAGAAAAGAATTAGGGGCATCGTCAAGACTTCTCCAAGAACTCTCCAGACATTATAAATAACTTTATTTATATCAATTAAAAATTACAAATTATAAAATAGTCACAACTAAACAACTTCACAAAAAAAACACGTGCTTTCTCGTTGCTGATAGACGCAATAGTGGTCAGACTGCGCTGCCGGCTGGTGCCAGCGGTCACGTGATTGATTATTCGCCGCTGCCTGCTACCAAAAGTTAAACATGTCCAACTTCGTCAGCCGCTGACAAATACTCGCCGGCTGGCGACGCCAGCGCCGAATTTTGTTGTCACACCAAGCTAATCGACGGCTGGCAGAAGCGGCTTCTTCAACTCACGGCTGGCAACCAGCATAATGTGACCCGCGCATTAGGCTTGTCAGATTTTTTAAATTTGAAGGAAGCTGAAACGCACCTAGAATTGGTGTTTAACGGGGACCTTTCAAATGTAAAAAAAATAAAATGGTGCTTAATGGCCATTTGATGACAACGTTACATTTGAATTTCTGTGAAACAACCAGACATTAATCTTGGCAAGCAATAATACCTTGATTTGGTAGCGTCCAAATTTTATACGAAAATTTGTTCATTTAGAGTCGCGCTATGCGGGAATCGAACCCTTGATATCCTGACGTGAAATTAAAGTGTAGTGTTAAAAAAATTATGGCTTCTTTTACCCCTCACCAAAATAAAAATGCTTAAATATGTACATTGGCATTCAATGTGGCTAAAGCTTTAGAGGTGATGTTATGGTTTTACACATGTGCCATGAATTGTAACTGAAATAAAACGAGAAGGTACAAACTGTATGTGGGAAAGGATGATGCAAAATCAGTTGCATGATTTGGGACAGCCACTGAAATGCTGGACATTTGCAACAATCTTTTATTTACCACACCGCTGTTAAAAATGTATAGTTAAAATGAAAGGGATAACTCACTTTGTGCTTAATATTTTGCCTGGAAGCTTGCGCTCTAATGACGGTGGAATCGTTGCTACTTCTACGGGAAGAAAGCACGTTAGTTGGACCTTGCTGCAATCAAAACAAAAAAAACACACTCAAATAAAAGGAAATTGTTAATGAAAACCTAACCTCTGAGGCCTTTCGTCGTTTCCCATCGGAAAACCTGCGGCGATAACCGATCCATTCGATTATCACCAATTATCATGGCTCTGGAAAAATTATCTTTCCGAGTATTTTAAGAACAGGAAGCCTGTTGTCTGTTGTTGTAAATTAAGCAAAGCAAAATCACAAGTTAAATAAACCCCTTTTGTTAGATGTTTAATTACAAAAAACAATCAACAAACAGGCACGAACCTATGTTACAGTGATACAATATAGTTATTACAAAACATCATAAACTGATAGCACCTAGGGAAAATATTAATACACACGCAGAATGTACATATAGAAAGTAAAACTAATGAAACACAAAAAGAGAATTATTGTAGGAATATAAATAGAGTTTAGAGAATAAATAATTGGTGTGTGTTCGTATGAGCTGGTTCTCAGATGTGGCAAGGAGCATTTCTTTGTGCTGGTAGAGACATGAATTATATTTTTCGGTCGAGTTTGAAATTAAAATTGATGAATTACTTGATAAATAAAAAAAATTACGTGTGAAGTTGGTTGGAATGAGTGATTGGAGTAAGATTAATATTTAAGAATATGAAAACATCGACATTCACAATGTACCAGATAATATTAGAATGTTGAAGAGAAATTGTGAGTATTTTCCGCAAGTCCAAATCTGAAGAAGCTAAACACAATATGATGATGATGCTACAAAACCCATATGCAGACTATTCTCAATTATTTCAAAGTCAAAACGATTACTAAGAGGCAACCAAAAACAGATAAGCAATAATGTACTTATAAACATTTTAAAATTCAAAAGTCTACAGATTACTCTACTGACGGCACAGACCGCACAGAAATGCCAACTTTTAAATCGAGTTCTAAGTTGTCAAATTTTCTATAAATGTTTTTGCAAGTTAAAAACAGAATACAGAAAGATCTTTAAAAGAAACAAAAATAATGATAAGTTTAGAAAAGGAATAGTTCTGCACATGGGCGAAGAAGAAACAGAGAAAAGTGCCTATGTGGCTACAAGCTATTTGATCCACTGCCAGAAAGTGACATAACAATCATCTGCAAAAATGCCCTACCATCAAAGAGTTAACCTGGTCCCTCTGGGAATCGCACCGTCCACACACCAGAATGGAACAAAACAAATAAAAGTCATCAGCCAAGTGGTACCGCTACCGCCAACTCTTCATTTTAACGGTGGGCTTAATTCATGTATAATAATTAAAACTGATTTGACACTGAAAAAATCTGTTGATCAAATTAATAATTTAATAAATTTACTATATAGTAAAGTACCTTAGTGGCCTAATTGTAAGTATTATCTTTTACAATCTTTTAAATTGTTTGTAAAGATGTAAATATATCATTTTAATCTTTTAAATTGTGTGTAAAGATGTGCATATAACATTTTTGCTTTGCAGTCTATTTAAAAAAAAGTATTTAGAAAGTAAGAATAGTACCAACAGAACAAAATAAAGGATAACGAATTTCTCTTGCAAGGTGAATGTAATTTAAGAAAAAGGAGAAAGCAGCAGAAACATGATATTAATTTAATAACAAAGCTTTCATCTTATAAAGAAAGGGAGAAACAACATCAATGCAGGATAACAATTAATCGAGAAATGTTCACCAATGCTTTAGGCAGCCAGCTATACAGAAAAAAGAAGAAATTTATTTACAGGAAAAAGAAAATTCAATCAGTTGATCACTAAAATACGATATAAATGCATCACAACACACTATTTTTCATCCCCAAATGGTCATAAATTAATATGGTATATCAGATTGAACGTATCTTTGGAGGGAGAGGCTTGTATATTTTTAAGCATAATTTGAACGAATGGATATTTATTTAAATTTAATCTACCCGTTCAACAGAATTCATTTGCACACAGTCTTCGATATAAACACAGATATTTTATAGAACTATATTATTCCCTAATAATATTGAATCAAATGCATTAAATTCGCTACGGAAATCACAAACATAAAGACGTACCTTCCAATTTGTAATTTTAATGACATTTTCACACTGTACTGATGTTATGGATTTATTGTGATCATGCAATGCATTATTAATAAAAAAATCTATTAGTTATACAAAATCAACCATTGTCACGACAAACATGTTTTAAAATGGGGATAAATTAATACGCTAATTCAATTTAGCCTTAGTTGCAAACAAAAATGCATATTTGTACAAAATGCATCGTGGTAACTGATGAAGTGATGACGAAATGATCACAATATATTTTTTTGAAGGATTTTAATGACTTTATTGCAAAACGGGAGATAATATTGGATGAATGATTGCATGATGACAAAATGCAACAAAATTGGAAATCGATGTTAAAAGTAGGACAGCAGAGCTGCATTTTCGATTTTTGCGATTTATAGCTGATAATCTGTAGCGACGAACAAAGTTAAAAAAAGTAAAAAAATTGTAATAAAAAAAATCTCTTGGTTTTGTTACCGCTAATCCAAACCCTTCTGATGATTTTTAAATGAAAAATAATTAAATAAAAACAAAAGAGTTGTAAAAAAATCTTCACAAACATCATTCAACATCATCAATAGGAGCAGAGGTTGAGAGTGCACACTTACCGACAGCAGCGCGCCTATGAGGTCGTTGGCTACCGGGTCGTCTGGTCTGAGGCGATGGTCATCCACCCTCAGGTGTGGCGAGTATAGCTCGGTGGTGCGCAGCACGTCCACCGCTCGGTCTATCAGCATCACGGTGTGCGCGGTGGCTCCCTCCTGGGCGGAACTGAGCAGGGTGATGACCTAAAGGGACAAAATACAACAATGAATGGCGGAAGGAAAATCAACATCGCCTTACATGTAAACGAGGTGTAAATATTAGGCATTGCGTAATGTCGGAATAGTGAAAACTTGAAATAAAACCATGGCGCGGTCGGCGTTTGTATATGACCTGTGTACTATAGATATATCCACAATAGAAGTGGAGACCGAATGAGTTACCGTAAACCTACATGACTGCTTACCTTGGTGATGGGTGCCTCGAGCGGCAGTCCCTGTAGTTTGGCCAGCGAGGCTCTGCGGAAGCCGTCCGACCCGACGGAGCGCACGTCCAGCGAGGCGCGTCGCACCGAGTGCAGAGAGCCGCGGGCTGCCTCCCAGGCCGGGGGCGCCGAGCTCAGAGGTGGAACCGCCTCGGACACAAACACATAATGGCTGGTGTTCCTGCAAGCAAACAGACATTTAATCCTTTCAGCCTTGGACACAAACACGTAATGGCTGGTATTCCTGCAAGTAAACAGACATTTAATCTTTTCAGCCTTGGAGACAAATACGTAATGGCTGCCATTCCTGCAAGCAAACAGATATTGAGTGTTTTAAGCCTTGGACACAAATATGTAATGGCTGGTGTTCCTGCAAGTAAACAGACATTTAATCTTTTCAGCCTTGGAGACAAACACGTAATGGCTGCCATTCCTGCAAGCAAACAGATATTGAGTGTTTTAAGCCTTGGACACAAATATGTAATGGCTGGTGTTCCTGCAAGTAAACAGACATTTAATCTTTTCAGCCTTGGAGACAAACACGTAATGGCTGCCATTCCTGCAAGCAAACAGATATTGAGTGTTTTAAGCCTTGGACACAAATACGCAATGGCTGGTATTCCTGCAAGCAAATTGACATTGAATATTTTCAATTAGAAACATTAATGCATTATAATTTTAGTTTTTCACTCCAATGCCAACAATTTATATTTTCAAAACACGTTTTCCGAGAGTTATAATTTGAACAGAGATCAGAGACGACATCAGAGTCGTGCCGGAGAGATTATATTTGTTGGTTTTTCAAACATTTTGTAAAAATAATGTATGAATAAAACTTGGAAAACTAGGTGGAAAATATATTCCACAAACCATCACAGCCGATTACCGAAGAGAGGTCGATTTAATGAACCTTTAGGCTTTAGGGTGAAGGAGGGTTGAGAGACCTACACATAGGTGGCTAATTAGCAAGGAGACTCGAAACAGATAATGTAGAAATGCCTTCTATGTAGATTTGAATGGAAACAAATGTCGCCACTGACTTACTTCCTTTTGGATCAAGCTCGTTTAGCACGCGCTTTCTCTAGGAAATACACTGACGTTACCTGACATCAATCATTGAAATGAAAATTTCACAATGATACAACGATTTTCTTTGGTTCACAAAATACGCCCACATCCACACAACACTATATGTAAGTGCTTCCATACAAATTAGAATAGATTTTTTTAAATCAAATATAGGCCTAAATTGCGCCTATATTTAAATTACGAAACACGCCCATAAAGCACTTCTTGTTAGTGTCCAACCGAAACAGGACTTTCCACCGAAACCAGTTTCGGCCGAAACCGAAACCGAAACTTTTCAGACATGTTAAAAATCATTATAAGCTTTTTTAAGAAGATTTTTTCAATGTAGATGAGTGTTTCAGGCTGATAATTATTGTTTATAATAATTGTTACCCTTTGTGCTATGCATAAAAATCTTGTCTTAAACGTTAGTTTATCAACTAAAAATAATAATGTTAAAAATCGATTGTTTACTGTTATTCGGCTTTTTTTACACTTATTCAGACAGTTAACACTTATTAAATTAATTAAATAAAAAAAAAAACAGTATCTGAAGTAGGTATGTGAAACAAAAATTTGTCAATAATCAACACTTACATCATAATGGAAGGACCTCATATTTTAATTTTTATTGCGTTTACAATCACAAAATTCTTTTTATTTCATAAAACAAATCAAAATGAACATACAGCCGAACGAGAAGTTCCAAGAAGTGTTAACATGTTTTGTTATTTTTTATAAATTTTGTTTGTTTTATAGAAGTAAGGGGTTGTCCATTGATCACGTGATGTTTTTTAGCAACTTTTTAAACCCCCCCCCGTGGTGATATGTGGTGAGGTTTTAGACTAACCCCCCCCCCCCCAAAATAACGTGTATTTTTTTAGTACAAATTATTTTGAAATTTTCAGAATATTATCACTAAAAATAAATAAACGTGATATCTCATTACACCCCCCCCCCCCCCGGTGATATTTCGTGATTTTTGATTTTTTCCGAACCCCCCCCCCTTTCAAGCCTCACGTGATTAATGGACGACCCCTAATATGAAAAAAAAAATTTTTTCACATACTTCAATTATTGTTTTTATTAATTTATTAAATTTCTCATGTTAACTGTTTGAACAAGTGTAAAAATAAGCGAAATAAAAGTAAAAAATCGATTTTTAACATGTTTAAAAAAGTTTTGGTTGCCGAAACTAGATTTTTTTGCCGAAACTTGCCGAAGCCGAAACCGAAACCGAACCTTCGGTCGGTCCCTACTTCGTGTGTTATTTTTAATCTACGACCACATTGCATTTATTGAATATTACTTTATTCTATGCGTTTGGAGTAGTCCTGGGTCGGTCGTAAATAACCCGCTCATTGAAACCCGCTCACGGACCACCAAAGAGCGAGCGGGTCATTTTTTCGTCAGCACCCGGGTCTCGCGACCCTCTTCTCGCAACCGCTCTACTACTGCAACCTGGGTTTCGGGTGCGGATGTGTCGGGGCGAGGGACGATAGATAGATGAATGAGAAAGCGAACGGATTGAATGAGAAATGAATGAGAATGAATGAGAAAGCGAAAACACCCGGGTTTCGCCACCCGCTCTCTTTACTCAGGTAGATGAAAGTAGTTGGTTTGAGTTTCATATTTTGTGTCGCGAAAAGAGCGGGTCTTCGCGACCCGCTCGTGACGCCAGTGTGTCGTGAGCGACCCGGGTCGTGTAAAACGATCGATCGACCCAGGACTAGTTTGGAGGCGAACAACGCATTTTTATGCAAACATAACTACTATTTGTTGAGTTTGCAACTCTGTTGGATTTGCAGCATATCTAATAAATTCACAAAATTGCACAATAAAAAAGTTCAGCAGTCGTTTTAAGCCACAAGTAATAAAATGTGTCAACTTCCATTTAAAAACAACCGAAGATGTTTGCGCCGCAAAATGTGTTTATCTTCGCCCTCACACATTTGAAAGCTTATTTTGTTAGAAAATGTTATGAAACTTCGATACATGATAGCAATAGATTAGCCCTCTTATATATAATTTTAATCTAAAAATAACACCACCTAAGAGTAATTTAATAATATTGCTTCCCATGTTGATGCAAACTTCTAATAATGTAGGCGAAACCAGCGACGATCGTTCATGTTATTACAGTGTCGTCGTAATTTGTTGCATGACGTAGTTGGTTTGCTAGAAATAAATGTAAGATTTTTTTAATCAATTTTTACTTTAACCGATACGCCGCCTCCAACTTATTTATATGGTACATAAAATATATTTTAATAATCATATCGCTGATTAAATTGTTAATGATAAAGTCTACGACATATATCACCTAAAATATGTCTAACTGCCTCAAAATCGTGTTTGAAAAATGACCTTCATGGCTGGTCTATTGAGCGTTGAACGAACTTGCTGGTATACAATTTTGCTCCATGCAGACCAACAAAAGGTATACAGCGAAGTTTCTTCCGATCTTTCAACTGCGAGACAATGCACTTTATTTTTGATACATGTTTTCTTAAACTGATATTTTTTGTTTCGGTATTAATTTTAAGGTTCACACGTCCTGTCTAGATTCATTCTTGATGTTGTTAAAATGTCAGTAGCCACGAGAGTTTGCCAGAGTGGTATTCTGTTACCGTGGTTTTATTATTCAAAGCATTTCAACTTAAACCGTGATAAGTTCAGTAATTTAACTGGCGGTTTTCCTTTGTTTATTCGTAAGTTGGAAAGAAAACATCGAATTCCTTTGAGGTAAGCATGAAGGAGTAGGTACCCAAGCTTCACTAGTTAAACAATTTCCTAAGTTGAACTGGCGTTAACAGACTGAACGTCACAATTAATAATAGGTATAAGGATCAAAGGAAAATTTCATTGCCTTATAACATGTAAGTAAACAGCAAAACACTCAATAAGTTTTGGTTTTATCCGACCGACACGCCGGAGTGAATGAGGGTACGACCAGTGGCGCAGCGAAAAATTTCCGGGTCCCAGGCAAGCTTTTCAAACATTTACAGTCTTTAGAGATTTCATTTATAAGTTATTAATTATAGCGGGAAGTTAATAAGATGGGTATCTAGTTTATATGAAAGAAGTGAGTTATGGATGCTTTGAAGTATCGATTCGACTCGTAAAAAATAACGAATACATTATATTATTCGTTTCACAATTTTCAATTAAGGTCACGTACGTTATAATCTACGCTTTCACAGATGGCGCCAATTGAATTATTTTAGGTTTTTAATACTTTTTGCACATTACGTAAATATTAAGGTAAATTAATTGTTTGCTCCCGTACATATTTAATATGAATATAAATAAACAGTTTTGTCCATAAACAAACCCAAATCTTTCAAGAAAGCCTGAAAAATTCAATTTTGTATCGGTGACGCAATCCAATATCGTATTGAAGCCTTTCTTGAAAGATTTGGGTTTGTTTATGGACGAAACTATTTATTTATATTCATATTAAATATGTACGGGTCAAACAATTAATTCACCCCAATATTTTAAACCAAACTTGCAAAAAGTATTAAAAACCTAAAATAATTTAATTGGCGCCATCTGTGAATGCGTAGATTATAACGTACGTGACGTTTAACCTTAAAGTCTGGGGTAGGCCGGGGGGTATGGAGGATTCCATCGTCGTAACTTTTGCACAAAAATAAAACAAATCTTTATAAAAAAATATAATAATCGGATAAATTTCTGTTAGACTATTAGGATGTGGTATGTGGAGGGTACATATTTTTAAGGAAAGGAAGTTCTGGGAAGGTAAAAAGGTGTGAAGGGTGGGTAGGAATGTGGGGTCAGTGTCTCAAGGAGCGACGGATATATGAATCCATCCCTCCCACTGTAGTGCCAGTCAACAGGTCGAAAGAATCCGGATGAAAGGTCAAAGGTCTCCTTCAACCCTCTCTCGATCCGGCCGCCAAGCAGTACGTGATCAATCCATCACCCAGACTCACTCATAAAACCTGGCACCTCTGTTAAGTCACCAAACGAAGCGAATCACTCGGGGTCACCTATGGCAGAGGTATTAGTTATCCAGTAAATGGAAATAACAATGAAATCATAATTTTTTTTTTATTTTAATTTTTTTATTTATTGAAAAATATAACAAGGTTACAGTTTTACAACATAATATATACATCAATATTTCAATCACTCTCCTAATAAAGCAGCTGCTTGTGTTTAGGAGAGGACAACTAAAAAAAATTACACGTGTTTAAATTAAAACAAAGAATATTAGTAATTTAACAAAAAATATTTGTGATTTTATGAGAAAATACAGATTTTTTATTTTTTTTTATTTATTTTTTATTTATTTATTTTATACATTTTACAAATATAAGACAAAAAGTCCCGATTAACTACTTTTTAGTAGTTTGTCTAACGGGTTCTTTACATTAAAGATCTTATTATAGTGATTTAAATAACATTTTTACAGTTAAAGATATAAAATTAAATAATTTTTTTTTTTACAGAAATATACTTAGATACATTTTTACAATTATAGATATAAGATAAAATTAAATTTTTTACAGAAATATACTTACATAAAAAAAAAAATATGAAAACATGAATAACAATTTTAAAGTCTTTAGAATAAGTAATATGTTATTGTAAGCTAATAAAAGTAATAAAAATATAGGTTAGTTAATAAATGATTTAAACTATTGATAAGGTAAAAACATATTTCTAAATCAATACATATTTCTAAATATAATATACAATAAGTTAAGTTATGAGGTGGTACTAGAATATTTTAATTTAATTTTTTTTAAATATTTTTCGTAGCTTTCTTCCGATCGTATATCAAGTGGTAATTTATTAAATAATTCGAATATTGATATATTGATCATAACAATGAAAATAAACACTTGGCCGCGTGAAAAACTGCATTTTGTTTGGCCTAGTCCAGCCCTTTGCGGATGTCGAGAGTGTTTGATTTCTCAGGATATTTTAGCTTTTCTGCTGAAACTTTAAGTTAACGATGTGAATCAACCCCAAGCTGCAAGTCATCGGCAGGTTCTTCCGAACAAAAGAGAGAGCATTAGAGCACCGCGGGCGGCAGCTCACTCAGGGGGAGAAGTGACAACTTAATACAGGGTGTTGGGAAATGCGAAGAACAACATTATTGATCGCAAGGTATTAAAGGAAGATTCTAAAACGTACTACTTGGTATAACTTCCATACGTCTATTAAATGCTTCTTTAACAATATTTATTACGACAGTGGTAGTAATTTCAAAAATACTTATTTTGTACTTGGCTTGGCTCTGAACTCAGATATCGTGGGTTCAAATTGTGGTGCGGATAATTTTTGTTGGATTTAGTTTACAGGAGTTGTGGAATTATTTTTCACATATTATTCTCTTTTACTCAAAAACGCGATGTAAACATTACGCGGAACATAACGTCGAAATAGTGAAAAACTTGACATATACTGCATAAGCATGGTAGGATCAGCCTTAAACCGGGATTAAGACCGTTTTAACCATACCAAAACTGATTTGATATTTTCACGACTAAAGTATTATCGTGATTTACTTTCGGGATATGAGTCGTGTTGTCCAACCTCGTTCTTTACGCTGCGGCTACATTAGCGGACGAAGATTCGTGTCGCGTTGGCGCGCTAAAAACATCGAAACGGGTATATATGCGATGTTCTTGGCTACATTAGATCCATGTCACGTTGGTGCTCACATCGTGCCGGGTGGTGTTCGATGCCTGTTGTGCTGCCGACGTACTGAAGTTACGCAGATGTAGCCACGCAAGCGAATATTGTCGTGACAAAACCCTTTGATGAGCGCCAGTTTACCGACAGTGCCCCGATAGGCATTCGTCATCGCCCTTTTACTACGCGATGCTTCGATCTATGCAGCCACACTGATCGCGATAACGCGAATATTCGCCATAGCCCGCTAATGTAGCTGCAGCATAAGACAATGTTTTAATGTTACGGCCTTATATTATCGCAGTTGTAGTTAATTATAACAGCATCGTAGTGTCAATTGTCAGGGCAGACGCAAATGGGCAGAAGTGATTACACATCTATAATGATATAATATGTGTTTGCACTGTGCGGGAATTAAACATGGCCGTAACACATTTCAAAACAAACGCAGAAAACAAATTCAAATGTATTGAAGATTTTTATCATTTTTATTAGTGTGTCTAATACCACAAAGATAATTATAAACTATATTTTATATGTCTTATGTATTCAAAGGTAGGTACTAGAAATGTAGATTTTGTTTTAATCAAAGGTTGCAGGAGGAGCCGAGTTGACAAAATACATTAAAAAATATACGCCGCGAATTAACAGTGAAAATTCGCGAGAGGGGTTGGCACAATAAGATAAGAAAAGAAAACCCAACAAAACTCAACTTCTAATTTGGTTAAAAAAACAATTGTTTCTCTTCTGAGAGCGGTTCCTTTTCCATTACATTCTATACATTAAAGCACCAACAAGCCACGTCGGCGTCGTATCAAGCGATCATTTACACTTCAACAAGTGTACTAAATTCACGTAATGAAATTCTAACGTGACACCGATTCTCTCCAGCAGAATCAGCGCATTTCGCAAAGTAGTTTCTTTGTTGTGAAACGCACCGGAGCGACGTTCCGGCATTTATTTTCGAATATTTATTGAAATACAAAAGCAATCGATTGACCTAAGAACAGCCGCGAGCGAGGTACGAAAAAACATCCAAATAGGTACATTTATTTACGGGTTAAAATTTTGTAACACAAAAAATGTGTTTTTATTAGTAAAATCAAAGAAGGGAGAACAAATTTGAAAGTTTCTTCTTATCTTAGAAGTTCACTCGTTACAAGTGTTAAATTCTGTTGAAGACTTAAATAATTTCAGCAGTTTTGTTCAAAAAACTTGTTAAGCCATCTCTGAGACTCGTTGATTCTTCGTAGAACGTTGATCTGCGGTTATAAGGAATACATTCGGTCATAGATACTGACTGCAAGGAATGAAATCGAGATAGGAATTAGACAAAACTTTTTAATTCACTATGAACCTAGATACCCCTCCTAAAGATGTTTTAAAGAGTTTCTGTGGGTACCTTTTTTTTAAAAACCATTGATGCACGAATGTCCATGAATACTATTCAGAGAAAATTCCTATTTTGCACGTGCATACAGGCACATTAGATGTAAGATGTAAACGTTTCATAACTAAATAAAATACACTTTAAAAAAAATTATTACTCACTGTCTTGTAGATAATGCATTGAAATGGAAGATTTTCCAACTTAAAAACACTTTCCAGGTATTTTCTTTGCAGTCTTTGATGTTCACACGTTTATTTCGCATAGTTTAAGGCCCCGCAACCGCGCACACAAAGAAGAAGATGAAGAGATATGAAATTACGAACGTTAGAGGAGAGCGCTAGTATTTAAAGTGACAGCTAGTATCGATGCGAAAATTGTGAAAATGTTTAATAAAACACGACTCGTTTAAAATAGAGCAAAAATCTCGCGAGGGTTGTCTTAAACAGCATTTAAATAAATACTGTGAATTTTTTCATACATATAACTTGTAAAATAACTGAACCAAACGTGTTTATAATAATTTTTGGAACATACTTTGCGATTTTTTTCCATCGAGGGAATTTTATATAATTTGCATTTCGGCGCGACAAATGTCTAGATATTATCTTCAAAAATAACATATATATTTTTTACGAGCTTTAAAACTTCAAATGTTTAAGGGAGGTTTGCAAGAAATCGGTAGAATTTCGGGTAACGGCGTCTTAATCATAGTTAAGTTAGGTAGAGCGGGGTTGAAGGTGCCATTTTTTTACATTTTGTGCCGTGGAGTGAAAAGTGCGTAACTAATTAAAAACATTATTTATATGAGTTAACTTCGTTCTTTAGCCACATATTCAGCTTAACGTATTAAATACCTATATTTACGGTTTCTTCACCTGTTGATTCCTCTGCATTCGCTTTCTTAACATATAGGTTTGGACTTATTTTTTGTATTTCTTCAATGGTGAAGAGTGAACTTTTTGCACCGTTGTTAGATGCCAATTTATTTAGCGATTATTTACCCAATTTCAGATCATTCAAATCACAGAATAGCGTAACATACACCATTTGTTACTCTAAATTTATTAACTCACCTCACTGAAGAAACTCAAAGAACATAATCTTCACGTTTTATAAAATTAACACTTTGTAGACAAAACAAGCACAATACAGTTGGGAAACCAGAGAAAAGATAATTGCTTCCCGCACACCTTCCGCGTTAGCAGCTAGCGTTCATAAAATTGTAAACATTCGTTGTGTTGATACAGGAGCGGGTGGAGCTGTTACCCCACATACCTTTTAGCCCCGCACTACTAATCCATTCAGAACAAAACTACGTATACGTGGAGCATACTAATTAGCTACCATCGTCTTGAGAGCCTGTTTACAACAATGGAAAATAATGAATGCAATGGAAATGTTGACAACACAGTACAGGCGAATGTATTCCTTGAATGCGCTCGACACCAAACTTGGCAGTAAGTTTACAGTTTACTTGACGCGGGTCGTATATTATACATATCTACCGTTTAACCCCTTGAGCAATTTTGCCAACAAACAACCGTAGAGTCTTTTTGAGACATATGTCTCCCAGACTGACACGGTCTCATACAAGGGCGGATCCAGGATTTTTTTCTTTTCAACATTTACCGTTAGGATTTTTTTCTGGGGGGGGGCACAAGGGGTGGACGGGCAAAAAATCAAAAATTACTGTTAGAATTTTTATCTGGGGGGGGGGGACTTGTTTATTATTTTTATTTATTAATTTTATTTTAGTAATTTGTACATTTAAGTTTATAAATTTCTAATTAATTATAATATTTCATATTGCAAACTAAATTTTATGTAGTTTTATGTAGCTCCTACAATACGTCTTGAACTTTCCAATTGGTGTGGACTTCTTAGCCTCTGGTAGCTTGTTATACAACTTCATCCCCTGTTCTGCGTATTCGCCTTATCCTTTTTTTTGAAGCCTGATTTTTTTGCATGTTCTTGTAGAAACAAACTTGAAGTATCATACAAGTTCAAGTAGGAAGGTTTATGAAAGTGTCAAAACAATCGAAAAATTAAATGTTTAAAAAAGACAGTTTAAGCTTCTAAGTATGTACTGTGATGGAATCTCCACAGTACACAAAAACACCGCCGAGGGGGGGGGGGGGGCACGTGCCCCCCCCCCCCCCAAATCCGCCCTTGGTCTCATAAAAGTTACGCTATCTCATTGTGTAGTACGGTGAGAAATATATTTTAAACCGTGTTAGAAAGAGGGAGTACCGCGATTTCAGTTTGCTTTAAAAAATACCACAAACGCTTTGGAAAAATTGAAATAATTCTGCGAAACAACATTTGAAAAATATTTGTCAAGGTTTACTTGTGAAGTGACAGTAATTTTTGTAATACCTTTGTCTAATTAAATATGTTTTTATTCGTGTAAAGCATTAATTACACAATAAAAAACATTGAACAAGCGACATTAAAATTTAACTTCGTTCGCGTTCAAAATTTTAACATTTCAATTGCATATGTCGACTTGTAATACTAAAATCTTAGAGAGTCTTTCATCTGCTTTCAAGAAAATTTTTATTTTCATGTTTAAAAACAGCGAATGTATCTGAAATCGAATGTAATCTTAATATATAAAACAAAGTCGGGTTAGTTACACCATTTATAACTCAACAACGGCCGTTTTAATGATAGCAATTAAATCTATGAAAGATTGTGAACTCTTACAACAAGACCTTAACACAATATCTACCTGGTGTGTTGACAATGAAATGGAACTGAATATAGCTAAGTGAAAAATTATAAATCTCACCAAGAACACCAACAAAACTCTATATTCATATAGCATTTGTGGTCACAATCTAGAAACAGTGGAATCAATAAAAGATTTAGGAATTATATTTGAAAACAAACTAACGTTCAATCAACACGTTGAATACATTGTGAGTAAATCAAATAAATTACTTGGTTTTATTGTAAGATCAACCAAACTGTTTAAGAATTCTAATAGCCTAATAATTCTATTCAATTCCTTAATCCGAAGTGTTCTTGAGTACGGGTCAACAGTCTGGAATCCACATTATATTACACAGGTATCTAGACTCGAATCAGTCCAAAGAAAATTTACACGGATTTTGTCTTACCGATCAGGTGTCCACCATCTTCTAGACGGGTACGAACAAAGACTTACACATTTCAAATTAGAGAGCCTGGTTAAAAGACGAAACATAAATGACCTCTTAATGCTATATAAAATTGTGAATAACCGTGTAGACAGTAACTTAGTCAATCAAATCAAAATAAGCCAGGCCCAAATCTATCGGAAACCTTAACATATTCTGGATTGAAATTCTTACCAATAATACTGGATATTTTAATCCTATGTCCAGAATGTCTCGATCATACAACGATCTTGTTAAAATACACACTTTCATAGATATTTTTGTAAATAATGTAACATGTATCAAAAAATATCTCCACGATTTGAGCACCTGAAATAATTTTTTTTTTTTTTTGTTTTGTTACATTTCATATTGTACTTCATAAATATGGTATACTTATTACTTATAATGTATTTCAATTTTGTATTTAAGTTTTTTAAGTTATGTATAAATTGTTTAGTTATATATTTAATATGGAAAACACTGTTATTATTTTATAAAAGACTTTTTATTGAAGACGTGTTTACACCATTGACATTGATTGACATTAGTTCCCAATAGATAAACCACAGATGACAAACATTATAGAAGTAGTTCCTCACTAGTGATGTGCAACATACAATAGTGATGTGACATCCCCTTTCTTTATTTATACAATAAAATTTTAATTAAATTAACATTACACATTATACCTATCCGGTGGTTTGACAACTCTACCATATCTGGTAATGTAAGGGTTGTTAATGTTAATGTTATTTTCTCCCACCTGTCTCTCATCTCCAGCTTTTGCCTCTTCAAGTGCCGGATTAGATTGCATGGACAGATGATCATTATTAACGTTTTCATTATATCTCAGTTTTAAGTGAATTCTATTTCGTCTGTACGTGTTACCATAATAATCTTGAATAATATAGGACCTATTACATTTTAATTTTTCTTTGACCATAGCTGGTAACCAAGTACTTTTGGGATTTTTCTTAAAGTATACATTATCTCCTGTTTGTAATATAGACATGGGTTTTGCATTCACATTATAATATTTGGAATTTCTTGCATTATTTTTTTCAATACACTTTCTGTAATCGGAAAATCTTACAACCTTTGGTTTTAATTTAATTTTAGCTAAGGGAATATTCATTCTCAAAGTTCTGGACATTAATAATTGAGCAGGTGACGGCAAATTAGCTTTGGGTGTGTTTCTATAATGTAATAATGCTATATAAGGATCTGTATTTGTTTCTTTAGATTTTTTAAGAATGTTTTTTATAATTTTAACAGAACTCTCTGCCTGACCATTAGACTGTGAATGATATGGACTAGTAACTACATGTTCTATGTCCCAATCATATAAAAATGATTTAAATTCAATTGATTGAAAAGGAGGACCTCCATCAGACACTAAAGACATTGGTATTCCATGACGTGCAAAAACAGACTTTAAGTGAATTATTACATTTTTTGCAGTGGAATTATTATTGAGAAAAGCAGTTTCTATATACTTTGAATAATAATCTGTTACAATAAGGTATGTTTGATTATCAAAATACATTAAATCAATACCTACTTGTTGCCATGGAAACTTATTCATTTCATAAGTTAGCAGTGGTTCCTTCTGATTCGAAACTTTAAATTTATTGCATATTTGACATTGCTCAATTAATTTTTTTATATCTACTGAAATACTAGGCCAAAATAAAGAATCTCTTGCTAATCTTAGACATTTGTTTATTCCTTGATGTCCTTCATGAATTTTATTCAACATTTCTTTTCTCATAGACTGAGGTACTAATAATTTATTACCCTTAAATATGAAGTCATTAATAACATGAATCTCGTCTTGAATATTCTTTTGTTAATATTTCTTATTTTTGCAATGAAATGTCCCTCAGAGCAATTAGCACTGTCATCATTGGGTATTGAATCTTCTGACTTTAAATTTCTGATTTTCTTGTAACAATTATTTTTAAAACAGAATTTTGCAAAATGACCAAAAGAATTGCATGACCTGCATTTGATGTTTATAGCTGGGCATTTGAAGCGGTGATGTTGTCCACATCTTCCACATGGATTGTTGTGACCACTTGACCTTGACGATGATGGTGACGGTGACCCTTGACGATTGGTAAACCCATGCTGACTTGACGTTGAATTACGATGTGATGATGACGGTGATCCATGACGATTGGAAAATCCATACTGACTTGACGTTGAGTGAAAATGACGATGTGATGATGGTGACGGTGATCTTGACTGTCTTGATGTACTTTTGTGATTTATTTGAAGAATGTTTTCTGTGTGTATTTGTTGATTTATTTTTTCAGCGTTGTTTTGTGACATTAATATGGTTTTTGCAATTTCTATCGTTTTTTGCAATGACAATGCAGAATCTTGTAGTAGGCGTTGACGAATGTGGTTCAAATTTGAACTCATGTTTGCAATAAATATATCTCTTACCAGAGATTCTCTTAGTTCTCCAAATTCACATTCCAAACTTTTGTTTTCTAGGTCCAGTAGAAAATTGTTGATGTCTTCAGAAATATTTTGTTTTCGTGTAAAAAATGAATTCCTTAACATTGTTAAGTTTTTATGTGGTGCAAAATAATTGTCAAACTTTTCCTTGACTTGTTTTAGCGTGATAGATTCCATATTCATGTTGAATGACTTGAAAATTTCCATACCTTTGGAGCTAATGGAATGAAGTAGAATTGCTATTTTTCGTTTTTCTGGGGCTTCTGCCAAACCTGATGCCACCAAATATATTTCATAATTTTGCCACCAGTTTTTCCATATTCCATCGTTATTTATATTATTTGATGATACGTGCAGATTTGACAACGCATTAAAATCATGTTGTACGTACTTTGGCGCATCCTTCGACATCTTGTTTTTTTTTTTTTTTTTTTTTTTTACCACAAATTTTTAATATATTATATTATTAATATTAGCATCCCACATCTGACACCATGTTTAGTTATATATTTAATATGGAAAACACTGTTATTATTTTATAAAAGACTTTTTATTGAAGACGTGTTTACACCATTGACATTGATTGACATTAGTTCCCAATAGATAAACCACAGATGACAAACATTATAGAAGTAGTTCCTCACTAGTGATGTGCAACATACAATAGTGATGTGACATAAATAATACTTGCATTGTTTTTCATGTGTTTGCTTCTGTAAAAATTCAAATGTGATTACTGCAGACACATTAGTCTAGGGATATTTATATTTGTGTTTTCATTTATTATATATTACCCACAAAAATGTTTTATAAATATCCTGTTTGTGTCTCAAATAAATAATTAAAAAAATGATATAAACACCGGAAAAATTCACAAAAATTTTTTTTTTCCGCATATATTTTGAACGGAACGAATTCTCATCTTTTGAAAGAGCTGCAGCAATATTGAATAGTGAGTGAATTCCAAAAATTCTAAAACGTTAAATGTCAATGCGCTGATTGTTTTGCTTTTGTTCTTAAACTTTTAATGCTGCCCCTCTTTCTTACACACTAAATGACAACAGTCGAAAATGAGACAAACGGTGAACGTATGTCCGCACCCCTCCAAAGGAAAATACAATAATTATAATAAATCTACTCGCACGAATAAAGAAAATGAAACGCAATTCCCGTAAGTAAGTTGAAAAGTAAGAAAATCACAAAAAATATAAATCCGTACACAACGCCATCTCTGATACTGACAAAAAAAAACACGCACAGTTGCGCATGGATAATTGCTTCATTGTGTAATTTTTAACTTAATGAAAAAAACTGAATTGATTCTGAGGTGGTACGAAGTTTGTCGGGTCAGCTAGTTTGAAAATATTTTCCACACAATTTGAATCTGAGAGTTCACGTGGTAGAGGTATATTGCAAAATGTTTATTATGTTATATTACGTTTGGTGACTTAGCAGGGGTGCCAGGGTTTATGGGGTGACGTTTGTTTAGGCCTCGACGGCACGTGCGTTTGCCCACCTAATGCTTGGTGGACCGGATCAGGAGAGACTGATTGAAGGAGACCTAACCTAGACCTCTCCAACCGGACTCTCTCGACCCATCATCTTGCACTGCAATGGGAGGGATGGATTCATACTTTCGTAACTCCTGGACACATTGACAACCAGATTCCTACCCACCTCTCAGATCTTTTTCCTTACCAGAACTTGCCCTCCTTCCTAAAGAGACCCTCCTATAAAGACCCTCCACAAAGCATTTAAAAAATTAATTAAATGAAGCTTAGAAGCATAACAAAAAGCGTAACAAAAACAACCTGTTATATAAAGTACCTAACCAATCTAGGGTTTGTTGGGTAATGGGCATGTTTACGAGAGATGTGAGTGTTATACAAATAAAAGTTTTGGTGAGTAAACCGCAATTAAGTGGCGCGGAATAGCTGCGGTCATTTAGCAGACTATTCCAATCTTCGAATATTATGTAACATTAATATTATAAAAGCGAAAGTTTGTATGGATGTATGTTTGTTACCTTTTCACGCAAAAAATACTGAATGGACTTAAAAAATTCTTTCACTAATAGAAAGCTACATTATTTGCGAGTACTACAGGCTGTTTATATTGGTAAGTTCCGGCGTTATGAATAAGCTCTGGTGAAAAATGCAATTATTTTTTATATATTTATTGTTCAGACGAAAAGCAAAGCGTTGCTAACTATGACGTTACATACTATTAGACGAGGGGTAGAAATCTCAAAGTGGGAAGATAAGAAAAAGACAATTGCACCGATCTCGATATCTAGGGCGGCTTGCATCAACTATCGCTAATTTTATCTTCACTAAATACATTTAACTTAAATGTGTTTAGTTTCATCCTGCACCAAGCAGTTGGTGCGGTTATTTAGTTAAATATCATTTAGCATCGGTAAAGCGGTTACCGCCGTTAACGCGTCGGTAAAACAGTTGCATCGTTCCTTAGTACCACCTACACGCACACTTTTTGCACAGCGACTTGAAGTGGCGAGGGGCACGATCGCTCCAAATCGTCCATGTGGGGGGTGCTTAAATTTGCGAGTGTCAAAATATTTTGAGGTTATGTAAAAGAGTCATTACAAATAGAAATTGAGCACAAGAAACGAATTAATGAATCAAAAATTGTATGAAATAAAAAAAAAAAAAAATCTAGATTTGAAGAAAAAAAATAAAACAAACATAATTATGAAATGGGGCAAAAAGAGGTTTTGTTGTTAGATTTTAAAATAAAACAAATATCTGAGTAAAATTTCGTTTTTTTTGTTTCTTTTATGTAGATTGTTTACTATTATAAGAATGCTGTAGGTATAATTTAAGTTTACAACCTTCCAAAGTACTCCTACATAAATAAATCAATACCTATTCCCCAATAATGAGTATTGCGAGCACCTCGCTATTGTGCTGATGTTAATGTTAAGAAATCTTTGAAATTTTCTGGCACAAGTATCAAATAAATTTGTTCTTGTGTTTACTTCTCTCACTATAAACGGTCTACTTATAAAATCTATAATTCTCCGTCAACTTCAGAATAAAAAACCCAAATGTCCACCGTGAATACAAATTAATAAATGAGATAGATTTCAGAAACATTAGACAATCGGAAATCGAAGGAATAACCTAAAATTTTGTTTGACAGAACTCGCTCGCTAAACACGTTTAACTCAGTTAAACAGCCCTTTCTGGGCATTTAACTTTGACAGTTCTTTAAATGCGTTTAAGGACTTAAATTTTGTGGTGCAAGACGCCAAGTCGAATTAAATCAAATAATGTGTTTAACTTGATATTTAAATCAAATTTAACTTTTGGTGCAAGCCGCCCCTAGTACTTTAGTACTAAACTGCTACGCGTCGAGTAAGGTTGCGTCTTACCAGTAAGTAAATTGCATTTTAAAAAGTGCCAAAATGCTCTCTTGTGTGATGAGAAAATGTTTCAATTACACGGCAAATAATAGTAAAGGCGAATGAATAACATTTCATTTGTAAGTACACGCAAATTACTTAATATTATCGATTATCTACAATATAAAAATGAATCGCTAAATGTGTTGGTAAGCGCAAATCTCGAGATCAGCTGAACCGATTTCGCTAATTCTTTTTTTAGAATATTCCTTGAAGTACGAGGATGGTTCTTACGGAGAGAAAAATTAAGAAAATTGCTGAGAAAATTGGATAATTTCAGAAAACATGAGCATGTTTGACAGTTCGCGTGTTTGAGAATGACATTTTGCAAAACATTGATTGTTCAATCAGGATTCTATTTTTGAAAATCTTTAATAAATTTATTTAAAGTAGGTACTCCCCTAATTGTTTGAATCGAATCAGGAATTTTAGATATTTTAAATAGGTACCTATGTTAGGTACCAAATTTAATATACATGAAAAATGGAAATTTGAATAAACATTGTAAAAGGTGGCACACGGGCTGTGTAATAACTGAATGTACTGGGATTGAATATATGGAATGCGGGAGGAGGGTTGACGGGACGAGGGAGCGGGAAAGGGAAGAGGGAAGGCGGGGAAGGTGAAAGGGGAACGTGGGAGGGGAAGGGGCGTGTGAGGGGGAGGGGAACTCGGGAGGGGGGTTCGTGGGACGGGGGAAGGGGGGGGGGGGAGTGGAGTGGGGAGAGGGAAGGTGGAGGTGACGGAGTGGGAACGGGAGAAAAAAAGGGGAAGCGGAAGGGGAACGGGACGAATGGCAAAGGACACTCAGGGAGAAACAATTTCTTTATTAAATGGCATGCCGGGACCAGCTAGTTATAAATATTACAATTAATGTTCATGTTTTCCGCTCGCGGTTTTACACGTCATTAGAGAAAATTCAAGTCCTACTAAAGTAAAGGGTCTGGACGCGCAACAGCCAAATTTCGGTTGCAAAGTAAACTTCACTGTTTTAAAGTAGACTAATCAGCCTAAACACTCTGTTTATTTGTTTGCTTGCGGTAAAACAACACATAAATCAGTAGTTTTAACAAGTATTGATGACAATCGCCACCATTTGAAAACTGTCGTTACCCTATTGTATTTATTGTATAGCTCGACATATCAAACTCCGACAGGCAGCCGGACCTTTTATTCTAGTGGGCCTCAAGAAAAGGAGACAGCGAACGTTCCATCAAAAAGTGACAAGCAATACGCCGCCCGCTCATATATCCATGTCATTCATACACACCTTATTTGATTGTCTATCTTTATCAAACAGGAATAAACTTTTGAATTAAGAAATTATACTGAAAATCGCTGAAAACAAAAGAGTGTTCCTTACTTTCCACATTATATTGTGAGTATCAAAAAGTGACAAGCAATACGCCGCCCGCTCATATATCCATGTCATTCATACACACCTTATTTGATTGTCAATCTTTATCAAACAGGAATAAACTTTTGAATTGAGAAATTATACTGAAAATCGCTGAAAACAGAAGAGTGTTCCTTACTTTCCACATTATATTGTGAGTATATGGAGAGTCTATTTATTTATATAACGTCATTGGTTGCTAAGTAATTGTTTGACGTGCGCTGTCATTTTGTTATTTGTTTAGGTTACTATGGAGATCCCTTTGAAAGTAAAAATTCAAATATGTATAAAATATGGGTAAGGGGGGAGGGGGGGGGGGGGGGGGGGGAGGTGGAGGAGACGGAGTGAGAAAC
The DNA here is from genome assembly GCA_917880885.1 of Limnephilus marmoratus. Classification (NCBI taxonomy): domain Eukaryota; kingdom Metazoa; phylum Arthropoda; class Insecta; order Trichoptera; family Limnephilidae; genus Limnephilus; species Limnephilus marmoratus. The sequence continues at coordinate 21,969,743 of OU862924.1, read as the reverse complement.
CCCCTAAACTCCTGCTAGATTTTCTTTTAAAAGGGAATTATTTTTAAAATGTGGGTAAACAAAAGACAATAGTAGTTTGTTGACAGTGCAGTTAATATTGAAGAAAGTATAGGTGGTAAAAGCATCACGAACAGAGAGTGGAGGGTTAGAGAAATAATTTTATTTATTATTAATATGTGATTAATAAAAATTATACATAACTGAACTGTCTTAGCAATAAAATATAGTATTTGTTTCGTAGGAACTACTAGAAATTCGATTTTTCGTTGCTTGCAATGTTTATTGAATCGCTACACCGCAGCTTAGGGAACGTGACCAACTTTTTGCAATTTTTAACCCCCCCCCCCCCGGTGACAAAAAAACCTAAGCCCGCCGCCGCTCATTTGTACCAAGCGTGACATTTTGAAGACCCCCCCCCCTAAACGTGTCACGTAGTATGGGTACGTTCCCTTATGTGCGTCGGACAGCGCATTTCAACGACGGAGCGGGTTAAAAAACTAACCGATTTCTGTTTCGTATGTCGTTTGCAATAACTTCGCAATTTCTACACATATTTGCCTCCATGTTTCAAGCCTTGTCTGATAACTTTGCGTTTGTGAATGTATGTGATGTTATGATACACAAAGACGCCACCCCTGCAAATTACCAGGCTACTCCCCTGTAGAGACAAACAGTTTCGCTTTCTCTCCGCTAGCGCGCCGCGCGCTGACGGCGGTTGAACGCCAGCCGCCGGCCGCCATTCCTGCCCCGACAGCGCTCCAAGTGCACGCACCGCGTGAACCGTTCGGATTTGTTCCGGAATATTCCATAAAGCCGCCATGGCGGTGCCCGTCCATAGTGACTTGCGGGAATGCCAGTTACGGCTGAATTCCTCTCGCCTCTCCGATCTCCCAGCCATCAACCTGCTGCAGTGAGTAACCTGAGCCATTTAATTCCTCTTTATTGCGGGTGTTCCTTTTAAATTCAACGCGTAGATGAATGACCGCCCCGAGAGACTCGTGGCAGAGAGAGATTAGGCCAATTACACCCGAATTAGTTAGGATTATTGATGCTACCCTGTTCTAACTTTGCCTGTATTATGTACCATTGTTGTTTATGAAAGGATTCTACCCAATACACCTGATATTTACCGTAGCCAACTTGTTTCACTATCTCCCCCAGCCCGTAGGATTTGAGCTTATTTCAGGTATGCCACACAAACGCCTCAGAGATCCTACAACCCTGGTGGTGATAGTCTCCTCCGCTCTGCTGACCATTCTGAGCTAGTCTGTCGGCAGAAGGTAGGCACCTCAGGTAGGTGTACACAGCAGTGATTAACAGAGGTAAACATCAAACCTCTTTATTTTATTCATCTTTATACATTTCCACCATCACGTAAGTTTGGTGATTAGGTATATTGTAAAAATTATTTATTAAGGCGGCTCCCCCACGGGTCAGTAAGGAATCGGTATAAACCGAGTGGTGTTAGATCCTGCGAACAAACTGCCGCAATGGAATGTGCTGTTACCTTACTTTAAGCGACCTTTACTTTTCTGTGCAGGGTCTTACAGAACTCGGTGTATGTCGATGGCTTACCGAAAAATAGAAGATATTTAACAAAATTGTTAGTTTTATTACCTGCCGTCTAAGGAGACGGGCGCCGCGTGGCAGGTGTGCGCCGCCTGGTCAGGCCCCCCGGCCCTCCTGCGGCACGGCAGCGGCCCCTCCCACTCGCGCCCACGGCTAAGCTGCGCCACTGCCTCGGGGGGCACCTCCAGCACGCCACTGGCGCACAGCCGTTCCCCGGCGCGGTTGGCGTACTGAAACAAAAGCAAACATTTATAAAATATTGTTCAACGCATTTCGCACGTCTCTGTATACTTCAGGAACTGTGAGACGATTTAAGGTAAGCCATACTGGGTTCACATGCAACGTGTGCAATAATGTGCCACTTGCCACTTGTCCTTTTTTTTTTTTTTTTTTTTTTTTTTTTACGAGTTTTTACGAGCATCTTCCATTGTAATACCGGTAGAACAAGGATAGCATTCCCACCCGACGCCTGTGCTCTAAAGATTGCAATCCGTCTGTTAAGATGGGAGAATCTATCAAACGGACCGCCCGTTTCTGCACAGAGTCGAGGGTATTTTTCAGATATTTTGGAGCTCCAGACCAGAGGTGGCTGCCAAATTCAACCGTGGGGCGCACTTGCGATTTGTACAGGGTTAGCAGTTGTGTACTATTAAAGTATCTGCGGGCCCTGTACAGTACGCCCAGTTTTTGGGAGGCTAACTTTACTCTGGCTTCGATGGAGCCCCCATACCTGAGCTGGTCACTTAGGGTTACACCAAGCATATCAATGGAGGGCCTGTTCGGAAGATTACTACTTGTCCTACGCACGCAAAGCAAATTTGAATCGTAGTAACGCAATATTCAATCGATTTCCGTTACAAATCACTTCGTAACGTTTAATAGGGGGGTAAATCACGAAACGTAGCAAACCACTTGGGGTGATCTATGGCAGTGCTTTAGATTTCGTAGTTTTAGTAGGTACTAAAGTGTCGTGTGCTACATATAAGTAAATTGCAAAAGTGCCAAAATGTACCCGTGTGTGCTGAGAACATGTTATCGTTACTCGGAAAATACAAGTAACAGCCAAGGAATAACATTTCATTTGAAAATACACCCAAATAACTCATTATTATGGATTATGCGCCTTTAGAGAAAATGCAAGGCCTACAAGAGAACAGGGTCGCGCAAAAGCGTAATTACGAAATCAGTGTTATCTCCCAGTAAACTTTTCTGTTTAAAATGTAGTCCAGTAACTTTATACATCACAGTATGCGTTAAATCCGGTAGTTCTGATTTTTTGCATACTTTATGTACATATGATGTTGGCCTAATGAATAATCCAAGTTTTCGACCTCGAGTGCCGACCGCAACTTTGTCAAAAATCGAAAAAACCGCGAAAAAATCGTTATTTTTTCAAATTTTGGCGATTATAACCCTAAAGGGCAAGTTTTTGAAAAAACTTTTTTACTACGTTTTTAAAGTAGACTAAATTTGCTACAATATGATACTAAAACTGTCTCTGTAGACCCAATAGTTTCCTAGATTAAGCCTTTCAAAGTTTGTGACCTCGAGCGCAAACCGCGAAAAAATCGGGTATTTTTTAAAATTTTGGCTATTATGATCCTAAAGGACTAGTTTTTGAAAAAAAAATTTTAGGACGTTTGTAAAGTAGACTAAATTTGCTACAACATGTTACTAGAACTGTCTCTGTTGACCCAATAGTTTCAGAGATTAAGCCTTTTAAAGTTTATCATTTTTTTCGAACTTCGCTTTTTTTTGGAATTCTGTCGTTCTTAATGAATTTTGACCCTGATTATACTATCAAAGCCCTCTACTTTTATGATGGGATTATAATGTTTAAGCTAAGCTACGAATAATGAAGTAAAGAGATAAAAAAAGTTTATTTATTTATTTTACAAAGATAAGTACAACAAAAGTTAATAAGTTTATTTGTTAGGAAACTGAGTAATATTCAAAATCAAAAAATTAAATTAATTTAGCCCTCTTGGAAGGTCCCGGTTGAGGTTCGTCCGTATCTGGTTCGACGAATTGGGATGGCATATCCCCATCAGGAGATGGTGAGGAATCGTCGACGTCTTGTGCCCACAAGTCATCCTCCATTTCGACATCGGACAGATCGTCGTCTTCTGGGATATCTATTACTTCATCATCAGGTATATTGTCACAAGAGGCCCCGCTACAGTGCCTGCAGACTGATGAGCATTTTAATCCTGCCTTCCTGCTGCACGCGTTACCACAACCCTTCGTGCAGCCGCAAGAAATCATTAGCAAGAGGTGTTATTGGGCTGCATCTCTGGTCATCATTTTGGTATGTCCGCAAGGAGTGAAATCGAGCAGAGTCTCGTGTAAGAGGTAACTTGGCTAGATTGAAGCTGGTTTTCGTCGCAGCCCTAGCGAATAGTTGGTACCGCAGATCGTCAAGGTTATGGGTGTTGGGGTTGCCTCCGTATAGTGCAATTATGACTCGTTCTCCTGCTGCTGCTATATCGTCAGGTGTAGAGTTGGTGTCGAGAAAAATCACAGCTTGCTTTTCAACGTCCGGATTTTTTTCGACTATGGACATCATTTGTATCTTCTCTAAACCAAAGAAGCAGGATATCGAGTCACAACCACTAAAGGCATGGACGAAGAGGAAAAGCTCTGTTTTCAAAGAGGATTTTGAAGAAGCGATGCTGGAATATATGACATCTAATGCTTTGCCTCTTCCAAATTTATTGTAAAAAAATTCACGTTGGTTTGAGATCGCAGTAAGGATGATCAGCAAGTCAATGTCCTAACCACTTTATCATAGGTAGAGGCAGCAGTTACAGCTGTAGTGATGATGAGCCTATCAGCATCTTCCTCTGCTTGGAGTACTTGAATGTTGTGATTTCCTATTTTTGTTGTCAGCAGTTTTATGAAACGAATCTTGTTTTGTCATTTGACAAGAAGTTCTGTTGAGGAACCTGTGCCACGGTTTTCTCATCAACGATTATCTCTCAGGATGAGTGTAAATTGGCTCTTCGAAGACGCTCAGAGCTCTTTGTGTTTTTCTGTACAGCATCTACGGGGTAACCATCGAAAACTACTGCCACATTTGAGCCATAGTGAACAGTAATGTACTGTATATATCTGTCAGCTATCGCACCAAATGATGAGTTTCGAGGCCACACAATTTTGTGAAGTAGATGCCCTCCATCCACCACTACAAACTTCGTTAACCCTTGCTTCTTATTTAAGGTTACAGGTTGAAATACTGAATACACGGTGGATTTTGTGCCCTTTCTCATCCACTCTTCAGAGAACAATGACATTGAGATTGGTGACAGTTCATAAGTGAAGAAAAAAAAATACGGATGGTTAAAAACGTGTTACAGGTGGATCGCATTCGTCACTTCACATGTCGGAGGTAATTGAAACATCATATCGGTAGAGTTATTCGAGTGACGTCTAAAATATTGCAATAAATTGCAAAGTTCGAAAAAAATGATAAATTTTGAAAGGCTTAATCTCGGAAACTAATAAGTCTACAGAGACAATTCTAGTATCATATTGTAGCATTTGGTCTAATTTAAAAACATTGTACAAAAGTTTTTTCAAAAACTAGTCCTTTAGGATCATAATAGCCAAAAATTGAAAAAACACCCGATTTTTTCGCGGTTTGCGCTCGAGGTCACAAATTTTGAAAGGCTTAATCTCGGAAACTATTGAGTCTACAGAGACAATTTTAGTATAATATTGTAGCAAATTTAGTCTACTTTAAAAACGTCGTAAAAAAGTTTTTTCAAAAACTAGTCCTTTAGGGTTATAATCGCCAAAATTTGAAAAAATAACGATTTTTTCGCGGTTTTTTCGATTTTTGACAAAGTTGCGGTCGGCACTCGAGGTCGAAAACTTGGATTATTCATTAGGCCAACATCATAAACAAGTATGCAAAAAATCAGAACTACCGGATTTAACGCATACTACCCCATATATTCAGGCGACAAAGTTACTGGACTAATGGTCTAATCACTATTTCTTTATATACTTCCGTAAAACAACGCAAGTATATAAAGAAACACAAAATATTCCTGTTACTTATGTGTAGCAGGAATATTGTGTGACTCCAAAATGCCTATAAAACTTAAAGGAAAGATATACCAGACTATTGTAAGACCCGCAATAATGTATGGCTCCGAATGCTGGACTATGTACAACTCCTACTCTAGGCAACTCGAAACAGCAGAAATGCGAATGCTTAGATGGTCGGCAGGAGTTTTAGTCGTTATTGAAAAGTTATAAATACTTATGATAAAAAAATAATTACAAAAAGTACGTAATTTTAATACTTTTATCATCACGCCTTTCAGCATTTTTTAATGTAGGTATAAATTAAAGCAAATTTTGAATGAAATAAAATCGATTGTTATTTAAAAAAGCTGGTACGGAGAATAATTAATCTTTCTAATTGGAACCGCCCTGTACGATCGTAAGAATATCTTTCGACGAAACATGAATTCTCGGCCGCTGGCTGGCCCTTAAGTCTAATAAATTAATATTTCAGCCGAGCACGCAAAAAAAACGTGAAGATTTTCTCAAAAACTAATTATGATTGTGACGCACAACAGGAGTCCATTTTCAGGAAGGGGAAGATTGGCAAGAGCCTTTTCAGCTTGACACTTCACCCCCCTCTGGATCACCTTCACCCCCCCACCTCACCCACCCCCTCTCACAACAGAGGCGAGATTCTTAATCAGCAATCTGGCGCTGAACAAAATACCGTGAAATTTATACCAGCGCATTTTATTTATTATCATTTATCATGAGCATTACGTAGCTTAAGTTTTATTAGAATTTAACTCGATAAAACAGACGCTTTGAACAGCAGGAGTGGAGTGTAGAGCTTCATTTTCCAGTTAAAACGATAGATCCGCTTGACTGATATACAAATTAACAAAGTTGAAGAGGCGCGTATTGAGAGGGAAAGGAACTGATTATTTTTGTTTTTGTTAGTAGTATTATTTTGTATTTCACCATCTCTGAGTAAACTTTCGATAAGCGCTACTAATTGAGTTACGTATATTGTATGTTAATGCTTGTGTCACACACAGCTATAAAAGATAAAAGATCATTTGCCTTGGCCTATTTCAGCGTATCGCTCGCGATATATTCCCATTGGGATTGTACGAAATACGCCAAACTAAATGATCTTTCATCTCATAGCTGCCTGTGACACTGGTCTAAAGCTGAGTAATGCTAACCGTCAAGTAAAACTCTATTTTTATCACCTTTGTTTAAAGTTTCTTGACAAGTAGTTAGTCGAAAGTTTACTTAGGGATGGTGAAGTACCCAGTGGCGTAGCTAGCATGGGTAGCACCCGGGGCGGATGTCACACTCCCGGGGCGTAGTGTCACCCCCCCCTCTCCTATTAAAGTTGACTTGAGAAATTCAAAACGCTAGACTTCATAAAATTGGTCCATCCTGAGGGAAGGGGGGGGATAAAAGACCGACCGACACAAAATTGGGGCACTCCACGGGCCATAGAGTTACAAAATATAAATAACAGACCGTGTTCATGTGTATGCAATATCTTGGTCAAGTGGCACCTCCCTTCGGGTGGCCGGGGTGGTCCGAACCCCCCGCCCCCCCCCTCGCTACGCCCCTGGAAGTACCTCCTTTATGTAGTAATTTAACGGAAGTTCAATTAATATGTTCATGGCGTATAAATTTACCGTAATCGTTGTTTGTTTTTATAAGTGTATTTAATTATTTTTAATAAGATACTTGCACATCAAAAAGAAAACACTTGAATATGGCAATACCGCTAACAGCTTCTTTGTAATCCCACCATTTTTTTCATAAACGATATAGGTGTGTAGGATCGTGATTAATTTTAGGGTTATTATGCCGTGTTCTTTGTAAGGTCAGATTTGTACATTGTGGTGAGGTGTGTGTTTATGTAGAAAACGTGTGTATGTAGCATAAATAGTTGTTAAAACGGAGCTGTCAGCGACCGACGACGGGATCATACGCCATTTGAATTAATTAGGGCGAGCAATTTCACAGATGCGACCCTGACTTTAATTAACGTTGAACGATCTCAATCACATAATGAGAACATAATGAAGTCGACTTGAATCAGAAATCAGGGGGCCCAATTGGAATTGGATATCTAAAGTCAACCGGAAATGAATAAAATTAATTTTCCCTAAAAGCTCGACGAACTTTAGCTGGGTGCTTTTTTGCACATATATTTTACATTTATATTATAATTCATTTTGTGAAATTAGTGTGGCGGCACATCATAAACTTCGCCATCAAAAGAAGACACGAGAAACATCTAATATTTGCGCGGCGCCGGCTCTTGCCTAGGTACACCTACATATGCCGATCGCGATGTACTTTCTCGCCTGCCGTGCCAGCCCGACGTTAATAATATCGCCCCCGCCTAGAAAGGTCTCAAGACAGCACCGTACAATATCTGTACGGCGCCGAATATTCTCGTCAACTGCCGAAGTGGCTCGTATTACCTACCGCGAGGTAGTTACTCTACCGCGGCTATATAAGCAGCCGATTGCTCGCCCGCTGCAGTTCAGTCTCACATTAACAGTCGGCCAATATCTCAACATGTAACAAGTGCTCCTGCATGGCACACATCCAGGGCAGCTTCCCGAGGTCCATCACCACGTCTCAGCTACAAGGCCCATCGTGTCTTCAGCTCCTGAGAACAGCTACATCCCGCGACTTATAAGGATTGACGCACCTTCAGTCAAGGGATCAGCTCACCACTTCATGGCACCCCGAAGCCCCTCCGTGCTTCGCTGCCATGGAAACACGCTCCGCCTCGCCAGGACTACCTGCTGGTGGCTCAGCTCACCGAGCCACACACCGTTCATCTCCGCGATTCAAAGCGTCGAGCATCGGCCTGGAAGATAGGTCATCTCCACCGCCACGGTGTCGAGCAACTCGCTGACCTTCACCACTCCATCTCCATCACTCCGTGCGCCTGCAGCATCTCATCACGGCACCCTGTATACATGTTGTTACTGCTTTACCGACCTCCGCTACGTAGCCACAATAACGACTGACTCACACATCGACTGCACGCCTTTCATTTCCGTCTCCTGCTCCCTCATTAGATTGCAAAATTTTGCAGAATAAAGAGACAGAAGCCTGAAATTTTACCATCTCTTTAATTCTGGTCCTTCGTCAATTGCACAAGGTATAGCACCACACTCACGATACTCGAAATAGCAATAAAATCCACGTATCTCAAACACACACATAAAATCTCTGAACTATATTGCCTATACATTATATAATTCGGTTCCATATGTACAAGGGAATCCAGAGTAATGCTTTAAAATAATATTTTTAAGTACGTTTAAGAATGAAACTATGTAATTTTCTTGTCGTGTTCAATTGTCTTGTTTCTTTTCTCTTCTTTTCTTTTCCATTTAGTTGCAATCATCCATATTTGTATAACCTTGATCCTTCTTTATTTAATGGTTTTCTAATGTTGTTTGTTCTACTTAACCTGTCTTTTATATTTTGTCTTTATTGTAAGTGAAACTTATATTTTTAATATCTAAATTCCTATGTAAAATTGTAAGATTTCTTCCCACCCATGAATAGTAATTGTATGTTCCTCCTGTCCTAAAATGAGTTCTGTAGCTCATAGGGATTGCCCTAGCAAGAAATAAATACGTTAAAAAAATAAAATAAAAAAGGTTCTGTTATTCCCAAAAGATGGAAAGATACGGCCTGTAAGTCAGCGCTACGTGTGAATGTGGTGCAGTGCAGACCACCGAACATGGAGTCAACGAATGTCCGTTTCACTAGATTGTAAGTACAGACACACTGGTTCCACGCACGCGGTATACGCAATACTACGCTCCTAGGTCGACGTGCATACTGCTTCTACGCATTAATCGCGTGTGACACGTCACACATTGTCTCTACTTTTTACGTACGTGGGGCGCAGACGCGTCAGTTGATTTGACATTTATTTTTTAAATGCGTATTTTTATTAAAAAAAAAAAAAAGTGAGAAGGAAACTTTGGATTCTTACATAACTTTAGGTGCATAGATAATAATACTCACGGATATCGGAGGATATACCCCACCCCCTTCACCTTTCACGCGTCTCACGCCGATCTGGCCGGCCTAGATCGGCGCATCGCAACGTGGGTTACGCAGCGTGTAACGAGTGTGATTCTGAAGCACATATTTCCATGTGTGGATTATAAGTAGTCCAGATCTCGTAATGTATTGCTTACATAGCGTACGTCGATCCAGTGTGATCTTACCTTTACTCGCTGATCTGGCTATTATTATTCCCTTTTGACCCCCACCAAACAGATGTTCTTGTTATCTTTGGGTAAACGAATAGTTTGTTACCTGTATCCTGCAGTGGTCATCAGTAACATGGACGGCGTCCTTGACCCGGTGCAGAGCAGCCAGTAGCGCGCGCGCCGCGCCCGCCTGCACGAGCGGGCGCGAGATTCCGCGTGACAACTGGTTCAGCTCGCGCACCCACGCGCTGGCGTGCGTGCTCTCCACAACCACCTGCAACCAAACAAACAGCCACATCAAATTAAGTTACATTTAATATTATAATATTATTATTATGATGTGACAACATGTTAAAAAAACCTCTAACAATTCAGGTACGCCTTATACGTCATAAATATGTCTGGTAATGTTATATTATCGTGAAAACAAGCTAAATAGGTCCGATTGGTTAAGATACATTTGAGAAACCATTTTAGCTGTAATTACACCACATTTACACGAGTTGCTTTTAATCGTTAAGATACTGAGTTACTTTTGAGATATCTTTAAAATGTCTTCGACATACCTTTGAGATACCTTTATATAGATACGTTCGTATGTCTTCGGCTCAATGTATTAATATTTATGAGATTGTCTTAATATGTTATTAATATTTATGAGATACATTGAGCCGAAGATATGCGAACTTATCTATGTACTTGCAGGTGATCAAAAGAGGAAAAGAGGAAAGAGATCATATTTTGGCTAAAAAGATATTTTTAGCCACAATATGATCTATGATAGAAAGCCTTGCACTGCTGAAAACCAGCTGCATTCCAAAAGAAATCCCGAATTGTAGCTGAGCAGTGTCCCTTTCGTCAATAGAATCAATGATAAAAGAACAAAATACGTAATATTGTAAAAAAATCTATTGGTGAATAAACGATTATATTAGTTTTTATTATTAATTATTTCCATCTGCGAAATTAAGTATCCTGCTTATTATGTACGTCTGTGCAATTACCTTCAACAGAGATAATTATATTTATGGGAAGTAATAACATAACGGCAGAATGAAAAGGGTTATAATTTACGACAATCTGTATTATTAGATACTTTCCACATAATATGGTGTTTAATGAAATTTTATTTTTTAATTTTCACATTTTACATCTAATATTTCACTTTTATTAAAACTAACTATAACAATAACATGTTATTTATAAACTAAAATTTGAATTCCATAGCTTCGGCCTTTACTTTACATTTAAAGGAAGTTCTTTGAATACTTTAAAATCTAACATTTTCTTTTTCCGAAGCCTGAAATTTATTTATTTATTTATTTAAATACATGTTACATAATTAGACATTTACATAGAATTGGATACATTGAATCACCATACTAGGCGGCTGCCTGTTTCATGGTGACAATGGAGGATATTTACTTTAAGTGAAGTCTATTGTTAACATATGGAACTATTAGTAATGTAATGATGTTGAAAATTGGTAAAGTTATAATAAAAAACTAGTAAAGAGAAAAAGAATTGGGTAAGGATAAGTTTGTGAGAAGATACATATCCTTATTTTAAAATTTATATGTGTGAGTGCATACGCATACGTATATACAGGTGCACACATCCATACACACATAGGCATATACACACACACACTTACACATATATATGCGTCTAGGTACATGAATACATTAATATGTATATATACGGCCATGGACACAGTACCAACACATTTACACACAGTTGTAATTTTTTTTTTTTTTGAAGTGTATGAAGGTGTAATTAGAATGGAGCTTGAGTATTTGCAGTAAGTATCTTTCCAAATAGTATTGAGATATATGTTAATAAAAGAGGTGTTATTTTCTAACATGGTGACAGAATATAATTATTTATTAATGTTTGAATAACTGTACTCATGCTGCTTTTGTAGGTTTATTATAATATTTTTATTAAGTTTATGTGTATGTTTCTTTCTTATCTTTTTTTTAAAATTACATTATTGTAAAACTACATTGTTGTAAAACTTTGTTGTAAAACTGCACATCTCGATACAGGAATGCCCTAGTGAGATGTGCAGCTTATTGCTATATATATTTCTTATTTTATAAATAGATAAATGAATACAATGTAAATATGTACAATAAATAATTCAGGCATATACTCTTTCTATTATTGAAAAGTTTTGATTCATTGTAACAGTTATTAAAAAAAAACATACAAATACAAGATAATACAAATAATTCCAACTTCTCGATAGCCATGAACAGCACTACTGATATACACTTTTTAACAAACAAAATCTGGTAATATTTTAATCTTTAACTTATTTATTTAATTATTTATTATGAATTAACGACGATTAACGGCTTTTACATAGGAATTGCAATAATTTGAAAGAATATACATAGTTAAGAAAAAAAAAAATTAATATGACAAAAAATTAAAAAGCACATATTGAAGTGACAGTATAAAGCACGGACATATGAATATATCTGGACCTGCCCTAAGTGTTAAAAACGTATTATTTCCCCCTCCACATGGCGCCGGCTGTAGCTCCTCCTTGGAACCGGCTCGCTCCATGGGGAGGGGATATAGCCTCGCTTGAATCTAAAATGTGTGACGTCATCATTCTTGCCGTGAACAGCGAGAAGCTGACATCCATACATTTAACGAAATAACGGCAGCTTGTGCTATACAATATATCTACGTATCAATATGCACATAGAGAATGTGGGCGGTACTCCAATGTGCTCGTCGCTGGTTACAGGGGTAAGTAAATTATGAAACATTTGTAAAAGTGTTTTAACTAAACACGGCAAGAAAAAATTGATATGTGTATTGGCGCGAGTCTTTTTGGGGCGAGCATTTGGCCTTAGCAAATAAGTTTTGAACGTGGCAAGCAATTCGCACTCCCATGTAAAAAGGTCTATTCATTCAAAGCAGATTTTGCTTTTAAGAACTAAATGGTGATATTGTAATGCGAGATGCCTATATACTGTCAGATTGATTGTTCAACGAATGACAGTCATCTTTCCCCCCTTTGCTCTCCATAGTTTGGTTTTACCCCTCATCTGTAACTGCTTGTCTATCCATTTGGATGTCTATGATATAAAGCAAAAATAGTGAGCTAATATAAATACAAACATAAAGAAAAAGAAAACCTCAAAGTACGCAGTAATAAATTTAAAAATTCCAGAAATAAACATTGATGAAGTATATTAGATTATAATCTAACTGAGAAGCGCTGACAAACAGCTTTAATTAAATAATGTTTGTATGTTAATAATCTTTCAATATTTACCACATCATCAACAACATATTTGTTACCAATATACAGGCGATTTATTATGGCATATAATTCAGCATTCCTGTATTATTATAATGGTAAGGTAATTTGTGACGAACTGATCTGCTCGGTATATGAAAACATATTAACCAAAGAAGTTCAGGAGAACTTATAAATAAATGTATAGTTATTATAGACAAAACGTTGCCAAGTTGATGTAACGGAAAAGCTGTCCGTAATATTTTCCATTATATCAACTTTAAAAGCTTATTTTTTTTTTGGTGTTGATGAACGGAAAAGCTGAATTCGCCAATTAAATGGGAAGTACGTAAGCATGCAGAGTGCACGTAATATCGTTTAATGGAGTATTTGAGAAGGTGTCAACGCGAGGGAATCAACGTCACTTCTCCCACTCTACCCTTCTCTCTCCGGGTATTGAAGGGTTGAAAATTTGATTTTGAAATGATTCGACAAAAACACGGCGCTTCAATCAAAACCCTTACACCTTTCTGCGGATGACACGCGAGGTGTGAATTTATCGAGAAATATCTGAATACGAACAGAACAACAACGCAATAAAATTTTAAAATAATATTATAATGGAATCTCGCCCACATAACAAATATTTATTTATAAAATAATAACCCAAGAAACCTATGTAATGGAAATACATTTTTATTACTATATAAAGAATCGAAACAATCACACATTTTAGAAGTCCCCACGATCCCCAAGCGGACGTGCGTCTAGTCCGTAGACGCCCCCTTGGGGCGTTTCAGTCCTTCAAGGGGACGGTAGAAGACCCAGAGAAAATTGCGGGGCGTTTCAGACTTTCAGGGGGCGGTAGGAGACCCAGAGAAACTTATCCCATCCCATCTTGTCCCATCCTATCTCAGGGGCAAGATGGGGTGGGGGATGGGACATCCCATCCATAATTTACGTCACACCTAAAGGGGGAAGGGGAGTAGAGAAGTGTGATATTGTGTGACAAGGGGTCGATGGGGTCATGACGTGACGTCACATGCACATGCACAAAACGACTGCGACACATGCCACTGGCACAAACATATTTTACCTATCCCATTACGCCCCCTCCGTTGTGGCAAATGTAACCCCATCATGGTATCCCATTACGTCCCCTCCGTCGTGGTATCCCGTTACGCCCCCCCCTCCCCCGTTGTGGTAAATATAATCGTGACGACAATTGCTGTTTCGGATTCACGAGTTAGGGGGCGCTATAAATAAAAATATTCTCAAAGTGGGCGGTGGGCAAAAAACGGTTGAGAATTTATGGTCTAGTCTAAATAGGATATACGTTTTCCTAAGCAGAGAATCTTGCGAAAGATTAAAAATATCAATCTTTTTAAAATCTGGCATTATGAAATCTATAATAATAATAATATATCTTTACTAGCTTTTGCCCCCGGCTTCGCTCGCATAGTATTAGGGGGGTTCCCACAGCGTCTCCTCTACCTTTCCTATCCCCATTCCAATCCCCCCCCCTCCTCCTATCCCCCGCCCCATCTCACCCCTCTCCCCCCCAACCCCCTCCCCCATCCCCTTTCCCCCCCTCCGCCCTGCCCCCACATCCTATCCCCCCCCCTCACTTCCCATCCATACCCGTTACATTCATTTTTCAAACAGCTCACGTGCCACCTATTGCAATTTTTTTGGATAAATTTCATAATGCCAGAGCTTTAAGTTATAGCCTATAGCCTATTCTGATGTATGAGCAATATTATTGTAAAGTTTCATTAAAATCCATTCAGTAGTTTTCGCGTGAAAGAGTAACAAAAATTCATCCATATAAACTTTCGCCTTTATAATATTAGTAGGATTGAACAAAAATTTAAAGATTTATAACTACAAGAAAAAAAGTACATCTTACGATATTTTAAAAGTAACGTTAGTACAAAAGTTTATAAATGTAAAACTGTTTCTGTTTTCACCACATGACGAGGGGTGAGGCTCTCGCCTAGCGATCCGGAGATCGCAGGTACATAGCACTGGACTTTTGTTGTTCCGAGATGCAGAACTAACCTACCATTGGTAATGCCGTTCAGAAAAATGAATACGTTATTAAATTACTTGTCCTCGTAAGTTAATATTACTTGTCCTCTGACTTAGATATTTTTCAACTGAAGATTAAACAATTTTAATGATATTATTATTTAATTAAATATAATATACCTACATGATTTTGTGACATGTAATTAATTAGTGTTTGTGATATATTTATGCTGTATAAATTTATTATTTATTTTATTTTTTTATTTATTAGAGATAATATATTACAAAATTATTACATAAAATTTATAATACATTACTCCCTATGAGTTTAATAAAACTCATTTCGGGAAGGACAACATTATACATCTAAAGGAAAATTATTTTTACATAAGAACACGGAAATCAATGAACAATACATAGATTTTTAAATGGAGTAGACACACTTGATACAGGTAATTGAAGAATATATAAGAGTTACAAAGGAAGACAGATAACTTCGTCACTGGTTAATAAAGTTGCTGAGAAAATATCCTTTTAGAGCCTTTGCCAATATTCTTTTGTTTGACTCTGGTAGTTTTAGGACATTAGGCAAAGCGTTGTATTGCGTATGTGCGATGTATTGTAAGGAGTTAATTCCAAATTTAGTTGTGTGTGTAGATGACGATAGGTGTATTTGATTTTGTGATCGTGTTTTGTGCTGGTGTATATCGGAATTAAAGGCTGGTTTAGTGTTGGTGTGTGACGAGTGTTGAATTATTTGTAGGATGGCAGTGGTGATGCTATATTTTGGCAGAATGGTAAAGGGAAGAATTTGTGTCAGTGAGTATATGTCTTTGACATGCGTATCCCATGGTAGATGGTATATATTTCTTATGGCTCTATTTTGGATTACTTGTATTTCAGATATTTGTTTCTTAGTAATGGTGCCCCAGATACTAACCAGATAACTTAGGTGAGAGTGGATCAGAGCATAATATGTGGCACGCAGTAAAGCTGTGGGGAGCACATCTTGAAGTCGATAAAGTACACCAGTTATCGGGGAAATTTTGGATTTAACATATTCAACATGGGAGTTCCACGATAGGTTAGAATCTATGAATAACCCTAAATATTTCGTTACTTGTACATTTTGGAGCTTTTCATTTCCAAGAGTAATATTCATTGTCATGTAATCTTTTTTCCCGAAAGTGAGGTAGTGAGTTTTTTTGACATTGAGGCTTAATTTATTTATCCGCAACCATTTAGCTAGCTTTGCGAGATCTTTATTCATTAGACATTCAAGTTCCCTCAGATTTTTACAACGATAATAAATCACAGTATCATCAGCGTAAAGTTGAAGTTTTCCCAAGATGCCGCATTTAGTTATATCATTGATGTATAGTAAGAAAAGTAGGGGTCCTAGAATCGAGCCCTGTGGCACTCCACATGTGATTTTTCCAAAGCCGCTTAGGTTCCCTTCGATGTCGACAAGGCAATATCTATCAGATAGGTAACTTCGGAGGAGCTTTAAAGATTTTCCGACTATACCCAAATGTTCCATTTTTTGTAGGAGTATTTCATGATCTACTGTATCAAAGGCTTTTTTTAGATCTATAAAAATAGCTGCTACATATTCGCCCTGGTCTATGTACTGCTGAATGTTCGAGATGAAATCGAAGGTGGCACATTGGGTACTGGAGTTTTTTCGAAAGCCATATTGCTGTGGTGTTAGGATATTGTTGTTAGAGATATATTTTAGAAGTCTATCCTTGATAATAGTCTCGAACACCTTTGAAAATACTGATAAAACCGATATTGGGCGATAGTTAGAAATACATTTTTTGCAGCCTTCTTTATAAATTGGTATAATTTTTGCTAGCTTTAATTGATTTGGGAATACTCCCGAGCCTATAGAGGAATTGATAAGTTGCACTAGGTGCTCAGCTAGTTCTTCTTTACAGGTTTTCAGGATGTACGGGGTTACTCCATCGATACCTGCCGCTGCATTCGACTTAAGTTTCGAGATGATGCTTAATACCTCAGCCTTATTTGTCCTAGCCATATATAAGGATTGACTTGCCTTTGGTTCTATATATATAGTATTACAGTCATCCGGGAATGATGGAATGGCAGCTGCCAACTTTTCTCCAACTGATAAGAAAAATTCATTAAATGCTGAAGCTATTTCACTGGGTCCCCTAAGCTCACAATTATTTACGATGAGAGATTCAATGGTATTGGAGGGTTTATGTGCACGGTTAGATAAAATTGAGTTAATGGTTTTCCAAGTTTTTCTAGGGTTATTCAGGTTTTGTTGAAGGCTATTGGCATAATATTTGTTTTTCAAACTTCTCCTATAATTAGTTATTAAGTTTCTCAGTTTATTTTTATGGACTACAAGAGACATATTTCCTGGGTCTTGTTTCCACTGCTTGTGAAGCTGGTTTCTTTCTTTGATCAGCGAATTCAGTTTAGAATCGAACCACGGTGTATTTAAATGTTGTCGATTAGCTATTTTCACTTTAGGTGTCGTTTTACCTGCTTCTATTGCATTTTTGACATAATCGTTAAAATCTTTATAACTGTCTTCTTGTTTGGTTGATTTGATGGTAAATTTGTTAGCTGCAAGATAAGATTTTACTGCCATATTGTTGATGATAGGTTTTGTAAGGCGTGGCTTGTTCCTATTATTAGACCATTTTTTTAGGTTATTCTTGAAATCAATAATAAGAATGTTATGGTCACTAAGTGAGTCATCTATGTTCGATATGGTAATTGGAATGTTTAGTCTATTTGATATGATGTGATCTATGAGGGTGCTGCTTGTGTTAGTGACTCTAGTGGGAAATGATTTGTTTTGTATTGAGAAATTGTATGTTTCTAAGGTGTTGAGGTAATTTAAAGAAGAGGATGTGTTTATGGTAGTGTCAATATTAAAGTCTCCGAGTATTAATGTATCTTGTCTGCTTTTGTCTAGTATTTTTTCCAAATGTGTCAGGAAATCGTGTATATTAGGATTGGGTTTCCGATAGATGGCATAAATGTTAACCGGTTTCCTATCCTTGCTACATACACTTATACCTAAAAATGAATTTTCGTTGGAAAATTTATCAATGATGGAGAACTTCATAGAATCCAGTACATATATGGCTACACCACCTCCTGCCTCCTTGGGGCGAGAGGCAAACGCACAATTGTAGCCTTTTAATCCAAAAAACTTTTCTTCTCCAACATCAAGCCATGTTTCAGTGATGACAAGGACATGAACAATATCGCGTAATCCTCTGAGTTTTTCTTCAATTTCATCAAGTTTATTCCGGATGCTTCTCGCGTTCATGTACATTATTCGAAGACAGCTATTCACAGGAGTATACTCATCGATAGTTAAGCACTTGCGTTCGTGTCTATTACACTCCATAGTCTATTGTAGCTAGGTCCTTTTTTAGTGCAGCTTTGTACGCAGGGCAGTTGTCCCTGTCTCCAGTCGAATGCGCAGCGGGCTTTCCAAATCTAGTGCACGTAGCGCAAACTGGTTTGGCCGCAGTATTAGGACAGGATTCGGTAGCATGGTTCTCTTCAGCACAGTGTCCACATCTAAGAGTGTCTCTGCAGTATTTGTAAGAGTGTCCAATCATTTGGCACTTAGTACATACGGTGAGTCCAGTGAAGTCTCTGACACGGCACACGGTCCAGTTGACGAATACCTTCTCCTGTTCCACAAGC
Source organism: Limnephilus marmoratus (assembly GCA_917880885.1). Taxonomy (NCBI): domain Eukaryota; kingdom Metazoa; phylum Arthropoda; class Insecta; order Trichoptera; family Limnephilidae; genus Limnephilus; species Limnephilus marmoratus. The sequence continues at coordinate 21,950,927 of OU862924.1, read as the reverse complement.
AGTTTACGTAGTGTAGCGGGCAACTCATATACGCGATGACAGGTGGTTCCGTTTCGAGCGCCGGCCAGGTGACTCAGCTTACAGGTTGTTATTGCTCCCTCGATGTCCTGTATATTGGGAACGCTCGTGAGGGCGATCCTCAGGAATTCAGCGTCGTTAAGGTCCCGCGGTACGTTAAAAAATATTAACCTTGGAAGTCTCTTTGTAGGAAGTCGAGCCTTAAGTGTGCTTGAGTTTAGTGTAAAGCATGGTGCCTTTAATAACTTTTCTTGCTCACCTGTGGTTGCCGTGTTTAAGAGGACACCTTTGTTCCTAATTTTGCGAATCCCGGTTATCCGAACGCCTAGCTCGGATGGCCGAATTACATCTTGAATCATTTTTGTTGTTCCATCGCTGTCCTTGGTGGCATCTGCATCTGTTGGGAAGATGCAGATGGCTGGCCTTGGCGCTCCGACGCGATGTCCAGATTGGGTAATCGGTGGGGGTTGGTGATCGACATTGGACACATTTTGTTTTCGCACAATATCCGCAAATGACAAGCTAGCCTCCGTTGCCACGGCTACTCTTCTCATCACGGGTCCTAGGTCAGACTCTAGCTGGATGATTTTTTGCTCCAGGTGCATTTTGTCCTCTTTTTCATGGCGTATTTTGATTTCCGCCATTTTTAATTGAGCAGTTACTGACGCCAAATCAGCACGCATCGTCTCGCGCTCCAACAACAATTGAGAAACGGCTCTGAAAACTTCAGAGACATTTCTGGATATCTTCAGTTGCTGCTCCTTGGAGACCTTCGATTGTTAGTTGTAGAAATTAATAAATGAATAAATCATTAAACAGTATTAATAGGCTAGAAACTATACGGTTGAAATTTAAGAATCCGGTTAGGAAAGCAACTCTGACGCCGCACCGCGCAAAACCATTTTCGTGCATGGAGTTTGGATACAAATGTACTTTTGTAATATAACCGAATTAAAGTAATGCCAAAAGATGGTGCCACTAACGTCAACAGATCGCGTGATTAGCAATATCAGCATCCCCCGGCAGGCGTAAGTACTACGGATTTGTAATTAGGTATTATTGTAACTTGCAGTTGTGAATAATAATACCACGCGGCTACATATTACATATGACATATGACGTCGCGGTTACTTTGTCCCGGTGACTAGCTGTCACTGGATCACAGTGGATCCGAGGAACCGGCTATTTTTGGAACCAGTTTCCATCGAAAATGGTCACCAACCCCCAAGCGAAGCCGAACCAAAAGCCGCCGCTGGGCCTAGCAGCTAAAACCTGCGGAGCGGGTTTTAACTGAGTATTTATTATTTGACGGCCGGCGTAGTGCAGCGATAAGACTCTTGACTCGCACTCCGAAGGTCGCGGGATCGAATCCCGACGTGGCAAATAAATTTTATTTGGTTAATTTGGGTTATTCACAATTTATTAATTTAAAATAATATATATATAGTACATTTGCGGCACGTTCCAGAGTGGAAGATACTCTTAGTATCGCCCTGGTGTAAGACCACCATTCAGAATTGAAACCTTGCTTGAAATGGCCGTGTTTGGTGACCAGATCTGAATAGCCAGGTACTTCCCCACCTTCCTCTTCCCTATCTCCTTCCCCTCCCCACTGCCTTCAGCCCCACAACATACCCTAATTGGGGATGCCTTAGTCCCACTGGCTCCAGACGGGAGCAATTGGGACTCTTGTGCGATATTCATCTAAAAAAAAAAATTAAGTGTGCATTTAAAATAAAATAAATAAAAAATACCAGCATGCGCACGTAGACTTTATTGATTGATTTGCGTTATTTCTTAATAATGTAATGCATTTTTGCGGCAAGTTCCAGAGTGGAAGAAACTCTCAGTATCGCCCTGGTGTAAGATCATTGTTCAGAATTGAAACATTGTTTGAAATAGCTTTAACCGTGTTTGGTGACTACGTCTGAATATCCTCCCCACTACATTCAACCTCACAACATATCGAAATCGGGGATGTCATAATCTAACTGGCTCCAGGCGGTTGATAGCAGTTGGGACTCTTGTGCGGTATTCACACAAAAAAATGTTACGGAGCCTTGAAACAATCATTTAACGTTGTGTGCCATGGATAAACTAATTAACGTCACCCGAGTGAAAATGACCAACAGTATTATTAGTTTGCTCAGTTTTGTAGAGATGTCACCCTCTGGCTGACATTTTTAAGGGTAGGACAGCCGTTGGAAGCGAGCTTGCGAATTTAATGATTAAAGTCTAATTAGCGCGATGGTTATTAAATTACTAGGTACAGCGGCGTACAGATAAACATAGTCCATTTTAATATTACTCACTGGTTTACCCGCCATCCATCACATTAGCACTGCACCAGTGGCGTGCAGCATCTGCTTTATCCGGTATTACATCACAAATAGTTTGAAGTTTTTGGTATGCGTGTGGTGTACCCATTATTTAAAATGGAATCTTTTGAAAATAAAAGTTCGAAAAAATACCTGGCGGTAAAATAAAACTATTCACACACTATTCCTCGTGAAATTTTGGAATATAAAAATAAAATTTCACAAATATTTACAATAGGCCACATTCATCACATTTTTTCCGGTTTAGGCAAATATTCTAAGACATTCAGTATTTTTTTAATCGTATTTTTGAAACCCTGGCGATTTTTTGAAAATTTAAATCCGAAAATCAGACCATTTTTTATAAACCGGAAAGACGGGACATAATTTTATGGGTGCGAAAAAACGATAATTACATTGCCGAAAATCATTTAAAAAAAGAACGTTTTCCACAAGAAATGGAACAGACGAATAACGATGCATACCAAAAATATTACATCTCATAAATATTTTTTTCCTTGATCCATCTTATTGATCATAAATCATTATAATGTTTAATGTCTATATTACTAAATCCAATGTAATATACTTGTGCTTGTAAATTATAATAATAATAAGAATATTATAAAATTTGATTTTGTCCATTACCGTTATACCTCTAAACAGCGTAAAATGTACGGGGATCTCTTCATAACATCTGTCAAAAAGTCAAACCAAATGATACTCGTAAGTTCGCAGAGAACAAACAATAAATCTAGTGAATGTTAAATGTCAAATTCAAAAATTCGCCTTAAATCAAAGTGTTGCCATATAAAAAAAATAAATCAGTGTGGAATTTTACAAAATTAATTGGAACATTTTCGGAGACGGGACATCTTCATGTAGTGACGTCACGGGCCCAAATAATAATTCTGACGACCTCCGTAGTCCAGTGGCTAAGACTCTTGACTCACATTCCGGAGGTCGCGGGTTCGAACCCGGCATGGGCAAATAAATTTTATTTGATTAATTTGTGTTATTTCACAATTAATTAATTTAAAAATAATATATAGTAAATTTGCGGCATGTTCCAGAGTGGAAGATACTATCAGTATCGCCCTGGTGTAAGACCACCATTCAGAATTGAAACGTTGCTTGAAAATGGCTTTAGCCGTGTTTAGTGACCAGATCTGAATAGCCAGGTACTTCCCAACCTTCCTCTTCCCCACCTCCTTCCCCTCCCCCACTACCTTCAGCCTCACAACATACCCCAATTGGGGATGCCATAGTCTCATTGGCTCCAGACGGGAGCAGTTGAGATTCTTGTGCGGTATTCACTGTAAAAAAAAAAAAAAATGGATTTATTTTTTCGTAATCTTAGTAAAAATAAAATTACATTAAATAAAAAATGCACGCAAGAATAAAAATTAAAAACAGGAGATTACAAAAAACAACTTATGATTAGGAATAGTTTTGAAATAAATATTTTACATAATCCATAGAACTCGCCAAGTTAACAGTCGCCATCACCTAAATATTGATTTCCCATAGTGTGAAACCGTTGTATCGGGGAGTAAGCAATGTAATTGCGCTAACATATGTATGTTGCAGTAGAATAGTATATTTTGTCGTGTTGTTGTTGTGGGTATGAGTAAGTTTTCGAGTTACAGAAGTTCGCAAAAGCTGATTTAGAGTTTAGTATTTGGAAAAAAAGAGTTAAGGCGTTTTTTTAAGTTTTCTAATATATGTGTTTTTAGAATATTTAACAAGAAATGATTTTTTTATTTATGGGGTTTAATAAAAATATATTGTATATCTTCTAGGTATTTAATTTAAAGTTTATATTAATATATTTTTAAGTTTTGTATTTTATCACCTAGCCACCAAACTGGAACACTGTTATTACATAACACATGTTTTGGACAGTAAAAAAAAGTGGAAAAATTACTGCCTTTTATTATTATTTGTGCAAGATGTGAATATTAGTTATTTTTTTAATTGTCTGTAATGTTACTAACCAGTATATATTCATAATAATATTAAGATCATAATATATATGAACGAAGTTTTCAAGGGAAGTTCATAATCACAAAGTTAAAAAGTAAATTTCCGGGTTCCAACTTCGAAGACATAATATATGTTTTGTACTAATTGGTCATCAAAGAATTTAATTTAAGAGGTAGGTGTGGGTACCGCCGCTCCGGGAACCATTTATTGGATAACCAAAACCTCTCCCATTCTATGTCACCCCAAGTGGTTCGCTACGTTTGGTGACTTAGCCGGGGTGCCCGCGTTCCTGGGGCGAGGTTTGTAAGTGTCTTGGCGGCGGAAGCGTCTGCCCACCAGCTGCATAGCAGGCCGGATCGGGAGAGAATGATAGAGGGAGTACGTCCGTCACTCTGACCCCCAGATTCCTGCCCACTCCTAATACCATTTTCCTTACCAGAACTTCCTCTCCTTCCTTTCCTAGAAAGACCCTCCACACAGCATCCCCAAAGATGACATAGGCCCTGAGGGGAATTATTTTCCTCAGGGCTTTCTGTGTGGAGCTAATGTAAACAAAAATCAGAGTGTGACTTAACACGCCGTAGAAGTGAAACTAGAAAATCGCTAGATATCGTTTTTTTTCTTTTAGTAGTATGGTAGAAATTTTCCAAAGCCCAAATTAAATGAATAAAAAGGATTTTTCATTATTTTTAGAATTAATCGGTTCCACGAACCACCTCTGTTTAAAATTATTAAAATAATAAACATGAAACTTCACAAGTTTAATACGGTGTTTATACCGGTAACCATTAGTGGTGAAGGGTTGGTGAATTTACTCTGAAAACTCTTGAATGCAATTATTACAAACATAAAGCTTTATTTGTGGCAGGAATTAACGGTGAAAACAGTAAAATTTGTTGGAAACAGACGAGCTGTGGAAATTAAATGACACCAGAATCCATCATTCGAGAGTTTATACTACTTCAAAGTTTTCGCAGATTTTCTTCTTTAAATTAAAGATCAAATAAAATATCAAGCGCGATTCTTTAAGAGGGTATTACCAGAGAAAATCAGAAATATGTCATTTTTAAATCAGATTTTAGACGTATTGACTCTTTTCCACAAAAAATTATAAATGGATTTCGAAAGATTGTTCTTTTATCTAGCATTCGCATGTTTTAAATTTTGAGAAAAAATGTTTATTTTTAGTACAGTAAGGTTATACCACAGGTCGTTGGCAGATTTGTTAAATTTTCCAAAAAGATTTTGTATTATACCACACCCATTTCAAATCATATAAACCTGCAGTAAAATAAATCAAAACATTACCTGGGTATCACATGTTTTAGAATTTTAATTTTAGTTTAAGTAAAATCATTAAAAAAATATATATGTACATGTGTTTGTTGACGAAAATTGGTCCGTTTGTGTATTTATTTGCGCGCTTACAAACTAATATTTTTCTGTTTTTTTAACATTCTTATTTAACCTAGACATTATTGAAAAATGATAAATACTTATGATCAAAAAATAATTACAAAAAGTACATTATTTTAATAGTTTTATCATTACGCCTTTCAGCATTTTTGGATGTAGGTATAAATTAAAGCAAATTTGGAATGAAATAAAATCGATATTGAGTTATAATTTTCAAAAGCTGGAACGGAGAGTAATTGATTTTTCTCATTTGTAACCGCCCTGCACGATCGTAGGAACAACTTTCGACGAAATGTGGATTTTCGGCCGCTGGCTGGTTAAATGCTCTTAAGCCCCAGCCAGCATAAATATGAATAATCGGGAGAAAGTGCGTATAAAAAGTTATTGGTGCATAGTCACACAACAAGATTTACCGAAAACAAAGGTCTAAAGATACCACGCATATCAAATAAGTATGGTAGCAGAACGCTCGAATATATGATACCTTTGAATTATAACATATTGAATCAAAACATTAATATCAAAAATAATGAGGAACCCTGCCCTAAACTGACAAAAAAGTAGTTAATAAATGAACAACCATTTATCTATCCTAAATCTTATATTAGGTATTAATATTGTAACTTAAGCTAATCTGTGTTATGTAATAATTTTAAATGGTAGAACCTACAGACAAGCTGATCTGTCACAGCTTTGTGGGACTACCCATATCTTATTCTGTATTAGATGAAATTATATTCAATTTAATAAATAAAAATAAAAGTAGTTTTAAATATTAGCGCAATTCGATTAGAACATTATTATCGTGATTCATTTTTAGTTTATTTTTTTATTGATTTTTTCATTAGCTCCGCACAGGAGGCACTGAGAAAAATAATTCCCGTCTGGGCCTATATCACCTTTCGGGATGCTGTGTCGAGGGTCTTTTAGGAAGTGAAGGAGGGGAAGTTTTGGGAAGGAAAAGGATATGAGGGGTGGGTGGGAATCTGGGGGTCAGTGGGTCCAGGAGTGACGCACATATCCCTCCCATTGAGGTACAAGGCAACGTTCCGAGAGAGTACGGCTGGAGAAGTCAAAGGGGCTCCCTCAACCATTCTCTCCCGATTCGGCCTGCCATGCAGCTGGTGTGCAGATGCATCCACCACCAAGACCTGGATAAACCTCACAACATGAACCCGGGCACTACTGCGAAGTCACCAAAGGTAGCACACCACTTGGGGAGACCTATGGCAGAGGTGATGGTTTACCAATAAATGTTTCCCGGGGCGGCGGTACACATACCCGCCTCCCAACTTAAAAGCATTAAAAAGGAAGAAGAGCAACACCTCACAATAACCCAAAATGAATAAAGATATTAAAATCTCAAATCATAACCGATTAGAACATGTTGGCGCGATTTTTCTAAACGAGCGATTTTGGCGGTAAGGGAACGTACCCAAACTACGTGACCAACTTTTTGCAATTTTTAACCCCCCCCCCCCCCCCGGTGACCAAAATCCTAAGGAACCCGCCGCTCATTTGTATGGAGCGTGACCTTTTGAAGACCCCCCCCCCCCCCCTAAAAGTGTCACGTAGTATGGGTACGTTCCCTAACATGATCTAGTAAGTTTGAACAATTATATCCATCATGCGATGAGGATTGCCGATGTCATTATTATTATCATTGATAAATCAATCTTAAATAATCTGATAAAGGTTTATAAAAGTGTCAACGTTAGGACGGTTTGATTTCAGCGGTGAATTTCATGAATAGTGCACGACTCCGGCAAACCAAATACTACTTAAAATAGAATCTTCGCATGTAGACCATACTGATTGATGCTGGGAACTTTATCAAAAATCAACCTACCTAAAAATATTTTAGGTTCATGAACTGCGGTCATCGACACTTGGTATGTATTATGTAGTTTATATCATTGACAAGATGCTCCTTTTAAATTTGGGCAGTGAATCCGAAAAAAATGTCGATGTTACATATATGATTTTGCATTACTTAGTAGTGCATCACTTTAACGTGAAATCCCAAGCAAAATTACAGAAACAAACTAAATATTCCGTTAGTGACAATCGTTATGGGCATTATAGTAGAATCTATAATTTTGTACTGAGATTTAACATGCGTAGTTATGGAGGTAAACATTTCTGATAGAATTAGCTGGATGAGGAACAGTAATTAGGTTAATGCGGATTGTGAGATGAATATTCTCATTGACAGTGGATATACGAGGAGATTAGTATGAGATTACGCTCACAACTAATGCTCAGAGAAGCGCAGCGGAAAATAGACTCCGGTCTATTTCATTTCTCCGCATCCTCTCAGCTTCTCTGGTTAACTAGAAACTGACATAATATATATATACAAGGAGGATTTCATCTAGAAAGTACACTGAGTATAAAGCAAGACATTAATTAAGGGATGCCTCGGTGCTAAGAGCTAACTTTTAATAAGCAGGGGAGGCATTTGCCTCTCGGACCACTTCACCACTTTTTACGCGAACATTTTTTTAAAGTCGTACAAACCTGCGTGAATAATTTTCAAGATCTTTCAAGAATCAAATTTTTAAATTTTATTTTTATTTTCAGTTTTATTTTTTCAAAATTTTTTATTTTAACTTTATGAGTAAAACCTCAAATTGTAATATTTAATTAATTTTTTTTTTTTTACGTTAACTCCACGCAGGAGGCCCTGAGGAAAATAATTTTCCTCAGGGCCTATGTCATCTGGGATGCTGTGTGGAGGGTCTTTTTGAGGAGAGGAAGGAATGAACATTGGTCTTGAAGAGACCCATGTTGTAGGAAGGAGGAAACACAGAGGCCGGCAAATCATTCCACAGCCGAGCTGTTGAACACAAGAACGAGTCGAAGAAACGACCCGTTCTCATGTGGCAAATGTCAACCGTGTACAAATGTTGGGCACGCGTTTGGCGTGTTTCCCGACTATGCACCGGTGCCGAAGGGATCAATGATGCTAGTTCCTCGGAGCATCTTCCATTGTAATACCGGTAGAACAAGGATAGCGTTCCCACCCGACGCCTGTGCTCTAAAGATTGGAGAATCTATCAAACGGACCGCCCGTTTCTGCACAGTATTCGGTCGAGGGTATTTTTCAGGTATTTTGGAGCTCCAGACCAGAGGTGGCTGCCAAATTCAACCGTGGGGCGCACTTGTGATTTGTACAGGGTTAGCAGTTGTGTACTATTAAAGTATCTGCGGGCCCTGTACAGTACGCCCAGTTTCTGTGAGGCTAACTTGAAAAAAATGAAGACAATATAAGCGAAACTCAATCGGAAATCTGGAAACAGAAAAATCAGAAAAAGATTTTGACACCTCTGGGACTCAAACCCAGAACCTCTTGCTTTCCGGGCAAACGCGGTAACCACTGCGCCACGGTGTCGTTATCAAATTCTTTTTTAATTTTTTTTTTTATTGTACGACAGACAGGTAAGTCCAATTATGGTACAATTTTCTTACAACTAACAATACATGTACATAGTTTTTTTAAAACATGGTATAGTGATATCAAACACATCTATATCCGCTGGTAGGGCATTAAGCAATGTCATACCTCTTGTCATGCTGTGTTGAGCTATGACATCTGTCCGACCCTGCGGTATGTAGAATAGGGCGTGGCTACGAGTTCGACAGTATTTATCTTCATTTTCTCAACGTACATATTATTGGCTACTATCTTTATGTATGATTGCAAGATACAAACCCGAACTAAATGCTCTCTAGATAGTGTCTGGATAAATCTTTATCCATTTGATTTAATATGTGACATCTATTGACTTTTTCTGCAAGTTTAGGATGAATTTTTTATTTTTATTATAGCGCGTTTGCTCGGAAAGCAAGAGGTCCTGGGTTCGAGTCCCAGAGGTGTCAAAATCTTTGTTCCGACTGAGTTTCGATTATATTGTCTTCATTTAATCAAATATTTAAACTTTGTTTACGATGGGTTTAAAACTGCAATATGGGTTTTGATATTTATTTTTTAATTTTTTTATTCATACACACAATACGCATTTCATATAAAATAATTAATAAAAGTACCTGTGTTTCAAAACAAATATGGTCAAAGAACCCTTGAATATATTATAACATTAATATTCATCTAATTGCCATACGAATTTAAAGAAAGTTGCCCTACAACAAAATTCTCACTGATGTTAAAATCATGGCTCTTAGGGAGTAACCTTATGTATTAAGATTATATTTTGCTCTTTCTTACCATGCATTAAATTGCACGTATATGATTAACTATTTTATTTTATTTTTTACATGAATACCGCACAAGAGTCCCAACTGCTCCCGTCTGGAGCCAGTGGGACTATGGCATCCCCAATTGGGGTATGTTGTGAGGCTGAAGGTAGTGGGGAGGGGAAGGAGATAGGGAAGAGGAAGGTGGGGAAGTACCTGGCTATTCAGATCTGGTCACCAAACACGGCAGAAGCCATTTCAAGCAACGTTTCAATTCTGAATGGTGGTTTTACACCAGGGCGATACTGAGAGTATCTTCCACTCTGGAACGTGCCGCAAATATACTATATATTATTTTAAATGAATAAATTGTGAAATACACAAATTAATCAAATAAAATTTATTTGCCACGCCGCGATTCGATCCCGCGACCTTCGGAATGCTAGTCAAGCGCCTTACTGCTGCACTACGCCGGCCGTCAGCTACTAATGTATTGCTGTTATTATTTATTTATTTATATATATATATATATATATCAACTCCACATCACAATTTTGGTAGGTATATTATATGTGTGCGTGTATTTGTATGTTGTATTGTATGTTGTTGCTACGCTAATGCGTTTATAATTATTTAATTTGTGGTTGTAACTAATCTGTGGAACGAATCTCCTATTGACAAGCTACTTGCAGCAGCTTAGCGGGTAATAAATTCCAATTGTATACAATTTTTATACAATAAATAAAAAAATGGTTACCTAGTTTTACGGTTTGCTTACACCGTAATTTAATGTTTAAGGACAACGAATCAATCGAATTTTTGTTTCCGATTTAATACAACTCTTCGAATCCACTAGGGCTGATCTTCCACCTAAAACTTGTTGGTAACGCCATTGAAACTACAACCTTATTGTTATCCTGCGAACCTTCACGGCGAATAATATTCCTTGAGTTATTTTAATTGGAAAGCTTAAATTCCAAACGCAATTTAATTTGATAATAGACCCCCATACGGTTCGCAGTTATGAAACCGTATATTGGAAAGCAAAGAAAACCTCGAAAATGTCGCAATTACTTCATTATTTTGATTAAATAGTACCTCTTGTAATATTTAAGCGAAATAGTTAACAAAGTTCATTCGGAAATTTCTGTTTCCACGATCACAACAATTAAGGCTTCGCAGGCGGATGCAAACAATTTCTACAGTAAACTGTGAGTTTATTGGTTTCCTGTTTAACAATAGACAATTTACGATATTGAAAGATATTAAATTTAAACAATTCGCCGAATTTAAATAACTTCGAACGGCAGCTTATTTCAGTCAAACCAAAAATAGAGAAATTACACCAATATTATTATAATAACGAGTAAAGGAGGCAGAGTTTTGCAGTATATTAAGAAGAGCGTGTCTACTTCTACTATTCGTTATGTTTTTTTTTTTTTTTTTTTTAATTCACAAAAAGATACATTAATTACAATTTTTTTTAACAATAATTAATTACATAATATATGTATTTGATATACCCCCATAAATAAGCAGGGCTTGTGTGTATGGGGGTGTTATTATATTGGTTTAATTTAATATTTTTTATTCAGTTCAAATTTTCGGTATAATTTTTAAGCTGAGTTTTAATTTTTTTAATATTAGTGTTCATGTTTCTTATTTTTTCAGGTAGTGAATAAACAAAATTAACTCCAAGATATTTATGATTTAACTGTCCTATTGTTTTTTTACATTTTGGAATAGAAAATATTGATGTTTGTCTAAGATTTCTGTTATTTTTAAAGGGTGCAACTTTATTTTGAATATTATCTTTATAAATTTGTAATTTTGCATGATAAAAGTATAATGCACTTAATTTTCTGACCTTAAATTGTTTGAATAACAGTTCTGATGAATATTTTTTTGTTTATTTTGTTTATTTTGTTTATTAGGACATACACAGTACATAAGTTTACAAGTTATAAGGAATGTTAAATAAAGTAATTACATGATTTAGTACCTATTACGTAAGTCCGTATAATATCTGGGATAATACGCCTGGGATTTGAACAGTTCTTAAAACTTAACTAATGAACGAAAGAGAAGAATAATATAAAGGAAAATTGTATACAAAGATAAAATAGATTTTTTTTTTTTTAGAACAAGAATTACATGCTAACAAATTGTAATTAGTTTAGTGAAAAGATGAGTATTTTTATAGCAATAAATACATGCTCATGAGTAGTAATTAAAGTCTAATGAAAATATAAGTGTAAATAAGAAGTTTTAAAAATAATTATATCACGCCAACAAATTTAGTAAATTAGTTTTGTATGTTTGCAGGGAGTTGTGGAAAATGTCTAAGTGTAATAATTTTTCATAGTGTGTATAAGATGTGATTGCGCGAGAGATTGGTGAGTTTTGTGCTGCATTAGTATTATTGGATCCTATGTGAAAAAGTGAAGTGTGCCTGGTACGCCTCATTGGAACATTTAAACCAATGACAGATAGCAATTCGGGACTATGTATTTTATTATTAAGCAGGTTATGTAGAAACATCAGATCTGACAGTGTGCGTCTTTTTTGTAAAGATAACATATTATTTGAAGTTTTGTTGTATTTCTTGAGTAAATATTTCGAAAATTTATTCTGTATACTTTCTATTAAATCTATGTATACCTTAATATGAATTGGGTTTTTTTTAAATTGTTTTTATTATTAGTTTTTGTGATATGCAAATTGTTTGTGTTTGATTTGTATATGTACCGCCCCATCCTATAATGCCGTATTGTATAATTGATTGACAGAAAGCGAAGTATGTGGTTCTAAGTAATTTTTCGTTTAAAATATCTCTTAAACATCTAAATATATATGTTAGTTTCCTTATACTGTTCTATTATAACGCTGGTCTATTATTATGCCCAGGTACTAAATATCGGTCTTGATTTCTATGTTTGTACATAATATATTGCTTTTGTGGTTTTCTGTATTTGTCACAGAGTGATTATTATGTTTAATTCTTTAGGTGTTTCTTGTTTTTTAATGAAAAATGGTAAATAATAGGTTTTTTTAGAATTCAAAGTCAACAGGTTTTTATCAAACCATAATTTTAGTGCATTGATATCTGTATTTGCCATTTCATTTTATTCAGACTATGTCTTTTAATATTATTTTCGAATCTTCTTATTCATTTTATTCTCCACGCAGAGGATGAGAAATACGACCTGTCAGATAAATACGACCCAGTAACACGGTGACTCCATTTCGAATCAACATTAAAAGTGACGGGGTAGAATAGGGTTGATCTGAATGTTGAATTTAGTTGCTATTTGGCTGGTAGTTAAATCTCAAATATGTAAAACAAATAAAGGCACTAATAGTATGAGCGTCTTAGAGCCAATTGTTTCAGATTTTGGCTAGTTGTTTCGCATTACTGAAATAATAACATTCACAGAACTTTAACTTAACTTTCACAGGTCTTGAAAATCATATTTGAAATTTGATGAAATGTTTAAATTTCAATCAAAATACTGTATGTCTCTTTTGTTCGCTCAATATTAGAATTCGGATCAGTCATATGGAATCCCCAATACAAAGTTAATATTGAAAGGTTAGAAAGAATTCAAAAAAGATATTGAAACACATGGACTTTAAATCCTTTCGAACATCAGAAAACCTAACAGACTCATTAACTTTCCATAATTTATCAACCTTAGAAGATTGAAGAAATTTATCCGACCAGAAATTTTTATTCAAAATCATTAACAACATTGTTGACAACAACTATCTTCTAGAACACATTAATTTTCACTGTCCAATAAGAATCACAAGATTAAACCAACTATTCCACATCCCACATTCAAAAACAAATTACACACAACATTCATGTCTCCGAAGGACGTGCACAAAATACAATGATATCTTTTACGACGCTGACATTTTCCATTTGTCCTCAGGCCAATGTATTAAATTCATAATAGAAAAATTTAAAGCAATTTGTTAATTACGAACTCTCCACCCCTGCTACACGTTATTTTTTTTCATTCTCATTATGTTGGTTTTCCTTCTTTTAATAATAATAATAAATTTAATAATAAGTCATTTTAAACACATGTAGATTACAAAGGATTTTTTAAATATTTGTATTGAGGGATCAGTAGGATTTATAGGTTCAATTAGAAATGCCACAGAGCCGAACCCTCTGATATGAAAATATCTGGAGTCGGTGAATTATATTCCCATTTGGTCTCTAGTAGGTTGACATTGAAAAACCTGAGACAGTGGTTTGGCCAGTCTACCGTGGAGCTGTTCCGGGCCGCAGTAAACAAAGTCCGCATAGCCAACATGATAGCCAACGTCCGTTGAACGGACAAGGCACAAGAAGAAGAAGAAGAAGGTTGACATGTTGTTCTTGTATTGTTTTGTATTTATAATACTTATATAGTGCAATTGCATAGCGTGGGTTGACTAGATGATCATTTGGGGAAGTGTGTGAAAGGGTTTAGTTTTTCCTGTGGGGAAAATTTAACCCGGACATTTAAATCTGGTGCGTAAAAGGATGATTTACATATCCCACATGCTTTAATTTGTGTTTATATGATTTGTATATATAAGATATTTCTTTTTTTCACCACTTTATGTTTTCTTTAATGTTTTAATCTATGTTTTTTATATATATTATAAATTTTAGCGGAAACTTTGCTGGTTAATGCAACCATGTAATATGTTACTTTCTTATTAAAACATGTATAACTGTTAATAAAAAAAATAAAAAAATTCAGTGTGACAACTTACTGGCCCGTAGTGTCCAAAAATTTGTTCACAACTTTCCCGGTGGTTGGACAGAATGTACGAACAAGTAAATAAAATGGGCAGAACTACCATCTGGTTAACAAATAAGAAGGGGATAGTTGTGGAAATTGAAAAGATTATTCGAATATGTACCTTTCAGTATGTCAAGTACTTGGGGTGAAATTCAAAGAATTCACACAATAGTATGGTAGTAATACGACATCTTGATGGACCCAATGTGTAAATATTTTTACATGATATGCCTGAACGCGGATAAAGCAATCCTCGTGAAAGCTTTTTCACATAAAATTATAAGAGCTTCCCCATTTATGCAAACGCTGAGCTTTTTTACGGTTACTTTAATAAAAAATTCAGATAACTAATAGTTAGAGATTTAACACCCTATTTACGAACACTTTTATTAACAAAATAGGGTGTCTCGATGATTACACGGATTTTTAAAAACTTCACAGATCATAATGAAAATGATGTTGCGAGCTAAAAACAGTTGTGATGTGTTAACAACGCAGACGGCCTCCGTGGTCTAGGGGTAAGGCTCTTGACTCGCAATACGAGATCGCGGGATCGAATCCCCGCGTGCACATTGGAGGTTATCCACAACTTACCCGCCATGGTAATAAGTAACAGATGGTTACTCCTTCAAGGCTCTCGCAAGATTCTATTTTTTTTTGTTAAACGAAGCTACATTTATTTATGTTGGACGAATCTAGAACTTCAGTGTCCTTGCATTCGTTGTTAGTAAGCAGTATGCAAATGCTTAACAGGAAAAACAAAATACAAAAAAACAGGTTAGTACAGATAAATTTCAGATAAGATCCCCGCGTGCACAGATAAATTTTATTTGATTAATTTGTCTTATCTCACAATTAATTCATTTTTTTTTCATATGTTTTTATTCCAGTAAAAAAGAAAATAACATTTTCACTTACTTAACTAGAATATTGAATTATGTACAGTTTTTACATTACATAGTTTTTACATTTCATATCCTTAGATTACATTAGATTGCAATACTAACATTTACATGATATTATATTACCATACGATATTATTCACTATCACTACTTTGTTTTTTGTGAATAAACATGAACAATTTTTTTTTGAATTTGCACACACTTTTTTCGTTTTTGATATCATCTGGAAGGGAATTATATAAATTGCCCCCCTCGTAACTAATTGATTGCTTACCGTAGTTAGTATGAATGGTGTTTAAACGTATGTTATCGTGTTGTCGTGTAAAATGTTTGTGTACTTGGGACGTTTTAATGAATTCTGTGTTTGTATGTATGATTTTATTATTTATTTTGTATATAAGGACACATATATTGTACTCGTATAGTTTTCTTAATGTTAGCACTTTTGTTTCCAAATATAATTTTTTTGTGGATGTTTTGGATTCGTAGTGAAATAGTTTTTTGATTATCTTATTTTGAATTACCTGTAATTCATTGATGTATGTTTCATACGCATTTCCCCAGATTTCAATTAGGTAATTTAGGTGTGAGTGTACGAGACTATAGTATAAACTTTTTTTTAATCTAATTGGTAATAGATATGATAACCGGCTAAAAACGCTAATTAAGGGTGTGATTTTATCTTTTACATTTCATTGAAATAACTCGGGTACCCCTCATACGTCATATGTTTGGCCGTGTTGTAGGTCGCTTGAAAACAAACTAATGCGACCAAGTGGTTAAAAAAATATATGTATAGTATATTTGCGGTACGTTCCAGAGTGGAAGATACTATCAGTATCGCCCGTAAGACCACCATTCAGAATTGAAATGTTGCTTGAAATGGCTTTAGCCGTGTTTGGTGACCAGATCTGAATAGCCAGGTACTTTCCCACCTTCCTATACTCTATCTCCTTCCCCACCCCGCTACTTTCAGCATCACAATATACCATAGGATGCCGTAGTCTCACTGGCACCAGAAGGGAGCAGCTGAGACTCTTGTGAAGGGTGATTCCAGTATCGCGGGTGCAACATTTAGACGCATATAAAGCTTCTTAACAATAAAACAAAAAACATTTTTAATAATATTATTATTGGAAGAGCTACATTTTAACATATTTACTTTTTATTAGTTTATAAGAATTTTATTGAAATATTTAAATAGTCAGGAGGGAGGTTCAAAGTGCGATCGCGGGTGCAACCAATTTGGCCCACCCTTTCCAGATCATAAGACAAAAACACAAAAGTCTGTTAATTGTGATACATTTATTATGTTATTCCTTGATATTTCGTAAGGCGTTAAACTAATCAACTAAATAAATAAACAAATATATAGAAAACAAAAACAAGCAATGAATTATTAGCCTTTCAAGCAATCGCGGGTGCAACATCAAATTATCGCGGGTGCAACTCGTCTAGTTTAACTGTAATAGTAAATTAACTGTAATAATAAACCCTGATAGAGGAACGAAATAAGAAATCCAATAATGCGTATTACTAATTAGTACACTTCTTGATCATTTATGTTAATTATTTCTTTTCGTTTATGTCAAAATTCGCCGAAAATTCATTGAACATATTACATCCATCAATCCTTTTCAAAAAAAAATTTTTTTTTTTCTTATTTTGTAGAATTCCTTTTTATATTTTTAAATTTGTAAGGGGTTCCAAATTGTTATCATCCCAATCACTTTCTGTTTCAGTGCTGGTTTTCGGAGATTTCAAAACCAATGTGCATTTGAGACGAGAAAGCGAGGTTCGCGCCACGGAAATGATATCGCCGTCATCAAATTGGAAGAAGTGTTTTAATTGAATTCCTGATTTATTTTTCAGCCCTTCCCATTTATCATCCAAAGTGACCATTTTTTTAAACAATTTTTTTTTTAATATAAAGAAGATGTTTCAGAGGTATTGCATGCCAAATCATAGAATTTCTATAAAAAAGCGGAATATAATACAAACTCACCTATTAAATATAACTCACTAGTAATACACAGCTTATATTATTATTAAAGGCATGACAAAACAATAAAATATATGATAAATCACACAACAAAGGTAGTTGTCAAAGAGTTGCACCCGCGATTCTAACATCACATCGCGGGTGCAACCAATTTGAGTCAACGTTTATTTCAATTCAGCTATCATTATACTCTTAAAAACGTTTTATTTAGGTTTGCCTCTGATTTCTTCTTTCTTTTACAAAGTTTCAGAACGTTGGCACTTTATTTCTGTGAGAAACACAAACTTTTATATCTTTTGTATCGCGGGTGCAACAATCTAAGAGTGACTTCTTGTAGTCAATGATGCTTAAAAAATAACAACAAGTACTTACATCTTTCGGCACATAAGATTAAATTAATATTGTCACTACACGTTTAGCAGTAAAATATAACTTCAAACTGTCGGTAACAGCTGTTTCGCGCCAGTGTTGCACCGTGTGATTTTGCAGTTTATATACCGATTCTTCGAATGATAATGTTTCCAAGCGCGCCAAAAATTTCAGTATGAAGTAAAATCCAATTTTTTTTTTTATTATTAAATATTGACCTTCTTCTTTGCACTGATATCAAAAAAAGTAACAAATACTGCGATTTAAAAATTACTGTCGAGAATCGTCTATAGCGGAATCACCCTGAAGTAATCACATACAAGAAAATGAAATTTCTTGGAAAAGAGTTTGTTAAAAATATCTGGAATAAAACCGATCTGACGACCATTAAAATATTTTTAAAACCACCGTTAAAGAAAATGGCAAACTATAACCAGATGGATCGAGAAGCCATTGTTTCTGAAAATGGTTCAGCTTTCATTCCCAGCATCGATGGCAAGTATTATAAAAGTTTGCAATTACTGAGAAAATGCCGATATTTTACGACCGATGGATGAATGAGCGGGGTTTTCAGTGTTCTTACTGGTTAGGTGATATTCCTGGATTCCGCAAGCGAGAATCAAAATATTAGAACTTCACCAGAAGTGTGAAACGCGTGATCGCCGTTTTCATTTCAAAACCACATATTATCTACAAAATATGCATTTTCGGTGATTTAAAAAATAATCAATGCTTCGAAGATCACCCTTTCACAGAATGTAGGTGGATAAGGTGCATTAACTTTGGGAGGTGATTCTACACGATATTATAAGTAAAAATGATGAATAAATTTTTTCGAAATTCCAACTTTTAGGGGCAGTTTTGTGGTAAAAAGATAAAATTAGACATGCGTGTGGGGCCAGCTTTATTGTTTTCCACTGTTACGATACGGACCAATCACAACCATGCAATGTTGCTACAGTCGTGCCCGGCAGGCTCTCAGCAAGTAAAATCGTGCCTCACACTAAGGATTTTTAGTAGGTACGTCTTTTGAATGAGAAAAAAAAGTTGGAATTTCTGAAAAAGTTGTTAATCTTTTTTACTCCTACCATCATATAGAATCACCTACCGAAGCAAATGCACATAACCCCCGGACACTTTGTATAAACATAAAAAGTAAATTAAATTTTCTTTATTTTTCGTTTTCGTATAAATAAAGAGATTTTTAAAATTTTGAAGCTGACCTAAAGATTGCACCAAACTTGAACATTTGCAAATAACAGGAGAAGAAAAAACTTAAATACTCCGATATTAAGGAACTCCAGTCCAATTTTTAATTTTTTTTAGTGAATTATGACCGTCTGTCATAAATAACTGCATTTATTTTTTATTTTTAGAGTTAGTTTTAACAGTTAAAATGATTTTGAATCGTGTGACGCCATCACTCCCGAAAAGTTACTATAAGATTGGTCAATCACCTGTTCAACTGCCGCCATTTTGAAATTCAGAGTTCGAAGTATTCTCCCTAGAGTAGCATTACTATTTTTTTTGTGATACCTTTATTTTTGAAACTGAATTATTTAGGCCTAAATAATGTTTCAATAAACACAACAACTAAATATCTATAAATAGTATGTAAATAAACGAATAAGATGAAACGTTGTTAATACGATGGCTTGTGTCATACCTACATTCCCATACAATGAATTTACGGTGTTCAGTAACGTCACCACTAAACATTTCAATAATACCAACTTGACAGAGTGTTTTTATGACCCGATTAAAAATGGACTTTTTAATAATTTTTTAAAAACTCTGCGCTTAATGATATTTCATAAAATTCATATATTCAGAATCAGCGTTTATTGGTCTGTATGAACATATTTTTTTAAAGCTATAATATTTTTCTTTGGAGTTCCTTATTGTGAGAGAAGGAAAATCTGGGGTAAAAATGTTGATAAATAATCATAGGTAAACGTGAAAGACCGCAGCGCGCCGTTTAAATGTGTTTGGTGACCAGATTTGAACTTCCCAACCTTCCTCAGCCCCATTTCTTACAATACCCCAATCCCTCCAACCTCACAACACCCCTCAATGATAAATGACGCTATTGCTCCAGAAAGTTGACAGCAATTGAGACTTTTGTGCGGTAATTACATTCAAAAATGTTTTCAGGCATGTGCCCAGAATGCCTGTACGTTTATTCCGCCTCTGATTTTCTAAGGAACACGTGGTGTAATTATATTAAGCAGAACCGACGATACTAAACTTTTCGTATTTGTGGTTAAAACGATGGTAATTCCCGAAAAGGAATCTGGGTAGACTTTGCAAATATATGTGTATTTGGCAGCAACGTTCAACACTAAATTACATGGGTTCCTACTCACAAGATTTATACAGACTTTACACACGAGTCAATAAATCGTGTAAGTAACGTAAATAAATAACGTAAATGTTTTGATTATGTTTGCGAATGAGTGAATCTCACTAATGATAATTATTGCATTACTAGCGCAGAGACCCGTGAAAAACTGTAAGATATTTTAATTGTAGGATTTGTGAAACTTTAAGTATTTCAAAAATATTTGTCTTAGGATCATTGGCTTTCAAAAAATATATTTATATTACATTTTGTTAAACTGTAATAATGTTTTTATTATTATAAAAATTAACGTTGAAAAGATCTGTCAGAGTACTTAATTTAATTTTTATTTTATTTAATAAATGAATTTAATTTATTTTTTATTTTTATGAAAAAAATCCTTTAAAATGCACTTCGTAAAGAACGCACTTATTTTCCTAGAAGTATTTCGATGACGCAGACCAAAAGAGAAAAAAGGGGAAAGATGACATATTCAACTCATTTTTGGATTTCTTGTCCTTTACAGCAATTAAAATGTCGCTATCAATATGTAATTAAAGATTATATATTTTTAAGTTTTTTTTTGTATTTTGCTTATCTTATTAAAGTTAAATTACATTGTTTTCACCAATTTATTAAAACTCAATTCCCTTAAATACGGTAAGTTTTAAAGCTCTTAAAAAATATATGTTATTCTTGAAGATAATATCTAGACTTTGCCCGCGCCGAAACGCAAATTATATAAAATTCCCTCGTTAGAAAAAAATCGCGAAGTATGCTCCAAAAATTATTATTAACACGTTTGTTTCAGTTATTTTACAAGTTATATGTATGAAAAAATTCACAGTGTTTCATTAAATGCTGTTTATTTTAAACGAGTAGTGTTTTATTAAACATTTTCGCAATTTTAGCATTGATTTTGTCGCTGTAAATATTAGCGCTCTCCTCTAACATTCGTAATTTCGTATCTCTCCATCTTCTTTTTTTCGGGCCCGGTTGCAGAGCCTTAAGACCAAAAATTAAATAATTGATTAGAATCTGACCATACATTTGATATTTGTACAGGGTTAAAACTATGACATGGTTATTGTTATAAGGATTAGCAGATAAATAATAAAGAACTAGAGAAGATTAGAAACAGTGTCACAGACTAAAGAAGAAAACAAGAAATATCTTGTGATTCGTGATCCAAATATTTTGTCAATCTTAAATTTCCAATACAAAACTGAGTTTTTCCATGATTAATTCAAATGGGATGGAGATAAACGATGTCAGACGTGTGCAAGTGAGAGAGAACGCGTGTTAAATTTGCATTTAAATTTGTGTGGAAGGAACTTCTCGTTTTCTTCTTTATTATATGGAAAAAAATGTTAACCCATCAAGTACAGGATACAAGGACTTATAAGCTTATCTCTGTCGTCACTTTTAAATGGGGTTTTGTGGATTTTAATGACCACCGCGATTAGGCGCGCGCGATTCATTTGTAACTGCACGTCTGCCCTGATGATGGACAATGTAACGCTGTCGGAAACGTTGGCTAAACAAGGAGGTAGTACAACGTGACAATTTTATTTAAAAAATAAATGACGATAGTATGAAATAACGTAAAAATTTCAAATCGTATCAGGTTTATAGTCCAGTAAAGGAAGGAGTTGTAGAGTGCGTGAGCAGGAACCTAAGCGATTCTTTCAGGACTTGTTTAGGGTGCTTAGGGTGTGAACATACTAAAAGTCCTGACGTCTAGGTGGTGAGCTAGGGGGGGGAGGGGGGGGGGGGAAGGTCCCGATTTTCGGGTTTCCGTTTATATCTCAAAAACGGTGCGTCGCAGAGGAAAACTTTTTTAGAATAAGTAAAAGCTCATAAGATTATCTACAACTTTTATTCTATACGTAATTTTGGAAATCCTAGCCGTTTTTGAGTTATACGCTCCACAAATGTCAATATTTTCGAAAAAAATCTTTTTCCTCACATTTTTCATCAAACATTCCTTCATATCGTCTAAAATATTCATCCAAGAAAAAAATTTATTTGAAAAAGGTGGAAATAATTTAATTACCTTTTAGAATATATATACATTATAAATAAATCTCCAACCAGTAAATATTTACAGCAATTTTAAGTTTTTTCGTAAAATGTCGTCATTTTCAGAAAAAGCTGTTTTTTCTTACCAAATTATTATGACGGGTTTTTTCTTCATGGGAAATTCCTTATTAATTTTTGCACGCAAGAAAGCAGGTAAGTTGTTCTCGGACAGATGATTAGTGGAATTCATTTTATAATCTTTATTATTGTAATGGGTGATTAGGTTAGTCGTCGGAGATGCTACAATAACGTGCTACGATGCTGTTCGAGTTGGTGAAAAGGCAATGAATGCGATAGTGGGCTTGACATTCTCAAACATCAAGTTGTCCCGCAAAGATCGGTCATTCCCAATGTATTCTGTCAGCTCGTCGATAAAAATTCACGATGAAAAGGTTGCAGTTGACCCAACATTGGTGTTTCAGCGGATGTGTATAAGCAAACGATCAGATGAGGATTTGATGAAATTCTTTGAGTATGAGTTGGCTCCATTTCCCTTGGCACTGTTCAATGAAAGTGGGATTCGAAAGACAAATAAATCTGTTCTGTATAGCATATTCGAGCCTACCAAAAAAACTGTCATAACTATCATATTATACATATTATCTATATTATACAGAGTATAATAATATAATATGTATAATATGATATATATATCTATATTGTCGCAATTTGTGATCGTCATATCACCTATGTCAACCACCACTATCCTGGAATGACTCGCACTGTAATATTTGATGGGTACGCAAATCCAGTCAATAGTACAAAATCACAAGAACAGATGCGATGATACAGACTGAGAAGGTCAGCCGACATCAATTTGACATGGAACAAATCAATACCCGTTAAACAGGAAGATTTTTTATCCAATCCTACCAACAAAAGTAACTTCATCTCCTTACTACAGACTAAGTTTCGGGAGAATGGGATACAGACTCATCAGGCCACCGATGATGCTTACGTCCTTATCATGAAGACTGCTGTGGAACTATCCTTTCACAACTCTGTGGCTGTCTTTGGTGAGGATGTGGACCTCACTGTCCTTTTGATTGGTTCCACTCCTCCCACCTAAGATATTCTGTTGCTGAAACCCGGACGAGGGAAAACCAAAACATTGGCAATGTCCACCCAAGAGATTCAGCATGATGGATTTGAACACATCATATTTTTACATTCATTTACCGGATGCGATACAACGTCTGCAAATTTCAGGAGAAGCAAGGTGGGCTATTCAAAATTGTACTTGGAGTCAGAAATGATCAAGCAAGCGGCAATGATCTTTTACAACCCCTCCTCTACTCACGACGAGGTTGAAGAGGCTGGAAATAAATGCTTCCTGAAATGATATGCGGCGCCAAAAAGACAGACCTCCCTTAACCAGTACCGCTTCCAGTCGTTCACAAGGTCCGTGACAAATATGAAGCCTGACATCAGCTCCCTCCCTCCAACAGAGAGTGCAGCTAAACAGCATTCCCGGCGGACATACCACCAAGTTCAGCAGTGGCTCGGGATTGAGGTGTCCCCTGAAGAATGGGGGTGGAAACACGAAGGAAACACCCTGGCGCCAATTACAACAGAAGATCCTCCAGCACCGGAGGTCCTTCTGAAAATGATATTTTGCCGCTGCACCAAGGATTGTGCAATTGACAAATGTGGATGCCGAAAAGCAATGCTGACCTGTTCTGCAGCGTGCCTTCACTGCCAAGGGAGATGCCTCAATAGCGTGCCTGTTGCCGAGGACGATGATGAAGACGACGTAGCCCTTTCAGCAAGAACATCCACCACTGAGAATGACGATGCCATGGATGAACAACGCTTGCCAGGACCCTCACGTCCAAACTGGATATGAAAACGTGAATCCATATAAAGTTGAGAGTGTAACATGATGTTATTGAGAACAGTGCCAAGGGAAATGGGGCCAACTCATACTCAAAGAATTTCATCAAATCCTCATCTGATCGTTTGCTTATACACATCCGCTGAAACACCAATGTTGGGTCAACTGCAACCTTTTCATCGTGAATTTTTATCGACGAGCTGACAGAATACATTGGGAATGACCGATCTTTGCGGGACAACTTGATGTTTGAGAATGTCAAGCCCACTATCGCATTCATTGCCTTTTCACCAACTCGAACAGCATCGTAGCACGTTATTGTAGCATCTCCGATGACTAACCTAATCACCCATTACAATAATAAAGATTATAAAATGAATTCCACTAATTATCTGTTCGAGAACAACTTACCTGCTTTCTTGCGTGCAAAAATTAATAAGGAATTTCCCATGAAGAAAAAACCCGTCATAATAATTTGGTAAGAAAAAACAGCTTTTTCAGAAAATGACGACATTTTACGAAAAAACTTAAAATTGCTGTAAATATTTACTGGTTGAAGATTTATTTATAATGTATATATATTCTAAAAGGTAATTAAATTATTTACAACTTTTTTCAAATAAATTTCTTTCTTGGATGAATATTTTAGACGATATGAAGGAATGTTTGATGAAAAATGTGAGGAAAAAGATTTTTTTCGAAAATATTGACATTTGTGGAGCGTATAACTCAAAAACGGCTAGGATTTCCAAAATTACGTATAGAATAAAAGTTGTAGATAATCTTATGAGCTTTTACTTATTCTAAAAAAGTTTTCCTCTACGACGCACCGTTTTTGAGATATAAACGGAAACCCGAAAATCGGGACCTTCCCCCCCCTCCCCCCCCTAGCTCACCACCTAGACGTCAGGACTTTTAGTATGTTCACACCCTAAGCACCCTAAACAAGTCCTGAAAGAATCGCTTAGGTTCCTGCTCACGCACTCTACACCTCCTTTTGGACCATTCGTTTACTGGACTATTAGTAGTTGGATAAGTTACGTTACATTGACCGAGTTTATTCAGCATTATTATTTACTTATCTTCTTGTAGAAAGTAAATAATAATTCATGATTTACGATTTTAGATTTTCACGGCCAAAAATCGACGAAACGAAACAAAAATCGGAGCAGAACTTACAAAACTGACCAATGCACTGGAGCGTAACGGTTACCCAGCAAGGCAGACAAGGCAAATCATAAGAGCCAAATCTGCACCAAACGAACACAGAATTGAACAAGAGTTAAAGGGCTGCACTTTCCTGCCTTACATTCACAATGTGACAGACAGAATTGTGTGGCTATTGAAAAAAGAAAGCATCAAGACTTTCTTCGGAACCACGACAAAAATACGAGACTTTTTGAGGCCTGCAAAGACCAAGTTTCCTCTGGAAACAGATGGAGTGTACAAACTCAGCTGTTCTGAATGTGACAAGGTTTATGTAGGCCAGACAGAGCGGACGATCTCCAAAAGGATATCAGAACACTTTCGTGCCTGTAAACTTGGCCACGCTGACAAATCGGCAATCGCCGAGCACTTAATCGAAACCGGCCATTACTTTGAATTTGTCCCTGAGGTCCTGGGAAGAACCAAAACTCATAGAGCATGCCTGATTACGGAGGCAATTGAAATTCACAAAAATTCTATAAATATTAATAGAGACGACGGAGCTAAGCTCAATAGTTTTTGGTATCTGGTAATTGACGGTTACATAAACGCAAAAAAACATGTTGAAGTATATTGTAGCGCCAACTCGTAGAGGAGCGGAGCTGGCGATACGGTATCGCTCCTAAGTAGATAAGTACAAACATCACCCCTAACTATTACACATCTGCCCTGATGATGGACACTGCAAAGCTGTCCGAAACGTTGGCTAAAGAAGGAGGTAGCGCAACACGGCATAATACCCCAAAAACTAATAACAAAAATAATGCTGAACATCATTAAATAAAAATATAATACTAATAAATCTAAAGGAAACATGACACAGAAAAAAAAACAAAAGGTAACGACTGCAACTGGGATTCGAATTCACGACCTCTTGACATGGCCATATTATTATTTTTCTGTGTCTTGTTCTGTTTCATGTTTCGTTTATATTGATTTAGTATTATAGTCTTCTTCAATGATATAATCCATTGACGGCTATAACCTTAAAAAGTTATCTCAATAAAAAAATTAATAATGCCTCGTTTAATATATGTCAAAATAATAAAAAAAGAATAATATTGTTTGTTTCACTCTAAACGATTTACAAACAATATTACATAACATCTTCGGTGTAAGTAAAAAGTGAACGAAAAAATGAGAAAAAAACATATTATCTCGTACGACACGTTAAAGGTGAGTTTTCAAACATATTAACTTCACCTTAACTTAACAAAAAAAATCTTGTCCTTTAAGTGTATCATTTAGTATAACTTTTTTTTTGCATGAGCTCCACACAGGAGGCCCTGAGGAAAATAATTTCCCTCAGGGCCTATGTCATCTTTGGGGATGCTGTGTGGAGGGTTTTTCTTAGAAAAGGAAGGAGAGGAGAGTTCTGGGAAGGAAAAGGGTTTAACCGGTAAAGACATTAGAGCGTCAAAAGACGAAAATATAACAATAGCCGTCAAGACATTAGAGCGTGTTTTGACGTAAACGCGCGAGTTTTTACAAAAAATGATTTATTTGCATCACTAGTTCACGGATTACCATGGAATAAAAAACGGAATATCGATAATGAACAACGCTACGTGTCTGTATTCAAAAATATCTATGGAACATAGAAATTATTTTTCTATGCGTAATTGAACGTCCAACTTTTCTAACGAATATTCGTATCAATTTGCATGACATTGCTGCACGCCCTGGTCTGACATTTCTACGAAATTTACACGAAAAATAATCAAAATGGAAAAGTAAGTGTTTGTCTTATTGTTGAGATATATATTTGCCACTCTTTCATCATATATTTAGTTGGTTTGAAGTGTTTTTTCTTGTAAAAATCGTTATTTTACTGCACACTTTCATGTGGTTGGAATTTTTCATCGCGTTGAATGGACGCTTTCGTAAAAAATGTCAACCATTACCGCTTGAAATTGTATATTTTCATAAAAGCATGTATTCTATAGCAATATCTATCAAAAACATTAGTAATTTCATGAAACAATTGTTATTTTTCAACGTTTTTAAGAAATATTGGCTACAAGGGTAAAAATCTATTGTTTGACATGTCGAAATCACTAGGGATGTAACTTCCTATTTTTCTGAAAAATTCGAATTCGAAAATTTTTCTTTGCGAACTGATATTTGAGTAAACCTTTATAATTTTTCTACGAAAAGCACATCATGGAACCCCACAGAGCCAATGCCAGCTTGGGCGCTGGCGCAACTCCAGTTGGAGTGTGAGAATGACGAACTTGAGATTTCCACTGGAGCTGATAGCAATAACAGCAGCCTTGGGCAGATGATTGAGGCCGACGAATCCGACGTGGAGAACCCAAAAGAGACATTTGACGAGGTGATTTATATAATTAAAATCAATACTTTGTGTAATGTTTATTTTTTATTCCGCTAATAAAATAAAATGTTTTTCAAATTTTTTTTTCAGACTTCTTCGTTTTTTTCGAGCGGAGAAGAAGCTCGTCAAATGATCTTTTTGGATTCGTTGGTGGCTCCTGCTGCCCAAGGCTCCTGTGGAGATCTGGCAAGCAGCGGTGGACTTGGAGAAGGTATGTACATTGTAATAAATAAATATATAAATAAATAAATAAGTGTTTATTCCAGTATGTGGGGAGGAGAGTGCAATCCCACACATTCCATAAGGGTATATATGTATATATATATATATATATAATATCTATATAATTTTATTTATATTGTGCTGTCTTTACATCATATTATATAAGTAGTGTGTGTTTGCGTTGTGTAATAGTTTTGCATTATATTTTCAGAATCCATTGAGCAGATGGAGCAGACGACGGACAGTGATAGAGAAGCAAGCATGGAAGGTATATACATTATTATATATATATATATATATATATAAACACATTCGTATTCATATTTTGCAGCATTTGTCCATGATAATAATAATAATATTTGGATGACTTGTATAGCGCCGTTTTTGTGAGAAATCACCTCTAGGGCTCTGTACAAATTTATAGTATATTTCTACAATCTATCTTACTCCTACTAGACAAACTACTATAACCACTTATGGCTAACAGAATGCATTTTTACACATTTTATAACTAACTAACCATCACGCCGTTTCCCCCAAACAACTCGGTCTTGGCACACACTCCTTGCCTCAATCACATTCATACATCGTCTCATACATACATACTCTTCTATTATTCTGACTCTTGACATGGCCCGACTCAAGTACCTGATTAACTTGATCATGCCATGTCTTCCTTGGGTTCCCCGAATTCTACCATTCACACTTTTAGAAATATACAGGACCATTCTTATCTGTGTCCTATTCTTATATTTTCAGATTTCCAGTTTCTGCAGCCGCTACCGCCGCTACCTGTCCCAACAGCAGTACGCGGGAGCCGTGGAGAACGACGTGGAGGGCGACGTGGAGGGCGTAGCGGGGGGAGGGGACGATGTGCTGTCGGAGAGGGAGAGGCCTGGTCTTCGGGACAATCACCCATCTTGGTGGGTGAATCTGATGACGAGCTCCCTCCCCAGTTCCTGGCTTTACCTCGGGCACAAGCCGCCCGTGCAGCTCGCGGCGGACGTTCGCGCCGAGCGCGGGCTACAGCTCGAGCCGCACGGCCGTTGGGGCGCTCTCATCATCAGTCGTCAAATGAGTCTGCTGATGATGAAATGGACGGAGCCTTGTCGTCTGATGACGAAATCGAGGCCGTCCATTCATCACCAAATTCGACTTATTTGTTCCCTGATGATGCGAGCGCAGCCAGCTTCTCTTGGACTGGCATTTCTTCATTTGCCGGTCAAAGAGAACGGTTCGTGCCCGAAAAGTCAGGAGCAACTAGAGAGTATTTGACTGCATATGATGCTTTTCGTGCTATTTGGACAGATGAAATTCTGGATAGTGTTGTTGAAGAAACGAATAAGTATTCGAGGGACTCTCGTGTTCATGGTAACCGAAGCAGTTCATGGAGGGGCACAAATCGCCATGAAATTTTGATTTTGTTTGCTTTTTACATGATGCTAGGAATTGTTCGCATGCCGAGCATAAGGTCGTGTTGGTCAAACACTTGGTTATTGAAGACTTCTGTATTTCGACAACTACTATCCCTTAAACGCTTTAGTGAGTTGACGAAATATTTGCATTTCGCCGACAATGATCTGATCCACACTAACTCTGAACAGAAGAAACTTGCAAAGTTATTGCCAATAATTAATCACTTGAATGCAAAATTTCAGGAACTTTATATACCTAGCCAGAACATTGCAATTGACGAATCTCTTACATTGTGGAAAGGTCGTTTGGGTTTTAAACAATACATAAGAACAAAGGCTGCTAGATTCGGGATTAAATCTTTTGAGTTGTGCGAATCTGCGACTGGATATTTGTGGTCATTTTTTATTTATACAGGAAAAGATCATTCACTTGCTGGTTCATTAGCGGAAAAAGTGTTGAAATCAACACTTACGGTGGTGAATTTAATCAGGCCACTTTTGAATAAGGGTTATTCTCTGTGGATGGACAATTGGTTTAACTCTCCACTACTCGCTCGTTACCTCAAGCGGAACAAGACTGACTGCGTCGGGACATTGCGCACTAACAGAGCCGATGTTCCGCCAGCATTCAGTCGAATGAGTTTAAAGGATGGACAAATGTTCGGTCGCCACGCTGGTGATGTTGCCATACTGTCGTGGCAAGACAAGAAGAAGGTGACGACACTATCGACATTTCATGGCGCGGAAACTACTATTGGTCATTCTAGGGGTAGGGAGCAAGTATATAAGCCGAACGTTATCAGAGACTACAATAAGTACATGGGAGGTGTTGATAAAAAGGATCAAATGCTGGAACCTTACTTGCTTGAACGTAAGAGATGCCTTAAATGGTATCTCAAAATGTTCAAGCGTTTGCTCAATGTGAGTATTCTTAACGCGAAAATTTTGTATTCCCAGTCACAGAGTTCGGAGGTACTACACATGAATTTTCGGTTAACTCTTGTACAAGAGTTGACCGAACATCACCTCGCGTTGTCAGTGCCTCCGAAACCAAGGCAGTCATTTGTAGGGCCATACAACCATCCTTTCCCCCCAATCCCTAACGCCCACTACCCCGCCTACAATGACTCGCCGCAGGCTGGGGATGCAAATAATCCTGTTCCTCTTACAAAGCGACGTACTCAAAATTGCTATATTTGTAAGAGGAACAAGATTAGAAAATCGACAGTTTTTGGTTGCAAAACTTGTAGAGTTCCGTTGTGCGTGGATCCGTGCTTTGAAATATATCATACTACAATTGTAGTATGATATATTTCAAAGTGGCAACCACGGTACGCATAACGAAATCTTACAAATTTTTCACACAAACTGTCGATCACATGCTGAATGAATATTCACTTTGAGTGGAGTAGAGTTCCAGCGTTTTCCCTTGTCACGGTTCTCACATATTTTTGTTGTTTCGATTATGGGTTTTTATAGATCTCCTCTATCTTGTGAAAGATTCAATTCTCGTTCTGCACTTTGAAATGCGGTATGGTCATCACAGTTCATCCCTCATGTTTCACTTGAGTGTTGGGCGACTGGAGGTTAAATCAATTTGCCCGTCGACGGTGTTTTCTCTTTCAATGTCGTCTAATTAACTTCACTACTTATTTTGCGATTAATGTGCCAGCTTGTTGTTTATCTTGTTTGTGTAAATAATAATGATTGCAATTTATCTATCGCAAAGACACTACCGCTTATTTGTGTATTTCTGACTCTAGCTGTCTAGTTTTTGTGTTTTGTGGAAACCGATTGATTATTTCACCTTTTACCAGGTCGTCAATTTTTTTTGTTTTGGCTGAGTTAAAGTTTTTGTCTTCTGTCATTCGGTAGGTTCTTATTGGCAAGTATCGAAAGGTTTCTTCTTTTCATAGAAAGTTGGGGAGCGTTTAATGGACAAGTATTTTCTGTAATGCAACAAGTCTTTAACAACCATTGGTTTTTTTAACATGCCTTTGGTCGGCTGCATTTGGACTCAACCCATGTATCAGAAAATGCAAATAAAATGAAGTATTATGACTTTGGGTACCATCTATAACGGCTTAGGTGATCTGAATCAGACCCCCACCGCATCTATTCGATCTTCTACAATAATAACTGTTTATTTTCTTTCCGAATGGCACGACAAAAATTATACCTGTCATACTCTCTGGAGCTCCGCACAGGACGTCATGGGATTTTTTTTTGTTCTGGTTTTTTGATTGTTACATTTACAATATTCATACTGGAAAAAAATGTTGAATGAATTCCACAAGTTTCACTTCTAACGTGGCGTGGCGTAACGTGTTTTTTAAAACATTGTTACATTTAAAATATTCGTACTGGAAAAAAATGTTGAATGAATTCCACAAGTTTCACTTCTAACGTGGCGTGGCGTAACGTGTTTTTTAAAACATTGTTACATTTAAAATATTCGTACTGGAAAAAAATGTTGAATGAATTCCACAAGTTTCACTTCTAACGTGGCGTGGCGTAACGTATTTTTTAAAACATTGTTACATTTAAAATATTCATACTGGAAAAAAATGTTGAATGAGTTCCACAAGTTTCACTTCTAACGCGGCGTAACGTGTTTTTTTTGTATTATTTAAATGTGAAAATATGATACATTTAAAATAGTTGTACTGGAAAAAAATGTTAAATGAATTCCATAATATATGATTTCCAAAATATAATATGAATAAAATATTATTTTACTTTTTTGTTTACAATTGTTGTCATTTTATAATTAAAAAAAATATAGCTTTATATATCATGTGTTTTTATTTTTGTCTACCTATATTCAATAACTTACAATAAATTTGAAATAAAATATTTCTTTCGAACTGTTTCTCCAGCGCAGTTCGAATCAACTAAAAAGGTTGGCCCCATCACTATTCGTTGCTAACTTCACGTTAGAAAAAAATGCCCAGTTGCTCGTCGGTTGTTGACAGTTTGTGACAGTTTGGCGCGTTTTTTATCACAATGCATATCAACATTACTAAGTGTATATTTAAAAATTTTCAGTAGATTTCAACAATTGAATATAATTCGTCCTGTTTACTAACGTTTTAGTGTAAAAACAACAACCAAATGGTTAGTTTTAGTGTGATTTCACGACGTTTTAAATATGTCCATATTTTTGAGGTTGCCGTGAATTTATATGAAAAAATAATTGATTTATGTGATAATTAATAATAATTGGGTATATCTGTATATATACAAGCATAATGCATCTGTTGAAATCGATTGCCGTTGTAATTACGTTTTATAATAATTGAAATAAAATATTTTTGTTTGCCCTGTGTTCAGTGACGAAGTTCGTAATTTATATTATTTTGTGTTTCGAAAATGATTTTTTTTTAAATATTTTAGTTTGGACGGATAATATTTTGAGGTGACAGAAAGTTTTTAAATATATCTCTACAATAAATAAACTGTAATTTGTTTACGTTACTGCAGAAAAAAGTTCATTTTCAACGTTTTCAAATAATGGTAAGCGATTTTTTAATATTTTTGACGTTTTCATAAAAAAATATATATTTAGAAGGGCAAATATTTATTTATAATAATATAATGTGATAGTGCATTTCATAATCTTTCCAAAACAGTTTTTAGAATTAGCCTACGTTTTCCAAAACGTGATTTATGACGCTTTTAGTAAACATCGTGAATAATACCAAAATTTTATTTTTTTGACAGTTTGCAATGTCACACCTAGTATGCAAAATAGGTTTTTAGAGAGGTTGGGGTGTGTAGGAATCTAGGGTTCAGTGTGTCCTGGACATCCGCGTCCAAGACCTAGACAAACCTCACCCCATGAACCCGGGCCCCCCTGCTAAATCACCAAACGTAGCGAACCACTTGGGGTGACCTATGGCAGAGATGTTGGTTTATCCAATAAAGGTTCCCGGGGCGGCGGTACCCATTCCCGCCTCCCAAACTCTATTGGGAAACAAACATTCGTCTTTCAGCTGTAGGTCTGTCTGTCTGTAACTCTGCCGAGTGATTCTCTATGTTTTGTGAGATCGATATAGATCTTGCGCGAGATCCTGCCAGATTCGTGTTATTTTATTTTGTCGTGAGGTGATAATAACGTTTATAAAATATTTTTACAAAAAAAATTGTGTGTATTTTTCTTGTTTTTGGCAGTAATTTTAGATAGAAAAAACGTAAGGTGAGCCATTTTTAAAACTTTTTAATGTTTCTATTAAAAAAATGATTATTTCAAAAATTATAAACACACTTTAAAAAATTAAAACAAATTGTACTAGGTAGATTACAGTTAGTAATCAGTAATTCAGTAACCGGAATTGAAAAATATTGCATTTTAATGGTTATTTTGTTATCTTTAAAAACGCGAAATGTCATTTATCAAGGAACGCCATGTTGTTAATTACGACGGCAAACGTCTCGCGTGATTTTTCGTGTTTATGAAACCGAACAAAATAATGATTCATAATTAATACACAAATCACATTTTATCATTTCCGAAGATTGCAATTCACACTTTCTTATTATTGTCTAACTGACAGAAAGTGATTTTTTCTCTTAAAAATGCGTATTTCACCGTCGTAATTAACATGGCGGTCATTGAAAAATGACATTTCGGTGGTTTAAATAAAAATAAAAATTAAAAAGCAATATTTTTCAATTCCGGTTACTGAATTACTCATTACTAACCATTATCTACCTAGTAAAAGTTGTTTTAATTTTTTAAAGTGTGTTTTGAGCGTGGACTCGATAGGGAAATATTAACCAAATTATATTTTTATTTCTAATAATGACATTTGTAAATGCATTTCATCGCCTTCCAAAACAATTTTTAGTTTTCCGATAAGTTCAGAAATATTCCATTTATTTAGATACTAGCTTTTTGGTATTAGGGGATACCCACTCAGCCTCCTCCACCTTCCCTCTCCCCACTCCCACTCCCCCCATCAACCCCCCTCCCCCTCCACCCACCCCTCCCCCTACACACATTCATTCCCGATACATTCAGTTTTCAAACTGCTCGCGTGCCACCTATTATAATTTTTTATACAAATTTCGAAATGCCAGAACTCAACGGTAGTTTTATACAAAATAACGAACAAAAAAAAAGAATGACCCAATTTGGTGCAGTCGTTTGGGTTTATGCGCATACATTTCAGTGATTTATTTTTAGAGATATTTATTAAGTACGACGCCAACAAAGCACTCTTTTTAGGGTGAATTGCCTAATTAAAAAAATAAAAAAAAACATCGTTTCCAAGGCGACAATTGGTTGACGTTTGAAATCGATTTTGTTATTGACAGAAAACGTATGATAAATAATTTCATAACGCCAGAGATTATTCATAACGCCAGAGCTTACCAATATATATATATATATATATATATAGCCTATAGATCTCGCAAATAATGTAGCTTTCT
The DNA here is from genome assembly GCA_917880885.1 of Limnephilus marmoratus. Lineage (NCBI taxonomy): Eukaryota > Metazoa > Arthropoda > Insecta > Trichoptera > Limnephilidae > Limnephilus > Limnephilus marmoratus. The sequence continues at coordinate 21,916,042 of OU862924.1, read as the reverse complement.
ATTAGTGAAAGAATTTTTAAAGTCCATTCAATAGTTTTTTGTGTGAAAGAGTAACAAACATACATCCTTACAAACTTTCACCTTTATAATATTATAATACGATAGGATTATTGCAAAGCAGAAATATTTTGATCTTCTAAAAAATTCACCGGATTCTGAGGGGCAAAAAGGTAAAAGTTGTTGAAGGAATAAATTTGATGTTTGATCAATTTCACTTGAAATAAAATATGTTTGACATTACTTCAGGCACACGGAAGCCCCCATAATACAATCAATAAGGATTGGAAATAAAACTGAAGTCGCGAACGTAAATAAGACCTGCCGACCCCTGCAACCCAGAAAAGTCAATTTCAAGAAAGAATATTTCGACATTTTAAATTTGAAATTTTTTGATCAAACTCCCAGAAAGTAAGATAAAAATAACTTTCCTTGGGTCCACAAACAATAAATACACTTCTATAGATTTCCCCCTTCAGTGGACATGTACCTGTAACCGTAGATACCTTACCAGGCACACTGCAGATTAATCTCAGTCTGCATCCACTGATGTCTATTGTAAAGTTATAAGGTGACGTAAATAGTGGGTACGAGGTTCACAGCTACTTAGACCTAACTGCAAGGTCTACAGGTTCGTCTACAATCTACACTATCGCGCAAATCAATTTAGTTATAAACATCAATTTATCATTAATATATACTTTTTTCATAAGAAGCAATTACTTTGTGGTCAGGCATTATATTTTAAAAATAAAACAAACAATCGGGATAGGTTATTACAAAAAAATTAAACAATTCATCAAATTTTTTAGGTTAATTTTCACGTTCTCTGAAAGTTCTATTCAAGTTCTGTGATTATTTCAGTTTTATTAAGCGACTGGCCTATAATGATATAATAGCAGAATTTGATTAGATTTTACATAGAACATGAAAATTAATTTTACAATTTTTTTTTAAACAACTCGACCTTGGTGTTTAACCACCACGAAAATTTATTATTTTATACAACAATTTTTTTTATTTAACAAAGCAATAATGTATAAACACTATTCAATTAAGTGCAGAGTTATGTCTATTAATATATTTTTCTACAAACAATGCTTAATATGTAATATTCTTTCTCTCGCTGTTCACCTACTATAAACAACAACTCTGTCTTTGTATTAGTTATTATTACTATATCAAGATTGATCGAAGCGGAACCGGTCAATATATATATATATAATAATAAATATTCGCAGTTAAATACTTTTTTATTTTATTTATTTATTCAGTTACAAATGACACTCGTATTTAAAACCATAATATATTTTTATTTATTAGAATTCCTGTCTTGATTTCAGTGGTAGCTTGCAATCGTTTCGGTATGGATTAAAAACATTTTTGGCAGTTTTCCATAATCTTATCATCTGGAAACCTGATCTGACCCGACCACCCCGACCTTAATTCTATCAATCATCCTACACACCATAGCATATTATACTAGGTAATAGGTCCACAGGTACACGGTACACCATAGTATATTGTAGTAGGTCTGCAGGTATACGTACACACCTAGACTAAGACCTTGTACCGGTGCGTTGCAGTACGGTGCTCCAATTTGGCCCAACAGGTATCGCCGCTATGTAAACTAGGACGGGACATATTGATCAGACTGGTGCACCGAGAAACGTGGAAACTTTGAATTAGCATCAAGTAAAGTTTCCCTTACAGTGGTGGCAGTAGAAGGAATTCAGGTCATTTGTAACCCGTAATCAGCCGGGTTTTTGCAACCAGGGAATGTTTTTATGTATTTCTTTTGAAAAAATAAAAACGAAATACCAAATGACGGATCTTAAGAAAAATGTTGCAAATTTACATTTTACAGTCAAGACTAAATAATAAATTTATTTCAAGACTACTTATGTTTATTTACATTTTTCTGAAAGATTTTATGCTAATGGAAATGCACAGCCTTGCCCAGGCTTTATTCTGTTTTACAGTGTGGGAAAGGGGGATGGTTTTTCAAAATCTCATGTAGACAGATCTTGTTTTGAAGTGTGCAAAATTTCATAAATCTCAGGATGAAACTGCAGATTTTAATTTAAAAAAAACAAACTCACAGACACTCTTCTTATACATATAAATTTTTTTGGTCTGTGATTCAAATCATTGCAATTCAATTATTTTATAACTACATTTTTAATGCTTTTTTAAAAATAACATTGTTGTAAAAACATTAATAGTATGTAAGAGTAAGTAAAGTAAACCAATTAATAACGTATACAAATCAGGTTACTACACAAGGGTCCCAAATTGCCCAAATCTACTGGTAGGTACGATAGTTGTTTGTGAGAAAGAGATGGAGAAGAGAAATACTGGGAGGTAACTGTCTAACAATTCCTAGTTTCTAAACCAAACTATAGGCCGAGAATCGGTGAATCTTAAGGCTCTGCAACCGGGCCCGAAAAGAAGAAGATGGAGAGATACGAAATTACGAATGTTAGAGGAGAGAGCTAACATGTACAGCGACAAAATCGATACGAAAATTGCGAAAATGTTTAATAAAACACGACTTGTTTAAAATAGAGCAAAAATCTCGCGGGCATTATCTTAAACAGCATTTAAAGAAACACTGTGAATTTTTTCATACATATAACCAATGACGTTATATAAAATAAATAGACTCGCCATAGTCTCATATACTCACAATATAATGTGGAAAGTAAGGAACACTCTTTTGTTTTCAGCGACTTTCAGTAATTTCTTAATTCAAAAGTTTATTCCTGTGTGATAAAGATAGACAATCAAATAATGTGAATGTATGAATGGCACGGATACATTAGCGGGCGGCGTATTAATTTCTTCGCCGAATACTGCTTTCACATCACGGGTGTGACTGAGATAACAAGATACTCTCACTCGGTTACACTACGCACAGGGGAGGGTAAAGGTATACAAATCTATTTACAATTTTCATCAACGACATTATAAAATGCTTCCATTATGCAAATATTCTACTCTTCGCTGATGACATCAAAATATTTCTTCCTATTAACGCCTTATTGACTGCTTTAAATTACAAAAAGATCTGTACAGGCTTAACCCGTTGAATAGCACGAGACCATATTTGTCCCAGCTCACACAGGTCTCATATAAACCACTGTAACTCCCTTACTAACAGAGTGAGAAATATGTTCTAAACGGTGTTAGAAAGACAAAATACCTCGCTTTATATTCAAATCTAAAAATGACCACCAAAAAAGTAAAACGTAAAGTTTTGAATAGCAATTTGAATTTTTTTTTAATTTTTGGGATTTTATTAGGTAATTATTTTCATATGAAATGACAAAAAATTATATTTATCAACATAGCTTAACTACAACTAGCGTGTTTACGTGTATTAAATTATAGTGTCTTGTCATTGTCAGCAAGGAAGCTCGGTTCGAGCGTTATGACAATTCAAACATAATTAAGTTAATTAACGATTTACCCTTTGTAAGTTTTACCCCATCTTTCCCAAAAGAAGAAAACGAGTGCGGGTGTGACCGACCTACTGTTAGCAGGTTGTCTTTGTTATGCTTGTTAATTTTTGATGCAACGTTCTCTGTCTCGTAATGACGTGTAAAACCGCGAGCGGGAAACATGAAAATTAATTGTAATATTTAAAATAATCGATAATATTAAGTAATTTGCGTGTACTTACAAATGAAGTGTTATTCCTTCGCCTTTACTATTATTTGCAGTGTAATTGAAACATTTTCTCATCACACAGGAGGGCATTTTGCTCTTTTTAAAATGCAATTTACTTACTGGTAAGACGCAACCTTACTCGACGCGTAGCAGTTTAGTACTAAAGTACTAGATATCGAGACCGGTACAATTGTCTTGCCATTGTCTTCCCACTTTGAGATTTCTACCCCTCGTCTAATATAGTATGTAACGTCATTGCATATAACTTGTAAAATAACTGAAACAAACGTGTTAATAATCATTTTTGGAGCATACTTTGCGATTTTTTTCTATCGAGGGAATTTTATATAATTTGCGTTTCGGCGCGGGCAAAGTCTAGATATTATCTTCAAGAATAACATATATTTTTTTAAGAGCTTTAAAACTTACCGCGTTTAAGGGAAATATGTAATAAATCCGTACAAATCCGGGTTGCGGGGCCTTAACGGAGACGGCTTAAATATAAAAAGTTAACAAAATGGCACTGATTACCGATGTCAAATTTAACCGGGTTTTAAACAATCAGAAAAAAACTGTTAAAAATTAACAACCCATTTATTCTTAAAAACTCGTAAGACGGATAACAATTGATCGTTATTATTTAAGCTTTTTTGATAGGATTGTACATTAAAGCGAAAACAGTCAAATTATTATTTATTCCGGTTAAAGCTACCCACCTTCTGGTTTTGACGGAGAAGTTAGAAAGAACTTCTCTGTGGATAAATATAAGTCTTTGAACTTTGATAAATTTATTTGCAAATAATCATTCACAAACCTTTAATACCGGAATCCGTACAAACGATCTCTAAAATTAAATAAAGTTACCACTTTAAAAGAAAATGCTTTCGACGAAATTAACGCGAACACAGAAAACCGTGTACGAAAAACATAAAATTTATCGAACCTGGGATTGTAGATGTTTGTTGTAGGAAAACATATTTTTTATTTGTAAACCTTGTAAATATAATCGAGTGACAATTAAATATATTTAAGTGCTGACCTAAAACTACCAGAACTTTGCAAATTCAATGACGTCAGTGCTTAAGTTAATTAATGACGTCAGAGCTTAGAGCTTTTCTCGAGAGAGAATTTGCAGGCCAAAAATAAAGATTTTGTTTTGTAATTAAGTAGGATGAAAATTTATTTGTTTACTCACATACATTGCAAATATATGTTTGCACGTATGTACGAGTATGCATAAAAATATATACGAAATATGTATGTGTATATTTCGTAAAAAAATGTACACATATATATATATACATATATATTTTTATATAAGCTCCACGCCGGAGGCCCTGAAGAAAAGGGCACGAGGGGTGGGAAGGAATCTAGGGGTCAGTGTGTCCAGGAGTGACGGACATATGGTACCCATACCCGCCTCCCAAATTAAATGATATATATGCGAGACTAGGGTCAGTCAAAAAGTTATGCCTCCCACTTTTAATCTCCTTTAATTGTCAAGAAATAAAAAATACAATTAAATGGGTTGAAAACCACACTATTGACGAATAATTTATTACTTTTCAATATAATCTCCGTCCATTTCCACAGTTTTGGTCCACCTTTTAAGAAGGGCATGTATCACAGTGTTGTAAGAAGCACGGTCACATCCAGAACACCATCGCTATAAATTTCCCCGCCGCGCCGATCACTCAGTTTTGAATTTGTTTGTCCTTGGTGAGTTTGTGTGATGCCACTCCATTGACTGCCTCTTTGATTCAGCTTCAAAAAATTAACCCATATTTCGCCCCCGGTCACAATTTTTTCAAGAAACTAAACGCTGCAAGTGTTGTGAGGCTATTGTTTTTCTTGTTTCTTTATTCTGACTGGTTAACTTTCTTGGTACCCACCTTGCACAAACTTTTTTTGAATAATCAGTTGTCGAATAATTGTCATCATGCTGCCTTTGCTGAGGGAGAGAATGCGACATATGTAGTTACCTGGGGTCACCAAGAATGATGTCATCAACTCGCTGAATGTTGCTTGCAGTCACTGCAAGTTGCTGTCAGCTTCGTTACAGCGAAGAACCCATCGTCTATAAGTGCTGACATCCACTGTTACATCATGGTTACTGTGACCAGACGTTTCGTTTTCACCGAGACAGTCCTGTTTCAGGCAGCGTGTCCCGGTGTCTCCGAACACAGCTTCGGGATGCCAAAATGTCCCGTTTTCGAAAAGAAACCATTATGCGCTTACACAAAAACATACTGGTAATCTTGAAATACATAAATATAAAAAATAGCTAACCCTAATATGAAACCAAAAAAACATTACTATCTTGTCAATTGTATCTATTATATGAAAGTGTGAGGCTCCTAAAACGAATAAGTTTATAAGATATTTTACTTAATTTATTAAGGGACTAGAATTCCAATAACCCATGCGCTTGGTAGCTGCAAGACGAGTTTTGATCTAGCGTCCTACCTTCATAGTAAAGTAAATTCACTCGTAAAATCCACGCAAATTTTAGTCAAAAACATTTTTACAGTAACATATTGCTTTATTTCGATTAAATTTTCTCGTAATAAAAAAAATTCTCTTTAAATTTTGAACAGGGGTCTAGAATTTCAGTCGACATGCGATTGGTAGCTGCAAGATGAATTGTAATCTAGCCTCTTTTGTGCAGGGCCCTTGAGGCGATTTTTCACGAAAACAGCGCTACAGACGGCCGGCGTAGTGCAGCGGTAAAGCGCTGACTCGCATTCCGAAGGTCGCGGGATCAAATCCCGGGGTGGCAAATAAATTTTATTTGATTAATTTGTGTGTTTCACAATTTATTCATTTAAAATAATATATAGTATATTTGCGGCACGTTCCAGAGTGGAAGATACTCTCAGTATCGCCCTGGTGTAAGACTACCATTCAGAATTGAAACGTTGCTTGAAATGGCTTCTGCCGTGTTTGGTGACCAGATCTGAATAGCCAGGTACTTCCCACCTTCCTCTTCCCTATCTCCTTCCCTTCCCCACTGCCTTCAGCCTCACAACATACCCCAATTGGGGATGCCATAGTCCCACTGGCTCCAGACGGGAGCAGTTGGGACTCTTGTGCGATATTCATCTAAAAAAAAAAACAAGTTGTTCGAATTTATTATTATTATTAAGTACCTACCTTTTTTTGTCCCGGTTTGGGGGAAATAATAAATGATCACGTTCATGGTACACATTTTTCAGTCTTTCATGAATGCGATTGGGCGTTTCACCTTCTACAGTCAAGAATCAATCACAGAACGCTGTCTAATACGAACATCGATGTCGGCCATTTTGCGAGCGACTGCAGTGCTACCACCTGTTGACGCAAAAGTTTAGTACTGCAGCAGATTGTAGAAGAAGGTTTGAGAATAGCACCGAATTCAAAATTTTCATTTAACTAACTTTATTTAAGAAGAAAAAAAATAAAACTTTTGACTGACTCTCGTATCTATAACTTTAAAAAAAAAAATTGATATCTTATAAAAACATTTCGTGATTGTTTGCATTACTAACATAATACAAAAGGGAGAATGTTCGTAAGAATATTTCGAAATAAATAATCTGAATTTAGTTTGCGAAAATAAATATCTAGTTTTTCTGGACGCCGAATTTGTCGCGAAAAATAAATTCACTTCTCAAAGTTAATTAACCGTACCGGGGTTAGCTCCACGGCAGCTGCCTACAGATTACTCTCTTAAAGCGGGAATAGGGATTGCCATGCCGGAAAATCGACATTTCGTTTCTCTTTAAATACCGATTCGTGAAAATATCTTGTTTGACAATCTTGTCAAGTTCTGCAAAAGGGTTGAGCATTAGATACTTCGTCATCGCCTAGGGATTACGCTCTTATAGCCGAGCTAGGGGATTGCCATGCCGTAAAATCGACATTTCGTTTCTCTTTAAATACCGATTAGTTAAAATATTTTGTTTCACAAACTTGTTAAGTTCTGTAAAAGGCTTGGGTATTGAAAACTTCGTTATCACCTACAGTTACTCTCTTATAGCAGAGCTAGGGATTGACATGCCGCAAAATCGACATTCCGTTTCTCTTTAAATACCGATTATTGAAAATATCTTTTGTGACAAACTTGTTAAGTTCTGTTAAAGACTTTGGTTTTGAAAACTTCATCATCAGAAGTACAAAGAAAAAGAAGGGATAGAGATGCTGGTATTCCCAAAAAACGTGAGCAATTAAAAAAAGACAAATAAACATGGATATATATTATGTTTCCTTTGGGATGTAGTTATTAGTATGCATAATGTTATTTTGTGTATTGCCTAATCGTAATTTTGTAATAATGGACTCATGCACGTACATTATTTAACATTAATACCTACATTTTTTAATCGAAGAATATAACATAACTTTAGGAAACCTGTGAAATTCTTTACTCTCATTAGAATCAAGAAGAAAAAAAATCAAGTGTGCAGTTCAAACGCGGTAAAAGTGAAACCTTCAGAAAACTAAAGTAGTCAAGAGTGGGGAGGCTGCGAAATACCGCGCATAGAGGAGACCGATTATTACGAAGCGCCGCACAAAGGCAAGACCGATTAGTCTATCCCATTCTAATTCCCATAGATGTACGTTTGTCTCTTTTTAGTATCACTTTTTCATTTCATCGAGCTTCAAATAACGACGGCGCTAAAGAAGTTTTCACTTCAAAAAAATTCATGTGTGCAGTTCATAAGCAGTAGAAGTGAAATCTTCCGAAAACTAAAGTAGTAGAGTGGGCAGACTACGAAGCACCGCACAAAGAGGAGACCGATTATTCTATCTCATTCTCTCGCAGGCTAAATCCTATAGATGTATGTGTTTGTCTCTTTTTGTTTGTTTCATCGAGTTTCAAATCACAACGGTGCTAAATAAGTTTTCATTTTAAAAAAAAAGTATTTACCATTTTGGCGCCATTTCCGTTTTTATAATCGCTCGAGGAGAAAATTTTTCGTATTTTGGTGATTGAAGCTGAAAAGTTTAAAAAGTAAGATTTTACATTACATTAGTTTTTTTAACCAACACATTCCAAAATATCGATACAAAGCATAAAGAAGGAATTACATCCCTATCTCGAGGGTCTCATTTATAGACGGGGAGATATTATAACGAGGGATCCATTAACATTTTTATGAATGCAATATTTATGTAAGCTTAACATTCTGAGAACAAAATAAGATGTTTCCAGCTCACAATAAAACAATGATTATAATGAAAAGCGTCATTTTAGAAGCCATTAATAGCCACCGCATAATGTCTTTGGATTGTCGTAAAAGCTTCCATAGCAAGCCACTCTTAAATTACTTGAGATGGATAGAACATGGCAGTAAGAAGGATTAAATGAACCGAACAGCCGAAGTTCGTCGTAAACATTATGCATCTTTGAATTAACGATAATGGGATTAACATGTTCCGCAGGTTGAATGTCGTCGTAAAATAATGCATGTTCAATGATATTTTAATAAAATTCACGTGTTATGTTTGCGTACTATCATAAAATAATCATGAAATTACACGGCTCTCCACAGTACCTCTAATGCTGATTTTAGTCTTACGCCGACCGCACGCGCACCGTCGGCGCTGATGGTCGAGATATATGAACTTCTAGGAAGTGTTTTTGAATGATGCGTAGCTATCAGCGCGCAAGGTGGTCAGTGCTGATGGCTACGCGGCCGTACGCATCGCGCGTCAGCGCCGCGTAGCTGTCGGCACTGACGATCGCACGAGCGCCCCTGCTTTCAGTGAGCGTTCTAGTGTTGAGCGGAGCGGAAGTCATCAGCGTGTACAGTCATTTTTATTTTTTTAGGATAGGTAGTACAAAGCAGCAATAACTAATACACTCCGCAATTTGGTCTTCGTCTGTACAGTAAGGCGGTTAGTACGATACTGAAACGAGCCACGCTGAGCCTCAGCGCTGACGAACTACGCGCTGATCTATGAGCGCTGACGGTGAGCGTGAGACTAAAACCAGCCTAAATTCTTGTCAAAATATTCCGCAAACAAAGGGCAGCTCTGCTATCCTAACAAAACACATTTACAATTTGATTTGTTTTTGTTTGAACATCAATTTATTAGAAAAGACTTTTGACCTATTAAACTTCAAATAGTTCTTCTAGTGGTCTAATTTAAGGTGGTACACAATAATAATATTTTTTGTTTGCTCAAAACTTACATTTAAATAATTTCCGGCGAATTCGTAACTATAATAACCTTTTTTTATTTCCATGCCACACAAGGGATGCGAGTTATTTACATGTTAGATTAATAAAAACAGCACCTTACCATTAATATATTTTACGTACAACGATATTAAAACTTTATAATCCGTTTTTCAACTATAAAGTTAGCGGTAAGCACCAGATTTTATTTTTCTAGACGATGAATTAATAACTTCCGAAGGACAACATGGAGACACGTTTTAAATATTTGTAACACATTCTTCAGAATTAATTAAAATGAACGCGGCGGAAAGGCCGTATCTCCAGTAGACGTGGGCAAAATTGAATGACCGAATTAAATAAATAAATTCAATATTGCAACACACTCGATATGATTCTCAATTTCAAAAGGAATTGATTCTTCATTCCTTACTTTTGGCCTCCTACAATTTTTAACGACACCATACATTTTTTATTTCCATTTAATTTACTGTTAAATTATTTCAATGAATAATGTGTTCCGTAAACGATTTAAATATTATAATGTTTCATAGGTATTTAAATATTATTCAATTTGCGGCGCGCCGCGAAGTGGTCGACTGACGGTAGGTATTGTGGACGACTCGTATTCCGCTACCGCCGCGCCGCCATTCTAAAAACACCCGAACATCATAAAAATCGTCCCAAAACGCGGCCGCGATTCAACCGAGTTGTCCGAGCATCTCATCTCACCAAATTGTAAACAAAGGTATGAAAACACTAGGCTTCGTATTAAGAACAACCGAAAACTTTAATTCCATTCAAGTCATTAAATTATTATATGTATCTCTAGTTAGAAGCCTAATGGAATATAACTCGGTAGTTTGGTCTCCATCTTACAAAATTCACATTAATAACATTGAGCGAATACAAAAAAAATTCTGCGTTTTATAAATTTTAAATTAAATATCCCACTACAAGACTTGAAATATAATTTATTGTTAAATATTTTAAAAATACACACACTAGAAGACAGACGTAAAATAAACGACTTAACATTTTTATTCAAAATACTTTACTCTAAATTTGACTGTTGCGAACTACTGCAACTCATAAACTTACGAATACCGATAGTAACTACACGACAAAATACACTATTCTACTGTAGCATTCATAAGCGGAACTACATTGCCCACTCTCCGATACAACGATTTCACACTATGGGAAATCAGTACTTAGGTGATATTGACATATTTAGCATAAACTTGGCGAAATTTGTTGATCTTGTGAAAAACTTATTCAAAATTATTCCTAAACCTTTCTGTTTTTTCTGAAAACCTATGAAATAGCTGTATTTTTGTATTTTTATGACTTGTGTGATTTTTTATCAAATTTTATTTTTATTATATCTGTATATGTTTAAAAATAATCTGTCATGAATTATTTGTACTACCAAAATGTAAAAGCCCTTTGGGCGTTAAACAAATAAATAAATAAATCTCTTTCACGCAAGGAATTAATCATTTTTGTCCTAATCAATAGTCCTGAGATGGTCCTAAGGTTCCCGCCGTCCCAGGTCCGGTTCCATGTCCGCGTTCCAGGTATCTAGTCTATCGCTATCGAGAGTATGTCCGAACTGTTTTATTCAGGAATTAAAACAAAAGTCTTTTTCACTTGTGACGTCGTCGTCCCACGTAATTCTCAGACTTAGAAAAGACGTCAGATGTCATCGTTCGGGTCAATCTCAGATCTGTCCGAATCCGAAACGCAACTCTGTCCTAGGTCCGCAGCTCGCGAGTTAATCAAGTCACTGCGGGGTAAGATACAAAACAGTAGTCAAAAGTTACTAATTCATTCCTCAGTGCCAGCCCTCAATCCGTCCGTGCGGTTCATTACATAGTTAGTCGAAAACTTTCGACTTTCAATCTGAACATCAGCTAGTGAGAAGTGAGAAGTTAAAATGAGAAGCTAAAATGATGCACTTATTATCGGTTTTTTGGTACGCACGAAAGATATCGGAATACAAGTACCTACCTACTTTTAGACGTAGATCTTGGGTAGATATAATATGTAAATTTGCAGATATTATAAGGCCAATCAGCTGTGGTTAGCTGTCTACTCTTTAGCTAAATACTCATCTTAATGTTAAAATGCATGATTATATTAGATAACGTGAAGTGGAAAAATTTTAATATGTAAATTTGCGGATATTATAAGGCCAATCATCTGTGGTTAGCTGTCTACTCTTTAGACAAATACTCTTTAGCTAAATACTCATCTTAATGTTAAAATGCATGATTATATTAGATAACGTGAAGTGGAAAAATTTTAATATGTAAATTTGCGGATATTATAAGGCCAATCATCTGTGGTTAGCTGTCTACTCTTTAGACAAATACTCTTTAGCTAAATACTCATCTTAATGTTAAAATGCATGATTATATTAGATAACGTGAAGTGGAAAAATTTTAATATGTAAATTTGCGGATATTATAAGGCCGATCATTTGTGGTTAGCTGTCTACTCTTTAGACAAATACTCTTTAGCTAAATACTCATCTTAATGTTAAAATGCATGATTATATTAGATAACGTGAAGTGGAAAAAATTTAATATGTAAATTTGCGGATATTATAAGGCCAATCATCTGTGGTTAGCTGTCTACTTTTTAGACAAATACTCTTTAGCTAAATACTCATCTTAATGTTAAAATGCATGATTATATTAGATAACGTGAAGTGGAAAAATTTTAATATGTAAATTTGCGGATATTATAAGGCCAATCATCTGTGGTTAGCTGTCTACTCTTTAGACAAATACTCTTTAGCTAAATACTCATCTTAATGTTAAAATGCATGATTATATTAGATAACGTGAAGTGGAAAAATTTTAATATGTAAATTTGCGGATATTATAAGGCCAATCATCTGTGGTTAGCTGTCTACTCTTTAGACAAATACTCTTTAGCTAAATACTCATCTTAATGTTAAAATGCATGATTATATTAGATAACGTGAAGTGGAAAAATTTTAATATGTAAATTTGCGGATATTATAAGGCCAATCATCTGTGGTTAGCTGTCTACTCTTTAGACAAATACTCTTTAGCTAAATACTCATCTTAATGTTAAAATGCATGATTATATTAAATAACGTGAAGTGGAAAAATTTTAATTTTAATAAATAAAATAAAATTAATAAAACTAAGGGTGAAACAAAAAACCTTTTAAATTTTAAGATTTAATTACTAGCTATAAATACATTTTACATACGAAAAATAACGTCACTAAAAAAAGACAAACACATACATCTATAGGATGTAGCCTGCGAGATAATGAGATAGAATAATCGGTCTCCTCTTTGTGCGGTACTTCGTAGCCTCCCCGCTCATTGTGATTTGAAATTCGATGAAGTTAAAAAGCGACACTAAAAGGGACAAACACTTTAATCTATAGGTTTTAGCCTGCGACATAATGAGATAGAATAATCGTTCTCCTCTTTGTGCGGTGCTTCGTAGCATATCAGTCTCCTCTTTGTGCAGTGCTCCATGGCCTCACGGTCTCCTGCTGTGCGGTGTTAGCCTTTCCATTCTAGTTTTTTAAATTTTTTTAAAGGAATGAATATAAGGAATCAATGCAAAAGGTCAGGGGAATCAGACTGAATGGATTCACTCCTAGGAACCATTCTGCCCACGTCTAATCTCCAGACCTGCTAGGGTGAATTCGACCGTAAGTTGGTCCAATACGCCGCCGTGCCGCCGCGTATATTTGTTTACACCCTTTCTTCACTTAAATGTCGTTAAGATTTCCAAATTATTTATCTTCTTCTTCTTTTCTTTGATACGGCAAATTCGACAGTAGTTCCGTCTAATGCACGGTTCGTGAGTCGCAATTTGTATACACGGCTTCTTTACTTACATTGTTAAGATTCTGAATATATTTTAGGGTATATTGTCTTCTTAAACATACATATTTACATTTAAATTTACACTTCGCATATTTCTAATACTTTGTAGTACGTTCATATTTATCTTTAAATGTGTTTAAACTAGGTACATTTTTAATTTCATTGAAAACTAAGCTATACATTTGGGTGCCTTTGTATAGTAAACATTTCCGTTTCTAATATTTTCTATCTTTCTTGTTTAATTTGTGGAATATAATATTCAATTTGGGAGATGAGAATGGGTACCACCGCCCCGTGAACCATTTATTGGAAAACCAACACCTCTACCATAGGTCACCCCAAGTGGTTCGCTATGTTTGGTGACTTAATAGCGGTGCCCGGATTCATGGGGAGAGATTTGTCTAGGTCTTGGCGGCGGATGAACCCCAGATTCCTACTCATCCGTCATACCATTTTCCTTCGCAGAACTCTCTTTACAATATTTTTTTAATTAAAACACCCTTCACACAGCATATCCAAATATGACAGGTCCTGAGGGATATTATTTTCTTCAGGGCCTGCTGTGTGGATCTAATGTAAAAAATATATATATAAATATAAACCAACTGGTTTCAGTACAGTCTGAGCCTCAATACGGATTCTTAAGTACATAGTATGTAATTACATTACAAGTCTATTTTCTTAAGAGCCATTAATCAGCGGCCGAGAATTTAAATTTCAAAAAACGATGATCTTGCGATCGTACCCTTGCAACTATACAGGGCGGTTCCGATGAGAAAGATTAATTATTCTTCTTTTTCTTTTTTTTTCCTTTCAAATACTTTATACTTTGTACATGTATGTTTATATTATACCCTTATGGAATGTGTGGGATTGCACTCTCCTCCCCACATACTGGAATAAACACTTATTTATTTATTTATTTATTTAACCCCAGCTTATAACATAATAACTCAATATCGATTTTATTTCATTAAAATTTTGCTTTGATAAATACCTACATTTAAAAATGCCCATAATCTGATAAAACTATTAAAATTATTACTTTTTGTAAATATTTTTTGATCATAAGTATTTATAATTTTTCAATAATGTCTAAGCAAAATAAAAATGTAATTTAAAAAAAAAAATATTAGTTTGTAAGACCGTAAATAAATAGACAAACTGAAGTATTTTCGTCACAAAACAAGGGCGCGGATCTTTTTTTATGATTTTATTTGAACTGATATTAAAATTCTGAAAAGTAGCTTTCCCAAATAACTTATTGATTTATTTCACTGCATGATTATATTATTTGAAATGTATGTTGTATAATACAATATTTTGTTTGAAAATTTAAAAAATCTGCCAACGACCTATGTTAAAATCTTGTTGTACTAAAAATAAACACATTTCCTCAAAATTTAAAACATATTTTACTAGATAAAAGAACAGTCTTTCAACATCAATTTATAACTTTTTGTGGAAAAGAGTCAAAACGTCTAAATTTTGATTTAAAAATGACGTATTTCTGGTTTTGTCAAGTTATTCCGTCTTAAAAAAAATTAAATAAAATTTAAAATGTTTCACCTAGTAGGTCTAGGCACGCTAGCACACTACGGTTAAATTCTTGAATAGGGTTTAAACCTTCAAACGCATAAATTATTGAAATAACACCAAAAGTTTCAAAATAATTACTATAAAAAACAACTGTTAACGTTGGTGGAGAGGCAAATCCAAGTATCTATGTTAAAATAATTTTACGCATTGTGTCCCGTTTTCTCCATGAAAATATCTTCTTTTTTGATAAATTTTATCCAAAATTTGCAGTAAAAATTCGTTTTGAATTGCAAAATCACACTTTATCGTATTTTTTAAAAATTGAAATGGTCCGCACGTCCGGCGCTGCGACGCCCCTGTTGTTTTGACAGCAACTGACGCTACGGGGTCACACCATACGAAGAGATGCCTGCGGCCTTAGGTCGAATAGCGCGAATTTTATCACAAACTGCTCCGTCACAACAGACCCCATTTCCCCATACTTATTCAGATGTGAGAGGAAGAACTTCATAGTAAGTTCTTTGTCTTTCAACACTTAGGTTGTAGGATCCAAACCCAGGGTGGACATAATATATATCATTGTTTCATTTATGGGGACTTTAAAAAAGAAATAAAATCCCTCAAAATGTCATGTATTTTTTTTGTTTATTTGTTTATTTAGCACAATATATTATACATTATTTATTAAATTTTGACTGCCCAACTAGGAGTATTATCCCGTTTTAGGACAGTCAAATAATTATGGGTATGAACATGTGGAGAATGATTTGTACAAAAGAAAGAAAATTGCTGAAATAAAAAGAAGAGAAAGAATATAAAATAAAAAAAAGGTTAAAATATAGTACCTAACTGTTATTTGTTTAGCATAGCAAAAGAAAAAAAAGAGAAGAGAAAGAATAAAATAAAAATTAAATAACCAATTAAAACATAAAATAGCCGTGGATTGTTTCGCATAGTTGTTGAAATGATAAGCCTACATACATATTTTGTATAAATATGAATAAAAAAGAGAAGAGATAAAATAAAATAAAATAAAATATGCAATTAAAACATAAGAATGACAATGAATGGCAATGTGAATATTTGAACTTAGTTTCAGAGTGCGTGGTCCCGGTGACATTTCACTATCTCAGAATTGAAACTTTGCTTAGACAAACATTTCCGGGTAACGAATAACCCATAATATTTGAAAATCTCCTACTACCACCACAGTAAGCCGAAAATGTTGCTTGAGTCGTGATGGAGGACTTAGCCAGCCGAGGAATCGAACACGGAACGCCTGGGTGGGATACTGGGCGTACTGTACAGGGCCCGCAGATACTTTAATAGTACACAACTGCTAACCTTGTACAAATCACAAGTACGCCCCACGGTTGAATTTGGCAGCCATCTCTGGTCTGGAGCTCCAAAATACCTGAAAAATACCCTCGACTCTGTGCAGAAACGGGCGGTCCGTTTGATAGATTCTCCCATCTTAACAGACGGATTGCAATCTTTAGAGCACAGGCGTCGGGTGGGAATGCTATCCTTGTTCTACCGGTATTACAATGGAAGATGCTCTGAAGAACTAGCATCATTGATCCCTTCGGCACCGGTGCATAGTCGGGAAACACGCCAAACGCGTGCCCAACATTTGTACACGGTTGACATTTGTCACATGAGAACGGGTCGTTTCTTCGACTCGTTCTTGTGTTCAACAGCTCGGCTGTGGAATGATTTGCCGGCCTCTGTGTTTCCTCCTTCCTACAACATGGGTCTCTTCAAGACCAATGTTCATTCCTTCCTCTCCTCAAAAAGACTCTCCACACAGCATCCCAGATGACATAGGCCCTGAGGGAAATTATTTTCCTCAGGGCCTCCTGTGTGGAGTTAATGTAAAAAAAAAAAAAAAAAATCCAAACGCGATGCCCACCCAACCACTGACCGGTCATAACCGGTTCATTTTGGAAGGCGGGTAATAGTACCGTCGCCCCGGGAACCATTTATTGGATAATCAAAACCTCTGCGTTAGGTCACCCCGAGTGGTTCGCTATGTTTGGTGACTCAGAAGGAGCGCCCGGGTTCATAGGGAGAGGTTTGTCAAGGTCTTGGCAGCCGATGTGTCTGCCCACCTGCTGTCGGATCGAGAGACACTGGTTGAGGAGATCTTTTGACCTCTCCAGCCAGAATCCCTCGACCCATCGCCTTGCACCGCAGTTGAAGGGATGGATTCATACGTCCGTCACTCCTGGTCCATCCTCACTGACCCCAAGATACCTACCTACCCCTCATGCCTATTTCCTTTTTCGAACTTCCTTTTTTTCCTTTCAAATATATTATATTCAGGGTTTCCTGTGTGGAGCTAATGTAAAAAAAGCCGTGCTACTAGATTTGAATGACGAAGTGCTTTCCAACCATTCTCTTTCTACCATTCGACATCTTTCAACCAAATAACCACATTTGGGTGTATCGTATTTCCGTTATTCATTCCGGGCTTGTCCAGTAGCCCATTAAAAATAACCTATATTCTTGTCAAATTTTATTACCGAGTTTTTATCTTTATGCGAATATCTCTATTCTATAAAAAAATCTGTTTTGCTAAAACTTTATTTCACCGTGTCTACATAATTCGATCCTACCTCGAATTACTGTGAACCAAAATGTTGAAGAGGTGAACGAAAGTCGGTGAACGAAATCGATGAGCTGAAAATGGGACAGTTGCTCGAAAGGATATGTGGTTTTATTTCTGCGATACTGTGAAACTCCGCTTCAATATATAGAACGAAAATGTTTCACCAAATCTACAAAATATGAAGGGTGTACGACAGGCTACTAGGTGTATGTTGTCGACCAACGATCAGCGCAGAATAAGTTTATATTTATATGTATTGTTTATGGTTCAAAAATATTCATATTGGTAGATGTACCTACTAGTTTTTATACATATACTGATTTTTTGAGAGATGACTGGGAAAGATTTTTTCTCTTTTAGCAAACACCGTGTTTTCCACGTCGAGTTTCATAAAATCCATTAAATTAAGATTATAGAATAGACAACGAATAGTTACTAGTTACTACCCACTTTCCACGAGTTTCACATTTTAATTTATTTAACAAAGTAAAAATTTTAAACAAAAAGGTATCGTTTTTGCCTTCTGACGGGTTATTTTATAGTTTCATAACTCATTATGAAAACGGGGAGCTGCGAACTAAAAAATCCTTACGTTGCTTTAGAAATTCTAATTTGATGGCGTTAGAGCTCGCAGTGTGCGATTATTGCTATTTTTAAACGACTTCAAAAAGGAGGAGGTTCTCAATTCGACTGTATTTTTAATTTTTTTTTTATGTTTGTTACCTCAGAACTTTTGACTGCGTGAAGCGATATTGATGATTCTTTTTTATTTGAAAGCTGGTGCTTTCCGTGTAGTCTCATTTTAATTTGGTCCAGTTCCGACAATCGCATCCATGAGAAAACCATATAAGTCGTAAATTTGCTTTAAGTATGTGCGCGACAAATGGACGAATAACTCAATATCACGCCAACAGATTTCGATGATTCTTTTTTTTTTTATTGGAAATACTTATTGGATTGGAAGTACTTCAAGGGTAGTTTGATGGGAGTTTGATTAGGTTTTGATTATGGGATCCATGACAAAGTAATGGAACTCTTCAATTCATATGAGCAAATTAACGATACTCGGCCGAATCTCTTAATTTAACCCTAACGTCGATATGGTCAAATTATGTTATTAGTTAGTGTACTTCAGATTCACTAAAAATTAAAAAAAATAAACAAAAAATTTAACAAAACAGAAAAACGACATAAAAAAATGCAGTAAAAAGTAAAAAAATAATTTCGTCTTCTTCTACAACTTCATAATAAACTTACTTTTTCTAATCATCAATATGTAGGTACGATTGTTATTTTTGGAGTCGGTGTCAACCAAGGTACCCGGCCCGGCGTGTCCACTTGACAGCTCCCCTCACGCCGCGGCCCCGCTCTCGCCTCTCGCCTCGTTAAGTCGCTCATGCGACACAAGCACATCTCACCTATGTATAACTATGTATGTAGTTACAAACCTACCTTGGCTGACACCGACTCTAAAAATAACAATCGTACCTACATATTGATGAGTAGAAAAAAAGTAAAATGATTATGAAGTTGTAGAAGAAGATAAATTATTTTTTTACTTTTTACTGCATTTTTTCATGTCGTTTTTCTGTTTTTTTTTTAATTTTTGTTTATTTCATATATCTTTAATAGAGAGGCGGGTATGGGTACCGCCCGCCCATTGACCAATTCGGGGACCATTCATTGGTTAACCAACACCTCTGCCGTAGGCCACCCCAGTGCTTCGCTACGTTTGGTGACTTAGCAGGGATATCCAGATCCATGGGGTGAGATTTGACCAGGTATTGATGGCGGATGTGACTGCCCACAGCCGCGTAGCGGGCCGGATCGTGAGAGGTCGGATGAAGGAGACCCTTTGAACTTTCAAATAGGACTCTCTAGACCCCAACTGCTTGTATCGAAGTGGGAGGGATGGAATCATACGTCACTACTGGAGATACACCCAGTTCCTACCCACCCCGTCATACCCTTTTCCTTCCCTCTAAAATTTTCTCTGGGGGAAAATATTTTCCTCAGGGCCTCCTGTGTGGAGTTATTGTAGAAAAAAAAAAATAAAGATTATGTTTTCCGCCACTGTAAAATTGAACACCATCCTAGAAAATACCTTTCCTGAAGGAGGTGGATGGAAAAAACATGCCTTTAAATTGGTTGTAACTGAATAACAAAGTACGTGTCTTAAATTTAACATAATAAAATGAGCAGACAAAATATAGTGACAAGGGTAGCGTGGTACTTACCCTGTTGAAGCCGGCATCCAGGAAGGGTAGTATGGAGAAGTCCTCTTTGACGTAGTGACTGTAACAAGGATTGGATATGATTACCAAAGGGTTTCAGTTTGAAAGGAAGGCTTATGGAATCCTAAACCACTCTGACATGGTCCAATTATCTGAAAAATAAAATATTTTGAATATTTCGATAAAATAAAATGTGCTGCGTAGTTCAGAAGACATTTGGTGCCTGTTATTCTAGACTTAACGACCTCTACACTAGCTATTAAATTCATGTAAGAGTGTGAATTCATGATAAAAATTTTGAGTTGTCAACCATATTAAAATTAATATTAGGTCCTTACATATGAAATTGGCGTTTTGCCGTACTGGCAACTTTGATCTCAAATATCTTCTATTTGGTTACGAATTCCAAATTCAAATTTATACAGCTATTTACTCATGTATTTGTGTTTCGAAAATTATAATTAATTTGTTTTGTCCTTAATTGTTTTTTTTTCTTTGCGTCACTTAGTTTACAAAATGGAAAACTTGAAATATCGCATTATTTACGAGCACGAGTTCCACCGTGGCGCCAGTGCTGCAGAAACGGCTCGAAGGATTAATGATGTGTAAGGCGACGGTGCCGCAAAAGAAAACACAGTGCGTTTTTGGTTCCAACGTTTTCTTTCTGGAAATTTCGACCTGCAGAACAAGCCCCGTGGACGGCCGGAGACTAAAGTTGATAATGAAGAATTGAAGGCTATTGTGGAAGCGGATCCATCGCAAACCACGTCCGAGTTAGCTGCAGGCTGCGATGTTAGTGATAAAACTGTTTTAATCCACTTGAAGCAAATTGGGAAGGTGAAAATCTTGAAAGGTGGGTACCTCACGAATTGAGTGAAGCAAATAAACAAACGCGCGTTAGAACGCTAGACCACACACTGCACAACAGACGGCTACCAAATTAGAGGAGCTTCAATTGGAATGTCTAAGACATCCACCGTACTCTCCGGACCTTGCCCCAACAGATTACAATTTTTTTCGAAATGTGGATAACTTCTTGCAAGGGAAAAAATTCAACTCCGATGGGGCAGTCCAAACCACCTTCAAAGATTTTATTGATTCCCGTCCGAATAGTTTTTTTAGTAAAGGGATCGATGAACTATATATGAGATGGCAAAAGTGCATAGATATCAATGGTACATACTTTGATTAAATAAATATATTATATTAAAAAAAAATCGACTTTATGTTCCTCCCATACAAAACGCCAATTTCATATGTAAGGACCTAATATTTAATCTTATCCTGATGAAAAAAACATAGTTTTCGAAACGTGTTGATAATATTGACTGTATAGTGGTTTTTACAAAGTTATTTGTCTTCATTTAATTAAGAAATTAGAGCATTGAAATTCTTAGGAAAATGTGCTAACCCAAGTTGCAGAACTATATTCCGATTTACGGTGATTTTTGGCTTGAATCTTTGATTTAATCTTAGATTATGCATGCAAGACGTCTTGTGTACAAAATTTACTTTATGAATTTTTTTTACATAAATAAAAAAGTTTTGGGAATTGATGTGACGAAGCCAAAAAATATATCATATCAATTTTAAAATAAACATTTTTTTTTAAAGAAAAACAAACATTCCCGGGTTACGAATAACCCAACAATGTTTGAAAATCTCCTACTACCACCACAGAAAGCCGAAAATGTTGCTTGTGTTGTGATGGAGGACTTAGCCAGCAGAGGAATCGAACACGCGATGCTCGGGTGGGACCCAAGCGCTATGCCCACTCAATCACTGACCGGTCACATTCAGGGCTGGGCAAAATACATGCTTTGCTGTAATTGAAATACAAATTACAAAATACTTTTTCGCATGTATTTAAAATACAAAATACAAAATACTTTCAAGTCGTGTATTTGAAATACAAAACACAAAATACTGTATTTTAACCATTTTTTTCTTTCAAATACAAAATACAAATTATAAAATACAAAATACATTTGGTTTTGGTAGAACCTTTGGTTGCAATAAATTGTCGTAAATGCCCTTATCTAAGGGTGCGTTTCCATAGAAGAAATAATACGAGCAGAGTGAAACAGAGACGTGCAAAAATTGACCATTCATATTGCTCAAAAGACACATCTCATCTCCGCTTCACTTGTAAAATTTTATATAGCGCAGTTTTGTGTTATTTCTAGTGACCGACCGAAGGTTCGGTTTCGGTTTCGGCAAGGTTCGGTAAAAAAAATCTATTTTCGGCATCAGTTTCGGTTTCGGCAGAAAATCTGTCGAACCTTCGGCCGCACCGAAACTCTGCATTCGTGAATTATCGCGTGCCGTTTGACTGACTTCGGGTGAGTTCGTGGCTCGTGTGTCATCCACCATCATCAACTGAGTTCGCCGGCTGTTCCGGCGTGCTTGTATTGTGAGTTTATGTGATCACAAACTTCAATTATTTTTATTTATTTCATTTATCAAGTGTAAATAAAAATTAAAATCTAGTCTCTTTCAACGGAAGCAATCTTCCAAACAGTCCCTCCTTTGATGTGCTTGGTGTAAGGCCCTACGTTAATGAAGATACTTACAATCTACGTAATTGTGACGAAACCACAAGTACCCTGCTGATATATAACTTTTTAATGTCTCCGTACACGGCGCTATCCGAAATATACTGAACTTGATCATTTTTCACGTGCAGCCGTGGAGTTAACATGCTGTCAAGCGATGTCATATGACTTTTTTTCCAACAACAATCCATGCCATCTCCACTAAATCCTTTCTTACGTATTCTGGTAAAGTATAGTTATGTAAACATGCATTTTTTCCACTTCCAGAACATATCTAACATTACTTTCATGTTCCGACGTCATTTCTGTCAAACGTCAAATGAATAAGTATCAGATACAAATGATGCGACGCGTCGCGTGCGATCAGCACTGTCGGTATCGTGATACTGATTGGAAACCGACAGCCACCGCGTTGCGCCGTGAACGGGCACCAGCAAAATCGTTCGGGGGGTACTTACGATCGGCGCGAATGATACGCGCACGAAGATCAAGTATCTTATAAGTATCTCCATGAATGGAGGCAGTAACTCTAAGTGATCAGCTCAGATATGGGGGCTCCATCGAAGCCAGAGTTTTAGACTCTCAGACACTGGGCGTACTGTACAGGACCCGCAGATACTTTAATAGTACACAACTGCTAACACTGTACAAATCGCAACTGCGCCCCACTATTAAATTTGGCAGCCACCTCTGGTCTGAAGCCCCAAAATACCTTAAAAAAAACCCTTGACTCTGTGCAGAAACCGGTGGTCCAATTGATAGATTCTCCTAACACAAACGGATTGCGATCTTTAGAGCATAGGCGTCAAGTGGGAATCTGTCCTTGTTCTACCGGTAATACAACGGAAGATACTCTGAGGAAATAGCGCCATTGATCCCCTCGGCACCAGTGCGTAGTCCGGAAACATGCCAAACATGCGCCCAACATATGTACACAGTTGACATTAGTCACATGAGAACGGGTCGTTTCTATGACTCATTCTTGAGTTCAACAGCTCGGCTGTGGAACGTTTTGCCGGCCTCTATGTTTCCTCCCTCCTACAACATGGGTCTCTTCGAGACCATTTACTCCTTCCTCTCCCCAAAAAGACCCTCCATACAGCATCTTCAAAGATGACATACGCCCTGAAGGAAATTATTTTCCTCAGGGCCTCTCAAGTGGAGTTAATGTAAAAAAATTTTGTGATTGTAAACGCAATTAAAATTATAATACTCAATTTATGAGGTCCTTCCTTTATAGTGAATATAAGTGTAAAAAATAAGCCGAATTTCTGTAAACAATAGATTTTTAACATGTCTAAAAAAGTTTCGGTTTCGGTTTCGGCCGAAACTGAGACAGATATCGAATATTCGGTTTCGTTTTCGGTAGAAAATCCTGTTTCGGTCGGACACTAGTTATTTCACTTCAAGTGCGCTCTACTGTAATTAACTTAAAAATAATCTAGTATTCAGTCAAATTATTCCTATAGTGCTAGATCTAATACTATGACACAAAAAAGTACAATACAAAGCAATGACAAGCATTATATAATATGATACAAATATGATAGAAAATGTACAATAACAGTGCTATTATAGCACAGGACGTGTTGCCAACTCTAAATATTAACATACATAACATATAGCTCTGGATTCTAGCATTTTTAGTCTACGTATTATCTATGTCAGTTTATTTTTCATTATCATTATTAAGATCGCTAAATGTATTTGAAAATGTATTTTGAAGCCACAAGTATTTGAAATACAAATTACAAAATACCTCAGCCCCAGGTAATTGAAATACCAATTACAAAATACATTTTTAGGAAGTAATTGAAATACAAATACAAAATACGTATTTGTATTTCAAATACGTATTTCAATTACAAGTATTTCAAATACTGCCCAGCCCTGGTCACATTAAGCGTGTACTTGCGGACGGCCTCCGTGGTAGCGGGCCCAAATTCCGACATGCGCAAGTAAAGTTTATTTAATTGATTTGTGTTTTTTACAAAAATTAATTATTGAAAAATAATGTTTAATATATTTGGGGCATGTAGAGTGGAAGAGACTATATTTGGTGACCAGATCTGAATAATCGAACACTTCTCCACCTTCCTCTCCCTCGTCTCCTTAATACCCAACTACCAATAGCTTCAATTTGGAAATGCCATAGTGTCACAGGCTCCAGACGGTTAGGAGTAGTTAGAACTTTTGAGGGGTATTCATATAAAAAAGAAGAAGAAAAAACACAGAAGAAAACACAGGGGATTGTAGTAATTCGTTGATTGCACACAAAATTAGAAATAGCTTCATTACGAATAGTTCAGCGATCACATTAAAAAGGTATCTAGGGGTAATGACTTTAAATATTTAAACATAAATAATTACACAAGTTGCGAGAAAATTCCAAAGATTTTCCTTAGCGGTCTTTTAGAATTTGTCCGCAAAATTTTAACTTCGGCAATCATCTCTTCGTCATCGTAAATTTCTGTTGGCGGGAGCTTATCACGGAGGAGTTGTATCAATAAATAATTATTTTAAATAAGTAATAACCCACAAGATGCCGAGAAAATAATAAATTATTAAATTGGTGGTAAGCATTAAAAACTCATCCCATTATACCGTGTTCTGCGGTTTCGGGAAGATTAATCAATCTCCCCGAAACCGCAGAATGAAAAATTTAAAATTAGGGCAAAAAATGTTTTAAAAAATGTGACATTTTTTTTTGTGTGCTTTACAAAGTGATCGATAATTACATATAAATACATCTATACCTATAAATACATCTATATAATAATTCATTTTCTTCCCACTCGGTCAGTGTTTGAAATGAGAGGGTAGCCATTTGCTTCTTCGAAGAATTTTTATTACAATTTTTTATTTTTGGTAATTAGAAAACCTTATTTAAAAAAAAACTTTTAAGTGAATAAAACTTGTAAGAAATGTTTAAGTGGATGATAGAAGCCATGGAAGCTCCTGGAAGACACGTGATGATTGACTGAATCAAAAAGTTCTTCTTAAAACAAGTGAATTTCTAAAGTGGATAACATTAAATTCTCTGTACCATTTTCGTTATTTGTTTTTGGGGTGTTATGCCGTGTTGCGCTACCGCCTTCTTTGGCTAAACATAACACCCCCAAAACAAATAACGAAAATACTTCTGGCCCCTGAAAATCTTAAAACGTATCTCTGTACCATCTTTAGATGTTGTACGCAGAACATTGCATAGCGCTTTTGAGATGATTTTTCGAAGAACACTAGTTATTTTTTTTCCGGTTGGAAGTTTAATAGTATTAAACGAGTAGTTAAAAAACCCGCTCCGCGGATTTTCTGCGGACCTGGCAGTATCTTTGTAACAACCTTCACGTACTAAAATGGTTATTTATTTATTTATCTCACGCCCTAACGGGCTTTTACATTCTTTGTTTATAAGTTAAGTATTACAATTATTTTGAATACTTTAAAACTACAACAATAATGAAAAAAAATCTAACCACATAGCATATACATAATATAAAATAAAATGCATTGGTAAAAAATGATAAGCAGTCTCATATAAAAAGATATTCAATAAAAACAAAAATTGCAGAACTTATCCAAGACTAATTGTATCTAGATGCATAAAAGAATTGGAATAAACAATGTTTATACTAGTAATTCTTAAGGTGAAATAATATATCTCCTAGATCAGAATATTTATTTCCGAATATTTATTAATTTTATAGATTATGAAGTCTCGGAATTGGGGAATTTCGGTGAGCGAAATGTTGAGAAATGTTGTCCTGGTGTTCTTCAAGTAAAAGGGTAGTAAATGTCGGCAAGATCTTTTGGGAATATAGATGTTGATTAATTGAACTAATTCAGGCAGTCAATTTTGTAATGCAGTATTTTATGTAATAACTAACGAGTTCCCGGCATGCGTTGCTATGCCACTTAATAAAAAAACTGTTTCTCCCTGCTTGTCCTTTTCCATTTGTCCCGTTCCCCTTCCGCCTCCCCTTCCTCATCCCCCCTTTCCCTCACTCCGGCTTCCCTCAGCCCCACTCCCCTCTCCCGCTTTCCCCGCACCGCGAACCCCCCTCTCGAGTTCCCTTACTCCCTCCCATATATTCAGTCCCGGTACATTCAATTTTCAAACAGCTCGCGTGCCACCTATTGCAATTTTTTTATACAAATTTTATTATGCCAGAGCTCACCGCTGCTTTTATACAAACGTTGTCCTGACAATAACGAACACAAAAATAAAAGTTCTATCCAATTTGATGCAGTCGTTCGGAAGTTATGCGCGTACATACATTTAGGCGATTCATTTTTATGTAGATAGATATTAAATCTATGTTAATTCTTCTTTCTGAAAGTTTTAATAGGGACATTTTATCCAGTAGGTAATTACAATCAAATTAAATCAAATTATAATATGCATAAAGGCGCAGCGTCGGAGATGTAAAAGAAGTCGGGTTCTTAAATTTCAACCATATAGGCGCTAGAATTTTCTGTCCGATTGCTCTCGACAAAATTATCGCACGATATTAGAAAGAGTAGCGTGGCTGCTCACTCTCAATGAATAAATCTAAATTTGAAAAAAAAAAAAAAATAAATGCCCCGAACTTATTTGATGAAATTTTTTTATTTCTACACTGAAAAGAGAATCTCACTAGAGAAATTAATAGCTTTAATTTATTTTCCACGTCGAATGGTTTCCGAAAAATCAGTATTTTTTCAATACCTGTGCCACTCATTCGCTTTCGCAGTAAAATTTTTAAAAATTTCCTAGTGTACGTTTATTTGCACATTTTGGTGGGCACTCAATTTTTACGTTAAATTTTAATGAAATTCCACAGAACATTGCACAGTGCCAGCACTGTGAAGTGAACCGTCGTCGTGTCAATAGGGTCCCCCCTTTTCCTTCAGGGGCGAACTGGCCCATCGGGTAACCGGGAAACTTTACTGTTTTCCCACTTGTCCAAAATATCCTTATCAACCGAGCTATTTTATTCAAGAGCCAACGAAATTCGCTAGGATTCAACGAAATTCTACGAAAAACGCTGACGCCCAAATTTTTTTTTTTTAAAGAAAACAAACATTCCCTGGTTACGAATATGACTGGCAATATTTGAAAATCTTCTACTACAACCACAGTAAGCGGAAAATATGCTTTTGTTGTGATGGCCATTTAATTCATAAGTCTTCTTCCTTGCGCTGTCCCAACTCATTGCCTAGGTAGGCTGTTGGGGTCGGCTCTTCTCGTTCTCAGGTTGTAATTTCTTCTGTTCTGAGTGTCGCCTTCATCCAGGCCGTTTCTCTAAAGAATTTTGGAGCATTGAGTCAACCAGGAGTTCTTCGGTCTTCCTCTGGATGACTGTCGATGAAGCTCCATAGACATTGCCTGCTTCACAGTGTGGTCTGATGGTCTCCGTCTTATGTGCCCATATCATCTCAACTGCCGTACCTCTAGCTTACTATTTATGTCTGTGACACCCAGGCTACCACGAATGCGTGAACTTTTGACCTTATCTTTTAGTGATACTCCTGCCGACCATCTAAGCATTCGTATTTCTGCCATTTAATTCATAAGTATGCATTGAACAAAAGTTTTAGCGACTCTCCATTGAAAATTTGAAACAGGAGAATAATAAAAAGATACGGTCGCATCAAGGAATTAAAGTGAAAGAATTTAGAGTTGTCGGGGCTCTGCTCCACCAATGAGTTAATTCGACCCTATCCCTTCCGACCATATTTAACTGTATCATACTTTACATAGACTAAGAACTACAAAGAGATGGGAAGGCTGATAGAGATATTGAAAGAAGGGTGAATGCAGGTAACTCTATTAATGGAGGACTAAACGCCGTTGGCACCAACAAAAAACTGTCGAAAACTGCGAAACTAGCCGTCCATAATGGAGTACTTGGTACCTACCCTGATGTATGGCAG
Source organism: Limnephilus marmoratus (assembly GCA_917880885.1). Lineage (NCBI taxonomy): Eukaryota > Metazoa > Arthropoda > Insecta > Trichoptera > Limnephilidae > Limnephilus > Limnephilus marmoratus. The sequence goes on along the minus strand of OU862924.1, from coordinate 21,887,471 downwards.
TGAGGCATGGAACTGGCAGAGGAAGGATGAAAGTAGACTGAACGCTGTAGAAATGAGATCCCTGAGGCGTATGTGTGGTAAAACCATGTATGATCGTGTGAAAAATGTGGAAATCCGCAAAGAATGCAAGGCTGATGTAAGCGTAATGAGTAAGATCAAGAAAGGATCGCTCCGATGGTTTAGGCATGTAGAGCGAATGAACGAGGAAAGGAGTGTAAGGAGAATATATGACGCAAATGTGAATGGTAGAAGAAGTCGAGGACGCCCAAGAAAGACATGGCACGACCAAGTGAATCAGATACTTGAGTCGGGCCATGTCAAGAGTCAGAATAATAGAAGAGAATGTATGAGACGTTGTATGAATGTAAACGAGGCAAGGAATGTGTGCCAAGACCGGGATGTTTGGCGGTCCGTCCTCTCTGCCTACCCCTGCGGGGAAACGGCGTGATGGTTATTTAGTTAGTTAAAAACTACAAATATTATCTTCGTTTTCTTAACGCAAGTTTTTATTGGCTGCTATCATTATGTACGATTACAAGATTGTTCCCAACTAAATAGTGTAAATCTAGAGAGTGTCTTGGATAAATATATCAATTTTTATTTAATGTGCGACATCTATTGACTTTTCTGCAAGTCTAGGATTTATTTCATTCATAAGTGCTAGAATCTGTTACTATCCTCAAGCTAAATGTGAAGTATTTGTTCACAGTTTCGTGTAAAAAAATATTTTTCTCCAAGTGTAATTAGTTTGTAGTTAGTTTGTAGCTACAGCTATAAACCGAAATATAATTTTATAACGAGGATTTACCACTACTTAGTTCACTTTTTAGGGTACGTAATATATAACAATAATAACTAATGTAATCGCTTATAAATCTTTGTTTTTTTTTCTCATTGTTTATTTTTTACACCTATTAAAAAAAAAAATCTAAGGACATGTATTTTTTTAATTTTATATAACTAATGATATAATGAATGAGAACATTTTGTCTGATCTCTCAACACTTTGTTATTAATTCTATTATATTTTTATCACTTATTATTTTGTCTGTTATCATTTTATTTTTAAATTTTATGATTTTGCTTTTACTTAACTGTTTTGCATGACCGATATTTGCGTGTGTTATTTTTATTAAATTGTGAAATTATTAACCCCGATACAGGCGAACCCTAGTGGGGTTAATAATTACATGCTAAAAATATATGTACATAAATTGTGAAGAAGCAATAAATAATTAAATAAAAATAAATACAAATTATTAATATATTATTATTATAGATAGGCCATTTCGCAATAAGAAAGTAAAAAAAGACCTGAAATGTATAAGTCTTAGAATTATAAAAATGTTTTGTTATAAATCTTTCATGAAACATAATTTTTTGTCTTCTCTTTTTTTAAATTAAGGCCTGCACTATCTTTGGGTGTATGGGTGGTCTTTTTAGGGAAACGAAGAAGAGGGATTTCTGGAAAGGAAAAAGGTGTGAGGAATCAGAGATTCTGGGGGTCAATGCGTCCAAGAGTGACGTATGAATCCATCCCTCCCACTGCGGAGCAAGTCAATGGATCAAGAGAGAATGGCTGGAGAAGTCCAGGTAGTTGTCCCACAACCAGTCTCTCCCGAACTGAGCAGCACGCAGTTGGTTTCAAACTCATTCGCCGCCAAGACCTAGACAAACCCAACCGCATGAACCCGGACACCCCCGAAGTCACCTAACGTAGCGAACCACTTGAGTTGACCTATGGCAGGGGTATTATTTATCTAATAATTGGTTTCAAACTCATTTGCCGCCAAGACCTAGACAAACCCAACCACATGCACCCGGACACCCCCGCTAAGTCACCAAACGTAGTGAACCACTTGGGTTGACCTATAGCAGGGGTGTTATTTATCCAATAAATGGTTGCGGGGCCGGGGGTACCCATACCCACCTACAAAGCCGCCGCCAACAATTTCTTAGGAAGTCGGCATCTTTATTTTTACTAAGTAGGTATAAAATGAAGTCGCTTAGGCTGTATGTGCGCTTAGATCTTTTAAACTACGCAACGGATTTTCATGCGGTTTTCACTTATAGATAAAGTGATTCATGAGAAAGGTTTTTAGATATATAATTGGTCAAGGTTTTGTGTAAATTCGTTGAAATACATAATATATCTGGCCAAGTGGCAGCGGGCAGCGTGTTGTGGATTTAATTTAACAGATGGCGTTGGTTATAAAGGTTTCATTAGCCACAGAAACGTTTCGCCGGGTCTGCTAGTCAAACATAACAATCTATACACCTAGCGAAACTGAACTGTTTTCAAAACACTTTTAATAAGTTTTAAATTTAGAAAATAATTTTTATATAGGTATGTGTACCTAAGTAATATATCCAGAGGCCTGTGATTTTTTTTTTGAAAGGGCCAATTTCGAACGTAAATCCACCCCGGTCTACCTTTTGATCCCGAGAGGGGGAAGCAGGGGGAGGGGAGAGAAGGGAGAAGGAGGGGGAGGGGACACATTCCCGAACAGAGCACCGTTCTGTGTTGGCATTCCAAAGGAGCGAAATTCTATTCATGGACATTGAGGATATGGACGAAGGAAAAGCGCTCTGAATGCATTTTTTGTAAACCACGCGGTGCAATAATAATTTAGAAATGCATCCGATGGAATGTAGCCATTGTTATGTTAGAATACCTTCGATGTGATTTTTTTTTAAATATGCCAACTAACACAATCCCTAGCTTCATAACGTACGAACCAAAGATATTGAAATATAAGAGATGTGTTATCGGCAGTTTTTTACTGGGTGAGACTGGGTTTCCTGGTGTTGCCGATATTGATAACCAATACTACTGCACACCTTAAAAAAAATCAACTAAATGTGTGAATTCTTTCCGTATTCAAAATATATTGTTAACCAATACTACTGCACACCTTCGAAAAATCTACCAACTGAACGAATTCTTTCGTAACCAAACATAACCAAACACAAATATTAAAAAAATATTATACAAACTTTGTTTTGAGACAAAAAAAATTACCCCAATATTTATTCATACCAGTGGCGAGTGGTCCATAGAAAAATATACCTACCTATTTATCACAACTATTATTTATCTTAAACATGAACTAGATGCTAAGAATAACTGTGTATGTGGATCCTAACTGCAACTAATCTTTAATTTATGTATTCGATACTGCTGCCATGGGTCGACCCACAGTGTCCTTCTTGACAATATCAAGGAGGATACGGGGTTTCTACTTATGTTGACAGAATAGCATTTATTCCCAAACATGGGAACACCTCAGCACAGGTTCGCCTAGTGAGGTGTTCACAAAATACTACTATACAGTTACGGATCATTAATATTTTTTTTCTTATTACTAAACTTAATATCTACGTAAACTGATGTAATAATCTGTTTTGTGTATGTTCAAGAATAGAAGTAATAAAAAAAAAAATAGAAAAACCAATACTACTGCACACCTTCGAAAAATCTACTAACTGAACGAATTCTTTCCGTATTCAAACTATTTCCACTAGGTAGTAGTCCGCCGACAGTCAGGCGGATATCATAGCATATCTCTTATATTTCAATATCTTTGATACGAACCCAGTATATATCAATAATAGTATCTAACATAACCTAGGTTGTATTTTTTAAAAGGGATTACGACAAGTCCGCATAACAACTAGAAACGGGAGAGGTATTCGGTGTCGCCAAAATTAATTATAAAGGTACTATTATTACATGAACTCAACCAGGTATAAAAATGTAAAATGTTTTTATGTTTGACTTTAATGAAAAAAGATAACGATTTTTCCCTTTGACATTGAGGAATGTGTGTAAAAAAACGGCGTAATAATTAAATTGTAGTCTGGATTAATCAAAATAAATATTAATATGTTTCGAGTTAGGTGGTTTATACTTTAGTATCGAGCAAGCGTTGCAGTGCCACTTAAGAAAGAAAGTGTTTGTTCAATAAATTTCTTTATTAAAGAGCTTTCAAGTACAATTCTTTTTCGAAAAATTTTTGGTGCGTACACAAATAACTTGAAGGATTTCCGATACACGAGCAGGCCACATACAGCTGTCCTTGTGAGAAGCATGCATTTTTCAAATTTACTGCCTGCTATCCCCTACCGTCACCATGTCTCCTTTGCATTCCCTCCCTCAGTTCCCCTTCCACCTTTCCCGCCTTCTCCCCTCCCTCGTCACCTCTTCCACAACCTCCCCCCTTCCCCCCTCTTCCTCTTTGGATTCCCCCCTCCCTTCTTCCTTCCCAGCCGCTAAACTATATAAAATACACACATTTTCAAACAATTCGCGTGCCACCGATTGTAGTTTTTTTATAACAAATCATAACGCCAGAGCTCGCCTCTAAATTTGAAAACTGGCGCACAAGCGTGTGCGCACAACAACTCACCAATGTTGCATCGCAGTACGGGACAAACAACGAAACATTCACTTGTATACATAAAGTTAATACTATACGCATTCGCCTTTTTCTTTTAGTCTTCGGGTATTTTACCCCAAATATTCGGTTAACATTCTTTGAGGCTTCACTGAGTGGTTGGCTAAGGGACACGGAAGCTAAGTGTAGTTTATGGTCAGATCGAAAGCCATACACATTTTATTTTTTGTTGGTACTTACCAATTGATTTGAGATTTATTGTATTACTTTTGTTCTCTATTTTATGCAGGTGCTTGCAGGTTTTTACAGATGCAATGCCGCCTCATGAATGAGTTTTTCTTTTGCCCTGTTTAATTTATCTTTGTCTTACCAACCTATTTTTTTGCATTTTGTTTTTCCTGTTAAGCACTTGCATACTGCTTACTAACAACGTATGCATGGACACTGGAGGTCTAGATTCGTTCAAAATAAATAAATGTAGCTTCGTTTAACAAAAAAAATTATAATCTTGCGAGAGCCTTGAAGGAGTAACCATCTGTTACTTATACCAAGGCGGGTAAGAGGTGGATAACCTCCACTATACGCATACGCCGTTACGGTCTTTTACTCAAATAAGGAGACGCTTCCAAGACGTTTCGGGGAAAACATTTCTACCCATAAAACTAAACCTTAATCAAAACCTGCACAAAGGGTAGTACTTTAATGTTTGTTTCATTACAAATAAATAAATATTCCACGCAAACAATAAATTGTTGAAGAGTGACCAATCCACCATATCCCGGGGCATCAATTATGTGCGGTCACAAAGCGATGCTCGTTGCCATACAAAGTCAGACACAAAATCTCCATAAATATAACCACTATCAAATCCAACCCCGCAAAGTGGAATCTGATAAATCGGATTACACGAAATTATTAATTAAAGCTGTTTATTTGTAAAATTATTAGGGTAATTCAGGTTAACCAGTTTATCGATCCTCGTTGCTAGCAGAGCAATATTTATTCCACTCAACCGACCTGGTTTGGAAAATCAAAGCAAATTCGCACAAATGTCCCGACTGCTCCAGTCTGGAGCCAGTGAGACTATGGCATCTCCAATCGGGATATGTTGTGAGGCTGAAGGGTAGTGCGGAGAGGCAGAGAAGGTAGGAAATACCTGATGAATCAGATGTGGCTCCCAAATACGGCGGAAGCAATGTTAAGCTCTTTGAACAGAAGCAATCTTCCGAACAGGCCCTCCATTGATATGCTTGGTGTAACCCTAAGTGACCAGCTCAGGTATGGGGGCTCCATCGAAGCCAGAGTAAAGTTAGCCTCCCAAAAACTGGGCGTACTCTACAGGGCCCGCAGATACTTTAATAGTACACAACTGCTAACCCTGTACAAATAACAAGTACACCCCATGGTTGAATTTGGTAGCCACCTCTGTTCTGGAGCTCCAAAATACCTGAAAAATACCCTCGACTCTGTGCAGAAACGGGCGGTCCGTTTGATAGATTCTCCCATCTTAACAGACGGATTGCAATCTTTAGAGCACAGGCGTCGGGTGGGAATGCTATCCTTGTTCTACCGGTATTACAATAGAAGATGCTCCGAGGAACTAGCATCATTGATCCCTTCAGCACCGGTGCATAGTCAGGAAACACGCCAAACGCGTGCCCAAAATTTGTACACGGTTGACATTTGTCACATGAGAACGGATCGTTTCTTCGACTCATTCTTGTGTTCAACAACTCGGCTGTGGAATGATTTGCCGGCCTCTGTTTTTCCTCCTTCCTACAACATGGGTATCTTCAAGACCAATGTTCATTCCTTCCTCTCCTCAAAAAGACCATCCACACATCATCCCAGATGACATAGGCCCTGAGGGAAATCATTTTCCTCAGAGCCTCCTGTGTGGAGTTAATGTAAAAAAAGCAACAACGTTTCCATTCTAAATGGTGGTCTCACACCAGGGCGATGCTGAGAGTAGCTATCTTCAACACCGGAATGTGCCGCACATGTACTACACATTATTTATAATTAATTGATTAATCTAATAAAATTTATTGGCACACGACGGAATTTGAACCCGTGGCCTCCGGAACAACCAAGAATATTGACTAACTTCAGCTGTTGACTAGCATGGATGAACCGTGTACCCCGAGCGAATAGGACTAAACCATTTACAGCTTCACAAAGTACTTGATGACCTGAACACCGAAAAAATTGACCAGAAGTGTAAGAGCAAAAGATAAATCTCTTCCAAACAAGCGAACGAGTTAAAAGCTTTAGAGCTCTTTACGAAGAGCTTTGCGGCCAATGGAAGAAAACATATGGCAGTTGATAAGGAAGGAATCTTAACAGTAACAACACTTACAAGCAAAGGAAGGAGTTCTTCTGTAGTGCTTTGCAAGATTGAAGAACTTTGAAATTGTAATAAATCGTAACAGGCTTCCCAGGAGATAGCGAAATGAAACATGAGGAAACCAAATTGAATGAATACTATAGTTTGAGAATAACCGCAAGTGACAAACTTAAGGAATAAGAAATAATAACCTCCTGGCAATGAACACTCGCGGCGGAAGCTTGGGAAGAACAACACTTGAAAAGGTCACAAGAATATAAAACCAGGCGGGATGTTTGCAAGTTAAATTTGGTAAAAAGTTTTTATTTTTATTTTCATTCAAAATTAAAATATTTCTTTGTTTTAAACACTTTTAATGTCCATTAAATCGACATGTTTCGAGAGCGATGCTCTCTTCCTCAGGGTTTGCTAAAAATTATTATTATTTGTTATGTTTATATATCTACACAAACTATTTTCATTTATTCGTAATTATTATTTATTGATTTTATTAGGATATAATGGTCCAAGGCTATTTAAAATATATTTACTTCTTCAAACTTCGCAAATACGCTTTGTATCTATTATCGATTTAATGAAAACAAATATCTTTGTACACACCACTATATTATTAATATTATCTACATGTTTCAAAAACAATGTTTTCTTCTTCAGGATAAGTGATTAATCTTTACTTAGTATAAAGCAAAGTTGCTCCCGCTGTCTGTACGCTTAGATCTTTTAAACTACGCAACGTATTTTCATGCGGGTTTTCGCCAATAGAGTGATTCATGAGGTAGGTAGAGTCACGTGGGGTAACCGTACGCAGAGTGTAAGTGTTCGCAATGATGTTTCAGAGGTGGTCGTGCCTGTTTCGCGCCCGGACGTTCCTTAATTCAGTAGCGTTTTGGGTCGCATTGAAGCAGGGTATGAGTACAGTGAATCCTAATTCGAAAATAAAAATTGGTAGGTAAATTACTGTTTTTCGTGCTTTTTCTTAAATTTTGTCATCTGCTATCGACATGTTTGCTTAACGATGTGTGCTATTGTGTAACGAACTGAGTCAGAGTGATGTGGTCTATCATATTTTTTGGTAAAATATTGTTAGTTACACGGGTGCAAAGTGATAATTCTATTAAAGATAACCACTAATCTGATTTGAACACTTCTCTACGAATACTTACCCCGCACGTGGGGTAAGTGTTCGTAATCGACATGCATGTAAACATTTTTATATAAATTTTTGATTTATGAACTACATAAGGTTTTTATGTTTGTTTGAGATGCCTTAATGATCAATCATATCAATAAACAAAAAAAATGAGCAAAATACCTAAAGCGTTTTAATACAAAAATCCCAATGTAAAAACTGCGTACGGTTACCCCCTCGTGACTCTATGTGTCAAGGTCTTGCGTAAATTGGTTAAAATAAAGGGAGCGAGCTGGCAAGCGGGCGATGTGGATTTGATATGTATGGAAATTAACTGATGGCGTTGGTTATAAGGGTTGGGTAATAGCGTTGTCAGTAGATGACGTTGTGTTTCGTTAGCCACAGCAACGTGTGGCCGGATCTGCTAGTATATTATAAAAAATATATTTGTTTTTTTACGATCATACCCCTCTCTATAAATCTATTCTCGTGTTTGAGATGGGGTAGATGTATGCTAGTAGCGCCATACTTGTTTAACTTCAATAGTTCTGTCATTCAGAGTTCTGGAATGTTCTCTTATTTTCAGGACTGACCCTCAGCCAAACGGCGCCTGGCGATAGTAAAAGCCTCAAGGGTGCTGTGTTGGGTATTATAATCAGCGCTTTGGCTCTTGGGGCCTTGGTAAGTTGCCGCCCGGAGCGGACTGCCCCAATTGCACCTACTTATTTTGACTCTGTTTATTTTGATTATTTGTCTCCATTACATAAGGCACTCAGCGGAAGAGTGGCCCAAATTATACAAATTTTAGTTTTCACAATTTCAAAGATCCTTTGAAATCAGTGAAAAGTAAACTTGGGCCACTGTGGCTTTATATGACAAAAATATAAAATAACAACATGATGTTTTCGCTAATTACGAATTTTTGTAGGTTGGGCCACTCTTCCGCTGAGCGCCTCGTACACTCGTATACAGCTCTCTTAGAGGTGAAAATAAATATTTTCCTTTTACACCTGTTGTTTAGTTTTGAGACAGCTTTTGAACTGAAACCCATTTTCACAAATTCCTTGCATTGTTATTTTCTTCCTTTGTCCTTCTTCATCCATGAAAGGCCTTACTTACTTACTAGAAGAAGAGGAAGATGATGTCTACCTACTTGGCACACATACCCAGTATTATTGCACAAAATCGAAAATGACCCACATCTAATTCAGTTGAAAATTGTCGTGAAAGGATCACAGCTCTCTCTCGAAATCTCACGTAAAATTCGAAAAATACTAATCAATACAAAAAGTGATGGTAAAGTGTAACCACCCTTTGTACTATCATCGTGAAGGACCAGCCACCAACAATATTGGAGCAAATGACCGCAGCAAAGGTACGGCGTTCTCCTTTCAAATTGCCTAATCCTGTGATTGATTTTATAAACGCCGTCAATTGCATTACATCACATAAATATAGTATAATAGCTGGTCCTGGCATGCGTTGCTATGCCATTTAATAAAGAAATTGTTTCTCCCTGAGTGTCTTTTCCCATTCGTCCCGCTCCTTTTCGCCTCCCTCTTCTGCGTCCTCTTCCCCTCTCGCGTTCCCACTCCGTCATCTCCACCTTCCCTCTCCCCACTCCACTCTCCTCCCGCGTTCCATATATTCAATCCCAGTACATTCAGTTTTTTAACAGCCCGCGTGCCGAATTATACAATTCTTATTAAAATTTCCATTTTTCATGTATATTAAATTTGGCACCTAACATGGGTACCTATTTAAAATATCTTAAATTCTTGATTCGATTCAAACTATAAGGGGAGTACCTACTTTAAACAAACTTATCAACTTAAAGATTTTCAAAAATAGAATCCTGATCAATCATTGTTTTGAAAAATGTCATTCTCAAACACTCGAACTGTCAAACGTGCGATAGTCGTTAGGTTTTCTGAAATCATCCAATTTTCTGCGCAATTTTCTTAATTTTTCTCTCCGTAAGAACCATCCTTGTACTTCAAGGAATATTCTAAAAAAAGAATTAGCGAAATTGGTTCAGCTGCTCTCGAGATTTGCGCTTAGCAACACATTTAGCGATTCATTTTTATATATAAAAGAAGATTATCGAATAAAGCAAACACTTTGTGGCTTGACATTATATAGAATGAAACAAGTACTTTGTTTAAAAACCACTTTATTTTAAAAGTGGTTTTTAAATAAAGTACTTGTTTCATTCTACATGAATATAGATTTACTGTCCATCCCCTCTCGTGTCACGATATTGTTCGTTCCATAAGTATGTACGGCGCAATAACTAAAACCCACATAAGATAAAACACACAATTGTATGAAGATTTTGTGGTTGAAGCGGTACGCAATTAAAAATATTTTATTTCTACTGTCCTTTATTTATTTTTATGTTTACGACGAAAATAAATGAAAAGTCAAATTCTGTTTCTTCTACCATCACGTAAAATACATAAGGCACACATATAGAAGTTTAATATCAAACAAAGAGAATTCTTAATAAACTGTAGCATTTCATATTGAAGCCAGGGTTTGTACAATTTTCTCGTTACATCTTTACGAGACGTCTAATATTTTTGAGCCAATAAAGTCTCTCCCTAGAAAATTCTTCGAAACAATAATCATAAATATAGTTTATATCCTCGGAAGCGCAATTTTAGGATGGAATCAAAAAATATGAAACGAAAAATCCTTTCATATTTACCAGTGGCGGCTCGAGCACTTCTTTGGTGGTGGGGATCGACATTTTTTACTGTACCGTAATCTCACCACCCGTTTCTACGGGAGATTAAGGTTCAATATAAAATTTTTCAAAAAAAAATTATGGACAAATCCTGCTAATCGGATATCTAAACACAAAATAATATAAAATGTCTATTTATATATAGGTTTGTATACACACCAATTTGCAAGATAGTAATATCGAACTTAATTTGAACGCGCGCGATTCCCGCCCGTAACTCCGCAAACATATGGTTCGTAGGGGATTCAAAGAATTGTCCCCATGGTATTTGAATTCATATACGAGTGCGCATGCGCAGTTGCATACGATCGCGAAACAACGCAAGGAATCCATGGGGATAGCTCGGATCGTCCCCTAAGTGCGTGTTAGATTCTGCGCACTGAGAAATAGACCCCGCTATTCTCATACGCCGTACATTTTTTAAATCACCAAGAATATTTTTTGTACTTTATTTCTGCAAATGTTAATTACTTTTATGTAAGAATTCATTTATTTTGGTGAAGACAAAGCATCGACTGTTTTTTCCTTTAGTAGGTTTCGAGTGTAACTGGTGGGGACTGTCCCTATTGTCCCCCTGTGAAGAACCGCCACTGATATTTACAGTAGTGTAAACTCACCCACTTTTTACTGGCTTTACTGTTAGTTCCCAGTACCAGCAGTTCAAAAATTGTAAATCTAGACATTATTTTAAATATATATGATTAAATAATTAATGTTATTCTCAGAATTTAAACCTATTTTGATAAATTCAGATTACCTAGAAGTCCGGCTTAACAATGTGAAATCTCCAATAAAATAAATCCACTTCTAGAGAGAACTGAATACGTATACTGAATACTGAATATTTTACGTGAATTCGTGCAGAATTAGGAGAGGCTAGTACTAAAATTAATGTTATTTGAAGGAATACAGTGAATGATATTATTGAATGAAATGTTATCTATTATGAGAATTAATTATCCTATATGAATGAGTCACGGTGAATATATTTTGAAAAGGGATAATTTACTTTATGAATCTCGTACATTCATAAAGTAAATTATGGTTTCCAAGTCAAAAACTTTTTTTTAAATTAAATTTTATTAATATTTCTTAATTATCAACATGGGCTTTATTAATTTATATTTTATATGATGATTTCATGGATGATACAGAGAACAAATAACGTTTACTTCCCAGAGTCCCAGCTGCTCCCGTCTGGAGCAAGTATGACTATGGCATCCCGATTTGGGTATGTTGTGAGGCTGAAGGTAACGGAGAGGGAAAGGAGATGGGGAAAAGGAAGGTGGGGGTTTTACCTGGATATTCAGATCTCGCCACTAAATACGGCTAAAGCCATTTCAAGCAACGTTTCAATTGTGAATGGTGGTCTTACACCAGGGCGAACCGGAAAGTATTTTGCACTCTGGAACATGCCGCTAATGAAACATATTATTATTATTTTTTTAATAAATTAATCGTGAAATAAAATAAATTAATCAAATAAAATTTATTTACCCATGTCAGGATTCGATCCCGCGACCTTCGGAATGCGAGTCAAGAGCCTTACCCCTCGACCACGGAGGCCGTCAATTGTTTGAGTAACTCAAAAGTAAATCAAAAACAACTACAAAAATTGTTTTTAAAATGAATAAAATTCATTTATTGAACTTATAAAAAATTTGATTGACATGAAAATGCCTTTATGGAATGACGGCCTCCGTGCTCGAGGGGTAAGGCTCTGACTAGCAATCCGAAGGTCGCTGGTTGAAATCTTTGCATGCGCAAGTAAATTTTATGTGAATGAATTGTGTTATTACACAATTTATTAATTTAAAATATTGTAAGGTGTATATTTGCGGCACGTGTGGAAGTAACGGCTTTATCAATGTTTGGTGATTAGATTTGAATAACCAGGTAGGTACTTCCCCACCTTCCTCTTCACCATCTCCTTGCTATCCCCACTACCTTCAGCCTCACAACATACCCCAATCGGGGAAGCCAAAGTCTCACAGGCTACAAGAGTTTGGGAGCAGTCTCTTGTGCGGTATTCAGATAAAAAATGTTACCATATAGAATATAAAACAATATTTTGGATTCGTAGTTTGCGACTTTTAATTATAATAAAGAGAAAATTGTGCCTGATTTGAATTCATAAAATAAAGTTATAAAATTCATATGCCTAGGATAACTTCTAAGTAGGTACATAAAATAAAAAAATAATTGTACATAGAATAGAAATAAATTAAATTCTGAATTAAATGGAAAATAAGTGTTTTTTGATAAACTTATATGTATTTTTTTAAATATTAATTTCAGCAGTTTAAATTACAGAACAATAACCATTGTATTATAAGTTTAGAAGCTACGAAGTTGTACTATTGATTTCAAAGAGATACTCTTGTGTGGTGAAAAATAAATTATATGACACTTTGTTCACTGAGTTGCGTGGGCTGCGAGCCGTAGTTAATAATGTACCTACTCTCCTTAAGGCTTTATTTACAAAAGAAATAATTATTTTCTATGCCACCCACAACAGCACTAATATGATTTTTGACCGGAGTCTGTAAACAAAACAAAAACCAAAAAACTCTCAAACTTAGGAACATCGGTCTATTTGGGCATTTGTGTTTAGGCTGTGTCAATATAATTTACCGAAAAACAAATACATAACGGTGGTCGTTTCCCCTAATAAACTCCCGGGTAGGAAATGCTTACTCGGCTGAATCCAGATGACCGATTACTTGTTACTGTACACATCGAGAAATCAATAAGACCTGTCAGAAGTCACCCAGAGAAAATGTTTTTAGAAATGTGATGGTAAATAATTATGCCAACCTAGGCAGATATTTATAGGGAAATACTGTTTACAATTAAGATTTAAGCGTTTTGATGAAACGGAAGCAACTAACTAGCCGTTTAAAACAACAAATATTCTCATTTCACATTTGAAACCCATAAAGTCAAAAAGTAAATTTCACCGTTTATCTAATATTTTTAGGTTTTATAAAAACAAACTTTAAATTTTAATGAATGAAACAATGTTACTTTGTTTAAACCACTTGTATATTTGTTTAAAGCCGACCGGTTTCGGAACGACCGTTCCTTCTTCAGGGCAAACGTATACTGCCTAGCGATTCCGTATTTTTTGTGAGATCGTTATTGGATAACGGACGTTATCTTCTGTCAGATTTGTGTGATTTTTATGTCACATATTGTAGTTTAGATCGATTTAAACATGAATTCCTCCAAGTACGCATGATTATTTACTCATTTAATGTACGATGTACAAAGAAATCGCAAATAACAGCCATAAACATCACACAAATCTGACAGGAGTTTACGTCCGTTATTCAATAACGATCTCACAAAAAATATGGAATCGCAAGGCAGATTTGACAATTACAAAATAGTGAGTGGGAACAATGTATTATTACTAAGGATTGTGGTAGGGGTGGAGCCGTTGCTAATATAACTTAGAAGCCTTGGAAATAAAAAATCCCTTAATAATGAATCTATTATCAACAAACAAAAAATATTATTTAAATTAATAAATTACTTCGTTTTTACCACTTTTATTGTTTACAAAAACCAACATGTTTCGTGAGCAATGCTCACTTCTTCAGGGTTTTTTATTTTTTTAATTAGTATCAATAAAAAACCCTGAAGAAGTGAGCATTGCTCACGAAACATGTTGGTTTTTGTAAACAATAAAAGTGGTAAAAACGAAGTAATTTATTAATTTAAATAATATTTTTTGTTTGTTGATAATAGATTCATTATTAAGGGATTTTTTATTTCCAAGGCTTCTAAGTTTATTTTTATTTTTTTAATTAGTATCAATAAAAACCCTGAAGAAGTGAGCATTGCTCACGAAACATGTTGGTTTTTGTAAACAATAAAAAGTAATGCTCACTTCTTCAGGGTTTTTTATTGATACTAATTATAATATTTTTTTTTTATAAAAAGTAGTATTAATAAAAAACCCTGAAGAAGTGAGCATTGCTTACGAAATATGTTGGTTTTGTAAACAATAAAAGTGGTAAAAACGAAGTAATTTATTAATTTAAATCAAAATGGTGCCAGAAAATAAGTTTGCTGTGTTAGAAGAAAAAATATTATCTTACAGCCCAATCATAGATATGTTTCCTTATCCACCCACTTTTCATTAATCCCTAGAAACGGCTCCACCCCTACCATTATCCTTAGTAATAATGGATTGTTCTCACCCACTATTGTCAAATCAGTATACGTTTGCCCTGAAGAAGGAATGGTCGTTCCGAAACCGGTCGGCTTTAAACAAATATACAAGTTTTTCAAACAAAGTAACATTGTTTTATTTATCTGTAATGGATAACCACAAAGTTATAGCTACATTCAAAAGTAAAAATTTTAAAATCAATTTTATTTTAAAATAACATCTACACAAATATGAGGGGCCACCGTTCGAGTATATTCGATTTATTTTACCACCAAAAGATTATGCATACTAACCATTACGTATTACTGTAAAACACTATTATTCATATTATTTTGTAATTAAAACATACTCGTATAAGTTATTAATATTTCTGTATCTTTATCATGGAGGAAAGAAGGGAGTTTTCCGTCTTTCGTCTTTGGTACTTATTTTTCTTTACGTTTGCTTGGTTCAATACATTCGCACCTCACAAACCGGAGGCCTCGGTTTCACGCGTAAGTTCTGAAACCGTCACTTTGGATCGAGATTTTAAAATGTCTATGCAAAGTAGCTTTCATATTTCAAAGACAATAATAACCATTATTTCGTTCTCTTTCTGGTTAAAAGAAAAATACATACGTTTGCACGAGAGGAAGAGAGATATATAGCTTTTAAAATGTAAGGTCCTCTGGGATGTTTTTGGTCTTATGAAAGTATAACGCGATTACGTGTTTTGGGATGTATTTATTCTTAAACAAGCAGACGGGTTAACGACCACTCCATTCCTAAGCACAGACACCAGCTTACGAGAAAGAATAAAATATATCGCCTAAATCTGTTGAAGTGGAATATGTAATAAAGACTACCTGATAAAAAAATAATAAAAATACATTCCCATTTTATCAGTTTTGTCTGACATTATATTATTTGTTTTCATACAGAAGGTACAGCAGACAAACTGTTTATCTCAGTAGCTAAAACTCTACCAGTGATCTCTGGCGTTGCCGTATTAACACAGTATTTTGTCTGGAGTTTCCGAATCAATACACAATATATTTCAGATAGTAAAAACATTTCCATGATAATTCTTTCCTCAATGTATGAAAATGGAGTTTTGAAATATCCACGTAACTGTCAGAAAATAATATAGTACCTACGCCATATTATTTGTTCAATATTTGTCATCACGGGCGAATCCAAGAGTGGAAAAGCTAGAAGTGACACGTAAAAATATTCATAGAGTTTTGCAGGAGTTTTGAACGAATACGGTCCTGTGGATTAGATACGGAAACATTGTGAAGTACTCCGACGTGAACCGGTAAGTGACTGAGTTGGCACTACGTCTGGGTCCGACCAAGGCGTCGTGAGTTCAATTTCTCGACTGATTAATCCATCACGACACAATATTTTCCGCTTACTGTGGTGGAAGTAGGAGATTTTAAAATATTTTCAGGTTTTTCGAAACCCGTGAATATTTATCTTTCTTTAAAAAAATAATGGAGCAGGCGTAAGTACTACGGTCGGTCAAGTTATTAGTTATCGGGAGAGAATGGTTGAGGGAGTCCCTTTGACTTCTCCAGACGTGCTCTCTCGGAACATCGCCTTGCACCGCTGTGGAAGGAATGGATTCATATGTCCATCACTCCTGGACACACTGCCCCCAGATTCCTAGTCACCCCTAAAACCATTTTCCTCCCCAGAACTTTTTCTCCTTCCTTTCCTAAAAAGACCTTCCACACAGCATTCCCAAAGCTGACTTAGGCTCCGAGGGAAATTACTTTCCTCGGGGTCTCCTGTGTGGAGCTAATGTAAATAAAACTATATATATTTACATTAGCTACATACACCACAGATACGGAGACACGGAGACATAATGCGAGATGCCTATATACTGTCAGATTGATTTTTTTAACGAATCACAGTCATCTTTCCCCTCTTCGCCCACCATAGTTTGGTTTTACCCCTCATCTGTATCTTCTAGTCCATTCAATTTGGATGTATATGGTAGGTACACAATATAAAATACAACATAAAAAAAGTCGTTGATAAAATTAATGTTTTCAAATTGATAAAATTTTTAGATTTTTTGATATGAGCGCAACAATAATAGGGGTAAGAAATAATTTCGGTTGTAATTGTCCATTTGGAGGGGGGGGGGGGGTTTGTTTAACCAGTAAATTGTGTGTGAGAGTGATGAAAAACACGTATCAAATATATTATGTAGCAGAATTTTACAGTTGTATACAATGTAAGTAAAAATTGCTAAAAATTAATAATAAAAATCTATGATGTTAAATTTTCATATTCGCAACCCCAACACAAGACCCTTACTCATATAATATAATCTTCTGTTGTTCTATGAGGACATTTAATTAAACTAAAGCCCATTAAACACGGGGCACAACTGCATTTAATAATAGTAGTCGTATAAGTAGTGTTCATCAAGGGATGGAAATCTCCTTCCGATTAGCACTCTACGAGGTACACGGCTTGCGGAAGAGTTCGTCTGGGGGCGGAAATGTATTTCGCTACGCTCGCTGCTACGCCGAGCGGCCGTAGAGTCCCATCAACACCGGCGTAGCATTATCCCCGCTATCACAACGGCGCCGGTGCTCGGCGTAGAGCATGGTTACGGCTAACGACGATACGGCATAGAGGCAGTGTAGCGCGGAGCGGCTCGTTTTCAAAACAATTTAAAATGTCAACTTGCGGATAGTTTAGTTTTCAGCAAACTGTACGGTGATAGTCTAAAGTTTTTTCACCATAATTAGAAGTCCTATATCTTTTAAATTGGGCAGTAAAAGTATGAAGATGTACCAAAGAAAGTATATTTATATCAAAGGGTAAAACAGGAAGACACAAAAAGACTGAAGGTAATTAAAAAAGGCCTGAATAAAGCTTTCACGATGTACATCATATCAACCGAAACTGGTAGATTTCAGGTTTGCGGGATTAACTGCCAAGAAACATTGAAAACCATAAATAGTAATATAACGATTCCAATTAAAAAAAGGTTTTAAATTGCGCATGAATCCAACTAATATTATAAAGGCGAAAGTTTGTATGGATGTATGTATTCATGTACGTATGGATGTATGTTTGTAACTCCTTCACGCAAGAACTACTGAATGGATTTTAATGAAACTTTACAATAATATAGCTAATACATCAGAATAAGATATAGGCTTTAGCTCAGAGCTCTGGCATTACGAAATTCGTATAAAAAAATGCAATAGGTGGTACGATCAGCAAGATATCTATAATTCTTTATTCGATTCAAATTATTAGGGAGTACTTTAAATAAATGCGGGAGGAGGGGGGAGGGAGAGGGGGAGGAAGGGGGGAAAGAGGGCGAGAGGTGGAGGAGGGAGAGGGGGAGGGGGGAGGGTGAGGGCGGGGGGGGGGGAGGGGTGAGGGGGAGGGGTGGAGTGGAGGGAAGGTGGAGTGATTGTCCCGCGTTTTATATAGGCAAAACGGCACATAATATTAACACCCACGTCAAAGAACACCTAAGATGTTAATGGCTTCTCCGAAATCGCGAACCACCTTATTCAAACA
The DNA here is from genome assembly GCA_917880885.1 of Limnephilus marmoratus. Classification (NCBI taxonomy): domain Eukaryota; kingdom Metazoa; phylum Arthropoda; class Insecta; order Trichoptera; family Limnephilidae; genus Limnephilus; species Limnephilus marmoratus. The sequence goes on along the minus strand of OU862924.1, from coordinate 21,869,132 downwards.
GACCGTAAATTTAATAAAAACACAGGCGTCACCTTAATGCATAAAAACGAAATAGGTATCAGATTGGATAACTTAGAAGCACTAGAACTAAGGAAAGCCAAAAACATGAATATTAAGTAATTTAAAATCAAATAAATTTAAATAAAAGTCCAATACTTAGGTTGTTTTCTATTGACAAAGAACATTCCCTTTCCCTTTCCAATTCTCCATCTACTCTTGCGTCTACTTCTTCCTTCACTGGAGGAGTCCAGCCCATTTTGTTTTAAACCCACTATGAAAACAGAATATATTATTTACTAGCTGGTACCCGGCAAGCGTTGCTATGCCATTTAATAAATAAATTGTTTCTCCTGCGTGTCCTTTCCCATTTGTCCCGTTCCCCTTCCGCCCTTCCCCCCTTCCCCTTCCTTTCCCGCGTCCCCTTCCCCTCTTGCGTTCCCACTCCGCCTCCTCCACCTTCCCTCTCCCCACTCCCCCCTTCACCCGTCCCGCGAACCCCCTACCCGAGTTCCCCTATCCCCACCCCTCTCCCGCATTCCATATATTCATTCCTGGTACATTCAGTTTTCACAACAGCTCGCGTGCCACTTATTGCAATTTTTTTTTCAAATTTCATAAAGCCAGATCTCACCAGTAGTTTTATGCAAACTTTGTCCTGACAATAACGAACTAAAAGAAAAGAATTATCCAATTTGGTGCAGTCGTTCGGAAGTTATGCGCGTACATACATTTCGGCGATTCATTTTTTATTTATAAGAGAAGAAGAGAAGAAAGAAGAAAAAGATAAGAAGAAGATATACAAAACTTTAACAAAAAATTTGAATTCGTTGCAGCAGAAAATATATGTTAAAAACCTTAAAAAAATTATTACGAATATCTCATCAAATATAAAAGACTTTTTAATATAAGCAACCATGTTAAAAAATGTCAAACTGCATATAATAACTTCAAATTTTGAACACTTTCAAGGAAAACAAAATGCTTACAACTACACTAAACTACACTTCATAACAAAGAATTTTCTTCATTTTCTTTATTTTCCCAAGGAAAGAGCATACTTAAACTATAACACAATTTCAGCACAGTTTACACAAACTTAAATTAATATAAACATTTTCACTGCTGTTGTGGAGATGGGGCGGAATACGCCAAGGAAACAAAAATGAAAATAAATCTAAGAAAATATCTTATAATATCTGCAATATGAAATTACTGCGTTGGTGGACAGCCATATTCATGTGGCGCACGGGGAAAATATAATATGACTGAAATAAATTGCAAATTTTTATAAGGCAAACTTTCATACCTCCGCAGATTTGATGTGGTCATGGATATACGGTAAAAGCCTAGCTTTTTTATTTTATGGTACTCGTATTTATAGTTTTTATACAGTAAGCTTTTATAAGAACGTATTTTGAGCCAGCAACATGATTAAAACTTGGTTATGAATCAAACAGCAAATAGCAACAGCTTTAATACAAAACTATCGGGGAACATTTTAGAGAAACAATTACCGGTAGGTGTTACATACATTAACTCTAATTTTTACAACTTAATTTGAACATTTGAAGATTTCATTCTTCAAACTGACGAATTAATTCGCGGTGGAAAAGAGCCGAAGAGACGAACCGAGGTAGAATAATAAACCTTCGTTTTTCGACTTCATAATTTAGATGTATTCGACCATACATACATTTATTTCCGTAAAATACAAGAATAAAACTAAAACATTGGAAATACTACGGTATTTGATTCAATCAAACAGTTTCACACAAACAACTAATTTTAATATCAAACAATTTCTCAATGGATATCTTGATTTTGTCAATCATTATGGCTGTGGCTTCTTTGGATATTTTGGTTCTGATGCTAGCTATGCTAACGAAAACCGTCAAAGCAGGTATCGCAAAATTGGAATTTGCAACAAACGTTGTTCAATCAATTACGTCAAGTGTCCAGTGCCAAGAACAAGGATCGCACACTATGTATATTGTTCACCGGAACAAATGTCCTTCCGGGACACTGGTCCTTTGTGGAAACTGTGACTGTGTTATTTCAAATCTGCACAGGAATGACAAAGCCAAACAGGACTTACAACTTACAATGGTTCAATTCTCCATTAGCCGCTACTGTTATTTGCTACCCAGAGATGCGGAGATATGTTCTAATGGATTTGCAAATCAATTAAATAGAGTTAGGGTACATATATATTATTATGCTAAATGATTGAAAAAATAAGTGTAACCTAAATATGATTTTTTTTTTTTTATTGAAATTTTTTTTATTTTTTGGTACAGTATATACAATAGATACATAAATATAATGAAAGTATATAAAAAATAAAACTTAATACAATTATTAAATACAAATATACATATTTTTTTTAAATATTCTCCCGTTATAAGCAGATGCTTGTGTATACGGGAGGAAGTATTATTTGTTAGGTTATTTTGATTTTATTTTTTTGAAATTTAGTTTATATAAAGAATAAGAGAAACATATGTGTATATATGTACACATTTTTTAAAATTTTTTTATTTATTATTTATTTTTTTTAGTAAAGGTTTTCAGTATATTTTTTTAATTGTGTTTTGAAATTTTTGAAACTGTCCTTAAGGGATCTTATATTTTCTGGTAATTTATTAAAGAAATTTGTTCCCAAGTATTTGTAGTTTTGTTGACCCAAAGTTTTTTTACAAATGGGAATTGGTAACATGTATTTTTGCCTGAGATTTACTGTGTTTTTGAAAGGTATGGTTTTATTTAGGATATCCTCTTTGTAAACTTGTAAGGTTGAATGATACAGGAAGAGAGTATTTAATTTTCTGACTTTAAATTCTTTGAATATGAGTTCAGATGGATATAGAAATGATTTTTTTAATATTATTTTAATTATTAGTTTTTGCGCAATGTAGAGAGATTGTGTGTGAGTTTTATAGGCGCCACCCCATCCTATTATACCATATTGGATTATGGATTGACAGAATGCGAAGTACGTCATTCTCAGTAGTTCTTTACTTAGAATGTGTCTCAAACAGCTAAAAATATATGTCAATTTTCGTACTCTGTTTTTAAGAATGGTTATATGCGGTATCCATTTTAGACATTGGTCAATAGTGATTCCTAGATATTTGGTTGAAGTTTTCATTTCAATATTAGTACACAATAAGTTACAGTGATGTTGTTGAGTGTGTGGTGCAGAATGGATCCTTATGTTTATTTCATACGGCGTGTTTGGTTTTTTTGTGAAAAATGGTATGTAATGTGGTTTTTTAGAGTTTAATGTTAGTAGGTTATTGTCAAACCATGTTTTTAATTCATTTATCTCTATGTTAGCCTTTTTAATTCATTTATGTCCATGTTAGACTTATTTGTAGTTTTCCGATAAAGGTTGTGATATTTTTGTTTCCATTTCATTAACATTTCTTATCTCCTGGAAAATTAAACATTTCATGAAAGGTCGATACAAATATCGGGAAGAAAACCATTTTTTTGTATTTCTTCGGCTTTAACTATGTAACAATTTTTAGACATTTTGTTTTGAAGAGTTTTAATTTTGATTGAAGAGTTTTATTCAAAGTTTGCTAAACATTTAATGGAGACTAAGAAAAAACTAAGTGTAAACATTCCAATATAAATAAATATTTTAATTTGTGCGCTTTAGAAACCTTGGAAATAAACAAAAAAATTAAATCAAAATTAATTTAGTTAATAAAATAACAGCACCCCGCAAATCGCCCTTATTAACAATGTTTCCATGTAATGTCGACTCCTCCCACCTTTCTTCCCCTCCCCAAAATCACCCCTACACTACCCCCGCCCAGTTAAATCTAATCGTTTTGTACTTAGTAGTGCATAGAATTTTTAAGTCAGTTTTAAGTTTGCGACACGGATGTGTGGAAACCAGTGACATTTTTTTAAAATTATGAAGTAACAAATGTACCATTGAAAATTAAAACAGTTCAAAACAAAACAAAAAAATCTTTCCCTTGGAACCTCTTCCATAAATGTGATAAACTCGCCATCGTCATCATTTGAGTAAAACATATTCGTAAATATAATATATAAAACATTTCGCTTTCACTTATATTTCCGAGTCAGTCCGTAGGGCCTAAAATCTCGAACAGAAAATTCGAATCCCCTCTTAAATCTTCTTAATTTGTCGATCCCCTCTTAAATCTTTTCAATTTGGGAGGCGGGTATGGGTACCATTTATTGGACAACTAACACCCCTGCCACAGGTCACCCCAAGTGGTTCGCTACGTTTGGTGATTTAGCAGGGGTGCCCGGGTTCATGGAGGTTTGTCTAGGTCTTGGTGGCGGATACGTTTGCCCAACCACTGCGTGGCGGGCTGGATCGGAGGATACTGATTGAGGGAGGCCTTTTGACCTCTCTAGCCGGATTCTCCCGACCCTTCGCCTTGCACCGCAGTGTGAGGAATAGATTCATACGTCCGTCACTCCTGGCCACACTGACCCCCAGATTCCTACCCACACCTCATACCCTTTTCCTTCCCATATCTTCTTATCCTTCCTTTCTCTTAAAAAACCCTACACACAGCATCCTCAAAGATGAAATAGGCCCCTAGGGAAATTGTTGCCTCCTGTGTGGTACAAATGTAAAAAAAAAATAACCATTAAATTTAAACCATTTTACATCTCCGTAAATACAAGTTTTAGTTGGTGTTTGTGTGAATATATATGATTAAATTAAATTAATTTGAGTATTGTTTTAACTTATATCCAGGCTTTATTCGATGCCTTAGAAGAGAATAAAGGGGTTCACGACGAGTTCATCGAAAACGAATTCATCGAAAATCAATTCATCGAAAGTAAATTCATCGAAAACGAGTTCATCGAAAACCAATTCATCGAAAATCAATTCATCGAAAACCAATTCATCGAATGATCGGGAGGAATGCAGATCCCGCCAATGTCTGGAAATTAAATAAAAAGGCACTTTCTACATGAGAAAAGTGTGGAAAAGCTGAATAAAACAAAAATTAAGGCGCGCTCGGCAAAATTGAGGGAGATACAACCGTTCAAATTATTTAAAATTTCACTTCGCGAGGTGATATTGACAGTCCGCCCGCCATTTTGACATAACCCTAATACGCTAAACATGGTTTGTGATACAAAAAAAGTGCCCTTTTATAACGACTACTCACGTCAAGGCAAGAAAAACATCCCAGTTTTCAAGTGGTTTAGCGGCTACGCTAGGTTTGAGTAACATGGTTTGTGATTCTGGCGTACTATTAATTCTGTATTAGGCCTGGGATCCAACATAAGCAATGAAAAAATGGCGAACGGATTGTCAATATCAATTCGCGAAGTGAAATTATAAATACTTTGAACAGTTGTATCTCCCTCAATTTTGCCGAGCGCGCCTTAATTTATTTTTTATTCATCTTCTCCACACTTTTCTCATCTAAAAAGTGCTTTTTATTAAATTCCCTGACATTGGCGGGATCTGCATTTCACCCGAATGATCAATTCATCGAATCGCCAATTCATCGAAAAAATATATTTTGTTGATATTTGAGAGAAATGCCGAGCGGACCGAGAAGTTAAAAAAGAATTGGTCAACCTAAGCTAACCTAACCTAACCTAACCTAACCTAACCTAACATAACATAACATAACCTAACATAACCTAACCTAACCTAACCTAATCTAACTTAACCTATTTAACCAACTTTTAAATATTTTTTATCATCACTCTTAATGACCTTTCTGAGTTGTTTATGAGTTGGTTTCATTATGAGTTGTCTGGTCACCGTTCCTTAGATATCCCCCTTTTGCAGTATCAGACAATCGGAAATCGAAGAGATAACCTATAAATTTTACAATGTCACTACGAAACTGACAATTGCTAAACACATTTAACTCAATTAAACAGACCTTTTTGGGCATTTAATTTTGACAGCTCTAATATCTACAAAAAAATGTTTTTCGATGAATTGGCGATTCGATGAATTGGCGATTCGATGAATTGGCGATTCGATGAATTGGCGATTCGATGAATTGATCATTCGATGAATTGATTTTCGATGAATTGATTTTCGATGAACTCGTTTTCGATGAATTTGCTTTCGATGAATTGATTTTCGATGAACTCGTTTTCGATGAATTTGCTTTCGATGAATTGATTTTCGATGAACTCGTCGGTTACCGAATAAAGGTATATTTCTTACTAAAATAAACCTGTGCAAGTGATAATTTATGTTTTATATGAAATTGCTTTGTGCGAATGAGTGGCTCATTCAATTATCAGGTAGATGGAAGTTATTTATTCTCAACTAAACTAAACTCACCTTTAGAATGCAAATTTAAACTGGTTTTGCAGTTTGAACAAAAGAATTACTGAATTTAAAGTGACTCTAACGCGGTCGGTTCGGAACTTCGTGAGCTTTTACCGAGAAAAATAGAAGAAGGAACAATTTCCTCAAGATTTTATCACCACGCCGTGATAAAAGTTTTTATTTCAATTACAATAAAAAGAAATACGTTGGAAACTTTCCGAAAACGATTACAACAAAATTAATTCTTTTAATTTTAAGCAGCTGCCTTACTAAACCGCTGACTACGTTCGTAAAAAATTAATAATGTTATACGCAATAATGAAATAGTTAACGTTAAACTTTTTTTTTTACCACTAAATTTAATTCAAAAGATTTCGGAAGAACCCTTTTTTAAACGACTTCGAAAAGGAGGAGGTTCTCAATTCGACTGTATTTTTATTTTTTATTTTTTTATGTTTGTTACCTCAGAACTTTCGACTGGGTGAACCGATATTGATGATTCTTTTTTTATTTGAAAGCTGGTGCTTCCCGTGTGGTCCCATTTTAATTTTTAAAGAGAACAAGTTAACATTCTCAATTTATTTTGTTTTTTGAAGAGTTTTATTAAATGTACATTTGTTACTTAAATTTAATTTTTCCGCGACCGGTTTCGATACAACCGCATGATTCACGAGCAGAATTAAAACTAATTAACACGAGCAGAATTAAAACTAAAGTTTTATTCACGAGCAGAATTAAAACTAAAGTTTTAATTCTGCTCGTGAATGATACGGTTGTATCGAAACCGGTCGCGGAAAAATTAAATTTAAGTAACAAATGTACATTTAATAAAACTCTTCAAAAAACAAAATGTCTAGAAATTGTTACATAGTTAATGCCCAAGAAATACAAAAAAATCTCAATTTAATCTAACCCTGTGGTTTTTAACCTGGGTTCGATCGAACCCCAGGGGTTCAGTGAGTCAGTCTCGCGGGTTCGGCGGAGGTCAAGAGCAACAGCAGAAGTCACACTGATTTGCAGTAAAAATTCATTATTATGTTTTGTCCTTTGTTCTTAATGGTTTTGTTAATTTCGTGCACCTACGCATAAATATATACCTACCTATGTTTTGAATTTGATAAAGTCATATTTTATTTTTCCAATTTAGAAGGATTCGGTGAATGCGCAAATGAAAATGGTGGGGGTCATTACCTCTAACAAGGTTAAGTTCCACTATTCTAACCTGTGTAAGTGAGCTTGACAATTTTCTTCTCTTTTCAATATTTCTTTGAATATGGCATTGAAACGCATGCCGGGAACCAGCTAGTTACTATAAAATTACATTTTTTTGTGCATTATACACAAATTTCAAAATTAAATCAACTTTAAAAATACCCTTAATAATAAGTTGATATGAATATCAAACGAATATACACAGTGACGATTTTTTTGTTACGCTGGTTTACAGTTTACACGGTATATAGAGAAGCAGATCTTTCCTTGATGTATTTGCATGAAAATATGTTTAATACTTCTGTTATTCGGCGGTACATCCTCTCTGCACATCCCTTCAGTCACTTAGTTATATTTTATGTATTATCACCAAATTAGGTGTACCATATTTTTTCTAAACCGGCTGCACATTGTATATAAGTACGCCGGGGGGCGTATTTACAAAACCTATGCCGATTCAGTCGCGGTAACGACAATTTACATTTTAAATATACCTCTATATTGGTTATTTTTTATCACATTGCAAAAACAAAAATTGTTCTAAAATCTAGATAAAATAGTCTTTCTGATGTGTATATTAGAAATTAATAATTTTATTTTTAAATATTTAAATTTTGATATTGAAAATTTAAAGCGACTGAAACGCGGTAGGGATTGTAAATACGCCGCCGGGGGACCAGTTGTCAGCGGATCAACAACTGTCATGGAAACATTTTTTATTTATCATAATTTCATTATTATAATTCCCTTCTCATGTTCAAAATTATTGCTCAAGTTAAAGTTGTAGGTACTATCTATATTTATGTAAAGCCTTCTTGAAGTTAAATAAATAAAATACGAAATGACCAAATTGCGGGTAGCGCTTTCTGGGTAGATCGCTTCCTTAACTTATGGAATGAAACGTTTACAATAAAGTTCCAAAATTGTAATAATCGTAAATTTCCTCGCCCCAGTGTTACAAAATGAAAAAAACACTTTGAAATCATGTCAGATAAAATAATGAAAATAAAATGTTAGATTGTAATGTGGAGATAGGGGCGTTTTATATTTTCAGCGATTGCGCATTGCTAACGGAATTTTCAGTTATTCCATACTTTTAATAAACACTTCGCATTTCTCCTGGGAAATTAAAGGGACTCCAAATGCCTATACCATCCTCTCTAGACATGAAAAAATATTTCGGACCGTTGAAGGACAAGGGTGCCTATAAAAAATATACGAACCGTGATATTATTATCCCGAAAACAAACCTTTAAGATGTTATTGTTAGGATAATGTTGGTTCGGGTCAGCTTAAATACTTTTTTTCACATTTAGCATACGCTTTGTGGGTACACATACTTTTAATAATGCCATTTTTTTTCCTACTTTTTTGCATCTTTAACCAACCGGTTTCGGTTCGATCTGTACCTTCATCAGGGATGAATAAAATGTATTAAATAAAGTACAAAGTTACAGAATATTTAAATGAACATCAGAAGAGGGAGAAAGAACATCAACCGTGGTGGGGTGCACAGGGGTATACCTAAGAGGAAGGGGGTAAAATGGTAAAACGTTTGGAGTAAAAATATATTTGCAGTTTTTTCCCCCTTTTTTGTGTTTGAAATTAAAATACGAAAATTCTTAAATATTATAATATATTTCAAAAACAAAATTTAAAGGGTAATTTAATTTAGTTTTTAAAATAGTATTTGTTTTTCGACATATTAAAAAATGAGTGATATTTAGCGCATTTCAAATACATATTAAAATTCTGAAGTTTGACGAGAAATTTCAAGTTAAGCCAACCAATAAACCGGCCTCTTTCGCTGTATAAACAACTAGCTGGTCCAGGCATGCGTTGCTGTGCCATTTAATAAAGAAATTGTTTCTCTCTGAGTGTCCTTCCCCATTCGTCCCGTTCCCCTTCCGCCTCGTCTTCTTCTCCTGCGTCCTCTTCCCCTCTCGCGTTCCCATTCCGTCACCTCCACCTTCCCTCTCCCCACTCCACTCCCCCCCCTTCCACCGTCCCGCGAACCCCCCTCCCGAGTTCCCCTTCCCCTTCCCAGGTCCCCCTCCTCCCTCACAGATTCCCCTTCGCCTCTCTGGTTCCCCTCCCCCATCTCTCCCTCCCTCCCGGAAAAGCGGGAGCTTTCCATAGCAATCCTCGCGTGTCACTAATAGCAATTTTTTATGGCAAATTTCATAATGCCAGAGCTCACCTAAAGTTTTATAAAAACCTTGTCCTGACAATAACGAACACACAAAAAAAAGAATTATTCAATTTGGTGCAGTAGTTCGAAAGTTATGCGCTTAGCAACACATTCAGCGATTCATTTTTATATTATGGAAGATGCAGATAAATTTTTAAGTCTGTCAAATATCACATGAATTTTTTAAAGATTATTAGTAAGGTTTTCGAGGTAAACTGTTGTTTACCAATTGTATAAAATCACCACCGCGTTTGTTAGTAATAATTAGGTACGGTTGTGTATACGTAATATTAAAAAAAACATAATCCTTTAAAAATATGTATATAATTCTTATTTTCGGTAAAATCAAATAATTTATTCAGCCGTTCTTAAAATTGTTGATGAATTCAGATACCGCCGTGATTTTTCAGGGGTCTGCTCTAGTAACGTAAATAAAAAACCGTTCGTTGGAAGTTTAATTAGCATCAATAGTACACTAACCCATATCTTATCTTCCTTCCACTTACTCATCTCTAATCGTTCACATTTTCTACTTCTCTAAAAATTGGAGGTGTCAAACTCTTAAGAGGGTATAACCAGAGAAAACTGGAAATATGTCATTTTTAAATCAAATTTTAGACGTATTGACTATTTTCCACAAAAAATTATAAATTGATTTCGTCAGATTGTTCTTTTATCTGGTAAACGCATTTTTTAAATTTTGAGTAAAAATGTTTATTTTTAGAATAATACGGTCGTACCATAGGTCGTTGGCAGAATTGTTAAATTTTCAAACGAAAAATCTTATTTTACAAGACATATTTCATTCCATGTAATCATACATTATCGTAAATCAATAGGTACGTTATCTAGAAAACGCATTTTTCAACATTTTAATTTTAGTTCAAATAAAATCATTAAGAAAAATATCCGAACACTAATAATTTACGACGAAAATTTCTCTATTTTATCTAACTATTTACGGTCTTATAAATTAATATATTTAAGATTTTTTTACATTCTTATTTTGTAAATCAATACATTAACTAGAAAACGCATTTTTCAAAATTTTAATTTTAGTTCAAATAAAATCACTAAGAAAAATATCCGGATACTAATTTATGACGAAAATTTCTCTATTTTATCTATCTATTTACGGTCTTGCAAATTTCTATATTTAAGATTTTTTTAACATTCTTATTTTGCTTAGACATTAATGAAAAATGATAAATACTTATGATCAAAAAATAATTACAAAAAGTGCATAATTTTAATAGTTTTATCATCCCGCCTTTCAGTATTTTTGGATGTAGGTATAAATTAAAGCAAATTTGGAATGAAATAAAATCGATATTGAGTTATAATTTTAAAAAGCTGGTACGGAGAAAAATTAATCTTTCTCATTGGAACCGCCCTGTACGATCGTATGAACATCTTTCGAAAAAATGTGGATTTTCGCCCGCAGGCTGGTTAAAGGCCCTTAAATGCTATGCGCAGTGAGAAATATGTTACAAGGAAATAATAATAACGTTCCAAAATGCAAGTACAACCACAATTGTATAACAAGGTATTCTCTCCATATTGTCGGAGTGGAAACAAAAGCTTTTCAGGCCATGCGCTTTGTATGAAGCAGCCCGCCAACTACCCAAGTCATAATGTACGCAGTGCAGCCTACCTATCACCTACAAACGTATCAACCGCTGCATTGTGAGGATGTCATTCGCGTGTCGGCCATTCAACGCCGGACTATGGGGATGATGATTTCGTTTAATATTCAAGCCGTTGGTACTAATTATCAGTATTGTATTATGTGTTAGCGACAGGAGGGGCGGTGATTGAATTATTTCAAATGACGTTTGCACCCAGTCGAGTGGTTAGAGTACATACATTATTTAGTTTTGACTGTCAGGTGGGAGATTGATATTAGTACAAACAATTTAAACTCCTACCACACGTACCGTTTTAAAAATGGTTTTCACGATCGGATGCTTTATTTTAAGGGGTTCCAGGTTCCATGGATTTTGAAGGTTCTAGAATATCTCGTGTCACGGTGTTTGTGGTCGCATTCCTCCGAAACGGATTGACCGTTTTTATGATTTTTTTAATGTATATTTGGTAGGTATGAGAATAGGTCGTAAAGTATATTTCATACCGCTAGGTAATTAGGGTGTTCCTATTCAGATTTTTTTTTTTAATAAAATTTTTTATTTCGTATTTTTTTGTCATCAAGAAATACCTATAACCCCAAATTTTCACCCTTCAACCCCCACCCTCCCATTTTGTAATCGCGATTTTAGTATTTTTGTATGAACAAAATTTAACCGCGTCGTTCGTATTTCAAACATAACGAAATTATTGATGTTGTTGAATGACAGATGGCGCTACTTCCGCCTCATCGAACTTTCATCCACACATAGAAATAATTTATATGGGAGAACAACGTTTGCCGGATCAGCTAGTAAATGATATATTGTATTATTTTTTTCTGTTAGTAGGTTAATACAACTTGAACAAAGGATTAAAAAAATGAAATTTGAATTTTTGGCAGAGTTCTATGCAAAATAGTACAATTTTTGATAAAATTTTCACTACGGCTTGTAATTTTTCAATTTTTAAATTGCAGCTATAATGAGTTATCCTAACCACCGCTTTTTAAGAGGTCTCGGGAATCCAAAAGGTACCACCAGTTTAATTTTTTAAATTTTGATAATAATTTTACAAAATATTGTTTAAATGTTGCACTTTCATATGCTTAAAATTTTAAGTAATATATTTGAGTTATAATGAATTATTTAAACTCTTCAAAACAAAATGCCAAATATCATTAACCCTTTGACCAACCTATTCCAAATTATGCTCGTAAGTCAAAGTTAAATTTTGGTCGCTCCATCTCCCCTCTGGTAATTTGTTGTGCCTTGTAGCAACAGGCAAACGGGTTTACCTCCACCTCGGTTCAGGGACATTCCACTACGCATCAGAGAGAACAGTAGTAATTTAATCATGTTAAGATAAAACAAAGTGGCAGAAAGGAATGATATTCTCTTACCTCTCAAATCTTTACTACACGATTCTGTTCGTTTGTCTTGACAAAATCTGGCCCGATTCTGACCTCATTTACATGATTTTCAAACTAGAGTTGCAAGGACAACGCAAATATTTTCAGCTTACGATGTGATCTCTTTTGCTGGCTACATAACATTAAAATAAACACCTTACAAAATAATGGATTAAGGCCCCGCAACCGCGCAAAAAAAGAAGAAGATGGAGAGATATAAAATTACGAATGTTAGATGAGAGCGCTAGAATTTAAAGTGACAAAATCGATGCGAAATTGTGAAAATGTTTAATAAAACACGACTCGTATAAAATAGAGCAAAAATCTCGCGCTAGGGTTGTCTTAAACAGCATTTAAAGAAACATTGTGAAGTTTTACATACATATAACTTGTAAAATACTGAAACAAACGCGTTTATAATAATTTTTGGAGCGTACTTTGCGATTTTTTTTTCTATCGAGGGAATTTTATATAATTTGCGTTTTGGCGCGACGAATGTCTAGATTAAAAAATAACATATATTTTTTTTAAGAGCTTAAAAACTTCAAATGTTTAAGGGAGTTTTGCAAGAAATCGGTAGAAATTTGGGTAACGGCGTCTTAATTGCAAAACGCTATTCAAAGAAGGAAAGTAAGAAGGAAACTTTACACTTCCTAACATGAATATCTACATTAAACTTTGTGTACATTTTGTATAACTTACATCATCTTATCAAATTATCTAGTAAAATTTTAGTAAGCCTTTTAAAGTTTTCAAAATATTTTTACCTACAAATCCCAATGACAGGATGAAATTTTATGAATCTTGGGAACGCTTCAAAGGTATTTTAAATGTGCTATATATTTATTACTTTTGAAGTTATCGTATAAAGAAATACCATTTTAGAAAGCAGATAAAATTATCTTCGAGATGTTTATATTTGAAATATCTAAAAAATACAAAAATACAACAATCAAACAAGAAGTTGACAAAAAAACTTATCGAAACAATTTGACCCTAACCGTCCACAATTTTGATAGAATTCGAAATTTAGAAAACACATTGTTTCTGTGTAGAGAATTAGAAAAACTGTCATTTCACTTTTTATGCTGTTCCTTTAATAAGGCGCCTGCAGGCGAGAGACTTTACTTTCGGAGACATATGGAAAACTATTCCAAATTCTTACAAATTCAGAAACTGGGGCAAAGCCGGTATTAACTACAATAATCTATTTAGAGGTACGTAAGATAACAAAAAAAAACGTGGTGATTCCCACGCGCAAGAATATAAGAATTAATATATAAATTATAAGTTTGTATCCTGTCGCGTAAGTTACCACGTAGCGCGATACATTCAACTTAATGAACAAAAATCTTGGCAGGGAGTGAAAAGGGTATGGGGAGGGACAAACTAGGGATGAATGGCTAGGGAGGAAGGTAAAGGCAGGATAAAAAGGCTAATATAAATTTATACAGCCTTACTTGTTGACACGGCCGGATTATAGAGCCAAGGAAACGAATACCCTAAAATTTTACATTTCACGATGTTCCTCACGCAAATTCTACAATTCAGAAGGTGCCGAATAATAGGCAATGATCTTTCCACCACGAATAAATTTCACCGAAAGGGTGGGCAAAGCGAGTTACAAAAATTTAGGAAAAATCTAGCGAAGGATTTTAAATGTTCGCTGTGTTGGTAAAAGATTATCGTTTGAAAAATATTTACGATGTAAGACACGCCTTACAATATTGTTGTTAAAATAAACTTGATACAGCCTGAGATTTAAAGAAAAGACCTCGGAAGAGAGTCAGTCGGTACACGTGTTATATTTTACATCTACCTATTGATAAATATATAGCAGATAACTTAAAATTAAACATGTGAAATAAAGCTCTTTGTGAAAATACAAAAAAATTATACGGTGTGTTAATTATCCAGAATTACCACATATTATAAAAATTTGTATTTCTGGAATGTTTTTTTTCGAGCTGTATAGTTGGTATTATTCAGTAATACCACCCATAAGCAGTAAGCAATTTAACTGTAATAATTGGAGCGGGTGCTAATAATAAAATAAATTAACAATTTTTTTTTGGTTTGTATTGTACAATGGAAAAATCTTTAAGGGTACATTCATTTAAATTTCCCTATTAGTCTAGCAGTCGTATTAGTAGCCTTCTACTACTGGAGTTGACTAATAAGACGATATGTACAATAGATCCTCGGAGCAAAAAATGCGAGAATAAGCAATAAACCTGAGTCCACCGAAAATCCCTTGTTTTAAAATAAGAAACGATTTCGGAAAACTGTTAACACGCCGTGGATTATTGGATTATAGCGTTGGATTTTATTTTGTATTAGGGCAGCGATTTTCAGCCTGAAAGAACCCCCCTGAAAGATTTGTCTTCATTTTTTCGATAGAAAACAAGTACCAGAAGGCGGCCGAGCAGTGGCTTGCAGAGTTTTTCAGAAATTAATAATTTTTTAAGTGAAAACTTCTTTAGCACTGTTGTGATTTTGAAAATCGATGAAATAGCGACACTAAAAAGAGACAAACACATACATCTATAGGATTTAGCCTGCGAAAGAATGAGAAAGTATAATCGGTCTCCTCTTTGTGCGGTGCTTCGTAGTCCCCCTCTTGTCTACTTAGTTTTCTGAAGGTTTCACTTCTACCGCGTGTGAATTGCACACTTTTAAAAAATTTTTGACTACTGAAAAACTAAAGTTTTCATCTTCGTACACATTTGTAGAAAAAAATCTGAGTGTGCAATTTACACGCGATAGAAGTAA
The DNA here is from genome assembly GCA_917880885.1 of Limnephilus marmoratus. Classification (NCBI taxonomy): domain Eukaryota; kingdom Metazoa; phylum Arthropoda; class Insecta; order Trichoptera; family Limnephilidae; genus Limnephilus; species Limnephilus marmoratus. Next base: position 21,853,622 of record OU862924.1, on the reverse strand, counting down.
AACCTTTAGAAAACCAAACTTAACTAATCTCAACCAACAGGAGCCTTGAAAAGTGAGCTCATAACCAAAGCGGCCAATCCGCGCACTTGGACCGTTGTAGACACCTTTTCAATAGTTTTTAAAATAAAAAAAAAAACAATTCCAAAATTTTGAAAAATCACCACTTGTAAAAATTTCGTTGCTTTTTACGACGATTATTTTTTGTCTTCCAGCGGATTAATTAAAACGTTTTTTTTAGCTATATAAAAGATAGTTTGACATAGCGCGGAGCTTCGTATAATGTGTTTACTTTTATTTGCTATCTCATTCTCTCGCAGGCTAAATCCTATAGATGTATGTATTAACCTCTTTTTAATATCGCTCGCTTCCATTTCATCGAGTTTCAAATCACAACGATTCTAAAGAAGTTTCCCTTCAAAAATACATACGCATACCGCTGATAGTCCCGCTGGAACTTGTTGTTTTCTCATAAACGGCTTATGTAACAAAACAAGAGGTTACAACAGTGCAGAGAGCAGGCCGCGGTGGGACTACAGGGATTTTTCAAAGAGCAGTGAACCTACATTTCCCGTCATCTGGAAACGTTCTTTTCGAATTACGCAGTTTCAGAGAAAATAAACCTGGAGTTAAGATGGGGGTAAGTTTTTAAAGCCGAAAAAAGGCATATTTTCACGATTATTTTTTGGAGATGTAAATAATGTTGGTTTATTTTTTTCATATATACGTTATAGTATAACGTATATATTTTACAGCGCTCTTGAGGCGATTTTTCGCAAAAACAGCGCTATATAAGTTGTCCAAATTTATTATTATTATAACATCTGAAGTACCTTTGAAAAAAATTCCAATTAAAAATATCAATAAATAAGTCCGTGAAAGCGAATCTCCGGAGGCGCCTTGGAAAAAATGTGTCATGCGACGAACATCATAACTCGTTACCGGATCATTTGAAACAAAAAAATCGAAATGCGTTTAAAAGGTGATATTTTTTTCTAGGTAATCAGTGGGAGTTTTTTGTCGATTTATTTTTATTTTTGGCAGCATTATGGAGTGAAAAACACGATTTCCGCAAAAAAATTACGATGAATTTGTTATTATAAAATGGAAAAAATGGTAAAAAACTCCCTCTGATTACCTGTTGATTTATGTGTAGAAATAGTGTACAAATTTTCAAACGGATACGTCAAGTAGATTTTGAGTTATGATGTTCACGAACTTCAAAAATTTGTTTGCGAGAAAATCAATTTAAAGTTTTTTTATACTCGAAATATATTTGAATCGAGCATGAGGGCCGGTCGCTTAAAACGCCGTATCTTCGTTAGTTTTGCTCCGATTTACTTGAAATTTTGACACAATACTCTCGACACGTTCGTTGTACATCAGAAAATAATCAGTTTTATAACTTTACCCCCCCCCCCCCTTAAAAAAAATGCATGCAATGTTCTTCGATTTCGTTCAACAGTCGACGAAAAGCAAAACTTTAGTTTTGAACATTAAATAAACATTCGGATATCAACATAATTAGCATCATAATAAGCAAGCTCCGTTACACCTAATATATAGTATTTCTGTAATTCTCCTCTATAAATAAAAGTATTTGAAAACGCACTAATAATAACAAATTATGTAATAACCAATTATAATAAAATGACAACATTGTGTGAGTCAGAAGCCTCGATAATACAACAAATTATGTTAATGTTGTAAAAATAATGAAATGAATTGAATTAAACATGGGTAAAAAAATAAATGTACGCCACCACTAGGCCGGCATTAGGCGCAAAGCAGGGGGCATTGTAATGAATTCTGACTTATCTAGGCTACAGTTTATTCGGGAAATACATGGACGTAAAAACACCAATTATTTTACTGTTAGGCGTTCGAAAAGCTCGACGATGGGACGTGATCGTAAAGTGAAATTAGGGCGAAATGAGACAGGAACGAAGAGAGGATCTCCGCGTCTGATCTCGACGTTCAAAATGTCCTTTAATTTAATAAGATGTTGATCTGGAGATTAAGAATAATGAAAATAATTGTAAAAGCAATCAAAAACGATGTTAGCAACTTCAATGGAGCCTGATATCAACACTGATGTACCTACGGTAGTAAGACAAAGGATGATAAAAAGAAATCTGAATGCAGTGAAATGGGTACCCGGGAAGTAATTACAAGTTTATTAATTACTCCACCTTCCCATATGTATACTGAGTCTAGGTGAAAGGGACGTGGAGTTCATAACGAGAGTTGCTCCCAGAGGCGGCGAGACTGGGAAGACTAAACCCCTAAAATCTGTGATTGTAAAATTAACCAGCCGAAGCTTAAAAAACCAGCTTCTGCAGGCGGTAAAAGACCGCAAAGGGATCACGTCAACGGAACTGGGATTTACGGGATCCCCGCAAAATGTCTATATAGGTGACCATCTCACGAGCATGAATAAACATCTATTCTACCGCGCAAGGCTTCTCGCCAAAGAAAAGGGTTATAGATTCGTCTGGACAAAAAACTGCCTAATTTACGCTCGACGAAATACGACGTCAGCACCCATCATTATCTCAAAGGAAGCAGATTTGAAGAAAATGGACCGCGAGCCTCCAGCCACAGGACCCAACAGAGTAGATGCAGAAAGTCCTCAGCTGAGCCAAGCCTCCAGATAAGGCCTTTTAAAATTACTGCATTTCTTTATACTAATTTCATCTTAATTATTCTTATATTTTCTTCTCACTTAGAATGTACCCTTCCCTCCCTTATCCCCCACGCCTACCCTATGGATCTAATCACTCTAATACATTTCTTAGTTCCATTCATTCTAACACACTTTTGTACAATTTTCTAGCATTTTTTGTAAAATTCTTTGGGAATTTCATAAAAATAAACATAAATCCGTCAATAACAAAATACGAACATCGACACAAATTCACTTCAATTTCGCACTTAATCATAGATTCGCACGGTTTAACCAATGTCTTTAAATATCTATTACCAAAATGTGAGAGGGTTACGCACTAAAACTGACAAGTTATTGGTGGCTGTTCAGTCCAACGAATATGATGTTATCGCTCTGTCTGAATCATGGCTCGTTGATGGCATCCGCAACGAAGAGCTATTTGATGATCGCTACGATGTACACCGCCGAGATCGGGACTACACTCGCACGGGCCAACGCTTGGGCGGGGGTGTCTTAGTCGCTGTTCGTCGTGAGCTGGTACCTCGCGAACGCCCAGGGTGGCACTCACAAGCTGAGGACGTCTGGATAACATTAGAATCCAGGGGATCCAAACACACAAATCTCCACATATGTTGTGTTTACCTCCCTAAAGGACCAACATATCGTGAAAATATGGAAAGCTTCCTCACACAAATTTCATCACTTACGTTGCAATTTCCCACAGATAAATTCATTATCCTAGGTGACTTTAACCTCACTGACATTTCATGGAATAAGTCTCTCAATAATACGTCATTTATACCCAGTGATCGCTTATCGCCTGTTAGTACATCATTTATTGACTGCATGCATTTTTCGGGTTTGTTTTAATGTAATGGAATTCCAAATACCAACGGTCACTTTCTTGACCTCGTTCTATGTAATGACCTGGTACCGGTCTCTGCTTGTGATGAACCATTAATTTTAGAAGACCCTCATCACACCTCCTTAATAATGGAAGTTTTATTTTCTGAACCCGCTCCACTAGTGGAAGAGCCTAGAAGGGCTTACGTCTATAAGCGCGGTGATTACGACCAAATTAACACATCTCTAGACCAGGTAAACTGGCACGAGCTACTTTCGTTTGGTGACGTGAACACAGCATTAAATAAATTCTACTCACAATTAAATCATCTTATAGACGCCCATATTCCTATGAAATTATGTAAGAATTCGAAATACCCGCCATGGTATAACTCTGCCCTCATCAAATTAACAACAGAAAAATATAAATACTTCAAAAAGTTCAAGACATATAAAAATCCTTCTGACTATGCCACTTTCTCTCTACTAAGATCACGTCACAAAAAACTTAACTGGGAATGCCATAATAAATACTTACTTAAAATAGAACATGATATATCCTCCGATCCAAAAAAAGTATGGAACTACATTAAGTCAAACTCCAAATCCCATGGCGTTCCGAATACCATGATGTTCAAAGACGAAAAAGCTGAAAATGGATCTGACATCTGCAACTTATTCTCTAAATATTTCACTTCAGTCTACAATAATAATGCTCGGATTAACCAGATCCTGCCAGACTACACCAGTGAGCCCTGTATTGCTAGCATTCATAATATTGAAATCAACCAGCATCACATACAGAAACAACTTGAAAATTTAGATCCCAATAAAGGCGCAGGCCCAGATAAAATTCCCCCTTTCTTCATAAGCAAATGTGCGCGCAGCCTTTCTAAACCATTATTCATAATTTTTAGTCGCTCCCTTAATGAGGGAATTGTGCCAAACACTTGGAAAACTGCATTTGTAACTCCCATTTTCAAGAACGGCCAAAAATCTGACGTTGAAAATTATAGGCCCATATCAAAGCTCTGCATTTTCAGTAAGGTTTGCGAAAAAATTGTGTACGACCAGATGTTTACAGCCTTGAGATCGTCACTTAACAACAATCAACATGGATTTATGAGAGGAAAATCTACAACCACTAACCTAACGGCATTTGTCTAAATCTTTCAAGACAATATGGACCAGCGCGTACAGGTAGATGCAATATATACAGACTATAGCATAGCCTTTGATTTAGTAATCCATGATGTCTTGTTGACTAAACTTTCACTAATCGGCGTACACGGAGATCTCCCCAGATGGCTCTCGTCGTATTTGAAAAATCGCAGCCAAGCAGTAGTCGTCGGTGGCTATAAATCAAATTGGGTAACCGTACCGTCAGGAGTACCCCAAGGGTCATTATTGGGACCATTGCTCTTCAACATATACATTAATGACATTGGAAAATGTTTTCTTTACTCCAGAACGTTATTATACGCAGACGACATGAAAATATTCTCTCCTGTTACAAGTATCACTGACTGTACTCGCGTACAAGAAGATTTAAATCGCCTAAATAGCTACTGTACACAACACAACCTTCAAATTAATGTCAAAAAATGCGGCGTCATCAGCTTTACCCGAAACAAAAATCCCATTTCTTTTGATTATTCCCTTAACGGCACAATACTTAAAAAAATGATGGAGGCCAAAGATCTGGGAGTATTGCTAGACCCGAAATTACTTTTTGACCGACATATCGAATCCATAGTTGCAAAAGCTTCCAAGGTACTTGGCTTCATACTCAGAACCTGCAAACACTTTAAAAAGGTAAACACTATGAAAATGCTGTACTTTGCGTATGTACGCAGTTCTCTGGAGTACGCCTCTCAAGTCTGGAATCCCAGGTACACAACATACATAGAAAGGATTGAGAAAATACAAAATCGTTTTCTACGATACCTTGATTTTCGGGGATATCGTCCTCATCTAAGTAATGTGGAGTCAGCCATGTTTTTCAAAATCTCGTCACTAGAAAATCGTAGAAATTCTGCAGACGTAATATTCTTGCAAAAGATAGCCACCTCTGCGATAGATTGCCCGGAATTACTTGAAAGAATTCAATTAAGAGTGCCCACCAGACAAACTAGACTAAATCACACACTTAACACTCCTCGATGCAACACTAACTCTAAACAAAACACATTCATTAACCGCGTTTCACACTTTTTTAACAATTCATACAATGAATTCGACTTATTCAACACAGCACCCCAAATTCTAAAAAAAATAAACAATAAATAACTTCTAAACATATACAAACTGTTATACTTCTATACAAATAACTTATTCACTCCGAGAATAGATCCATCCCCTTCCCCTCCCGCCCACCATCCCATCCCAATAAGCTATTATAACTATTATAAATTTTATTACTTTTTAATCTCTCTAATTAATACACACCAGTGAAAACCTATTATTGGTTCAATAACATATACACATGTAAATACACCTAAGTAAATAATGTAACTGTTGGTTTTCCAAATAAAATAAAATAAAAATTAAATACTTACACAAAATAAAACTAAGTGACCCCGACGGGATTACAATGTACCGCCGAATAATAAAAATAAAACTCATATAAATATTTTCATTCAAATGCATCAAGGATAAAACTACTTGTCTGTATATACCAGAAAATTAGTTTTATATTCATACCAACTTATTATTTAGGGTATTTTTCAAGTCGATTTTAGGTTTGAAATTTTTTTTTTTTTTACATGAGCTCCACACAGGAGGCCCTGAGGAAAATAATTTCCCTCAGGGCCTATGTCATCTTTGGGGATGCTGTGAGGAGGGTTGTTTAAGGAAAGGAAGGAAAGGAGAGTTCTGGGAAGGAAAAGGGTTTAAGGGGTGGGTAGGAATCTGGGGTTCAGTGTGTCCTAGTCATCCGCCTCCAAGACCTAGACAAACCTCAACCCATGAACCCGGGCACCCCTGCTAAATCACCAAACGTAGCGAACCACTTGGGGTGACCTGTGGCAGAGGTGTTGGTTATCCAATTAAGGTTCCCGGGGCGGCGGTACCCATTCCCGCCTCCCAAATGAATTGGTTGAAATTGGTAAATAATTTGCAAAAAATTATAATTTTATAGTAGATATCATTTTTGGGGGAGGGGGGAAGGCAATTGTTGGCGAATCGACTGTCAAGTCACCATTTATAATCACGAAAGTTGTTTTATTTATCACGAACTGTAATTTATTTAAGTTATTACTGTAATTTATTTATTATATTCATAAGAACTGTAATTCATTTATTCTACTTCTTCTACTTGTGTCCTGTCCGTTCAACGGACGTTGGCTATCATGTTGGCTATGCGGATTTTGTTTACTGCGGCCTGGAATAGCTCTACAGTAGACTGGCCAAACCACTGTCTCAGGTTTTCAGCCATGAGGTTCTCCTTCTTCCAGGGCTCCGTCTTCCGGCAATCTTTCCCTGCATTGTGAGATGCAAGATCTCATACTTCTCTGGATGTCTCATCACATGTCCAAGATATTGAATTTTTCTGATTTTTATTGTTTTAATTTTAAATTTAATTAATTTATTACGTTAAAGTTATTAACACATCGAACCCATGTTTCCCGTTATAATACATCTATTTCAAATATATCGATCAGCTGGCGGACATCACTACCTGAGTTTGACAGTTGTTCACTTTACAGGAACAGCCCTATCTGTCCTATGATTTAGTTCGGAAGGAGTAGAGCTATGGGGAGGTTGCGACTTGCAAACAGCGGAAATCAAATCGAACAATGGCCGACCAACGGAACACGTAAAGAATTCAATAATTTTTAGATTTCTTTCATATTGGTTTTTACCGTCTTAACTTCTCTTTAATATAATTTGTTATTATGTTATATAACATGACGCTCAGCAAATTTAATATTTAATTGATAATAGTTTATGCGTGTCGAATGTGTAAACGTTTATTAATTGAGACTATTAAAAACGACACAATTCGCGACGTGCGTATTTTATTTCAATCAATGTCAAAAAACGATTACGGTATCTATAATTTAAATTCCACGCGGATTAATGTTAAATGAATGGCGTACAAACTCAACACGCCGTGGGACAGTAAAAATAGCGCCAATTTGGCCGCGTAATAAAAAAGGTTATTTAATTTCCATTCTTTGATTGGAAAACATTCATTGTCATACAACTCAGGCATGATTTGAATATGCATATTGTATGTTACAGTTTTTTCTAACTATGTTCTCTGAAATACTTTGAGGAAGTCTTCGAAAGCAACCCGGGTTACAGTGATTCCGGTGGCGGATCAGTTATGTACGATGATGGAGTGAATGTTACGAAAATCAGCACGGTTGAAATGAAAAGATCAATTAAATTTTTGAAGAATGGTAAGGCTGTTGGTTTCAAAATATTACTGCCAAATAGTTTAAAGGAGATCGCCTAAAATTCTCACATGCAAACTTTTTAATCAGGGTTTAGAGGAGGGTTACACGCCATTATAATGGAGAAGGACTGTAATCATGCAGTTGTACAAAATAGGTAAAGGATCCCATATGTCCATATATCTAATATAATTTTGGAAACATAGGGCTTTTAGCCTGCTAAGTTCAGTCGGCAAGCTATATGGTAGAATATTGATTGAAAGAGTGAGAATGGATACAAAGGTATATTATGGGATGTGCAATGTGCTTTTATGGGTGAAAGGGGGTGCACGGAAGAGATTTTCTCAGTGCGTATGCTCACCGAGAAATTCCTGGCAAAAACAAAAAAAAACAAAATCTTGTCCAAGCTTTTGTAGATCTACAAAAAGCATACGCCTGAGTCGACAGGAAAAAGCAATGGAAGGAACTCTTTGCAAATGAACTCTTTGCAAAAATCAGGGTCTTAGATATTCGACAGCTATTTACTAAAACAAGCATTTGTTATATACGAAAAAATAATCTACTAATCGCTCCACAACATCAAGCACACACCCGCTTTTCATCAAACCTGGGTTGCGTGGTCCCAAAAACTAACACCTTATTCGCTCAACGACAATTCTGGTTCATCGCTCCTAAAATATATAATGCTCTGAGTACTGACATAAAGTCAAGTAATTCTAATTCTCTTTTTATAACACGTGTACAACATTGGATTTTTGAAAGGGGACGAATGTACTTTAAAGAATTCATGAGTTCTAACACTACATTTTAATTATTAATTTTTGCATTTCAAAATTTTAATTTCCATTTTTATTTCTATTTTTCTTTAAAATGTTGTTATTTTTTCCTCTTAGTTTTTTACTAAATTTATTTATGTTTTTAATTTTGATTTATATGCTATGATCTTTTTTTTTCTCTTTAGTTTTAAGTATTTCTTAATATTTTTTGAAATGTAAAAATATTAAATGTACGACTACCACAACACGGGCTTAGCCTAGTGTGGTAGCCAAAAAAAAACAAATATCTGTTACTAATAAAAAAAATAAAAAAATAAAAAAAAAAGTGTTGTCTAAGAATGGAGTGAATACAAATCTCATACAGCCAATTGCGTCTCTGTATAAGTTAGTGTTGCGGTTGCGATTGGTGCTAACAAAAAAACTGCCAAAAGAAGTAGCAGTCCACAATGGAGTGCTAGCACCTACGTGATGAATGAGAATGTGGCATGGAATTAGCAGGAATGATGAAAGTAGACCGAATGCTGAGAAATGAGATCCCTGAGGATGTGTGGTAAAACCATGCACGATCGTGTGAGAAAACTGAAGAAACGCAAAGAATCCAAGGCTGTTTTAAGCATAATGAGTAAGATTAAGAAGGGACGTTCAGATAGTTTGGGCATGTAGAGCGAATGAACGAAGACAGGAGTGCTAGGCGAATATATTACGCAAATGTAAAAGATGGAAGAAGTCGGGGACCCCCGAGGAAGACTTGGCACGATCAAGTGAATCAGGTACTTGAGCCGGGCCATGTCAAGAGTCAGAATAAAAAAAGTGTATGTATGAGACGATGTATGAATGTGAAAGGGGTAAAAGTACTTAAAATTTACATTTAGTTTATTTGCTATAATTTCACATTGAGAAAGAAAAGTGTGCATGTAAAACTTACCCGGTAGAGGTAAATAAAGGTTTCGATTGTAATTTTCTGCATGTTTTAATTTTATTCCTATCCAAGTAATCAGAAATAATCCCGTTTAAGTGTAAAGGCTTATCCACAATCGTTTCAGAAATGAGTGGCTCAATGAGCCCACTACATAATATTAAACAATTCCATCATCTACATATTATCCCGTATTACTTTCAGGTTATAAAGTTGTAAATAACTTTATTAATGAAAAGAGCTCGGATTGGGGATAAGCGGGCTTAACGCATTAGTTTAAAGGACGAGGGATGTAAGCCGCTTTACTCTATCTATCTCATGGTAAACTCCGCTGTTGACAAAGCTCTAATGGGGGTTTTTAATTTTATGAGTAGGATTTATTGCAAGCAGATGTGTTGCCAAGCGTGGTTCGGTGAAATATATTTAAATTGAGCAAATTAAGACAAACACGGCTTAGTTTGTGTTTGTTCTTACAGGATTGTCATTTTAAATGTTAATATAAGGAAGACAAAACATTTAAACGAATGTTAAATTTGAAAAGTTTTATGTTGATTCCATTATCGTTAACTGAAATTTCGTTGACTTCATTCGTATCCCCAGGTATTCGACATAATTGCTGATAAAAAGTTGTAGAAGGAGGCGAGATTCTTGCGAGTTCGCAGTGAGGGAAATTAACGATTGTAAGAAAATGACCGTTAGATCGGTGGTTCTTAAACTGGGTACGATCGAACGCAAGGGATTCGATGAGTCAGTCTCGCGGGTTCGGCGGAGGTCAAGACACACCCCGAAGTCACACTGTTTCGCAGTAAATATTCTTATGTTTTTTTGTGTGAAAATCGTGTTTTAATTGTTTTGTTCATTTTGCGCACCTATGTATAAATATGAGGCATGTTCAGAAAGCAAGTGTACTTTTTTTTTTTAAATTACAATAAATTGATGATTATTTTTCCAAATAATCGTCATCCCGTTAATGCACGTGGTGAGCCGTGGCACAAGTTTCTTTATGCCCTCTGCCCCGAAATCTCCCGCCAATTCCTTACCCCTTTCAGGAACATTTTCTGCACCTGCTCGTCGGTTGAAAATTTATTTTCATCCATATATGCCTTCAGGAAGGTGAAAAGACGATAATCTTAAGACGCCAAGTCAGGGAAATACGGGGGTGGTTCAAAACATCCCATCCAAATGAGTTCTAGATCGTGGTGGCTAAGGCTGTGTGAGGACGGACGTTTTCGTGAAACAAGCACACTTCTCCAGTCAGCATTCCCCTCCTTTTATTTTGAATGCTCCTTTTGAGTTTTTTTAGGGTATCACAATATTGTTATGCATTGACGGTCTCAACCTGAGGCAGAAATTCGACCAAAATGATGCCTTTTCGGACCCAAAACACTGAGGCCATGATTTTTTTGCCCGAAATTGTGGTTTTCAATTTTTTGGCAGATGGGAAATTGGTGGGACGCCACTTTGACGACTGTTTTTTTTCCAGGCCTGTAATAAGTCACCCACTATCATCTCCAGTCATAATATAGCTTAGAAATTCTCACCTTTTTTCTTGTAGGTGTTATACCATCCGTGAGTAAAAAGCGGTTCACAGCACTTGGCGGGATTTTTTGCCGACAGTTTTCACGCAACTGGACACTACAACGTGAGTTTACGTACTACAATGTTCCTGCGAGGCTCGCTCTGGTCAGGATATCCCCCTCCACCACTAGTGTTGCCAACCCTCAAAAAACTAAAAACCACCGCCCGTTATGGTCACAGTACACTTACTTTCTGAACTTGCTAACTGTGAACTGCTTTCTTGAGCTTGCTACCTACCTATGTTTTAAATTTGAACCTACCTACCTATGTTTTGTTAGAGGAGCGCGCTAATATTTAAAGCGATAAAATCGATGCGAAAATTGTGAAAATGTTTAATAAAACACGACTCGTTTAAAATAGAGCAAAAATCTCGTGGAAGGTATCTTAAGTATTATTTAAAGGAACATTGTGAAATTTTTTACAATTATAACTTTTAAAATAACTGAAACAAACGTGTTAACAATAATTTTCGGAATATACTTTGCAATTTTTTTCTACTAGGGAATTTTTATATAATTTGCATTTCGGCGTGGAACGCCTCTAGACATTATCTTAAAAAATAAGATATTTTTTAAGAGCTTAAAAACTTCAAATGTTTAACGGAGATATATAAGAAATCGGTAGAAATTCGGGTAGCTTAAGTCAAAAGTGTGACTCGTTTCTAACAAGTGATTGACAATCTCCGAGAAACTATTATTGTTTAAACAACTCATATGTTTCTTTATCCTAAAAACAATCATAAATTGGCTACGAATCACCGCACAAAGAAGAGACCAATTATACTACCTCATTCTCTCGCAGGCTAAATCCTAAACATGTATGTGTTTGCCTCTTTTTAGTGTCCCTATTTTTAGTTTCATCTAGTTTCAAATCACAACGGTGCCAAAGAAGTTTTCATTTGAAAATACGCAATTGTTATGAAAACAATCCAATTTATTTTCAAAATCGTATGTAAAATAATCAGATTTGTGTGTTGTTTTCACCACCAGAAATAAATATATTGAAATGGAAATCTACATAACCTGCGGCTTACACTCATAACTAGCCTCAATTGAATTAAATGGGAATTAGCTGGTTGTTTCAATATTTACTTTACTTCATAATAAATAGAAGCACTAGGAAAACACAAACGCATTGGATTATTTCTGAGTTTACCAAACACGGTACCTATTATTTACAAAATAAACAGCAATTTAATTTTGTGAAATGATTTGAAACTGACAGATCTATTTAACATATTACATAGAGTGGTACAATGCACGGTGTTCGGGCATAACTGATAAACAGTTTCCTATTTCATATTCCCCACATTCCATACTGTCTGACCTACCTACAAAAATACTACCGACCCATTAACCCGGTCACCAGGAGAAGAATTGTCCCGAACTTTAGTATAATTTCTACCGCGCCACAAGACATACATGGTCTTATGCAACGGGCAAAAGTTTTCATGGTGATAACGGACAAAGCAGTTTTTTACGTCGTACGATTTGTGCAACATCCAGAGGAGATCCCAGTACTAAGGCAGGACTTTCTGGTGGCATTCTCTCCAAGTTCATTTTCAGTTCCCTATTTCCTTCCAGAGCTTACACCACGGACATATGAATATATCTGGACCTGCCCTAAGTGATAAAAACGTATTATTTCCCCCTCGCCATGGAACCGGCTGGAGCTCCTCCTTGGCGCCAGTTCGCCCCATGTGGAGGGGATAGAGAATCGCTTGAATCTAAAATGTGTGACGTCATCATTCTTGCCGTGGGCAGCGCGAAGCTAACATCTATACATTTAACGAAAAAATAACACGCCAAAACAGTAGCTTGTGCTATACAACATACCTACATATCAGTGTGCACATAAATGTGGGCGGTTCCTTAGTGTGCTCGTCGCTGGTTACAGGGGTAAGTAAATTATGAAACATTTGTAAAAGTGTCTTAACTAAACACGGCAAAAAAATATTGCTATGTGAAAACGGGCGAATCTTTTTGGGGTGTACATTTGGCCTACGCAAATATTTTATTATCGTGGCAAGCAATTCGCGCTCCCATGTAAAAAGGTCTATTCATTCAAAGCAGATTTTGCTTTTAAGAACTAAATGATGATATTATAATGCGAGATGCCTATATACTGTCAGATTAATTTTTCAACCAATGACAGTCATCTTCCCCTCTTCGTACCGCCATAGTTGATTTTTCCCCTCACCTGTTATTTCTGGTCTATTGAATTTGGATGTCTATGGCTTACACAAAATTCATGCGGCCCAAAATCGCCATATGTTTTCATGAGCTATCGAAACATTGGTCATCTCGCCGGATAGATTAGTTATTTATGCGTAGAAATTATATTCAAATGGTTAATAGTTTTCAATAATCACTTTTCAATAGTTCACACCCAAGAGTTGTAAATCACCCATTACCTGTTAGTGGCATCGCGTCTGGGACCCAATCAGGCGTCTTGAGTTCAATTCCTCGGTTGGCAAGGTCCCCGTCACGACAATAGCAACATTTTCCGCTTACTGTGATGGTAGGAGGAGATTTTCAAATTATTGTCAGGTTATTCGTAATCCAGGGATGTTTAACTTTCTTTGTAAAACGCTACGTTTGGTGACTTAGCAGGGATGCCGGGGTTCATGGGGTCAGGTTTGCCTGGATCTTGGCGACAGACGTGTCTGCCCACGAACAGCGTGGCAGGCCGGATCGGGAGAGACTGGTTGAGGGAGATCGTAAAGTCTCAGTGTAAATCTAGGTTCTCAACGTTTGAGACTTTTAGGGTGACGGTAGAAGACCCAGATAAAATTAGGGGGCGTTGATGGCACAGTAAGGGCGTGGGCAGGTAAAAAAATATAGTTTAAAAAGGCAAAATAAACACACTTATCATGCACTAATAAAATCTAATGTGTATTATTATTGTTAAGAATTGACACTATATCATGAATACGAGAAGGAAGCAGGTAACAACCCGGTACTTAAAATACAAAATAAAAGCCATTTTAACAGATAACAAATAATTGAATGTATTAAAGTTGCTCCCCCCCCCCCCCATAAAAAGTTGTGGTAAATACAGTCGTGGCAATAGCTGTTTCAGAAAAAAATGGGGGGCGCTAGACAAAAAAATATTCTTAAAGTGGGCGGTGGGCAAAATAAGGTAAAGAACCTGTGGTGTAAAGGATACATTCGTTCGTCCGTCACTCCTGGACACACTGACCCTCACATTCTTACTCACCCCTCATACCCTTTTCCTTCCCAGAACTTCTTATCCTTCCTTCCCCTAAAAAAACCCTCCACAGCATCCCCAAAGATGACTTGTGACCTGAGTGGAATTATTTTCCTTAAGGCCTCCTGCGTGGAGCTAATGTTAAAAAAAATAAAAATACTATATTAATATTTCAACGTTTTATGACGGGAGTAAGAATAATAATCAAATACACTGTATTTATGTACATTCAAATTACTCGTTACCAGAGAATGTTTGTCGTCCTTAAAAATACAGTGTCTAATAATTGGCTTGAATACACAGTATCTCCCATAAAAGGCAGCAAGTCATGCGAAAAAGGTTATTTTATATTTTATGATTAAAAAAAAACATATGCGAAATTCCATTTAAATTTCTGCAAAACCACGATTTCTTTAATTCTCTTCGTGGAAAACCGGAAAAAACTCTGATTTAAGGGCAATGAATTTTTATTCGCAAGGCATTTAAGGCTCGTTTTTCTTACATCAAAGGAGGGAGGGGTTCCACTTAATTACACAGGGGTGGAGCCGCGGTTCCATTGATGTTCATTTTGAGCAAGCTAGAAGACCATTGTAATTATTCGGGGTTCTAAGAACCCTGACGAATCTAATTGGTTTCTCAGACACATACAACCCGGAGACGAATGCTATACCAATGAAGGACATTTGCAGAAATAATGACAGCGTTTGGTTTATGTAATGCCAACTAGTTTCCTAAAATTCGTGACATTTTCAGGGCGATTATAATTACAATTAAATAAATAATGATAAATTTAACAGTTTCTTAACAAATCTAAAAAAATAATGTTAATATCACTTCACGGGGGTATAATTTTAAACAAATTAAACATTCAACTAGTTTCTAAGACACTACCGAAGGTGTTAGGAATCATGTCCTAAAATGGCAAACACAGATATCAAATGCACTAAAATTATGGTTTAATAAAAACCTGTTGACTTTAAATTCTAAAAAAACCTATTATTTACCATTTTCCATTAAAAAACAAAAGAAACACCCAAAGAATTAAACATAATAATCCACTCTGTGACAAATACAGAAAACCACAAATGCAATATATTATGTACAATTATAGAAAGCAAGACCGATATTAAGTACCTGGGTATAATAATATACCAGCGTTTAAAATGGTCCCCACACATAAATATTCTGAACAACAGAATAAGGAAACTAACATATATATTTAGATGCTTAAGAGATATTTTAAACGAAAAATTACTTAGAACCACAAACTTCGCTTTCTGTCAATCAATTATACAATACGGCATTACGGCATTATAGGGCGGTACATGTACAAATCAAACACAAACAATTTACATATCACAAAAACTAATAATAAAAACAATTTTAAAAAAACCCTACTCATATTCATCAGAATTGTTATTCAAACAATTTAAGGTCAGAAAATTAAGTGCATTATACTTTTATCACGCAACATTACAAATTTATAAAGATAATATTCAAAATAAAGTTGCACCTTTTAAAAATAACAGAAATCTTAGACAAACATCAATATTTTCTATTCCAAAATGTAAAAAAACAATAGGACAGTTAAATCATAAATATCTCGGAGTTAATTTTTTTTATTCACTACCTGAAAAAATCAGAAACAACAGTAACATAAAAAAATTTAAAACTCAGCTTGAAAATTTGAACTGAATAAAAAATAATAAATTGAACCAATGTAATAACACCCCCCATACACACAAGCCCTGCTTTGTTATGGGGGTACCTACATCAAATACATGTATAATGTAATAAATTATTGTATGAAATTTGTTATAATTTATGTATCTTTTTGTAAATAAATAAAAAAAATTTTTTAAAAAAAGTCGGTCACTATCACGGTCACTATTACATTTCTCTAACACTCTTTCCAA
Source organism: Limnephilus marmoratus (assembly GCA_917880885.1). Taxonomy (NCBI): domain Eukaryota; kingdom Metazoa; phylum Arthropoda; class Insecta; order Trichoptera; family Limnephilidae; genus Limnephilus; species Limnephilus marmoratus. The sequence continues at coordinate 21,837,318 of OU862924.1, read as the reverse complement.
TCTCTTTCATAGAAAGAATATCAAAAGTGACTACAAACATGTACTCTCGTGCAGAAGAATACCTACTTACCAAATTTTATTTCTATTTTTATCTCCAGTAGGATAATTCTTAACAAATTTTATTTCCACTTGTATCCCAAGAAGAATAATACTTACCAATGTTTATTTCAATCTTCTTTAAATTATCTTTTTATTCTCTATTTCTTAGCTTACTTTTAATTCTTATATTTTTATTTGTATCTGTTTTTAGTTTCATTAATCCCTTAATATGTTATTTTTTTCTTTCCTCTTCTAATATTTTATTATCTGTTTATATAATATTTCATGTATGACTACCACAACATGGGCAATAACCTAGTATGGTAGTTAAAAAATGGCAAAAATGTACCTAAACGTAATGTATGTAAACATTTATGAAATAATAATAATAAAAAACTATTACTTGAGATAATTTGTTTAAAATGGGTCCTAATAAGCGACATATCACTATGAGCGAAGTCATTATATCCGACTTTGTTATAAAGAATTTTATTGAAAACCAAACTTCGCTGTGTAATAACTTCATATTAAGCGGTTGATCACTATAGACGGAGTCATAATAAACGGATTCTATTGTAGTTTCTAACACACCAATGGCGCCAAAAATGGTGGGTAAAAATGAAGAGAATAGGGTAAGTAATTTTAAGATTACAGTACGAGATAGATAAAAATGACGGAATGCAATAAGGTGGTAATAGCTCAATTGGAAGGGAGACCAGTCCACAGAACCTCTAGTCTTTTCTGGGTTCGGGTTCCAGTTGCGACCGTTACCTTTTTATTTTCTGTGTCTTTGTCTGTTTTATATTTTCATTGAGAGTTGTTTATATTATCTTATACTCGTCTCATCCAGTATTATACTCGTCTCAACGAGAGATTGTGCGTGACGTCACCGTTCTAATGTATATTTTGTCTTTTTCGTTTTCAAACAAAGGCGCATGAGAAGTAAAAGTATGAACGCCGGTGACGTCCATACGGGGTCTCACTGGGACTGGTTTACAATGTGGTTTATAATGTATCCCCGTAGAATGAAGAATAACACAAGAAGTGCAAGTTGTGGGCATGCTTCATGATCCAAATATTTGCTTAATCGAGGTTTAAAATTCCAATACAAAACCGTGTTTACAAAATTCAAATGGGATGGAGGTCTCCGATGTCAAGTGAGTATTAGTGAGATGGGGCGTTGTGCGGCTTGGTTAAATGGAACATTAAATTTGTTTCCATTCAAATTTGAACGGAAGGCGCTTCTGCTTTCTTCTTAATTCTATGGTTTTTCCTAAGAAGTGTTATGTCGCTGAATGTGCGCCAAATATTATGTAGCCGCGATAATGTCAAGTGTACTATTGGTTGGTACAGGTACAATACTAAATATACGTTTATTTGTTATTCATAAGAACTGCAATCACGTTCATTATAATCATTTTCGTCCTCTGGTGAAATTATTAGAAATACTAAAAAGTGTTTTAAATCCTGCACGTTCAGATGTAATAATATTTTACATTATTCAGTCATGAAATGATTCATTTTCTTTCGAGGTGATGACAGTTGTAGACATACAAATTTGAAAGAAAATTTATAGAAATGTGTAAGAAATAAATAACTGCGGTGTCAAACCCGCCGGGGGCTGTGGAACGTCACAACTTTGAATACGTTTGCCTTGGGGCATGCACTTACTTTTGCTTTGGCTTTTCACGATTTTTCGCTTAAAGTTACGGACGGTATCCAAAAAGGTTTTCATAAAAGATTTCAGAGTTGTGCATGAACAGTAATTTGCAAACGACCGTAAGAATAGTTTCAGAAAGGTTTAACCTGTCAAGGGCCAGGGTTTTTTACCTTACCTTTTTTAAATTACCTTAATAACAAGAATGGAGGAAGCTATTTTAAGCTTTATTTTATGTTATAAATTAATGGAATAAAATTTAAAATCGCATCCAAATTATTTGAATTAATATTCTTTTTTGAAATTCCAGTCTCGCGCGCGGGCGCGTTCCTGGCCTTTGAAAGGTTAAAACGAACTTGTATTTACTATAGGGTTTCGCCAATTTTTTATTATCATTTTATTTAAATCTTTTGAAATGTAGAGATATATATAACGTGATAACTAAATGGCGTATTATCTTCCATTTTGACAGTACAATATTTATTTAGCTCTGTAGCTAGTGATGGAATAAATTAATAATTTCGAAAGTTACATTGAATGTGTGTAAGAGGTTACTAACCATGAAAAGTTACGTAAGTTTCGGCTTAGAACGGTAGATATTTTCAGTATCACACTGGTGAAAGATCACCATTTGGAATCGAAAAGTTACTTAAAATGTAAAAATAAGGTAAACACAAGCTTTGGACAAAGACACCAAATATACCAGGCATTAAAGCATTTAACAATCTTTCACTTGATACAAAAAATGAGGGAAGCAAAAAAAAATCTTAGGTACAGAATTAAAAGATAGATTAAAAAACAAAAAAGGAAATATTACAAAAAAATGTAACAAATAATAATACAACAAATAAAATAATTATAAAACACACATCACAGTTTGTTTTTTTTTTTCACACAGTATTTATATATATTTTAAAAATTTACTATTTAATATCTTATCGAATTTTGTATTGTAGAATGAGGTCCTCAGAACGGGTAAGGCACCCAGTAAGGCCCACATGCCCACATTATCAAATATTGTTTCAAAGTATATGATATTACACCTAATAAAAAAAAGGTTTTAGACGCGTTTTGTGACAAAATCTGATTAGCCCGTTATTACCCTACCTTCCTTCTCCCCTCACCTTTACTTTCAGCCTCTTAACATACCCTAATTAGGGATGCCATTGTTTCAGAGGCTCCAGACGGTTGGGAAAAGTTGGAGATCTTGAGTTCATATAAAAAAAATGTATAAGGGAAAATTTTCAGCAATTACGCTCTAGGTGTTAGAGCACAGCCAACTAGAGAGTGTCCAGAATGTACAGCTACTACGAAGTAAGTACCTCTGAAATATCCATTTTTCTGATGTTACTAACGGTAGATATTATGTGACGGGACAGTCTTACCCGTAAGCGGAAATGAATTCTGCTGAACGGAACAGCATTTCCATCAAAGAGGATGCATCCTGAGAACTTTACCGAAACCAACCAGTCATTTATCAAAAGTTTAAGAGCATAATATATTTGATACTGTGGCGGTAGAATAACTCTATAAGTTGAGACGATGAAGGTACAGCGAAGACACACATATATAAAATGTACAATTCAACAGCGGGCAGGTAATGCAGTTTATATTTAGTTCAAATAAATTTATATTTTAGTTTTTGTGTGTAATTAGTGGAGAGATTTATGTATAATCATTATCAACTATTTTTGTGGCAAGTATGTTTCATAAATATCCCTATTCAAGAAATAAATTAACAACTTACGAAAAGCGCAGAAAAGTGGAAGATCAAGTATTTTCCAGAACTAAGGGTTGTTCAAATTTGCAACAGAAGTGATTATATTAATTGATTTCAAACAACTTTTATTACTTTTTCTTAATAATCGCAATTTCACTTTGTAAATTATTGTTTAAAATGTTATTATTTTTTATTAAGATAAAACATGTTTATTTCCCACACGAGAAAATAGTGCCTACATATTAAATGCCATCGAAAATAAAATCGAATTACCCGACGCAAAACGGACGGGTGTTTGAGGGCCGTCTGTGTGTCTGTCTGTGGCACCGTAGCTCCCAAACGAATGGACCTATTATGATGCGGATTTTTTTGTTTAAAAGCTGACTTGGTCGAGATAGTTCTTAGCTAGAATTCATGAAAATTTGTTCAGACGTTTCAGCGTCATCAGCTCTTTTTGTGTCGGGAGTTAGTTAAAATTTTGAAAATTTTGCTTATCATTAGCACTGGGTTGATTGAATTTCCCAAAATTCAAGTGCTAATAATAAGCAAAATTTTCTCGTTAATAAATTATTGAGCTAATATTACTTAATCGTCAGCAGCTAATAGAAAATTTTAAAACAGCGAATACAACTCATTTCCATTTCAAATGATACGTTTATAAAAGTGATGTACAAAAATCCGACGTCATCACATCGTTGCAAAGCTCAGCAAGCAACCCCCGCGCCCTTAGGGAGTGGATAAAGGTAGTATACATAAGTCCCTACCCCCCTGGATGACTGCGGCTGCCACTGGCTAGATACGTAGGTACTGAGAAATAATATTGCGCGCGCGAAACACTAAACAAAATCGATACGCAACCACCAGCTGACTTGCATGCTTTCCTGGTAGGAGCTTTCTGCATCCTTTATTGAACAGGTAGGAAAAATACGTCATTTGCTCAGGTACCTACCTACCTTGGGAAAGGTTATGCACCAGAAGATGGGACCGTATTCTACTCAACTAGGTACTCAAGGCGAATTTTATTTAAAAATTACGGCTGTGCGGCCTTTTTCTCAATAAAATGTTATATTACGTATCTAGTACGTATATTTGCTATTTTATTTATTTTGTTTTAAATTATGGTATATAGGTAATTTTTGGAGGCAACTTCGAATTTTTTTGTTAGTTAATTATAATTATTAAAAAATATATCATGCCTTATCTACTGTTTTAGAATAAAAAATAAAGCATCGTGAAAAATTTATTTTTTGGGTGGCCATTTTAACGTATATACGATAAATTCATTTCGACCAAAATTGGATATTTATAATTTAAATTTAGGCTCATCAATACGCTCTTTTTTAATCCTTTTTATTTTTGTATTTTATATTTCATCATGATAAGTAGAGTAATATTATTTTTTAAAGATTTATCATTTTTTAAATTTTTTTTATTAACTCCACACAGGAGGCCTTGAGAAAAATAATTTCCCTCAGGGCCTATGTCATCTGGGATGCTGTGTGGAGGGTCTTTTTGAGGAGAGGAAGGAATGAACATTGGTCTTGAAGAGACCCATGTTGTAGGAAGGAGGAAACACAGAGAAATACTTTTTCAAACCTAGCAAACACACTTCGTGGCGACATTTTAAAATAAATGAAAACAAATTACTTTGTATAACTAGGGAATATACTTTGTATAACTTATATACCTAAGGGAACGTACCCATACTACATGACACGTTCAGGGGGGGGGGGTATTCAAAATACCACGTTTAGTCACAATGAGCGGCGGTGGGCTTAGGTTTTTAGTCACCGGGGGAGGGGGGGGGGGGGGGGGGGTTAAAAAAAAAAAAAGTGGGTCACGTAGTATGGGTAGGTACGTTCCCTATATCTATATTATCGAAATGTTTCAAAAACAAAGTTTTCTTCGTCCGGATAAGAGATTTATATTAATGACTAGTTGGTACCCGGCATGCGTTGCTATGATATTCAAAGAAATAAATTGATTCTCCCTGCATTCCTTTCCCATGCATCCCCGTTCCCTTCCACCTTCCCCACCTTCCCCCTCCCTCGTGTCTTCCCTCTCCGCAAACCCCACCTTCACCCTGCCTTTCCTCCCTGCCGCTAAAATATATGAAATACACACATTTTCTATTACACAAATTTCATATCGCCAGAGCATACCATTATATGCAGCCTATGTTACTTACTGATAATGTAGCTTTCTATTGGTGAAAGAATTTTTAAAATCGGTTCAGTAGTTTCGGAGCATAATTATTGCAACAATCATTGCAATAATTTGTTGCAATGATTGTTGTTCTTGTTGTGGGGGATTTTTTTTTTCATGATTACCGCACAAGAGTCCCAACTGCTCCCGTCTGGAGACAGTGAGACTATGGCATCCCCAATTGGGGTATTTTGTGAGGCTGAAGGTAGTGGGGAGGGAAGGAGATAGGGAAGAGGAAGGTGGGGAAGTACCTGGCTATTTAGATCTGGTCAACAACACGGCGTAAGCCACTTCAGGCAACGTTTCAATTCTGAATGGTGGTCTTACACCAGGGCGATACTGAGAGTATCTTCCACTCTGGAACGTGCCGCAAATATACTATATATTATTTTAAATGAATAAATTGTGAAATACACAAATTAATCAAATAAAATGTATTTGCCACGCCGGGATTCGAACCCGCGACCTTCGGAATGCGAGTCAAACGCCTTACCGCTGCACTACGCCGGTCGTCATCATATGTAATGATTTAATAATTGTGGTTCGTGCAAATAGGATCCACACCTACCTTAAATGTGTTAATTTATTTTTCATCTCATTAGAACTCCTTTTATAAGTTTGACTTTTGATAGCAGTCGGTGATTAAAGATTTTGAGGAGAACAGTTAAAAATATGTACTGAACCAAATGTTCGTAACACAGTGATCAACATAGTAGCGAACTACTCAATAGTGGAAAATATGTAATGAACCAAATGTTCGTAACACAGTGATCAACATAGTAGCGAACTACTCAATAGTGGAAAATATGTAATGAACCAAATGTTCGTAACACAGTGATCAACATAGTAGCGAACTACTCAATAGTGGAAAATATGTAATGAACCAAATGTTCGTAACACAGTGATCAACATAGTAGCGAACTACTCAATAGTGGAAAATATGTAATGAACCAAATGTTCGTAACACAGTGATCAACATAGTAGCGAACTACTCAATAGTGGAAAATATGCATTTTTGGCTGTTGGTATTAAATTTTCAAAAATCAGAAAAAGCAGAAGTACTTTTATTGACCCCTGTCTCTTAGTCTCGGTACATGACCAAAATAACTGTCGAATCTGTTGACAAAATAAAAGCGTGATTATAATATAATAGTTATACGCAAATTTCAAGACACCGGATAATATTTAGGTATCTAACAATAATTACACCCTACATAATAACTATAATAAAGTTGTGATGATAAATTACTTCGTATGCCGATGATACGGTACTAATAATTAGCGATAAAACTTGGGAAAAAGTAACATTTAAAGCCACCGAAGACATAAATATTTTAAAGAATTTCTTCGACGTAAATTTACTATCACTAAATGGTGATAAAACATTTGTAATTCCATTTGCAATACATAAAAATGATACCCCTAAAAACATTGACATCATCATCCATGATGATTCCAAAACACATAGTAAAAATTATTGTATCCAAAACTGCACAATATTAAAAACAACAAACACAATCAAATATTTAGGAGTCATTATCGATAAAAACTTGAAATGGAAGGAACAAATTTGTCAAGTTGTAAAAAAAATTAGATAATTGATTTATATATTTTTAAGAATAAGAAATTTTTTATCTGTAAAAAACTTATATCTAATATATTACGCTTTGGTTCAATCAACTTTACAATATGCTATCATTAGCTGGGCATCCGCATACAAAACTAATCTTTCCCCAATTGAAGTTGTGCAGAGGCTAATAATTAAAATCATATTAAAAAAACCTTCTGATTACCCAACGGATCAATTATTTAAGGAATTCAAAGTACCATCGTCAAAGATCTATACAATAGAAATACATTGATTCAAATTATAAAAGAAAAAGAAAAGTATCAATTTATAACTGAAAACCGTACTAGACATAAATATATTTTTTCATGCCCAAATTTAAATTTACGGTTAAAATGCTGAAAGTTTATATTTTCAGTGTGACTTCTGTAGGAGAAGGCAAAATAAACTTTGAGTACATAAATTCACGCATACAAGCTTGTGCATACAGAACCCATAGAGTAAGGCAGATATTGCACGGTCGAATTAAACTCATAAGGGTGTTAATTTTCAGAGAGAAATTTTATGCAAAGAGATGTTGTATATTTAAACAAAACTCAATAACGTGCAAGACTTCCGACCTACCGAAGTTACAGGGAATAAATGAGTATAATCATCTTTCTGCATAATATTGCGAGGCAAGCATAAGTGAAAGAGGGAAACCTAATGAAAAGAGGACAGTTGCATTAGATTAGGTTAGGTTAGGTTAGTTTGGTGTGGTACCTAAGTACTAGTGATGTAGCGGACATTTGCTTCTGCTCCCACAAAAGCGGAAGTTTGGCATACTTTTTCACTTTCGGATTCCACTTCTGTTCACGCAAAATTATGACAGAAGTTGAACGGAACTTTCTAGAATGAATTCCTTAGCAACAATGACACCCGCCCAGCGCCTTGCGTGATGTGTTTTGATTTCGGTCTAGTAATTAGTCAAATAACGTCCCCGAGAACGTGATGTTTCGTGCGTTTTTTTTTTCGCTTGCAACCAATTAACCTTTCAAAGGCCAGGAACGCGCCCGCGCGCGAGACTGGAATTTCAAAAAAGAATATTAATTCAAATAATTTGGATGCGATTTTAAATTTTATTCCATTAATTTATAACATAAAATAAAGCTTAAAATAGCTTCCTCCATTCTTGTTATTAAGGTAATTTAAAAAAGGTAAGGTAAAAAACCCTGGCCCTTGACAGGTTAATTACAAGGGGGAAAAGTGGCAAATTTATATTTTGTTAAATATCTATTAATTTTGAAGTGCAAGTAGGTACATATATAACACTCCATTCACTTCACTTAACGACAAAAGAATTTAAAGACTTTCTATTCCATCAATTCTCGTTGGATTTATAATTTGAATTAATAGTCCGCTTCCGCATCCACATCCGCAAAAAAAGCTTGCACATCTGCTTCCGTTATAACACTTGAATCTATAAAATTTGAATTTAGAAGTGTAAGTACATATATAACACTTCATTCACTTTACTTAATAACCAAAGAATTTAAAGACTTTCTATTCCATCCGTCCTCGTTGGATTTTTAATACGAATTAAACATTCTTCCGCTTCTACTTCCGTTATAACACTTCAATTACATCTCTACTACGTACCTAATATTTAGATACCAAATTATTCAGATCTGGCCACTAAACACGTTTAATGCCACTTCAAGCAATGTTTCATTTCTGAATGTTGATTTTTTCACAATATACTTTCACTGGTAAAATACGTTTTACCAGTGAAAGTATATTGGAGCAAACGTGGAACAAACGATAAAATTCATTCTACATACAAACTTCAAGCACGCAAGCCTCATCGCTCAACCGGATACCGTTTTCACAGCAATTTCTCTAATAAAGCGAGTTCCAATAAAGTTAGCAAGCCGTTAAAGGTTTCATCAGAATAAACTGTAATTTGCAGGAAGGTTCTCACGTATTGACTCTGGTTTAGAAATACTTATAAAGTATCGACTATGGTTTAGAAATACTTATACCCAATTACATTATATAATACGAGTATAGACGCGTGGTAGAAACCTCAAAATGGTAAACCAAAGACAAGGCAGTAGTATTGTCATCGATTTTGTAGTTTTAGCACTCAACTGTCACGAGTCGCGCAAGGTCGTGTCCTACCAGAAAGCAAATTGCATTAAAAAAGCGCCAGAATGCCCTCGTGTGTGATGAGAAAATGTTTTCATGGCAAACACTAAAAAAAGCAAAGGAAAAATATTTCATTCGTAAATACACGCAAATCAATTATTATTATAAAAAATAAAATTATTTCGATCGTTCCTGAAGATTTTTAGCGCCATTAGAGAAGTGAGATAACAAACATAGCAACAAAAGTATAAGGACAACCTAGGACAGTAGATCGTCTCATACAGTATTCCGTATTCGTCTTAGTATAAGCGAGTAAGCGTATCTTGGCATTTTACATCTCAGTCTTACCCGTGGTGTAGAATGTAGTATTCGGCGCAAATACGAAAACGCCGCCCGTTCCTATATCTATGTCGTTCATACATACTCATTATTTTAGTGTACCTATATCTTTATCATACATGAATAAGTTTGAATTAAAAATTTACTGAAAATATAAGAATGTTTCTTACTTTCCACATTCTATCTTGATTTTGTGAGACAATGGCGAATCTAGATGTAATATATAACGTCATTGCTTATACCCATAAAATATATAAATTTAAAAGTAAAAAAAGAAATATGCGTAAATTGTATTAAGTAATAAATAAAATATACCCACGTTTAATCGAATACAATAAAGTAATAATTATTGAAGTCCAAACTGCTTTCCAAGGAGAGTGAGCCAAGAGTCAACAGAGATGTTTATCTTAAGTATGTGAATAAAGCACTCACAATGCACTAGAGACTAATCTTCGGTTGCTACTAGCTTACGATGGATTCTGTGCAAAATGGATGAAGGATGAGCTCTTTGAGGTTAAAAGCACCATAGATTACGATGCTTTCATAGGCAGATTGTGGAACTTTAAACACAATTGGGTTATGTAACCAGCGCAGACCCGTGTAAAATCGCGGAGTATTTTAATAAGATAAAGATTTGTGAAACTGAAAGTAGACAGTTAGAAATTTATCTTTCGAGTAAACACCGTCAGTAAACTTGCAAAATCATTAGTGATTCAGGTTCGTATTTGTCAATTTTTGACAGTTCGGTTAGTTAAAAGCAAAAACGTTACCCTCTGTGGAGTAAGAACTCTAAAACCCTTTGATTCACTATTTGCTGAAACCTATCGTCGTTTATGTTAATTAATCACTATATGGTCAAGCAGATTTCTCCAGTGCTAGTCGGTAAAGAAGTGCATTATTGTTATTTGTTTTTAAAAACTCGATGCTGTATTTTTTTACTCTAGTGTTAGTTCTTTTTAAACCCAGTGTTTATAATTATGATGGAATCCTTTGAATCCCTCTCTTTTCTAATTAGCAGCGAACCAAGCAATTCCTACAAAAAAGCAGGGGACCGAGCCGTGTAGATTTGATGAATTGTGTAGGTTTAAAATTTGCAAAGACATCGTGAAAATTGTATTTGTAAAAATAAACCAGAATACTTATTTTTAACGGAGTGGTTTTACGAAATGTGACCCGATGAAATTAAATAAAATCAAACAAAATATGCACATCTAAAAGAAAGATTTATTTTAATATCCGTATAAGGGAAGATACCTAATTTATCGCTTGATTCCCACAAATAGTTATAATTTTGTATTAAAACGTGAACATTTTTACAAATTACATTACGCATGAATACGCAGGAATATTTCACATCACCCATCATCATTGAAATATTTAAATTTTTCAAATTATGATAATAATTGTATTCAATTTTTCGAATATATTAAAAACGACAATCTTCGTTGATGTTTATTGACTTTACTGAGTTTTTGCTCAATATTTGATTTCGGTAAAAACATTTATGTAATTATTCTTTTTCTTTCTGGATGAATCAGGCCCTTCCCCACGGTCCTGGATCCCACGAAGATCCGCGGACACTGACTTTGTAGAGACACCTGGGTACTTGATCAATATCAGCCTAACAGCGTTCTTCCTCTGCTTATCCCGACTTCAATTTGCCAGTGACCTTTTCAACTTTTCCAAGTGTAACTAATAAATAAGCAAAACTAAACTTTACATTATTTTATTTGGAACAACTTAATGAGTAAAATCTCAAATTGTAATATTTAATCATTGAAGAACATATTAGCGTCTTTCAAACGCAAATTTGAAAGAGAAAAATCAGAAAAAAGGGTCGCATCTACGAATTGAACACAGAGCTTGCTAGGGCTCTGCTTTAACCACTGAGCTAATTCGACCCTATCCCCTTACACGTATAACCGTATACCGTATCACACAACGACCAAGAACTTCAAACGTTTTCTTCATTTTCTTAACACATATTTTTAGCTCAGTGGTTAGGGCAAAGCCCCTGCAAGGCTTCAATTCCTCGATGTGACCGTATCTTTTTCTGATTTTGCTGTTTCAAATTTTCGCTTGAGATCGTTAATATTGTCTTCAACAATTAAATAATACAATTTGAGGTTTTTCTCTTAAGTTATTCCAAAAAAAAAAATATTTATATATATTTAGTTTCAGTGCCGGCAACCCGGGCGTTTATTTAGTTTCATGGTTATTTACATTGTTTTCTTTTCTTTTACCCGCCTCACTAGACAAAGTCTGTTCCGAGGCGAGTAAATCACATATTATGTTTGTTCCAAAAGAAATGTGTGTATTTAAACAAATATATATATGTATGTAAAAAGATCAAAAAGATAAATTATATGTTGGTATATTAAATATTTACATACATACTTTGTTTTTTAGATAAAAGTAAATTAAAATTTTGTGACAGTTGAATATAGCGGTTACATAATAGAAGTAATAATTAATAATTAATCATGATAATTAATATTGCAAAATTGCAGTTTCTCGTATTTGTTTTATTTGAATATTATATAATTTCGTGAGAACTTGTATGAAATATTATTTATTTAGAATATTTTGAATGTCTGTTCTTTCCTTTTCATTCAACCATATTACAAATCTTTTGAAAAGCCAATTCAAATTATTTGGGGTGACGTAAGTTTTTGTTTGTGTTAGGAAGGTATTGAAAATGTGTGGTGCTAGGTAAGATTCGTGTTTTTTTGCAAAAGTTGATTTGATATGGGGAACTTGAAAGTGCTTATTAATTTTTGCTCTTGTGTTTTGCGAGTGAGGTATGTGGAGATGTGAAGTTTTGATACAGTTTATGTAAATGATCTTCCTTATGAATAGTTTATTTACGTCTAGTAATTTGTTTTTGATCATTAGCTGTTCCGTCGGATGTTGGTAAGGTTTATAAAACATGATTCTAATTATTGTTTTGTGATTTATTTTAAGAGAATTGAGGTAAGTATCTGCTGCTCCTCCCCAAACTGAAATTCCATATGTTAAAATACTTTGACAGAGTGCGAAATATATATTTTTTAGTTGATTTAATGACATGATGTTTCGTATTGTTTTGAAGATGTATGATAATTTTCGTATTTTTTTTGATAATATATTAATATGGAGATCGATATTAATCGATATTAATATTAAGATATTAATCGTAGACTTGTAGAAAAGTTCTCGTAAGTTCAAATAAAATTGATGAAGTGACTATCTGGATTGAGAGCTGTTAATATTGTCTTCAATGATTAAATAAAACTAAAAATTTCTACACCCTTACAAAATTTCTTTAGTATTAAGCAATTAAAAAAATATGTATCAAATAATATGGCATCTAGTCTTGTTTTTTAATTGTTAAAATGATATTATGAAACTCCTAATATCTAACAATTAAAGTAACGTTGCTAGCTGAAAATAATTCCGTCCATGTCCGATTTACGCAAGTAAATACATACTAATAAACGTTTTAAATTTAACACAACTTAAGTAGAAGAATATTCTTCAATAGAATGTACATGTCGTAGAGTAATTCACTCCTTTGCCTTACTAAAATAAAAAAAATTATTATAAGCAATAATTGTCAGCCTGAAACACTCATTTACATTGAAAAATCTTCCAATAGTACTAACAATACCTCCCCCACAAAGATAAAGTTGGTTGTTTTCAGGTGGAAAAATGTAATTATCAGTAATTGTTGAATGAAACACCAGTATATATTGAATTATTTGGCGGGTATTAGATAAGCCGCCATAGCTCAGTGGTCAGAGCATCCGACCGGCAATCAGAAGGACACGGGTTCAAGTCCCGTTGGCGGCAAGTATCTTTTCTCGGAAGATTTTTCAATGTAAATGAGTGTTTCAGGCTGACAATTATTGCTTATAATAATTGTTACCCTTTGTGCTATGCATAAAAATCTTGTCTTAAACGTTAGTTTATAAATTCAAAATAATAATTAATGTTTAACAAGTTAAAAGTATTTCACCAAAAAATGTAGACATAATTTGTCTCGACGCCACCTAGCGAGAGATTTAGTACTAACAATACCTCTCTCACAAAAATAAAGTTGGTTGTTTTCAGGTGGAAAAATGTAATAATCAGTAATTGTTGAATGAAACACCAGTATATATTGAATTATTTGGCGGGTATTAGATAAGCCGCCATAGCTCAGTGGTCAGAGCATCCGACCGGCAATCAGAAGGACACGGGTTCAAGTCCCGTTGGCGGCAAGTATCTTTTCTAGGAAGATTTTACAATGTAAATGAGTCTTTCAGGCTGACAATTATTGCTTATAATAATTTTACCCTTTGTGCTACGTATAAAAATCTTGTCTTAAACGTTAGTTTATAAATTAAAAATAATAAAAACAAATTATTTAATTTTATGTGTATTTACCTCTAATATAATTATTTTCCACAAAACGAACAACTCTTTACTTACAGATTTGAAAAAAAAGCTTGTTTTTTATAATATTTCTAACAACGCAGCTTTGTTACATTGTATTTTCGCAACATTGTGTCAGTTTTTTTCTTCTCTGTTGAGCACACGTGTGTGCCTTCCAGTATTAAACATTCCTCATTTCTTTCAATTTCATTAAATATGCCACATGGCGACGGGACAAGTGGGTAACGTACGGGCTCGGTATTAAATAATAACCCCAGGTAAACAACAATATTCAACCATATTTTTTTAAAACAAATATGTTATATTGAGGTTTAAATGAAGATAAAGATTACCAACAGGATTCTTTATTATCCCTTGCAGAAATATTTATTAATTTTTCCGTAAAAATACTCATGATTCCATGGACAGCCAGACGTACAAATGTGTCCATATGTTGGAAACGCGTTTCGCGTGTTTCTCGACTATGCACCGGTGCCGAAGGGATCAATGACGCTAGTTCTTCGGAGCATCTTTCATTGAAATACTGGTAGAACAGGGATAGCATTCTGTGTTCCGCCTGTGCTTTAAAGATTTCAATCCGTTATTTAAGATGGGAGAATCTATCAAACGGACCGCCCGTTTCTGCACAGAGTCGAGGGGTTTTCAGGTATTTTGAGGCTCCAGACCAGAGGTGGCTACCAAATTCAACCGTGGGGCGTACTTGTGATTTGTACAGGGTTAGCAGTTGTGTAGGTACTATTAAAGTATCTGCGGGCCCTGTACAATATGCCAAATTGTCCGGCGAATAATTTTTCAGTAAAGTACCTTATCCAAAAAACCTTCTTGGTGTTTTTTTTCAAATATTATTATGTCAATGCACTAAGCAGTGGGGTAACTAGCCAGGGTGGCATCCGGGGCGGATGTCATTCCCCGGGGCGTGGTGTCACCCCCCACTAAAGTTGATTTTGTGAAATTTAAAACGCAAAATTCGACTTCATAAAAAATATACAAACATTACTACCTAACCTAGTCAAAAATTGGCTAGTTAATTTCAGTGATTTTTTTCCACAAATATAGGCTATTTTCGCCTATAAAAAGACCGTCCGACACAAAATTCGTGGCACTCCACGGGGAGCCATAGAGCTACGAAAATATAAATAACAGTATCCTTCGTAATTTTTTTTCCACGCTTGGGTGTCACCCCCCATCGGGTGGCACCCTCCCGCCCCCTCCCCCTCCCGCCACCCCTTTGCTACGCCACTGGCACTAAATGATTGTTTCCTAAAAACAATATTTTTTAAAAACGAAATCCTACTTGCAGGCAACATAAAACAAACTCTTTGTTGATACAAGCTTAAATACTAAATAATGGATAAAGCTTCCAAAGATTAAATAAATCGATTGACCATGAAAATCATAATAGATAGTAAACATTGTAAACTTAAACAAATAATAGCAACCGCCACTCAAAGTCCAATAAGAGCGGATTTCCTTCCAAGTTTCCTCTGATTTATCAGGAAATTACTGCGCATCGAGCATTTTCCACCAAGCTCTTCAAATCGAGCTTTAATGAAGAGCAGACCCGTTGCCATGGAAACGTAATAATGGCCACCCCCGATATCTTGGAAGGCTGCGTTCTTATTCTGCTCATTTCCAGAGTGCCTTCATCGTCCTCCGTGTGTTCTATACATCGCATGACAACAATAAACCACTACTCGTACTCCACGAATTACTGAAATTCTATACTTTACCCTCGATAGGTTGGTGATTATAGTGCTTCTGATGTTAATACCGAGAATTATTACAATATAGTATGTTCCTCTACGATAGATAAACTCGATTCCATGACAGTTGATACCCTTACAGTTGGTCCCCCGACAGCTGATCCCCCGGAAAATTACTGTTATCCTGCAGCATTATTGCTAACAAAAAATTTTGTGTAGCGGATTTCCATTAAAGATATAAAGAAAATCGACTTTTGTTAGAAAGTAGTGTAAGAAGAATATACGACGCGACTGTGAATGGTAGAAGAAGTCGGGGACGCCCGAGGAAGACATGGCACGATCAAGTGAATCAGATAATAGAAGAGAATGTATGAGACGATGTACGAATGTGAAATGTGAGTGAGGCAAAGAGTGTGTGCCAAGACCGTGTTGTTTGGCGGTCCGTCCTCTCTGCCTACCCCTGCGGGGAAACGGCGTGATGGTTAGTTAGTTAGTTAGTTAGACTTTTGTTACATGGCTAGTATCTTCTCTGCATACTTACTTTACCAATGAGGAAGTACAGCAAAAATAATCCTTTAGGGAATCATAATAATCCTTTGTACATCCAGATATGATGGAGGCAGTTTATATCTTTTTTATATCTTGTCATGTATTTTGTATCTAAACATCTTGTATTAGATCTGTATATTTTTGAGCCCGTACCTTTTATTGTATTTTACTGATTTTATTTTTATGCATTTCTATAGTCCATCATGGAGGATACTTTATTTTAACTTTTTGACACCAACAGTACATAAATCAAATGAGTGGTTATAATAATTCATAAAATCTTATAAGACATGTACGTTTTAAGATTTTCACGGCCAAAAGTATTTTCGTTATTTGTTTTTGGGGTGTTATGCCTTGTTGCGCTACCTCCTTCTTTAGCCAACGTTTCGGACAGCGATCCGGTAGATGTGTGATATCTACATCGGTACATCTACCGGATCTGCCGGATCTGCCCTGATGGTGGACACTGCAACGCTGTCCGAAACGTTGGCTAAAGAAGGAGGTAGCGCAACACGGCATAACACCCCAAAAACAAATAATGAAAAAATCTTATAAGACATGTTTCTGTGAAATATTTGTAAAGTGATTCTTTATTTGTGTCTGTATGTTGCTTCTGTGAAATGTTTTGCAAAATTTTTCTTCATATATTGTGTCTGCATATTGGGTTGGGTTGGGTTTAACTTTTCAAAAGTACCAATTAACGATCCCCTAATGAGTTTTGATAACTCATGGGAGTGCAACTTCGTTGTATGTTTTACGAGTATTAAAAACAAAAAAAAAACTGTCCGAGAGATCAACTGGCAGAGGTATCCCCGGGATAAACTGTCAGGGGGCAATGTCGGGGGGCCATAATTCGGGGGATCAACTGTAGGATCACCAATAAACTCCAATATAAGGTTCGGCCGATACCCACACCAACCCGTATCAAATAAGGTCCTTGGAAACATGTTTGAAGCACTTCTTCGATCTACGTACTGTGAGGATTTTTTAAACTTTGGTTATCATAATATGTATTTATTTTCACAGAGTAGGTTTGAGAGTTGGTCAACAAGTTTGAACCCTCGAAGTTGGAGAGTTTATGGAAGAAATTTTTGAGATTTCTCTATCTGAGGGAGTGCGGTACCCGCGGCAACCTTTCCTTGGGTTTGCTTAGAACGAACCATTCAAGGGTCAGTAAGGCTATGTCAGTAAGAAGTTGTAAGCTTTTTGAGGTCATTTCATAAAAAATACCCAGTCCTAAAGTGTCCTAAATTCTCCAGTCTTTCAAGATAAAATATCAATGTTACTTTTACAACTGATTTTCTCATAAATTTAATATCATTAGAAATGGAGGGTAGCAAATGCAAAATCATGTCCAGATTTTTTAATATAGTGTCCCTTGCGTGTAAAGTCGTATCATCTCCAAGCGTAAACTTTCTAATAAAATTATCAGAAATTGCCAGGTAAATCGCTTTCAGTATAATTTTATCTTTCTTCTTTCTAATACTATAAAGAGGAAAGATTTAATTGTTTGTTTGCATTGAATAGGCTCCGAAACTACTGAACCGATTTGAAAAATTCTTTCACCAATAGAAAGCTACATTATCAGCGAGTAACATAGGCTATATATTATGGTAAGCTCTGGCGTTATGAAATTTGTATAAATGAAAATGTGTGTATTTTATATATTTTAGCGGCAGGGAGGAAAGGCAGGAGGAAGGTGGTGATTGCGGCGAGGGAAGACACGAGGGAGGGGGACGGTGGGGAAGGTGGGGAAGGTGGAAGGGAACGGGGATGCACGGGAAGGGACACGCAGGGAGAATCAATTTATTTCTTTGAATGGCATAGCAACGCACGCCGGGTACCAGCTAGTAAATAATAAAATTAAATATAGTCTAAGAATTCACATTAAATTGTAAAGCACCCTTGAGGTGATTTTTCACAAAATCACAAATTGGTCCAATTTATAGAGCGTTCTCGAGGAGCAGGGAAGAGGAAGGTGGGGAAGTACCTGGCTATTCAGATCTGGTCACCAAACCCGTCTAACGCCATTTCAAGCCACGTTTCAATTCTGAATGGTGGTACACCAGCGTTAAACCAGGGCGATACGGGTGTATCTTCCACTCTGGAACTGCCGCAAATTATTTTTAATTAATTAATTGCGAAATAACACATCAATCAATAAAATGTATGTGCCCACGCCGGGATTCGATTCCGCGACCTTCGGATTGCAAGTCAAGAGCCTTACCCCTAGACCACGCCGATCATCAAATATTTGTTCGTATGAGGTAGATACTTTGTATCGTGATATTGTAATTTATAATAATAATAATGATTTATTGTCTTCATTTCTTAGTAACAAGTAGAGATAATGATATCCTCACTGGGATCTCCCGTGCTGAGGATTTCATTTACATATTATAATTTAATTATACGAAATTAATATAAATTAGACATAATTCGTAATTAATTAGAATGAAACGACAACTTAGTAATTACTGCTTTCAATTTTTATATGCTTAATGCCGACCGGGTATTGCTACAACCGTAACTTCTTCAGGACAGTACAATAATCTAAAATCTAAAATCTAAAATCTTAGTAACATGAGCTACATTATGCTTTCACAGTGGGGTGCAAAAAATGGGCTGATTTCCAGTGGAGGATTGGGGAGAAGTACGCCCTGTCAAAAAGGAACAAGTATCGGACTTTCATTTAGGTTTATTTGGTTGTTGACTACTTTGCTATTAATACGAGATTTTTGGCCTTCCTTAACTCTAATGCTTCTAAATTATCCAGTCTTATTTTATTTTATTTTATTTTTATTTTTATTTATTTGGGAGACCAACAGTTTACATTAACAACAAAGTATATAATAATTGAGTACAATAATTGAACCAATTAGAGGTTTCCACATGGGTATTGTATACAAGTGTGTAGTTATTCCAGAGATATTTACTCATAAAAAATTACATTTCAAGAGACGAGTTATTTAGGTGGGGATAGGAAAGGGGTAGGATGGGGGGGATCGTTTAAGTTGAGGTATAGTAATAAAAATATGCATGACAAAAAATTAAAAGAGAGAGAAAAAAAAGGAAGTTTATAGAGTGGTGGTTGTATTAGAGGGTATCTATAAGTATTGTTATTGTAGAGTATCGAGAGAGTGTCTGTGTGATTTTAAGGAGTGTGTGTCTTACTTCTATTCCGTTTTTATGTTGCAACGTGACGCCTGTGCTTTTATTAAATACAGAACACACGTTTAATAAAAACACAGGCTTAACTAAACGATGTTTTTTTTTTTTTTTACAGTGAATACCGCACAAGAATCTCAACTGCTCCCGTCTGGAGCCAGTGAGACTATGGCATCCCCAATTGGGGTATGTTGTGAGGCTGAAGGTAGTGGGGAGGGGAAGGAGATGGGGAAGAGGAAGGTTGGGAAGTACCTGGCTATTCAGATCTGGTCACTAAACACGGCTAAAGCCATTTTCAAGCAACGTTTCAATTCTGAATGGTGGTCTTACACCAGGGCGATACTAATAGTATCTTCCACTCTGGAACATGCCGCAAATATACTATATATTATTTTAAATGAATTAATTGTGAAATAACACAAATTAATCAAATAAAATTTATTTGCGCATGCCGGGTTCGAACCCGCGACCTCCGGAATGTGAGTCAAAAGTCTTAGCCACTGGACTACTTACCAAACTTGTAGATTTTAGATTTTAGTAGAGTACTGTACTGCTCTGAAAAAGCTATGGTTGTAGCGAAACCCGGTCGGCATTAAGTATATAAAAATTAAAAGTGGTGTTTATTAAGATATCGTTTTATCTTCTCTATAATATAAAAATGAATCGCTGAATGTGTTGATAAGCACATAACTTTCGTACAACTGCACCAAATTGGATAATTCTTTTTTTGTGTGGTCATTATTGTCAGGACAAGGTTTTTATAAAACTTCCAGTGAGCTCTGGCATTATGAAATTTGTATAAAAAAATTGTTATTGGTGGCACGAGAGGTTTGAAAATTGAATGTATGGAGAGCGGGAGGAAGGGAGGGGGAGGTGAACCTGGGAGGGGGAAGGAGGACCTGGGGGGGAGAGGAACTCGGGAGGGGGGTTCGCGTGACGGGGGAAGGGGGGGAGTGGAGTGGGGAGAGGGAAGGTGGAGGTTACGGAGTGGGATCGCGAGAGGGGAATAGGACGCAGGAGAAGAAGGGGAGGCGGAAGGGGAACGGGACGAATGGGAAAGGACACTCAGGGAGAAACAATTTCTTTATTAAATGGCATAGCAACGCATGCCGGTCACCAGCTAGTTTTTAAATAAAATAAATAGTACAAGAGGTAGTGGTGTGCTTGAGATTTTTCAGCGATTATAATAGTTTATTAAAAAAATAAACTCCTTCTCTACATTGCTGTTCTTATTATAGATAATTCTTCTATTCCTGTACTTACACCAATCACGCATTAGTCTAACACGGAATATGATGTGCGATGTTGATTAAAACACCACCAATTATCAAACTTTTGATCTAATATTGTGTGCTCGTTCAACCAGAAGAGAGGCGTTTCAAACAACTTAGGGAACAGTTCATCACATTGGGCTAAACATGAAGGTCACGATTAACACTCGTACTCGTGTAAGTATAATTCCGTAATTAGTCCTTGATGAGTTAACTAAATTATTTTAATTAAAATATCTTCACGGAAGCCCAAAGCTTCGCATTAAATATTACTTAATTGGGTAAATTTATAATTTATTATTTAATAACCTAATTTATTAAAATCAAATTTGTTTTGATATAATTTCTCCAGTGGCACGTGCTCCGCAACTTGAATTTTCAGAAAAAAACTTTTTCACCAAAAAACGCTTTCCTTCAGCTCTGCAATCATCAAATTTGCTCACACGAATATTTTCAAGCAACCCCTTTCAGATCGCTACGTCATTTATGCCGCGTGCCATAGGCTTGTTGATAAAGTATCGATATATCGATATTTTTAATTCAATATATCGATATTTTTAGCCGATATATTTTGATCCGATATATCGATATAAAATATCCAATATCGAAAATTGTATCAAAAACGATGTTTTTTTAAATTTATGTATTTAAAGTCACTAGAATATAAAACCGTATAGGAACGAACGGAAAAAAAGTAACTGTATTGGGTCATGACATCTGGCGGTTGAAATTTTAACTATTAATAGCTTACAAATATATTGTCTTTCCATTAGTATTTGTGAACACCAATACTATCTCATGTGTGTTGGTACATACATAGAAATGTATGCTATTTTTCGCCATTTTTTTCTAAGCCACTCCTATGTGTTGGTTCCCAATTGTCTACGATTATTGTCTATACCTTGTTCCAAACACGAAGTCCTTTTTGACAGATTAATACGCCAATAGAATGTTACTGAGACGCATACAAACTTTGTATGCGTTTCAGTTTACATATAAGTTAGAAGACAGCTTTTTAGTTTTTGACATTTTTGTAATTATTACGTAATAAAAATGAATGGTGATAAAAATACCTTAATTTTTATTGAGATTTTTGTACATTAAAAAACGCAAATTGTGTTCAATATTGATAATATTGTTGATAATATTGAGCTGAATACACTATTATTTTAAAAACGCAAAATCTCTTGAAAATTTGACCGATATATCGATATTTTTTCCTCGATATATCGACGTCGATATTGATATGTTAATAAATATCGATACATCGATATATCGATATTTTTTTCACTTTCGACATCCCTAGCGTGTCATGGTGATATAAAATATAGATTCATCTATCAAGAAAGACAAGACTGTTCAAACTCTGTTAGTTCTTTATATTGTAAGTAATAAAAAAAATATATATCATTGGCACGGACATATGAATATATCTGGACCTGCCCTAAGTGATAAAAACGTATTATTTCCCCCTCCACATGGCGCCGGCTGTAGCTCCTCCTTGGAACCGGCTCGCTCCATGGGGAGGGGATATAGCCTCGCTTGAATCTAAAATGTGTGACGTCATCATTCTTGCTGACATCCATACATTTAACGAAATAACGGCAGCTTGTGCTATACAATATATCTACGTATCAATGTACACATAGCGAATGTGTGGGCGGTACTCCAATGTGATCGTCGCTGGTTACAGGGGTAAGTAAATTATGAAACATTTGTAAAAGTGTTTTAACTAAACACGGAAACAAAATATTGATATGTGTATTGGCGCGAGTCTTTTTGGGGCGAGCATTTGGCCTTAGCAAATATGTTTTGAACGTGGCAAGCAATTCGCGCTCCCATGTAAAAAGGTCTATTCATTCAAAGCAGATTTTGCTTTTAAGAACTAAATGGTGATATTGTAATGCGAGATGCCTATAGTATACTGTCAGATTGATTGTTCAACGAATGACAGTCATCTTTCCCCTCTTCGCTCTCCATAGTTTGGTTTTACCCCTCATCTGTAACTGCTTGTCTATCCATTTGGATGTCTATGATCATTGGTGATTTTCTTATTAACTGGACTGGCGATGGACCGACACTATTCGGGAAAAAAAACTGGATTTATTATTTAAAGGTCGATTTATTTTCAAACGTTTTCACAGAAAATCAGAGAGAAAATTAAAGTCCGTAGATATTTTCCAGCTAAAACATTTTGTATAAATTAAAAAGAGTGATTTAATACACGTCAGCAAAAATAAAATTTTACATACCTTTTCTTGACAACCGCCACAATGACTGTGAGCTGCGCACATTTTAGATTTCTGAGGTTTCTGAAACAAACAAAAAAACAGTTAAAAATCAGAAAAAATAACGGTTTTTCAAATGCTTTTATTTTTCATTATCTACATCATCATCATTACACAGTATAAAATGAAGTCGGTATGTGCGCGTTAATCTTTTAAACTACGCCACTGATTTTCATACGGTTTTCACCAATATATAGAGTGATTGAAGAGGAATGTTTATGTGTATAATAGATGTAAATTATATTAGAGAAAAGCCGAGAAAACATATTTTTGTGCGTTTTAAACGGCTGGCGGGCCGTAATATAGTCACTTTTGAAATTCGTTCTGCGGAAGAAATTGGAAAATAGATGTCCTAGAGTAAGTAGGTATTTTATTTTCCCTTTTCAAATATCCAGTGTTGCATTGCAAGCATTGTATAATTAGTGGCGAGTTAATTAGTTGTTTATATGTATTTATTATAGTAGAGAAAAGCCGATAAATTCAAATATTCAATTCAGGCAGCGGGCAGCGGGCAGCTGGCAAGCGGGTGGTGTGGATTTTATAAAGGTTGGGTAATGGCGTTGTGTTTCGTTAGCCACAGCAACGTGTGGCCGGGTCTGCTAGTAATATTATAAAAAAAGAAACATTACATTAAAATGGAGTGTTATAAAAAACTAGACAAAAAATATATTTAAAATATAATGCTTTGGCTGTACTAGACGAAATCTAAACGTTATAAATAAAAATAAAAAGTTTCTGTCTTGTTTATAAGTCTAATCGAATTAAGACCAGGCTCTTGTCATTATCATAGATTCATTGATGCTATTAAATTTCTTTTTGTGCAATGACTTATATTTTAAAACATTATTTGGTAATTGGTCATAATGTGGTCAATCACTAGGTGCCTATATCCGCTACTTTACAATACAAAATTCAATAAGATATGTAGATAGTAATACATTTTAATAAAATACAATAAGCGGTAATGAAAAAACATCGGCATTTATTATGAGGTATGATTGTATATAATTATGTGTGTTTTATCCGAATTATTTGATGGAATCCGAAAGATAATAATCAATAAAAATTACATATGTATATATGTTTTAATCTTTTATCTGATAATTTTTTTTTAAATTGCCTTTTTTGTACTTTAATTCATTTTTTTAATTTCTAATCTTAATTTATTTTGGTTTCCAACATTTTTTTAAAGAACGACAAACATTCCCGGGTTACGAATAACCTGACAATATTTGAAAATCTCCTACTACCAACACAGTAAGCGGAAAATGTTGTCTTTGTCGTGAAGGAGGACTTAGCCAGCCCCGGCGTCGTGTGTTCAATTCCAATGTTTTTAAGTGTTCAAATTCCAATGTTTCAATTCCAATGTCTTGTATGTTTCTTTTTGTTTTTGTGTGTTCAAATTCCAATGTTTTAATTCCAATTTCTTGTATGTTTCTTTTTGTTTGTGTGTTTTCAAATTACAATGTTTCACGTGTGTTCAAATTCCAATGTTTTTGTGTGTTCAAATTCCAATGTTTTAATTAAAATTCCTTGTGTGTTTTTTTTTTGTTGTTTTTGTGTGGTCAAATTCCAATGTTTCACGTGTGTTCAAATTCCAATGTTTCAATTCCAATTTCTAATGTTCAATTCGGCGCGCCGAGTGGTTCTCAATCACGATGCCAACTCAGCCGGTCTAAGGACAAGGAGTCGATACGAGAAATCTCCCAATAAATCCATTCATATTTTCTGGTGCAATACCCAGCTTTTCCACAATAAAAGGAAAGGTACATGGTAACAAACGTCATTAATAACTTTAATATTTCACGATGAATTTATATTTTCAAGAATTTATTTTATTGTTCAAAGAAACCAATGAAGCGAATATGAAGGTGAAAGAAGCGCGGATATATAAGGTTATGTATACAATCTGACGAAATATTCTAAAAATAATAATTCCAAACTCATTTGGTTGTGACAAAGGTACGATCTTTACTCTGAAATATCAATATTTGTTATGGTGTTTGAACTCCGCGCATACGTTTCTAGGAAAAAATTCTAATATAACATTTATTACTATTTGAAATAATAGGCGGAAATATTAACATTTATATATTACTAAAATTATTAATGAAAAATGCTGTAAGCATAAATAGTTCAAAATTTGAAGTGACCCGTGTATCTTACCCGACCCGTGTATACTCTTTACCGACCCAAGTATACATCTTATCGACCCACGTCTACGTCTTACCCGACCCGTGTATACTATTTACCGACCCAAGTATACGTCTTACCGACCCACGTTTACATTTTACCCAACCCACACATACTCTTACCGACCTAAGTATACGCCTTACCTGACCCACGTCTACGTTTTATCCGACCCAAGCATACGCTTTACCGACCCAAGCATACATCTTAAAGACCCACGTCTACGTCTTACTTGATCCGCGTAAACTCTTTACCGACCCATGTGTACGTCTTATCGAACCGCGACTACGTTCCAAGCGTCATTCCCGACCTGCATTTATGCAGATGATACAGTACTTCTAACAAGTAACATTGAGTTGAAATCAAATGCCGCATTGAGCAAGCTTGTGCAACCTTTATCCGCATGAAAAAATGTTCTGCAGTCATGATCTCAACCTTGGATTACGAATGCGAATGGTCAGATGCTACGTATTTTCGATATTATTTTACGGAATGGAAGCATGGACGCTTACTGAAGAACTAATTACGCGACTTGAGGCATTCGAGATGTGGATCTACAGAAGATTACTTAAAATAAGCTGGATGGACAGGGTTACAAACGAAGGTGTTATGGTTCGGATGAATAAAGAAAAGGAAGTAATTAAAACTATAAAAATCCGAAAATTTCCATATCTTGGTCATGTGATGAGACATCCAGAGAAGTATGAGATCCTGCATCTCATAATGCAGGGAAAGATTGCCGGAAGACGGGGCCCTGGAAGAAGGAGAACCTCATGGCTGAAAAACTGAGACAGTGGTTTGTCCAGTCTACCGTGGAGCTGTTCCGGGCCGCAGTAAACAAAGTCCGCATAGTCAACATGATAGCCAACGTCCGTTGAACGGACAGGGCACAAGAAGAAGAAGATATATGCTTTACCGACTCAAGCATACGTCTTACCGACCCACATCTACACCTCACACGACCCGCGCATACGCTTTACCGTCCCAAGCATACGTCTTACTGACCCACGACTACGTTTTACCCGGTCTACTCCGACGCTTAACACGACCCACCTTGCACTTGTCAGCCCGTCCCTACACACATGTTAAGCTTTATTAAAGGCTTAGGCCGAAGCAACTGCATTAAACTGCTTTGTATCGCCAATGAATGGACTGTATTGATATTTGAACGCATATTGAACATAGGTAATCTATTAATCGGCTCTTGGGAACTCGAATTGACCGATACAAGATACAACATACAAGCACCGAGTTATTCAAAACATTATTACGTTATTCACCCGTCCTCATTCAGAGAACGTAAATCGCTATAAAGCGAAAAACAGATAATAAAAATGTATAATGCTTTGAGTGTCGATATAAAGTCACATAATTCTACATCTCTCTTTAAATCCGGTATCAATCATTGGATATTTGAAAAGGGAAGAGATTTCTTCAAACAACACATGAGAGCTTAATATTACAATCAAAAACAAATAATATTAATATTAATTAAAAAAATATTACAAACTTAATTAATCAATTACTTTAACTTAATATTGCATTTAAAAAAAATCAAACAAAAAATTACTTTCTCTAACACTCTTTCCAATTTCTTTCATAGAACGAATATCAAAAATGACTACAAACATATACTCTCGTGCAGAAGATTACTTACCAATGTTTATTTCATCTTCTTTAAATTTTCTTTATTTCTTAGATAACTTGCAATTTTTATATTTTTATCTGTTTGTAGTTTTATTTATCCCTAAATATGTTATTTTTTTCTTTTCTCTTCTCATATTTTATTATCTGTTTATATAAAATTATTTTATTTTATTTTTATTTTTTTTATTTGTTTATCTTAAAATTGCTACATATTATAATTTTACTGGTCTTCCATTAAAAGCCTTAGCTTGTGGATGGAAGAAGAGTCGACATTTCATATATTATGTACAAATACAGTCACGTGTACAGTTAATACAATGCAGTTAATACAGTTAATACATTTCATATAAGTACAATTACTATTTACTATAGTCATGTATTTCAATATATATGTATTATATTACATGTATGACTACCACAACACGGGCAATAGCCTAGTATGGTAGTCAAAAATGGCCAAAAATGTAACATTTAATCATTTATGAAATAATAAAAAAAAAGAAAAAAAAAATAATAATAATTTCGCAATGCTGATCTGCAAAAAATAATTTTATTCATTTTGACATTCAGTCATCTAAACCAGCGTTTCTTAACCATTTTCAGCCATGGACCTCTATGAAATCGAGGTCAATTTTCAAGAACCCCCAATAAAAAAAAACCAACAATTAATTTCAAACCATTTTTGAAGTGTAAACTTCTTTGGAACCGTTGTGATTTTTTATTTTTATTTATTTAGTAACTATATAATATTTTTTACATTTTTATATGAAACATGTTAGTTAGATGTATATATATAATAGAAAATATATTCGAAGTCCTCCTCACTAGGAGATCCTGTGCTGAGGGCTTTGAATAAGTTTTTCAGCGACTTCTATGGTATAACTTGTTCGGATAAGGTTTTCCAGAAACTTCTATGATGTTTTAAGTATACTAGTAAGGTCATTTTCCGGTAGTTCCTTCAGCCAACATTTAATGTCCTTAATGTAGCTATTTTTTGTTTTAATTTGTTTGATACTAAGTGGGAGTTTGTCATATAACTTTACTGCTAAAAATTCAGAACTTCTTTGACCAAATGAAGAGTTACACTTTGGTATATTTACACCCGTATGCATGGTCGGTTCCTCGAGATTTCCTCCACTCGACTCAACCTCAAGGATGAATTCGGTATGCAGAACTGAAAAAACTATCCTCGACTTGAGCAAATTCCTCAGTCGAGTCGAGTAATGAACTGTCAAACTCGAGGTACGTCGCGATCTACCGTGAGGTCTCCTCAAAGCTTGTTAACAGCGCGCACCACATTATTTCTGAGATTATTTCAAGTTTTATTAGCATAATGAATAATTTCCATGATTTTATCGACTACCGTTATGAAGATTTGTACCAATATCGTCCTATAAAGCGGTATTTACGGGATGCAGAAAATCTGCTGGAATATTTTGATAATGTGGAATTCCGAAGAAGATTTCGATTTAGAAAAGATGTAATAATAAATGTCCTCTTGCCACTTTTGAATTTAGCACAGAGTGCCAATAACCGAGGTCTCCCAATACCGCCTCTGTTGCAGCTTCTCATAGCAGTGAGATTTTATGCCACAGGGAACTTTCAAGTGAGTACACATGGCTAGGGACAACTTTATTTATTTACCTAGTTATTGTGATGAAAATATATGTATACCTACCTATTAATAATCTATTTTTATCGCAATGAAACAACGTATATGATTTTGTTTGTTTGATCTATATACTATATCTAAAATACTTGCATTGAAAATCGGCCACTACATTAAATTTCCCAATGTAGACGAGAGGTCAGATGTTAAAAGAAAATTTTTTCAACGGGCTGGATTTCCTGGCATTGTTGGTACTATAGATTGTACACATGTACCAATCAAGAACCCAAGGAGGGAAAATGGAGAAGTTTATCGCAACAGAAAAGTATTTTTCTTTAAATGTTCAGATCGTGTGTGGCCCACATATGGAAATATAAACATTCTCTACAGTTTGCCAGCATAATAATAAGAAATTTAATGACGTCATTCCTTCACTCAACTTCAACTCGACTTACTGGAGGTTCCTCACTGGAGGGTGAAGCCGTAACTGAGCATACTGATTTCAAGGAAGTTTTTAACATTTCCTTGAGGTGACCTCGACTTAGGTCGAGTGGAGTAGGTCTCGAGGAACCGACAATGCATACGGGTGTAAAAATGTGTCTGTTTGTTTGGCTCTGGTTTTATGAGCATGTGAGATGTCTTTCTCTGGGTCGTTTTTGTGGTGATGTACTAGAATGTTTTTGGCATAGATTTTCTGTATACTTGGAACATCAAACTGTTAAAACTCGATGAAACGAAAAATAGCCACACTAAAAGAAGACAAACACATACATCCATAGGATTTAGCCTGTGAGAGAATGAGATAATGTATAATCGGTCTCATTTTTGTGCGGTGCTTCGTAGCCTCCTCACACCCCTCTACTTTAATTTTCTGAAGGTTTCACTTCTACCGCCTGTGAATTACACACTGATTTTTTTTTGTAAGTACTACAAATATAATTTAAAAAAACGTTAATAATTAACGTACAACAGCAACACCAACATTAACATTAATTAACGGTTAATTATCGCGAAGGTTGGCATTTTTTGCAATTAAATTAGTGATATTCGGGTTGATGCTGTTACTACTAAGTTATAATCTCAAATCGGATTCCACTTGTAATCGGTTCCTGTATTTGTTTTTAGTATAGTATACAAGAGCAGAGAACACTTTTTCACAGAGGTATGTGGTTGAGAAAAGCAGTAAATTTCAGTATTTCTTTTGATATTTCCTTATAATCTTTCTTTACATTCACCCAAAAACTTAAGAGGGCATTACCAGAGAAAGCCGGAAATACGTCATTTTCAAAAAAGTTTTTACACGTATTGACTCTTTTCCACAAAAAATTATAAATGGATTTCGAAAGATTGTTCTTTTATCTAGTGAAGTTATGTAATAAATTTTTAGAATTTTTTTTAATTTTTAGTATAATAAGGTTATTCCATAGGTCGTTGGCAGATTTATTAAATTTTCAAAAAAGTTTTTGTATTATACCACACCCATTTCAAATAATGTAATGTAGTAAAATAAATCAATACATTATCTAGCAGAGTTATGTATTAGAATTTTAATTTTAGTTTCAATAAAATCATTAAAAAATATGTACGTACATGTGTTTCTTGACGAAAATTGGTCCATTTGTGTATTTATTTGCGCACTTACAAACTAATATATTTCAGATTTTTTTAACATTCTTATTAAATTTAGACATTATTGAAAAATGATAAATACTTATAATCAAAAAATAACTACAAAAAGTACTATTTTATTAGTTTTATCATCACGCCTTTCAGCATTTTTGGATGAAGGTATAAATCAAAGCTAATTTGGATTGAAATAAATTCGATATTGAGTTATAATTTAAAAAAGCTGGTACGGAGAATAATTAATCTTTCTCATTGTAACCCCCCTGTACGATCGGAAGAACAACTTTCGACGAAATGTGGATTTTCGTCCGCTGGCTGGTTAAACGCTCTTAATAAAGAGACTTCTTTGAAATTACGTTTCAAAGCTGAATCACAAAATTTATTAAATGGTTTTCCTGTGTCGTTGTCAAGCCAGTAATATCAGTAACATCAGGACCACAGGTTAAGAAACGCTGATCTAAACTATTATTTACTTTGGTGTCCCTTCACAATAATTTTATAGAGAGTTTCCCCCCCATAAAATATGGAGAAGAACAGACTTGACAACAACTGTTTTATTGAGATGGTTTAAAATAGTTAAAAAATAAATGTGGAACAGAGTGGGAGGCGTCTACTAATATCTACAGGAATTCCAAAAACTGAACAAATCAGACTAATATCTATGAGAACCAAAGTGCGTACGAATATCTACAGCTCAAACTGCTGACTAATATCTATGAGAACGTGCGTACGAATATCTACAGCACAAACTGCTGACTAATATCTGTGAGAACCAAAGTGTAGACGAATATCTACAGCACTGGCAGAGGTTGGATTTGCAATTATGTATAGCATATTGGAATAACGTAGTATTACGTATGCAGTTTAAAAAACTTAATTTATGTATGTATGTGTGTAAAAATCCCTAATATCGGACTATTGGACACATTTAGCTGATCATTAAGGATTTGGGTTTTTGTTTTAACAGCTTTCTTTATTTCAAGTGCTTCTAAATTATTTAGTCTGTTACCATGACCATTTATATGTCAGTTAGGTTAGGTTAGGTTAGGTTAGGTTAGGTTTTCCGTACAACCTCTTGCTCAGCTGCCCTTTGTAGATATTAGTCCAACCTACGCTCTATAGATATTAGTCACCACTGGGACCGTCATAGATATTCGTCCGACCTTAGCTCTGTAGATATTAGTGAACACTCTGAAGTTCGTAAATATTAATCCAACATATGAGCTGTAGATATTCGTCCGACATCCACGCTGTAGATATTAGTATCTGGAGTCACCGAGTGTTCTTGCTATCTGTCATTGATTGTGGGTTAGTGGACAGGTACAGTTCGTAGGATGTAGGGACTACAATCCAATTTGTCCTAACCAACCTTAATGAAAAAGGATAAACTTTTCTTTAAATAAGTTGGCTGCCTTAGAAACTGATTCAAGGGGTAAGAACTGCTTGTGCTGTACAACACGATATTTAAAACAATAAAATATACAACAGCAAATACAACAACAGCACGGTTCTATTGTAAACTTAATTCCTCTAAACGATTTTCCATTTAATGTCAGATTTGCAAACAAGCTCCACAGTATTTATTTACGAAAAATCAGAAAAAAACTCTTGTAGTTCTCGGAGGCATTATTCTTTCTGCGACGTGAATTCAATTAATTTTAATGAGATATCATGTAACATGGATGAAGACATTGTGATGACGTACAATTTATAAAATAAAATAATGGTATTACGTACAAAGATTCCCTCAGGAACATTTTCTATACATGTCAAAAGTGAGTTATAAAATTCACAGTCCATTTTATAATAAGTACACCTACTGTGCAGTCGTTATCATGTAAAGTAACAGCATGAAAAGGTTTTGCATTATCTCTACATCTCTACATATTATAAATTAAAGTCCCCTGCGTCATCTGTCTGTCTGTCTCTCTGTCTGTTCGAGATAAACTCGAAAACTACTGAACAGATTTTCATGCGGTTTTCACCAATAGATAGAGTGTTTTGTGAGGAAGGTTTAGGTATGTAATTTATTAAGGATTTGTGTAAATTGGTTGAAACATAACGATAATTGTTAGAAGTGTCGGAAAAAGTCAAGCCGCCTGGTGGCTTTCATCCAAAACGCTGCCTAATCCTTTTGGGATATAACAAAAAAAATCATGGTGTTATATTCCTCTTTTATAGATCTACAAAAAAGTCCTCGAAGGCATACATCTATCTTTTACGGATAGCTTACTATACCCATTCAATCTTCTAAAAAAATGGTCACGTACATTGCGATTGTTTATTGAAAAGTTATTTAGACGGATACAGTATTAATTCTTATAAACATACGTTAGTTACCCCACGCATTCCATGCACATTATTATAATCTTTCACACCATCTCCATGTATTATAAATTAAAGTCCTCCGCGGCATCTGTCTGTCTCTTCGCGATAAATTCCAAGACGGCGGTGATTATAAAGTTTGGATAACCATCCAGTAGATGACGTTGTGTTTTATTAGCCACAGCAACGCGTGGCCGGGTCAGCTAGTTTATATAATTCCAGAATAATATTCACATAAAAATCTGTAGTTATAAATTTTCATTTTAAAAGAAAATCTTTCTTTATATCTAGTGGGAAGTCCCCTAGGGCCGAACAGCAGGTAGTACCGAACGAATACGAAATTCATAACAAATAAGCGAACGAAAAGGGTCGTTTCTCGTGGTAAAGAAAGAGACAGAGCTAGTTAGACCGCGAGTGGCGCGGCAGCAGCTAGTCATGCTCGTAGCTCCCGTGAGAGCCGAGGTCTTCATTTGGCGTATCGAGCAAACAAGAAAATACTGGTTGTTGCAAGATTTACGTGTGGTGACGTTCCTATTAGAGTTTAATTTGTCTTTGGTAATTTTAGTGCTTAAACTTGTATTAAATAAGTATGTTTAAGGTTTTTCTTATATTAATTTTGTTCTATGGGTCCCTAGGACCAAACAGTGTTTTTTCCCCCATGACCGAACAATTATTTTTCCGCGATTATTTTATTTTAAATAATATTAAAGGTTTAATTTTGTTATTTCAGATAATCTTATATCTTAAATAATACAGAGGACGAAAAAAGGTCGCTGGCAACCCGAAAATTTAAAAGCTGCATACGAAAAAGTAACTATGAAAAAGATGTCCTTAAGAGAAGCTGCTTCAAGATACTCCCACATTAAAAATATTATTAGATATTCTCACTACTTTATACGATAAACTAAAACTATAAGAGAAGGAAAAGAAGTAGAATTAAAAATAATCTTAGGGAGGTTCACGAAAACCTGTTCGTCGGAATATGAGAATGTCTTAGAAACACACATCAAATGCATACGTGCCATTTTATAAATATGATCGGTACTAGGTGCTCCAGAATGATGAACCAAAAATTGATGTCAATGATTAGCTTTGGTTTTCACTTTGAATTTGTATTCTGTTGATTATTTTTTGATTTATTTACATGTCTATGATTGTTGTGTACCCCATAATGTGTAATTAATAAATACAAATCCATTCGTTTTTTTTAATGTCTCCCAAGCTTAAGGGTTCGGCACTGCGGAACTCCCCCCAATGCATAATATATAATATAATCTTAGATAATCTTTGTTTCGATATTATCCATCTCAGAATAGTCGATATCTAGTGAGGTGGGTAAGTGAACGACGTACATATACATTATGAAAATTAAAAGAGTCGTCGTAATTCAAGGAATATATTACTTATTATGTGTATAAATAAGTGTATTTTATTTACCAGACATGGTCGTAGGATTGAAGTAGTGTCAAACTGAAATGTCGGTTTTTCCTTTATTTGTACTTTTTTTCCCTAGATTCAAGCTTGACAACCGGTTCGCATTTTAAAGCATTTATTTATATGGAACTCGAACGGAAATGAAATTAAGTTGTGGCAAAAGTTTTACACTTTCGAAAACTCAATGAAAGGGAACTGGAAGTTGTAAGAAAATGAACATTTATTTTAATAAAGTAGACAAGTAGCATTAAATTTGTTTCTTAAAAACAATGCTGTCTATTTTCCACCATCTTCGTCTCGCAAAAAGTTTAAAAAAACTCTGACACGCGGCATGCCGGATGACTTGAAGAGTATTATAGAGAAACGGCTGTGCTGCCCTTTTCGTACAAAATTTAATGTTGGATTTAGGACATTATTTTGTTATCAAAGGGTATAGCAAATTTCCAGCAAATATCTAGAACGGATGTAAGCTTTATTGTATACTAGCTGGTCCCCGGCATGCGTTGCAATGCAAATTCAAACAAATAAATTGATTCTTCCTGCATGTCCTTTCCAGCGCGTCCCCGTTCCCTTCCACCTTCCCCGCCTTCCCACTCCCTCGTCTCTTCTCTCTCCTCGAACCCCATGTTCCCCTTCCGATTGCCTTTCCTCCCTGCCACTAAAATATATGAAATACACACATTTTCATTTATATGAATTTCTTAACGCCAGAGCTCACCATTATTTTTAGCTTATATGTTATTCTGATGTATGAGCTATATTATTGTAAAGTTTCATTAAAATCCATTCAGTAGTTTTTGCGTGAAAGAGTAATAAACACACATACATCAGCACAAACTTTCGCATTTATAATATTAGTAAGATTTATGTCAAATTAAAAAAAAAATATAGGCTTCAAGAAATTCATGATTTTAGAATTTTAGAGACAATTTTGGCTTTTTTACTATTACTGTATCTACTTTTTATTTATTTATCTTAAACATTTATTTACTTTGAATCATTCATTATCACTGGGACTCTGATTTATATTTGATGAAAAAAAAACAAGAACCGAGCTTCCGCGTGCCACTTATCCCGCGCCCCCCCCCTTCGTCCAATTACCCCGCAGGATCCAGGTACATCAAAAGCACAACAACTTTTGGCCCACCTATAACATTAAGGCGGTACACAACCGTAATAATTTTTGTTTGCTCAAAACTCACATTTTAATCATTTCCGGCGAATCCGTAACTATAATAACTTTTTTATTTCCATGCCGCACGAGAAATGCAAGTTATTTATATATTAGATTAATAAAAAGAGTACCTTGCGATTAATATATTTTACGTACAACGATTTTAAAACTTTGTAACCCGTTTTTCAACTATAAAGTTAGCGGTAAGCACCAGATTTTATTTTTCTAGACGATGAATTAATAACTTCGGGAGGAGAACATGGAGACACATTTAAAGTATTTGTAACACGTTCTTCAGAATTAATTAAAATGAACGCCGCAGGAAGGTCGAATAGGGTGAATTCAACCGTGACCGTACCTTCGTGCAATACGCCTTTCCGCGGCGT
Source organism: Limnephilus marmoratus (assembly GCA_917880885.1). NCBI lineage: Eukaryota > Metazoa > Arthropoda > Insecta > Trichoptera > Limnephilidae > Limnephilus > Limnephilus marmoratus. Next base: position 21,801,878 of record OU862924.1, on the reverse strand, counting down.
ATATTTGTTTACACGCTTTCTACACTTACGTCGTCAAGATTCCCACATTATTTATCTTCTTCTTCTTTTCTTTGATACGGCAAATTCGACAGTAGTTCCGTTCAATACACGGGTCGCGAGTCGCAATTTGCATACACGGCTTCTTTACTTACGTCGTTAAGATTCTGAATATATTTTTGGGTATATTGTCATCTTAAGTTGAAAATGGAGATAAAGGCCGCATTATACATATACTTAATAAATGCCTTTCGCAATATTTTGCAAGGTTCAAATTCTGATGAAAACCTGAACCCAAAAAATCATCAATGATTCTTAACTGAGGTACAACAAAAGTGGTCTTTGCATTAAAATAAAGAAAATGTGTTTGAGTTTTTAACCGGTTCAAACAAACTTTCCCTTTTCCGTGTTTCTTTTTTTACTTTATAATAAGTCGTCTTTTTCTTAATCCATTCCCGACTCTCTTTAATCTTGAATTTTTTAGGGTAGAGTTAATCCTTCGCTGCCTTTAAAAGGTACCTCGCCGTCCTTTCCAATGACCTAATCCTTCACTCGGAGAAGATTATTACCGCAGCACAGTCTCCCCCGTAATCCACCATGGCATGGCGGTCAGAAAAAAGACTTTCGTAAATATTTCTGATTTGACATTACTTTCAACCCTTTAAAAATCCGCGTAAGCCTCCCCCACTTTCGGCCAGATATTGCGGGTATTTGAAAATATTATGTTTTCCAAAGGGCATTACAAAACGCTGAAAATAATATAATATAAAGTAGGTGGGTCCCTGCTTTTTATCTTGGCAACAGGGTTTATTCGTCTCGTAGAAAAACACTTTGATATCAATATCGTGCAGCTCTTAGATTTGTATGACGTGATTTATCAATTTTCAAAGTTTGTCAAAGGTGATTTATCTATGCAGTTTCTAAAACGGTATTTATTTTGATGAGAAATTTCAAGTTCATACAATAGTAAACAACTCTTTTCGGCAGTAAGAATTTATATCTTTCCTAATATGCCAACTATTTTATGGCTATTAAATCAATAATAAATAATAAAGTTTTCCACAAATAAGATTTTCACATACACGGTTGTTTATCAATTGTATAAAATTTACACGACGTTTAATTGTAAGGCCCTTAATATAACAACTCTGATATTGTGTAGAAAATAACACATCTATTAGATAAAATAATATAAACATAAAATGTTCACAATTAAAAAAAATAATGTTAAACTCACGAATAAGACACGTGTAACTTTCTTACCAATTTATCAATAAAACTAATAAATAGCTTTAATGTAAACTCAATGAAAAATGTTTACGAATTTGCAATACTTGAGAGATAAGCCAAGACTGTAATTAACACTGTATTGGCTTTTACGGAATGAAAATATGCATTTTGGCATCTGAAAGAACTTTTACAACTTTCTTTTCGAAAATAGAGAGGGTGAGGTCGGTAGTAACACCTATACAGCATTCTATACAGTCCAATAACACAAATGCCTAATGATAAGCGATTATGTAAGATTCTGTGGGTAGATACGTGTAATCGATTTAAATTGATATAAATGGCATCACCCAGAGGGTTTTAAAGGTAAAACGATGCATCTTTAAAATCCACTGTGGAACACATTTTTGGTCCAGAAATTATCATATTCATGAATTACGTGATTTTTTTATTTTTTAACTTTTTTTTTAAAATTAGCTCCACACATGAGAGCATGAGAAAACAATTTCCCTCAGGGCCTACATCCATCTTAGGATGCTGTGTGGAGGTTTTTTTTAAGGCAATTAAGAAGAGGAAGTTCTGGAAAGGAAAAGGGTTTGAGGGGTGGGTAGGAATCTAGGGGTCAGTGTGTCCAGATGACGTGACGGACGTATCCATCCCTTCAACTACGGTACAAGTCGAGAGGTTGAGGGATTCTGGTTGGAGAGGTCAAAAGACCTCCCCAACCAGTCTCTGTTTATAAGAAAAATAGTTTCGTGGAAAGTGATTTCCTGAAATATTTTTTTTTATTGGTGCCCTTTTTTACTCATTTAAAGTACGCTCTAGCGTGTTTAAATCGCACTTTATGGAACGCGCGTTTTTTAAAGTTACCATGGCAACATCAACAAATCAACAAAATGTGAAGTCTAAATGTCAACTTTTAACTATAAATCTGAAAGGAATATTTTAAACGTCAAATAAAACATTACAAATGTTTCAAAAATTTTATTCAAAGTTTACATTCTTTTTTACATCGTTTACATTCTAATTATTTAAAGGGATGTGAAAAGAGCAGTTCGTATTATTTGAAATATTAATACCTCCGTTTTTTAAATCGGAGGAAATGCTGTTCAAATTAATAGTATTCTCGGAAGTCAATGAGGCTGCACTTCCATTAATGGCAGTTCCAATAATGTTTGAAACATTCTTCTTATTGCTAATGCTCTCTTCCACGTAACCAGTCGCCACAGCTGCCGATTTCCATCCTACTTGTCGTTGGATTTGATCAATTGTCATGCCACTATTTGCCATAATGGTAGCGGATGTACGTCAAAACGCATGTCCTGTATATTTCTCTGGATCGTTTAATTTAAGATAGCGTGGGATTTGTAAGGGGCATGATCCAAATGTGTTAATACCAACCACTTGATTGGTGCACTTACCCTTATCATACCGTAAGAAAACCCTGTCTGTACTTACATTTTGGGGTCGCAATGATAAATATTGCTTCATATTAATTGCACATAATTAATTGCACCACTGTCGGCAACAGTAAAACGTCGACCCTTCACTGTTTTAGATGGTCGGATGGTAATAAGCAATACATAGTTGGATAATGGATATACGGATATATAATATATATATACATATACATATATGTAAAACACTTTTCTCGGTTTACCCGCGTAACGTAGTCCTGAGAAGGACTTTTTAACTCCTGACGTTTCGGACAGATCACACTGTCCATCTTCAGAGGCCTTATGTCTTTAGCTTTTGTCTCAAACTGATAGCTTTCGCATGTCTGTTCGGTCCAGAATCCAAGACTCAAGTGAGTGCAAATCAATTCCTATGGCTAGAACGGAGTACCCGGGTTGATTGTGATTTATGGTGCTGGGGGTAGGAGGTGGGACCGGCAGTCTCAGGCGGTTTACATGTAAAGACCTGATTGGTTACGCTAATTGTGGGTACTTCTGATAATTTTGGAAATGCCGTTTTTGGGGGATTTTCGTCAATTATTACTTTCCAGGTGTTGGGAATTCTTATGGAGTCGTTTCTGGTGTTCATATTATTTTTATGTTTATAAATTTCTATTGCTTCGCGGTAAATTCTTTTTGGTTCATTGTATACGCTGGCTATTGTTGTTGTATTATCGAAGTCTATTTTATGACCTTCATTAAGGACGTGTTGAACTAAGGATGAAGTTAAGCGTTTATTAGTGACATCTACTTTATGTTCTGCAATTCTACAAGATATTTTTCTATTGCATCGTCCAATATACACCTTTTCACACGCCCCACAAGGTATTTTATAAATCCCGTGTGATTCAAGTGGAATGTGGTCTTTCGGACTTCTTAATAGAGACGAGATTTTATTTTCCGATTTATAAATAGTTTTGATTTTATTGCTTTTGAGGATTCGACTGATTTTATCTGTTGAGCCTTTTATGTATGGGAGAATTGCTACCGAAAGGGGCTCTGTTTCCGTTTCAGGATTAGTTTTTTTACGTTTGTTTATGGATTTGTTAATTAAATATTTGGAGTAGCCGTTTGCTTGAAGAGCACTACTAAGGAGATCTAGTTCTTCACGAATATGATCTTTGTCCGCTAGTCGTTTTGATCGGGTAACTAATGTATTTATAACTGATGACAACTGAGATGGGTTGTGATTTGAGTTGGCGTTTAAATATCTATTCGTATGTGTCGGTTTACGATATACGGTATGTCCAAGGCTGCCGTTCTTTTTCTTTTTAACTAAAATATCGAGAAATGGGAGACCATTTCTCGATATTTTAGTTAAAAAGAAAAAGAACGGCAGCCTTGGACATACCGTATATCGTAAACCGACACATACGAATAGATATTTAAACGCCAACTCAAATCACAACCCATCTCAGTTGTCATCAGTTATAAATACATTAGTTACCCGATCAAAACGACTAGCGGACAAAGATCATATTCGTGAAGAACTAGATCTCCTTAGTAGTGCTCTTCAAGCAAACGGCTACTCCAAATATTTAATTAACAAATCCATAAACAAACGTAAAAAAACTAATCCTGAAACGGAAACAGAGCCCCTTTCGGTAGCAATTCTCCCATACATAAAAGGCTCAACAGATAAAATCAGTCGAATCCTCAAAAGCAATAAAATCAAAACTATTTATAAATCGGAAAATAAAATCTCGTCTCTATTAAGAAGTCCGAAAGACCACATTCCACTTGAATCACACGGGATTTATAAAATACCTTGTGGGGCGTGTGAAAAGGTGTATATTGGACGATGCAATAGAAAAATATCTTGTAGAATTGCAGAACATAAAGTAGATGTCACTAATAAACGCTTAACTTCATCCTTAGTTCAACACGTCCTTAATGAAGGTCATAAAATAGACTTCGATAATACAACAACAATAGCCAGCGTATACAATGAACCAAAAAGAATTTACCGCGAAGCAATAGAAATTTATAAACATAAAAATAATATGAACACCAGAAACGACTCCATAAGAATTCCCAACACCTGGAAAGTAATAATTGACGAAAATCCCCCAAAAACGGCATTTCCAAAATTATCAGAAGTACCCACAATTAGCGTAACCAATCAGGTCTTTACATGTAAACCGCCTGAGACTGCCGGTCCCACCTCCTACCCCCAGCACCATAAATCACAATCAACCCGGGTACTCCGTTCTAGCCATAGGAATTGATTTGCACTCACTTGAGTCTTGGATTCTGGACCGAACAGACATGCGAAAGCTATCAGTTTGAGACAAAAGCTAAAGACATAAGGCCTCTGAAGATGGACAGTGTGATCTGTCCGAAACGTCAGGAGTTAAAAAGTCCTTCTCAGGACTACGTTACGCGGGTAAACCGAGAAAAGTGTTTTACATCTTACACCCGTGAAAACCTTAACCATAACATATACATATATATATATATACATAATACGGATGGTAATAAGCAATACACTTCCTTCTTCTTTGATATCATATAAGCGTAAATCGCACAATTCACATCTTCTGCAAGAGCCAAAGATTCCGCAAATGGCTAACACCTTCAAAAATAAGTACGTAATGTCCGGTGCTTCCGTGAAAAACTTCCGCAAATCATCTTCTTTGAATACATACGCCTTCTTAGCAACGTCATCCTTGCTAGTTGCCTTCATGAATGCATGCACTTTCACAAATGATTTTAAATCAACCCCTTTATTTATCCTCAACAGACATTGCAATTTCGAATGTATGGCCCACATAGTCGATGCTTTGTACTGTTACGACATTTTCTGAAGGTAAGCAAGCAAAACTCGTTCATCTACATCTACTACGTTTTGCTCCTCCATCCATGTTATGAACCTTTCATATTCTTTTTTATAAACGTCTTTGGATTTTTCAGGTATTAACCGCGATTCTGCTTTGGTATTTAAATTATCAATGTTAGAACTCATTTTACAACACACAATAACTAGTAAAAACTGTGATGTCAACTATTAATCTTATGTGACAGATTGCAAATTAATGTTTGTGTTTTTCATTTCCATGACAACAAGATATTGTGATGTCACATCACGAATTCATTAATAGTTCTTATTTCCAAATTTTTAATAATAATATCAATATTTATGTTTTCAAAGTGTACCAATAAAAAAAAATAGCGTAAAGTATTCGTGGATAACTGGTCTTTAAAACACTTGCTTTATTTCGAGTCGAAAAATCGCGCGTGTTTTAAAGACCTGTTTATCCACTTATATTTTAATATACTATTTAAATGTTTATCTGAAAAAAAGTCATGTATTAAATTTAAAAAAAAATATACCGCAAAAAATGGGTTCTACAGTTTATCCTGTCAAATATCAAATTTCAAAATTCGGAAGTCAAATATAAACTCGTTCTTGAATATAATTCAAAATTACTATTTTCAGTTGTACCTCTGTGTGTAACTGCAGTTCAATGAGTTTTAGAACTTTTGCTTTGATTTAATTTTAATTTTCAAGTATTTTGAAGACATAAATTTGAACCCTCAATCAAATACTAATATTTCTTCTTCCTATGCGATTGACTTAAGTATATTATATCACTTTAGAAATACATTTGAAGTGATCCGTAATAGATTTTTCTGCCTGTTGTCATTGCAGTGATATTGGTTGCTATGGAATGATCATCTAAGCATCTTTCTGTATTATACAGAGATAATGTGATATCGTCTTTACATGGCGAGCTTTACGCAGGTCAAACAATTTAAAAATACCCTCCACATAGTATCCACAAAGATGATATAGGCTCTGAGGGAATTTATTTTCCTCAAGGCCCCCTGTGTGGATCTAATGTAAAAAAAATTAAAATAGCCAGAAGAGCATATTCAACAAACACGTGGAAATGACGAGACATAAAATAAACGAAAAATCAATTTATTTTTTATTTTTTTATTAATTCATCTTCATTTATTCCAGATATATCTGTCTTACTAAAAAAATCAATGTTGAGAGCAGGCTCTTTATAAGCAGTTTATAATAAAAATACAAGTAATAACACACACAATCATCATCGTATCATTGAAAAATACTCACTTTTAAGTTGGTTTTGATAATATCTTTGATGTAGGATCTGTTTTGGCTGGACATCAGATTTATATTTAAGATACATTGTGTTTTGTCTAATGGCCAGTGGAAGTGCATTATATAATTAATTTAGTTGCAAAGTATCTACAATTCCTTTGGCCAAAAGTTGTTTTAGCAAAAGTATTTTTTTGGAGAATCCAAACAATATAATATTTTTATTAAAAAATATTTTAAACGCCGTTTTCAAAATTGTAACTGATTTTTCGAGAAAGCTGACACATGATGAGACACGAAGCGAAAGCACGCAATAGCACCTCCACGACTATCCCGTGATTTTAACAGGTCTGCGTTAGTTTGTTCTAAAATAGTTAATTGTGTTACTTTTTTTTTTACATTAACTCCACATAGGAGGCTCTGAGGAAAATGATTCCCCTCAGGGCCTATGTCATCTTTGAAGATGCTGTGTGGAGGGTCTTTTTAAGGAAAGGAAGGAGTGAACATGGGTCTTGAAGAGACCCATGTTGTAGGAGGGAGGAAACACAGAGGCCGGTAAATCGTTCCACAGCCGAGCCGTTGAACTCAAGAACGAGTCATAGAAACGACCCGTTCTCATGTGACTAATGTCAACCGTGTACAAATGTTGGGCGCGTGTTTGGCGTGTTTCCCGACTATGCACCGACAATACCGGTAGAACAAGGACAGCATTCCCACCTGACGCCTATGCTCTAAACATTGCAGTCCGTCTGTTAAGATGGGAGAATCTATCAAACGGACCGCCCGTTTCTGCACAGAGTCAAGGGTTTTATTTTTAGGTATTTTGGAGCTCCAGACCAAATGTGGCTGCCAAATTTAACCGTGGGGCGCACTTGCTATTTGTACAGGGTTAGCAGTTGTTACTGGTGTGCCATAGTCATGAAAACCTTTAGAAACTCTTTTTACTTTCTACATTTTAATCATATAAAAAAAAAACATTTTGTTGAAAGCTTTGGATTAAAGGGGGGGTATTTTGAGTCGCAGAAGTAGAGTCCCTGTTTTAAGTGTGGTATGAAAAGCGGCCAGGGCGAGTTGAGTGCCTACTCGAGGCCGGGGGCTATTGGAGATGACAAAAGAAGCGAAAATGAGCCCAAACTCTTAAATGTACTGTTAAGCGTTCAGGCTGGCTTTTAAATATTCAAAACCTACCCGGCCGACAGGCAATCAAGTGCGTAAAATATTCATCTAAATAAACGAACAAAAGTTCAAAATTAAAACATAGCGTAGCTTTCTTATTTGATAGTTTATACGGAGTAAAAAAGTTCTGTGAAGAGTTTAGTAGACTTCGCGTCAAAAAAATTAAGTTTCTAATTTTCTCTTATTAAGGGTATTGCCAGAGAAACCCAGAAATATGTCATTTTTAAATCAGATTTTAGACGTATTGACTCTTTTCCACAAAAAATTATAAATGGATTTCGAAAGGTTATTATTTTATCTAGCATTCGCATGAATTAAATTTTGAGAAAAAATGTTTATTTTTAGTATAATAAGGTTATACCATAGGTCGTTGGCAGATTTGTTAAATTTTCAAAATAGATTTTGTATTATACCACACCCATTTCAAATCATATAATCATGCAGTAAAATAAATCAATACATTATCTAGGTATTTTTTTTATTTTTTTATTTTTTTTTATTCCAGTTAAAAGAAAATTACATTTTCACTCATTTAACTAGAAATAATTATACACATTAAGATAAATAAATATTTCAATACAGCGCTATTCTATTTCATTATTTTGTTTATCAAGAATATAAATAATTTTTTTTTAAATTTACCCAGCTTCTTTTCGTTTTTAATGTCATTTGGGAGACAATTATATAAGTTGCCCCCCTCGTAACCAATGGATTGTTTACCATAGTTAGTGTGGATGGTGTTTAAATGTATGTTATCACGTTGTCGTGTAAAGTGTTTATGTACTTGGGACGTTTTAATGAATTCGGTGTTTGTGTGTACGAGATTATTTTGTATTTTGTATATAAGGAGACATGTATTGTATTCATATAGTTTTCTTAATGTTAATAGTTTTGTTTCCATATATAATTTTTTTGTGGATGTTCTGGGCTTGTAATTAAATAGTTTTTTGATTACCTTGTTTTGTATTACCTGTAATTCATTTATGTGTGTTTCACATGTGTGTATCGCATGTTTTAGAATTTTAATTTAAATAAAATCATTAAAAAATATATATGTACACGTGTTTCTTGACGTAAATTGGTCCATTTGTGTATTTATGTGCGCACTTACGAACTAATATATTTCAATTTTTTAACATTTTTATTTAACTTAAGACATTATTGAAAAATGACAAATACTTATAATAAACAAATAATTACAAAAAGTACATTATTTTAATAGTTTTAAAATCACGCCTTTCAGCATTTTTGGATGTAGATATAAATTAAAGCAAATTTGGAATGAAATAAAATCCATATTGAGTTATAATTTAAAAAGCTGGTACGGAGAATAATTAATCTTTCTCATTGTAACCGCCCTGCACGATCGTAAGAACAACTTTCGACGAAATGTGGATTTTCGTCCGCTGGCTGGTTAAACGCTCTTAATAAATCAAAACCACAATTTCTCAAATCATGTTATGCTTACTTATAAGTAGGTACTTAAATATTTACCTACTTAATTATAAACCATATATTTTATGTTAAAAAAAAAATCAATACAATTCGTTCAAAGAAACGTCACTATCTCAATGACAGTTTTTTTTTCAAACTTTCTTCAGGCAGATAGGAATCATAGTATTGAAAAATGCGAATAACAAATCCAAATAAACGCGACGATTTCACTTTTGAAAAAAAGAATTTTTACTGAATATTCAAAGTTACAGCCATCCACTTTATTATTTAAGGCTTGCTTCAATAATAAAGTAAACGCAGTAGATTTTCGAAAACAAAAAACGGTATCGGTAACGCCCAAACATACGAAATTCAAAACGGCCGAGTTATAACATGATGGATTTCGGTTATCGGTGCACAAATCTTTATTTGAAACATGCATTTCTTTTATTTAAATGTTTGACAGTAGTCGTAAATTATCAAATTTACCAACATTCGATAGATACATTTCTTTTTTTGGTATGTAATGATCCCGAGGTAATATTTTTTTATAAATACTTTCAGTTTCACAAATTCTATACCTACCCCGTAATTTTTCACGTATCTGCACTAGTCTATTACATATATACATAAAAATCAAAATATGCTTGGGAATTTTCAAAATACCTTCTTTAAACCCCCGCGAAGGTTTGACATCTGAAAAGTTTTTTAATCATTACAAAAATTCTTGCGAAATTTGAGAATGACATTTTCAAAACAAAGAGTGCCCCTGGGAGGCCAAGAGGACACCGGTGTCCCTTATGAAATTTCAAAAACAAAAACTTTTTATATGCGATTTTGACCCTTATGTATAAAGAAACTGTATGAAAACAAGGTCAAAATCGCTTACACCAATATCTCTATAGGTAGGGTAAAAGATTTCATTCATGTGGCAACTCTAGAATTTTTGTAATTAATTTATCTGTGACTTCAGACCGCTGTCAAAACCAAAAAGTGGTGAGTTTTAGCATTTTTGTTCCTTTTTCAAGTGCATATAAAGGTATTTATTTATTTTCAATCACCTTTGAAATGTGTTTTTTTACGTAGGAATAACAATATCAGTTCTATTTCGTATTTATACGGATATTTAAGCAAAATTCGGGAAGCCAAATTTTCGCGCCTTTGTTCTTGGCTACCCAGGGGAAATAAAAACTCAATTTCCACATTTCTTTAAATTAATGAATTAATTTGAAGTACCTACGTAATAATTTGAATCGAATCAAGAATTATAGATATTTTAAATAGGTAGGTACCTATGTTAGGTAGGTACCAAATTTGATAAATTGTTCTTATAATATACAAATATTTGTTCTTATAATATACTAATTGTTCTTATAATATAATATTTGTTCTTATAATAATTGTTCTTATAATATACAAGTATTGTCCGAAAGGCGCGCAAGATGGATCGGCCATGTAATAAGACAAGAAGGCCTCTTGCATGCCATAATGGAGGGTATGACCGAGGGGACAAACGCTAGGGGACGCCCACGCCGAGAGTACCTGGAGGACCTGCTGGTGGACGTGCGCTGCTCATCATATGCAGACTTCAAAAGAGCCGCACAAGACAGGGAAGAGTGGAAGAAACGTATAGATGAAATTGCTGCAAACCAATCCCACGATTGAAACCAGAGAGAGAGAATATACAAAAATAAATATTTGTAACATATGAAAAATGAAAATTTGAATTTAAAAAATTATAATAGGTGGCATGCGAGCTGTTTGAAAACTGAATGTACCGGGACTGAATGGAACGCGGTGGGGGTTGGCGGGACGAGGGAAGGTGAGGAAGGTGGAAGAGGAATGCAGGAGAGGAAGGGGAACGGGGATGCACGGGAAAGGACATGCAGAGAGAAACAAATTATTTTTTTGATAATCGGCCATGCAACGCATGCCGGGAACCAGCATTGGGCTACGTATTGGAATTTGCAACTATATTATGCTGTTATCTTTGATGTTCAGTTCGGTAATGAAATCAACCCAAACTTGCATGTAAAATTAATAAACCCTGAGTCCCATGTTCCGGGAAGCAGTTATTTGGTGAAAGGTTATCTATCAGGAAATTTGGGTTTCTCGTTGTGAATAGATCCATTCACCACCGCTCGGTCGTTAATTGCGAGGCAAATCGACCCTTCCATCGTCATGCTGTGTGTGTATGATAAGTCGCACTAACACAGAGCATAAAATATTACCACTGATAGCTCAGTTTTAACCTTTATCTTTCTTATAAATGACAATTACAGCCCAAAAAAGAAATTAAACGTTCGGCAGGACCACAGTAACAATTTTTGTATGCCTCAATTTAGGATTCGGTTATGGGTATCGTCGCCCCGGGTACCATTTATTGGATAACCAACAACCCTGTCATAAATCACCACAAGTGGTTCATTATGTTTGATGACTTAGCACTGGTGGCCGAGTTCATGGCGTTCGTCCATCTACTGCGTGGCGGGCTGGATTTGGAGAGACTGGTTAAGGGAAACCCTTTGAACTCTCCAGCCGGACTATCTCGACCCATCGCCTTGAACTGAAGTGGGACGGATGTATTCATACGTCCGTCACTCCTGGACATATTGACCCCCAAATTCCTACCTACCCCTCATACCTTTTCCTTCCCAGAATTTCCCCTCTTTTCTTTCCCTAAAATGACCCTCCATACACCATCTCCAAAGATGAGAAAAAGCCAATGTCTCATCAAAAATACTAATATGTTTTGATAAATACAAATTTCCTTTTTATACATCCAATTTACATTAAATGGTGTCATTTTCAAAATCAGAGCTTATTGAATAATTCAGATAAGCGACAAATAGTCCAAGCGATGACCGTAAAAATCCCATCCCATAGGGCACATGAACCAAATTAGTACTGGGCTTTAGCCCCAAATAAGATTAGTTAAAAAAACGCATTCATCCAGATTTCGGCCCGGGAGGAGTCCTGGAAAGCGACGACTTCCGGTGTCATTTTTGGGATGAAAATATCCGACGTGGCACATTACCAAAACTAACGGCAAAAGTTGATCGCAAATTTGTTATGAAAAAAAAAAACCGTTCGGCCAACTTTTGTATGGGGAGAAGTACCTAAAAAATGACATTATAGGTATCCTCCAGATGCGGCAAAATATCTCATAGGGCACACGAATGAAATCGATGTCAGAATTTAGATAAAAATTCCCTGTTTACGAATATATCGTTCGGCCGAAATTCGGCCGAGGAGAACTATGTGATTTACGCGATTATTGGAGCGAAAAATGCCTTTCTTCTAGCAACATTTTTGCAGAATAATAATATGAAATTAGCATCTCATTACTGTAATATTAGAAATTATTAAATGTAGATGTATTTATACATCAATACAAGTACTACGGGGATATTAAAAGCAAATAAATCTATTAAAAATTCATTTTTTAGAGGCCTAGGTACTTTCTTACGTCACTAAACCACGCCCTATTCACAGTCCAAATAGGTATTAAGTCTCGCGCACTTTACATTTTTTTTTTAATATCAAAATATTAAACGCATTAAAATATTAAACTTTAAACATTTCACCAAATCTTTCAAATTATTCCTAGCAATAATTTGTAATATTTGTTGGATTGTATAAACTTTTATTATTTGATAAGTTGCTAAATAGTTGAAATGGGCGGGCCTCAAGAGTAAAAAAAAGAAATGCACTGCTGCCTATTGGCCTAAGGCAACTCTATATAAACATAGCACACGTATCACCCATTTTGATGAATATTTTCGTGCGGTTTTATGTAATGTTTTTGTTGTTGTGATTATCTACTTTTTACTCATATTTACACTTTGTGGTCAAACCAAATATGCTTACACAGATTTTATTTTTACACTAAAATATTTACAATACTAATACAAAATATAAAAATCTATATATGCATAATGACTGTGTTCCGTGGGATCAGATGGAAACAATATTGTGAGTGTAACATATGCACAGTACCTTAGTGTTTGACATATCAGTTTCAATTTTGAAAATGACAATTAAAATAATTTTCTAAAAAAATATAATTGTGAGACTGAAGGCTTTTCACACAAACAGTTCCAATTTCGAAAATGACGTTTTGAGTTACTGCTAGATTTTAATACCGGCACTACAACTACGAACTAATATTTGCTGGCATCGACCCTTCTCGTGTTGAATAACTTACTCGTACGTTAGGTTTTACAACAACATTTATTCTTATTTTTTAAAATAAAAGGATTTTAGAAAGAATAAAAAATAGTACTAACCATTTAATCCTGCCATGTAAAATAAAGACAAGGTAAAACAAGAGATTCAAGAACGAAGTATGTCAGTGATGAGTTATGGTGGCTATGGCTAAATCTGAACGAAATATAGATTGGAAAAGGTTAAGTTGGTTCGGCTTTAGGTTTGGGGGGGCGACCTCGGCTCTCCTTCGCCTTGCCTCCGGCTACTCGACGCTGAATTCCTTAGGGTCGTCGGTTATTTCCCCCCAATCTGCCATTTACTTTTCTTTGAGGCATCACCGAGGAACCGGCTAAGGGGCGCGGAAGCTGAGTGTGATTCACGACTAGACCGAACGTCGTGCGCATTCTTGCTGGGACTGCCAATCGATTGTAGAGGACTCCCAACCGTTTGCCATGCCCTTATTACTTATCTGCTGTGTCTTCCTCCCAAACAGGTGCTTGTAGGATACGCTGGATACAATCACCCAGCGCTTGCCACCTCGTGGACTTTCACCAACCTGTCCCATTGTCTTGTCTATATTTTGTCATACTAGCACATATTGTATCTGTATTTCCCGCTAAGCACTTACATACTGCTTACTAACAACGTATGCAGGGACATTGGAGGTCTAGTTTCGTTATCAAATGTAGAGTCGTTTTTACAAAAAAATTTAGAGTCCTTGCAAGAGCCTTGAAGGGGTAACTATCTGTTACCTATACCAGAGCGGGTAAGTGGTGGGTCCTCCAATGGTTCGTTGGAAAGGAAGATGAAAAGTTTCGAGATTTTTAGAAAATTGAGATTGGTATTGAATTTGATTGTGGTTAAAAGGGATTTTTACTGACGGCCTCCGTGGTCGAGTAGCAATCCGGAGTACATGGGTTCTAATCCTAGCATGCGCAAGTAAATTTTATTTGATTAATTTGTATTGCTTCACAATTTTATTAATTTAAAACAATATATACCATATTTGCGTCACGTTCCAGATTGGAAAGAACTCCCAATGTCGCCCTGGTGTAAGATCACCATTCAGAATTGAAAGGTTGCTTGAAATGGCTTTTACCGTGTTTGGTGACCAGATCTGAATAGCCAGGTATTTCCCCACCTTCCTCTTCCCCATCTTCTTCCCTTCCCACTACCTTCAGCCTCACTGCATACCCCATTAAAGGAAAACACTTAGATACGAGTATTTTTAATTTTGAAAATATTTTTTTTAGTTATTTAATTAGTAAAGTTGTCATTTTTGATGCGACTTCTGTTAATTTAAAATTTCTAATTTTAACGTTCGTTAAGTAGTCGTTCAGCAATGAGGACAATTTTATTATGTTCATGTTATATTTTTTCCATATTATTAAACTTGAATAGATTGATATCAGCGCAAATCTTCACATCTGCGATACGTCGAACTGTTTAAAAAAAAAATTGGTTTAAATATTATGTACATCATGAAGCTTCTCGTGATGAAAAGATTAAAAGACGAATAAAAAGTAGTGCAACTCTACGTGTAGATATACCTACATCCCTGCCAGACGTGTCATAATATTTAGGTATTCTGCATAAAGTAGGACTCATCGCAACACCAGGAGAGAGCCGCCTCGAGCATCTGCCAGTCTTTGTGTAATTAGTGCGACAAACCAAGGCCCCTCGAGCCACCACCGTGATGTTCATTCTCCACCTCCGACAATGTGTTTATTCTAGGTACCAGGCACCAAGTCAATTTGCCAAGTCTTCACTGCACTCTGCGGCTGCTACGAGGGCAAACGAATTCAGAACTAAGGCGATATTTACAGAGGTAGGGAAATCCAGCTGATGTTCAAATATATTTGTACGGTCAGCGCCGTTGCTACTGTGGATTTTGTGGTTGACAGTGCAGAATAAATCAGTTCGTTAGTTCATCTTTTGGCCAACTGCATTAAAACACACAGTGAGAAATAAATTTCTCCAAAGCAGTTTTGCCAAAGACAGCAAAAACGCCACAAACTTGGGAGCAAACTCGATAAATGTGTATTTGTTGAGTATTTATTTACGCAGAGAAAATTTGGTAGAATGGGGAAAATTTCACATTCTTTGGATAGTCTTATTTTTCTGAATAAAATTGTTTTTAAGTGGAACGTTACATCATATTAAGATAGAGTGGAAATATGGTATTCTTATTTTGACGATAATGTTGTGAGTAGGGATGCAACGATATATCGGAAAACCAATAAATATCGATATATCGACCCCTAAAAATATCGATATTTATCGATATCGATAATACGACGATATCGATATATTAATATCGAAAAACTCAATATATCATATCGAAATATCGAAAAACCCGCCCAAATTAAAATGCCCACAAAATCGGATAAAATGCTTTACTAAACATCTTTCTACTCCTATAAATACTCTAAAAGTAAACATTCTTTAAAGATGGCAAGAGATGCAAGGTGTTTATCCCAATCTTTTTTAAAGTGGCAATGAGTCATCTATCAATTGTGGCAACAAGTGTTGCTTCTGAACGTCAATTTTCAAAGGCAGGGGGCACTATAACTCAAAGCAGAAACCGGCTACAAGGAAGCAGACTGTCAAAGTTATTATTTTTAAGTTCGATAGCTGGTACAAAATTCTGAAATTATTTTTTTTTAAATAAATTTATGAAAAAAAAACACATTTCACATACCTTTCCAAATTTTGTGATTATTCACATAGATTAGTTTAAAAATATATATACATACATAATCGATAAATGTTTGACGTAACTAAAACTACATTGGATTTCTATAAGCTTTTAAAAAAATAAGAAATATCGATATATCGGCCTAGTAGACCTAATAGACCGATATGTCGATATATCAATATCGACTTAATTCGATGATATATCGATATTTTTAAAAACCTTGCATCCCTAGTTGGGAGGCTGAAGATATAGGGGAAGGCGAAGTATAAGATCGCTTGGTTGGAAAGTACCTGCTTACTTAGACCTGGTCATTAAACGAAATTTTGGTACCTATACCATCGAAGAAGAAGAAAACACATTAGTGTTTATTAAATATTAGACTATTAAATCTAAACGAAAATACGAAAGAGAACAAGATACAGAAAAATAAAAAAGTTAACAGTCGCAACTAGTACATGGACCCAGAACCTCTCATCTTATAGGGGCAAATTTTGGCAATTTCTTGTAGAATTGTGAAAGGTAGATTTTCTACTAAGCAATTCTCATAGTTTCTTCGACCCTGGAATGAGATGCAAATAATTTAAATAGGATATTAAAACATGTGTGGTTTGATCTTTATTTGCTAAAGTGGGGATTTGAACTCGTGAACTCTGAATAAAGAGACAAGGCTAACCGATTTTTGAACTCGTTAACTCATAATAAAGACATAAGCCTACCAGATTTTTGAACTCGTGAACTCTTAATAAAGACTTAAGGCTAACCGATTTTTAAATAAAGAATAAAGAGATAAGACTAACCGTGATCTGCCCCGAAAGTCATTGGTATTCCTCGTCATCAAAATGTAACCAGGTGAAAATACTTTTTACGCAAAGACTTTTTACTTGCAAACATTAATTTAATATTTAGAAAATCTTAATCATATATCGATCGTCCAGTAGGGATGTCGAAAGTGAAAAAAAAACGATATTTATTAAAATATCAACATCGACCTCGATATATCGAGGAAAAATATCTAATAAAATATATCGGTCAAATTTTCAAGAGATTTAAAAATAATAGTTTATTATGCTCAATATTATCAATAGTAATTTTTATACACAATGTGCCTTTTTAATGTTAAAAAATCTCAATCAAAAAGAAGGTATTTTTATCGGTATTCATTTTTATTAGGTAATAATTACAAAAATGTCAAAAACTAAAAAGCTGTCTTCTAACTCGTGTGTTAACATTCTATTGGTGTATTAATCTGTCAAAAAGGACTTCGTGTTTGGAACAAGGTAAAGTCAATAATCATAGACAATTGGGAACCAACACATAGGAGTGGCTTAGAAAAAAATGGCGAAAAATGGCATATTTTCTATGTATGTACCTACACACAGGAGATAGTATTAGTGATCAGTGATCACAAATACTAATGGAAAGACAATAGATTTGTAAGCTAATAATAGTCAAAATTTCAACCGCCAGATGTCATGACCCAATACAGTTACTTTTTTCCGTTCGTTCCTATACGGTTTTGGATTCTAGTGACTTTAAATACATAAATTAAAAAATAGTATATTAAAATATTAGTGGATAAACAGGTCTTTAAAACACGCGCGATTTTTCGAGCACGACGGCGTAGCCGAGTGCTCGAAATAAAGCAAGTGTTTTAAAGACCAGTTATCTACGAATACTTTACGCTATTTTTTTTTATTGGTACACTTTGAAAACATAAATATTGATATTATTATTAAACTAACTAACTAACTAACTAACCATCACGCCGTTTCCCCGCAGGGGTAGGCAGAGAGGACGGACCGCCAAACAACTCGGTCTTGGCACACACTCTTTGCCTCACTCACATTCATACATCGTCTCATACATACTCTTCTATTATTCTGACTTTTGACATGGCCCGTCTCAAGTATCTGATTCACTTGATCGTGCCATGTCTTCCTCGGGCGTCCCCGACTTCTTCTACCATTCACATTTGCATCATATATTCTTTTTAAATTGCATCATATATTATTATTAAAAATTTGGAAATAAGAACTATTAATGAATTCGTGATGTGACATCACAATATCTTGTTGTCATGGAAATGGAAAACACAAACATTAATTTGCAATCTGTCACATAAGATTAATAGTTGACATCACAGTTTTTACTAGTTATTGTGTGTTGTAAAATGAGTTCTAACATTCATAATTTAAATACCAAAGCAGAATCGCGGTTAATACCTGAAAAATCCAAAGACGTTTATAAAAAAAGAATAAGAAAGGTTCATAATATGGATGGAGGAGCAAAACGTAGTAGATGTAGATGAACAAGTTGTGCTTGCTTACCTTCAGAAAATGTCGGAACAGTACAAAGCATCGACTATGTGGGCCATACATTCGAAATTGCAATGTCTGTTGAGGATAAATAAAGGGGTTGATTTAAAATCATTTGTGAAAGTGCATGCATTCATGAAGGCAATTAGCAAGGATAATATAATATAATTTTTGAAACATTTGTAATGTTTTATTTGACGTTTAAAATATTCCTGTCAGATTTATAGTTAAAAGTTGACATTTAGACTTCACATTTTGTTGATTTGTTGATGTTGCCATGGTAACTTTAAAAAACGCGCGTTCCATAAAGTGCGATTTAAACACGCTAGAGCGTACTTTAAATGAGTAAAAAAGGGCACCAATAAAAAAAAAATATCGTTTTTGATACAATTTTCAATATTGGATATTTTGTATCGATATATCGATATATCGGATCAAAATATATCAGTTAAAAATATCGATACATCGATATATCGATATATCGATACTTTTCAACAAGCTTATCGTCCAGTTCATTCGTCAATACTAAATTTTGAGATAACGAGGAAAACGACATTCTAATGCTTACCATAAATGATACATTACTTACACGTGTCTGTGTTTTACATATTTAATATGCTATAAAAAAACACCAGGAAGCAAAACGGTCCGGTATATTAATATGAGATTGTGAAATTTCCTACTAGTAACCCAGAAAGCATCAATTTTTTCTTTAATTCACTACAAGTTTTTATGCATTATAATAGATTTGGTAGTGTTTATGAGTAAACTGAGTATTGTACCAGATAGAGGGTACACTTTGACGTAAACTGCATACTCAGATAAAATTTAGATTTTTCGGAGATATCTGATTAATCAACTAGACGATCGATATGTGCGTAAGCGTAGGTTTATGAATTCATCTTTAAAAATAAAACCAAAAATATGTAACTTCAGAATATGGAAGGAACATAATTTGGAATTTGAAATGAAATGGAATAGCTATGAGAATGGGATTGGAACTAATTCATGTGCACCAAAGCGGATTTAAAGCCGTGGGCGATTAGGAGCAAAGAAAAGGAACCTTCATACTAAATGGTTGCTCGATTTCCAGGCCAAAATAAGAACACGTATTTGATTCACAGAAATGGTTGGAGTTGGAAAGAAAAGCGTCTTGAAAAACGACTCCACCGAGAGTGTAGATATTTAACAGTGTGCCTGAAAAGCCTTTTTCAATCCAAGGTACTGGTTTTATGTGGTAAGCAAAGTAAAAATTTATACAGATTCAGGTAACATGTGGAGAGTTTTCAATTCATTTCTTGTTTTCATATATTGCTCCCGGGAATTTAATTTCAGACATTCCAAGTTAACTCCCATATGATACAAAAAATATTGAGTATGACACAGAAAAAGTTGTTTTTCACAAGCATATTTCTGTTCGTAGTTTGATTAATGGGTTGAATTTAGACCATTATCATCCACTCGAGCGATCGTGTCATTTATAAAAAACGCGTCGAGTGATCGTGATTTCTTTGCGCTCCGTTTGTAATTTCTGTCCACATTTAAAAAATTATACATTCAATTTTGAATATGAAAACTTATAAACTGATTAAAGTGCTATACAGCCAATGAATTCGCCTATATTTTACAGTTATTCTCATATTTTTAGGATTTATAAAAAAAATATTAAGAGCGTTTAACCAGCCAGCGGACGAAAATCCACATTTCGTCGAAAGTTGTTCTTCCGATCGTGCAGGGCGGTTACAATGAAAAAGATTGATTATTCTCCGTACCAGCTTTTTTAAATTATAACTCAATATCGAATTTATTTCAATCCAAATTAGCTTTAATTTATACCTTCATCCAAAAATGCTGAAAGGCGTGATGATAAAACTATTAAAATAGTGTACTTTTTGTGGTTATTTTTTGATTATAAGTATTTATCATTTTTCAATAATGTCTAAATTTAATAAGAATGTTAAAAAATCTGAAATATATTAGTTTGTAAGTGTGCAAATAAATACACAAATGGACCAATTTTCATCAAGAAACACATGTACGTACATATTTTTTAATGATTTTATTGAAACTAAAATTAAAATTCTAATACATAACTTTGCTAGATAATGTATTGATTTATTTTACTGCATGATTACATTATTTGAAATGGGTGTGGTATAATACAAAAACTTTTTTGAAAATTTAACAAATCTGCCAACGACCTATGGAATAACCTTATTATACTAAAAATTAAAAAAAAATCTAAAAATTTATTACATAACTATGCTAGATAAAAGAACAATCTTTCGAAATCCATTTATAATTTTTTGTGGAAAAGAGTCAACACGTCTAAAAACTTTTTTGAAAATGACGTATTTCCGGCTTTCTCTGGTAATGCCCTCTTAAAACATCGTAAACTTTGTGGATCAGCAAATTCAAACCGTCAGTTCCTTCAAAATTGCCGAGAGTGCCACTTTTCCGGTGAACATTGAATATTTTCTATTTTTGTATGTTAAGCACGGACTACTTGAAAATCACAGATACAAATGAATACTAGAAAACTCAATTTTTAATCGTTGATGGCTGTTCGAAAGTTTTGTGTGAAAAAGATTTTATAGAATTAGGTTTCGCGAACTGTCAAAAGTAAATGCACTTAATTAAGATATTTAATACACTTTACCGCAAAGAACTGCTATTATTGTTAGTATTGCTGTATTAAGCATAGGAAGTATTTGAAACTTTCCAAATACCTTCCTTAAATCCCCGCGAAGGTTTCTGGATTATTACAACCACATGACAATACATCTGAGAAGCTTTTTAATCATTACAAAAACTCTTGCAAAACTCTAAAAAATGTAAAAATTTGAGAATGACATTTAGCAAAATAATGATTCAATCTTTGATAATCTTCAAATTCAATTTTAGATATTATTTAAATTAATAAATTTATTTGGAGTACTCGTCTCATACTTTGAATCGAAGCAAGAATTTTATAGATATTTTAAATACGTATCTATGTTAGGCACCAAATTTGATTGATTGTTCTTTAAATATTATACACAAATGAAAATTTGATTAAAAAAATTGTAATAGGTGGCACGCGAGCTGTTTGAAAACTGAATGTACTGGGACTGAATATATAGATCCCGGGAGGGGGGTTGGCGGGACAGGAGAGCGGGAGAGGGGAGGGGGAAGGCGAGGAAGACGCAAGGGGAACGCGGGAGGGAAAAGGAAGCGGGAGGGGAACGGGATGCACGGGAAAGGACATGCAGGGAGAAACAATTTATTTCTTTGAATACGGCATTGCAAAGCATGCCGGGAACCAGCTAGTTAGAAATAAAAAATTCACTGTCTACAATTATCT
Organism: Limnephilus marmoratus; assembly: GCA_917880885.1. NCBI lineage: Eukaryota > Metazoa > Arthropoda > Insecta > Trichoptera > Limnephilidae > Limnephilus > Limnephilus marmoratus. The sequence continues at coordinate 21,779,956 of OU862924.1, read as the reverse complement.
TTTTAACAATCTCGCGTTTGAAACAAACATTTATTAACCAGAATACATGTCATTCTGAAATCAAGGCGTTTCCAGAACCGACTGTTATAAGTCGGTATGAGGCACCTATTGATAACTTGTGAAAGTATTATTATACAGTTAAAATCAAACTCAGACTACAGAATACGAGAAAATTTGAAAATTAATCAAAAAATGTTACACGAAATGTAGGGAAATTTGGTATTTTACGGCAAATAATCGCTCAAGACGTTTTGCAAAAGTGCGACGATATGCCAAAAATTCAACTAACTGAGCTGAGAAGCTTAATTTCTTGTTATTGATATGTTTAGAGGGTCGTTTGTCATTTTGATCATGAAAGCACCTAAACATCTTTTTCAAACTCATGTTTATGTTGCTTTCAGTACGAGTAAACGGAAAATCCGTATAAATAACGGATATTCCTTTATTAAAAATGTTACGGCTTGTAGAAAGCACATTTTGCCGTAAGTTAAGTCAGCCTCTCAGAAGCTCGAGAGTAGGTGGGCATTTTCGCCAAAGTTTGTACATTGCGCTTTTGACATGTCCCATCTTTTCGATTGAATTTTCCACGGTTATTTATTTATTTATTTTTTCAGGTTCTCCATAAAACAGTTATACACCAAATTATTACGGAGAAGATTACAAAATTTAAGAGAAAAAAAAGTCCAAGGGGGCAGTTTCACTATGTTGAGACATATTATGTCAAAAGATAGTTACTGAACTATCTATTTATAGGTAACATTGAAGATGTCAATGCTCAATGCAGAATCGTTAAGCAGTTGAATTGCTCTGTTTAATGGGGCATTCTGAAAGGAAGAAGTTCTCGTTTTCGGAGCATAAAAAGTGCGTGGGATATGTTATGTGGTGTAGAATATTTAAAGGTATGTATTTTTTAAAAGAAAATTTATTAATTTACTTTATTTAGTTTGTTATATAAAGGTCGAACCTGCATATATTTTCAATTACGTAGGTAAGAACCTAAGAACTTTTTTTAACAAAATAATTTTTGAAGTTTTTATTTTTATTTTAACTTTATGAGTAAAACCTCAAATTGTAATATTTAATTAAATGAAGACAATATAAGCGAAACTCAATCGAAAATCTGAAAACAGAAAAATCAGAAAAAGATATTGACACATCTGGGACACGAACCCAGGACCTCTCGCTTACCGGGCGAACGCGCTAACCAATGATACAGTTAAAAAGTGACCGAATTGGATATCGACACGGTGGCGCAGTGGTTAGCGCGTTCGCCCGGTAAGCGAGAGGTCCTGGGTTCGCGTCCCAGATGTGTCAATATCTTTTTCTGATTTTTCTGTTTTCAGATTTTCGATTGAGTTTCGCTTATATTGTCTTCATTTAATTAAATTTTTGAAGTTTCGAGTACTGGGAACAAAAAATTAGCATCAGTAGGATCAAATATATATTTTTTTATGTAGGTAGAGAAAGTAAGCTAGGCAAAAAAATACACGAATTCACAATTATGTATAACTCATTTCACGATTTCATGTTTAAATAAAAATACAACAAGTAAGTATGTAATGGAACTTTTGACGTTGCATTTTGTATTTGTCGGTATGTAATATTGCAGTGAAAAGCGGCACATAGAAGTTTACAAAGACTTCACAGGAATGACGGCCACCGAGGTCGAGGGGTAAGTTTCTCGGCTAACAATCCGAAGGTCGCAGGTTTGAATAACAGCTTACACAAAAAAATGATATTTGATTAATTTGTGTTATTTCACAATTTGCGGCAAGTTCCAGAATGGAAGATATTCTGTGTATCTGTGTATTGCTCTGTGTAAGACCACCATTCAGAAATATTCAGGTACTTCCTCACACAAATGCATAAAACAGCACGCAACATAAACACCGGTGTCATGGAACATCTTAGATGTTTACACAGCTCTGGATTTTCAGAATTTGCAAACCACTTGATCGAAAAAGATCATAAATTTGACAAAAACTCCGGTGCCAAACTTATTCATAAAAACAATATCGGTGTAAGGTTGAACAATTTAGAGGCACCTGAACTTAGGAAAGCCATAAACACTAAAATAGTAAGGTAGTTAATAACCAACTAAATTTAAATAAAAGTCCCATACTAAGATTGTTCCCTATTGATAAAGAACACGTCCGTTCCCTTCCCAATTCTCCATCTATGTCTTCTTCCTCCTTCACTTGACGAGTCCAGCTCATTTTTGGTATTTGGTAATTATATATTATAACATACATGTAACCTAATGTTAGTAGAGTATTATACTCCCCTGATGAAGCTACGGTTGTAGCGAAACCCGGTCGGCATAAAGTATAAAAAAATAAAAGTTGTGTTTACAAAGTTATTGTTTTATTTTAAATTAATAATGACACATCACAAAGTATCCGCTTTTATACATAAAAAAAAGTTTTATTTTTAATATACTCTTACGTAACTTTAATATTATGCTTTTGAGTTTTTTGTAAAGGCTTAATAAATGCATCAAGCACACCACCCCAACCTATGAAGCTATTAATGATTGAGAATTATTTCACCAGCGATTTTATTGCAACAATTTTCAATTTGTCAATATTTAATACTTCCTTAAGTCTACAAAATTAATTAACAGTTGGTTTTATTAATTTGCGATTTCCAATTTAGTTTAGTTACTCTTCAAGAAATGGCCGTTCCTCCCAAATTTCAATCGATCCATCCAAGTCTCAGACCAGTTAAGTGATTTGTTTAATAACACTCGAGTTTGTCGGAAAGTTGCGTTGGGAAGACCGTATTTGTGCATTTGAGGAGTGTTGAGCCAAAATTTCGGCTCAACAGTTGCTCAATGGGATTGGGAACAACGGCCGTAAGGTACATTCAAATATTTACCTCAGCATCCCCCAACTTATTGTTGAGGATAATGAAGAGATTCAGAAATAATGAAGTATAAATAACGTACAATAACGCTTATCGCCAACTTTTCCGCCTACCGAGATACTGCAGTGCTACGGAAATGTTCCTGGAGGGACGAGTGCACATTTTCCGAGCACTTCTACGCCAACGCATGGGAAGTTTATGGCGCAGTCGAAGAATGCGATCATCACCGCAATGACTGCCTGGATGGAGTCCCCCCTGTTAGCCTTCTGGAGATGGGAGACGATGAAATACCCTCCGTAAACAGGAATTCATTTTAGGCTTTATTATTTTTCAGTTTCATTTCTCATGTTTTTTGTGCTTATTAGTTTTTATTTTTTTATTTTATTTATTTATTTACGCCCTAGTGGGCTTTTACAAGGATAGATAATAATAGTTAGGCAGGTACGTAGTACACAATTATAATGATTAAAATAATAATAAAAAATAAAATTAATTAAAATCAAAATCATACATTTCATAAAAGTAATTATAAAGACTTCTCTTTATAACTAACACAGAATCTGCAAACATGTCTACTATATTCCCAAATTTATTACCAAAATGATGTAATCTATTTATAGGTGTATGAGCCTCATAGTTTGTTTTAAAATTGTTACAGAAGAAGGTAGCACTTTGCCTCGTATTTCTGGTCGGTACGTAAAATTTTATTTTGGCGAGAATTATGTATCTGTTGTTATTAACTTTTAACATTAACCTATTATTTGTCTAATTTCTTTTATTATTTAAAAATATGGAATGTATTGCAATGCAATACCCCTGAGTACATTCTGGAAAACACTATTATCATTATTATTATAAATGAATTTCCCGACTTTCTCAATTATTACTTACAAGTAAAGGCAAAAAGACAACTACGAGTACTTGCGGAGTTTAGAGTTAGAAAAATTGGAGCCGTTGGCATATTTATCTCTATTTATTACCTCATAAAACCCATCAGATAATTATATACACAATACACAAATATAGCTGACTCGTAAATTCTCGCGAAACTTTTTCACAGAAAATTGAGCAACCTCAAAAATGCGAAAGAGGCAGAAAAATCCTGAAAGCTTTTAAGGGAGGCAATTTTCAGGACAACAACCTTTGGGGTGAATGAAAAATTGTGTCCCATTTTACTAGACACGGGGTGATTTAAATATATTACGCAGGCGAAAGAAAGTGTATCGTTATGTTACAAAGGATGATTCAATGATGTACTCGTTCCATAGAAGACAGGACATATATACAAACATTATATTGTACGTTAGGTGTTGACTCATGACTCATGTGATAAATGGAGGATAGATAACATAACTCATTTAAGATCGTTTAGTTATTTATTTATTTATTACACGCCCTAATGGATTTTACATTAAAGTTTATAAGTTGAGTATCACAGTTACTATAAATACTTCAAAATTAAAACAATAAAGAAAATAATATACAATGAGAAAAGAAAATACAAAATGGTGTCTATTCTATAATAGTGTAATTCTGTTGTCACTTCTCAATTTAATCAGTGTTTATGGAATATTTATTCCGTTTATATAAAATAAATAAATAAATAATGTATGTAAAGATGATAAGAATTGAAATAAAAAATACTTATACTGATTAATTTTCAGTTGAAATATATCTCCCAGATCAGAATATTTATTACCGAGACTTCACAGTCGGGGAATTTTGATAAGGCAGTGTCCCGGTGTTGTTAAAGTAAAGTCTTTTGGGAATATGGATGTTGATTAATTGAAGCAATTCAGGACAGTCAATTTTGTAACGCAGTATTTTATGTAATAGTATTAAATCTATGTTTATTCTTTTTTCTGAAAGTTTTTAAAGGGACATTTTATCCAGTAGATAATTATAAATAATAAATGTTTTATACAGGAATATGCAATTTATAGTTTATATACCTCAGGAACTTGTGTTGAGTCTTTTCAATGTTGTCGGAATGAACGTTGTAAAAGCGAGACCATAACGTAGAGTTATAATCTAGTAGTTGGAATCTAACAAGGGTTTTATACATCACGATAAATGTACCTAAATTATTGAGGTCTTTTGCAGCTCTTAAAACAAATCCAAGAGTTTTAAGGGCCTTATTGATAATATTATTAATATGACATACAATATAGTACAAGCCAATTTAAATTTCCAGTAACTTTGAATTATTTTTGCAAAAGCAATATGCACTGTAAATAACAACCAAAATCAATTGGTTTGTGCAAAGGCTGGGACTGAGCTTGTTGAATCTTAGCAACCCTTATGGGGTAGCTTTAAATAATAAAAAAGACTTCGCTGGCCCTTACCGCAGTGCGGAGAGTAAAACATGTATAATTAATTACAAAACGGTAAAGAATCTTGTCGATTTTCAATGTTGAAATTTTTTTTAAAATTTTGTTTTGATGATTAAATAATTTGTGGATTTTTCGACTACTATGCTAGGCACGTGCCCTTGTTATTGCTAACAAAATATCACATTACAACGTTTTATGTATCTGAAAATACATCTATTTGCTTAGAGAAATGTTCGAGTTGGGACGGGCGGGCTACATGGATTTGATGTTTATATGTTTATTCCGAGATTGATGAAATTTTACACACTTGAACGCTTGTTAAGAATCTCAAAATCGATTTGCTGCAAAGCTGAATATTCTCGAAATTGTCGAAATACACATTTTTTCGATTTAATTCTAGCAAAATTATTACATGACAAACATACAGGGAGTCCGGTGGTAAAGAGCACAAACTTTGGGAGGTAACCCTAAAAAAAATATTTTTCTATAAAAGAATATTACTTTTTCATACTAACAATTCAACCTTTTTATCCGAAAACTTTCTTAAAACGTTGGAATTTCGAGCACAAACTTTGGGAGGTAACCCTAAAAAAAATATTTTTCTATAAAAGAATATTACTTTTTCATACTAAAAATTCAACCTTTTTATCCGAAAACTTTCTTAAAACGTTGGAATTTCAAAAAAGTTATGCATATTTTTTATTCTTACTATTATTTAGAATCACCTCCCGAAGTTTGTTCACTTTACCCCCGGACACTATTTTTTTTAGCAAAAAGCAAATTAATGGATGAAAATAAAACTCAGAAAGTTTTAAAATGACGTTACGTGTATTTTCGTTATTTGTTTTTGGGGTGTTAGACAGATCCGGTAGATCCGGATCTGCCCTGATGACGGACACTGCAACGATGTACGAAAGTATGATAAAATGTTTAGTTCACGGTATGATAAAAATTTACAAAGAAGCAATTAAAGAAAAAAACAATAAACTATTGAAAGTAAGAAACAAATTAATTTCATGAAAATTTGTTACAAATTGGGATAGATAGTGTTATAAACGTGATAATAAGTAATCAGGGGTGAAAAATATTCATTATGGTTAGATAGCGCTCTGGCAAGAAAAATGTGTCTTCATTTCATCAGAAGGGTAATAAGAAAGTTATTTCATTTTTAATTCCTGGATCTGAGTAAGAAAATTACTTCACCCCGAGATAAAAACTTTCAAGGCAAATTCTCTTTACTTAGGATCTTATTGAACCCATTTCTCGTGGTCTAATAGTATACGCTTAAGACTTTGAATTACGAGGCTGTAAGTTCAATTCTTCCCGACAGGCAAACATGGACATGACAGCCTCCGTGGTCGAGGGGTAAGGTTCTCGACTAGCAATCCGGGTGCAAATAAATTTTATTTAATTAAGTTGTGTTAGTTCACAATTTATTCATTTATAAATACGTAATACATATTCGTGGTACCTTCCAGAGTGAAAGATGCTATTCAGAATAGAAACGTTGCTTGTTGCGTGACCAGATCTGAATAACCAGCTACTTCACCACCTTCCTCTTCCCCACCTCCTTCCACTCCCCACTACCTTCAGGGGACTTCGGTCTCACTACACACCCAATGGGGGGGGGGGGGCATAGTATCATTGGCTCCAGGTGGTTGGGAGCAGTTGACGTTGTTGTGCGGTATTCGTATAAAAATATACATTATTTCTGATCATCTTTTGTGTATTTCCAAAACGAATACCGGTTTAGTCGCGGCAGCGACAATTTACATTTTCAATATCAAAATTTAAATATTTAGAAATAAAATTATATATTTCTAATATCCATATTGGAAAATTATTTTATCTAGATTTTGATAGTGATAAAAAATAATAAATAGAGGTGTATTTACAATATATTGGAATAATATCAAAATTTTAATATTTAGAAATAAAATTATTCATTTCTAATATACACATTAGAAAGATTATTTATCTGCATAGATTTTAGAACAATTTTTGAATTTGCAAAGAGCAAAGCAACCAATATAGAGGTGTATTTAAAATGTAAATTGTCGCTGACCGTGACTGAACTGGTGTAGGTTTCGGAAATGTCTGGGTGTTGTGATTTTGATTTAAGTTTGTGGATCAATTAAAACAAGAAAACCTATTTAAAACCGCGCACGCTTCTGCATAGTATCTCCCGCCCCCCTTTCACACGTAATACGGCTATATGAAATAATTGTAACCGTATAAATAAAATAAAACACATAGGGAACCCTCCGTTTGAAGTTTAACCGCGATGTTAAAATTATTCATTGGGATTTATGGGTTGATTCTCGATTTTAAACATGACTAAGTAGAGAGAGGAGATCTCCAGAGCGACAAATAAGTGTGAATTGGGGTAAGGCGAATGAGACAAGCGGTTATCGTTAGAAGCTTACCAACATATAAGCTCGGTGGTTTAAGGGGCACATTTGGTTGGTATTTTCTCTTCGAAAATGAAAACTTCTGGTTTCAAAACGTATTTTTAGCAATTTAAACATTTTTTACGTGGCTCATCGAAAAAGTGAATAGCACAAAGCTTTTAAATGAGCTCAGATTGAACTATCGAGAGTGCTTGACATTTTGAAAAACTCAGCACTTTTGCAGCCAGATGTTCTTGGGTTACGAACAAACTGAAACAAAGCTTGTCAGTGACGTTGGTGTGCAACAAAAACAACAAAGGTTGCAGTAAGAATCCCTGTGGTATTACTGAATTGTTTTGGTATTACCTTCTATGAAACTAAGTCATCAGTATTCTACGTCTTGTTTTATTGTTTAGAAAATCCAAGACCCACGTGTTTTGAATTGAATGAATTCGTATAGTGGTACTTCGCCTGGTATCAGAACCTCTCAAACGATGAACATTAAATCGATTTCGAAGATTCGGATTTCTTCGAAACGTTCAGAGCACTGCCCCCAACATGCCCTTCATAAAAGCAGATCACCACACGATCAGTTTCGACGAAACCGCAGGGGTAATCGCTTAAAACGTTGTTAGTGTCTAGGGATGTGGGCGTGTTATTAATCACTTGCTTCAGTGCTTTGGAAAGTAAGGATGAAATTCGGAAGAATGGGAGTTCTAGGATCGGGTAAACATCGACCATTTTCCATTAGTCTGGCACCTTCACACTCTTTAGCGAAGGTTCGAATAATTTGGTTAGACTGGGGTCATTTCTGCACCGCTAGCCTTTTAGGACCGTGTAGGAATTTTAAAGGTATTTGCGTTGACTTGGTCGGCTTTCGACCCTATTAAAATCCCGGAAAAATACCCCTACATGTATATCTAATCTGGAACCACTATTGGTGTTTAATTTTATTAGATTTTTTTTTGAATATTCGATTTATTAGTATCTTGTATGACGACTAAATTATTGATGAATTCGTTTTATTTTTTTATAGCTATACACTCATTTATAGCAATCACAAACCGACATTGCTTTATCAAAATATTTAAGACGATTTATCAAAATATTTTATACCTATTGAACAACAGAAAAATGTGAATTAGAGACCTAATTATGGAAATAAAATAATTCCTATTTAATCATGAAAAAAATTCCTAATACAATACAGTCTGCTTTTTATACAAATAATAAATTGAAAAATTATATTTTAAATAACAAGGACAAAGACCAAAAAACGAAAAAATCCGGAGTTTATCAATTGAATTGTAATGACTGCAACCATTTTTACATAGGTAAAACTTGCAGAAATTTTGAAACGAGGATTAAGGAACATTTGAGGTATCTAAATAGCAATAATTATTCGGAATTTGCTAAACCATCTAATTGAACTTAACTATTCATTTGATATAAATACTGGTTTTAAAATTTTACACACAGTTAGTGCTTTTCAATTAGATCTTTTAGAAATATTAGAAATTAGGAAAAATGTCAATAGAAATTGAAATAGTATTAACAATCAAATTAATTTTGTGAATAACCCTATCTTAAACATATTTCCATTGTAATTTTTTGTCTTTGTTCTTCTAAGCACCCCTTTTTCCACCTCTCTCCTCCCCCACTACTTCCATTTCTACCCACGCTTATCTTTCTATATTTGATCATTTAGTTTTAGTACATATAATGTCCTGATGAAGAGAACATCGTTCTTGAAACATGTTGACTTTTTAAATAAAGATTATCGTGGTAAAAACAAAGTGTTTTTAATTATTTCATTAATAAAATGGTGCCACAAAGTGAATTTGCTAAATTTGAAGAAGTAAAATAATTCCGTGAACCTATATAATTCATGTTTGAAGCAGTTTAAATTTCATGACTTTAGAGCTCACAGATCCCATCTAGAGTTCAAGCTGAGACACACAAATATACTCATAATATTACCTTTATAAAAGTCTTTTCAATGTATACTAATAGTTCTGTAAACCGTAGACCTCGAATCAATAAAATTTCCTCTGAAATCATGAGATTTGTAAGAAGATACGTAAAATCCTTCCCATTGAAATACAAAACACGACGACTCAAATAATATTTTGCTGAACAGTAGTTCACTGAACAATGGTCGTTATAATTATAACGACCACCATCTTAAACCGGAACCGAAACGTAGCAAACGAAATGTACAGACGGAATGCAAAACGCTTGAGTACTCAGAGATAAAACAGGAATTCAATTGACTAATTTATCGAAGATGCTTCATAAATTGTTACTTCTTCGAATTAATTTCAGTGAAAAAATGTTTATTCATCTTTGTTTGGTTCTATTAAATACGTATAAAATCAGAAATATGTGTCTGACTGTGTCGCATGCGTATGAGAGAGATAATATTAATATTTTTAGTTTTTAGGCAGATTGAATTACATTATGAAGATATTTGTTCCAGAGCAGGTACATTCATTAACGCAAAACTAGAAATAAAGACAAACCAATCTTCGCTGTAACACAAATTTTTTCACGGAACTCAAGATACTGATCAAAGAATACTGCTATCTCATTGAAGACTGTCAAGGCAATGAACTTGTGACTTCCACAGACGAAGGTAGGGACAAAGTGGTTAGGAATCAGGATAATGACATGAATAATCCCTAACCATTTTCGTTATTTGTTTTTGGGGTTTTATGCCGTGTTGCGCTACCTCCTTCATTAGCCAACGTTTCGGACATCGTTGCAGTGTCCATCATCAGGGCAGATCCGATAGATGTGTAATTTTTAGTTGTGAAGTGTGTGCTTATTTACTTCGAAGCGATACCGTGTCGCCAGCTCCACTAACTTTCACCAGTACAAAATAATCGTGACAAGCAGTGGCGTCATCGCCGCGGAACGGAATAGAAAGTTCACTAAAACGTGGTATTTATGCTAGCCGGATGCCGGATCTGCCCTGATGATGGACACTGCAATGATGTCCGAAACGTTGGCTAAAGAAGGAGGTAGCGCAACACGGCATAACACCCCAAAAAAAATCGGAAATGCTTTTGGTCGTGAAAATCTTAAAACTTATCCAATCCCCAACAATGTTTGTATAAAGTATTATAATAATTCATTTAATTAGAGTGAGAGAGATAATCTCACGTATATAGCGACATCATCTAATTAAACAATTTCGAAAACTTTTTTGAATAACTGCATGAATTAGTTAGTTATTATAACTCTGTTAATGAAACAATGAGTTTGTTCAAAGAAATGTGATGAAAAAAGCCTTTTTTTGTTGTTTTTAAAGTGTCGGGATGGAAAAGTAATCACAATTTCGGCTTTGTGTTTGAAAATTCTTTCTTTACGACAAGGTTCCGAATAATAAATGGAATGTGCTCCGACCGAGGATCTTCATAATTTAACAGCCACGGAGTTGTTGGGACTTTTCACAACTTATCTTCAGCGCCTTGTTTAGGTCTCATCATATATTATTGTAGGTACTGTTAATATCGTTACAGACAGCAAAAGGACGCTGAGATCGTGAAACGTGGTTCTAAGTAGGACTACAAGCGAACCCTTAAAATGTTTGTGAATCTCACTTTGAATTTCGACAGTAAGGTGCGAAATGAATCGTAAATCGTATATGCATTTAATGTATTTAAAAATATATTTATTTATTTATTTCCATATACACGGCACTACATGTACCATTAACATAATAACATTAACATACGATCAGTACAACAACATAAAAAATGTAATAGTTAAATGTATGTAAAAAGTAAAAGGTAAAAATAATAAGTCGAAAGCATTAGGTAAAAAGTATAAAGTAAAAAGGTAAGAAATAATTTAGTTGAAGGTGAATTGTATGAACTATAAAATATCTAAACGAAGAGATTTGAGTAAAGTGTAATACTTTTCAAGTTCTGCTAGTTCTCGTATTGTAAAATATAATTATTATAAAGTTCTGCTAGTTCACTTATTGTAAACTTACAAACTTTAATAATTATCAAGTTTTGCTAGTTTGCGTATTATAAACTATAATTTTTATCAAGTTCTATTTTTATTTTAACTTTTAAGAATAAAACCTCAAATTGTATTACTTAATTAAATGAAGACAATACTCGTATAAGTCTTATATTGTCTTCACGTAATTAAATATTACAATTAAAGGTTTTACTCTTAAAAGTTAAAATACCTAAGCTGTCGATATGCACGTATATAAAACGGCTCACTGCCCTAGTTTAGCAAATGTAATGAATGAATGGAGAAGTACTAACACGCGTAAATATCATCAAGGATCTTGGGGTGACCTTTGATCCCAGGCTAACATTTTCAAATCATATAGTGCAGCTTACTTCGGCTTGCTCCAAAATGCTTGGTTTTGTAATTAGAACTTGCAAACAATTCAGTAACATAGAAGCAATGACCGCCATGTTCAACGGAGTGGTCAGAAGCAAGCTGGAGTACGCTAGTACTGTCTGGATGCCATATCAACTTAAATACATAAATATGATTGAACAAATTAAAAAAAAATTCCTAAGGTATGTTTACATGCGATCTTACGGAATATATCCGAAATTTATGCATCACGTGGAACTGCTAAAGGGGACAAATTATCAAAGCCTGGAGACAAGGCGTAATGCCGGACTCATGGTATTCGAATTAAAGATAATAAAAAACCTTATTGATTGTCCATATCTCCTGTCATGCTGTGGCTTATTCGCTCCTGACAAATACTGTCGAACTCGTAGCCACGCCCTATTCTACATACCGCAGGGTCGGACAGATGTTATGGCTCAACACAGCATGACAAGAGGTATGGCATTGCTTAATGCCCTACCAGCGGATATAGATGTGTTTGATATCACCGTACCATGTTTTAAAAAAACTATATACATGTATTGTTAGTTGTAAGAAAATTGTACCGTAATTGGACTCACCTATATGTCGTACTATAAAAAAAAATAAAAAAATTATGAGTTCTTACATGCAATTGAAGATTAATGCTGTAAAATGTCAAAACATTAAAAATGCTACTCTCCTAACATATAAATATATATTTTTCTATCAATATCCTTGTTTTTATTCAAATTTATAAATATTTAGTATTTATGATATAGTACTTATAAATATTTTGGTCACAGGGTCACAGAAACATTATCCATTTTGATAAAATCTACTCAAATTAATGTAATAATACAAATCCTTTATTTTTATTCTTCGCCGGGTTTTTCATCCTGACACTTTTCGGATTTAAAAGCATATCTTAAAACTCATAAACTCAGAATGAATAGGAATGAAGGGATTTGCTATCAATATTCAGAAGAAGAAAAATCTTCTTGAAAGGCTCAAAATGCATTGATAAACGGAATGAAAGGGAATTTTCCATGAAAGACCTATATAATCGCAAATCTCTTGCTTGAAAGAAAAAAAATCTGGCACAAGAAGCTCTCTAGAACCAGGATAGATTGAAACCAAAATCCACAAAGATTTTTTTTCTGAAATAGTTTTTTTTCTGACTCGTGAACTTATCAACCGTCACAGAATATTCTACACAGAAATGCCACGCTAAGGAAAGCTGCACAAAATAGAGAAGCTAAGGATTAACTCGGGAAATGGGAAAATTCGACGTGCTTATGAAGTTTAGCAGCCCTTTTGTAAAATTTGTAAAGAAAACCTGGATGTTGACCGAAAATAGTGCACTGAATTGTGGTTCAGTACGAAATCATTTTCCAACAAGCTGCAAGTTTATGCACTAATCGTCAAGTTATTGCTTGAAAAAAAATGACGATCTTGACATACGATTTTATCTATCTATATATATAAAATTCAAAATATGTTTGTTTCGGGGTTTGTATATATGCATTGCTAAACCATTTATCCGATTTCGATAAAACTTTGGGGATTTGATATGCGCATGCCCGCAATGGTTTCTATATACAATGGTGAGTTCTAGCCTCATGAAATTATGCATTGCTAATCGTTCATACGATTGCGATGAAACTTTGGGGATTTGATGTGTGCATGCCCGCGATGGTTTCTTTATACCTATCTATATAATAGTGAGTTCTGGCATCATGAAATTATGCATTGCTAACAGTTCATCTGATTGCGATGAAACTTTGGGAATTTGATGTGTGCTTGCCCGAGATGGTTTCTATAAAGGATGTCCGGGTGTAGAGTGCATTAACTTCTGTAGGTGATTCTACATGATGGTAGGAGTAAAAAAGATTAACAACTTTTTCCGAAATTCCAACATTTTTTTTCCCATACAAAAAGAAGTACCCACTAAAAATCCTTAGTGTGAGTTACGATGTTACTTGCTGAGAGCCTGCCGGCACGATTGTGGCAATAATATTTGGTTGTTTTCGTTATTTGTTTTTGGGGTGTTATGCCGTGTTGCGCTACCTCCTTCTTTAGCCAACGTTTCGGACATCGTTGCAGTGTCCACCATCAGGGCAGATCCGGCAGATCCGGTAGATGTGTCTGATCTGATCTGCCGGATCTGCCCTGATGATGGACACTGCAACGATATCCGAAACGTTGGCTAAAGAAGGAGGTAGCGCAACACGTCATAACACCCCAAAAACAAATAACGAAAATGCTTTTGGCCGTGAAAATCTTAAAAATATTTGGTCGTGTTTAAAATATTAATGCCGTCCGCACACGCCGGTCTAATTTTACCATTTTACCACAAAACTACCCCTAAAAGTTGGAATTGAGAAAAAATTTATTTATCTTTTTTACTTATAATAATCGTGTAGAATCACCTCCCGAAGTTAATGCACTTTACCCCCGGACACCCTGTATAAAGAAGCGAGCTCTGGCGTCACGAAAATGCGAAGAAACTTTGGTGAGGTTTGTGAGCACGCCTGCGAAGGTTTCTAAACATACTCTGAGCTTTGGCATAAAGGAATTTGATTCTTTCGATTTTCTATGATTCGAAGTATGCAGCACTTTGATAATTTGTAATAGTCTTACTGCACACTATTTTTTTAAATTTTATTATATACATAATTTGAGGTAGAATTCAACCTTAAACATACAAGACATCCGGTAACCTACTGGTGAAGCCGAAAAGGGCTTGAAATGGCTTTATGTTGGTCTCGTACCTAAATAATGTTAGATAATTTTTATCCTTCTTCAACCCTATTCTCCTTTCACCCTCCCGCGTACCACTGCCACAAGTATCCCCGATTGGAGTCAGGGGGTATATAATATGTAGAATTCGCATTAAAATATACCCAATTAATTTGTCAAGGGTTCGATTTGCGCATCGGCAACTATTGTAGGTGAATCGAATATTCGATCCATAAAGAGTGTAGGCATATTTAGCAGAATGAGGGTCGAGTTCTAAGGATTCGGAAAGGTGAAATCAATATTGTAGATGGTCGGTGAAACTCCGACATAGATACTGTATTATGAATATGCAAATAAAATACCCCCTTACCTTTCTAAATAACCAGAAATCCTCTGCGGCAAATAAAAGTAAATCGACATAGTGACCATTTATTTTGAAGGTCACATTTAATAAAAGCTCATAGCGGTGAAGCTTTTTCAAAGTTTTATTAATTCAGACCTAATATAATCATTAAAAGCTAAATTGATATAACATTTAATAATAGTTTTTTTTAGTATAAAAATATATATTTTTAAGGCAATTGTGAGCGTGAGGTAAGCGTGTAATTAATTACAAAAAATTTGAATTTATATTATTAGATTTTTGGAACACCTACTAGGATAATCTGTAGCTGTAGATTAAATTATTTTCACATGTGATTGAAGGAAAAGGCCTAATTAAATAAGTATCCTGTGGAAGTCAAGAACTGTAGTAGATAAGTAGGTTATTTACATACCACAAAGTTATTTTGTACTTCGGGCCCATATGAATATGGTCTGTTAAAATCAATAACCAGCTAATACAGCCCTCTTTGGAATAAAATTTATAATAAATATAATTGTATAAAATTGTACGGCGCTTGGCTGAACCCCTGTTGTGTGTTCTGGTAACTAATCCTCCGATGGTAAAATAGATACCTAATCCAGCCGGTCATGTCTCCTCGACGACAGTTGTGTGTGGTTTATTTTTTGATTATGTTGGTTCTTTTTGCTAGCATTTTTATAAATACGATGTGCTCCTTTAATCTTCCCTCTTTTTACCCGAAGCAACCAGCGCACTAGGAGTGTTTTAGATCCCAGGGACCGAGCCGTCGTGGATCGTATTCCATGTAGAGTCAAAGAATAATTTTAAATAAATGGTCGTATACTTATTTAAATCGGAGTGTTTAACTTGAATTGAGACCTTAAGAATTTTATACATGGTCTTTATCAAAAAATATATGTTTTCTTTAGTAAAGTCATACAAATCGTTTAGATACGCAAGCTGACGCGGAAAGAACATGGTCTGACAAGTGTACTTTATAGGACGAAGAAAATTCTACCGTGGCTGTTGACAGGCATCAGTTGATCGATGCTCATGATTTCGTTTGTCTTTTGTATGGTTGTCATGTAAACATTTTACAGAATATACAACAGATTAGTTTGCAGAACTATGACGTTGCGAAACCAGATCAGATTTTCTTTTATGCACTAACCGTCAAGTTTCACAAGTTACAGTGTAGGTATTTTACGGGGTGATTGGCAGATACGGACTTCGTAACGATCGTTATGATTTTCTGCTGATAAAAAAAGACAGGCGATAGTTTTCGCACATATAAATATAGAAAAAAACGATTGAAAGAGGCTAACCAATAAAATTATTTACCGGTAACACGAAAGGCCTAATTCGTGTCTTTTATATTAGCAGAAAATCATAAAGAACGTTAGGTATTAGAAAAAAAATCACCTGTTCGTTTTCAGTTGGTATATTATACTAAATAGTTTCCTTTGAAGGAAAGCACGCTTCGTCCAATAAGCATTTTGTCCTCCTTGAGGCATTTCCCTTTTTTCTCCTGCTTACCACCATCTACAAAAACATTATTCAACTACCTTTGGATAGTTTGTTTGACAGATTTTGAACAAATCATTAAATTGCATAGTTAAAATTCTGTGAAAGTTCTGTTATTTTTCAAAATGTGGAGGTTGTTTCACAGTACTTGGAGAATAACAGAATATGAGACTTTCACAGAACTTGAATTAATATTCAGGTAATCCTCTAAAATTTTATGAACGGTTCAAATTCTGTGATAACCCTTCCTTAATGAAACACTTACACCGTGTTAGTTATTGAGGTAAAAACTTCTTTAGCACCGTTGTGATTTGAAACTCAATGAAAAAAAAATCGCGACACTAAAAGAGACAAAAACATGTATCTATAGGATTTAGTCTGCAAGAAAATGAGATAGTAAAATTGGTCTCCTCTTTATGCGGTGCTTCGTAGCCCATCGGCCTCCTATTTGTGTGGGGCTTTGTAGCCTCCCCACTCTTGCCTACTTTAGTTTTCTGAAGGTTTCACTTCTATTGCGTGTGAATTGAAATGTTTTCGTACAACAGCGAAAAGTTTACTTTCTTATTTAGCTAATAACAAAGTCAGTAGGAAGCAAGGTAATTGTTCAATGTCGTCATTTCCATTACGATCTATGGGGCGTTGATTTAATTACACCAAAAAATGAAACATCGTGCGATATTATTTGCTTGATATTTATTAATTCAAAAACAAAACAAGTAGGCGTAATCGAAGGAAGTCAAGAAGTAAAACTAATAGTTATAGAATAAGACGTAACACCAAGCCGAAATTATAATTTCGGCCGAGGAGCGAAAAATAAATAAGCGCGTCGTGTTCCAATCCATGTAATCGGAAACCTTTCCAAAGACGTAAACACAATAAATCATAAACACTAAGTAAAGCAGATAAGTGTTTTTCCATGTTCCAAAGGATCCATGCAACCAAGGCAATAACAAGTGAGTATAATAGTCGTATAGAGAAAGACGAAACTCACGGAGGCTAAGTGATGGGAAGTGAAAACCCCGCGGGAGAAAGAAAACTGCCTGGGAACATGGCAGGAAACGAAGGACTACTTAAATATATGGAGATATAGTACGCAAATCACGTGATAAACTATTTAATGGTGATTGCGCCTCTCGATACGAATGAACGCGACAAAGCTTTTATGCCATGGTGATGAAATAATACGGCAAATAATAATAAAAGTGAGGTTTATTTAATTTGATATTAGATGAAGTCTCCGGCGTTGGCAAGGTTCAGACGTAGACAGTAATTTTCAACTTATTTTGAACTTCAAGTGTATAAAATTTCATCAACAAGTATCCTTAAGAGCGTTTAACCAGCCAGCGGACGAAAATCCACATTTCGTCGAAAGTTGTTCTTCCGATCGTGCAGGGCGGTTACAATGAGAAAGATTAATTATTCTCCGTACCAGCTTTTTTAAATTATAACTCAATATCGAATTTATTTCAATCCAAATTAGCTTTAATTTATACCTTCATCCAAAAATGCTGAAAGGCGTGATGATAAAACTATTAAAATAGTGTACTTTTTGTAGTTATTTTTTGATTATAAGTATTTATCATTTTTCAATAATGTCTAAATTTAATAAGAATGTTAAAAAAATCTGAAATATATTAGTTTGTAAGTGCGCAAATAAATACACAAATGGACCAATTTTCGTCAAGAAACACATGTACGTACATATTTTTTAATGATTTTATTGAAACTAAAATTAAAATTCTAATACATAGCTCTGCTAGATAATGTATTGATTTATTTTACTGCATCATTACATTATTTGAAATGGGTGTGGTATAATACAAAAACTTTTTGAAAATTTAACAAATCTGCCAACGACCTATGGAATAACCTTATTATACTAAAAATTTAAAAAAATTCTAAAAATTTATTACATACGAATGCTAGATAAAAGAACAATCTTTCGAAATCCATTTATAATTTTTTGTGGAAAAGAGTCAATACGTCTAAAAACTTTTTTGAAAATGACGTATTTCTGGCTTTCTCTGGTAATGCCCTCTTAAATTGTGCTTTATGGGATTGGAAAAGGGGATAAGGGTGGTTTTGATCTCACATAGACAATAATCTTCTTCTTGTTTGAAGGTTGTAATGAATCGTAATTAGTCTGTGATTGGTTCTCACATTGCTTTAGTTGTCTACGGGCTCCTTAGGTTACAAGTCTCGCTTATAAATGTGCCGAAGGTAGGTGTGCGGAGTCATTACAATCCTACAGTTCCGCAGACAAAACCTCGCTTCCATTTAAAAGGACGTTAGTCCCCCGAACTATATTTATAAATTAAGATAAGTCAATAAACAGGGGTCTAGGTAAATTGACTTAATTGCATTTCTTCGAAATCAATTTTTCGAATACAATTGTTCGAAATGCAATTTTTCGAACTTGTTCGAACAGTTTCGAAATTTTTCGAAATTGTTCGAAATGCAATTTTTCTAAACATGAAATGAAATTTTTCGAACAGTTTCGAAATTTTTCGAAATCGTTCGAAATGCAATTTTTCTAACACATATTTTTCGAACATCAATTGACCGAAACACTAGTTTTTCGAATTGATATAAGTATGTTTACAGTACTTACAAGATTATTTTATTATAGGATGGACAATATCAACTAACCTAACAGTATCTCGTTAGTTATAAGCAAGTGAAATATATATTTTAAAAGTTGATTAAAAAATTCGAAAAATATGTCTTTCGGCCAATTGCTGTTCGAAAAATTAGTCTTTCGAAAAACTGAAACTCTAACAATTGATTTCGAACAATTGATTTCAAAAATTGAATTCGAAAAACATGTCTGCTCCCAATAAACAGTCACTGTGATTCAGCGAACCTTAGGACGAATTGTTTAAAAAAATTGAAGAATTTAAAAAAAAAAATTGTTAATTTTCAGGTTCTCTGTAAGTTCTATTCAAAATCTGTGATTATTTCAGTTTTAAGGAGCAATTGGTCTATTATGATGCAATAACAGAACTTGAATAGAACTTACACAGAACGTGAAAATTAACTACAAATATTTGATGATTTCGTCAATTTTTTTTAAACAACCCGTCCTAAGTCTTGTATTGGTATTTATTGGTATTTTTTTTAAACAACCCGTCCTAAGTCTTGCATTAGTATTGGTATTATATATATGGTATATTGCTTGTATCTAAGTTCAGTCTTAATATTGTAATATAAATAATGAATGTCTCTGAAGAGGACATGCAAAATTAGGGCACAGTCACCTTTCTGTATAAGTTACATAGATTAATAGACAAATATATTGCGTTTCCAGTGCCTTTATCATGTCTGGATTTGAACGTGATTGATATATTTTTTATAACTATAATTTTTTTATATCATTTCATCGTAATTCCCTTTGTAATCAAACACGTGAAATTATTAGAAATGAGCAATAATTGACAAACGTGAATCGACTTATTTTCATGAACCAAATAAAATAATAATTATAGCGATTAAAAAATTGATTTCTCAGTAAGTAAGAAAATAAATAATTCCCCATAAAAACAAACACATATCTTAGGAATAATTGGAGGATTTATCATCTTTAGAACTAAAAAGGGATATTCAAGAATCTAAAAAACTAATAACGCATTGACTCTTTTTACTCTTAAAAGATTTTAAAATTATTTTATAGCTCTTGATTGAAATTAGGTACCAAAGTGAAAATGTATGTAGCAAGAAAATTAAACTAATCACAGAAAAAAACAGTTTTCATAACATCTGGGAGTCTACACCAAAACAACAAGCCCAAAAGCTTTTAAATTTTATTTCAACGCATCAAAATAAATCATGTCACATATTTTTTGTACCAATTCCAAGCGTTCACGTATATAAAATAAAATTAAAAGTGCAATATAAAATTGAACCCGTCAGCACAATTAAAAAATCAACACAATTCTCCGTTTTGTGTCTGGAAATTTCATCAAAAACATTCTCAGCATTCAACATAAAATAAGCACTGAGCAGGTACCGCAAAATATCCGTAATCCGAAAATCTGGATTATTATCTCGAAAAAGTGGAACCTGAATCCGGATTATCAAATTTGTTTTTTTTTTTCGTTTAAAAAGAAAGACAAACATTAAGAGGACTTAGCCAGCCGAGGAATCGAACACGGAACGCCTGGGTGGGACCCAAACGCGATGCCCACTCAACCACTAACCGGTCCGGTAATATCCGGATTGTTTGGATTTTAAAATAAAAAAAATATTTGCAACGCAATGTCCTATAAAATGAGCTCATCCAATAGGCCAATAATCACGCGTTACTTAGGTTCATTGTAAACATTTCTAAGGCGTGAATAAGAACATTTGTAAAAATGTTATGTTTGTTACCAATAACCAAATGTTGACATCATATACACGTACATCATTTAGTACAAAGAAGTGTGATTTTTACTTAGTTGCAAAAATATTGTTAAAGTACCCACCCTTATAAATTCTGAGTCAATTAAATTTGCGATGTCAAGGACGGCAATTGCGAAAACAGAAATCAGCAATTACGATAGTTTACTGGGCTGGGCTACAAGCCACAAACATTTTTTTTTCATAAGTAGCAATTACTTTGTGATTAGTCATTATATTTTTAAAAACAAAACAAACACTTTATATTTATTTAACCACGAATATTATAGTAGTTATTATTATATCCTGATGAAACTTGGTCGAAGCGAAATCGGTCATTGAATAAAATAATAAATATTCGTGGTTAAATACAACGTGTTCGTTTTGTTTAAAAAATACAAAATTATTACTTGACAACTGCTGTGTGCAGCAACCATGTAGCATCTATTGTGCAACATTTCCCGCATGCTCACAGCACTCGGTTGTCGATACCTTACCGACGCGTGGGATGATGGCAAAAGTTTATAAAGTATACAAAAAAGTTGGTAAATAAAAATAGTATTAATAATGTATTGCAACCTTCGATCAAGTATATCTAGACATGGCGTGCGGGTCTTAAAAATGACACAAGAACCAAAAAATATTGGTTTACGACAACATTTATTTATCAAAAAGAGAGTGCATTATCTCACAGTGAAAGATCGCGAGATGTATTGACTTTTACATTTTGTTTGTTGCTCTGCGTGGAGCGAATTTGTTTTCCAGCAAGCTCACGGCAACGGAATCACTAGCTTTGTGAAGATCATTTTTAAAACACAAAATTGAGGCAGTTAGAAATATTTTAGGCGTGGGCAATCGCGGGCTTTATTGTAAATTTAATCAGTTATATGATTACTTAAAAAAATATATACGTAACGCATAGATTCGGGGCAGTGCGCAGCGTATCGTGAAAAGTAAAATTTAATAAAAAATAAAATCTTCCTAGCAAAACAATTACTGCATGCTAGAGATTGCGACGGAATTCGATGATGAGTTGTATTATGAAATTGCTTCAGGATTTAAATTCGGTAAGAAAGGAGAAAGGATTTATCTACAGTAAATTACATCGATGGTAGCTACCATTTACCTTGATAAAAAAAATTAAAATGGAATATTTTTTACTTTCCGAACATACTATATTTGCTTCCGATTCATCAGCAAACGCCACGATTGAAAACTAACCTGATTTGGTTTGTAGACAATAGCTCCGGAAAATTGTGAGGATCGCACGAACCGGAGCTCGCTCAAAGAGAGTATGGCTGTGCCTAAGGTGATAATGAGTATCTACTTAACAAATGTAGACTGGTATCTGGAGAAGATTTCAATTTATCTGATAAAATTCCTTTAAGATTTCACAACTCTGATTCGAAGGAATGATATTTCGATTACGCGAATTCAATATTTGGGAGTTTCTTTCGTGGATTGAACAAAAGGCGAAGAACCTCCTTTGATGAAAGAAAACTTAAATCAAGTTTGTAGGTATATCCTTTCAAGATGATTCTTCTTACCTCCTTAAGAGGGAATAATCAGACACAACCGGAAATATGTCATTTTAAAACCAAATTCTAGACGTATAGACTACACTCTTTTCTACAAAAAAAATATGAATTGATTTCGAAAGACACTTATTTTATCTAGTGAAGTTACGTTATAAATTTTGAAAAATAATATTTATTTTTATTATATTATTTTTGATAATACCGTTGATCGTTGGCAGATTTGTTAAATTTTCAGACAAAATGTTGTATTATATAAGCACACATTTCAAATCGTATAATGACACAGCAAAATAAATCAATAAATTTTCTAGGAAAGCTGATTATTGATAAGAACAAAAATATGCTGGAAAATCATTTCGTAAAAATAATTTTGTCAAAATGGCCGCCATCTAGCCGCTGGCGCTGGCATTCCTCAAATCAGGACCTTAGATTTTCGAAAACTCTTCGACACAAATCTCGGAGTATGATGGCCATTTCTAGATGGATGTTCTCCTTTAATTGGAGTATAGTCGCTGGTTTGTTTACGTAGACTCGACTTGTCAGATAAAAAATGTATATATATACACAAATATATCCCAAAAAATCAGCTGGGGTTAGATCCGGGTTGCGGGGAGGCCATGGAATATATCCTCTGCTCGAGACCAGTTTGTTAGGGAAAATTTCTTTAACCAATTTCTTTTGCCCCATGGCCGTCCTTTTTGTTTTCCTTTCGGTTTCTTCGAAATTCTTAAACCATGATTTATTAAAATCAACACTTGGGTTCTGATTAACACTCTGTAATTGGTGATGCGAACGAAATAGGCGGCGTGCATCATTGTTTTGTAAAATAGAATAGAATCATTGAACAGAAAAGAACAAAATCATTGTTTTTGTAAACATGTTTTACCCAGAAAGCGCGTTGCTCTCCGTAAACCGATCCATTGTGGCTAAATTTCCAAGAAGCGAGGAGCCACGCATAAGTCCGCTCACCCCCTCCGTTCGTAATCCCCGCTAGCACGATTACATTGGCGATTACCAAAAAACTTCTGGACCCTTCAATTTCGTGCAATCGTAAACATTCACGGTGAAAATAATAGACTGACTGACGATATTATTATGCCAATGTCTGTGCGATTGAAATTTAAGAATCTGAACATGAATACAATTCTGACGCCGCGCTTTATGCAAAGCGATTTCGTGCGTGGAGTGTGTTACAAGTGTACAAGAGCCGAAGTAAAGCAATGCCGAAAGATGGCGCCACTTCGGCTAGCAGCCATAAGTACTATTGGGTTCGTACTTTCGTCGATCTCTCCGGGTATGGAGGAGTGGATGATGTGATTAATTATTTATTATTATTATTTTAATTGGCTGTAGTGATAATAATACCAAGTTGTTATTTCTACCACGCGTCGATTTATTATATATGACGGCATTGCCTGTAACGGTTACTTTATCCCGGTGACTAGCTGTCACTGGATCCGAGGAACCGGCTACTTTTGGAACCAGTTCCTCATCGAATTCATAAAATGGTAACCAACACCCAAACTGAGCGAAGCCGAACCAAAAGCCGCCCGCAGTCACTATTATTGTACTCGTGCGGGAAATAATTTAAATTTGCTAGCAGTCGGTTATAGAATCCTCATTCCGAAATAAAACTGGTTTTTTGATGTGGGATTGTCGAAATTAAAAAATGACACACCGGAAAAGTTGAAATAAATTTTCTTTGATTATCGTTAAAGATAATCGAAGAGATTATACGCGATTGCGATTATATCACTGATTACAAGAAGCTGCGGCTAAGATGCAACTGAAGTGTTATCCCTTCATCTATTAAAAGGCTTTGCTTGTTCTTACCTACCTAATTATTTTTAGGGGCCGATACGATTCTAAAAATCCGCATGTTATCAGTCAAATGATATTGTATCAAGTTCATTGATCATAATAAAAATAAGTTATCAACAATATTTACAAAAGAAATTCTGTCATAATAAAAAAAAAACAGCACAGAAAGCAAAAGAAGGAAAAAAATTAATCAAATGAAAAACGCTAAAAACATCACTCAATTGACGCTATGTGCGGGTTCATTCGTCAGCTATTTATTGTGTTACATATTTCACGTGAATACCATACAAGAGCCCTAAGTGCCCAGAATAAGTGGGAGTATGGTATCGCCAATTGGGTATTTTCCCAAACTATTAATACCGTTAAAAACGTGGAAGATTTAAAGTTTATTTTTATTGAAAATGTGTAATTTTAGTTTTTTTTATTTTTTATTTATATTTTTAACTTTATGAGTAAAACCTCAAATTGTACTATTTAATTAAATGAAGACAACTTTAGCCAAACTCAATCGATAATCTGTAATTAGAAAATCAGAAAAAGATATTGGCACCTTTGGGAGTCGAACCCAGGACCTTCGGCTTTCCGGGTCACTGCGATAACCACTGCGCCAAGGTGTCGATATCCGATTCGGTCATTTTTAACTGTATTCTTGTCTTCGACTAAGAACCACCAACATTGTACACTTTATGACTGCTACCCACCAGTCGGTTGCAATTGTGTAATCTCATTACACTACTGCTGAATATCTTCTAGAATAAAGACATCATAATGAGTTTGAAGACCTACCTGCACAAAGTCTCGCCATCCACGCGAGCGACGCGGCAGTCCGCCAGCACGAGCGCGGGCCTGCGCGTCGAGCATGCCTCGGGCGCATCGTCGGCGCGCGAGCTCGACACCTCGAATCCGAGGCGCGAGCACGCATCCGATAGGGCGTCCGATACGCGGTCCCCCCGCTCGGGGAACATGGTCATCATTACCTGGGGACAAGCAATACATTGAATTTACACTTAATTATACAAATACACTTATACAACAACACATGTGACTTAGACATTTAATGTGACTCACGACTTTTCATTTGAATTATGTATGATTGTTCAAGTGACTTATGACTTTTGATGTGACTTACGACTTTTCATAAGAATTATAATTGTTCACGTCACATGACTTTTGATGTAACTTACGACGTTTCAAACGAATTATAATTGTTCACGTTATGACTTTTAATGTGACTTACGACTTTTCATTTGAATTATGATAGTTAGTGTGACTTATGACTTTTGATGAGACTTATGAGTTTTCAAATAAATTATGACCGTTTACGTGACTTGTGACTTTTGACGTGATTTACGACTTTTCATATGTATTATAACTGTTCTCGCGTGTCTTATGACTGCATCGTATGAATTTTTATGTGATTTTTACTTCATATGATTTATGAATATTCATCCTATGACTATTGATGTAACAAATGATGTTTCATGTGATTTATAACATGCATGTAACATTTCATTTTGTGACTTAAGACTCTTCATGCAATTTATATCTTTCACGTGGCTTTTAATGTGTAACACATGACGTTTCATATCTTTATCTTTACTGAGTGTAAAATGAAATCGCTCACGCTGTTTGTGCGCTTAGATCTTTTAAACTACGCAATGGATTTTCATGCGGTTTTCACCAATAGATAGAGTGATTCATGAGGAAGGATTTATAATAATAATAATAAATTTGGACAACTTATATAGCGCTGTTTTTGCGAAAAATCGCCTCAAGAGCGCTGTACATTTAGGTATATAATTTGTCAAGGTTTTGTGTAAATTGGTTGAATATATAAAATATCTGGCCAAGCGGCAGCGAGCAGCGGGCAACGGGCTAACGATGGCGTTGGTTATAAAGGTTTCGTTACCCATAGCAACGTGTGGCCGGGTCTGCTAGTAATTTATAACACTCATGTGACTTTTCACGTAACATGACTTTTAATACGACTTTTAGACTTATAAATCAGGAGGTGACAATCGAAGAAGATCTTGTCCACATAATGAAAAAAATGATTTGATAATACAATAATCAAAGATACGGAGTCGTTTTCTGTAATTGTAGTATGCTTTTTGATTCGGTTTTCGTTTCAGTCAAAATGAATTATTTCAATCTACATTTTTGTTTTTGTTTGAAGAAGTAATTGATAAAATTGATTACATCGAATGGATTTTAACCAACTATAACTTTAAAAAAATTACACATACAAGGTAGTTTCTCATTTTTTTGCTTTCAGATAAGCATATATTTAATGTGTAAAATAATACTTGAAGCTCAGATAACCTGTATGAATGAATTCAGTGCATTTATGTATTCGAGTGTTTTTTCAAGCGGAAACATCGTTGATAAGATAAAAAAAATAACGAGCGTGTTTACCTAATCAAGATATTTGACTTATGTACGTATATTTTTTTAATAACATATAAATAAATATATTTTTTTAATAATGGTCATCAATCGTCAGAATCATTACAAGCAAATTATATGCCCAAAACACGTAACACAAATTGAGGAACGTTTTCACAAAGAGAAATATATACCAAAAACGGTTTTTTTTAATGAAAAGTATAAAAAATATTTTCAAATGATTTTCCATCTAGTATAAAACTACTTGTCTATAATACTGTGTAAACCAGTGTATAAATACAAAAATCGTCTCTGTAAATAAATTCGTCTGATATCCATACAAACGCTTGGTGACTGGCGGTGCTCAGGTTCATGGGGTGAGGTTTATCCGGTTTTTGGCAGCGTATGCATCTGCCCACCTGCAGCGTGGCGGGTCGGATCGAGAGAGACTGGTTGGGGTAAGCCTTTTGACCTCTCCAGCCGGACTCTCTCAATTATTAGAGGTATTTTTGAAATCGATATTAGGTTCGAAATTGGTAAATTCCTTCACAAAATTTTTGTTATTGGTTTTTGGGGTATTATGCCGGGTTGCGCTACTTCCTTCTTTAGCCAACGTTTCGGACAGCGTTGCAGTGTCCATCATCAGTGCAGATGTGTAATAGTTAGGGGTGATGTTTGTTCTTATCTACTTAGGAGTGATACCGTGTCGCCAGCTCCATTCCTCTACGAGCTGGCGCTACAATATACTTCAACATGTTTTTTTGCGTTTAGCCTTGATGTAACCGTCAATTACCGGATACCAAGAACTATTGAGTTTAGCTCCGTCGTCCCTATTAATATTTATAGGGTTTTTGTGAATTTCAATTGCCTCCGTAATCAGAAAAAAAATAAAAGGAAACGTAATCAAAAAAACATGTTGAAGTATATTGTAACGCCAGCTCGTAGAGGAGTGGAGCTGGCGACACGGTATCGCTCCTAAGTAGATAAGTACAAACATCACCCCTAACTATTACACATCTGCCCTGATGATGGACACTGCAACGCTGTCCGAAACGTTGGCTAAAGAAGGAGGTAGCGTAACACGGCATAATACCCCAAAAACCAATAACAAAAATATTTTTGGCCGTGAAAATCTAAAATCGTATCTCTTTCACAAAACTTATAATTTTATAATAATTATAATTTCGGAGGCCCAACTGCAGGGGTATCAACTGTAGAGTCACGAATATAAGAGAGCCATTATTATTTTATATCAATGTGTCTGTATAGACCCCCAGTTATCTAAAAAAGAACTTTATTTCAGAATCCCCATCAATTTTTGTGCTCAAGTATTACATATATATATATATATATATTTTTTTTACATGAATTCCGCACAAGAGTCCCAACTGCTCCCATCTAAAAATTAAATAAAAATGTTATATTTATTAAAGATAATCGTTTTGTGTTGATGTTATTTTAGACCCAAACGTTAAAAAGCATTAAAAGGAGTTTTTTACAGCTTTATTACAAATTTATTACAATAAAATTTAGTTTTTCAGTAAAAAACGTATACATTATGTCGAAGCATTAAAACACAACAAAGAAAATAATAAGTTTTTTTTTTTAGTTTTTTGTTATATGAATACGGCACAAGAGTCCTAACTGCTCCCGTCTGGAGCCAGTGAGACTATGGCATCCCCAATTGGGGTATGTTGTGAGGCTAATGGTAGTGGGGAGGGGAAGGAGATAGAGAAGAGGAAGGTGGGGAAGTACCTGGCTATTCAGATCTGGTCATCAAACACGGCAGAAGCCATTTCAAGCAACGTTTCAATTCTGAATGGCGGTCTTACACCAGGGCGATACTGAGAGTATCTTCCACTCTGGAACGTGCCGCAAATATACTATATATTATTTTTTAAATGAATAAATTGTGAAATACACAAATTAATCAGATAAAATTTATTTGCCACGCCGGGATTCGATCCCGCGACCTTCGGAATGCTAGTCAAGCGCCTTACCGCTGCACTACGCCGGCTGTCAGAAATATGAAATTGTGTGGACATATCAATTGTAAGTAATCCATCTTATTATTCATTATGTCAACAGTTAATGGAATTTACATTCAAAGATTGTCATGAAATATTGACCTCGTGTGATGTCAATATTTTATGTAGATATTCCCCTTTGTGAAAACGCTCCTTAATAACGATGTGTGATAAAAAATGTAAATACTTAATCTCCTGTTATCATCACATGTAAGCCTGCACATTATATTAGATTATTAATGTAATGCTTTTCAGATAGCAGTACAAACGTTGGGAAATTTGTTTAATATCTCAAATACCGTTTTCCAAGAAACCCTGAATTCAGTCGTACGAGTATGTACCAACATTAAGTAAAATAATGCGGTCGTCAAGACTTTAGATACGAATATATTGTCAAATTCAATCATTTACCTGCAGAAGAAACATACACTTGCAAGTACCTGACGATCTCCTCACTTAGAGCCGCTTTGGAGTTATTGTATCATTCATCTGCTTATGCATTGGCTCTATAATATCTGTATGTATGTGCATGTGTTTGCGTGTACGCAAAGCGTGCATATGTACATGTGTATATGTAGGTATATGTATAAATAAAAACATACATGTGTTAATGTATTTTATTTTATTTATTAGCGTTAATTAAACAGTCTGTACAAAATTCAGACCAATAAAATAACGACAAATTGAAATTTAGAACCATAATACAAAAATACACAATACCTATACCTGATATAAACAATTCTGATAAAGTGTATCTTCTTACTTAAATCTACAAAAAGTAATTAACTGAAATTTTTCAAGGGTTTACATTTAAATTTTGATGGATATCAACAATACAGGGTTTTCCGATAAGAGGTGTTATTTTGATATTCAAAGAAAAATGCCTTTTTTTATTTAAATGATCGGATGTTGATTTCATTATAAAGAGGAAGGTATGCCGTTAATACTGGAAAATAACATCAGGCAAATGACCACCACGACCACGCTTACAGGACCATATCCTTTTCATGAAATTTTCCATAACCAAATCGCAAAGTGGCTGCCCTATGTCCTCGATAGCCTCACGAATTCCATCTTTGAGGTCTTGAATCGACGCTGGGCTGTTGGCGTAGACCTTTTCTTTCACGTGGCTCCAAAGGAAGAAGTCGCAAGGTGTTAAATCACAAGATCTCGGTGGCCAATTGTGATCACCTCTTCGAGAGATAACACGGTCCGGAAACTTTTCCCGTAAAAGATCAATGGTTTCGTTGCTTATGTGGCACGTAGCGCCGTCTTTTTTTTTTTTTTTTTTACATAAGCTCCACACAGGAGGCCCTGAGGAAAATAATTGAAAGAATCGTCTTGTTGAAAGTAAACGTTGTCCAGATCAATACCATCTAATTCCGGCCATAAAAAATCATTAATTATCTCTCGATAGCGCAATCCATTCACCGTAACTGTTGCTCCAGCCTCATTTTCATAGTAAATTTTAATAATTTCAATGCGTTGTTGAAGCATGTATCGTTCCATTTTTATTAATGGCGTAGTTTCTACTTGTCAAATGTCAAAAAATGACAGCTTTAAAAGTGACATATACTGAAATAGCGGGCTATTCAAAATAACACCTCTTATTGGAAAACCCTATATATGTCAGGAAGTGATTTTATTTGAATTCGATCTGTTAAAAGTAGGAGAGAAAATGTGGTGATATTAAAAATAAAAAAGAGAAATACAGACATCAATGAAATATTAAGTTATGAGTTAAACATGTGGCATTCAACAGTGTTATTTTTTTATGCATGCTGTGAATTTATCAAGGTTTGTATTAAACACATCGATATTTGAGCATAATCTGTTAAATGTGCTACAGCTTCTTCTTACAAATACATTTTCAAGTTAATTTGTCTTGCTCTTAGGGATATAAAAGGTGTCTGGGGATCGAGTAACTCTTAATGGACATCTGAAATGAATATTTTGTAGTAAGTACGAGCTATCAATAAAGTTATGAATAATCTTATAGAGCATTAATAGGTATTTACTAATATTTGATTTCAATTCTAGTTTTTATTGAAAACAATAAATTTATTATAGAACTAAGAAGTAACTATATTTATGTGTTTCATCATCGCACGCCCAATAACGCTCTCTCTACAATCCCATCAGACCTATCACACCTAAGCAGTTTATGCGCAAATCAACCATAGACAATACAGATCTTACGCCGTAACCGCTTCTGAGGCAATATGCGAAAAGTTATGCGATCTCTCTCCACCAAAAACAGAAGAGGGGGTCATTTTAATTATGGAGCTGCCTAAAACGGCGGATGACAGATGTCAAGTTGACAGATTCAGTTCAAAGAAATGGCATTTCGTGGCAGCTCTGTAATTCATCTGACCCCCTCTGCTACCATAGGAAGTAATATTTGATAGCAGCGTCGTGTGACGGTACAACAAATAAGCGCTCGCGGTTCAACAGATATCAACTCGCGCTTTTATCTTTTATCTTTACTGATGCTTGAAATATTGTCATAAAATATTGACCTCGTGTGATAAGAGTATATAATGAAAACGTAGATATTTGTGAAAACGGTTATCAATTACGATGTTTTTTTATTTTTTATTATTAAATGAAGATAATATTAGTGAAACGCAATCGAAAATCTGAAAACAGAAAAATAAGAAAAATATATTTTCACATCTGGGACTCGAACCCAGAACCTTCGGCTTTCCGGGCCGCAACTCTACTAACTGAACTGATGTGTCCCTATCCAATCGTTGAACTACCAATATTATCTTCAATTTCTTAACGCATATTTTGATAGATGTGCCCATATCTTTTTCTGATTTTTCTGTTTTCAGATTTTCGATTGGGTTTCGCTAATAATGTCTTCATTTAATTAAATATTACAATTTGAGGTTTTATTCTTCAAGCAAAAAAAAAAAAAAAATATATATATATTTAATCCCCTATTATCATCACATGTAAGCCTGCGTATTATACTCGATTATTAATGTGATGCCCTTCAGATAGCAGTACAAACTAATATCCCGCATACCGATTTCCAAGAAACGCTGAATTCAGTCGTACGATTAAGTGCCAACATTAAATTAAATAATGCGATCGTCCAGACTTGGATATATTTTCGAATTCAATCACTACCTGCAGAACGAATTTACACCTGACGATCTCTTCACTTTGTAATTATTGTATCATTCATGTACTTACGCATTCGCTCTATAATATGGGTATATGTATGTATGTGCATGTGTGTGTATGTATACATGTGGACAGTGCGCACACTTATGCATCTGTAGAGTGTATATGTATATGTGCGTAAATGTGTAAGTATGTATAATGTATATACTAATATTTGGTTTTGATCAGTGTTTTATGTAATTGTAATTTAATTTGTTATTATTGTAATTTATCGTCACACAGAGAATGTTCAGATGAATTGTTTGCTCATCTACACTTAGAACCATTTATAAATATGTAAATTACTGTAATAATTATATGATGTACTAGCTGGTTCACGGCAAGCGTTGAAATGTCATATTCAAATAAATACATTGTTTCTCCCTGAATCACCTTTCACGCGCGTCCCCGTTCCCCTCCCGCGTCCCCTTCCTAGCTAGCTTTATAAATTATAGCCTATATGTTATTATCATGTATGCGGTATATTATTGTAAAGGTTCATTAAAAACAATTCAGTATTTTTTGCGTGAAAGAGTAACAAACACATAAACACGTCCATACAAACTTTCGCGTTTATAATATTAGTAAGATTATGAATTTACATGGTTTGATTTGATTTTTTCAAGCACCCATTGGAAATTTACACAGAAATAAAGATAAATTATTACTTGTCCGATTGTCTTGGATTGTTGCGTAATTAATATTTGCGTTTATATTTGCTTTATATATTATATATTGCAGACGTTAAGCTTACTACAAATATTTCTCCTGGACTTCCCAGCTTTTATATTTTAAATTAAAGGACCTAAGTATATTCAGCTCGTTAGTATTAATTGTTTGTGAACATATTACGATGACGTTGGCATTGCTTATTGAATTTCGCAAAAAATGTGACTTCCGGACTTTCGGCTTTAAGGTACAGAAATGTTCCTGGAAACTGATATTTTTTACGAATAGCATTTACAAAAAATATCCCTATGTATATGCTCAATGCTCAAATTGTTTTTGGGGTAATACTCATGAATGAACAGGTGAACATTCAACAGAATTGGTGAGTCTCAAGAACAAAACTTTGTTTAATAATATCTGATAAGATCATTAGAAGACTTTAGAAAACTCCAGGAAGATATAAATGCAATTATTGACTGGAGTATCGATAATTAACTCGGTATCAACTTCAAAAATGTTCAGTTATGTGCTTTGCGAGGTCACAATTGACCATATATTTTAATTATAAAATGAAAAACACGTTATTGAAACACATGGCGACTAGCAAGGACTTAGGAATTATGTATGACGCTCGCTTAACATTTCATGCTCATATTGAAAAGATCTGCAAATCAGCCACAAAGATGTTGGGTTTTGTCATACACAATTCAAAGGAATTGACCAATCTTACAGTTATAAGGCTGCTTTACTTCAGCTTAGTGCGTAGCATTCTCGGGAGTGGATCTCAGATATGGGGACCAGAGGACAACGTCTATGTACTAATGGTCGAGAAAATAGAAAAAAAACGATACCTCTATAATATGAGAGAGTTAGGTTTTTACCCATGGCCGTTTCCAACAGCATTTATCTCGGGAATGCTGGGTATCTGCAGCCTTAGTTCGAGAAGAGATGTTGCATTACTGCTGATGGCTTATAAGTCTAAATGGTTTAATATTGGTACCAGATATTCTGGCTAAATAGGATTCTATGTCCCGTATAATTTCACGCTAGGCCGTCAACACAGGCTTTTGATTCTTCCCAGGTGCAGAACTAACTTACCAATGGTGGTGCTCCTGGGAAGAATCATTAGGTTAATTAACTGCCTCGCAGGAAATGTGGATAATTTCCACGTGTCCTAATGAGTTTAAGCGTGAAATTTATTTATTTATTTATATATTACAATACAACACATTACAAAATGATGCTTTTCTGTCCAATTGGGAAGAATTTCCGTATCAGGACAACCAAATTGCATATTTACTTCATAATATTTTTAACAAAGGAATGGTTTAGTTCAAGATATCACTGGAATGATATTCTGTCAAGACAACTTTTGACAATATTAATAATTGCATTCGGAATGAAGGGATGGTTTCTTTATGTCCTTGAAAGAATCGAAAAATGTAATTTTTTTCAAGGTCATTTTGAAGAACATTAATAATTGCATTCACAACAAATGAATGGTTTCTTTCGGGAGATCACAAGTATGAGATTTTTTCCAGGTCATTTTGGAGAACATTTACAATTGCATAAATATCACTCATGTGTTAATTTGTATCTTAAATATAAATGTATTTATTATGAATTTACCGCTTTTGCAATGTATTGGTTTTTACACTGTTTTGCAAATAAATAAAATAAAATAATTATAACAACATAATGTTTTAAAATAAAGTTCGGTAAACAATACTTCAGAATCTGGCAACGAAAGATTTTCTACTAAGATTTATTTCAGAATAACAAGCAGGTTACGGGATATTTTAAATGTTGATCAAAGAGTTTCGAGAATTCCTTGGAAGCATGCTAGACTGCTTCGAAATGGAATTAGTGTTTCCTTCGATAATAAATGAAATATCATATTTTATGACCGCTTCTTCGAAAATTAACCTTAAGCAAATCTAGACAATCTTTGACTTGTAGACAAGCGAAAGTTTATTGTAGAATATGTTCAACAACAGGCTTCCTGAAGGATTTAAAGTGGAACAAAAGGTTTTCAGAATTCACTGGAAATATGTTGGTTAAAACGAAAATGGTATATAATATTATAAAAGGCTTGTAGAGGTAAACTGCACTAACTTTCACGTGATGGTAAAATAAAAACAAACAAAATATTTTTTCACGTAAAAAAATTCCCATACAAACAATAATTTCTTAACTTAAGAGATATATAAACGCTAGAAATATTAAGAATCTCATGCCTGCAAAATTTTAAAATCGAGCGTCTTATTTGCACGCGGCAAGTAAGGGAAAAAGTGGTTTTTATTTATTCTGTGCATAATTTTATAAGAACGAAAAAAAGTTAGAACACGGAAAACCTCAAAAATAGTCTAAGCCGTAAAGGGGTATATTTAAAAAGTTGTTTCTTGTTTTACTTCATAATCAAGTCATGAAAAAACATATTTTTTGGTGGTTTACGTTAATATTTTTTGTTACGTAAATAATAATTTTATTGTAAATCCAATACATAGAAAAGCTAGTAAAAGCTTCGATTTATCCGTAGCGTATTTTTTATGTTCATACTGTAAGCGGATTCGTCGTAAAGATTAATCAAAATAGTATCTAAATAAGATTTCACGTATAACTTCATCTTAAGTATAGAGTATATTTAGTATAAGTAGTGTATAGTATAGTAATGTATTTTTAATTTTGTTCTAACAACTTAAGTTTAAATATATTTTTTTAAAGGTATTTATATTCTTCCCCATTTTTAGGTTATCTGGAAATTGATTATACTATATGTGCACGCCCTCGTGGCCAATGCTTCTCTTGCCACTTTCAGTATTGACACTATTTGTGTACAATTTATTATATTGTCTAGTATAACGCTCGTGTACATTTTGTTAACTTGAAAACTTACTTACCTTAATACCTTTCAATTTCGAAAATAGTTTCATACCTTTTTTTACTTGTACCTACTATCATGTAGAATCCCCTAC
Source organism: Limnephilus marmoratus (assembly GCA_917880885.1). Lineage (NCBI taxonomy): Eukaryota > Metazoa > Arthropoda > Insecta > Trichoptera > Limnephilidae > Limnephilus > Limnephilus marmoratus. The sequence goes on along the minus strand of OU862924.1, from coordinate 21,744,446 downwards.
CGAAGTTAGCACTTTATTGATTAACGCCCTTTTCGGGGCTTTTACATATGAATGGTAAGAAATATACAGGATTTTATGTACATAACTGAACTGCTTCAGTAACAATATTGTGTAATTGTTTCCCCCCATTTGTATTCTGGGCAAAAAGGAACGTTTTGCCCGCGAACACTCATGCATTCATTATACAGGATGTGGGACATAGGTACACCAGTAATTTTTGACGTTATTTGGAGAAAAAAATTAGATCTGCGGTGACTTTTTCAATGTTTTTTTTTTAAATATTTGTTTTTCTTCTACGTGTCATTACGCATATTCATGTATGCATATATATATCGTATTACCTTCGGCCGCCATATTGTTATTATAAATAATTTTGCCCTTTTGACTTTTTAATTATATTTGCTAGATGGGAATTGTTACAGTACATAGATATAATAGCACTCACCCTTAAAGGATCCTGTTGAGAAATAACCACCCCTCCCGTGACTCCACCGGAATTTCGATTCTGAAATGAAAAGAAAAATAATCGCTTTATTCTTAAATAGTCAATATCTCTTTTTATATTATTATGTACTACAATGGCTTCATATATTAAATGATATATTCTTATGTTATCGACAAAACGCTCTTGGGGTATTGTCGTTTGGCAAAAAAAAAGATTTATGTTGGGTTTTGAACGAATGACAACTTTTTAAAATCCTCAGATTCCGATTTAACCAGATTGAATTTTCTTATGGTTTTGTCTCTAAAAGCTCTTTTGTAACCTCTATTTGTGTTAAACACATCGTTTATGAAAATGAGGTAGAGGTTGAAACGCAGCTATCAGTGGCAATCCTTTTTTTACATTAGCTAGACACGGGAGGCTCTGAAGAAAATAATTCCACTTTGTGCCCATGTCATCGTTGGGGATGATATGTGGATGATCTTTTTAGGAAAGGAGGGGGAGAAAAATCTGGGAAGGAAAAAGGTATGAAGGGTGGGTAGGATTTTGGGGATTAGTGTGTCCAGTTAGGACGGACGTATGAATTCATTCCTCCTGCGGTGCAAGAAGATGTTTCGAGGGAGTACTTCTGGAGAGGCCAAAAAAGTCTCCCTCAACCACTCTGCTACGTAATTGGTGGGCAGATGCATCCGCCGCCAAGACCCGTACAAACCTCACCCGTGAATCCGAGCACCTCTGTTTTATCACCAAACAAAGCAAACCACTTGGGGTGACCTATGGCAGAGGTATTTGTTATCCAATAAATGCTTCCCGTCGGTACCTTTACCCGCCTAAAAATGATGTATTTTTATATAAAATAATATAGTGCCTTTAAATAACGTATTTGATGAGGCCTGAGTCAAAAAGAAACTTGGTCAGTATTTTCAACATAAAATACGAACCAACTCATTGGTATTGAAACTAAATTACTCTATGCAGTGTCCATCATCTGCCCTGATGATGGACACTGCAACGCTGTCGGAAACATTGGCTAAAGGAGGTTGCGCAACACGGCATAACACCCCAAAAACAAATAACGAAAATACTTTTGGCCGTGAAAATCTTAAAACGTATCTAAATTACTCTATTTTATTTCATTTATACGACACATGTTTATTTGATGTAGATTAAAGAAGATAAGTTACAAAGTAGTAGTATGTAAGAATTTTTGACAGCTTATTAACTGATTATTCTTGACGAACTCATTTTAAAACAAAAGACAATCAAATGAATAAAAACAATGAAATAAACTTGAAGATTATTTTTATATAGATAACAATATTTCTGTTTAGATCGTTTGGATTCTAATTTTTCAAAATATCTAGAAAATATTTATCGCGATGGCTTCCGTAAAGTGTTGCTAATCGGACTTTAATTAGATCTAATTCTGATGATTGTGAGTTCTATTTCGTACCAGCGTGAAATTATACTGAAATTGATTTTTTCATGTCAAAACATAATTGCGTAAACATACACCGCCAATCCGAATCGAAAAAGTGGTTGAGTTAGAATTATCTATGCTTAGAGACTATATATCGAAACCTTCCTCTTATTCCTGATAGATATCAAGGTTCTACAGACCCTAGCAAATTAAAATACTTGTGCAGCATTTGAAAGAACCTATTTTTCAGAAATTTATATCATCTTATGAAATCAGACTTAATTTATTTAAGTACAATAATTAGCTCAGTTTTTATCGACATTATTCTGAGGTACGGGGGCTCTATAGAAGCCAGAGTTACGAGTGAGTTAGCCTCTCAGAAACTGGGCGTACCGTACAGCGCCCGTAGATACTTAAAAAATACACAACTGCTATCATGTACAAATCTAAAGTGTGCCCCACGGTTGAATTTGGTAGCCACCTCTGGCTTGGAGCCGCAAAATATCCGAAAAAACCCTCGACCCCAAGCAGAGACGGGCGGTTCCTTTGATGCTGTGGAACGATTTGCTCCCATTGTTTTGAGACCCATGTTCACTCCTTCCTCTCTTCCAAAAGACCCTCCACACAGCATCTTCAGGGCCTCCTGTGTGGAGTTAATGTAAAACAAAAATTCGGAAACGTAGCAAAACCGATGAGGAATTTCGGTCAATTTTTATCATTTTTTTTAATGAATTTCTAACAAATAAGTAATTTAAATTAATAAATTACTTCGTTTTTACCACTTTTATTGTTTACAAAACCGACATGTTTCGTCAGCAAAGCTGACTTCTTCAGGGTTTTGACAGAACTAATTTTAAAAATAGACATATATAGGTAATAGAGAAAAATAATCGACATAAACAATAATAAAATTAGAAAGAAAATAATGTTTAAGGGACGAGGGGCAATATAGAACAATTAAAAATTTTAAAAGGGGAATAGATTTAATAATGGGTCATTTAAAAACAATTTTTGATTATTAATAATATTTAAATTTGCATTAACACTCTTTCTAATCTCTAAAATTTCTAATTTATCCAACTGAATGCCATTGACATTACAATGAATTAATTCTATTCCAATATAAAACACATATAAATTTGTTGTAGACCACTTTTATTTTATACACACTCTACCGGTTTCGGAAGCCCCCTTCCTTCGTCAGGAGAGTATTATAACTATTCAGTTATAATATTAGAGTAGAGTGTGTATAAAATAAAAGTGGTCTACAACAAATTTATATGTGTTTTATATTGTAAATTATGGCGAGCCACAAAGTTAATGCTTTTTACAAATACGTAATTCTGTTCCACTGTTAAAATTAAAGGTATGACTAGTTTCTATTAAATGTTTGGCAAAGTGGTAAAAACGAAGTAATTTATTAATTTAAATCAAAATGGTGCCACAAAATAAGTTTGCTGTGTTAGAAGAAATAAGTATTTTTTTTACCCAATGTCGTTTTCATTGTTAAAATAATTTTCAAAGTTTGAATGTCTCAAAGCCGGCCAAAACAATCGAAAAAAATGCGTGACGTCACGCGGACCTCGGTTTTGTCGGTATGCAATAAAAAAATCCAAAAATAAATATATTTTTCACAAAGCACTCTTTTTAGGCTGAATTGCCTATTTAAAAATATATATTTATATATTTTTAAAGCCATAATATTTTTCAATCGAGTTCCTAATTAAAATTGAAATACTCAATTTTTTTTTTCATCTCAGGGTGTTTGTTATTTACAAAATCTGACAATATTACATTTCTGAATAAATCTAATGCAGAAGTGCGTTACAAGCTGTCTCAAAAATATCTGGGACGTGTTTAATGTACCGAATCGACTTGAAAACGAATAAGCAGGAAAAGCTCTTTGAGGTTATTTCGCCTCTGAGTAAACAGGGCGGTGAAGGTGCTATTAAAAGAACGAAATGATACACAGCGGAAATATATCAAGGGGTACAAATAGGGTGGAAAAGGCGTCACGTATTACTCCGGCTACTGGACTCTATAGAGCATTAAAATATTAGTTATTTCCATGGCTGACGTTTTCATGCACTGGATTTTATTGACATTTCATTTTATTTTATTTATCTCGGAAAATCGACAGATTTTTTTACATCTTTATTATACTAAACTTACCAATTTTTTGCATTTTGTTTTTCCTGTTAAGCACTTGCATACTGCTTACTAACAACGTATGCAAGGACACTGGAGGTCTAGATTAGCTTCGTTTAACAAAAAAAATTAGAATCTTGTGAGAGCCTTGAAGGAGTAACCATCAGTTACTTATACCAGGGCGGGTAAGAGGTGGATTACCTCCACTATACTAAACTTATAAATAATGCAAATAAAATCCAATGGCAGATTTTCGCACAAACATAAAATTCCAAACAAAATGATAGGATCAAAATACCTGTGGGATAAAACATGTAAAAAATATAAACATTAAATTAAAAATAAAATAAGATTGACGAATAAAATACAATTTATAAAGAAAAGAATTGCACGTAACTATTTAAAATTTATTTGATAAATTTTTTTGTTCGGAGAAATACAAAACGTCTTTTCTGGTCGTTTGATTTTATGAATCTTCAGAGATAATTAAAATTCAGTGGAAAAAAATGGAAATAATCGCACTCGAAATCTTTCAACGTTAAAAACAACAGATTTCAAGGAACTGTCTTGATAATCCTGATTTTCAAAAGCGGTTTACTGTCACCCTTCTAAGTGAAATACTGAAGGCTGTAAGAGGAGGCTAAAAATATTAAGAGGAAGCCACAAACCAAAAAAGTATGTATTCTTTGTGTGCCTTGTATCGCCATGAATACAGGTAATAGGCATGATTTTTTTTCTGCTTAGGGACACCCTAATCACCCAGCGGTATGAAATATACTTTACGACCTATTCTCATACCAAATATAAAAATCGGTCGAGCAGTTTCACGACATTTTTATACATACTTATAGATATTCTTTTTTTTAGAGAAAAGGGTAAACAGAAACATGAGATACATTTTACAGCGGGTAATGTACATAATTTAAATGCCCACTGTTACTGTTAACATGGAATTAACCCCGGATATCAAATAACACAATAATAAATAAAAAGTGTTCGATCATTTTAACACCATACTAAGTTTAATTTTTGCCCAAACCTTGTCAGGTAAAATTCTGAATAATGGCCTGGACTCGGCGCTTACAAATTCAATAAAAATTCATAATCCGATAAGATCAACAAGATAATCCAATTTATTTCATTTGACCAAATATAGAACTAACATCAGAAAAAACCCCATTTCCCCGTATATGTGCGCAATATAATTTAAAAAAATTACAATTTAGACATTTTTAACAATACCCTTCACAAACACCGAATAGAAGTAACGCGTACGATCGAAAATTAATACAAGAGTATGGAATGTATCGGGAGCATCTCCTATCCTTAAACTATTTTACTCTTCCTCTCTTCCTCACCTAAAATTAATTTTAAAATATAATAAAACTCTATCTCCAAGTAACTTTAACATATGAGACCTTTTTGGCTTGACTTAATTTAACTTTGTATATCTGAATATTTTATGTATAAGATGTTTGTCTTTTACAAATTAATAAATAAATAACCATTTTAAAAGGATAAAACAGATTTTTGTGATTAATATTCTTTAAATCTACACCACACCCGATGTATGTTTGGGACTGAGAAACGAGTGTCAATAAAGCTACCCATTTTAATTTTTTTTAAACTTATTTATAAAATTATTGACAGTTTATTGCTTACCGATAATTCTACCCGAGAAATAAAGCAATAGCATAAAAAAAGAGAATTTAAACCGTGATGATAAAATTACGTTTAAACGAACGTTCCTCTCTGCCGCTAGCTATTTGCTACTCTTACATTTAATGGGTTTTCCAGGAATTCTTAATGCCAAGAAAATTATCATGGAAATTTTATATCAAGGAAAACTAATAAACATTCGTGCAAGACAAACTTTTTATTTTACAGAGGTACATAATTAACAATTCACTTTAAATGAATAAAATAAATTTTACTGTATAAATGTTAGGTTTTTTATTGTAATTTTGTGATAATTGTAATTTTTTTCAGAAATAAAACAAAATATGATTTTTTTTTTTGTTTTTTTTTGTTTTTTTTTTATTGAAATTTTTTGATACAATACATATAATACATACATGAAATAACGAAAAGTATATAAAAAACTTAATATAATTAATGTATGAACAAAAAAATCCCACAAAGGCAATGCCTGTGCGTGGGTATAATATAGATTTTTTACTTTTATTTCTATGGTTATAGTGAATATTTTAAGTAAACATAAATAAGGGATTTAAAAAAAAAGTAACTGAATAAATGCATTTAAAAACTACAGCATAATAACAGTCTGCACTGTTATTATTGTATTTGTAAGTTTTGTAAGAATAGATGTTACAAGTGCAATTTAAAAACATAAAAAAACAAACAATATAAACTAGCAAACAATATTATAAATCTTCTCTAAAAGCTGTCCAATGATAGATATATTTAATGACTTTATTTAAACTTATAAGAAAAAAATATCTGTTTCAGTGTTTTTTAGCCAAATTTTGGTATATTTTTTATAAGATTGAAGATTTTGACATATGTTCTCTTTAAAGGTTGTACATAGTAAATTATACATTTTTGGAGCTATAAAACTAATATGCCTTTGGGACAACCTAGTTTTGCAGTGGGGTACTGCATACTCACATGTGCCACGTCTTTGGCTGGTACGATTTGAATTTTTTAGAAAGTTATTTGGACGCATGTAAATAAATTTAAGACATTGAAGTCCATAGGTCTGTCTAAGGTCCAAAATATCAGTTTTCTTAAACAATTGTTTGGAGGGATACGATTTATTTTTTTTGTACATAATCTTAATAATTGATTTTTGGGCAATTTCTAAAGGTTTTACATGATTATTGTAAGCTCCACCCCAGCCAATTATTCCGTAGGAAAGAGATGAATGGACTAGTGCATCATAAACTAGTTTTATGGTTTTTATATTTACTATGTTACACATTCTTTTAAAAATATAATTTAAGTATCTGAGTTTGTTAACAGTATTTTCTATATGGTTGGTCCATTTAAGTTGACAATCTATGGTTACACCTAAGTACTTAATCATTTTTCCTGATTTCATCTTTTCACAGTTAGAGCATGTGGTTGGGTTACAATTAATGTTATGAAACTTTAAATTGAGATTAGTTTTGGGAGCTGACTTCTGTGTAATATAAAAAGGAATACATAGAGTTTTTTCGTAATTTAAAGTAAGAAGGTTTCTATCTAGCCATTCTTTGACAATAGAAATACATTTGTTAGCTTTATTAGTTGTATCTTCCCATGTCTTTCCTTGGACTGTTATTGCAGTATCGTCAGCAAATGAGAATATTTTACCAGGTATAACAATATTACACAAGTCATTTATATAGATTAAAAAGAGTAGCGGCCCTAATACAGTCCCTTGTGGAACTCCATGTTTTACTGTGTCAAAATTACTCAAACATGTTCCAATTTTTGTACATTGTTGCCGATTTAATATGTAATTTTGTAACAGCATGAGGCATTTATTTTTAATTCCAATGTTGGTCATTTTCTTTAAAAGAGTTTTATGGTTGACTGTGTCAAAGGCTTTCTTTAAATCTAGAAAAATGGTTAGAGTTTTAATGTTTGAGTCTAGGTTAGAATAAATATTTTTGGTTAAATTAAATATAGCATCATCAGTACTGAGTTTAGTCCTGAAGCCATATTGGTTAGCTGATAGGAGTGAATGAGATTCTAGAAAATCGATGATTCGTTTTTTTAGACATTTTTCTAATATCTTAGACAATTGAGAAGTTAATGTGATTGGTCTGTAGTTGTCTGTTTTACACCGAGGTCCTGATTTGTGTATGGGAATGATGTTAGCAAATTTAAATTTATTCGGAAAAATACTATTACTGATGCATGTGTTAAATATATGGTGTAGTGGTCTGACTATATGTTTTTTCATAGATTTAATTGTAGCATTACTTAAGTTGTCAGGACCATCTGCAGATCTAACGTTTATGTTATCAATATGGTTTGATATTTCGACTTCTGTTATTTCAATAAATTCAGATAATTCAGAGGTACAATTTTTAGTTTCTAAAAAGTCTGAGGGTACATGCTGAGAGTGTAAGCTAAGAGACGGGTTATTGTCTATTAGGGTAGAGGCTATGTTAGTGAAAAAGTGATTGAAATTGTTTGCAATGTCTTCAACATTCTCTAAGATTATATTGTTCTCGGTTACAATTTTTTGAGGAATTTTGTGTTCCTTTTGATTCCTGTTTGAAATCTCATTTATGATGTTCCATGTTTTTCGTGAGTCATTATGTGCTTTTTGGAGTTGCTCAGAATAGTACTGGTGTTTGCATTTTAGGTCCTAACTTAGGTAATATTAGGTCCTTACATATGAAATTGGCGTTTTGTATGGGAGGAACATTAAGTCGATTTTTAAAAATATAATATATTTATTTAATCAAAGTATGTACCATTGCTATCTATGCACTTTTGCCATCTCATAGGTAGTTCATCGATCCCTTTACTAAAAAAACCATTGGGACGGGAATCAATAAAATCTTTGAAGGCGGTTTGGACTGCCCCATCGGAGTTGAATTTTTTCCCTTGCAAGAAGTTATCCAAATTTTGAAAAAAATGATAATCTGTTGGGGCAAGGTCCGGAGAGTACGGTGGATGTCATAGACATTCCAATTGAAGATCCTCTAATTTAGTAGCCGTCTGTTGTGTAGTGTGTGGTCTAGCGTTCTAACGCGCGTTTGTTGATATTCTTCACTCAATTCGTGAGGTACCCACCTTTCAAGCTTTTTCACCTACCCAATTTGCTTCAACTGGATTAAAACAGTTTTATCACTAACATGGCAGCCTGCAGCTAACTCGGATGTGATTTGCGATGGATCCGCTTCCACAATAGCCTTCAATTCTTCATTATCAACTTTGGTCTCCGGCCGTACACGGGGCTTGTTCTGCAGGTCGAAATTTCCAGAACGAAAACGTTGGAACCAAAAGCGCTTTGTGTTTTCTTTTGCGGCACCGTCGCCATACACATCATTAATCCTTCGAGCCGTTTCTGCAGCACTGGTGCCACGGTGGAACTCGTACTCGTAAATAACGCGATATTTCAAGTTTTCCATTTTGTAAACTAAGGGACGCAAAGAAAAAAAACTATTAAGGAAAAAACAAATGAGTTATAATTTTCGAAACACAAATACATGAGTAAATAGCTGGATAAATTTGAGTTTGAAATTCCTAACCAAAGAGAAGATATTTGAGATCAAAGTTGCCAGATCGGCAAAACGCCAATTTCATATGTAAGGACCTAATATATCTAAAAAAAATAATCATATTAGGAAAACTCTTAAAATCTTCGTAGTTAAGAAGGTTAATATTATTGATCATAAGGCACTTATTGAATACACATTAGAAATTAGAACATACGTTGGCAAAGCTGTATTTTCGATTCTTTGCTATTTATGGCCAGATAATAGCCACCCCGGTCATTGTATAACGTTTCACCATAAGGTCATCACAAGTGGTTCGTTTTGTGACTTAGCAGGGATGTCCGGGTTCATGGGGGTGAGGATTGTCTAGGTGTTACGTGTGGCGGGCCAGATTTGGAGAGACTGGTTGAAGAAGATCTTTTTACCTCTCCAGTAGGTCTCTCTCGACCCATTGCCTTGCACCTCAGGGGAAGAATGACATCAAACGTCCATCACTCCTGGATACACTGACTCCCAGATTCCTACCCACCCCTTATACCATTTTTTCTTTCCTTCCCAGATCTTCCTCTCAATATCCCTCCATCCAGCTTCCCTAAAGATGATCTAGGGAAAATATTTTCCTAAGGGCCTCCTGTTTAGAGCTAAAAAAAAATCGGTTGAGCAATTCGAGCGCTTGGTCGCCAGTGTGAATGGCTGTAAGTTTGATAAATATATGAGATCCCTGAGGCTTGTGTGTGGTAAAACAATGAACGATCCTATGCGAAATCTGGAGATTCTCAAACAATGCAAGGCTGATGTAAGCGTTAGTAAGATTGTAAAGGGCGCTTAGATGGTGGAGTATGATGACGAATGAATTAAACAAGCAGTGTAGGTACCTAAGGACTGTGAATGGTAGAAGAAGTCCGGGACGCCCAAAGAAGATACGATACGATGAAGTGAGTCAGGCCATATACTTTTTTTTAATTAGCTCCATACAGGTGGCCCCCGAGGAAAATATTTTCCCTCAGGGCCTACTTCATCTTTAGGGATGCTGTGTAGAGGATCTTTTCAAGGAAAGGAAAGAGAGAAAGATCTGGGAAGGATAAGGTATGAAGGGTGGGTAGGAATCGTGGGTCAGTGGGTGCAGAAGTGATAGACTATAAATTCATCCCTCCCACTGCGGCACAAGGCTACGTTCTAAATGAGTTCTGCTTAAAAGGTCCCAAGGTCTCCCTCAACCAGTCTCTCCCGATCTGGCCTGCCACGCAGCTGGTGGGCAGACACATCCGCCAAGAACCAGACAAACTTCACCCATGAACCCGGGCACCCCTGCTAAGTCACCAAACGTAGAGAGCCACTTGGGGTGACCTATGGCATAGGTGTTGCTTATCCAATAAATGGTGGTACCCACACCCGCCTCCCAAATTGTTGATTCAGAAGTTAAGATTCAGAATAATAGAAGGGTATACATGAGATGATGTATGAATGTGAGTTAATGTGAATGATTAACGGATCCGTCCGCCGAGCAAATCCGTGTGTGAATTCTGCACCGAAACGGGCTGATAGATCCGCTGTGCATATCCGTGTCTGAATTCGGCCCTTAAGCCGCCGATACCCGATTTTCTACCGATTTCTTACATATCTCCCTTAAAACGACACCACACCCTAAAATATATTCAGAATCTTAACGTCGTAAGTAAAGAAGCCGTGTATACAAATTGCGACTCGCGACCCGTGTATGGGACGGACCTACTGTCGAATTTGCCCTATCAAAGAAAAGAAGAAGAAGAAAAATTAGGTGGGAATCTTAACGACGTAAGTGAAGAAAGTGTGTAAACAAATATACATGCGGACGTACGGTCAAATTCACCCTAGCAGACCTGGAGATTCGACCTTTCCGCCGGTTTCATTTTAATTCATTCTGAAGAAAGTGTTACTATTATTTAAGATGTTTCTAAATAAATACCTCCCGAAGCTATTAATTCATCGTCCAGAAATCTAGAAAAATGAAATCTGGTGCTTACCGCTAGTTTTAGTTGTACAACGTCTTACAATTTTTTAAAGGCATTATACGTTAAAAAAAGGATAGCAACGTACTGTTTTTACTAATCTAAAGTCTAAAGCATAAATAACTCGCATCCTTGTGAGGCATGGAAATAAAAATGATAATTTAATTACAAATTCGCCGAAACAAATTAAAATGTGAGCCTCGGGCAAACCCCCGGTAAACGTGGTTATGTCTAGTTTTTAAGCTCTTAAAAAATGTCTATTTATAAAAATAGTTATCTAGACGTGTTCCATGCCGAAACGCATATTATAATATGAAAATCGCTAGATAGAAAAAAATCGCAAAGTATGCTCCAAAAATTATTATAAGCACGTTCATTTCACTTATTTTAAAAGCTATATGTATGAAAAATTTCAAAGTGTTTCTTTAAATGCTATTTTAGACGTTCCTCACGAGATTTTTACTCTATTTTAAACGAGTCGTGTTTTATCAAACATTTTCATAATTTTCGCTTCAATTTTATCGTTTTAAATATTAGCGCGCTCTCTCCAACAAACGTAATTACGTATCTCTCCATCTTCTTCTTTTTGAGCGGGTAATATTTCCTATTCGGTTTCACGTGGCTTGTTTATTATAAAATTTACGATATCATCCGAAACCAGCCGGTCCATAAACATCGGGTCTAGCAAGTACATGTTACGTTCAATTTTATTGCCGCTACCGTACCACTATACCCAGGGCAAAATAACTCATTCGGAATAACCTTGGAGAAATAATGGAAGAACTTTATAGACAGAGTAAGAAAAGTGCATAGGTGAACAGTTTAACCAGTCCATTACTTATTAACACAATGGTGAACGTGGTCGGTACATTCACTCTTGAAGACGACTTAGTTATTACTGCAAAGAATACAGGTTGCTATTCATTGCTGCATAGGTGAACACTTAACGTAATTTCTATATTATCACCTACAAAGTAACTTAAAGTTCCCACTTCTAGACCACAGAATATACAATCTCGGGAAACAAAGGTATGCATTTTAAAAACGTGAGAAGGAACGGAATAATGTTCAATTCTCATTGGAATAAGTGTGACAATTTTTTTCTTCTTAAATATGGGGGAATTATTGAAACCACGGTTTTGAGGGCTAGTCCTTTGTATGGAGGCATAGAAGCCTCCTTTGGATTGACTAGCAATGTGCCAATATTACTGCAAAGAATACGGGTTGCTTTTAGTTTGTAATATCCACATTACACACAATCTGCAAATGTACTACGATACTGACTGGTCCGATCACCTATAATAATAATGGTAATGGCTGCTGAAAACCTATCTGCAACCGTCTTTAATGCCCCGCAACAGCCTAATAACATAATATGGCGAAGGATTAATAATAAGAAAATCAATGAATATACGTTTGTGGCAGAAGCATTACTCAGTGTAACTTATCACAGATACTCCGAATTCATATGTAATTCTGATTCTACGTGTGACAAATGCAATCACATTCAAAACATGGATAATATGTATACAGATATCGTGGAAGCCCTAATAAAAGCTGCCAATGCTGTATTTTATCGGGAGAGCAATCAAAGAAGACAAAAAACACATCGTCACATTGTCGGGTGGAATCAAAAAGTCAAAGAACACTATGAAAAATCCTGATGATGTGGATTCAAAATGGGAGACCATCGCATGGCCCCATTGCGGGTGAAATAAATCAAAAATGGAAGGAGTTCAAAAAGAGCCCTCAAACACTCCCAAAGCTCTGCTGAACAAACAAAAATGGACGATATCGTAAAATCGCTTGATAAAAAACAGTTCGCTTAATTCTGGAAGAAAAGCCACAATCTGACCAAGCCAAACGCTCGAATCGCCTGCCAAATTGACGGTTCCACAGACACGGAGGAAATCGCCAGGACATTTAGAAGCACCTTTGCAGATATATCCAGAAACGAAGCACTGACTGCTCCTGATATCATGGAAAATGATGGACAAAAGGTCTTCCTTTCTGAAAATAATATAATGAAGGCCATCAAAGTTACTAAGGCCGGTAAATCTCCGGGACCTGATAGTTTAAGAAGTGAACACAAAAGGTACGGAGGTAGATACATACCTAAACCAGTTGCAGTTATTTAGTCATTGTTATCAATCATTGCTTTCATAAAGATACATTTTATCACTTAATTACTGCAGCGTGGAACACCATAATCATCCTTATGTCTGTAATAGTGAACGCTTTGGGAGCACTCCTTTAATAATTACTGAAACGTGAAAGCTTTGAGCTCTCCAGTAGGTACTTGATACACTACAACGGTGAATGGTTTGGGCACTCAGTTACTCATTACTTCAATAAATTGTAAACGTTAGGTGGTGCATCTCTTACATTTTTTACTTTAGATTCACACAGGCCCTGAAGAAAACAATTTCCGTCGGGCGTCATCTTTAGGGATGCTGTGCGGAGGGTATTTTTAGGGAAAGGAAGGAGAGGAAGTTCTGGGAAGGAAAAGGGTATGAGGGGTGGGTAGGAATCTGGGTTTCAGTGTGTCCAGAAGTGATGGACATATGAATCCATCCTTCCCACTGCGGTGCAAGCCGATGGGTCGATAGTGGCCGGCTGGAGAGGTCAAAAGGACTCCCTCAACCAATCTCTCTCGACCTGGCCCCAGGTGGCCAAATGTATCTGCCACCAAGACCTACACAAACCTCACCCCATGAAGAAAGCGGGCACCTCTGCTAAGATTCTAAGCGAACAACTTGGGGTGACCTACCCTATGGCAGGGGTATTGGTTTTCCAATAAATGGTCGTCGGCAAATCTAAAAGTATTAACTAACTAACTAACTAACCATCACGCCGTTTCCCCGCAGGGGTAGGCAGAGAGGACGGACCGCCAAACAACTCGGTCTTGGCACACACTCTTTGCCTCACTCACATTCATACATCGTCTCATACATACTCTTCTATTATTCTGACTTTTGACATGGCCCGTCTCAAGTATCTGATTCACTTGATCGTGCCATGTCTTCCTCGGGCGTCCCCGACTTCTTCTACCATTCACATTTGCATCATATATTCTTTTTACACTACTTTCTTCGCTCATTCGCTCTACGTGCCCAAACCATCTGAGGGTCCCTTTCTTAATTTTGCTCATTATACTTACATCAGCCTTACATTCTTTGCGGATATCCACATTTCTAACACGATCATACATGGTTTTACCACACATACGTCTCAGGGATCTCATTTCAACAGCATTCAGTTTACTTTCATCCTTCCTCTGCCAGTTCCATGCCTCACTGCCATACATCAGGGTAGGTACCAGGACTCCATTGTGGACTGCTAGCTTCGCTTTTTTTAACAGTTTTTTATTAGCGCCAACAGCATTCAGTCCTCCATTAATGGAGTTACCGGCATTTACCCTTCTTTCGATATCTCTATCAGCCTTCCCATCTCTCGTAAACATACTACCCAGATAAACAAACTCATCCACCTGCTCCAAGTATTCATCATTCACAAATATATCGCACACTGTTTTCGTACTCTCCCTTTCAAACACCATGACTTTAGACTTACTTACATTCATCATTAACTCATTCTTCATACATACTTCGTTCATCCTAGATACTAGAGACTGTAGATCTTCCATAGTGTTAGAGATCAGCACCGCATCATCAGCATACAACAGGCAACATACTTTCAGACTATTCAATTTCGCGCCCAATCCCACATCTTTCAATTCTTGCATACAATTATCCATGTATAGATTGAATAACCATGGTGACATTACGCAGCCTTGCTTAACACCTTTTGTGATGTCAAACCACCCCGTAAAATCACCGTTCACCCTAACACATGCAACGCTTTCCTCGTACAGAGACGCAATTGCCTGTATGAGATTTGCATTCACTCCATACTTGGACAACACCTTCCATAGCTTTTAAAAGTATTAAAAAAAAGTAAAAAGCTAAAAGTTTTCCAGCTTTTTATGGATTATGCTTCAATGCTTATGAATCCAAATTTTAGAACTTAAGTAATCGAATATTATTACAGTAGTTTCAGAATAAACATACATTAGATGAAAAATGTTAAAAAATTTATAGCTAAATAAAATACATACACAAAAAGAACTTTTACCTATTAATTTTATGGAAATAGTGGCAATCTCAGGCACCTTTTAAGCAATATTGCAGATATAAAAATAATCTTTTTTGTCTCGACATAATTCAAAGATAAAAAGACCCTCTGCACAGCATCCGCAAAGGTGACGTAGGCCATGAGGGGAATTATTTTCCTGTGTTGGCAACTATGTAAAATAAAAATAATAAAAATCGGTTCTGAACATAGACATCCAAATGGATAGACAAGCAGTTACAGATGAGGGGTAAAACCAAACTATGGAGAGCAAAGGGGGGAAAGATGGCTGTCATTCGTTGAACAATCAATCTGACAGTATATAGGCATCTCGCATTACAATATCACCATTTAGTTCTTAAAAGCAAAATCTGCTTTGAATGAATAGACCTTTTTACATGGGAGCGCGAATTGCTTGCCACGTTCAAAACTTATTTGCTAAGGCCAAATGCTCGCCCCAAAAAGACTCGCGCCAATACACATATCAATATTTTCTTGCCGTGTTTAGTTAAAACACTTTTACAAATGTTTCATAATTTACTTACCCCTGTAACCAGCGACGAGCACATTGGAGTACCGCCCACATTCTCTATGTGCATATTGATACGTAGATATATTGTATAGCACAAGCTGCCGTTATTTCGTTAAATGTATGGATGTCAGCTTCTCGCTGTTCACGGCAAGAATGATGACGTCACACATTTTAGATTCAAGCGAGGCTATATCCCCTCCCCATGGAGCGAGCCGGTTCCAAGGAGGAGCTACAGCCGGCGCCATGTGGAGGGGGAAATAATACGTTTTTATCACTTAGGGCAGGTCTAGATATATTCATATGTCCGTGGTTCTGAATGTAATTCTCTCAACAGGGCGAAATCGTATTTTACACTTTTGAACGATGTGCAAAGATACTGTATTTAAATCCATGTATGTTTTCTGGTTCCATAGCAAAGGAGTTTACCGCAATGAGAAAAGAGTTAAAACTATGGCTAAACCATACAGATGTAAAAACTCTATTTATTTAGTTTTATATCACTTTTCTCATAAACTTTACACCTATTATTACAATATATAAAATTTATTACACTTTACACGTATTTAACCGTACTCTATTGTGTACATTTTTTGTACAAACTGCTTAAAAAAATAGTTTTTGCTTTATATGCCACTGTCTGTTTTTTTCTAGGTACTAAATAAAATTTTTTTTTATTTATTTTTATTTTTTTTTACATGAGCTCCACACAGGAGGCCCTGAGGAAAATAATTTCCCTCAGGGCCAATGTCATCTTTGAGGATGCTGTGTGGAGGGTTTTTTTTAAGGAAAGTAAGGAGAGAAGAGTTCTGGGAAGGAAAAGGGTTTAAGGGGTGGGTAGGAATCTGGGGTTCAGTATGTCCTGGTCATCCGCCTTCAAGACCTAGACAAACCTCACCCCATGAACCCGGGCACCCCTGCTAAATCACCAAACGTAGCGAACCACTTGGGGTGACCTATGGCAGAGGTGTTGGTTATCCAATAAAGGTTCCCGGGGCGGCGGTACCTATTCCCGCCTCCCAAATTGAGAATTTTAACTATATTACCCACGCACAGGCTGCGCCTTAGTGGGTTCCCACATTATTGTTATGATTTTCAAAATATGTAAATATAAATTGTAAAATATGGGAAAAATAAAGGAATTAAAAAAAACCAACCAAATGCCACGGTGGTCGTTGTGATGTTTTTTTTTGTTATTTCGCTTTTTAGCATATAAATAAATTTTGAGTAAATAAAATATTCCTCCGTAAAATACCTTTTTTACGTGGCTTGGCTTTACTTGTAGCCATAAAGCAACTACTCAATATACATACTACATAAAGTCGTAATCGCGATCAATAAAAGTTGAAACGTGCCAAAATGCGACTACGCGTAATAAAGATTAGAAATTTGTGAGAAAATGGGTCATTATTTCAGGAATGTTATTTTATGGTGGAATTAAATGGATTACCTGTCTTAGAATGTGTCAATCATGCAAATAACATGACTCGTTTAATTCATTTCAAATAATCTATAATACCTCTTGATTATATTATGATCTTTAATACGTCATACGACATGATTATTGTGCTCAGTTATACTTGCTTCGGTTTTACTATTAGGGAACGTACCCATACTACGTGACCAACTTTTTGCCATTTTTAACCCCCCCCTTCCCCCGGTGACCAAAAACCTAAGCCCGCCGCCGCTCATTTGTACCAAGCGTGACATTTTGAAGACCCCCCCCCCTAAACGTGTCACTTAGTATGGGTACGTTCTAGTGTTGAATACCTCATACAAGAGGCACCTCAAATGTCCCATACAAACACGTAAAATGTCCCCCCACCTCACAATATGTATTTGTACCAACTCTTTTTCTTTGTATTACTACAAATATGAAGGGGAGACAAATATGAAGGAGGGACAAATATGAGGTGTGAGGTGGTTTGTTTTGTTGGACTACATTCATGTCATGTACGGGACAAATATGAGGTGAGGTGTGAGGTGGTTGGTGTATTGGACTACATGTCATGTCACGTTGTCACGTATAGGACAAATATGAGGTGAGGTGTGAGGTGGTTGATGTATTAAACTACATGTCATGTCACGCATAGTTTGGAACAAACGTATGAGGTGGTGAGGCGTGAAGTGTTTGTATATTCTATGACATTTTTGTATTAGAACCGTGAGGTGGTGATGGGGAAAGCCAATTCATATATTGTGAATACCGCAGAAGCGTCCCAACTGCTCCGAAATTTTTATTTTTTATTTTTTTATTCTAAATTATTGTTAAGTGAATACCGCACAAGAGTACCAACTGCTCAAAAAAATATTTTTTAAAAAAATATTTTTTTTAAAAATATTTTTTTATTGTAAATTGTTGTTATGTGAATACACAAAACAATAATTTATGAGCACAAGAGTACCAACTGCTCCAAAAAAAAAATTTTTTAAAATATTTTTTTATTGTAAATTATGTATTGATAAGTGAATACCGCACAACAGTTCCAAAAAAAAAATTTTTTTTAATATATTTTAAATTATTGTTATATGTTATGTAAATACCGCACAAGAGTCCCAACAGCTCCCAAGGGAGGGAGGATGAGGCAGTGTTAAGATGAGGTGGAGGGGGTTGCTGAGGAGGGGGAGGGATAAGAGGGGGGGTGCAGGGGGGGTGGATCAGAGAGGGGTGCAGGGATAGGATCAGAGGTGGTGAAGGGGGGGGAGGGGGTAGGCCTTTTTTATATCTATTTTTCGTATTACAAAAATAACAGACACGGGAGGCGGGTATGGGTACCGCCACCCCGGTATTTATTAGAAAACCAACACCTCTGAACCAAGAAAATCAAGCTGAAGGAAAAAACCAGCCACCCCCCCCCCCCCCCGTAAGCAAATATTTTGTAACACCTCACCTCAAATGAGGTGGGACACCTCAACACCTAATTTCAATATTTGAGTACCTCGTACAAACTCTTCCTGATATCGTGTCCTACCCAACACTAGTACGTTCCCTTATACTTGTTACTTAGCTCTGTATTATTATTTAAAGTAGTTCTTCTAACAGACTTCGCGTCCGAAAAGGTATGTTTCTAATTTGCTATCATTTAATAACTCAGAACCGAAATTTTTTTTTAAATCAAAAGATTTGTGAGTAGGTACTTAAATACCTACCTACTTAATTAGATAAGCCATAAGCCATTGATAACCCTGTACAAATCGCAAGTGCGCCCTACGGTTGAATTTGGCAGCCACCTCTGGTCTGGAGCTCCAAAATACCTGAAAAATACCCTCGACTCTGTGCAGAAACGGGCGGTCCGTTTGATAGATTCTCCCATCTTAACAGACGGATTGCAATCTTTAGAGCACAGGCGTCGGGTGGGAATGCTATCCTTGTTCTACCAGTATTACAATGGAAGATGCTCCGAGGAACTAGCATCATTGATCCCTTCGGCACCGGTGCATAGTCGGGAAACACGCCAAACGCGTGCCCAACATTTGTACACAGTTGACATTTGTCACATGAGAACGGTCGTTTCTTCGACTCGTTCTTGTGTTCAACAGCTCGGCTGTGGAATGATTTGCCGGCCTCTGTGTTTCCTCCTTCCTACAACATGGGTCTCTTCAAGACCAATGTTCATTCCTTCCTCTCCTCAAAAAGACCCTCCACACAGCATCCCAGATGACATAGGCCCTGAGGGAAATTATTTTCCTCAGGGCCTCCTGTGTGGAGTTAATGTAAAAAAAAAAAATAAGATTTTGAGAATATTTTTTTTAAATTTAAAAAAAGGAGTGGACCATTTTCAGGAGGTCTTCCTCAAGGTTCGTAGAAAATGAGCTCATTTAGTAGCTTTAAGTAAAATACTGCCACTTGCATTGCAGTTAATTCGAATCTCCCAGTGGAATACGGACTTCAAGCTACGTCACGTTTCTTTAGCCAATCACCGCTCAACCCCCTTGATGAGCTAACCTTGTTAAACGCATTTTCTACGAACCTTGGGTCCTATGAACCATCGTGTGATATCTATGGATAATCTATGGACTGTTATTTCGACTCGATAGCTATGTTTATTTACCAACTTGGCGTACTTTTTTCGATTTAGTGTTGTTTTGTTTTCTACTTCAAAAGTAAATTGAACAAGAATAAAATTAATGCGGAACTGCCTGAAATAATAATAAAATTTCTGACAAATATGTTTTACGGCGAAAGAAAACATTGACGGATGCATTCGCAATGAGAATTTTTTTATGCACCCTACATACAATTTTTCTTCGCATTTTAATATACCTAACATTATACTTGTTCTCGATATTGGGTATTAAATTATGAGAAAAATAAGAATTCCAAACTACAAAGTATGAATGGTTATTCTGTTCATCTAAGATTATCCACTTCAAACTTTTAATGGAATTAATTGATTGTTTTACCTTTTATTCTTTATCTTTTGGAAATAAATGTTCACCTCTCTTATTACACATTGGTAAACAATAACAAGTTGACAGTATTATCACAATACTAAGACATAAACTTTAAATTGTCTCAAATGGTGTAGATAACGTTAAGTATTTTGACCGGTACTTGCATCTAAAGAGACCGTCTTTAACATCACGAAGTACTCTGTTTAGGGTGAACTGCCTATTCAAAAAAAAAAAGCTGCAACCTAGCGGCAAAAATAGTGTGAAAACAACCCATTATACAATTTGTCCAAAGACTTGTCACAATACTTGTTCGCGCGTTTTTATATGGGATTGATTGGGTATTGCATTCGCAGACTTGGTGGGTAGATATGTCAAAATCCTGAATTTATCCCACCTACCTAATCTTTTCTTCCAAAATGTCACCATGAAAATTGTTGCAAGAACTCAACTTTGGAGAGGTGACAGTGTGCTTTCCTGCTCAGTACAAAATAACATCTCAGACAGGGCGCATGTATCTTATCTTACTGTAAGAATATTGCGATTTTTAAATAAAACAGTGAGAAGTGTGCACCAAAACTGGAGATCAGCGAGGCCCCATCTGCAACGGTGAGTCCTATTTTCCTTATTCCAATCTGTGCTTCTCTAATTTTCCAAAAGCACAGATCTGAACTATCGACTGACTATCCATCAGGTTTTGCGAGTGTATACTATTTAATTGTCCCGTATAACTTAGCGATTTCACGTAGTTTCGGGACTGGTCCTTCGAGGGCTGCATAAGCTTTGCTCTGCAGCATTTACCGCCAATTAACAGTGGAGTCGCAGTTTCGCGAACTGAACTTTTTAAACTTGACGTACCATCATATTGATTATTCTGATTTGCCAGATCGCTATAGAATAACAATCATCCGTACTCCGGAGGGATAAAAAAATAGTATCTAACACGCCCACCATCTTGAACCGGAACATAATAAACAAATCCACAGACAGATGTTATGCTGAATTAGCTACGCTCAGTCAAACATATTAATTATACATATAAATTGGGGTTCAAATACAATGCACGGATGAAATTCTAACCATTTTAGCTTGGCTTGTTGACATAACCTCTAACCTAAGGGTTGTGAAGTTTATTAATATTATGTATTAAAGTCCCTGCGTTGCCACGGGTTTTGGAGAGCGTTTCGCGGCGCTTACTCGAGCTAAAATTTTGTAAAACGAATTCTAAGATTTAATCGAAGATCAGCAATAAATCGCAAACAATGGGAACGCAGTCCTAACACCTTTGTGTAAATACACTTATCTGTAAATTGATGAGCTAAAAATCTTATGATGAAAATTTTGACATTTCCCGTCTTCTGAGAAAGCCGGGAAAGTCGGCAGCCGGTTGAATTACACAATAAAATCCCATAAACAGTCCCCAAAATAGAAATAAATTCTGTATATAGCGCATCCACGAGTTATACCAATCTGTAGTAAAGCACAAAAACTGTGATTTAATAAATAAAATTATTTTAAAAATGACAAGCAATCTGCGAAGTTAGGAATTAACACAGTGAGGAATACATCGTCAATATCGACCCGACATTATATAGTAGAAATGGTGAACATTTAAATTTTTTAAATTAATTTTTATGGTTTTACTTTCTATTATGTTATCTCTGTATAAATGTAACTATGTAACATAAATTTAAAAAGAAATACATACACTTTGATATGTAACTTCAGCTTCATAACTCTCTCGTGGCGGCGCCTGAAAATAAGGTTCAGACACAACTGATGACGACGAAACGGACGATGATTCCTCTTCTATAATCTTCCCCAAGAACATGCTGGGCCTCAAGGATACTCTTCTGTTATCCGGCATTGAGTTCTTGTACACATTCTGTCGCTTGTTCGTATCCTCCACATTGGCGTCCTCTGATGCGAAATATCCCATGTTGTCGTAGTAATCTATAACGGTCGATTGAAACTCGATATCGTCTTCATCTGTAACTCCCAAGTCGAACTGGACATAGTCAGATATTCTCCTTTTATTCGCTGCTTCTAAGATAGAGTCCCTCCCATAACCTGGATAGTCGGAACCTCTCCGTGGAACGAAGTTATGGTATCGATTAGAAAACTCATCATCGTTGAAGGTATACCCTGTGTTGGTATCTTTAAACAATTTTCTAAGCCGGGTCCAGCATCCCGTGCTTTGGGTAGATCGGTTATCTATTGAAGACATTTTGGATTCAGCTTCTTTGGTCATATTCATTCAGATCGTTTTTTGTAATCTAATACAACCATTCAAACCGATGAATGACAGCTAAAATTACGTTGAATTCTATCACACACTTGTCACTGCATAAATACATATTTTTTAAGCTATTTCTAGACAATAGTCAATTCATATTTGTATTAGGTGCTATTATTCACTAAAGGGAATTTATTATTTGAAATTCTTGTTACTCGTTATAATTTATGAATAAAATCGTCTACAGATAAGAAGAGGTATTAATGGTTTATAGATAAAACAATAAATCATCTGTTCGCAAATTGGCATAGAACTGATAAACGTATCTCCGTGCGGTCGTGCCGAATAAATTCATTATAAATATATACGAGCGACACTTAATTTATTTAGTTTTTCATGAACAGAGGTCGATTGTTATTTCCGCAAAGATCACATTTGTTAATTAAAAAAACCACAAAGCACTTTCGGAAACATATTCTAATTTGATTAGAATTTGCTTTTCAGTTGCACTATTCACTATCGACCACTTTATGACAGATTCAATTTGCATTGAACACCCGACAAAAAATTCAGGCACTTCGGAATTCCGACGTCTAAAGACTAAAAGGAAAATTTACGTTGACAGAGACCGAAAGATATACATGTTTTTATCAAAAGATAAGATAATGGTTTTAAAGAGTTGACGATAAGGGTGATAACAACAAATTATTGAAAACGGTTTCTCGTCCAGAGTCTTGACTTAGATCGATCTAATAATAAATAAATCAGTTAGTATTTTGTTAGATGACTACATCAATCATCTATTAAAAAAAATATTTTCAGATAGATAAGGAAAATATTCTGGAATGTTTTCTAATTGGCAAAAAGAGCAAAAAATCTAAATAGTTGACTTTGAACCGAGAGGTCGTGAATTCGAAACTCGGTATGGGTAAATCGATTTTTTAAAAGAAAGACAAATTTTTGAATTTCCCTTACCACTATCGTAATAAGCTGCTAGATAGTTTATGTAATAAAATTCTGGTTGTAAATTATGTGTAAATTCTGGTTGGGAATTAGACGCTTTCATATTTTAACTAAGCGATCATACGGCATGCGTGGTCGAGGGGCAAGGCTTTCAATCAGCAATCCGGAGAACGCGTTTTGAAATCCCTGCATTCGCAAATAAATTTTATTTAAATAATTTGTATTATTTTACCATTTATGTATTGAAAATAATATATAGCGTATTTGCTACACGTTCCAGAGTGGAAGATACTCTCGATCGCCCTAGTGTAATGCCTACAATACACGACATCTTTTTTCAGCCCGATTCCAATTAGAGACCTAAGTCAACATTTTTCGCTTTACGCGATCGTTATTTCCATCTCTATTTTGATATCTACGATTTCAGTTGGCTTCACAGCAAACAGCATGGTTCATGTGTTGTTTGCAGTGATGACAATTGAAATCGTAGATATTAAAATAGGAATGAAAATAGCGATCGCGAAAATCGAAAAATATTGACTTTGGTCTCTAATTGGAATTGGGCTGAAAAAAGATGTCGTGTATTGTAGGCATAAGACCATAATTCAGAACAGATGTCACATAAATAATTATGTGACTAATGCAGTTCTTGCTTAGGTAGTTATTTTGTTTATGGTGTTTTTTGGACACTGGTAATTTTTGGAAAAGAGAGAGGTTCCTTTTTGTTTATGGTCACTTCCTCCCGCGGCAGAAGGGCACTGTGGCGGAAATTAGTCACTAACCATCAAGGTGTTTAAATTTTCGTTTAATCATGAGAATCTAAGTTGATTTAAAACTTAAAAGGGCGCGGGGTGTTTTTACGTAACACGAGAGGTTCGTGTACGGTATTATTTATAGTGGATGATGTGAAAGTCCCACTTTTTACCGGTGTTGGCGGTTGGCCAAGTATAGAAATGTTTTTGGAGTGAAATTACAAAGTGATTGTCCCGGTTTTGTGGCTGGTATAATATGCCTTTTTGACCCCGCGTCGCGAAGTCACGGATTACGTATTGATCTTCCGAAATTCTTAAGATTTGGAGACTGGATGGCCCACGTGCCTTCGGATGGAGATTGTTGAGTCAGCCTGAGGCTGCAGCCGCTCCTTGGAGATTTAGCGGTATTCTCCTTACATAGAAGGATGACCTAGGTTCCCCGGATTCTGCGCCATTCCCGGTTGTTGAGACTAGGAGTCTCGTCCCATAACCGTTTCCCTCCACGAAGCAAGTGTGCGGTCGTCATCCGGAGTAAATTTTAGTTAGATTAGCATAACCCAAGAGTCCATCTGGTATGTGTATTTTACTATGTCCTTTTGTTACTTTGGTATGAAGTTTTTACACTTTCATGTTGCTTTTTGGTTTGGATTCAATACATTTTTATAAAGTTCATCTTCTTTTATTTTTCTGAAAACCTACCTACCTGACAGATAATGGCCCATTATCCTAAGCTCTGCTCTGCCGCAAAAAATTACATTATATACGAACATGATACGTTACACAGAACATTGCTTAAAATGGCTTTAACCCTGTTTGGTGACCAGAACTGAAAAGCTAGACGCTTCTCCAACTTCTCTGCCCCATCTCCTTCCACTGCAGCCTCACAACAACCCCAGTCGGGGATGCCGGAGTCTCACTGGCTCCAGACGGAAGCAGTTGGGACTCGTGTGCGGTATTCACATTAAAAATATATATTTTAGGTACACCGTTAGTTTTTCACATTAAATTACTTTTTATGAACAACACCCATTTAATGCTTTCAATATACTGTCGAGGGATCTGATTGAATTCACAAATATTATTTTAACGACGAAATTTCATAAGACTCGACACAGAATTATTTTTTTCTGCCTTTTCTGAGTTGTGATTAAAGGAGATCCATTTTCCCCCGCTCGTCTCAATTTCACGAATAAACGACATCATTAGGGAATACTCCGTAGATACCAAAAATATATCATTCTGTCAATAATAAATGATTGGTCAAATAATCTAAGAGCGTCGCTGTCCGATTTCTTAACATTTTGAGAAAAATAATGAAAATAATTTTTTGTGCTGGATCATAATATGCATTAGCTTAATATGTTTCCGGTACAATGCTTCAATATCTCAAGAATGAATACATATTATGAAGAGTAGGGCGAATAATTTGTTAAATAAAAGAGAAACAATTTTAATAGCATTAGTTCACAATTCTTTTCAAATGAACAAATATTTTGAAATATTAATAATTTTAATCAATCGAAATATTAATTATCTTACTAATATTATAAAAGCGAAAGTTTGTATGGATGTATGTGTGTTTATTATTCTTTCACGCAAAAACTACTGATTGGATTTTAATGAAACGTTACAATAATATAGCTCGTAAATCAGAATAACTGTTACCATTAAAGTGTGATGACATATTGTTATGAGTTTGTGTTATAAGATTAAAGGGAGATGTACTAATGAGCCTTTGTCGGGCTCGGGTGTAATCTGCTAGTCAACTTTGATTTCCTCACCGGAAACCTTGGACGCCAAACCCAGCCTAATGTCTGGGTATGTCAACCAGCGGAGAACACGGTACTCAATTCTCAGAGTGTGGGCCATTAGTTTTTATAGCATTCCTGAAAAGGCTGCACAAGGAAACTACTTAATAAAACAAAATGTGGAGTATAAAATCGGTTCACTGTATTGATTTCGAAAGACATAATAAAATAAATGGTATGGACTCACCCCCGGGACCAATATCGTAATTTTATGCTAATCCTAGCTACCCTAATTAAATTTACTGCCGCCGAACTCCCGATGTCGTGAGATCCCACCCCAGCTCCTGGTGGCAAGGGTGATCCCAACCTCTGCGGCTCAGCTTGGCCCTGCGACCTCCTCAGCAGTCGCATGGAAGTGATGTTAGACCTGGACCCTCAGGAGAAGGAAGGAGTACCCAGACTCTACTCCAAATTGTAAAGGAAGGCCCGTCAGCAATTCGAGGCGATGTTTCGTTCAACACTGCGGTATCTCGGGTTTGTTCCATAAATATACCCTCGGGGGGAATTCAATAGTTGGCCTGCATATAATCACGGGCGCAGCGAGTTATTAATTAATCCGATGACTCGGATAATGAGGTACAATAGTCTTTTCACTCGGACATTGCCAATTCACTCGTGGTCACTCGGACCCTCGCGAAACTCACATTTTACGTGAATAACTCTTCGGTTAGATGCACAGCGCACAATGATAAGCGTGGCGGGTTATTATTTACACCGATGTCTCGGATAAAGAGGTACATTAATCGTAACACACGTACATCGCCATTAAACTCGTGCTCCCTTTTGGGACCCGCGCGAAAACTCGCATTTTACGCGAATAAATCTTTAATTTTTATATTTAAAATAAACACAACGTGTTTCCGTCCCCCGAATGCAGATGCCCAAGCTTGGATTACAATCACATCGTATTAAAACTTAAGATTAATTGACCGTTGTTTTCACGGCGTACCGCACAAATCGCCGTGAAAACCAGAGTGCGGATCCGGAAACCAAACCCAAAAACCGCCGCCTACCGACACGTTGAACGAACTCCCCCAGGTTTGCCAACCTAACCAATTAAAATGCATTTAAGAAAATAGTACCTAACTTACGATAAATACAATCGCTTCATAACATTACCCCCCTTCCCACAAAAATGTTTGCCCTCAAACAAAACTACCAAAAATCTAAACATGCCCTGAACTATCTACGTTGGTCCCAAGGAGTACCTGGTAATAAAATAAAAATAAACAACCAGTAAATGTGAAATACAAAATACAATTATTAGAAATGAAAAAGAAAAGAAAAATCCTTAAATAGTACTCTTATGACGAATGAGTGCATCGTAACCCCAATCGCGCCTATCCTGCGCGTAGGCCGGATAGTAGGTTTACGATGCAACCATTCTCGAACTTAAAAACTAGTAAACCAATATAACCTAAGAACAACTTTTTGTAAGATGATACGTGAATGGACAACAAGCACCCTCAGCACTGGAAAAAACAAATTCTGGGTGGTTGTAATATTGACTCTTACCGAGCACTACCATTGACGTATCATCTGGAACAGAACACATAAACTAATTTAAAAGATAAGTCTTAAAATTAAGAAACATACATTTTTATGATTAAATCACTCCTCCAAATACGTCAAGTTAAATTCTATGCATTAGGCATCACTGTTCCAAACACTATCACTGAATTTATATAGCCTTTCTTATGCCGAAAATATTTGATGGGTTTACCATCTACACTTCACTGAATTTATATCCTTTAGGATAAAACTAACCCTCTTTTGGGAGAGTATTCCTAACTAACCTCCTATTCTGGTCCTTGGGTGAATAATATTTAACCAACAACAATTATACATTGTAAAGGTAATTTTAATAGTGTACAACCACCGCATCGGATGGTGCCAAATAATTTTTTAATAGTATACAACCAACGCATCGGATGGTGCCAAATAATTTTTTAATAGTATACAACCAACGCATCGGATGGTGCCAAAGAAATAAAAAAACAACCAACTGTTTTAGAAGGTGTCATTTGTTAATAAGATGTGCAGCTATAATTTAGTGCAGCCATAAGTATACGTCCAACTCTATAGAAGGCGTAATCGGTAAGTAAAGAACAAATTTTAAGGTTTTCACTGTAAACCGTTGTTCAACCATATAGTACATAATAACAATGTTATAAGCCTCTCAGGACAATAATAACAGAATACATCCAAAATCTTATACAAATATAAATGATTCTACTTCCTATGTTGGCTTAAAATGTGGAAGGATATGTGATACCATATCATCCCACATTATAAGATCTCAAAAAAAAATCTTATAAACAAGGTGGACATTACAAAACATTTTCTGTAACTACTAAAAACAAAATTAAAACGCTTTTCCAAAAGCTGAGGCTTATCTGACGCAGCCTATGTTTATAGAGTAAAACAATATTTTGACAATATTATACGAAATAAATTTACCAATAAAACAGAAGAAGAGTGAGAGAAAGAGAAAAAAAATACTTTGAATTTTAGCAATTACTTCTGTAACCTGACAAAATAGGGTCAAATAATGTCAATGCACTGAAGGTGAATAACAATAATTCTTCATTTAAAATCACTTAGAAAACAAAGAGATACAATCCCTGCGTCTCTGTGTTTTCTATGTAATCTGGAACAACAAAAAATGACATTATCAAAAGCATGAACATAACCCAAAAAAAAAAAGGTATGTCTGAAACACGCAGAGATAGTGTGCGGATATGTCCGCGTATTTCAGGATACAAGACTTACAACTAATAATCCTAAGTTAATCCAAAAAAGGTATGCCTGAAACACGCCGAGATAGTGTGCGGATATGTCCGCGTATTTCAGGATACAAGACTTACAACTAATAATCCTACTTAATCATCTGTTCAGCCGACGTCCAAATTTACGTCTGTTTTAGCGTTAATACTATCGATAAATTTATACTTATACATGCACATACGTATTTTTAAATATATTCTCAACTCGAGCATTGCCACTAGAGTTGAGGTTGTTATTGTAATGAAACAAACCACCCTCCTCATCAATCTTACAAAACACCCCCCGCCAAGTAAATAACCCAATTCCTTAAAAATGAATCTAAAGACAGGACTAATGACTGTCAGAATGTCGGGTCGTTTCAACTCGGTTGATCAGGCCGGGTTAAAACTCCCAAGCATCAAATATTAACTAACAGATATGATAATTTGCAGTACTCGGTAGGGATGGCCAGACCCTCCGAAGTATTGCCACAATAAGACTATACCGGTATATTATTTGATTTTACTATATCTTTCACATGAAAATCACCCGCAACTTTTCCGTTTAAGTCTGCAAGTGTATAAATTAAGTTTGATTTTTTCATTACTACCACGTTCTGAACAAACCGGGGTGCCAATTTTTGTGCGAAATAATTCAATGCGTTAGATTGCGCAAAATTCCTCCGCCACACCACATCACCAACCTGATAGGTAATGTGTTTTCTGCGCAGGTTGTAATGGTCAGCTCCTTTTTGAAAAGCTTTAAGAAGAGCATTCGAGACTTGCTCATAAACCGACGACAACTCTTCTAATTTCTGTGCATAAACTTTAGGTTGAGCACCAATTTGCGAACTGGTTTCCTCATCCGCTATTGGATTACGGTGCAGATCACCGTCTAGTATCTGCTCCCGACCATGCATCAGAAAATAAGGTGTATAACCTGTAGCGCAGTTTACCGTGTTATTCATCGCTGATTGAACTTGCGGAAGAAATTTAGACCAGTTTCGGTGGTCTGATTCAACTAAGATGGATAACGCCGTGCCCAGGGTTTGATTATAACGTTCGACTACGTTGTTTTGAGGCGTATAAGATGAATTGTAAAATGGTGGCGGCATGTTATAACTATTAAGCAATTCTTTAAATTCTTTCGAAACAAATTGACGACCATTATCACAGACGATAGTTCGTGGTACGCCGTGAACAAGAAAGATGTTTTCTTCTAAGATTTTTATTATGCTTCTCACGGTGCCATTGCGCAGCGGAAATAGCCATGTAAATTTAGAAAAAACGTCTACACATGATAAGATTACGGTAAAACCTGAGTAACTCCTAGGTAAAGGACCTACTAAATCTATCGACAACATTTGCATGGGTCTTGTGACCTTTTTTTGGGTTTGAAGAGATTCCGTTAGGTGGGGCTGTACTTATCTTATGGGCTTTACAAGTTTGGCAACGATTTACAAATTCTTTGACATCTTTATACATGTTTGGCCAGTAATACCTAAGTTGAAGCTTTTTATAGGTTTTGAAGACCCCTGGGTGACAGGCGCGTGCGGAGTCATGGGAGTCTGAAATAATATTTTTCCTATCCTCTTGAGGAATGACCCTTTTCCAAGCGGTATCCTCACATAAGGCCAAACGGGTTTTCGTATGACGATACAACTCGTTGTCTTTAATTTGAAAGTTCTGAAATCGTTGAGGGAATTCCTGACAACCTTTCCAAGCATTTAAATACCATTCATCAGTGGTATCACTAAGGTTAGATCCCGATATAAGAGCTACATCCATACGCGAAAGGACGTCCGGTACAATATGTTGAGTTCCCTTACGGTGAACAACATCAAAGGAAAATTGCGATAACCGTGTGCTCCATCGTGCAAGACGGCCACTAGGATTAGATAACGAACCTAACCACTTTAAACTTGAATGATCAGTAACAACTGTGAAATGCACTCCTTCAATGTAAGGTCTAAAGTGCGTTACTGAATCCAATACTGCTAATAGTTCACGCTCTGTAATTCCGTAGTTGCGTTCGTGAGTATTTAAACACCTTGAATAATATGCAATCGGGTGCTCCAGCCCATCGATGGTCTGAATTAAAACTCCGCCTATTCCACCGGAGCTGGCGTCGCAGTGTATCGCGAAGGGTTTTGAGAAATCCGGGCAACTTAAAACCGGAGCTGATGTCAATGCTTCTTTCAACACGTTAAAAGCTTTCTCGGCCTCTGGAGACCAAGCAAAGTTGCTGATTCCTTTTTTCGAACCAGTGAGTCTTGTAAGAGGGGCGGCAATGCTCGAAAAACCCTTTATGAATCTTCTGAAGTACCCACATAATCCAATGAAGGCTCGGATTTGCTTTGCGTTCTTGGGTACCGGGAAGTTTTTTATACTGTCTATCTTTATGGGGTCTGTACGAAGACCTTGCGAGTCAACCATGTACCCGAGGTATTTGAGCTCGGCTTTGCAGAACTCCGATTTTTTTAGATTTATGGTTAGACCTGCGTCTCGTAGTCGTTCATAGACACGGTTCAATAAACAAAGATGTGATTCTAAGTCTTCTGATACCAAGATCAGATCGTCTAAATAACAGAAGGCATTGTCGTCAAATTCTGAACCGAACAAAGCGTCGGCCAGTCTTTGCAGCTCACTCGGTGCGTTTTTAAGTCCGAAGGGCATCCGGGTGAATTCGAACAATCCACGACCGGGTACAACGAACGCTGTCTTCTGACAGGAGTCATTATCTAATGCAATTTGCCAAAAGGCTTTAGATAAGTCTATAGACGAGATGTATCGGGCACCGCCTAGCTTGTCTAGGATCCTTGTTATGTATGGTAATGGATAGGAATCGCGTGTTGTAACATTGTTAATTTTCCTGGAGTCCAGACAAAAACGACCCGTTCCGTCTTTTTTTTGTACTATGAGCACTGGACTCGACCATGGAGATCGCGAAGGACGGATGACTCCAAGTTTTAACATCTCATCTACTTCTGCGTCAAGTTGACGTTGTCTTGCCGGAGACAGTGGGAAATAACGTTGTTTAATAGGCGGACCTGTTGTATGTATTTTGTGTTGGACTAGATGAGTCAATCCTAATCCCTTCTTTTCGTAAGAAATGGATTCGAATTTTTTGACAATGTCCGAAAGGGCTTTGTTTTCCGAATTTGTTAGAGAAGAGGCAGGCCGAATTGCTCTCACCTCATTGATTTGACCTTTTTGTTGAGGTACGCGAACTTTTGAGAACAGTTCCGGCGCGATCCGAAACTGTTTCCAGAAGTTCACCCCCAATACGAAATTAGGTGTCAACGTTGGAATGACGTAAAAGATAACTTCTCTTGTGGTTGAATTGTACGTCACCGGCAAAGTTAAATACCCTAAAACAGGCTGGCTGGTACCGTCTGCAGTCGTAACGCTAAAATCTGTTTTTACTAATTCTACTCCTAACTCTAAAAAAATCTTATAACTATCCCCCCCTAAACAAGACAAGGAAGCACCACTGTCTAGCAGTGCTTTATAACTATTATTTAGAACAAAAATGTCGGCATAAGGACGCTCATCCTCTGTACTATCCTTCTCCTGTGGCAGTGCGTCCACCGCTTGAGGAGACGGGCTAGAAAGGAATTGTTGCACTAGGCGGAGCCAACGCTCCCACTCCCTCTTTCTTTGTGCACAAGAAGGGGCGCGGTAAGATTGACTCGTTTCTAGTTTTTTGGATCATTGGTATGTTTCTTATTGTTAATACTACTAACATGCTGTTTCCTATTGTCGCTATCTTTTTTCCAACAATTTGTTAACGAATGACCTTTGATCTTGCAATAAGTACAAACAAGAGATTTATTTTGTTGATTTGTTATATCCTGTTTAGCAAAATTATTCGTGTTATTCCCCATAGGTCTTGAATTCCTAGAAGGGTTAAAATTATTATTATTGTTATTATTATTGAACGACCTGTAATTGTTTGTATTAGTGAAAGGCTTATTGTAACTATTGGGGAACGAATTAATTTTTTTAAAGTTACTGGGCTTATTTTGAGTGTCAACTAATTTTGGAATTGCTGTGGATGTTGAGGCTTCAGTGTACGACTCGAGTTTAGCAGCGCACCTCGTAAGTTCCTCAAACGAACAAAAGTCTCTGGATGACATCAAATTAGCATACATAGGCAACAATGCTTTCATGGCTACCCGCAAAAGTTTAACCTCTGGAATTTTGCAATCCAATTTATTGTTAAGTGCTTTAAGTCTCAAAGTGAATTCCAAAACTGACATTCCCTTTGGCTGTTTATAATTTAGAATCTCATTTTCCAGATCTAATTGCCTATCCTGTCCCTTGAATTGTTTTATTAATAAGCTGGATAGGTCATCCCATTTTAAGTCTGGACTATAAATTGACCTATACCATAGAAGTGCTAACCCGTCTAAAATTTCACTGAAAGATTTAACTAAGTCTTTATGAGAAATGTTGCGTGTCCTACAACGCTCTTCGACCAAAAGCAGAAAATCTCTTACGCAGCTTTTACCATCGTACTTGACATCCCAATTTGTAAGCCCCCGCGATGATGAGTCTTTATAAATAACCTTGGTATGTTTAATAACCGTGACCTTCTCCTCTGTTTCATTGTCAGAATCTAGATCCGAATCACTTTCCTCCATAACCACATCTAATGATCTCTTCATATTTTTGTTAAAGGCGCGCGCTTGCGAACGCAACGCTTGGGCGGTGCCCTCCGGTTCGATGGATCGTGAAGTTAATTCCTTTATAAGTTCATCCTTGGATGCATTATTTACATTTGGAATCGGAGTAGACATTGTAACTTTAATGTGATAAGCTTGACACGAAAGCAGAATTGAAAAGAAAGAGAAGAAAATAAAATAAATATAATTTATTCTTTGTTTTTGATGTTGTTGTTATTGTTATTGCTGTTATTGTACGTTGTAGTTGTACGTTGTTGTTGTTATTGCTAAATTTTTTTTTTTTAATGTGTATGTTGCCCATTTAAATGAATATTTTTTAGTTTATTCAAATCAATATGTAAGTAGCCCATTGAAATAAAAAAATTAAATTACTATGTAAGTAGCTCAAAAAAAAAAAAAAAAAATTTTTTTTTCATTTGAATTTCTATGTAAGTAGCCTATTTAAATGAAAATTTAAAACGTCAGTCAGACATTAGTAAATAAACAATTTGCAAGTATAATTAATAGTAGGTTTTGACAGAGCTTTATACAAATTTTCCACTCGAAGCAAAAACGAATTACCCGCATTGTCATTAAAATCTCAGTAAATATCTTAAATATTTGAATAATCTTTAATAATTATCCTCCATTCCTATTTAAACACATAATAAATTGATTTGTCTTCGCTATCAGGGATTCTGACATGTAAACACAACAGTGTTTTGACGTATGCCGAAGTCATAGGTAAAATGTAACGAGGAACCGTCATAGACAATCCGAGGTATTCTTAGAACAGCTAGCATTGATTGGTTCCGGACAGAAAAAAAAAAAAAATTATAGAGCTCTACTTAACACATTGTCCATAGTCTATGACCGATTTCTATGCTTTCAAACAATAACAAAGAAAATGACAAATCATTTTAGGTTACAGAAGGTAAGGATTTCAGGTCCTATGCATAACTGTGTGGTATTGGAAAAACAATAAATACGAGATTAATCATTTATAAGGTGCCCACAATATAATTACGCATAGTATCCCTTTACGAATTCCCGCCGGTAATAGTGCCAGTGAATTGAAATAATGACATTTGTTGTTATTTCCAATCACCGTCACTGCAATCATAGGTTATGACCGCGACCAAGTTTAATAAATACAAACGAAATTAAGACCTCCACTGAACAGATGAATAATAATTTTTGGGCATTATACATTACAGGGCGAAGAAAACATTTTCAGGAATGCTATAAATCGGGACCAGACAGCGTATGGAGCGCCATATTGTTACCATTAAAGTGTGATGACATATTGTTATGAGTTTGTGTTATAAGATTAAAGGGAGATGTACTAATGAGCCTTTGTCGGGCTCGGGTGTAATCTGCTAGTCAACTTTGATTTCCTCACCGGAAACCTTGGACGCCAAACCCAGCCTAATGTCTGGGTATGTCAACCAGCGGAGAACACGGTACTCAATTCTCAGAGTGTGGGCCATTAGTTTTTATAGCATTCCTGAAAAGGCTGCACAAGGAAACTACTTAATAAAACAAAATGTGGAGTATAAAATCGGTTCACTGTATTGATTTCGAAAGACATAATAAAATAAATGGTATGGACTCACCCCCGGGACCAATATCGTAATTTTATGCTAATCCTAGCTACCCTAATTAAATTTACTGCCGCCGAACTCCCGATGTCGTGAGATCCCACCCCAGCTCCTGGTGGCAAGGGTGATCCCAACCTCTGCGGCTCAGCTTGGCCCTGCGACCTCCTCAGCAGTCGCATGGAAGTGATGTTAGACCTGGACCCTCAGGAGAAGGAAGGAGTACCCAGACTCTACTCCAAATTGTAAAGGAAGGCCCGTCAGCAATTCGAGGCGATGTTTCGTTCAACACTGCGGTATCTCGGGTTTGTTCCATAAATATACCCTCGGGGGGAATTCAATAGTTGGCCTGCATATAATCACGGGCGCAGCGAGTTATTAATTAATCCGATGACTCGGATAATGAGGTACAATAGTCTTTTCACTCGGACATTGCCAATTCACTCGTGGTCACTCGGACCCTCGCGAAACTCACATTTTACGTGAATAACTCTTCGGTTAGATGCACAGCGCACAATGATAAGCGTGGCGGGTTATTATTTACACCGATGTCTCGGATAAAGAGGTACATTAATCGTAACACACGTACATCGCCATTAAACTCGTGCTCCCTTTTGGGACCCGCGCGAAAACTCGCATTTTACGCGAATAAATCTTTAATTTTTATATTTAAAATAAACACAACGTGTTTCCGTCCCCCGAATGCAGATGCCCAAGCTTGGATTACAATCACATCGTATTAAAACTTAAGATTAATTGACCGTTGTTTTCACGGCGTACCGCACAAATCGCCGTGAAAACCAGAGTGCGGATCCGGAAACCAAACCCAAAAACCGCCGCCTACCGACACGTTGAACGAACTCCCCCAGGTTTGCCAACCTAACCAATTAAAATGCATTTAAGAAAATAGTACCTAACTTACGATAAATACAATCGCTTCATAACATAACATATAGGCCATAGTTTATAAAGTTAGCTAGGAAGGGGACGCGATAGGGGAACGGAGACGCACGGGAAAGGTGATCAGGGAGAAACAATGTATTTCTTTGAATGTGGGTTTGCAACGCATGCCGGGAACCAGCTATTCAGTAAGCATTACTTACTGAAACATAATTATAACCACAGTTTGTTCTAGAGTTTGTAAATTTAAAAAAAAATACCTCTAAATATTTATTTGGTGTCAGAATCGAAACTTTGATTGAAATGGATTCCCCTTCCCACTATCTTCAGCCTCACAAAATACCTAAATTAAGAGTATACTACTTCAGACAGTTGGGACTCTCGTGAGGTATTCACCATTCGCAGTTGGGACTCTCGTGAGGTATTCACCATTCGCAGTTGGGACTCTCGTGAGGTATTCATTATTCGCAGTTGGGACTCTCGTGAAGTAATCACTATTCGCAGATGGAACTCTCGTGAGGTATTCACCATTCGCAGTTGGGACTCTCGCGAGGTATTCACCATTCGCAGTTGGGACTCTCGTGAGGTGTTCACCATTCGCAGTTGGGACTCTCGTGAGGTATTCACCATTCCAGTTGGGACTGTCGTGAGGTATTCACTATTCGCAGTTGGAACTCTTGTGAGGTATTCACCATTCGCAGTTGGGACTCTCGTGAGGTATTCACTATTCTCAGTTGGGACTCTCGTGTGAGGTATTCACCATTCGCAGTTGGGACTCTCGTGAGGTATTCACTATTCGCAGTTGGGGCTCTCTTGCGGTATTCACCATCCGCAGTTGGGACTCTCGTGAGGTATCCACCATCCGCATTTGGGACTCTCGTGAGTTATTCACCATTCGCAGTTGGGACTTTTGTGAGGTATTCACCATTGGCAGTTGGTACTCTCGTGAGTTATTCACCATTCGCAGTTGGTACTCTCTTGAGGTATTCACCATTCGCAGTTGGGACTCTGAGAGAGATATTTAGTATACAAGTTTAAAAAGGAGATTGTAGAAGTTTAAGTCCCAACCGAGTTCATTGAAAGCAATTTCATAATGTTTACGATCATGTTCTACCCAAAACGCTGGGTTTTAGTACGTGGGCGAAATCAATACAAACGCTATTTCAAATCGTTTGACATTAAAATTAGTTTTTTATCGAGATTTTGTTATACCTATGAATTATTATTATTATTATATTTAACTAAAGGAACTTAAAGAGTTAAGAGGGAATAACCAGACAAAACCAGAAATATGTCACTTTTAAATCAAATTTTAGACGTATTTCCACAAAAAACTGTAAATTGATTTCGAAAGACTGTTCTTTTATCTAGTGAAGCTGTGTTTTATATTTTGAAAAAAATGTTTATTTTTAGTACGATAAGGTTTTACCGTAGGTCTTTGGCAGATTTGTTAAATTTTCAACCAAAATTTTGTATTGTACAACACACATTTCAAATCACATAATCATGCAGCAAAATAAATCAATGCATTATCTGGGAAAGTTTTTATCAGAATTTTAATTTTAGTTTAAATAAAATCATTTAAAAAAAGATCCGCACACGTGTTTTGTGATGAAAATACTTCGGTTTGTCTTTTTGTTCACGGTCTTATAAACTAATATATTTAAGATTTTTTTACATTCATATTTTGCTTAGACACTATTGAAAAATTATAAATACTTATGATCAAAAAATAATGACAAAATTTTTTAATAGTTTTATCATCATGCCTATCAGCATTTTTGAATGTAGATAAAAAATACAGCAAATTTTGAATGAGATAAAATCGATATTGAGTATAATATTAATCTTTCTCATTGGAACCGCCCTGTACGATCGTAAATCGTAAGAACATCTTTCGACGAAATATGAATTCTCAGCTGCAGAGTATATTTAATTTCCAACTTATTTATCTTATAAATATCTGCTTTTTTTTAAATATCATATTTTTTTAAATATGAGAGTGCAGTTCGCACTCAATAGAAGTGAAACCTTCAGAAAATTAAAGCAGACCAGAGTGGGGAGGCTACAAAGCACAGCACAAAGAGGAGACCTATTGTACTATCTCATTCTCTCGCAGGCTAAATCCTATAGATGTATGTCTCTTTGTGTGGCTATTTTCATTTCATCGAGTTTCAAATCTCAACGGTGCTAAAGAAGTTTCCACTTCAAAAAATCATTTCGCGCAGTCACTAGTCACTATGGACATATCAGTTGCTTATCATAATATTTATATGTTTGTGTACATCACTCCGCTCCCGCGCCTCAAAAAGCGCTGCACTCTGGCCGAGCACTCAATACTGCGATAAACGATCAACATGTTTATTGCTTGTAGGTAATGAAAAAAAATAATTATCACGATTTAAAAATTTGCATTGAAGATAATACGGCGACAAGAAGTTAGATTAAAGAGTAGGTACTTATTACTGCAAGTTGTAAACACTCACACACATAGTTAACCAATGTAATTGTGATACATTATAAAAGCATATTAATCCTTCCAAGTAGTGATATCATCGCATATCCGTAATAACGGATTTCCAACAAAAAAACATCCAAAATTATTGATATTATAAAAATTGCAAAAATAAGTAAGGAAATCTAATTAAAATTTACAGATCAAAGCTTTTTAAATACCCCGGAATCCTGTTTTCTTTATCGTATATGTTTACTATTTTAAAGATAAATATAGCATAGGTATGGAAATTACTACAGAACAAGTTATTTAATTTACTTTTGGAAATATTCCACAATTGGTTACCGGAAAGTATTAATGTTGAATGAAGAGTTTTACTTTTAAGAATTTAAATCTTGTTAATAATGCTGGGGACAACTGGGCCTAACAATAAACGTCAATATAACTAAATTGATGACATTTGGACGACTAGATCACTCTGAATCAGCGATACAGTTAAATGGTTGCAATGTCGAAAAAGTGGAAAGATTAGAAACTTCGGCAGTATTCTCACGGAGACTCTTGACCCAGATGTAGAAGTTAGGTGCAGAATTGAAGCAGCAAGAACTGCGTTCATTAAAATGAAATCCCTCTTCTGCAATGACAATATCAGCTTAAAACTAAGGCAGAGAATGCTAAAATGTTATGTGTGGTCGGTCTTGCTGCATGGATAATAATAATAATAATATTTGGCTGATTTATAAAGCGCCGTTTTCGTGAAAAATCACCTCAAGGGCGCTGTACATAAGCATATAATAAAATAAAATTAATACGATAGGCTTACAACTAAGATTCAAAATTATAGCTAGGATGTGAAACCTGGACCTTGAAAGTAAATATGTACCATGAAGCCATGAACAGATTAGAGGCTTTTGAAATGTGGTTTCACCGGAGAATGCTCAAGATCCCATGGACCGACATGATCACCAACACAGAAATTCTCAGGCTGGCTAGAGCAGATAGAGAACTGCTTACATTAATAAAAATCCGGAAAATTTCATATCTGGGTCATATACTTCGAGGGGAGAAGTATCACTTGCTCCATTTAATATTGAAAGGCAAGATAGAGGGTCGCCGAGGGCCTGTTAGGAGACAAATGTCTTGGCTGCGAAATATACGAGAGTGGACCGGCATTAGAAGTGTGGAGGAGCTATTCCGGGCGGGGCAAGACAGAGAGACATTTTCAAGAGTGAACGCCAACGTCGGGGGCACCTGATACTGCACACAAAGAAGAAGAAGAAGAGTTTTACAGAAACACGCAGGAAGAAAAAATATTTTCCGCTTTATTATCGTTCGTCGTCAAGAAATGTAAAAAGAATGGCTTAAAATGAATTTATTTTGTAATTTGGTGTAAAACTGGTTTAGTGTGATGCTAGCGTAATAAATTTCATTTGTTTTGTAGAGCTACGCGCCGGCTTCCTGAAGATCTGAGATCTTCACCGCCGC
Organism: Limnephilus marmoratus; assembly: GCA_917880885.1. Taxonomy (NCBI): domain Eukaryota; kingdom Metazoa; phylum Arthropoda; class Insecta; order Trichoptera; family Limnephilidae; genus Limnephilus; species Limnephilus marmoratus. The sequence continues at coordinate 21,704,590 of OU862924.1, read as the reverse complement.
AGCTCCCTGATCATCATCATGCAGCAACACCGAGCAACACTCACTGCACCACCGTCACTCCGCACCGCATCGACCTTCGCTACGTAGCTACAATAAAGACTGACTCACTACAACGACCTGATGCCTTTAATTTATCACCCGTCTCTGCCGACATACGGAGTCCGTTACCTCAGTTTATTTTAAAAAGTAAATCCTCAAGTTGTAATATTTCCTGGAAGCGATCGTATCTTTTTTGTTTCATTTTATGGATTTTTCTGTTTCAAATTTTCAAAATCAAAAGATCGAGAGTCGATAATATTGTCTTCGGTGATTAAATTGTATTCGATTAATTTGCGTTATTTCACAATTTTATTAATTTAAAATAATATGTAGCACATTTGCGGCATGTTTGGAAGGCGGGAATGGGTACCGCCGCCCCGGGAACCATTTATTGGATAATCAACGCCTCTGACATAGATCACCCCGAGTGGTTCGCTACGTTTTATGACTAAGCGGGGATGCCCGGGTTCATGGGATCAGGTTTATCCAGATCTTGGCGGCAGATGGGTCTGGCCACCAATAGCGTGGCAGGCTGGATCGGGAGAGACTGGTTGAGGGAGATCTTTTGACCTCTCCGATGTGGAATTCATTCGTCCGTCACTCCTGGACACCCTGACTTCCAGATTCCTAACCATCAATTTTTCCTTCACTGAAATATCTTTCCTTCCTTCCTCTAAAAAGACCCCCAAATATGTCATAGGTCCTGAATGGTATTATTTTCCATAGGGCCTCCTAAGTGTGGGGCTAAAGAAAAGAAAAAAGTTTCAGATTGGAAGATACCCTCAGTATCGTCTTGGTGTAAGACCACCGTTCAGATTTGAAACGTTGCTTGAAATGACTTTAGCCATGTTTGATAACCAGATCTGAATAGCCAGGTTCCCCAACTTTCTCCTCTCCACCTCTTTCTCCTTTCCCTACCATCAGCCTCACGTTAATTGGATATGCCATAGTCTCACTGGCTCCAGACAGGAGCTGTTTGTATTGTGAGATATTCAAAAATAAAAAAGATTAAAATTGCAATTTTACCTTGAAGCTTTACAAGGAAAATTGCACCTTTACGTCAGGATAATTTAGATTCACGCTACCCGTTCACTGCGTGAAATTGCTTAAAGCAATATTATTAACGCAATATTTCTTGGTAATTTTGCATGCATGTTTATAATTAACGGGTTAATTTTACATGAATATATCAGGTCGAGCTTTTCTGTACCTCATTTTGTTATACCGTCAAAACAACACGCCTAAGTTTTTCAAATAAGTAATGCAAAGAACGATAGATGTGGTCAATACTAGAAGAAAACAAACAAGTAATCATTCACATTAAATAATAGAGATAAACTAATAGAGCTACATCTATTTTTGATACTGAATTATTTAGGCTTAAATATTGTTTCAATAAACACAACAACTAAATCTCTATAAACAGTATGAAATAACGAATAACATGAAATGTTGTTAATACGGATGGCTTGTGTCATACCTACATAATCAAAGATTTCAATACAATGACAGGTGACGCGTGACGTCAGCACTAACCATTCAATAATACCAACTTTCCAGTGTGTTTTACCGGGCGATTAATGTAAGATCTAGTGATTTTGTTATATTTATATTGATTGATTTGGGTTATTTCAAAATTTAATAATAATGTGCGGTATATTTGCGGCACGTTGCAGAGTGGAAGGTACTCTCAGCATCGCCCTGGAAGACCGCCATTCAGAATTGAAACGTTAATTGAAATGGCTTTGATCATGTATGGTAACTAGATCTGAATAGCCAAGTATTTCCTCATCTTCATCTTCCCCTCCCCACTACCTTCAGCATCATAAAATACTCCAATTTGGGGATGCCATAGTCTGCAGTCAGCCTGTGATATTTTCCCGATGATAACCAATCTTCAATCGTTCAAAATCTGGAAGAATTGTTGCAAAATTTAATCTTCCCCAACATTGCAGCACGAAGCTGCGCTTGAGATGCTATAAATTTTATATTAAAACGTGTAACACTACAAAACCCAGGATGCCACGTTTCACAATGTAGTACTTTTATTGCACGATAAAATACTAACATACCTTGTATAAACGCATTTACTTACAAGTTGTTAACAATATTGGTAAAATTCTGCAGGATTGATGAAAAAGCCTTCGCCTTCCTTCCGTGCATAAAACATGATTTCGCACCCTCTAAATTATAGAGTATCTACTATCTAACCTCCAAGATCTGCGCGATCAAATTATTAAATTTCTCAAAGGCAGCTTGATAATTTAATATTTACGAAGAAGATGCCGCACCGTCATTGCAAGGTATGGGTGTATCATAAAATAAGATCATTTAAAAAGTGATTGAGTGTGTTACAGACCACTGGACTATGTAAGAGGTTGCGATAAATATAAGCATTTAAAATTCAAACGTCGAAAAAGCAAAGGGTATTGTGTTAATACATTGGTTAAAATTTAGTACATATGTGTCCATTTATTAATTTTTTTAAGCTTGTTATTAAAATCCATTTACATCCCTAAATTTAAAACGAGTGCGAGGCCGGCGGGGGGAGAATAATTCATTTTTGACTGATGCCGCGCGATGAGGTCGTGTATAGAGAATAAACGGAACGGCCTTTTGTGCTTATGTGCAATGAGCGAGCGTAATCACGAGTTTAAAATATTAATATACCTAAATATAATAAAAAAATAAAAATATTTAATAAAATTATAATATAATATCAAATATTTACATTGTTATTCAGTTTTTGACGTAAATATTTACGCACTCCAAATTGTTAAAAGTAACTTTAGGTCATGCAATAATCGATGTTAGTCGGAAATCTTTCCTGATAAATAAATATCCGTGTTTTCTTCCTGATGTATCTTTTCTTCATCGAACGCATTTTAACATTTATGTAAACGATAAACGTCAAACGTCAAGTTTTTTGGTATTATGTCAACTGCGCGGACCAAATAATTATGATTTTAAATTGTAAATAAATACTGCCGTGATGGATGATTATTTCTTTCATATTAAATAAAGTCTATTAACTTATAAATCGGTTTCAGAGAGACGGGAGAAATTGACCAATTCAAATCGGTATTCTATTTTTGATGCTACGTAATAATTTACACACTCTAAATTCATCGATATTAGACAGAAATCTTTCTTGATAAATAAATATCTATTAAAATATCTGTGTTTTCTCCCTGATGCATCTCTTTTGTCATCCATCAGAACATTGATAAAAACGTCAAAGTCAAGTTCATTGCGTACAGGTGGACAGGTCCGTACCTCAGACCACTTGTCAAATTTTGTGGACCGTGCGAACTTCACCCCAATCTTTGAACCGTGTTTAATTTTTTTAAATTTTATTTATTAGCGTTATAAACAGTCTGCACAAAATTCATAAATGACAGTGATAAAAATAAGTCTGTCATAGACCAATAAAATAACGACAAATTAATTTAAATTTAGAACCATAATGCAAAAATACACAATACCTACATTTCAATTTACATTTAAATTTTGATGGATATCAATAATATGTTTCAGGAAGTGATTTTATTTGAATTCGAACTGCTAAAAGTAGGAGAGAAAATGTGGTGATACTAAGAATAAAAAGAGAAATACAGAAATCAGTGAAATATTAAGTTATTAGTTAAACATGTGGCATTCAATAGTGTTATTTTTTATGCATGCTGTGAATTTATCAAGGTTTGTATTAAACACATCGATATTTGGGCATAATCTGTTAAATGTGCTACAGCTTCTTCTTACAAATACATTTTCAAGATAATTTGTCTTGCTCTTAGGGACATAAAAGGTGTCTGGAGATCGAGTAACTCTTAATGGACATCTGAAATGAATATTTTGTAGTAAGTACGGGCTATCAATGAAGTTATGAATAATCTTATAGAGCATTAATAGGTCTCTGATATCTCGGCGTTGATCAAGAGATTTAAGGTTTACGGGGACATAGTTTTCATCATTTCGCACGCGATAAGAGACATATTTCATAAACTTTTTCTGAATTCTTTCTATATTTGCTTTATATGTAGAACAATGAGGGTTCCACACTGTAGAAGCATTCTCCAGGTGGCTTCTAACATAGGATATGTAGAGAGTCTTAAATGTTTATGGATTTTTGAAAGCTGAACTTACTCTAAGAATAAAGGGGTCGTCCATTAATCACAAGAGGCTCAAAAGGGGAGGGGGGAGGGGTTCGGAAAAAATCACGAAATATCACCAGGGGGGGGGAGGGTATAATGAGATATTACGTGTATTTTTTGCGTGTAAATGGGGGGGGGGGGGGTAGTCTAAAACCTCACCACATATCTCCACGGAGGGGGGGGGGTTTAAAAGCTGCTAAAAAACATCACGTGATTAATGGACGACCCCAAACGGAGGAGACGGAAAACAAAAAAATGTTGATGTGATGTTTGAGTGAGGGACTGTCACGGCATTCACGGCAAACGTTTGAGCTTTGGACCTGCCTTCATATTCACGAATACAAAACGATTATGTCATTTTGGCGTCAATCCGAAAATGTCACGTTTTAAATCGTCGACGCGTCGTAGAATATTTATTCCTTATCATAAAATAAAATAAAAATGCCTTTATTATCTTAATTAGAGCAAAAAAACAGAAAATATCTTATTATTAGTAGATAATATTTACGCTATTGTTTGTTTGAGAGACTTACCGTAATATCTAAGGGTTCATCTTCAGGCGTTAGTGCTAATGATGACTTCCTGTGTCCGATTCTAGCTCCCGGTGAACCGCCGGAACTGCCTGAAAACAAGGAAAAATAGCTTATCAGTAATAATTCAGTACCTTTTTAGGAAATACCTATATAATAGACACACTATTGATTCCGTAGTCAGTTTTGTGATCTGAGATTCCGGCTGTCAACACAAGACAAACCATTAAACATATTGACTGCTAATTGTTAAAAAGAGACGAAAACTATGTTAAATATGGGCCCGCAGATACTTTAATAGTACACAACTGCTAACCTTGTACAAATCACAAGTACGCCCCACGGTTGAATTTGGCTGCCATCTCTGGTCTGGAGCTCCAAAATACCTGAAAAATACCCTCGACTCTGTTCAGAAACGGGCGGTCCGTTTGATAGATTCTCCCATCTTAACAGACGGATTGCAATCTTTAGAGCACAGGCGTCGGGTGGGAATGCTATCCTTGTTCTACCGGTATTACAATGGAAGATGCTCCGAGGAACTAGCATCATTGATCCCTTCGGCACCGGTGCATAGTCGGGAAACACGCCAAACGCGTGCCCAACATTTGTACACAGTTGACATTTGTCACATGAGAACGGGTCGTTTCTTCGACTCGTTCTTGTGTTCAACAGCTCGGCTGTGGAATGATTTGCTGGCCTATGTGTTTCCTCCTTCCTACAACATGGGTCTCTTCAAGACCAATGTTCATTCCTTCCTCTCCTCAAAAAGACCCTCCACACGGCATCCCAGATGACATAGGCCCTGAGGGAAATTATTTTCCTCAGGGCCTCATGTGTGGAGTTATTGAAAAAAAAAAAAATTCCATAAATATTTCAGACTAGCTTTTGCTCCCGGCTTCGCTCGCATAGTATTAGGAGGTTTCCCACTCCGCCTCCTCCACCTTCCCTGTCCCCCCTCCACCCCCCCCCCCCCCCCTGAAAAACAGAGTGTGCAATTCAAAAACCTTCAGAAAAGAGTGGAGAGACTACGAAGCACCGCACAAAGATGATACCGATTAAACCATCTCATTATCTCGTAGGCTAAATCCTACAGTTTGCCTCTTGTTGGTGTCGCTATTTTTCGTTTCGTCGAGTTTCAAATTTCAATGGTGCTAAAGTTTTCTCTTTAAAAAATGAATTATAATATTAAAGTAGCAAATAACACTAATTGTTTAATTAGCCTATTTTTTTTACAGTGATACCTCACAAGAGTCTCAGCTGCTCCCATCTGGGCCAGTGAGACTATGGCATCCCCAATTGGGGTATGTTGTGAGGCTGAAGGTAGTGGGGAGGGGAAGGAGATAGGGGAGAGGAAGGTGGGGAAGTACCTGGCTATTCAGATCTGGTCACCAAACACGGCTAATGCCATTTCAAGCAACGTTTCAATTCTGAATGGTGGTCTTACACCAGGGCGATACTGAGAGTATCTTCCACTCTGGAACGTGGAATATACTATATATTATTTTAAATGAATAAAGTGTTAAATTGATCAAATGAAATTTATTTGCCACGCCGGGATTCGATCCCGCGACCTTCGGTGTGCGAGTCATGAGCCTTACCGCTGGACAACGCCGGCCGTAAATTAGCAATGGTACAATATTAACTGAGGTTTTATTTTAATTGTTATATCACATTACGTGTTTCATATTACACGCTGCTCTCTATGCAGGATTTCCTAACGATACATGTACAGCACATCACCCATAAAATATACAATTTTAAACATGAATAGATATAAAATAAATATTAATAAAAGTTTCCCTTAAGGGCCCGCAACCCGGATTTGTACGGATTTATTACATATTTCCCTTAAACACGGTAAATTTTAAAGCTCTTAAAAAATATACGTTATTCTTGCCTGCGCCGAAACGCAAATTATATAATTTTCCCTCGACAGAAAAAAATCGTAAAATATGCTCCAAAAATTATTATTAACACGTTGGTTTCAGTTATTTTACAAGTTATATGTATGAAAAAATTCACAGTGTTTCTTTAAATGCTGTTGAAGATAATGCCCGCGAGATTTTTGCTCTATTTTAAACGAGTCGTGTTTTATTAAACACTTTCGCAATTTTCGATTTTGTGGCTGTAAATGTTAGCGCTCTCCTCTAACATTCGTAATTTCTCTCTCTCCATCTTCTTCTTTTCGGGCTCGGTTGCAGAGCCTTAAAGAAAAAAAAATATTAATAAAAGTTTCCCTTAAAAACAGACTTAAATAGTAATGCTAATAACTTAAAACAAAGTTGGCAGTGAAGCCGGTAATAAGTTCATTGGGTTCAAGTTACCAACTTGATGCCGACATCAGAGAGAAACTAACTTGATAAATATTAAGAAATACCAATTTGTGGCTATTACAAAGTTAGCTGACGCAGACCAATTTAGTGCTGTGTTTCGCTGTGAAAATCCATACAACACAAGCTGGGGATGAGGGGTTTTCGAAAGAGACACAAAATGACCATAACTTTAATAAAACTAACTTTAATATTGCCTCTGCAAGTTTTTGTTTAACGAAGAATATTATAAAATATCTTACGAAGTATATTACGAAATATAAATCGTTGAGTTCCTAGTATCTAGTTCCTAGTATCCTCCTAAATGATTTTTGTTGAAAATTGAATACAATTTTTTGGGATTTCTAAAACTAACTAACTAACCATCACGCCTTTTCCGCAGGGGTAGGCAGAGAGGACGGACCGCCAAACATCCCGGTCTTGGCACACATTCCTTGCCTTGTTTACATTCATACAACGTCTCATACATTCTCTTCTATTGTTCTGACTCTTGACATGGCCCGACTCAGTATCTGATTCACTTTGTCGTGCCATGTTTTTCTTGGGCGTCCTCGACTTCTTCTACCTACGTTCAGTCCTCCATTAATAGACTTACCTGCATTCTCCCTTCTTTCAATATCTCTATCAGCCTTCCCATTAGTCGTGAACATACTTCCCAAATATGGGATTTCTATTTATGTCCTTATTATTTCCAAAATGCTCCTATTTACTGTATAAATCGTGTTAAATATCGATCTGAGTTCCAAAATACCCCGTAATAGAGAACTCCTGTAATAAAGATAACTGCATTTTTATGTTTATTTTTATTTTTAGAGTTAGTTTTAATAGTTAAAATAATAATCAGAGTTTTAATTTTTAAAGACCCCCCCGAAAACCACCGTATGTATGGTGAATCGTGTGACGTCATCACTCCTGAAAAATTAGTATAGGATCGGGCAGTCAGCTGATCTACTGCCGCCATTTTGAATTCCGTTGTTCGAAGTGTTCTCCCTAGAAATAGCATTACTATTTTTTTGTGCAGTAGTTTTTGAATATTTTCAATAAAAGAGATAAACTAATAAGAAATACCTTTATTTTTGAAACATTATTTAGGCCTAAATAATGTTTCAATAAACACAACAACTAAATCTCTATAAACAGTATGTAAATAAACGAATTAATTAATCCGATGGCTTGTGTTATATCATACATTCCCATACAATGACTTTACGGTGACGTCAAGACACGTCAAACAATGACGTCACCTTGACGGCGTGTTTTTACGACCCGATTAAAAATGGACATTTTAATCATTTTTTAAGAACTCTGCGTTTAATATTATTAAATAAAATTTATATATTCACAATCAGCGTTTATTGGTCTATATGAACATATTTTTTTAAAGCCAGAATATTTTTCACTGGAGTTCCTTATTGAGACAGCCAATCAGAAGTTAGCATTTCAATTCAGCATTTCTAAATGGTCACTAGTTTCTTTCCACACAAATTTTGGTGGTTTGGTTGATTTTTGTCGTCCATATTCTACTAATTTCTCAACAAAATCCTGTCTAATTATAATTATCTAATAATAGTGGCTGAATATCTTCCTGGTAAATCAAGGAAGCTAATGCGGAAACCATAAACGTGGAAGAATAAGGTACCGCCGCCCCGGGTATGTTATTAACAGTGTTGATTATTCATTTACTGGATAACCAACACCCCTGACATAGGTCACCTCAAGTGGTTCGCCACGTTTGGTGACTTAGCGGCAGAAGAGACAGCAGAGAGCAACCTAACCTAACCAAGATCTCTACAGCCGGTCTCTCCCGACCCATCGCCTTGCACCATATAGATGGATTCATACGTCCGTCACTACTAGACACATTGACCCCCAGACTCCTACCCACCTCTCATACCTTTTTCCTTCACAGAACTTCCTCTCTTTTCTTTCCCTAAAAAGACCCTACGCATAAAATCCCCAAAGACGACACAGGCTGCGTGGAGCTAATGTAACAAAAAAAAATATCACGAGAGAGTTGTGTGCGAGAGTTTTAAACTGGGCATGCTCCCATAATGTCTCACAAAAAAGGAAAAAAAAACATTGGAGCTTTTAATATTTCTGTTTTTGAAACTGAAAATTCGTGGCGGAATTTTTTTCCACTTTAACACGCAAAACTTTTGCCACTTATTTTATTTTCCACCGTTACCGGTTTCAGCTTGTTATGGCCATCTTCAAACTGGTATAATTAAATTATTGTTTATATTCACCGAAAACCTTGCAGTAAGAAATGGAGGGCTTATTAGTTTATACGGTATCAAACTATGTTGTTACGTAAAGGAAAAAAAATTGTAATACCTGCTCGTAGGTAAAAATCAAAACTATTGATTTATTTTCCAATCATGATTTTATATCGTTTCAGAATGACTGAACTAAACTATTTACCAAGCCAAAAGGATTTCAATATCAACAACGAATTAGACAAAAAATAGTGAAAATCTTAATAAAAATATTTATGTGTAGGTATGCCTTTTGTCATTACTTGCAACTTTTATATGAAATTAATTAAATAGTAATTATACTTTTGAATGTAGCTAGATAAATGAAATAATGTTACTTTGTTTCAACCACTTGAATATTTGAGTAAAGCCAACCGGTTTCGGAACGACCGTTCCTTCTTCAGGGCAGTATATGTTTGCCCTGAAGAAGGAACGGTCGTTCCGAAACCGGTCGACTTTACTCAAATATACAAGTGGTTCAAACAAAGTAACATTGTTTCACTTATCTAAATAGTAATTAATTAATTAAATTAGGTAGTATTGCGCGTTTTCATCCCGCGACAAAATATTCCCGACAAAACAAGAAATATCCCAAGTTATATCAAGTTATACCAAATATTCCCAAGAAATATCTACTAAAACCTAACCTAACCTAACCTTAATTTTGTCTTTACAGGATGTCTATATTATTTTTGTCCCATTTTTTTGTTGGGTTAGGATAGGTTAGATTAGGTTGGGTTTTAGTAGATATTTTGTTGGGGGATGTTTTGTCGGGGATATTTTGTCGCGGGTTGAAAAGAAGTGGAGCCGTCCCGCAGTATAGTAGATACGTATTGTAAAAATTTAGGTATGGACTGGTTTCCCGTTTAGTGAGAAGAATGGGTGGGGATGGAAAAACATTGCTTTCCACTGTAATGTACAATATTTTAGAATCCTAAAGCTTCTATTAATTTCCTGAGAATTAGCTTGTAAATCCGGTAAAAGTTGTAAAACAAAATTATAATTAAAGCGGTTCATACTGAAACTGAAGTCCCGAGAGCGCTCTTAGTAATAGAGCGGGATAATTTACAGTATGCGAAGCGAAACTATTTTAACTAAACTGAAATAATTATATTCAGAGTGGTGCAATGGACTACATGCAAGATATTGTAGATTAGAAGGATATTGTAGATAAAAACAATATGGAAGGATTACAATAAACTGTATATCAATCTTATTTCGACCATTCTTTCTTTTTTAAAGAAAGATAAAGATTATCGGGGATAACCTTAAAATATATTTTCAAACTCTAACTAGTATTTTTTTATATTAATATATCACAAGAGTCACCAACTGCTCCCGTCTGGAGTCAGTGATACTATGGCATCACCAATTGGGGTATGTTGTGAGGCTAGTAAAGTAGTGGGGAGGGGAAGGAGATAGCGAAGAGGAAGGTGGGAAAGTACCTGGCTAATCAGATCTGGTCACCAAACACGGCTAAAGCCATTCCAAGCAACAAGTTTCAATTCTGAATGGTGGTCTTACACCAGGGCGATATTGAGAGTATCTTCCATTCTGGAAGGTGCCGGAAATATACTGTATATTATTTTAAATGAATTAATTGTGAAATGATACAAAGGTTAAAAAAAACTAGCAACGTTTCAATTCTGAATACCAAGGCGAAACTGAGAGTATCTTTTACTCTGGAACGTGCCTTAAATATACTATACATTATTTTAAATAAATTATTAATTATCATTAACACAAATCAATCAAATAAAATTTATTAGCCCACGCCGGGATTCGAACCCGCGACCTTCGGATTGCGAGTAAAGAGCTTTACCCCTCGACCATGCCGGCCGTCAGATATATTTATTAAAATAACTCTTTTATGCTGTCCACATTTGTTACATCGAATCTGTACAACATCGCTTCCTACGAGGAATTGCTTGGAGGTTAGGACTTGAAAGAGGAGAATACTCGTATGATGAAATTGAACAAACTTTAAACTATTCCTCTTTAGAAAAACGTAGAAAGGACTCTGATCTAATATGCATTTTCAAAATTATCAACAGTATTACTGACACACCTGTTTTGTTAAAACTCATCCAGTTCAACATTCCTTCCCGTAGACTCCGAAATAATGAATTGCTGTTCCTCAATCAACATTCTACTAATTATGGATATCATTTTCCTTTATCCAGAATGTCGAGACTTGTCAACACAAATCAAAGCATTGAATTTTTTGGTGTAAGCCTAAATGACTTTCGGCAGTCGTTACGCAATGTGGTTTTTTAAAGTTGTAGCGCGCCGTTTTTACGCTTGCCACTACACCATCTCTTTCCCCCGTACAGCGCCATCCTGCTCACCCACCCCTAAGCAAACCAGGATGCGCCGACGCCTTCTGCGCATCTCCCACCCTCGAGCCGCTACATAAACCACACCCCGCAACAAGGAATGGGCTATATAACAGGCTGCGCTCCCTAAATCAGTCAGTTCGTCTGCAGCTCGCTCTTGGCTAGTACGCTCTCTTAGTTGCGCTTCGTCCTCTGGCACGACCCTCTAAGGAGTATTCTACTACCAAAAGTAAAGCACCAACCAGACCCCCGACTGCTGCCTTAGTTGCGCTTCGTCCTATGGTACGACCCTCTAAGCAGAACCACAGTCAGCTTTTGTTGTTCCCAAAGCCTAACGGCAAGGTTCCCTCCGATCCCTTGCTCAGTTAATTAGTGAATTGATACATTGTGACTATTTTTACCATATTATGTGATCTGTGAACTTACTTTCTTAAATAAATAACCTTTTACCAACAATTGTGTTATAAAGTCTTTTTAAATCCATCTTCAAGCTACTTGTAGTTATCTTCTCTATGTACTTTTATATTATATGTATTTTGTCAATGCTCTTCATCTATATGTAATCTCCTTTCATTGTGATCTCTCTTTTTTTCTTTTCTATTCGTGTAATTGTTATATTGTTAATTGGACTATTTGTCCGTAAATAAATAAATAAATATCTACAATAAAGTACTGTACACTCCTCTTTCAAACACAAGCTAATGCTTCCATGGAAGAGTAAATTAAAATATTATTTCAACTTAAAAAAAACAATGTAATTGCAGAGAGAGGTACAGGAGGTAGTACCATCGATACATCGGCTTGACACTGAGCGAGACATACTTAGATGTTAAAGACATGGAAAATGTTGCAATTTTGCAAACCTTTGATCACTTACTTTAAAATTTTTGTTGGTTGTATTTTTATATTAGGTACGTTTTTTTTTTAATCGTAACATATTGATATTATATATCTCACTGTACTAAATTTTTGTTGCTTATATTTTTATTTAATTTATATACTTTTTATTTCCATCGTAACTTTATCTAAACTATTGGTTTTCTTGTGTTAAAGATGGAGGTACTGCCTTTATTATTTATGTAAAATCCCTCTGGGAGTAAAATAAATGAAATAAATAATCAACTAAATAAATTAGTGTTCTCTAAAACGGGCTTGAAAAAAATCATTTGTCGTGTATTTGGTTTATAATTGTGTAATTTCTACTGTTTAAGAAATTCTAAAAATTATAATACTTTATTAAAATTAAATAGTCATTAATATATTTTGGGAATTCATTTCAAATATTGGTTTATAAATGTGTAAATTCTAATTAAACAATTGTAAATGTTCTCTAAAATGGACTGGAAAGAATCTCCTACTTGTGATCTCACTAAAGAAACCACTCATTCACTCTGAATGCAATTATTAATGTACTCCAAAATGATCTTGAAAAAAAAATCACATCTTTGCGATTCTTTCAAAGACATAAAGAAACCATCCCTTCGTTCAGAATACAATTTTTAATGTTCTCAAAAGTTGTCTTGACAAAAGCAAATTCCTGTGATATCTTGAACGAATCCATTCCGTTGTTAAGAATATTATGAACTAAATATACAATTTGGCTGTCCTGAAACGGGTATCCTTCCCAGTTGGACAGACAAAGTATAATTTTGTAATGTATTGTAATATATATGCATGCAAAAATAAATAAATAAATAAATTTATTATAATTGCTTTTGAAGGTTAATCATGTAATATATCATTGAACAAGAAGATAATACCATTAGATCTAAACGAAAATATGAAAACGAACAAGACACAGAAAAATAAAAAGTTAATGGTCGCAACTGGGATACGAACCCAGGATTTGTTAGTATTATCCTTTTCTTCAATGATATCTTACAACTATCACTAGAAGCGGACGATGACGCTTGTGCAATGATAGAGGACTATAAGCTGATAGAGGTATTGAACCTACTATGCCTGGATGGGGAACTCAACGCAATTGTCTCAGTTACGAATCGGATGGATCGAAGATGCAATGCGTGCGAAGTGGCGGACAATCCAGGACTATTACAACAATCTGTCGCAAATACGATAGTTTAAATAATAAATACACAGAAATAAAACCAACAAAAATGTGTGCATTTAACAAGCGGTAGAAGAGAAACCTTCAGAAAACTAAAGTGGACAAGAGTGGTGACGCTACCTCACAAACGATAATTCAAGCTCATTCTCTCGCAGGCTAAATCCTATAGATGATGTACGTTGTACGTGTTTGTCTCTTTTTAGTGTTGCTTTTTCAATTCATCGAGTTTCAAATTACAACGGTGCTAAAGAAGTTTTCGCTTGAAAAAATAATAAGAGAATGTTATTCTTGAAGTTCGGCAATCAAAAGTGGTAATAAACAACACTGTCTGATAACTCGAGCCAAACGATTTAACTGTAAACTTCAAGCAGGTAGTTAGTAAAATGTCTAAGGTTTCCAGAGATACTCGTACATGCCCTTAGAAATACACGATTAAATGCCTGTAATTGGTGCAGTTTGAAAACCAATGAAAGCATTTTCGAAGGTTTTACCTTAAAGTCCGGAATGTATTTCATTCAGAACTAAAAAGTTTACGGTCTAAAAACTTTTTTCATTAGAAACCTTATGCTCTTTACTAACTAACAACCCATATAGAATTTATCGGTACATTATTATGTCATTCGTGGCATTTCTTAGACAACAAAGTGTGTATTTTTGAGTACATATTGAGTAAAAATTTGAGAGAATTTTTTTTCGCCCTTCCCGAACCCGTATTTTACTTACTAATGTGGGGATGTATGTTGGAGCATCACGTTTCGAAGCATCCCCTAGACCCCGCCCCTAGAAGATAAATCAAATGGCGAATGTGGCTAAAGGAGATGGCGGAGGCTTTAGACGTAAAGGGCTGACAGTTCATTCACCCGGAAACGTAACTTCACCGTCTAAATAAATAAGCTAATTCAGCATTCGGCAATATCGGAAAAGTGAACGTTCGGTGAAAGATTGTACCAATTGGAAAAAATTGGAATATTTTTTTAGTATCAATGACTGAAACTTTGTGCTTACTTTTATGAGTTATGATTAATGTTGTACAGATCTATCAATCTATGTTGACTTCATCATAGTTCTCATACAGATGCATAACTTACATACAGCTTGTTTCATTTAAATTACTAAACTATTAAATACAATCTCACTTGTTTCAAACCTATCAAAATTTTTAGAAAAATGCATCAAAAATAGAATCGTAGAACATTTAGAAAAATATAATATTCTGTCGCAAAACCAATATGGTTTTCGTAAGGATCTAAGCACTGAAGATGCAATATATATCTAACAAAAAATATATACACATCTATCGATAAAAATAAGAAATGTCTAGCTATATTCTTAGATTTAAGAAAGGCTTTCGATTTTGTAAATCATAACATACTCATAAAAAAATATCACAACTAGGTTTCAAAAATCACACACTAAAATACTTACCAACTATCTTAAAGACAGAACACAAAAAACAAAAATTGGGAATATGTATAGTTCAGAAGCACAGATAAAAAATGGAGTTCCGCAAGGAACTGTACTTGGCCCGATTCTATTTTTGATGTATATAAGATGTATAGTAAACGGAAATTCTTGGATTAAAACATTTTCTAAGGCAAACGAATGTATTGCACTTGTTTCAACATGGTTAAAATATAACAAACTCATCCTAAACTATAGCAAAACATTTTATTTAACTTTTTATAAAAACATTAAAAAACAAACCTCATGATAACCTAAAAATTAGAATCCACAACACAAGTTGCAATCAAGAAACATGTTCACTTTGCAATGAACTCATCGAAGAAGAAAATATTAAATATTTAGATGTGTCTATTGATACACATCTTAACTGGAAATCACAAATAGATAAAACCATCTCGAAATTAAGATATCTAACATATACTTTTTACAGACTTAAGGAAGTACTCAATCTTGAAAAAAATTGAAAATGATCTATTTTTTCTTGATACAATCTTCAATAATCTACGGCATTGTAGGATGGGGTGGTGCGCTTGATGCATTTATTAAGCCTTTACAAATTGCTCAAAAGCGCATCATTAAAATTATGTATAATAGAAATAAAACATTCCCGACTGAGATATTATTCAAAGAGACAAAAATATTCAATATCCGTAAATTATTTATATTGCAAACAATGAAATATGTATTGAAAAACAAAAATTGTTTCGTAAAAAACGAAAATAGAATTAGCGAAAGGACTAATAATGTGTTTCAAGTTCCCCAAATCAAAACCAAATTAATGCAAACACATAGCAATTTTATTGGTCCTCGTACATTTAATCTTCTACCAAAACACATTTAAATGACAGATAAAATATCACTTTACATAAAAGAATTAAAATTATGGCTAAATGATGCAGATGTTGAAACACTTTTTTTATAAACTCTATGTAAACCTTTATGATTCATTTTTACAATTCTACTGTAACTTCAAGACTTACTTAGCTTATCTTCTTGAAAGTTTGTATGTGTCACTATATTTTTAAACTTTCACTTGGAAAATTACATTTTTTACTTATACCGCCAACTTATTGGTGTAATTTAGCACTTTAGCACTTTTGTTAATATTACCCACGCACAGGCAGTGCCTTAGTGGGTTCCCATTATCTACTTTTGTCATACATATATTTTTTACTTTTTTATATTAATTTTACCTTGTGTTATGTAATATGTATTCAGAAAATGTGTAAAAATTTCTTTTGAAATGTATAATAGGAAAAAATAAATGAAAAAAAAAAGATTATTTCACAATTTATTTAGAGTTCGACGCCAAAGTGTGTTGAAGTCGATTATATAAAATGAATTGGCTTGCAATACGCCCCAGACACAGTTGGGCGTGGCAACTCCAGAAACTGTATGAGGAAAGGATGGGGCTACCATGGACAGAGGCCGAACAATCAGCACAAGACAGGGACATATGGAGGAGCCTTGTCGATGCAATGGGTCCCCGAACCGAATAGGATAAGGGGAAGAAGATGATGATGATGATGAATTGGCTTGCATTGTGTTATTTCATTGCTATTAAAATTCGAAAGGATATTAAAATACTCTTTATCTGAACGTGATATTTTTCAGGACTAAATTTAAATGAGTTATAAAAAATCTCTTAGAACATTCTAATACAGTGAACACATACATTTGTTGTCCGTTTTCCAACAGTCAAAATAAGTATGCGTAAAGGAGGCAAATGACATCGCGCATGGGGAAAATAATATATATTTTTTAATGTTTAGGTTCATGAAAAACGTGTCAATGATGAAGAAAATGTGCGTTTATTATTAGCGTCAGTAATTGTCTATCCTACATTTATTAGTAGTATACGTAATCCAATGAATAAACGGGATGAAAAGTAAAATAAACAAATTGTGGCAGAAAAACTGTTACCAATAAATTTATTAATAACGATGCGAACTCAAAATAATGAAAACTGGGATTATTTTACTAGCTATATCATGCACCGGAATGAACTGGAACCGATATGAATAGGACACGCTGTAAGCTTTTTAACAACATTAATTTACAACCATAATATAAACTTGGTGTACTTCTTCCGATAGTGGCAATAATTGGACTTAAAAAAGAGAAAGGGCTGTCCCTCACCGACGCACATTACATTCAACGCTAAGCTTATTAATTGCAGTCAAATCTCGCTGATTTACTAATACATCTTATTGCAGACACGATTGCTAGTCCAACATGTGCATCACATATGAATCAATAATAATGTGATTGGAGATTTTGACAATAAATTTTACCAAGAAAAATCACCAAATCAGCACCATCTTAAAACTAATAATACAAGTAAGACTACAAGAATACTTATTTTATCTAGAAAAAGTTTTATTTTCCCCTTTTATATTTTTAACAAACACATCATACACGATTAAAAAAAAAAAATTTTTGCGTTCTTTGTACTGCAGTTATGGAATAAAAATTATAGAATATGGACCCTTTCTTTTATTTTTTCCCAAATCACGAAATCTATTTTTTGTCAATAGTGAAAACCAATTTCATTTATTTTTATATTTTCGAATAGCTACAGATCATATGCAACTTTTGAGACCACAGGCGTTTAAAAATAAGGCTTTTTTTCTTTCTATGGAGAGCGAAACAAGCTAGCCCTTATGGATATTATGGTCCTGTGGGCAATGTGGGCATATACGAGTATAATGCATTCAGATTTGGATCGACATTGACAATATCTAGATTTTCCTTGATATCTCTGAACTATTTACCTTGTGTCTGAAGAATTAATTTCTCCGGGCGCGGGGCCCCTGACCGATGTGGGATATCTAGGCATTGTATTTCAAAATAATCCCTAAAGTTTTTATTATTATGTTTACAAAATGATGTTCACAAAAATAATGATAATGTTCACAAAAAAAAAGTTGGTCCATGTAGTGATTTAAATAATTTTTTTTACTTATGGTATCGGGCTTGTAAATACTAACCATGCGCAAAAAATATTATGTACTACAAATCTACAAAAAAAAATAATTAGCAGAAATTTTGATTCCTTGTCTCAGTAAAAACATTCTTGAACAGTGGGCTCTGGCGTTCTGCTAAAAGCAATACAAAGTTGCTCACTTTGTATATTGCTTTTAGCAGAACGCCAGAGAAATTACTCACAAAATTTGGTTAATTTTAAGGCCCAATAGTACCCGCTCAAAAAGAAGAAGAAAGAGAGATATGTAAATACGAATGTTAGAGGGAGCGCGCTAATATTAAAAACGTTTGTGAAAATGTTTAATAAAAATAAGCGAAAATTGTGAAAATGTTTAATAAAAATTCGTTTAAAATAGAGCAAAAATCTCGCAGGGAATGAGTAAAATAGCATTTAGAAACACTGTGAATTTTTTCATACATATATATGTATAAGTTATAAAATAACTGATAAAACGTGTTTATATTAACTTTCGGACCATACTTTGCGATATTTTTCTATCGAGGGAATTTCATATAATTGCCATTTCGCTGTGGGGAACGTATAGGTATTTATTATCTTCAAGAATAACGTAGACTTATTTTTTAGAGTTTTAAAATTAAGTTTTTAAGGAAAATATGTAATAAATCGGTAGAAATGCAGGAAACCGCGCCTTAACAATTGGGTTAATATAGTTTCGGAAACCAAAAAAAGTTGTGCAAATTGCATAACGTTTGAGATTATCGGTTAAGATTTTTTTTCTTCATTTCTGCTTCAGATATCGAACCTATGTTATTAAGAAAACGACGAGAAAAAATTGAAAATATCGAATTAAACGTGTTACTACTTTATATGCAGTAATATTCAAATTTATTTTTATCGTGTTTCTTTTAATAATGCTGCACCACTAATGTCATGGAGAAAAGGGTGTGTGTAGTTTATGTCGATTTGTTAAAGCCAAAAGATTCAATTCAAAGCTCAAATCATATGCCAAGTATTCAATTTCCCAGGGAAGCTCTATATCAATTCTCGCGAGCTGCAACAATCCGTCAGCTTATTCTGTTCCGACCCAAAGCCCGCTATAAAAGCGTCGGCGTCGGCGTCGCGTCGCCGGGAACGAAAATTGTTGCAGAAATTTAACTGAGCGGTAATGGATTCACCGAACCGTAGTACTTAAGCTCGGTTTACTCTGTGTAACAGGCGGATTTAGCCACCGTATTTATGTAGATTTACACTACGTGTCTACGTCAATACCCTTTAAAGTTAGTCATAAATAATGAGGATCTTTTGATGAAATGAGGAAATAAATTTCCTCAGGGCCTCTGTCATCTTTGATGGGGACGATGTGTGGGGGTTTTTTTTAGGAAAAGGAAGGAAAGAAAGTTCTAGAAAGGTAAAGGGTGTGGAGAGGGCTGTAGAGGTCTAGGTTAGGTCTTCCCTCAAGCAGTCTCTATCGATCCGGACCACCACGCAATAGGTGAGGAAACGCATTCCCCACCAACTCCTAGACAAACCTCACTCCAAGAACCTGGGCTCTACCGATGCAGCGTGCCACGCAGTAAGTGGGCAAAGGCATTTGCCGTCAAGACCTATACAAACTTACCCCTTGTATCCGGTCACCCCGGCTAAGTCACCGAACAAAGCGAACCATTTAAAGTGACCTACGGCAGGGATGTTCGTTATCTAATAAATGGTTCCCAGGGCGGCGGTACCCATACCCGCCTCTCAAATTGAATGTTGCAGTTGATGAATCCATGCATTTTTGAGATTGCTCATAATTCGGTGGTGTTTGAAAATAATCTGATAAGTTCAAAACAGTAACGTGTTAATTGAAAAATGGGAAAGACGCTAGCTATTAGGCTTATGGTTATAAAATATAGATAGAGCTATTCTACACAACTTCCCTATAAAGAACGGTCGTCTCCCACCAGGGTGAAACTGAGAAAAAAAATTGGTAAATTTTGTGTTAATAAAATATTTTATAGTAGTTTTTCTTACTTTTATAGAAAAAAAAAATCTTAACACATTAGAAAAGAATTATAAAATACCTTCATAATTTGACGCGCTTTTCATTACAACAAAAATTCAACTACCCAATACGATAACATTTACGATAATAACTAAAAAAAAATCTGTGAGCGCATTATTTTTTCATATCCGTTCAAATGAGAAAGTATATTATTTGCTGAAAAATGCATCTTTTAATGGCCGTTACTTAATCTGCGAGAATCTTTCGTTGTAACGTTAAAAAATCTATCACACATATTTGGTTTTAATCAAAGTTAATCATAATAATTTTCTGAGTTCGCTAACCATATCATCGAAAATAACCATAGTTTTGAAAAAAAAAATACAGGGATAAATATTCTTCAAATTAATCACAAAGAAAAACGCATAGATAACTTAGAAGCCTTGGAAATAAAAAAAAATCTCTTAAAAATAATGATACTATTATCAACAAACAAAAAATATTGTCTTACAGCCCAATCATGGATATGTTCCCCACCCACCCACTCTTTATTAATACCTAGCAACGGCTCCAACCCTACCATAATAATACATTGTTCTCATCCACTATTTTATAACTGTCAAATCAGTATACTTTTGCCCTGAAGAAGGAACGGTCGTTCCGAAACCGGTCGGCTTTACTCAAATATGTAAGTGGTTCAAACAATGTTACATTGTTTAATTTATTTTGCTCATAAATAAACTTATATTGTATACCAATATTGCCTACTTCAATTCACTGTCTCGAATGCGTCGTCTATATAATACTACTAGCTGACCCGGAAAAGTTGTTCTCAATATAAATTATTTATAGTGAATATTTTGGTTGTTAAATAAAAATAACGAATGTATTGTAAGTGTGTGGGGATGGAATCTATGACGGAAAGAGGAATGGAGCGCTGTAGACGATGCCCGCCGATAAAAACAAAAAAACACCAACCATTGATTTCTCAATTCAATGTATTTTATTAAAGTAATTGACATATTCATTATTTGATCTCTTAAAAGTTAAGTGTAAAGAGAAAAATTAAAATTAAAATAAATCGTACAAAATTTTGCACGCACTGCGTTGTGACACATAACAAATTGCCGAATGAAATGTCAAAATAACGCGACGCTTCTCGTGAATGACTTGCGCATGTGTGGATGAAAGTTCAATAAGGGCGTAGCGCCTTCTGTGATTCAAATAATTTTATTAAATAATTTTATTCTGTTTGAAATACGAACGACCAGACGGTTAAATTTGTTCATACAAAAATACTAAAATCGCGATTAAAAAATGGGAGGGTAAGGGTAGGTGGGTGAAAATTTGGGGTTGTAGATATTTTTGATGCTAAAAATTTTTTTTTTTTTTTTTTTTAAATTGAATTTTTTTATGGATAGGGACTCCCTAATCGCCTCGTGATATGAAATATATTTTACGACTTTTTCTCATACTTACCAAATATACATAAAGAAATTATAATAATCGGTCGAGCCGTTTCGGAGGAGTGCAACAACAAACACTGTGACACGAGACTTTTATATCATACTATTGAATGTGACTATATGGATATCTGTGCAAACAGTCAACTGGCATATTTTAAAAAGCAAATTAGCAGTCAATTAATATGACATGGAGAATTTTAAAAATTAAACTATGAAAGTTATATTTTAACTCGAATGTGAATCATTGTTATTTACTATACTTATTATTATTTTTTTCTTATCTCTCTTTGTATTTTTGTTTTATTTCGTTATTTCTAATTATTCGTTAACATGTCCACACAGAGAAAAACTAATTTTAAACTCTGCATTTTTTTAAAAACATTATTAAGTGGATTATTAACACATTATTAACATCTACGCACCCTACAGCCGCCGCTACCCGAATTTCTTACATATCCACCTTAAAAATTTGAAGATTTTAAGCTCTTAATTTTTTTTTAATTTTTTAAAGATAATATCTATACATTCCCCACGCCGAAACGTAAATTATATCAAATTCCCTCGATAGAAAAAAATCGCAAAGTTTGCTCCGAAAATTATTATTTTCACGTCTGTTTCAGTTATTTTACAAGTCATATGTATGAAAAAATTCACAGTGATTCAATGCTGTTTTAGACAGCCCCCAAAATTTTTGCTCTACTTTAACCGAGTCGTATTTTATTAAACATTTTCACAATTTTCGCTTAAATATTTTTATATTAGCGCGTATGCATGAAAAAATTCACAGTGTTTCTTTAAATGCTTTTTTAGACAGCCCCCACGCGATTTTTTCTTTATTTTAAACGTGTCGTATTTTATTAAATATTTTCACAATTTTCACTTGAAGTGAAATATCACAAAACTGCGCTATATAAATACTACGTTATTATTATTATTCGTGATTACATATCTCTCCATCTTCTTCTTTTTAGCCGGGATACGCCGCCTTTTTTAAATGTTCCCAAGCAACAAATAAAAAAAGGATTATATTCTTCTGAGTTAACTAATTTAATAAAGAACAAGAAAATTGGACATTGTACAATACGTTACAGAGATTGGAGTAGGTCCTCATTGAAAAAATACCTTACCACTTACCACAGTCTTCAATTAGACACCGCAAATGCGTTACGCTTTTTTCATTGCTTTGTTACTACATACGTAATTTTGGGATTTTCGACCACCATGCCAGGCATACGCCCATGTTGAGTTATACAGGGTGTTAAGGGACGTACTTGACTTACTTTAACCAGTGATTCCTGACATTATTTGGAGTAAAAAATGTAAATGAAATTTTGGTCTCCGGTGACATTTTTGATGTTTTTTCTACAAAAACATAAAAAAATGGTAGTCGTTGAACAGTTGGAGGCGGGTAAGGGGTTCAAAAATTAAAAAAAAAAAAGTCGTCAAAAAAGTCACCGGAGACCAAAATTTCATTTACATTTTTTACTCCAAATAATGTCAGGAATCACTGGTTAAAGTAAGTCAAGTACGTCCCTTAACACCTTGTATAATATAATCGAAGATGAACGAAAATGTTTTTATCAAATCGTTTAGTGGATTTGGCGATTGGCCTGTAATAAATAAATATCATCAAAGAAACGATATACTGGAATTCCTTTGTAGAGTCTTTGTTCTTCTCAAAATGAAAACAAAGCTAAAACATTGGATAGATACGGTTCGTTGGCACTCACCTTTAAAAACCATTTGTCGAAAATGGATTAAACGTTTAGCAGTAAAGGATGGTTTTATATCTATGGTGATCGATTTGCTCACTTTGCCGTTTTTAAATCGTTCTTTGTCGCGTACATTTATTTCGTTGACGGTTATCGCTTTTCTCTGTGATTTTTTTCAGTGGCCAGAACAATTCTTCTAATTGGAAACCTATTAGTATCTATTATCAACGTAAAATGTCAAGTATCTATGATCAACATTACTTTAATCAAAATATTGTACTTTAAAAATGAAACAAAATTGGTAATTTTTCAATACATTCTTTCGCCTTGGTTTTCTTCTGTAAAATCAAAGAAAATTTTCATAAAAACTTGCAAACATAAGCCAATGCTTTGTATGTTATAAAATATCCGCTATAAAACAGTTTTATGGGAACAATGTATTTTATCAAACGAAGTATATTGCAAATATAAACCAAGTTGCATTCCGTTCGCAAAATTAAAAAAAAAAATACTTCGCACTATTCCATCGCAAAAGACATCGTAGCTAAAAATGCCGTCGCAATTCGCAATCGAAAGGTTAAAGTGTTACAGTCAAAAGGGCATTTAACCAAAGGGGTAGGCGTTAGATAAATTTTCCATCCCGACAGGTTAACTGCGAGAAAAGTACCTACCCGAAGAAATCCCGAAGGAGCTCTCCTCAAGCGAACAAGATACATTTTCATTAGAGCAAGAAATAAACCTACACGTATTCTAGCGAGCGACCCAGAAAGATATCTATAACAACCTATCTAACTAACTAACTGTTAGCGAAGTTAAATGTCAAGAGTTCATCATACATATTTCATTCAATTAGCGTTTCTACATTCTCATTTTTTTGAAAAAGGACTTGTATTGTTTATCGTGATTTATTTTTTATCTCCAATCCACTACCAGCACATAACAATCTTCAATTACACGTCTGCCTTGATGTTGGACTCTGTAATACTGCCCGAAATGTTGGCTAAAGATGGAGGTAGCGCTAAACATCATAAAAAACACTGTTTACTAATCATTAAGTATTTTTTTTTTATTAATAAGGCTGTCAGTGTCCACTACCCTATTTTTTTAATGTAACTTCAGGGCCTGCAACCCGAATTTCTACCGATTTCTTACATACCTCCCTTAAACATTTGAAGTTTTTAATCTCTTAAAAATATATGTTATTTTTGAAGATAATGTCTAGATGCTGCCCGCGCCGAAACGCAAATTATATGAAATTCCCTCGATAGAAAAACATCGCAAAGTATGCTCCAAAAAATTCACAATGTTTCTTTAAATGATACTCCCCGAGAGATTTTTGTTCTATTTTAAACGAGTCGTGTTTTATTTAACATTTTCGTAATTTTTGCATCGAATTTGTCATGCTGTAAATGATAGCGCTCTCCTCTAACATTCGTAATTTCGTATCATTAATTTTTGGGGATTGTTGGAAACGGTTAATACGCACTTTTTTTAAAAAATATCTTTTGATTCACCTTAATTACATTAAAAGACAACTATTTGCATTGGGGGAAGTGGAAAATATTTCATTTTAAATTTCGATTACGTAAAATTAAAATAAGCTTTCGTCTTGTGAGATTGTACGCCATTATGGTTATTAGCTCATTCGCTGTCACTTTGGCATCACTTTGGTATGTTGGTATTCCTGATACACTTGAATGTATAACGAACGGCTAGAAGATTTTGAAGGTACCACGAAATCTGGAAAGGTAAGTACTAAATTATCGGAGTTTTGGGAATAAAATGACGGAAAAAAACATGTTTTTAATTTCGGTAATTATTTTTTATAAATAATACATTCACTTTTGTATCAAAAACTGTGTTACACAAACCTAGCGTAGCCGTTAAACTACTTGAAAACTGGGATGTTTTTCTTGCCGTGACGCGAGTAGGCGCTACGAAGGGGGCACTTTCTTTTCTATCACAAACCATGTTACACAAACCTAGCGTAGCCGCTAAACTACTTGAAAACTGGGATGTTTTTTTGCCGTGACGCGAGTAGGCGCTACGAAGGGGGCACTTTCTTTTCTATCACAAACCATGTTACACAAACCTAGCGTAGCCGCTAAACTACTTGAAAACTGGGATGTTTTTTTGCCGTGACGCGAGTAGGCGCTACGAAGGGGGCACTTTCTTTTGTATCACAAACCATATCACATAAAATTAGCGTACGTAGCCGCTCAACATCGCAGAAATAGTTGACTTATAAAAATAAAATTTTAAAGTCAAAAAAAATTTAAGCTAATAAATTTTAATCAACGCACGCAATACATGTGTATTAGGTAAGTACCTACTAATTAGGCGGAATTTCATTTTTATAACATTAAAAAACTCCCGCGCGATTTTGTCTCTAGCCGTTGGTTTTACGCGCCGAATTCCCATGAAGTCTGCTACGATTTGCTCTAGCATCTTTTCGTACAGTAACAAGAATACCAACATTACAAAAAAATGACATTTGAAAATAATGTTTGAAAATGGACGGTCTCGTTTCACAGAATGAAAGCTAATTTTAATTTAAGTAATCGAAATTTAGAATGAAATATTTTCCACTTCCCCCAATGCAAATAGTTGTCTTTTAATGTAATTAAGGTGAATCAAAAGATATTTTAAAAAAAAAGTGCGTATTAACCGTTTCCAACGATCGCCAAATTTTACCTTCGTATCTCTCCATCTCCTTCTTTTCGAGCCCGGTTGCGGACCTTAACATTATAACAGAAAGTATCTACTATGTACATTCGTGGTCAAGGGGTAAGGCTCTTGACTCGCAATCTTAAGGTCGCGGAATCGAATCTCGGCGTGTGCAAATAAATTTGTTTAATTTGTGTTAATTCACGATTGATTAATTAAAAAATAATATATAGTATACTTTCGATACGTTCCAGGGGGAAAGATCCTCTCAGTATCGCTCTGGTGTAAGACCACAGACCATTCAAATTGAAACAATTGCTTGAAACGCCGTGTTTGATGACCAGATCTGAATATCCAGGTACTTATCCACCTTTCTCTTACCCATCTCCTCCCCCTCCCCATTACCTTCAGCCTCACAACATACATACGGGGATGCCAAAGTCGCACTGGCTCCAGACGGGAGCAGTTGGGACTGTGGAGTATTCACATTTTTTTTAAATACGTCGAACGACTAAATAATAAGATTGTACATACATAAGTTCCTTTCATTCCAGCGAACCGAGAAATCCTTGCAACTGCCCAAATTGAATGAAATACCTTGGAATCATTATAGGTCAAAACATAAATTGGAACTCCCAAGTGGAAAATAAGAGCAACAAATTTAAAAAAAAAAAACCTATTTTTTCAAAACAATAAGAAAAGTTTTAGATAAAGAACCGCTAATTAAAATTTATTATGCATTAACCAAATCTCGTCTGCAATATGGTCTTATCGGATGGGGAAGCTCATGCGATTCCACTAGAAAACCAGTCCACATAACACAAAGGACAATCTTGAAAATTATACATAGAGTCCCCATTAGAACTTCTACAGACTATGTTTTAATATCACCGGAACAATTATATACAAAAGATATTCTAATGTACGCATTCAAAACCAGGATAACTTTACACAGACAAACTAGGACCGATTCACAAGGTCTACATTTCAACATACATTCCACCAACCTACAACTAAAACGACTTTTGGACAAAGAAATATGCAATACTTCTCTAAAAAATTATTTAATTTACTCCTTCTTGCAATAAACACCATTAAAATAAAAATAAAAATAACCGAGTCTAGTTTTTGCCTGATAATTCGTGGCGGAATTCAATTGTATTAGAATTTGAAATTAAAACACTTTTGTACTTTCTTCCACTAATTTATCTTTCACCAGGACCGGTTTCATCCTATTACGGACATTTTCAGACTGGTAGTTGAAATTCTTATGCTACGGTATTTATACACACTTAGGCAGGGGTACACAACATTGTCTCTATATAATGAATGTTTCTATTTTGTTAATTTTAAGGCATTATAAGTTATTTGGTTAATTTTAGGTACATAAAGATAATTATAAAGTTTATTATTAAAATTATGAATGGTGTTACATATTAAACAGATATTTTTACTTCAAATGAGTTGGTCAGGTGGTTATAGCGTAATACATTGGTCCTAGGGCCTGGACCGACATAGCTTCTCCCACCCAAGCTTCTCATACCTCCACGCGGTGACCAACGGGCAACGGACTAGAGGGTGAAGTTGATGGTAACCAATCCGTCGGGGGATCCTAAAAGTACGGCTAAAGTGAGAAGCAGTGAGCGTCTGTCCCACATGCTAGTGGCGGCTCACAAATGGTGGGTGTGGCAACTCGACGTATTCGGGTACTAGTCGCACACACCATATCTAATGGGTATCCAGGCTCATTAGTTTAATCCGATAATTGACCATAAATGGGCAATGATAGCGGATGCAGCCCTAGTTAGTTGGGTCACTCTGGTTCCACGTCTGACGACCATCGGTGGATAAAACAACCATATAGTCAAATAAACCAAAGCTTCATGGAAAAACGTAAGCAAAGATGCACTACCCTGTCTGGCAGCGAGGGTGATTTTCTCCTCGGTGATCCAGAGACTGACATCGTGTCAGGGCCAGCTTGCAGGACTCCAGGGGCAAGCAAAATGAAGCGAAGGAAAGACAGTCGTTCTGGGTTTGAAAAGATAAGAGCTATCACTTGGAATCTGGGAACGCTCACAGCAAAAAGCAAAGAATTGGCCGAATTGATGAGAAGACGTAGGATTGATATTGCGTGCATTCAAGAAACCAAATGGAAAAATACAAATATAGACAAGTGCCGATACCTGGAAACACAGACAAATGATTATAAATTATATTACTACGGAGAAAGCAGTACCAGAAATGGAGTAGCCATTGTGCTACAGCAGAGGTTTCATGAAAATGTGATAAAAGTAATAGCACCAAATGATAGAATTATAATGTTAAAATTGGTAATATGTAACGCTATTTACAATATCATATGTGCATATGCACCACAAATGGGATGTGATAGAGAAGAAAGAGACAGTTTTTGGGACAAGCTGGAAGAATTAATCCAAAACATTCCAGAAAATGAAGCTATCATGATGGGGGCAGACATGAATGGGCATGTGGGGAAGTCAAACAGTGGCCATGATACCAGCCATGGTGGCTTTGGATATGGAGTGCGAAACGAACTAGGAGATGAGCTACTAAATTTCTCAGATGCATACGGTTTCACAATAATCAACACATTCTACCAAAAGAAACCAGAACATCTCATAACCTACAAAAGTGGAAATGCTGCAACACAAATAGATTATTGGCTATGTAGAAACGAAATGAGGAAAACGCTCAGAGACTGTAAAGTTATCCCTGGTGAACCCCTTGCAACACAACATCGCCTACTATTGCTGGAATTACATGTAACGAAACATAAATTGTTTAAAGATAAGATAAAACCTACAACCAAAATTAAGTGGTTCAATATCTCAAAAGAAAACGGAAAACAGTTAACATCAAAACTCCAAAACTGGATGCTAGAAAATCTCCAAAAAGAAGATACACAAAACCCAACTGAAATGTGGAAAGCATTTGAACAGGTATGTTTACAGGAAGCCAAACAACATCTGGGAGTCTCCAAGGGTAAACTGAAAATAAAGAAGGAATCGTGGTGGTGGACAAATGAGTTGCAAACGTGTCTAAAAGAGAAGAAAACTGCTTTCAGAAACTGGTCAAACTGTAAGTGCGATGGCGAGAAAGAGCAACTCCGGATAGTGTATAAACAAGTCAAAAAGACAGCAAAGAAACTAGTTGCCTCTGCACCACATGAGGCATTGAAAGAGCTGTATGATGACCTAGAAACACCAAATGGGGTGCAAAGAATTTACAAAATCGCAGCACACAGGAAAGAAAGGGCCAAATCAATTAGAACACCCAAATACATAGAAGACACTGACGGTGAGTTGATCACAGACGAAACCAAAATATGTCAAAGATGGAAAGATTATTATTCTACATTACTAAATGAAGAATTTCCGAGAAGAACTCAAGTGTCAGAGCAACCAGTGCAGGGGCCAGTTGAAGAAATCACTCAAACAGAAGTTCAAGTAGCCATATCACAAATGAAAGTGGGGAAAGCAGTGGGTCCAGACAATATTCCAGTTGAATTATGGAAAGAATGTGGTGAAGTAGGACATAAATGGCTGTGCACTCTGTACAATAAAGTACTGAATGGAGAACCAATGCCAGAAAACTTTAGGCAGAGTTACCTTCTTCCCTTTTACAAAAATAAAGGAGACTCTAGGAAGTGCGACAATTATAGAGGGATAAAGCTTATGTCTCACACCATGAAAATATATGAGAGAATTATCAACACACGAATAAGGAATATTGTAAAAATACACGACGATCAATGCGGTTATGTGTCGGGAAATTAACAATAGATGCTATTCAAACAGTTAGAATAATAGTTGAAAAACATCGAGATGCAAAAAAAGATTTGCACATGGTATTTATAGACCTGGAAAAAGCATTTGACAGGGTTCCTCGAAGCCTGATATGGGCGGCATTGAGAGCCCACAATGTACCAGAAGGATATGTACTCTCCATACAAGATATGTATACAAACGTTGAAACTCAAGTAAGATGCACATCAGGGACATCACCAAAATTTCCAATTAAAGTGGGGGTACACCAAGGATCTGTCCTCAGCCCACTGCTATTCATAATGGTCATGAATTATCTAACAAGTCAAGAAATGAACAGTATTCTCAAGACTATGCTTTTTGCAGATAATGTAGTACTGATAGCAGATAATCATTGTGACTTACAGAATAGCCTGGAAAGATGGAGAAAGATCCTGGAGGATAATGGCCTAAAAATTAGCAGGAAAAAGACTGAATATTTGTATTTACCATTTGAAGACACAAACGCTGTAACTCCTTCGATGCAACTGGATGGAGTAACATTAGCCGACTGTGATTCATTTAAGTATCTGGGCTCACTAATCCACAGAGACGGAGGATGTGCAGCGGATGTCATCCATAGAATAGGTGTGGGATGGATTAAATTTAGATCCGTAACAGGAATATTGTGTGACTCCAAAATACCTATAAAACTGAAAGGAAAAATATACCAGACCATTGTAAGACCCGCAATAATGTATGGCTCCGAATGCTGGACTATGTACAACTCCTACACTAGGCAACTTGAAACAGCAGAAATGCGAATGCTTAGATGGTCGGCAGGAGTATCATTAAAAGATAAGATCAAAAGTTCACGCATTCGTGGTAGCCTGGGTGTCACAGACATAAATAGCAAGCTGGAAGAACGACAGTTGAGATGGTATGGACATATAAGACGGAGACCATCAGACCACACTGTGAGGCAGGCAATGTCTATGGAGCTTCATCGACAGTCATCCAAAGGAAGACCGAAGAACTCCTGGCCGACTCAATGCTCCAAAATTCTTCGAAGAAACGGCCTGGATGAAGGCGATACCCAGAACAGAAGATATTACAACCTGAGAACGAGAAGAGCCGACCCCAACAGCCTACCTAGGCAATGAGTTGGGACAGCGCAAAGGAAGAAGATTTTTACTTCAAATGAATATACATGAATTTATATAATTTAAAAGGTTTGTGATTACTGCTATTTTATTTTGGTAATGTTGGGTTATTCCCTCCTTGCCTAAGTGTGTATAAATACCGTAGCATAAGAATTTCAACTACCAGTCTGAAAATGTCCGTAATAGGATGAAACCGGTCCTGGTGAAATATAAATTAGTGGAAGAGAGTACAAAAGTGTTTTAATTTCAAATTCTATAAATAACCGACTTCAAAAAAAGCATTAAGATATAGATTATGGGCATGGGACGGAAGAATACAGATACAGTTTGCAACCTAATAAAGATGAATGCTTGAATTGTACATTCTTTTAGACATAACTTTATAATTTTCCTCTTGTAATATTTTAACATAGGTATTTACTTATATTTCAAACACGAAAACTTGTACAATGTGATCTTAGAACGGGGTACCCCAGTAAGGACAGAAGAAAAAAAAATGTTGAAAACAGAGTGTCACCTTATAGTTGTTTTTAAGGTTGATTGATACTTGGTGGGGATAATGATTACTTAACGAATGTTGTTACAAATTACTGTTGTTGTAATATATACTGTTACAATGAGAAAGATTAATTATTCTCCGTACCAGCTTTTTTAAAATTATAACTCAATATCGAATTTATTTCAATCCAAATTAGCTTTAATTTATACCTTCATCCAGAAATGCTGAAAGGCGTGATGATAAAACTATTAAAATAATGTACTTTTTGTAATTTTTTTGGATTATAAGTATTTATCATTTTTCAATAATGCCTAAATTTAATAAGAATGTTAAAAAAAATCTGAAATATATTAGTTTGTAAGTGCGCAAATAAATACACAAATGGACCAATTTCCGTCAAGAAACACATGTACGTACATATTTTTTAATGATTTTATTGAAACTAAAATTAAAATTCTAAAACATGCGTTTGCTAGATAATGTATTAATTTATTTTACTGCATGATTATATTATTTGAAATGGGTGTGGTATAATACAAAATCTTTTTTGAAAATTTAACAAATCTGCCAACGACCTATGGAATAACCTTATTATATTAAAAATTAAAAATATTCTCAAAATTTATTACATGCGAATGCTAGATAAAAGAACAATCTTTCGAAATCCATTTATAATTTTTTGTAGAAAAGAGTCAATACGTCTAAAATCTGATTTGAAAATGACATATTTCTGGTTTTCTCTGGTAATGCCCTCTTAACCTCGATGCAGGCCATTTAGTCCTAGTGAGGTTGATAAAATAAAAATCATATAATTTATGTACATTGATTGCCTCCGTGGACGAGGAGTAAGACTCTTGACTCGCAATCTGAGGGTCGCGGGATCGAATCCCAGCGTGAGCAAATAAATTTAATTTAATCAATTGCTTAACGCTATTTCCAAAATCAATTATTTTAAAAATAATTTGCCCTGATGTAAAACCACCATTGTGACCAGATCTGAATAGCCAGGTACTTCCACACCTTCCTCATTCCCATCTCATTCCTCTCCCCACTGCCTTCTGCCTCACAACATACCCCAATTCCATCAGGGGGCTAAATAGGCGATATTGTTTTTAAACGTATTCATATTATGGCGTCTTAAACAATGGGAATTGGGAACTAATAAATTTTAATATTGCTAAGACATAATGTAGTATCAAGATGGTCGTGAATTTCATGCAAAGATATTAGATCAGTAAATTGCCTTCGTATTTTAAGGGTATTAATTTTAAAGTGCTCAAGTCGCGCGTCGTATGATCAACATTTGAAAGATAACAGTCTTAGCATTTTTTTAATCGATCGATTCTACAATGTTTTCATATTTGCAGTGATGTGGATTCCAAATAGTGCTTCCATATTCATGTTTACTTCCATTTAAGGCATTGTAAAGGGTTAGAACTGATTGAGGATCTTTGAAAGCTTTAATGAATTCTGTGAATAAATCCCATCATTTTAAGTAATTTGCACTTAATGTCGTTAATTTGTACATCAAATATGAATTTAGAATCAAGAATTATACCTAGATCTCTTATATCTGTTTATAACATAACGTGTTATTAAGCGCAACGTAACACTTCAATACCGGTGAGATTTTTTTTAATCACTCACGTGACCTCAAGCGGCGGTGTTAATAAATCAAACAAAACTTGATAAATTTATAAAGAAAATAATCTACTGTCCGTAATGTAAATATCAATATTATAAAATTTATAAATAAACTACTTGTTCAAAGACGTTTATCGCTAATTGAAATCATTACTGTTTGACCCTCGGAGTTTGACGCGACGTAATGGTAATGATACCGGCTTGACCAACATAAACCAGTCATTAATTATTATTACGTTATTGCACATAAAAAGTTTACGTAATCCACATGTACGCTTACACAATAATTGCCGTGTTGCATGTCAACAAAAACGGGCCACACACCCAGTGCTCTGTCGTCAAAAATGTCAGTCAAAAGCTTTTCAGATTTCACCGACACAAATTCGACATTAACACTTCTTCAGTTTGCGTTCTCACTTTTCTTTATTTATATAAGTTTTTGTACAAAGTTTTTTATACGCTCTTCGACTAGGCACATGTCCGTATTACGGTAGCTTTAAAAACATAAGTGTATATCAAATACAACAACAACGGCTCCACAACAAATAAACAAAGTGGCATTTTAACACCCCTTAGAAAAGTCATTAAAAAATTATGAAACAAAATATAAAACTTGGCGTATTGTACAGGGCCCGCAGATACTTTAATAGTACACAACTGCTAACCCTGTACAAATCACAAGTACGCCGCACGGTTGAATTTGGCAGCCACCTCTGGTCTGGAGCTCCAAAATACCTGAAAAATACCCTCGACTCTGTACAGAAACGGGCGGTACGTTTAATAGATTCTCCTATCTTAACAGACGGATTGCAATCTTTACAGCACAGGCGCTGGGTGGGAATGCTATCCTTGTTCTACCGGTATTACAATGGAAGATGCTCCGAGGAACTAGCATCATTGATCCCTTCGGCACCGGTGCATAGTCAGGAAACACGCCAAACGCGTGTCCAACATTTGTACACGGTTGACATTTGTCACATGAGAACGGGTCGTTTCTTCGACTCGTTCGACTCTTCAAGACCAATGTTCATTCCTTCCTCTCCTCAAAAAGACCCTCTACACAGCATCCCAGATGACATAGGCCCTGAGGAAAATTATTTGTGTGGAGTTAATGTAAAAAAAAAAATTAAAAAAATATATATATCGAATAACCTAACTAAACGTAACCTATTTAACCATTTACAAAAAAAAATCATCACTTTTAATGATTTTTAAAGGGATTGATAAAGTTGCATGTTGTTGAGTTTATTTTGGGGAACCATCGATTTATTTTGGGGTACTATGCCGTGTTACTCTACCTCCTTCTTTAGTCAACATTTTGGACATGGAATCCCCTTGCACTGCATTGTAAGGTACGTTTCATACGTCCGTCACTCACAACAACACTTTTTTCCTTTCCAAAACTTGCTATCCTTCCTATACGTAAAACGGATCTCCACACAACATCCACAAAAATGATATTGAAATTATTTTCCTCTGGGCCTTTTGTGTAAAAAACGGTTTATGTTGGTGCCCTACGAAGCCCTTGTATTGCTAATTGGAATTCACAATACGACTTATAATTTTGTAATACCTCATGTACCTGCCCGTATCTATAAAACTGTTGATGTGACTATTCATTTGTACTTGTTTGTTGTGTAATTCTTATACTGCTATTTACATATTTACATTCCGTCTGTATTGTATTCTGTCAATTTCACCAATTGATTTAATACCGTACCGTTTAAAAATGTACAATGCTATGTTATTACACAAAATATTGCTGACAAACTACACAATTAAATTAGCAGGTTTAAATATTTTCAAACCGTTCAAAAGTTTTGTTTTATATTTCTTTGCTACTTTACATTGCATTATAACAGAGGTCATTATATCAAGAGAAACGTGGACATTGTCATACAAAACTTAATTTTGAATGGAGGCCTATTTTTAATCAAAAGGTATAGAAAATTTCTAGAACAAATATGTGCTCTTTTATTTATTTATATTTTAAATAATAAATTATTTTTAAAAATAATTCAATTTTCCACGATTTTAGAGGCAAATTTGACGATTTTCTGTGAGATTATGGTAAATTTATAAAAATAATGGGAAGTATTTTATGAAGGTCACCAGTTATAGGGTGATGATAGGTAAATATTAATGATGTGTTATGTGTTTTAAAGTGTGTAAAGGGTGTGTTAAATCAAATAAGTAGAAAGTCAGTACATTACTTGCAGGTTTATTAACAATTTACAACTTATGTATGATTCCACTATATTTTAATATTTTACAATAATAGTGAAGGGCGAACAAACACGATTTGCAAGTGAGTCTTGACCGGGAGTTTAAAACAGAATGAGCGGCAGATTTTTAATGCCGCGCGAGAAAGCTCTTGTGACTTAAAAATGGATTGGATTGGCTGCTTGGGGACCAATCAAATGGCCAGCCGACTGGGATTCCTTGTCCTTTGATCGACCACCACAAATTTATTTTTTTATATTATATTTCATCATTATTATTGGAGACCGAACAAACAGCGCAAGACAGGGACATATGGAGGAGCCTAGTTGATGCAATGGGTCCCCGATCCGAAAAGGACAAGGGGAGAAGATGATGATGATGGTATTTCATCATATTTGTATGGTAAGTAGCGTAAAATATTATTTATTAATAAAATTGCCTCTAAAATTTTTAATGGCCTGTATTTTATAATTTAAACACAAATCAATAAAGTAGCACACATTCGAACTTATTAGATATTTGATATCACCTTTTATTAAAAAGATTTTTAATTTTTCATGTCGTTCCCTTTAACATTACGTAATAAACTACCGATCCGTACCTAATTGGTTTTACGTGAAGATCACACTTGTGATCCAAGTGCTGGAAATTTTTGTGAGAAGAAAGGAATAGTTTGCAAAGGAAAAATAATGGGTGGGCGATAATTGGTTGAAGTAATCTGGTAATTCTCATTTAATAAATGAACGAGCGAACGTAGGTAAATCCTAATCAAACTCCGCAACTCATTCCGTACCTGAACGATTGTTCTTCACCAGGTCGATGATGAGTGGATATTCCACTCTTGATGATCAAATATATTTTTAGGTATGTGTATATGTACATGTATTTTTTTTCATAAGAAGCTATGTCAATCTTACCAAATCAACACTTTCAACTCTTATTATTATATCCTTGGTGAAGCTTGGTTGAAGCGAAACCGGTCGATGTGTAAAATAATAAATATTCGTGGTTAAATACAACGTTTTTGTTTTATTTTTATAAATACCTATGTAATACGTATATTTATTTATTTAAGTTTTTATTCCAGCAGAACTGGGAAGGTAGTGCAATCCCAGTCTGCCATATTACAGTACATACCTACCTAACAAAAATAGATCATTTAAAAATGCATCTTGTTTTAACCAACATCTTTATTTTAACTATCGAAATGCCGAGAAGTTTTGAAAGAAACCTTACTTTGTCACAACAAACATCAAAAAAGTACAATGGTTAAATCAAATAATTTTTTTTTAATTAAATCTAATTATGGCAAGTCAAAATGAAATTGCTTTACCAGACAATACAAAGTAACACTCAAAAGTGTGATGCAGTGATTCAAATTAAGAGGAAAGCGGGCGACGTTTTGTCCGTACAAACGTATTCCCGTATTTCCTCTCTGGATTTTGACATCACTGCAAATATTTTTGAATATAATACAGATATCGACCACTAGCGTGTCGGTACTTTGCTTTTTTGACAAGGTACTTCTTATCGTTATTTTTATACTGTAAGTTAGGATCCTCAAAAATCGTTCAAATTGCCTGGTTTGAACGCAATTAACAGACCTTCAATTAACAAACTAGACAATGTATTTTTTAAAAAGCAAAACCTACAGATATAGAGTATTTTCTTCTAATACAGTTAGTCAAAAAATCTTAAAAATCTGTTCAGTTTTGGAGGAGAAAAATGGGGCATAAATTATATATCAATTTTGTTGATTTATTTAGGTTTAATACGCAATCAACAGACCTGCAATAAACAAACTAGACAATGCATTTTTTTAAAGCAAAACGTACAGACATACGATTATTTTCTTTTATTAGATTTCGTCAAAAATCTTAAAAATCTATCCAGTTTTGGAGGAGAAAAATGGGGAATACAATATATCAATTTTGTTGATTTTATTTAGGTTTAATCAGCCTGAGGTTTAGTTCTTCCTTTCGCTTTCGCTCAGTATTTGTTGGAGTAAGAGCGACAGTGACAACAATACCTGTTGTTCAAATTTCTCGGCGACCAGGTTTCCCGTTAATAGGGGCGGTGAAAGCTGTGCATAAAGCTGACAATTCAATGTGTAATTTGCCAGTTTGAAAATGGCCTTGTAAGCCGAAACAGCTGTAATTAAAATACATACTAAAATTCTTGCAGAACTTGATAATAACATTATTAAATTTAATTTTAATTTTAAAACAATTAATATAATTTGACACTCTAGTCAGAGTCATATACAAAGCAATAAAAAAATACATATATTATTAGGCAAGTCGAGACCTATCGACACCCACAGTGTCACAGCGCAGAGGTTAATATATTGATCTGTTATCTGAGCTTGGCGCTAGGTAAAGATTTTATTCCCGTTATACACGTATATTAAAAGCTTTATCCTAGTTTAAGAAAGTGCTCAATTTACTTTATGGTATACTCATAAAATTAGATATTTAAAAATCTTGGGCTGTAGTATAGGTTGAGAACGATGAGAGGGGCAAAGTTATTAGTTTGAGCAACATCTTCTGGCGTAATGTTTTCGAAGTCACCTAACTTATGAAACATCGATTTTCCATGCATCTTGTGGATAAGACGTGGAATAGTTTCATGCAGATAACCCAAGTTGTTAGCCTAGTTCAACACCTCGCAACTTGCACAATGCGGAATGAATTCGCTGTTGCACGGCAGAAGATGAGATAAGTTCTCAATAGTTGTGGTGTGTTTGCAAACTACAAAACTTATGGCCAACAAACATCGTTGAATAATTTACCACAACGTGTTTTAGGATAGTATTTATAGCTTGTTTATAAAAAAAATAGCCGTCACTGGATTCGAGTCCATTGATGAATTATATCATAGGTCAGTGTGTCAGTGAGTTCTTTATATCAGATCAATGGAAATCAAATTAAATTATAGTAGTGTTAAAAACACGTGTTAAAATTAGTTCAGTTGGAAGGTTGGAAGCATAGAGTCAATAATGTTAATAAAGTATTTTATAGGTCGATGGTAATAAAGTACTTGATCAATGTTGTTGTTCTTGAATATGATTGCTTTTATAATATTTTGTTTTTTGTTTACAGTTCGGCTCATTCTTATTAGCCTATTGGCGTTGAACATATTTATTTATAAATGCGCCGTGGGGGTCTAATAAGTCAACACAACCGTCGGTTTTGAAATCGTGGGCATTATACAAAGGGATTCAATTTGGGAGGCGGGAATGGGTACCGCCGCCCCGGGAACCTTTATTGGATAACCAACATCTCTGCCATAGATCACCCCAAGTGGTTCGCTACGTTTGGTGATTTAGAAGGGGTGCCCGGGTTCATGGGGTGAGGTTTGTCTAGGTCTTGAGGCGGATGACCAGGACATACTGAACCCCAGATTCCGACCCACCCCTTAAACCATTTTCCTTCCCAGAACTCTTCTCTCCTTCCTTTCCTTTAAAAAACCCCCCACACAGCATCCCCAAAGATGACATAGGCCCTGAGGAAAATTATTTTTTGTGGAGCTCATGTAAAAAAAAAAAAATTATGATGGTCGATTTTTTTTACATTAGCTTTGCACAGGAGGCCTCCTATATCATTCCTTCGAGCCTACATCATCTTTGGGGGTGTTGTGTGGATGATCATTTTCGAGAAAGGAAGGAGATAACATTCTGGGAAGTAAAAGGGTATGAACGGTGGGTAGGAATCTGGGGGTCATTATGACTAGAAGTGATGGATCTATGAATCAATCCCCACCACTGCGGTACAAGGTAATCGAGAGAGTTCGGCTGGAGAGGTCTA
Organism: Limnephilus marmoratus; assembly: GCA_917880885.1. Taxonomy (NCBI): domain Eukaryota; kingdom Metazoa; phylum Arthropoda; class Insecta; order Trichoptera; family Limnephilidae; genus Limnephilus; species Limnephilus marmoratus. The sequence continues at coordinate 21,665,539 of OU862924.1, read as the reverse complement.
AAGATCTCCCCCAACCAGTCTCTCACGATCCGACCTGCCACGCAGTAGGTGGATCAAACTTCACCCCGAGCACCCGGGCATCCCTGCTAAGTCACCATTTAAAGTTATCAGATCCGTAAAACTAGATTGCAAGCTTTCTCTTCCCCATAATTTTTCGCTTTCGCAATTCCTGCAGCCTTGCTATAAACCCCAAACTGGTTGACCCATTAACCATATGGATAGCACATAAAAATTTCGTATCTTAGTTTGAAAATGGCAGGTTTCACTTAACTAAACTATTTCTTACCCAACGGGCCTGACTGAACCACGTTGCAGTCTTGCATGTTCATTTCAGTAATTAAGAAAAAAAAAACAATTACCCCGTAAGAAACTTTCCTGTACAATTAATAACATTGCTACTGTAAATCATTATAGAAACTTACGGATTTTTATGGTCATTCGTGTGACCGCTTTTGGCTGCCTGCTTTTATTAACTCGTAAAATTCTGCAAAACTTTAATTAGATTTTGTAATTAATATTCTAAACTTCTTTTATTTATCTTTGAGCATGGGTTTAACTGAGTGATATTCCGCAGTGCATCCATTTATAGAGCTATTCTTCACCAATCCCAAGACCGAATTTCCCAAGATCGCAGTTCTGATATTTTCTCGGATTTCAGTATTTGTTAAAATTGAAAATTTGTCACATATAATTTTAATTGATATTATTCCGTCAAAAAACCCCACATACCTAATCGATGTATTGTCACTTCTCCACGCCTAGAAAATGCTATCGCTGTAGCTAGCCGGCTACTTTTTAAGCTACCTCCACACACAAAGCTCTGGGGAAAAAATCCCTCATGGCCTATGTCATCTTTGCTGTGTGTAGGGTCTTTTTAGGGAAAGGAACGAGAGGAAGTCCTGGGAAGGAAAATGTATGGATAGGAATCTGAAGAGTGATTCTACATCTTTTGTGGGATCGTTATGAGACGACGGACTTGATCTCCTGTCAGATGTGTGATTTATTTGATTTTTCTATGTACAACGTACATTAAATGAATAAATAATCACGCATTATTGCAGGAATTCGTGTTTAAAACGATCTAAACTAAAATGCGTGACAGAAAATAAGTAAAAATCACACAAATCTGACAGGAGATCACGTTCGTTATCTCATAACGATCCCATAAAAGATATAGAATCGCTCTTCTGGGGTCAGTGTATTCAGGAGTGATGAACGTATGAATCCATCCCTCCTTTTTGGAGAATACCTCACAACAGTCCCAGCTGCTCCCATCTGGAGCCAGTAAGACTATGGCATCCCCAGTTTGGGAATGTGCAGGGTGATGATCGAGAGAGTCCGGCTGAAGAGTTCAAAAGTTCTCCCTCAACCAGTCTCTTCCGATCCGGCCCGCCATGCAGTAGATGCGCAGACTCATCCGCCGCTAAGACCTAAAAAAACCTTACCCCATGAACCCGGGCACCCCTTCTAAGTCAACCAAACGTAGCGAACTACTTGGGGTGACCAATGGTAGGGGTGTTATATTGGTTAACCAATAAATGGCTTCCTGGACAGAGGTACCAGGAGCCACGACCGAAGTCTCCGACTCCTACATATTGCCTAAAGAATTCCACGCCTAAAGTATATAGTGCAAATCTGTACAGGGATATAAAATGTTCATATTCCAGTACCAGTGGGATAAGCATATCCGAGTATGTTACTACATGAGTAAGTCATAAAACTTCCACATTCATATTATTATGACACTTACCATTCATGAACTCGTAATCCTCGTAGCAGTCTTCGGGCCCATAGTCTATGGGCATTTCCTCATAGCTGGGAATCTCCCTCGAGGACACGCTACCTGCATCCATCATCACTGAAGTATCGTCTCCCTCTTGGTAAGCCATGGTCGGGATGATCATTATATTGATCGGTTCACTGCCAAACAACACTTGTACACTTTCACTAGTTATTTTTTTCAACTTCTTTCCTTTCAGGGTAAGAGTTCACCTTCTTCACATGATTTACGGTGTTTTATTGTAACGCATCTTCAATAAATTGATTATTTCGTCAATGAATCTATAATAAATTATTATTTATATATATATTATCTTAAGTTAACACTTAACAGACTGTAATCTTTAGATTGTTGTATTGTTTTAACATGATATTGTAAGTAGACAAGTTGAATCTAGAATTTTTATTTTTATCATCATTTGAACACATTGGTTCTTAACCTGGGTTAGATCGAACCCCAGGGGTTCGGTGAGTCAGTCTCGCGGGTTCGGCGGAGGGCAAGACATACTCCCGACTCATATGATTCGTGATGACACTCCCCGCTTGTACATCATTGGCTGCAGGTGATCACGCAACATCGCTTGGTTTTTGGTTTTGTGCACCTATGTATAAATATATACCTATGTTTTGAATTTGAAATAATCTTTTTTTTTTCAATTAAGAAGCGTTCGGTGAATGCGCATATGAAACTGGTAGGGGTTAATACCTCCAACAAGGTTAAGAACCACATTTGAACCAATTTTGAGTTTAATCACTTATGAACTTAAACAGGGTAGGTGTTAACGCTGGCAATTCGAATTTGTCCATTTATGGCCTTAGTTTCATTACAATTTTAAAGATGAAGTAAAAAAAAATTTTATCTCTTTCAAGCGTTAGGCGCTCCGCTCATGGAGAAACTGAAACCAAACTAGCTGGTTGGCAACTGCGGGTTGAAAACTTGTTGGCAACCAAACTTTTCTCACGGTGCGGCGCAACTTAATTTTACAATTTCGGTAATTTTTTCAGCTTTAGTATAGGTATTTATATTTATTTATATTATTCTTATATTGGGTAAAAAAATCATAAATTTACATTAATCTTTATAAATTACTAAAATCATAATTTTATGTCTCTTACACATAATTAGGAAGCCTGCAGTCATAAATGCAAGGTAATTTATCAAACTCCTGAACAAAGTCGATACTTTCTTGCTCGGACATATCGCAAATCAAAAAGCTGGAGTGAGAAAACCAGGAGTTAGAAAACCAGTGAGGAAAAACCGTGGCAACCTGGCAACTGAAACGCACCGGCAAGTTGCGAATGACTGGTGGCCGAGCCGAGTGGAAAAATACGTTGGATTCCCACCCAGGCATCACGAGTTCAATTAATCAAATCAAAGTCCTCCATCGTTGCACTGCAGCATTTTCCGATTATATAAAAATGTGAAATATTTTTTTCCAAGTCCTGCGTCCTTAATGTTTACCATTTTGGCACCTAGCCGGGGCCCCCTCCGTTGTGGATGCCCTAGGAAATTTGTTGAAATATTTCTTTCTATGTCCTGTGAATTAATTTTTACCATCTTGGCACCGAGACGCGGGCCTCTCTAAAGTGGGGGCCTAAGAAATTTGTTAAAATATATTTTTGTTTGTCCCTTGTTTTCAATGCATACCCAAGCCGGGGACCCCTCCGAATTGGGCCTTAGGAAATATTTTGAAATATTTGCCTAAAAGAAGCCGGAAGTCCGGCCTTGATGTCAAGAAGACGGGTGATTTTTTTGTGACATTTATAGCTTATTATAAATTTTCGACTGGATCTCAGAATTTGTCAAAAAAATTACAAGATCGCTAGTGTGGCGGACCATTAATCCCAACACAACAATAAAAGCTGTTATTTTCCATCGATCGGAGAACTTGGGTAATTTAAAATGGTGAATGGCAATAAATAAATGTCAGCTGACCACTCAACCTCCTCGTAAACTTTGATTACGCTCGTAAAACAACAAGACGTTGCTATTTCAACCCAAAGGTATCAGAGTATGTACCTACGTATCCTTTGTAACGGGTAGGATTAGAGAAAGGATTAAATCATCTGTGGTATTGATTGAGAATTAGACAGATTACCTATTAATGAGGTGGTAAATAATGAATACATAAATTGGACTTGAATAACACCATTTCTGCGGGAATCCCCACTCACGAAAACGCGTCTATCAACTGCCTCACCCGGCACGACGTAAATGAACGTACCACCCATAAAAAGTCCAAACAAGTCCTCCGAAATCAGTCTGCAAATAATTTTTATAATCAAATCATCCTGCAAATAATTTTTAACAAACACTTATAAATTATTTTTTCTACAAACATAATTTAAATATAAACTCACGATGAAAGAGAAAGGGGCCCCTTTTGGCCCGGAGCTCTGTATGCCAGTATATAAAAAAGTCGCCCATTTACGTAAGCGTTTTCCACGTAAATTATAATACTATTTTGTTTCTTCAATTATTAACATTACTTCAATAATAATGCCAATATTGAGCATAAAGCTTCTAAAAATAAAACATTTGGTTAGTTCTTTATAAAAAAACAAGAAATCTCGATTCCGCCAAAGAAATAATAATTTTTTTGTCAAAATATAGATTGACTTGGCGTTTAAACGTAACAACCTTCGCGGTACAATAAATCCATTTCAATGACTAAAAAGCGTTTCTGACGTCATAATAACGTAGAAAAAACGCGTCCCGTTTTATTGCCGCTAATAAATTGGACGTGTTTATAAAGAGGTTCTGTGAAAACATGCTAATCGTGCAGAGAAATACATTCTCTTTAATAAAATTCCCGTACTTATATTATCATGATATTATTATAATAATGTTGGTACATTGGCGTATTTTAAACTAGGTGAGTTTCCAGTAATAAGCGAAAATACAAAATTAAACTTTTTGAACTATTTTCAGTTGAAAACATATTTTTTAAAGAAAATTTTAATTTTTCAATGAATTGTTATTTTTCCAAATAGATGCTTCTAGAACTCCCGGATAAACCGGAAATAATTCATGAAATTTGCGCGATGAAGAGGGAATTTTTAAATGGAATTGTATCGACTAAACAGCATCTCAAATGTACTTGTAGATCATAAGGATGATGGGGAGATTCAGAGGGGCAATCGGGGTCATTAAATGGGTTCCGCGACTTTTTATCATTCGACAAAATATCCCTCACAAAATATCCCCGACAAAATATCCCTCGGACAAAACAAACTCACAAAATATCTACAAAAACTTAACCTAACCAAACCCAACAAAAAAATACCCGCCCTGGTATAAGTAACAGATGGTTGCTTCTTCAAGGCTCTCGCAAGGACTCTAATTTGTTTGAAAGAACGAATCTACATTTAAGATTGAACGAATCTAGACCTCCAGTGTCCCTGCATACGTTGTTAGGAAGCAGTATGCAAGTGCTTACATAATATACAAAATGCGAAAAATATAAAGCAAGTCAGGGATAAACTAATTAAAAAAGAAAACAGAAAAATATAAAAGGCGACTGCTCGCAGGGTAATGGCATCTTGCGTATGTTGCAAGCTTCTGCAAGAAAATATAATGAAAACAAGTATTGTGATATGAAGAACGCTTGTGTCGGGTGGGATACCTCTCTCGTCATCTGGCAGTACCGCATTCCGAATTTCTACCGTTTTATAACATTTATCTTGAACGCTTTGAGTTTTTTAAAAAGTTTCTAAAAATATATTTAATTTTGTGATAATTTCTATACATTTGCCACGCCGAAAAGGTAATTATATTAAATTCCCTCGAAATAAAAAATCGCAAAGTATCCTCCGAAAATCATTATAAAGACGTTTCTTCTATTATTTTACAAGTTAAAATCAAAATTCTCAGTGTTTCTTAAAATACCATTTATCCCACGCAATTTTTGCTCTATGTTAAAGGAGTCATTTTTTATTAAACATTTTTCAATAAACATTAATCATAATTTTCGCTTAATTGTTATCGGTTTTAATATGAGCGCGCTCCCTCTAACATTCGTATTTACAATCTCCCCTTCTTCTTCTTTTTGAGCGCTTACTACCGGGTGTTAAGAAAAATAACTTAGAAAATGGGGACGGAGAGCAAAATAAGTTAAGAAAACTTTCATTTACCCATACGAAAAAATAACGCTTTCACCGAATGAAAACAACTGCGACTTTTGTCATTTTCTGAACCCTAAAGACCCATCCCCTGTTTTCGTTTCAATGGTTCTATGCCTTTGAAATGGGTGCAAAAAACATTACCCATGTGTGGAGAATTATTAATTTTAAACACGCAAACAACGGCAACAACTGCGAAAATGTACCATCGTAAAGGAGAATATTGTTATTGTTGGAAGCGTTTTCCCGTCTGGAAATTGTCCGTAGAAATCATTGTATCATGATCGGTAAATGGCGGGTGTTTGCAAATTTAAGAATAAATTTATCCAAAAGATAATGTTAGGTGATAATCGTTATAGATACCAAAAATATTTTCTAGCAAAAAAAAGGCATGCAATAAAATAATTTTCAAAAAACTATGATTCAGATCAACTTTATATCAATGTATTTTTATTTATTAATTGGAGGAAGTAATTTCGCTCAGGGTCTTTGTTATTATGTGGAGATATCCCTTACTGGAATATGAAAAGTATAGCAGGATAAATTGTGTCTTTTGAAGAGTCATTAATTCAACGGAGAGTTCCGCTGTTAAGAGCGTTTAACCAGCCAGCGGCCGAAAATCCACATTTCGCCAAAAGTTGTTCTTTCAATCGTGCAGGGTAGTTACAATGAGAAAGATTAATTATTCTCCGTAACAGCTTTTTAAAATTATAACTCAATATCGATTTTATTTCATTCCAAATTTGCTTTAATTTATACCTACATCCAAAAATGCTGAAAGGCTTGATGATAAAACTATTAAAATGATGTACTTTTTGTAATTATTTTTTGATTATAAATATTTATTATTTTTCAATAATGTCTAAGTTAAATAAGAATGTTATAAAAATCTGAAATATATTAGTTTGTAAGTGCACAAATAAATACACAAACGGAAAAATTTTCGTTAAGAAACACATGTACGTGTATATTTTTTAATGATTTTATTTAAACTAAAATTAAAATTCTAAAACATGTGATACCCAGATAATGTATTGATTTATTTTACTGCATGATTATAACATGATTTGAAATGGGTGTGGTATAATACAAAATCTTTTTTGAAAATTTAACAAATCTGCAAACGACGTATGGTATAACCTCATTATACTAAAAATAAACATTTTTTCTCAAAATTTAAAACATGCGAATGCTAGATAAAATAATAATCTTTCGAAATCCTTTTATAACTTTTTGTGGAAAAGAGTCAATACGTCTAAAATCTGATTAAAAATGACGTATTTTGGTTTTCTCTGGTAATACCCTCTTAATCTATTTCAACCTTGAGTGGTTGAAAATTTTTAATTCTTCGGTTTAGAAATTTTCTGCCCTCTTTCAAATAATTATACCTCCAAATTCAAATACGGAGACATATGAACTGCTTATAGTGTTAGAGAGCTATTGATCGCATCTATATTTAACCGTTTATCCCATATTTTTAGGATTTACAGAAAAAAACATCGTTAAATTTGTGAACGCATGAATACATTGAATACTGCATATTATTTACATTAACATTAGCGTACGTAGTACCTATTTGGATAATTTCAATTATTATGATCTCTATATGATTTGTATAGCCTAGTTGATAAATACAGATATAAATTTAATCTCGAACATTCATTTTTTATCATCATTCATATGTAAACACATGTTCAATGATTAGTTAGAAAAAAATATTTCAACAATTTCGATTAGCGAAATGTCAATAACAAATAATTCAGGGAGAGATCTGAGACATCTCTTGTCGAAAAGTGAAAATACTATGTTATCTTTGTGATTAATTGAAGTATATGACGAGTGGGAACTTTTGAAATAATTCCAATAAATGTTTTAAAATATCTCAACAAATTGGCCAAATTTTGGCCAGCGAGGGTATTTGCTAATTAAATATTAAGGATTACTGGGATAAACCTTTTTTTATTCACTTTAAAGCATTTTGCATTACACCTAAATCTACTAATTATGGTAAAAAATCTGTTTTTCCCGTTTCTGTAGTAATTTATTGTGCAGTTTATATGTAGAAAGACGGCTTTTTCTCACCGAAGTGTACGTCAGTCAGTATATCGATGCTTATACTATGCTAAAGAATCTAGCGGTATAGTAATTTAACATCGGTATACATACAGGGATCCCACAACACATTACATAAGACAAATTAAAAATTAAACATTTAAAAAAGGATAAAGGGTATTTTATGATATCGAGTGCATGAATTCAAACCAATGAATAATTGTTTGAATCAGCGCATTAAAGAAACCCTTGTTCAATCGACAGTTCAGCGATGCAGTTTTTGTGCAAATTTATATTATATTTTAACCATAAACAATACATTTTGCCACTCGCACAAAAGGGGGGCGTCTACTAATATCTACAGGAATTCCAAAAACTGAAAAAATCGAACTAATTAATATCTATGAGAACCAAAGTGTTGACGAATATCTACAGCACTGGCAGAGGTTGGATTTGAAATTATATATAGCATATTGGAATAACGTAATATTGCGTTTTTTTTTTTTTTTTACATGAGCTCCACACAGGAGGCCCTGAGAAAAATAATTTCCCTCAGGGCCTATGTCATCTTTGGGGATGCTGTGTGGAGGTTTTTTTTAAGGAAGGGAAGGAGAGGAGAGTTCTGGGAAGGAAAAGGGTTTAAGGGGTGGGTAGGAATCTAGGGTTCAGTATGTCCTGGTCATCAGGCACCAAGACCTAGACAAACCTCACCCCATGAACCCGGGCACCCCTGCTAAATCACCAAACGTGTATGTATGCAGTTTAAAAAGCTTAATTTATGTAAGGATGTATGTAAAAATCCCTAATATCGGACTATTGCACACATTTAGCTGAATAGTCCAACCTACGCTCTGTAGATATTAGTTCAACCTACGCTCTGTAGATATTAGTCAACACTGGGACCGTCATAGATATTCGTCCGACCTTAGCTCTGTAGATATTAGCCAACACTCTGAAGTTCGTTCTGTTCCGACATACAGGCTGTAGATATAGATATTAGCCAACACTCTGAAGTTCGTTCTGTTCCGACATACAGGCTGTAGATATTAGTATCTGGAGTCCACAAAAGCGCTAACACCGGTTAGAGCAGTGATTCGCGCCAGCAGCACTCCCTTGGGAGCGTTTTGGAGGTTTGGGGGAGGGGGGGGGGGAGATGGGCGTTTTTAAATTTTATGCATTTAGGGGGCGCTGCAGCGAGTGGGCATTGCGTCAACATAGAAAATAAGCTCATTCCCGAGCTATGCATACTGATACACTTTCTTTAGGTGCAACGATTTGACAAGTTCTGTTAAATAAACTTCAACTTCTCGCAGAAAAATTTAAACTGAGGCATAATACTTAATGTTAATGTAATAATAATGTGTTTCATTGGTGTAGCTATTCCAAATTCCTGTAATATTTAAAAAAACTGTTTCTGAAAAAATTAGAAAATACACAGATTTGGGAAATGAGATTAAAATTTTGGCATTTTCGGACTATAAAAATATTACCATTTGTTATTTCGGCCACTGGCATAATACCTAGGAATCTGATTCAAAATTTAAGCATATTAGATTTATCAAAGAATTTGTATATAAAAATGCAAAAATCAGTAATTTTAAATACATGTAGGATTACAAAAGATTTTTTAAATATTTATATTGAGGGATCAGTAGGATTTATATGTTCAATTAGAAATGCCACAGAGCCGAACCCTCTGATATGAAAATATCTGGAGTCGGTGAATTATATTCCCATTTGGTCTCTAGTAGGTTGACATGTTGTTCTTGTATTATTTTGTATTTATAATATTTATATAGTGCAATTGCATAGCGTGGGTTGACTAGATGATCATTTGGGGAAGTGTGTGAAAGGGTTTAGTTTTTCCTGTGGGGAAAATTTAACCCGGACATTTAAATCTGGTGCGTAAAAATACTTCTCATCATTTTTTATGTTTAGTAATCCATTGCGTAAATGGATTTCCTACTGCAATGTTAATATTTTAAACTTCGTTTCGGGGGGTGGGGAGAGGGGGCGCTGGGTAATTTTACTGTCGTATAGGGGGCGATTCTTTCAATACGGTTAAGAAACACTGGGTTGGAGCTTCTACTAAATACATTAAACTTTACATAACGCAGATCACACAATATATCACGAAGTAACAAACACCACAATTTCACAAATTATCACGAACGTCACAATATTATAACTCGTTTTATAGCCTTTTCAATCGTAACTATTCAAATAATAAATATTGACGAAAACATTTCGCATCGATTTACACACACGATGGGTGACCAGATTTCGACAGACGCAGTCGGCGGGAAAATCATATAGTAGGCGATTGACTAGTTTATCATTAGACTGCCGACAACTAACTTCCACCAAAATCTCCAGACAACTTATTGAGACAGAGTTGTAGGTGAATGGATGTACATTTATTTATTTATTTTTATTAATAAAAAAATAAAATAAGTAATTAATTAATTGCTTTAATTAATTAAAACAGCCTTAATATTAGTTTTATTATCCGGCTTTGTCCAAGTAATCTTAAAAAAAGCAAAATATAAAGTCTTGTCTATATTTTATATACGACAGTCAATTTAATACTTCAATGCTCCATAGCTCATGGTAGAAATGATATGCCGAACGAAAAACAGCAGCGTTGACATAGATCATCTAGATCAGTGATTCCCAAAGTGGTCCAGGTGGACCCCCAGGGGTCCACGGGAGACTCAACGGGGGTCTACGTTGGCGTGATAGAGAAATGGGGGTCCACAAGTTGTATGCGGGGGTCCACGAAAATTTATCTGATTTTGATAGTAAAGAATTAAAATGTTGGCTTGACTTTAAATATCAATTTAGGGAGATAATGCACTACTCAAAAAAATTAAGGGAGCAAAAAAAATTTGACAGGCTGTATTTCGGTGAAAAACGGTCGTATTGGGACCTAAAAAAAAGCAATTCGAAGCTTTAAGATTATAATTTTCATATTTTTGGCAATTATTTTTAGGAGCTACGGTTCTCATGCAATCCTAATAGATAGCGCTGCAGTTCTCATGCAATTCTAATTTTTTGCTATTTTTTTGGTTCATGGGCTTGAAAACTTTTTTCAGTTAGGCCGGCTTATGAATCAGGTAGCCTTAATTTAGCAATAATTTCCTTTTTTAAAACCTCCCTTAATTTTTTTGAGTAGTGTATTTTTAGAAGGTCAGCGACTGGTACTTGTAAAAAATTGCATATTCGATATTTAATTCTATTAGCAGGACTATGTTTTTTTAATGATTTTCATGTTTTTTTTGGCATGCAAGAAATATGTATAATTTATTGATACTTTGAGGTTATTTTATATATCAATTTAAGAAAATATTGTGAATTTTTCGAAGCATTTCCTTGGAAAATATGAAAATTATCAGCTGCTATACATCGAACGTCGTCATCAGATGTTGCTTTTGTTACGTCAAGGACGTAGCTTCGTTAGATCTAATCTTCACATTTTTTGGGAGTATGGTAGAAATGTAGCAGCAGGGGGTCCACCGAAATCACCAAAATTTTGAAAGGGGTCTACGAGAAAATTAAGTTTGGGAACCTCTGATCTAGATCTAGACGTGGAACCATTATGGATGTGTTATATAAACTAACGGCCGTTTTTCCCAACTTTTTTACCGATAAATCTGAGTCTCCGATCAGCTAAGTGATTAGTTTAGTTAGAGCCTTCGCTAATGGAGAAACTGAAAAAAAACAGTTATCGACGAAACCGCAGTCAACCTCCTGAACAAAATCGATATTTTTCAGATCTGACATATGGCAGATTATTCGAAAACTTCACAGTTCGTGAGCCGCTACCATTGCAACCTATCAACAAGGCAACTGAAACGCGACTGTACAGCAGTATTAGTCGCCGCGGTAGTCGCGTTTCAGTTGCCTTCTTGACAGATTGCCATAGTAGCGGCTCACGACCTGCCAAGTTTTGATATGTCAGAACAGAAAAATATCGGTTTTGTTCAGGAGGTTGATTGCGATTGCGTCGGCAACTGTTTTTTTTTCAGTTTGTCCATGAGCGAAGGCCATAACGCTCGTTTCACCTGTTGGTCGGAGAGTTGAATTGTTCGAGTATGTATGCGTTCAAGGAGTGTTGAGCCAAAATTTTGGTTCACCAGTTGATCAGTAGGATTCGGAACAACGGCCGTAAGAGAATCTCTTAGAATTTGCAGCGGTGGTGAGAGACCGTATTTCGGAATCTTTCAGTGAAATGGCTGTAGCTATATTTCGTGATGAGTTCTGAATGTCCAGCCAGTTCCCAACTTTTTTCTTTCACATCTCATTCCCCTACCGATACCAATCCTCAAGCTTCTTTATCGCACGATAGTTCAAACTGATCATTGCACATGGCACCTCAATTTGGAAGTGTTTTGTTAAAATCCCTACTGTCTTTTGGATATTAGAATTCTTTCGCGGCCTTATACATAAAATTTTTTAAAACTTATTTTGAACTAGCTGACCCAGCCACGCGTTGCTGTGACTAACGAAACACAACGCCATCTACTGGATGGTTACCCAACCTTTTAACTCACACCGCCATCTGTTAATTTGCATACAAATCAATTCCACACCGCCCGCTTGTCAGCCCGCTCGTCCACCACATACAGACATTCTCCTTTAATTATATATTTCAACCAATTTACACACAACCTTGACAAATTACATACCTAAACCTTCCTAATGAATCACTCTATATATTGGTGAAAACCGCATGAAAATCCGTTCAGTAGTTTTTGAGTTTATAGCGAACAGAGAGATAGACGCGGCGGAGGAATTTGTTTTATAATATGTAGAGATTTAGAGATATTAGAACCTTGCCACGCCAAGACACTCACCCGACTAGTCAAACTAGTAACGCAGGGCGGGAGGCAGTCACTCACAAAAAGATTTTAAGTGTCATAACAGTAGACCCACGCAATCGTAATCCACTCATAACAACAAATCGGCGGCATTTTTCTTTGTTTTATGGAAAAGTCACTCTTAATGACAGTTTTTCAAAATGAAAAATATTACAGATATTTAATTTCAATTATTTCAGTATTATATTTTTATATTAAAAATAATTACAACGCTAATGATAACCCGATAATAAGTTCATTAAAGTTTGGATTATTACTTTATAATAATATTAGAGCAGGTTTCATTCTTTATATTTGTTTTGAATCGTGATCCCGAATGTCAACTGCCCGAAAGTTGAGACGACTTTGAACGCAAAATCCCGAATGATTTTGGTCCCAATTTACCAAAAGCTGAAATCGAGAAAGTTGGTGCAAAAAATGATGGAAAGATTGATTATTACTTGGGTTGAAAATAATTTCTCAAAGTTAATACGTGTATTTTTTAAAAGTTCCTTAATTAGACTGCAAATGTATTTTACTTAATAATAAAAATATTTATATTTGGATGATTTGCTTTAAATATATGTATTTATATAATGTAAATCAAATAAAACTATAGAATAGATAATCTATTACAGCAACTTGTGGCTAACAGATTGCTTCCAAGTGTGTACAATTCGCTTGACCAATGAAAGTGATGGTACGAAATTTTCGTTTGTCAACTTTATTGGAGGGAGAGAGGGGAGGGGGGGTGACACCACTTTATCCGCCCGGGTGCCACCCATGCTAGTTAAGTACGCGGAAAAACATTCCCAGATTACGAATAACCCGACAATATTTTAAAATCTCCTGCTACCACCACAGTAAGCGGAAAATGTTGCTTATGTCGTGATGGCCAGTCGAGGAATTGAACAAGCGACGCCGACTCAGCCAATGACCGGTGATTATATTGCTCATTACATGTTTTGAACACATGTTAAATTGATCATTACATGTTTTGAACACATGTTAAATTGATCATTACATGATGTTTTGAACACATGTCTAATTGATCATTACATGTTTTGAACACATGTTAAATTGATCATTACATGTTTTGAACACATGTCTAATTGCTCATTACATGTTTTGAATACACGTCTAATTGATCATTACATGTTTGGAACACATGTTAAATTGATCATTACATGTTATGAACACATGTTACATTGATCATTACATGTTTTGAACATATGTCTAATTGATCATTACATGTTTTGAACACACGTTAAATTGATCATTACATGTTTTGAACACGTGTTAAATTGACCATTACATGTTTTGAACACATGCTAAATTGATCATTACTTATTTTGAACACATGTCTAATTGATCATTACATGTTTGGAACACATGTTAAATTGATCATTATATATTTTGAACACATGTCTAATTGATCATTACATGTTTTGAATACACGTCCAATTGATCATTACATGTTTTGAAATATCACGACCAACCAGTTGGTAGTTGAATTCTACTTGGAAATGCGGTTTTTTTTAAATTTACATTTATATTTTCTTTATAACAACTAGCAAAAAATAATAACAAAAAATTAAAATAAGTACCGGTGGTGCACCAAGTATGGCGGTAAAGAATAATCGTACGTTCAGGGACTGTCCCTTCTGGCCCCGCTGGCTTGAAGGCTGCGCCGCTCGTGGCGTAGACCATTACGCCATGTAGTCTAATGAACATATCATTGTGAATCCATTACGCACACAATTTAAACAAATATTTACATACGAATATTTGATATAAAACCTGAAACCTGTTCTTTACCGAAAACAATTTATACAATTTAATATTAATAAACAAAAAAAACATCTATTAATCTGTTTGATTGCTTTGGCACATTTCTCCAGCAATTGAGTGAAAGTCGGTTGTTGCCGCTTGTCACACCCACCAAACAATATTGTACCATGAATAAATAAAACACACCGAACAATATACAAATGTACATTAGGGTGGGTCGTCAATGCATGGAAGTCTTTTTTGAGTCACCGTTCGCTCGTGAGTTCCAAAAGTTGCGAAATACATTTTTTTTGAAATAATAATCGCATTTTCAATTTAGTAGTTTTTTGGCCTTATTCTTAGTTTAATTTTGAAACATTTACGGTGACTTTGCGAGTAATTAATGAATTTTTAAAAAAGATTCGCTAATATTGTCTTCATTAATTAAATATTACAATTTGAAGCTTTATTCTTTAAGTCAAAATAAAAATAAATATTCATCCCAGACTCAAAAGATGGATAAAGCTATCCATGACACTATCTACGTAGCATTTAGTTCGAAATAAATCTTTCAATCATACATAAATATAGCAGCAATTAAAAATATGCGTTAGGAAAATGAAGACAATGTTGGTAGTTCTTAGTAGTAATGCCAGATCGTGGTAAACCATTTTGTTTTATACCTCTGTATTGACTAAATTAGCTTTAACCATTGTAATTTTAATACTTACCATTATGATTTTTAATTTTTAGAATTCGTTAAGAGGTGGAGCCATTTCCGTCGGCAACTCGCAAACGGACTTGCCTCAGGCTAGCATAAATACTACGATTTGTTGAACTTTCTATTCCGTTCCGCGGCAATGACGCCACTGCATGTCACATTAATTTTGTACCGGTGAAAGTTAGTGGAGCTGGCGACACGGTATCACAAGTAAATAAGCACACATTTCACCACTAAAAATTACACATCTACCGGATCTGCCCTGATGATGGACACTGCAACGATGTCCGAAACGTTGGCTGAAGAAGGAGGTAGCTCAACACGGCACAACACCCCAAAAACACATAACGAAAATTGGTAGTTCTTAGTCGAAGTGCGATTAATTATATATGACCGACGCTGATAGAGATTATTAATTACCCATTAACTCAGTGGTAAAGCATCGCCCCGGCAAGATCAAGGTACTGGGTTCGATTCCTAGACGAGACCGTATCTTTTTCTGATTTTTCTGTTTTTAATTTAGATTGAAAGTCACTAATATTGTCTTAATTTATTCGATAATTTGCTTTTTCAATCGTGATAAAGTAATACTTATAAGTTTTCCAAACATTTTCCAGGGACCTGCTCCGAACCTCTAACCGACGGCTGCTATCAAAATTAGGTCTTTCTTAAATGCATTAAATTATATTTAATAGATACACCACTAATAAATATTAAATTACGTGCTACTTGAGAAGTATGTTATTTGTGATATAAATTATGGTTTTGTCCAATAATTATTGAAATTGTGATAGTAAAACAATAGAAAAGAAGTATGATTTTAAGGGCCCGCTACCCGAATTACTCCCGATTTCTTACATATCTCCTTTAAACACGTTAAGTTTTAAAGCTCTTAAAAAATATATGTTATTCTTGAAGATAATATCTAGACATTGCCGGTGCCGAATTGCAAATTATATAAAATTCCCTCAATAAAAAAAATCGCAAAGTATGCAAGTTTGTTTCAGTTATTTTACAAGTTATATGTATGAAAAAAAATCATTTTGCTCTATTTTAACCGAGTCGTGTTTTATTAAATATTTTCGCAATTTTCGCATCGATTTTGTCGCTGTAAATGTTAGCGCTCTCCTTCGTAATTTCGTATCTCTCCATCTTCTTCTTTTCGGGCCCGGTTGCGCAGCCTTAATAACTTTGGCCTCTGGTACATGGCCAAAAGTAGTATCGTGTATTCCTTAATATATTTTTAATGGTTTTCCGAAGTAGAATGCTCAATTTTGCGCCCAATCCCAACGTGAAAAAACTCGAAAAAAATCTGGCGGCCCACCCTAATATTAAACATACAAGTAATACGTATGTATAATAGATGTAGCCTGCTGACTTCTATGTAAGCGGACTGAATACATAAGACAAGACAAATGAGTCACCTGTGATATAACCTCCGCACATTCGTATGTGTCTCGTGTTGTAAGCATGTAATTAAATTGTCTCATGAAGTACATACCTGACCATAAAGATACCGGTCAAACAGGACTGTCAACTATTTGCTGCAATTAGAACCTACGTACGAAAATATTTACTATTAGTATGAAAAAATATTGCTTGTAAAATTACTTATTGGCTTGTTAATCACCGATTCAGGTTTTGTACAGTTAATTCGGAGCTCTAGTACAGTGAAATCAATAACTTAACAATGGATGATAAGCTTAACTAACGACTATTTTATACCGTTTTACCAAGCACGGCCGCAATGTTAGCCAGGCCGATATTGACAGGGAATAATAAGAAATCGATATAGGCTGACGGATCTAACAAGACCTTGTGACGGATCTAACAGGATCTAACAAGAAATGTGAACTTTAGTATACATTGGCTCTTAAAATGTACTAAACGAGAGTTAATTAGTTCACGAGGTATTTAGTTATATTTAAACCACTTTTTTTCTCCAAGATCGAACGAAATAAATTGATCGCCTCTCAGATGAATTAATTAAGTTTATGGATCGCGTATAACATTTCTTTCAATTCTAAGAGCTTCGCTAGTTCATCTGTATTCATTAATAAGCCAGTTATTTTGTATATTGTCAGCTTAACTTATTTATCAATCGTCGCGTCGGTCGCAATATCTCTTACCAATTGTTGACCGTGCTTAATAACTGACCATATGTGACGGATTTAATCAATATCGTTTTGATACAGGGTTTTATCGATCGTCCGTGTTAGACCTCCTGGCATTAAGCCAGACTATTCACTATTCCAACGTTAAAGCGCCGCCTTATATTTACAATTTACACCGTGTTATAAGGGTGACCGGACAACTCAGAATGAAACCAACTCAGAAGCACCTCAGAAAGGTCATTAATAGTGATGAAAAAAATATATAAAAATTGAGTAAATAGGTTAAGTTAGGTTAAGGTTACCGGCTATTTTAAAATTATTTTTTCATAGCTTTTAATGACCTTTCTGAGGTGTTTCTGAGTTGGTTTCATTCTGAGTTGGCATGGAACCGTTCGTAAGATAGATTTACTTCTGGTTGATACTTTACGATAGATTTACTTTACGTCTTAGAGGAATTGTGGTATCTGCAATCGCCGCGGTGCAAATGTCGCCATATTATTTCTATGAACGTCTAACAAGTCTAACCGATAAGTTGACCGGAGAAAGTTTTCTCGGCGTTATCTCTGGCCGCGTGAGTTTTGATAAAGTTAAGGCCAATCAAGCACCACCGAATGTGTAAAGGTTGATTCTCCACGCAGACAGGACTTGGAAGGAAATCTCTCATTTATACTCTACAATAGTCATTACAGTAAAATGTCGGTATTACATGAACAATTTTCGAAAACGAATAATTTACGAATCTTAGGAGCTCAAAATAAACATCAAGTCAGCAATCTCTCACCAAATTACCTGTTATAGAGGGTGTTAAGGCTCTGCAACCGGGCCCGAAAAGAAGAAGATGGAGATATACGAAATGACAAATGTTAGAGGAGAGCGCTAACATTTACAGCGACAAAATCGATGCGAAAATGTTTAATAAAACACGACTCGTTTAAAATAGAGCAAAAATCTCGCGGGCATGATCTTAAACAGCATTTAAAGAAACACTGTGACACTGTTTTCATACATATAACTAGTAAAATAACTGAAACAAACGTGGTAATAATAATTTTTGAAGCATAGGTAATTTGCGTTTCGGCGCGGGCAAAGTCTAGATATTATCTTCAAGAATAACAGATTTTTTTAAGAGCTTTAAAACTTACCGTGTTTAAGGGAAATATGTAATAAATCGGTACAAATCCGGGTTGCGGGCCCTTAAGGGACGTGCTTGACTTACTTTAACCAGTGATTCCTGAAATTATTTGGAGTAAAAACTGTAAATGAAATTTTAGTCTCCGGTGAATCTACGTTTTTTTGTTCATTTTTTATTTCATTTGCATGTTATCACTGATCACACCTTGGCCCTAACTATACAATACCTACTACTTTTTTATGTTTTAAGTTGGAAACAAAATTAAACTCAATGTCACTGGAGAGCAAAATTTAAACAGGTTAAAGTAAATTAAATGCGTCCCTTAACACTATGTATATTAGGTAATGTGGTGGGTGGGTGGACTTCTGCAAATGGCAAATTATTCGTTTTTGAAAATCGTTCTGTAATAAGGATAACACAACAGATATACGAATTCTAAGATGGAGGTATTTGACGTTAACAATGAAGAAAATCTGAGGTTAGATTACATTTTATTTGTACGTATTTATTATTAATGATTTCGCGTTTTTAGGGAATTCCCATTTACCCAGATAGACAGCCTATTTACAGTACACTGAACAACTTTTGTGTACATATTACACACTGGCACATAATGCTGATCTTTTTTCAATTTAAGAAGTTCCCAAGTCAAATATTTGGCATCTTCTTGATCTTCAAGGAGTGTACACTATTTTTTTGTGATGGTAATTTCCCAAGATGAAATCGCTGCTGGAAGATTGTCAACGCGTTTTTTCATCGAGCGTAAGCACAGTGCCGCGGTTCCGTACAGGGCAAGGGACAAAATTAAAAGATTAAAAAAAAATTACGCACGAATAATTAACATTCCTACAGGTTGGGTGACTAGTACGTGACTCGGTAATAATCACATGAACAAGATCATTAGACATGATGCTTTCTTAATTGCTAATGTGCAACTTCAATCAGAAGGGCGATTCTGCATCTTTGCTACAGCGTAACGCGTTTTAAATCCGGACACGACATATTATGCCAGTTTCATTAATTTATTTATTAATTAATTAACGCCCTTTTTCGGGGCTCTTACATATGAATAGTAAGAAATATACAATATTTATTGCACATAACTCAACTGCCTCAGTAACAATATTTTATTTTTGTTTAAAGATAAATTGAACATGTCCACTGACTCAATATAATTATTCCGCTACATTAGTATTCTGGACAAAGAGGATTACAAATGGTAGTTAGTTCCAGAATTTGTGCACTTAAATAAAACCTGACTTCTAGTATTACGTAGTGATATCCGGAAGCTTATCAATTCAAGCAATACCGGACCACCAAATAAATCATTTAGTATTTTATATAGAAATACCAAGTCAGTGAATTCGTTTGTCTGACAATTTGAGCACATTCATATCATTTAAAATAGTATTGTAGATCAACATAATTGCTGGAATACCCATTTTAAGATGAACTGAATCAATGACCAAATACAAACAAGATATAAAGAAATGGATTATAAGCATTGGACGTCACACTACTGCTAACATCTGTAAAATAGATAACAAATAGACAGAATTACCATCTCACGTATGTCCTTACCCTTATTAAAGAACTTAAAAAAGTAAAATCTTATATGTATAATATAACTCCCTATATAGATTCTTCTCTTTCTTCACCTATATAATGCTCTCTTTATGCTATTAACCCTCAATTTTAATCATCTTTCTGTTTGAATTGTATAAATCAGTATGTATCTTACCTTAAATATTCTTATGTAATAATTAAATATTCTTATATATGATACTCATTTATGTACCTCTACGTCTGTCTCAACACAGGTATACCCTAGTGAGACAGGCATCGAATAATGTAATGTAAACATATCTTATATTGATAAATAAATAAATAAAGATTCAGAAAACGTAATAATTTGTTTTTTATTCTTTCAAGAGCTTGTACGTGTATATTATAATGTGGGTTCCGACGGGAGAATTGTACTCATGTTGACTTCTAACATAGGCAAAATATAACAGTTTAATACCCTTTATATTGTTAAAATTTCTAGTCAGCCAAGTTAGAAATTCCAACATTTTAAAGCCCTCATTAGAGATTTTTGTTATCTGGTGAACAAATGAAAAATTTGATTGAAAACTGATATCTAAGTTTTTTAACTTATATGCGATATTCTGTATCGCAATAACGAGGTAATAATTGAGCTTATTAATTGTTTTTGTGTTTAATTCGTAGAACTCCATTTTAATTTTTAGAAATTTAATTAAAATTTAATTTGATAATGTTATTATCGAGTTCTGCAATCTCAACTAGATTCAAAGAACATATAAGATGTTATAAAAATAAAAACAACTCTTCAAAATTCGCTGAATAATCACGTTCCACTTAAAAATAACCAGCCAAAACCATTACATATTGAACGAAAGGGTCTTAGATTAAATTTGCTTGAACAATTAGAAATCAATAAACGAACGAATGACCCCAACATAACGCTAATTAATAAAGTAAGGAAAATTATTTATTCCCCACTACTTAGTATGTTTACCAAACCTAAAAAATATAATGCACTTAAATGAGTCATAGCAATAACGTCATTATAAATCAATTAAGAAAACCCTTACACTTAGTGCAAGGCAAACCAAAGGGAAATACTCCGAATCCCACATTAGCACTCTCTCAATTAGTGTCTCTACAAATTGGTTTAACCGGTGATAAATCAACTTAGACACCGTAAAAAATTGACATTTAAAATCTTATAAATAAGTCGTCCGTACGTGGCTTCACCACAGTTTGAAAATGACCTTACAAGTCGAAACAGCTGTAACTAAAACACTAACCAAAAAACTTGCAGAACTCGATAATAACATTATCAAATTAAATTTTAATTAAATTTCTAAAAAATAGTTGAGCTTGTTTTAAGACATCAATTTAAAAGTAGTTACTCTGACGCCAAAGAAGACAGTGCGTTTTGTCGAGTAATCCTTGTTAAGATGTTAGTCGCGGGAATATTTTCGAATCATTTAATCAAAGTAGAGTTAACCCTGGTAAGACCATAGTATCTAGGCTTGAGTTCCAGTTGCAACCGTTATATGTCTATTTTTTGTATTAGTCTATTTCATAGTTTATACGTTCACTGAGAGTCGTTAATGCCTTTGTAAAGTTGTTAATAAAATTCTTCAAAAAAACTAGGTATTTACTAATGATTCTCACGCGCCAAGCTTTTTTATGTTTGAGGTTGCACTATTCGAGTTAAATAGTGCATAATTTAATAATGAAGAACTAATACACATTTTAAATAATGAACTAAATGATGTATCAAGATGGCTAAAAATAAATAAGCTTAAATTAAATACAAAAAAAAAAAACAAAATGTATGGTGATTGGATACAAGAAGACATCCAGTGTGAGCAAAATTAAAATTGATGGTGAAATTATTGAAAATGTTACTGAAATGAAATACTTAGGAGTTATATTAGATTCCAAACTAAACTTCAATACACATGCTGAATACACCCAAAAGAAAATTGGCAAAAAGATATCTTTTTTTGGAAGAATTCGGCCAAAAATTTCTAGAAAAACTGCAATCACCATATACAATTCAATTATTGCTCCACACTTCAACTACTGCTCAAGTATACTTTTTCTATGTAACGAAAGAGAATAAAATAAGTTACAAATTCTCCAAAACAGGGCAATGAGAATAATTCTTCGACGAAACAGATTTTCAAAAATAATTAAAATGTTAAAGGAACTAAATCGGTTGACCGTAAAACAGATGCCGACCTTGAACACGATGGTATTTATCCACAAAATATTGAACAACACGTTACCAAAATACTTCTCAAATAAAATTGTATACAATAAAGACATTCACAGATATAACACAAGGACGTGCAAGGAAATTAGGCTACAAAAAAAGGACAAAGCGAATACGCAGAACAGTCTACTGTACAAGGGAATGAAGTTGTATAACACACTACCAGAAACACACCAATTGGAAAGTTCAAGATGTATTGTAGGAGCTACATAAAACTTGAAAAAATATAGTGAATATGAAATATTATAATCAATTAGAAATTTGTAAACTTAAATGTACAAATTACTAAAATAAAAATTATTATTATTATAATGCATCACGAATAATAATAACCTTTGTTCACCGTCACCTTGATTATTTATGAGAAATAGTGTTTTTGCTAATAACGCTAACGCTGAACTTTTTAATGTTTGCGGTTGCACTATTCAAATTAAATAACACAAATGTATAATACCTATGTTCACAGTCATCTTGATTATTTAGAGTGAGCGACATGCATACGTCGTCCGTTCTGTGGGAATGCTGATAATTAAGCGACATCTTTTTAAATTTTGTCCTTAGCCTTGTGTAGGACCGCAGCACTGTGGTGCGGGGGCAAATTCGAACTTTGACGCCTGTATAAAGTTGTTGTCAAACTCTTCCGAACTTATCAAGTGTTGTCAACAACTGTACATGTGAGTGATTTATTATTTTTTGTGCTCTTCACTGACACTCCATTTTTATGACGTTGGGACTTGAAGTTTGATAGCCTCGTTGAAGTATCTCGCAAAAAGCAAAGACGGGTTTGGAATTAAATTTCAGATTATCCCTATTTCTTAGAAAGGCTTTTTTTAAAGTGATTCCCAGCTGTTTTATTGTAGGAGTGGTATATAGGAGAACTAAAATATATCGTCAAATAATTTGGTGTAAGTAAAAGCAGGCTTTTTATAAAGTGTTTGCATGAGTGAAAGATTGCTGAGTGCTTTTATTGCCGGGTATTTTAGTTAACCTAACGTCAGAGAAGACAGGACGTTTTGCCGCGTAATCCTCGTTAAAAGTTGTCAGTCGCGGAAAAATTTGCAAAACAAATGTCATCGCGTACAAACAACAAAATAATACGACAAACGGATAGTCATTTACGAACGCCTATTAGATTTATAATTTAGTAATTTATATAACTAATAAAATGTAATTCGTGTTTTTAAGTAGGTAATTAATCACGACAGGCACATATAAGCCATAGAAAATTTGACAGCCGATTACGGATGCCTTCCTATTTCTGAAAGATTTAGCTTTTTTGTCTTAATTGTCTAGTAATGCTGACTTAACGCAAAACATAAAAGATACAGAATTACCCTTCAGACCTGGTGATTAAAAATAGACAAAGTCGTTTTACTTTACTTTTCGGTTCTGATTGGCGATCTCTCGCTCTCTCGCCAATGCGAACCTGGGAACTAGAACTAAAGAACGATGTGCAAACAATGTGTAAAAAAATAGAAAGAAGATATTTTGTTTATTTGCCAACGACGGGATTCGAAACCATGACCTCTTAGTTCAGAGCCAATAAACTGAACATTCATTCCAGGTAATTTTTTCACAAAGAATAGTTAACCCTATCACGATCTTTGTATCGCAGTGTTTGTAAATAGACATTGACCGTAAATATATAAATAACCTAATGTAGTGTACATACACAATTGGCTCAACGTAAAAAAGCGGTTAATGTGATACTTAAGAGCGTTTAACCAGCCAGCGGACGAAAATCCACATTTCGTCGAAAGTTGTTCTTACGATCGTGCAGGGCGGTTACAATGAGAAAGATTAATTATTCTCCGTACCAGCTTTTTAAAATTATAACTCAATATCGATTTTACTTCATTCCAAATTTGCTTTAATTTATATCTACATCCAAAAATGCTGAAAGGCGTGATGATAAAACTATTAAAAGAATGTATTTTTTGTAATTATTTTTTGATTATATGTATTTATCATTTTTCAATAATGTCCAAGTTAAATAAGCATGTTAAAAAATCAGAAATTTATTAGTTTGTAAGTGCGCAAATAAATACACAAACGGGCCAATTTTCGTCAAGAAACACACGTAGGTATATATTTTTTAATGATTTTATTTAAACTAAAATTAAAATTCTAAAACATGCGATACCCAGATAATGTGTTGATTTATTTTACTGCATGATTATATGATTTGAAATGGGAGGGTTGTGGTATAATACAAAAACTTTTTTTTAAATTTAACAAATCTGCCAACGACCTATAGTATAACCTTATTATACTAAAAATAAACATTTTTCTCAAAATTTAAAACATGCGAATGCTAGATAAAAGAACAATCTTTCGAAATCCATTTATAATTTTTTGTGGAAAAGAGTCAACACGTCTGAAATCTGATTTAAAAATGACATTTTTTTGGTTTTCCCTCTTAAAAGAATTAAAAATTTACTCTTCCACAAATAACGCCAGTTTAATTATTAAGAAAAAATACGATTTGCAAGTTATGCTTTAAAATATTGAGACGAATTCGTTTCAATATTTTAAAGCATAACAATTAATTAATTGTTTGCACCGTACTTATGCAATATGAATATAAATAAATGGTTTTTTTTTCAAGAAAGGCTTACTAATACAATATTGTATTTATCGGCGATAAAATCAAGTATTGTGTTTGTAAGCCTTTCTTGAAAGATTTGAGCTTGTTTATGAACAAAACTATTTATTTACATAAATATTGCGTATGTATGGGATCAAAAAATCAATTCATCTTAATATTTTAAAGCATAACTTGCAACAGGGGTTTTTTTTCTAAAATATTTAAACTCATGCCATCTACGAAAGAGCAGATTGTTTATTAATTCTTCTAAGTATCACGTTAAAAATGTCTTCCAAACAGTGTAACAGAATTTACCAAACTATCAGTGGCGGTCAGTGAGTTGTCAGTGAGCTAGAGCGCTGAGATTGAAAAATATGACGTTTTTGACGTTGTTATAGCTTAAAATATATATTTTTTAAAATTTCATCTATTTGTAAGAAGATCTTCGGGATTTTTTCAGTAAAGGGATGCGTCGCATCCACATACTGAAAGATCTTCATACAAAAAGTTGAAATTTTGAAAAAAAAAAATTTTTTTTCACCTACAACATCAGTAATGTATTTTTCAATCTTAGCACTCTAGCTCACAATTAGAAAAAAAAGTTTTTTTTAATACTATAGTGCGCCCCACGGTTGAATTTGGCAGCCACCTCTGGTCTGGAGCTCCAAAATACCTGAAAAATACCCTCGACTCTGTGCAGAAACGGGTGGTCCGTTTAATAGATTCTCCCATCTTAACAGACGGATTGCAATCTTTAGAGCACAGGCGTCGGGTGGGAATGCTATCCCTGTTCTATCGGTATTACAATGGAAGATGCTCCGAGGAACTAGCATCATTGATCCCTTCGGCACCGTTGCATAGTCGGGAAACACGCCAAACGCGTGCTCAACATTTGTACACGGTTGACATTTGTCACATGAGAACGGGTTCGACTCGCTCGTGTGTTCAACAGCTCGGCTGTGGAATGATTTGCCGGCCTCTGTGTTTCCTCCTTCCTACAACGTGGGTCTCTTCAAGACCAATGTTTATTCCTTCCTCTCCTCAAAAAGACCCTCCACACAGCATACATCATTTTCAAATCATTTTCCTCAGGGCCTCCTGTGAGGAGTTAATGTAAAAAAAATACTTTTATAAATGCATTGCCTGCTCGCACACATTTTTGAACGATCAGTTTACATGCGTAAAACGTTAAAAATCTTTTGTGCTTGTGTAAAAT
Organism: Limnephilus marmoratus; assembly: GCA_917880885.1. Taxonomy (NCBI): domain Eukaryota; kingdom Metazoa; phylum Arthropoda; class Insecta; order Trichoptera; family Limnephilidae; genus Limnephilus; species Limnephilus marmoratus. Next base: position 21,639,376 of record OU862924.1, on the reverse strand, counting down.
GACTACTTTTACAGAGCTTTTATTTATCTACGGGAGTAAAACTTGCGATATTTAACTGAGCCAACATCTAATATATTATTTTCCTCTCCTTGCCTTTGCTTCCTCCCCCTGATGAGACCAGACCACCAGACCCCATAAGTAATACGGACGGTCAATTCACCTGCCCATAAATCACAATTGGAATTGTGGTCGTTAAACGACCATGGGGGACAGGGAACTTGCCGACCAGATTACTTCTCAGGGCGCCGGGCGGCGTCGGCTTGGTGAGATCTTCCTCAGCAAAATGCCGCCTAAGAAATACTTAACGTAATTTAAATTTTATTATTATTGAGTACGTAAAATGCTTATACTGCCTTTATAATGCCACTGTAGAATTTACTAATTCCTAGCATCTAGTCTTTTGTTCAGTTCTCTTCAATACCTTGGTTCAATTGACCGGTCAGTGGCTCAGATGGAATCGTGTATGAATCCAACCCAGGCGTGTTCGATTCCTCGGCTGTCTTTTTTTTTTTTGCATGAAAACCGCACAAGAGTCCCAACTGCTCCCGTCTGGAGCCAGTGGGACTATGTCATCCCCAATTGGGGTATGTTGTGAGGCTGAAGGTAGTGGGGAGGGGAAGGAGATAGGGAAGAGGAAGGTGGGGAAGTACCTGGCTATTCAGATCTGGTCACCAAAGACGGCAGAAGCCATTTCAAGCAACGTTTCAATTCAGAATGGTGGTCTTACACCAGGGCGATACTGAGAGTATCTTCCACTCTGGAACGTGCCGCAAATATACTATGTATTATTTTAAATGAATAAATTGTGAAATACACAAATTAATCAAATAAAATTTATTTGCCACGCCGGGATTCGATCCCGCGACCTTCGGAATGCTAGTCAAGCGCCCTACCGCTGCACTACGCCGGCCTGTCTAAATCCTTCATCACAACACCAGCAATATTTCTCACTTACTGTGGTGGTAGTAGGAGATTTTCAAATATTGTCAGGTTATTCGTCACTTGGGAATATTCGGTTTTCTTTTAAAAAAAATTAAAATTTACAACGATTTAATATTACACTCCTTACTTTCCATTGAAAAATCAAAGTTTTTTAACATTAATTCCACCCAGGAGGCCCTTCGGGGTCTATATCATCTGGGGATGCTGTGTAGACGGTCTTTTTGGAAAAGGAAGGCGAGGAAGTTCTGGGAAGGAAAAAGTTATCAGGGATTGGTAGGAATCTCAGGGTCAATGTGTCCAGGATTAAAGGACTTATGAATCCAACCCTCCCACTTCGGTGAAAGGCGATGAGAGAGTCTTACTGGAGAGATCAAAAGGTTTCCCACAACCAGTTTCTCCCGATCCGGCCTGCCAAGCAGTTAATGAGCAGAGGCATCCGCCGCAGACCCGGACAAATCGGTGAACTGATGTTTCTCGCCGATGCGATGGAAGTTATTAAGGCTTTATAGATTTTTCCGATGCATCTTTAATTAATATCGATAACGCATTCACATCCCTACGTCCGGCATTAGGGTTGCCCAATATCTTCTCGCCGCCCTTTTTCTATCACCACTGCCACCGAGCATTTGGCGTCCTTGATGATTTACGCCAATAATGCCAGGAATATCCAATGCTATTGGAATCGAATTAATGCCATCGGAAAATTCCGATTTTATTAACATTTATTAAATTAACAATCCATATAGATACGAGTATCTTTGAAAGTGCAATCAATATGTAAATACAGTTGATTCCGCTTAATTGGGACACACCGGGACCCAAACATATTGTCCCAAATTATGGCTGTTCCAAATAGTCAAAGGTTAAGAGAGAAAAAAATATTTGATCAGTTTTATATGTGTTTATTCACATGTTACATTTGTTTGAGCACTCTCGAAAGTGTTTTTTAACTTTATTAAATTAAAAAATAATAATAATAATTACAAAAAACAATTATGCACAGAATAAAGGTACAAATATCGTAGCTAGGCGGGTAATAACTACAAAGTTAAAAAAATATTGCAAAACACATTTTGAAGACGGAATGTGTAGGGAGACTTCCATTTATCTATTTATTTATTGGGTATATTAATAATCATCATTAAGTTAAATACACGCTTCTTGGACGTACACCTTCATTTTCCTCGTTTTTCACTATCTTTCAAAATTTTATGTACGTCACATTAATAATTACTTGTAATGAAATCCTGCAAAAAAATTCCACCCCCTCTCCTCACCCGCGATGTAGGTACACAGAACGCCCGCTCTTCTTGACTAAAATTCGTTTACTGAGACACGTCTGCATAGCCTTCAGACTGGAATTTGTTCCAATTAAACGGAATAGTGTCCCAGATAACCGAAAAAAATTAGTATCTTTATTTGGTTTCTATCCTTTGGGTTTTGTCCCAAATAACTGGCGGTCCTGTCCCGATAAACCGGTATACCAATTAATCAGAATCGACGTATTTATAATTAAACAGACCGATTTTTACAATCAAGATTAATGTATCTTTAAAAAACTACATGTTATTAAATATTAAGATAAATTGATTTGTTAGAACGTGTGCCGCACTGTAATGGATTCCGAAACATTAGCTAAAGAATAGGGCAACACGGCGTAATAAACCAAAAATTAATCATGATATTATTATTTTTTAGGTTTTAATAGAGCCGTTTAGTGATTAAATCACGTCAAGGACGCAAGTAATTTAGGAATACTCGTAATAAAAAAAATGTTCAGAAGATTTATACGAATTTTAATACGTAAATACAAACTCGTATCTCTCTTCAGTTGTACCTCTACCTTCCTTTTAGGAACGCGTTAAAAGTACGCAAAAATGAAGTACTCATACCTATATTCATAATGCGTATTCAAATTATTTGTCAACGGTGATTTTTAACAGGTTTGTTGATAGCATCTGGCATTTTATTTTATCGTGCGACATGGTTCAATCTTTGGACTCGCGTTGACAATACTTATATTTTATTATTAAGAAGGGTCAATCTATATGAAATGTGGGATGGCGAGTGTAAAATGTGTGGAATACATTTGTCTAGATTTTTTCTTAGTCTAAACGTTATCCGAATATAATTGTAATCCTACTAATATTATAAAGGCGAAAGTTTGTATGGATGTCTGAATGTATGTTTGTTACTCTTTCACGCAAAACTACTGAATGGATTTTTAAAATTAAAAGAAGGCTTCATTATTTGCGAGTACTATAGGCTATATATATTGGTAAGCTCTGGCGTTATGAATAATCTCTGGCGTTATGAAATTATTTATCATACGTTTTCTGTCCCTAACAAAATCGATTTATTGCAAACGTCAGAAAAAAAGCAAACCAATTGACGCCTTGGAAACGATGTTTTTTTTTTAAATTAGGTAATTCACCCTAAAAAGAGTGCTTTGTTGGCGTCGTACTTAAAAATATCTCTAAAAATAAGTTACCGCAATGTACGTATGCGCATAAACCCGAACGACTGCACCAAATTGGATAATTTTATTCTTCGATAATTGTTCGTTATTTTGTATGAAACTACCGTTGAGTTCTGGCATTGTGAAATTTGTAAAAAAAATTATAATAGGTGGCATGCGAGCAGTTTGAAAACTGAATGAATCGAGAATGAATGTGTGGAATGCGAGAGGTGAGAGGGGGGAGTGTGGAGGGGGGATGGGGTGTTTAATATGTTTGGGAGGGTGTTGATGGAGTGGGGAAGGGGTGGGGGAGAAGGGTGAGGGGAGGGAGTTAGGGGAGGGAGAGGGGGAGGGAAAGAAGGGGAAAGGGGAAGGATGGAGGAGGGTGTGGGTGGGGGTAGGAGGTTGGGGGAAGGGGGTTGATGGGGGGAGTGGTGTGGGGGAGGGAATGTGGAGGGGGAGGGGAGGAGGGGTGGTTAGAGGGAAAGGGGGAGGGGGTTGATGGGGGTGTGGAGTGGAGAGAGGGAAGGTTAAGGAGGCGGAGTGCGGTGGGAGAGGGGGGAGGGAAGGAAGGGGAAGGGGGAGGGGTGGAGGAAGGTGGTGGGAGGTGGAGTGGGGAGGGGTATGGGGTGGGGGAGGAGTGGGTGGAGAAGGAGGGGGAGGGAGAGGGGGGTTGATGGATGAGTGGAGTGGGGAGAGGGAAGGTGGAGGGGGGATGAGTGGGGGAGGGATGGGTGGAGGGAGAGGGGGGTTGATGGGGGAGTGGAGTGGGGAGCGTGAAGGTGGAGGAGGCGGAGTGGGAATCCCCTAATACCATGTGAGCGAAGCCGCGGGAATAAGCTAGTAATAAATAAATTAATACGCAGACTTCAGAGTGCGTATTGTATTGATTAGTTCTTCGATTTTGAATACTTTCTCATTTCTGCATCGCTTCGTCCCTTACTAACTAGGGCGAAGGATGTTACTGATTAGTTTTACACCCCACCGCACAGGTTTTTGGATTCCCTGGAAGGGATGATACAGCTTTGATGACCAATATAAAGTCAAGTTTTGGGGCTAGAGAGCTTCTTCCTGCTAAAAAGTTCCTTCCTTCATCCGGTGAAACTCTGATAGAACTGAACCAAGAGACGCTTTGTAAATCGACAGCTTTCGGAGTTCAGCTAACCCAGAGAGGAAATACTCGTTGAAACCGTTTTGTTAAAACGAACGGTTAAGGGAACATTAGTTTTCCTTTGGGAGGACCGATATACGATATGTTTATCAGTGAATTCAAAAAATTATTGTTAACGATTAATATACTCTGGCTCTTATTGAACTGCTGTACAATGCGTGATATACTTGTAAATTCAATGTACCCAAAATAAAGACAATTTTTATTGTGTTACCATTAAAATTGTGCATTTATTTTTGGTATCCCGTTTCACTGCTGTCTATTTAAAAAGTGTAACTTTTGTATCTTTTAGCATCCAATTTATTAATATAGTGTGTTGGTTTATGCGTTTATGCGATTAATATTTTTTTAATAGTACACAACTGCTAACCCTGTAAAAATCACAAGTGCGCCCCACGGTTGAATTTGGCAGCCACCTCTGGTCTGGAGCTCCAAAATACCTGAAAAATACGCACGACTCTGTGCAGAAATAGACGGTACGTTTGATAGATTCTCCCGTCTTAACAGACGGATTGCAATCTTTGGAGCACAGGTGTCGGTTAGGAATGCTATCCTTGTTCTACCGGTATTTCAATGGAAGATGGTACGAGGAATTATCCCTAATTGATCCCTTCGGCACCGGTGCATAGTCGGGAAACACACCAAACGCGCGCCCAACGGTTGACATTTGTCACATGAGAACGGGTCGCTTCTTCGACTCGTTCTTGTGTTCAACGGCTGTGTAACGATTTGCCGGCCTTTGTGTTTCCTCCTTCCTACAACATGGGTCTCTTCAAGACCAATGTTCATTCCTTTCTCTCCTCAAAGGGACCCTCCACATAGAATCTCAGATGACATAGGTCCTGAGGGAAGTTATTTTCCTCAGGGCCTCCTGTGTGGAGTTAATGTAAAAAAAATGAGTAAGGCGGAGACGGAAATACTCTTTTATACTAATATATAAATTTATTACCATATTATAAATGAAATTCAGGTACTTGTATATTTATTTACACGAAGGCAAGGCAAGGTGTGACGAAGATGAGAAAAACTTTGCATGAAAAAGGAATTTGAATGAATCTCAAGATGAAATAATAACCTGTAAGAAAAACCTCTTTGATTATCCGTCTCATAGTCGAGTTTATTTTTAAAACCGAGACAGTGTTATTCTTTGGAGAATTTTAAAATCTCTCAACCCGATAACAGGCTCCGGCTCAAAGCGGGTTTTATAAGAATTGCATATTTGTCTTGTTGTCGCATTTCATCATAAACCTGCGCCATTTCTTAGAGAATTCCATCTCTTTGCGAGTTCCATCTGATCGGGAGAGTTGTTATCCGATAGACTCTTGAGGATACAAATAATGAATGATCTAAATCTAAAGAAATAAGAAAATCACAATGACGTTGGCAAGAAACTGTATTGATTTAAAAAAAAACTGTAAACTATTTTTGTATGATTTTTATCTTGGTAAAATACGTTTTTAAAGTTACCTTTTTTGTTCCAAGAATCAACCCTATTTTAAATGCAAAGAGGCGCGATGCAATTTTCCACCAGATGACGTCAGCATAGTTGGCAATCTCTATGCAAAGGCGTCTCGATCGGATTCATGTGAATTTAGAATATATCCGATTACTTTTTTAATCGTTTTTCAAGACCGATCTATTAATGTTTATTACAACAACAACAACAATATAAGTTTATTCCAGAATGTATGCAGGGGAAGTGCAATGCAATACATTCCATATTTTAAAATAACAAAAAAGATAAATAATAAGTTAAGGTAAAAAGTAAATAACAACACATAAATTAAATTAAATAAACGAATAAACATGAAAAATGAAACTGAAAAAAAAAAATTATGTAGATATCAAACACTAAAATGATTTTTAAATAGCCGTTTACGGAGGGTATTTCATCGTCTCCCGTCTCCAGAGGGTCATCAGGGGAGATTCCATCCAGGCAGTCATGGCGGTGATGATCGCATTCTTCGAATGGCGCAGTCTGCGCCATAAACTTCCCATGCTGTGGCGGAGAAGTGCACGGAAAGAATGTACTCGTCCCTCCAGGAACATTTCCGTAGCACTGCAGTATCTCGGTAGGCGGAAAAGTTGGCGATAGGCGTTATTGTAAGCAACCTTTAACTTATGCCATTGGGTTGCAGTGTAGTCAACCCACAGTTCTGATGTATACAGCGAGGTACAGAAAGCGTTGAACAGTATTCTTTTAACTTTGGGGCTGCAGGAGTAAAAACGTCTTGACAGCATACCCGCTCTAACTGATATTGCTCTTCTCTGCCTTTCCATGTCCTCGATATCCTTAAGGTCGTCTGTGATGACATGTCCTAGGTATTTAACGCTGTGATTAACATTCATTTTCCTTTCATCTAGCCATACTGAGAGTGTTTGGACGATTTCGTTTTTCGGTTTAAAAACCATAACTATTGACTTGGTAAGACATAAGGTTGTTTCATTGTATATTTATTTACAAAAATGAAAATTTATCAAATTTTGAAGTTAATTTTCAAGCTCTGCGTAAGTTTTATTCAAGTTCCATATCACAATATTATTATAGACTAGTTGCTTCATAAAACTGAAGTAACAACAGAACTTTAATAGAACTTTCACAGAACTTGTAAATTACTTTAAAATTTGATGAATTGTTCCAATTTCTTTAAATAATCCGCTCAAATATTCTTAATTAGATTTGATTTTGTTGTTCGATAACTATGTGAATGTACACATTTTAAAACAGGACATTTCAACGAAAGTTCATTTCAGTTACAATAAAATGATATATACTAACTAAAATATGGTTTAAGCCATTTTCAACAGGATGCATTAAAAAAAATAGTTATGAACCTTAGGTACCCTTGCAATTTCTAACTAAAAGATGGAAAATTCCACTAGTACCAGTAAGCCGTACCTAACCAACTAATCACAAATATTTCATATTGTAAAAAAATTGCAAAAATTATTCCATTACATTTGATCGATAGTTCCGACAATTGGCCCCTCGGCATAATCATACACAATATGCAATCACTTTATGGAAAATACAATATACCTACTTACAAAAGACATAACTAAGTATCCCCGAAGAGATGTGTAGAGAGGATGCACCGCCGAATAACAAAACCATAAAACATACTTTCATTCAAATGCACCAAGGAAAAAACTACTTCTCCATAATACTGTATTTTCCAGCTTACAAGTACAAATAAACAAAAATTTTAACAAAACAAAAAAACGACTTCAAAAAATGCACTAAAAAGTAAAAAAATAATTTCGTATTCTTCTACAACTTTATTATCAACTTACCTTTTCTACTCATCAATATGTACGTACGATTGTTATTTTTGGAGTCGGTGTCGGCGGGAGAGGAGCTGTCAAGTGAACACGCCGGGCCGCGGGTACCTTGGTTGACACCGACTCCAAAAATAACAATCGTACTTACATATTGATGAGTAGAAAAGGTAAGTTGATTATAAAGTTGTAGAAGAATACGAAATTATTTTTTTAATTTTTAGTGCATTTTTGGAAGTCGTTTTTTTGTTTTGTTAAATTTTTTGTTTATTTTTTGATTTTTAGTGAATCTGAAGTACATCCTTTCCAATAAAAAAAGAATCATCGAAATCGGTTGGCGTGATATTGAGTTATTCGTCCATTTGTCGCGCACATACTTGATGCAAATTTAAGACTTATGTGATTTTCTCATGGATGCTATTGTCAGAACTAAACCAAATTAAAATGGGACCACACGGGAAGCACCAGCTTTCAAATAAAAAAAGAATCATCAATATCGGTTCACCCAGTCAAAAGTTCTGAGGTAACAAACATTAAAAAAAAAAAAAAATACAGTCGAATTGAGAACCTCCTCCTTTTCGAAGTCGTTTAAAAATGAAATAAAATTATTACCGATCAAATGTAAACAGTAAGCTGGAGGAACGACAGTTGAGATGGTATGGGTACATAAGACGGAGACCATCAGACCACACAGTGAAGCAGGCAATGTCTATGGAGCTTCATCGACAGTCTTCCAGAGGAAGACCGAAGAACTCCTGGATGATTCAATGCTCCAAAATACTTCAGAGAAATGGCCTGGATGAAGGCGATACTCAGAACAGGAGAAATTACAACTTGATAACTAGAAGAGCCGACCCCAACAGCCTACCTAGGCAATGAGTGAGAAGAAGAAGAAGAAGTACAAAAAACACGACGTTGTAAATAAATTTGTTCAATATCCATATCAACTTATTGACATTAAGTCGATTTTAGGTTTCTAATTAGGTAATTGTTAAACAATTCACAAAAAAGTATAATTTTATAATAACTATGATTTCGGGGGGCCAACTGTCGTGGGATGTAAAAATAATATTATTCTTATAACTAAACTTGTATAGACTCAAAAAAAAATCCACCCCTGATACAATAGCTATCTAATTTCATAACGCAAGTAATATCATTTGTAGGTATTAGTCGGAAGATGGCCGTGACAGCCTGAAACCGGTACGGTTCAATAATGAAATGTTAATGTATGTTTTAATTACCTATATCAATACAATGGAATATCCACAACTAATTAGAATTTTGCGGAGAAAACCTTTGTTTTGTAAAGTTAGAAATACAAGTTTGAACCAGGGGACGTTAGATTCTTTGATACCAGTTGATAAACGTATAAGCAAATAAGTATATACTGTAGAATTTAATTACATCCAACTCCTGATGTTTCCTATACATTCTAAGAGCAATATGCAACACTAGCGCCGAGTGCGAGTTGTGGGGCTTGGTTTTCTTTCATTCATTTTAATGGATTTTATGCCATGCAATACTAGCGCCTCTAGCGGACAGAATTGCCAGCCAATGCAAGTATTTTTTTTTTTTCTTTATTCATTCTTCTTCTTCCTTGCGCTGTCCCAACTCATTGCCTAGGTAGGCTGTTGGGGTCGGCTCTTCTCGTTCTCAGGTTCTAATCTCTTCTATTCTGAGTATCGCCTTCATCCAGGCCGTTTCTCTGAAGAATTTTGGACATTGAGTCATCCAGGAGTTCTTCGGTCTTCCTCTGACTTTTGTTTTTATTTATTCATTGAATTGTTAATTTGATAATTTGAGGATTTTTCGACCGCCATGCTGGTTACATGACCGTGTTACAGTCAATGTTGGAGTTGGACGCATTATTAATATCATAGGTTATTTGGTACAAGCCCTTCCTACCAAGTGATTGGAATCTACCGCGCTACAAACCGGGCCAAATCTAGAGTTGGTAAGGTCGAAATTTGTTTCGTATGTTAAGTGTTCTAATTTATTCGAATACTTTTGGAAATATGCTTATGTCCGCGTTATGTTCATTTTCATCCACAGCGAGTCTATCTGCCGAGTTTCAGCTCGATCGGATGTCTGGAAGTGGGTTAATTTCGACTTCAAAGATTAGTGACCGACCGAAGGTTCGGTTTCGGTTTCGGCAAGTTTCGGCAAAAAATCTAGTTTCGAAAAACCGAAACCGAAACTTTTTTAGACATGTTAAAAATCGAGTGTTTACTGTTATTTGGCTTATTTTTTAACTTATTCAGACAGTTAAAACGTGTTAAATTCAATAAATAAAAAAACAATAATTGAAGTATCAATAAAAAATTTTCACATACTTCAATTATTTTTCAAAAAATAATATTTATTTATATTACTTCTACAAAACAAACAAAATTAAAAAAAAAATATATCAAAACATCCCGCGACAAAAAACCCCTAGACAAAATATCCCGGACAAAATATCCTACGGACAAATAAATATCTACTAAAACATGACCTAACTCAACCTAACCTAACATTACACGACCTCCGTAGTCCAGTGGCTAAGACTCTTGACTCACATTCCGGAGGTCGCGGGTTCGAACCCGGCATGCGCAAATAAATTTTATTTGATTAATTTGTGTTATTTCACAATTAATTCATTTAAAATAATATATAGTATATTTGCGGCATGTTCCAGAGTGGAAGATACTATTAGTATCGCCCTGGTGTAAGACCACCATTCAGAATTGAAACGTTGCTTGAAAATGGCTTTAGCCGTGTTTAGTGACCAGATCTGAATAGCCAGGTACTTCCCAACCTTCCTCTTCCCCACCTCCTTCCCCTCCCCACTACCTTCAGCCTCACAACATACCCCAATTGGGGATGCCATAGTCTCACTGGCTCCAGACGGGAGCAGTTGAGATTCTTGTGCGGTATACACTGTAAAAAAAAAAAAAAAAAAAAACATTACATAACCTTACCTAACATAACCTAACAAAAAAATTGGAAAATAATATTATAGACAATCTGTAAAGACGATAAATTATTGTTCAAAAATAGTAAGATGTAAAATAAGGTTAGGTTAAGTTAGGTTAGATTAGGTTTTAGTAGATATTTTGTTAAAGGATGTTTTGTCCGTAGGATATTTTGTCCTTGGGATATTATGTCGAGGAATATTTTTTCGAAGGATATTGTGTCGAGGATATTTGTCGCGGGATGAAAACGCGCGGACCGAGGAACTCGTAATGGCTTTGAATTGATTAATTTTCATTTTAATTAATTCAAAAATCACAGTAGAAATAACACTAACCTTACTATGAAAGAAATCTCTTGCTTTATACAAATGAGAACATGAAAATATGTCGGAATCAATACAAATGAGAACGTAATAATATGTTGGAATCCTTTCAACCTGTCCGCCAATTTCATGGTTTATGCTTCGAGATTAATATATTCCCTTGTGGATTCCTCTCGTATCACGAAAGCCTCAAAATATCGATTCACAAAAAGAAACAAACTGTAGTAATGAAGTAACAGTTAGATAAGTCGTTTTGTTACTACACGCTTACACCCATAATATAGTGCGTAAAAATGAGCTATAAGTTTTTTATTATAAGATTTTTAATGACTTATTCCGAATTTCGAAGCTCATTGAAAATCGAGTAAAAACTCTGGGTTCGATGAGGACGAATAAGTTTGATGGCGTCCTGGTCCTGGGGTAAGGCTCTCGACTAGTTATCCGGAAAATGTGGGTTGAAATCCCGGCGTGAGCAAAAAAAAATGTTAACAATAACATACAGCATATTTATTGTTTTGCGCACGTTTTAGGCTGCATGTACAGTATGTACACGAATGCCCCACTTGCACTTACTTCATTGCTTTCCTATATTTCGTGGTTCGATTCGCGTTTTGTTAAATGCATGTATAGTGTACACGCTAACTCTGGTTTTAGACCACCATGCAGAATTGGAACGTTGCTTAAAAAGGCTTTAACCGTGTTTGGCAACCAGATCTTAATAGCCAGGTACTTTCCTACCCTCCTCTTTCCCATCTCCTTCCCCTCCCCAATACCTTCAGCCTCACAAAATAGCACATTAGGGGGTGCCAAAGTCTCACGTGTGATTATTTTGTGAGTCTGCAAAACAAATTTAATATTTTACACCACTTAATCATTGATTTAAAACCAAATCCTTGTTATTTCCGCCTCAACAGCCATTCACAAATAACAACTTATTTGTGCAACAAGCATTATTAGCTGTAGATTTTAGTAGTCGGTAGGGATAGGGTAACTTTCGGAATTTCAGTTACAGTAGTTACTAACCACGTATTTGAATTCTTGTCGAGGTTTCGAGATTCTAAACAAATTTCCACTTCGGCAAGCATGAGATCAGTGGTTTAAACAAAGATATTGGAAAGTATAAAATATTATAATTTATAAAATATCATAAAATATCACAAGCCTGCGAAATTATTCTAAAGGGGCATACATTAATTACGTGCGTTAGAAATGGGGGGGAGGGGTAAATCATACAAACGCGTCAGGGATCTCATTTCTACAGCGTTCAGCCTACTTTCATCCTTCCTCTGCCAGTTCCATGCCTCATTGCCATACATAAGGGTATTGCCATTGCTCCTGTTTGGATGTTAACGCCAACATCGTTCGGTCTTCGATTAATGGAGTTACCTGGATTTACCCTTCTTTCAATATCTCTGTCAGCCTTCCCATCTCTCGTAAACATACTTCTCAAATACACAAACTCATCCTGTTGCACACTGTTTTTGCATTGTCTCTTTCAAAAACCATGATCTTAAACATACTCATTTATTAACCATTAACTCATATACATACTTTGTTCATCAAGGAAGAGTAAGCGCAAGTCAACACCAATTTTTTTTGTTTTTTTTATTTATATATTGATTAACGGATGTGCAGCGGATGTCATCCATAGAATAGGTGTGGGATGGATTAAATTCAGATCCATAACAGGAATATTGTGTGACTCCAAAATGCCTATAAAACTTAAAGGAAAGATATACCAAACTATCGTAAGACGCGCAATAATGTATGGCTCCGAATACTGGACTATGTATAACTCCTACTCTAGGCAACTCGAAACAGCAGAAATGCGAATGCTTAGATGGTCGGCAGGAGTATCACTAAAAGATAAGATCAAAAGTTCACGCATTCGTGGTAGCCTGGGTGTCACAGACATAAATAGTAAGCTGGAGGAACGACAGTTTAGATGGTATGGACACATAAGACGGAGACCATCAGACCACACAGTGAGGCAGGCAATGTCTATGGAGCTTCATTGACAGTCATCCAGAGGAAGACCGAAGAACTCCTGGGTAACTCAATGCTCCAAAATTCTTCAGAGAAACGGCCAGAATGAAGGCGATACCCAGAACAGAAGAAATTACAACCTAAGAACGAGAAGAGCCGACCCCAACAGCCTACCTAGGCAATGATAGGCAATGAGTTGGGACAGCGCAAGGAAGAAGAAGATATTGATTAACGCCCTTTTTCGGGGCTTTTACGTATGAATGGAAAGAAATATACAGTATTTATTGTACATAACTGAACTGCCTCAGTAACAAATAACAATATCAGTAACAATATTTTATATTTGTTTAACCATACATTGAAGATGTCCACTGACTTGGTATAATTGTTTCCCTCCATTCTGGGCAAAGAGGAATACATATTATAATAGTTAGTCCCACAATTTCTGCACTGAAATAAATACTGATTTCTAGTATTACGTTGTGGTATCCGGAAGCTTATCAATTCAAGCAATACCGGACTATCAACTATATCATTTAGAATTTTATATAGAAATAACAAACCAGTGAAAATTCTTCTGTCTGACAATTCGAGCATGTTCATATTATTTAACAGAGTGTTGTAGTTCATCATAATTGCTGAAATCCATTTTAAAATTTAGAAAAAGTGAGAATTTGTTTCGAAACGGTACCTAGATTCACATACCTAGGCTCCCTGATAACAAACGACAATAATAACACAGAGGAGATCCAGAAGCGCATAGTGAACGCAAATTACTGTTATTTCCGCCCACAAAACCAATTAAAGTCCAGACTGCTGCCCAGAAACACGAAGATATTAGTGTACAAAACACTTATCAGACCAGTACTTACGTACTCAGCTGAGACTTGGGTACTAACTAAGAGGAATGACCGAGCACTGGACGTTTTTGACAGAAAAATTTTGAGGCGCATCTTCGGACCGGTTCTAGAAAATGGATTTTGGCGCAGACGTTATAACAATGAGCTCTATACTTTGTTTAAGGAGCTAAACGTCGCAAAATTTATAAAACTGGGAAGACTTCGATGGCTGGGTCATATGGAGAGAGTGACCGAGCATCAAGCACCAAAGTCCCTGCTGAACTCAAGGCCAATAGGGCGAAGGAGCCTGGGAAGACCAAGATTAAGATGGAGCGACAACGTCCTCAAAGACATATCTATCTTGGAGCTTCTAAACTGGCGAGAGCTGGCTCAAAACCGAGATGAGTGGAGGAAGACTCTTGAGGAGGCCAAGACCCACCAGGGGTTGTAGAGCCAATAGTGATGATGAGAATTTGTTATGTATTCTTTCAACAGCTTGTACATGTAAATTACTTATTATTGTGGGTTCCAGATGGGAGAATTGTACTCAAGTTAATATCTAACATATGCAAAATATAACAGTTTAATACACTTTATATTGTTATAGTGGATTTTGGTCGTGAAGAAGATGTTGACGTAATTTTCTTGGTAGGCCAATCAGTTTGTAGCTATTTCACTGAATACGTCGCGCCGTCGTTTATCGCCTACACCGTAAATTATACTTTGCGATATATTCGCACACGCAAATAGGTTCTCTTACAGATGTTGTTGTAGCGAGGTCCCGTATTACGCCGTATTATTTAGAAAATTCGTCAACAGCATCATTATGTTCAACATTGCTTGGAATTATTCGAGGACGTTGAATGGAGGTTGATTGGAGAGTGCCTCTCCTAATATAAGCCACATATCGTTGTAAATAACAGACTGAAATAATTTAACATTACAAATAATACTGTTAAGATTCTTAATATATAGTAGGTATGTAATTTGATGTATTTATGAGCTGTAATACACACGTTTTATAATAATCCTTTCAAAGCAGAGTTTCTCAAACTATTGTCATATATTTCATTTCATACAATTATAAAATTGTATAATTCCCGTGTTTTTTTTTTTAAATTTCATTCACGACAAACGATTTTTAAAAAACTTTACATAGATGGAGACACTTGAAAATATTATTTTTTGTTTAAATAATACTTTTTCATAAACGCTAATTAACTGTTTTCAGCGCCCTTTGAGATGGCACATCATTAAAAATGAGAATAAAAAATAGCCCTATGGGAACTTCTTCAGCCCCATTAGCGATTTGAAATTCGGATGAAACGGATATGCGTCACAAAAATGTATTATTTGACGGTTCTCAGTTCTAATACAATGAGGTAAATTCGCGCGTCGGCGTGGGCCTTAGATAACTCAGTGGGCAAGGCGCTCGACAAGTCTCAGCGGCCAGAGAAACAGACACCAAGCGAACGGAGGTTCGAATCCTACGAAATCCAAAAAAAATAAACATTTTATTTTTGTGAAATCAACATACAATCTTCAAACCACATTAAAATTAACAGGCAAAATAAAAGAAAGCGACTTGCTAGTTTCACTTCTACTGCGTGTGAATTGTACACTCTTATTTTTAAAAATTTTTACTTTTGGTGTAATTTCACTATTATTACAAAAGTACCTACTTGGCATAAAAACACAACTTTTTAGTTTTTAGATTAATCAAATTAAGAGCTTTTGTAATAAGTACCAATTGTCAAAAGAAAATATAAATCGCAGAAAATGTGTTTTTAACCAGGTTATAAATATTTCGGGCGGATTTCTTCACAGAATTTGAACATAAAATTTCGAAGCTCTATGAAGTTATAAACTTTATAATAAAGCCCTTATTATTTCACCATGGACCGTTTGTACACGGTAGGCACAGTAGATTTCTAGATCAAAGCATCTACCATGTATTCAGCTCACTCCAACATTTCCGTCGTGAACAGTGAGGCCTTGAAACGACAATTGAACTGACAAAATATAAGGTAATAAGTGGTCGATGGCAATAAGCCATTCCTATGATTTGTTAGGTAGGTACCTAGGAACCCTCTTACCAGTGATAAGTTCTGTAAAGGTTCTATTTCAGTTCTGTTGTTATATCGTTATTGACATTAACTGAAATCATAACAATTCTTAAATAGAACATTTACAGAACTTGAAAATTAATTTTGAAGTTTGATGAATTGTTTAAATCCTGTGAAACAAACTGTCCTGAATGTTGAGAAATGTTTTCTTTACATTGACGTATCGTGAAGGTATCAATCAACCCCGTAATAAAATAACATAACATTTTGGGAAAATTCTTGAATCGAAAAGGCCATTCTTTTTGCATTTTGGAAACTTTAAGCCGAGGAAAGATAAGTTGCTTTGGCAAGAGTTCTATGTGCCTTATTGAATCAGTTTATTTCATAATACCTTAGTTGACACGCCAGTAAAATTAAAAATTCTATAGATATTCTACAAGGAAGTTTGAGAAATACTGGCCCATTGTATTAAATCTAAACAAAGGGAAGGAGAAACGCGATATTAAGAATTTAATAGAAACGTAGTGCGGTCTTTTCACGTTAGGGGGCGGGTGTTTAGAAAATTTATTCCTCTTGCTGCGTGGGTAGAAATACATGTAGGTACTTAATGCCCATATTACGTATATAACGGAAGCGGGTATGGATACGCCGCACCGCCCCGGGAACCATTTACTGGATAACATTTGCCACTCGTAGCGAACCACTAGGTCACTCCAAATGTTTCGCTATGTTTGGTGATTTCGATGGGATGCCAAGGTTGGTGGGGCGAAGTTTGTCTAGGTGTTGCCGGCGGTTGCGTTTGTCCACCTCCCGCCACCGTGGCCGGCCGTGGCGGGCGTGGCGGATCGAGAGAGAATGGTTGAGAGACTTTTGAGATAATACCTTAAGGCTCTGCAACCGGGCCCGAAAAGAAGAAGATGGAGAGATACGAAATTACGAATGTTAGAGGAGAGCGCTAACATTTACAGCGACAAAATTGATGCGAAAATTGCGAAAATGTTTAATAAAACACGACTCGTTTAAAATAGAGCAAAAATCTCGCGGGCATTATCTTAAACAGCATTTAAAGAAACACTGTGAATTTTTTCATACATATAACTTGTAAAGTAACTGAAACAAACGTGTTAATAATAATTTTTGGAGCATACTTTGCGATTTTTTTCTATCGAGGGAATTTTATATAATTTGCATTTCGGCGCGGGCAAAGTCTAGATATTATCTTCAAGAATAACATATATTTTTTAAGAGCCTTAAAACTTACCGTGTTTAAGGGAAATATGTAATAAACCGGTACAAATCTGGGTTGCGGGCCCTTAATTGTGAGAGGCCTTTTGACCTCTCCAGTCGGACCATCGCCTCGCACCTCTGTTGGGGGGATGAATTCATACGTCCGTCACTTCTGAACGCACTGACTACCAGATAACTACCCATCCCTCAAACCATTTTCTTTCCCAGATCTTCCTTCTTCCTTTCCTTAAAAAGACCCTCCACACATTATCCCCTAAGATGACATAGGTCTTAAGGGAAATTATTTTCCTCGAGGCCTACCGTGTGGAGCTAATGTAAAAAAGGTATATGTTCCCTACTACGGTGAATGTTTTCAAAGAAAAAAACATCTAAAAAAAATGTTAACCTTAAACGTTAAACTGTAGTGCCCCTAAGTTTTTCCCGACTGCATCCTGCAGGCTGAAATTTTCAGTAATGATAGTTAACCTCCTTTACGAGAGGTTACCGTAAAAGTATGAAAGTCGAAAGACGATAGAAATCCGGAAAATGGGTTAATTAAGAATGCAGGTCCCTATTTGAATAACACGCTCAAGTCAAATACCATAAAATTAAATTATTTACTGAGGCTCACTTGTTTTGCAGAAATTCATTTTTGACAAGCCATGAAATGACCATTCAGCGCATTTGACATGCGTTTTCTCTAATTTATATATACTTAGTTATAACGTCTAGAAACGCCCGCACATATGTACATTTCACTAAAATAACTAACAAAGGTTTTTGTTGCGTAAATGAGCACTTTTAGTATTACCGTGGCTATCCACGAATATGGTACCGTGACGGCACAAAAGAGCATAAAACGTACGATCTTTATCCTAATAATGCTGCAGGTATTTCTTACACATTAAATGATGGTGAGTCAAAAGATAAGATACACATTATACGAGGTCTGTTTAGATATGCACCTATATCTTAATACGGCTCAGCTACCTGTGTGGGAGATGTGCGATAATGATTCAAATATAATAAAATATGCAGGGTACTGCTTGCTAGCAACATTCATTATATAACCATGTACCTACTGTATTTACATTTTTTTATCTCCATGTGAAATCTTATATTATTACGTATGCAATCTTCTTATGGAAATTTATCAAATAATAAAAACAACATGTAAATATTTAATATAACCACAAAACGTACGTGCATGTATGTGTACATATATCCATATATCTTTATCTTATTATATTTATTTATTTTTCTTTGTTTTACAGTTTTTTAGAGAAAAATGTGTCCTTACTGGGGTACCCCGTTCTAAGGACACATTATACAAGTTTTCTTATTTGAATTATAAATAAATACCTATGTTTGAATACTACCGAGGAAAATTATGAACTTAAATCTAAAATAAAGTACAAAACAAGCATTATTCTGCAAAATTGTATCTATATTCTTCCTTCCCATGTCCATAATCCATATTTTTATGCTTCTTTTGAAGGCGGTTATTTTTTATGGTTTTTATTGCAAGAGGGAGTAAATAAAATAATTTTATAGAGAAGTATTGCATATTTCTTTGTCCAAAAGTAGTTTTAGTTGTAGGTTGGTGGAATGTATGTTGTAATGTAGATCTTGTGAATCGGCCCGAGTTTGTCTGTGTAAAGTTATCCTGGTTTTTGAATGCGTACATTAGAATACCTTTTGTATATAATTGTTTCAGTGACATTAAATTCAGCGCTTTAAAAACATAGTCTGTAGGGGTTCTGATGGGTACTCTAAGTATAATTTTCAGAATTGCCCTTTGTGCTATGAGGACTGGTTTTATAGTGGAATCGCATGAGCTTCCCCGTCCGATAAGACCATATTGTAGTGAGATTGGGCTAAGGCATAATAGATTTTAATTAGCTGTTCTTTATCTAAAATGTTTCTTATTGTTTTGAAAAAATAGGACAGTTTTTTTTTAATTTGTTGCTCACATTTTCCTCTTGGGAGTTCCAATTTAAGTTTTGATTAATAATTATTCATACATGTCTTTACATATATGTACGTACACATATTTTTAATAAATATAATATGTTATTTACCCGCCTCGGAAGAGACTCTGTCTAGTGAGGTGGGTAAAAGAAAACAATGTACATAAATGAAAATGGAATTAATCGCCCGGGTTGCCGGCACTGAAATTAAAAAAAAATAATCGTATGTTCCCTTTGAGAGGGGGGGGGGGGTGCAGACATACCTCACTGTTTGTCTCATTTTCGACTACAGTTATTTAGTATGTAAGAAAGATCTGCAGCATTATAGGTTAAAAAACAAAAGCAAAACCATCAGCATATTGACAATCGACATTTTTGAATTTTTGGAATTCACTCACACTTTAATATTATTCTTGTTATACGCGATTAAATTAATGCTATTCATTTAATCTCGGTCCAAGGAGACAAAAGTTCTTATGAAACTTGGAGACCAGTTATCTTTCAAATCGATAGAGATTGCACTTCTTATCGGTTTACGTCTCCAGTGAAATTTTCCAATTTATCTTATTAGTTTTATTACTTCGTGAATTAGATTTCTTCTCCGCGCGTGATCCTCAGCTGTGTCTGAAAATTCATCTCGCTCCGAGGCAAGTGTAGAAACACAAACAACGCCATATTTCTTGATTATTTTCGATTCATTGCTCCCTAGGACGTGTAAAACATACAAAAACAGTATAAAATGGCACCCCAGGGAGGTCCGGACCACAATCAGTGTTGCCAACTTAACGGATTTCCCGTCATATCTGGCGGATTGGAGTGTCCCGAAACGGGAAAATTTTGTGTATAACGGAATTTACAGTATGACGGATTTTCTGGCGGATTCGAAAAAAGTGACAAATTACATACTTTTATAGGCGAAAATCGCCTATATTTATGGAGAAATTTTGATTAATTTTTGGATTAATTTTAGCCACCCCCCCCCCCCCCCAGAATGGACGAAAATTTGTGTATCTGACGGATTTCTGACCGTTGATCCGTCACGATTTAGCGGGAACAGAGATTTCGAGTTGGCAACACTGACCACAATCGCCGGACTAACTCCTCACGACGGGGAACTAAAAATATATAGGATGTTACGCGAGAGAAGACAAAATTCTTGCCTGATTCGGATGAAAAAGTTCTGACAAAAGAAAAATAATAACACCAAGTTAATAATAGACACTAGAATGAAACAAAAGCACACCAAATAATAATCACGAATTCTCGTGGGAGCTATATTTTTACTGAATTTCACGTAAGAATAAGGAACCATATTTTTATATTTTGTATCAGATAAGATTTATTTCACGGTAAGTATTTCGATTTCATAATAATGCTTGTTTTTAGAGACTACCCGAAAACGACAGGAAAAGTTTTTCACATGGTAGAGGAAAAATTCGTGAGATTTATAAGTATTTTCTTTAAGGAGAAGGATCATTATAAACCCTACAAAGCCTCGAAAAATCTTATTTCCAAACTTATCCACCAAAATGTGATAAAATAAACTTATAATTTTGCGTCCACCGTGACTGGAACTTTATTTACAACATTTTGTTTTAGAACGTACAATATTATATAGGTAGGCAGCTTTACAGTGAAATATTATGTTTTATTTTTTTCACAATAGCTCCACACAGGAGGCTCTGAGTAAAAAAAACTAATTCCTCAGGGCCTGTAACATCTTTGGGGATGCTGTGTGGACGATCTCTTTAGAAAAGGAAGAAGAGGAAGTTCTGGAAAGGGAAAAGGCATGAGGGATAGGTAGAAATCTGGGAGTCAATGTGACGGACGTAAGAATGCATCCCTCCCACTGCGGTGCATGTGGATGTGTTGAGAGAGTCCGGCTAGGTTAGGACTACCTCAACTAGTCTCTCCCTATCTGGCCCGCCACACAAGTAGGTGGGCAAACGCATCCGCCACCAAGATCTAGACAAACCTCACCCCATGAACCCGGGCACCCCTGATAAGTCACCACACGTCGCGAACAACTCGGGGTGACCTATGGCAGGGGTATTGGGCGGTGGTACCCATACTCGCTAACCAAATTAGTTGAATAAGAAGATATCCGTAGAAGATTGGTAAAATAGTTGGCTCTGCGTAGCACATATACAAATATTCTAGAAGGTATTGCATTTGACAGGGTTTTATTTATGACCAGCTGAAGTCCCGCATTGGCCGGACTTTACACAAAATTTTACGAAATCAGATGTAGACATTATTTTTCACTTATTTTGAACATCAAGTGCACAAAAATTTCATCAATATTCTGCTTAAGATGAAGCCATACTAAATAATGCAAAATCATACAAAATCATATGTTTTTGTTTTGAAAATTTGATGGCTTAGTAGTATCATAGATGGTTCAATTAAATACTGTGTGTAGAACATACCTTGGCCCATAAAAATATCGGTCATTTTTTTTATAAGTCTTTTAATAAGCCTATAAAGAAATAAAGTATAAGGTCTATAAAAAAATTTCAAGTCCAAATTCTCCTTTTTATAAACCCCTTCTCGGATTTGGTTTTATTGTATAATGTGGCAAAATTAGTTTCTTTTATAATAATTGCAAAAAAATTGATATTTACGCTCGATCTTCACAAAATAAAATAAAATATGCATTTTCTCGTTGTTATTTTTGACATCATTCAATACGGCTCGCACTCTACGAATTTGGATTCTTGACGTGACCCTTATGGTATGGGCACAAGAACCATGCACTGGGCACACTTATTTCGTGTCAGTCACGCCCCAACCGGCGCGGGAGTTGTACAACTACAACTCTTTCTTAAGTTCAACAGCTCGGCTGAGGCCTCTGTGTTTCTTCCCTTCTACAACATGCAAGACCCAGTTTCACTTCTTCCTTTTCACAAAAAACCCTCCACACAGCACCCAACGATGACAATATAGGCCCTGAGGGAAATTATTTTCCTGGGACTGTGGCATCCCCAAATGGGGTATGTTCTGTGATTAAAGGTAGTGGGAAGGGGAAGGAGACGGAGAAAAAGAAGTTGGGTAAGTTTCCGGCTATTAATATCAAGCAAATAAAATTTACTTGCAAACGCCGAAGGATTTGAACCGGCGACCTGCGGATTACTAGTCGAGAGCCTTACCCTTTGACCTCGGAGGCCTTAAGTAAGTATTTATCTAGTATATATATATATATATATATATTGCAATTTAAGGCATTTATCTAATATCAAATGTCATCATATAATGGTAATGTCAAGTATTATTACAGATAATTAATAAATATAAAATTGTTATTAAAATCTTCAATAATTGTTTTTTAATGTTTCGAGAACGAACAAGGTACTTACTTAATTAATTCTACAATTATCGATTTACCAGTCAGTCGGGTTTAATAAAAGCGAACGGTTTTACGAAACCAACAATCGTACGTGCCTAATGCCTTACTAATACCTCCCCACCAACGGAGAGAGAGTGTTGCTAGCCTAAAATAACTAATTATTCCAAGTTTATTTTTTCTCCTGGCAACAGTATTCCGAAACGTATTTTATATCGGTTTGGTTTAAAAAAAGCTGCCAATCCAACAAGGGGAAACATTATCGGAATAATAACGTGGGTTTTTCAAAGAAATAATATATAATTTCATTTTATTCTCCACAAGCTCCGAAAAAAATAATAAACAAACAATAATTCTGAAACAAGGCCGTTATTTATTTGCGTAATAAAATTGATTAACGGGGTAATAGACGTCACAGCGCGTTAGGGAAGATCCGCGTTGGTAGGCACAATGGTACACCACGAATCATAATATCATAACATGATCTTCATATTTGGCCCTTGGAATAAAATGTACTACATGTTTCGATCAAGACTACATGGGATTCGCTTTTTTACGTTAATTCCACGAAGGAAACACCAGTGGAGTTATTCTGTATCTTCTGCGTTAAATCAGTCAAGTTTAACGTACATCATCAGAACTTTAACTTATTCTCCATCAGCACTCCTGTTCTGTATGTAACTTACGTTACATGTGACCCATTTAACACTGATTTTTAACGTACGTTAGGATAACGTAAAAGATATAGAATAACCAGAAAGAGTGGAAACTCTCTGCATCGCCCTGATGTAAGACCATCATTCAGAATTGAAAAGTTGCTTGAAATGGCTTTAGCCGTATTTGGTGACCAGATCTTATTACCCGGGTACTTCCTCACCTTCCTTTTCCCTGTCTCCTTTCGCTACCCACTACCTTCAGCCTCACGACATACCCTAATTGGATATTCCATAGTCTCACTAGCTCCAGTTGTTTGGTAGCATTTGGGACTCTTGTGCTTTATTCGCATTTAAAAAGAGACTTAAGAAAATAATTTCACTCAGGGGCTATGTCATCTTTAGGGATGATGTGTGAAGGATATTTTTAAAGATAGGTAGCAGAGGAAGTTCTGGAATCTGTTACAATTCGAGTTCATACCAAGTTAAAGCCGCAATCAACATTGAAATATGTACAAACACCATACCATTCATCAGTGTTGGTTTGGTGGAATTCGATCTTCTTTTTGGGACTACAGGCAGTCAAATGCGCAGACGCAGGACACAGCGCAACCCAAAAATATTTATGACGAGGACTCTTCTAGTGAATCCTGTATCGAGTGCTTAGCGGATGACGCGAGTAGTATACCTACTTACAAAGAAATTTTATTTCATTTCTCCGGATGGAACGAATAATAAGAATGGATATAGGTTTCGGTAATCTAGATGATTCCGCGAAAATAAGATTTAGCTTCGAGATGTGTATTATTTTTGTTAGATACGCTATCTACGGTTATTTTGAAATTCAATACATTTCAGTTGGTTTGGGTAATGTAAAAATGATATGCGAGTATAAAATAATAACATTCTAGCAATAGAAAGCAAGAAATGTTATTAAGAATATAATAATCGAAAAAGCAGAATTATATTCATGTAGATATGTTAGCTTTTTAAATTGCTTTGATTTTCTGATCGTAAAGATGGAAAAAGTTTTGTTTGCCTTAAACCGCGTCTCCAGCGACAATATTTCGATAATCATTGAACCAAATGTTGGTGCAAACATGAAACATTGGTATAGGGCCACATATGGTTTGTTTTCCGTGGCCCCGACCCAACGTTTTTGTTTTTTTCCGAAGCTTTGAAAACATTTGGTCACAGGAGACAAGATTAACGTGAAATTATTGATAATGTCGATACCATCATTTAGGAACATTTAGATCATGCACTTTACACTAGTAGAAATGAAAACATTTTAATACATTAAGTGAAAATTATTTGAAGCGAATGGAAAGTAAAATATATTATCTTGTTTGCACGATTCAAAGCGAAATCATTAAAATATAATTGAGTTCTCCTGGCATTGATTTCAAATCACCAAAGTATAATTATTGGGAATAAATTTCCAGCTCCAACAAAGCAACTTTCTATGCAGGGAATGGGGGAAATCTGATTTTAAATTCAAACAAAAGAAATAATCCAGAGGCAACATTGAAGCTCCAACATCCATTCCTGAAATTGGCAATTGAATTCAAATGAACGATTATAAAATGGAAGCGATTGGTGGTTTTAATTGGTTGAGTAAACATTTTACAATAAAAATCGCTAATCCTAATATGTTAAAAGTATTAACTAAAAGTAATTGGTTATGCAAATATATTTTGCAATGAAAAAACATTAGTACATCAGGTATATCGCTTTAGTAATTGTTTAAGTGAAGATTGTTCAATGAAAAACCTTAATATATTAGATTTTTTAACATAAATATTTGGTTGTTTTATCTTTATCAACGAAAAAATTATTAAAGCTGTAACAAATCTCTTCATTTCGAGCGCATATTGACCAGTGTCAACGCTAGAATACTTTCCTTGTCTAGCATTGCTGTCTCTTAGAGACGAGGGATTCTATTGGCCAGAGATTGCATCCCGCCGCTAAGGTTTTTTCACAAATGGATCGACCCATAAAAGGTCGTGTGTGATGGTAAAATGTTCAGTTTACCCGTCGGGGTGTCCCGCGTAACTTCAGGTCTCCAGAAAGAGAATATATTCGTGAATCTTTTGGTATAAAGTGACGAGTAATTAAAGAATAATTAGTGTCCTTTGGAGTTATTATTGGAATAATAACCATAAAGCTACTGTTGTAGTTTGTACGTTTAAGTCACTACTGTTTTTACGATTATTGAACTGTCTACTTGTGTAAATTGATTGTACCCACCCAAAAAAGACTCACTGTTTTTACAGAAGAAAAGCGTGGATTGATTTCATTTAATTACCCCGCTACAAAGCTTTATTACGTAAAACGTCTTGATTAAAATAATTCGTGGATTGAACGTTTTTTATGAAAAACCCTAGACAACAGAATGAATAGACCAGAAGATACAGGTGAGGGGTAAAACCAAACTATGGGGGGCGAAGAGAGGAAAGATACTGTGATTCGTTGAAAAATCAATCTGACAGTATAAAGGCATCTCGCATTATAATATCACCATTTAGTTCTTAAAAGCAAAATCTGCTTTGAATGAATAGACCTTTTTACATGGGAGCGCGAATTGCTTGCCACGTTAATAACATATTTGCTAAGGCCAAACGCTTGCTCCAAAAACATTCGCCCCAATTCACATAGCAATATTTTGTTGCCGTGTTTAGTTAAGACACTTTTACAAATGTTTCATAATTTACTTACCCCTGTAACCAGCGACGAGGACACTGGAGAACCGCCCACATTCGCTATGTCTATATAATATGTACCTATAATGTATAGCGCAAGCTGCCGTTTTTTGGCGTGTTATTTCGTAAAACGTATGGACGTTAGTTTCGCGCTGGTCTCTACAAGAATGATGACGTCATATATTTTAGATTCAAGCGTGGATCTCTCCCCTCCCCATGGAGCGAGCTGGCGCCAAGGCGGAGCTAAAGCCGGTTCCATGGGGAGGGGGAAATATTACGTTTTTATCACTTAGGGCAGGTCCAGATATATTCATATGTCCGTGTGAAAAACGCATTAAAAACTTAACACGTTAGATGCAGGTACTCCTATTGACTTAATAATTGGTAAAATAATTTACCATAAAACAGCTCGAGCTAAAGCCAAATACCATTACCATCAAATATTTAGTTTCATTGTTCGAAGCAGCAAAATCTGCCCGGTGATGCAATTAGCACAACATTTTAGTTTTGATTTTTTAGGTTAGCAAAACGGATTTGAAGAAATTACTAGTTTCATTCCAGATGTACGAAAATAATACAAACACTGTCGTTTAAAAGCTCGGCGAAGGAAAAATCTTTGTGATTTTGTTCTTGAGCCGAGCTTTAATCCCTACATACACCATAATAAATTATTTCAATGTAATACATTAATATTTAGTTCGCGCAAACTCACACAAACGATGAACGAGAAACAATTGGTTAGATGTTGGATGATCTTCATTTTTGTCACGTGCCAGAGAGAAAAGGGTTTGTAAATCGTGACATTTCGGACTTGCCAAGAAACAGGGCAAGAGATTTAGGGATCAAAGACAAAGCCCGACGTAACACAATACATAACTTTGCAGAAGTTAGGAATTAATGTTTTTGTTGTAGATAAATAAATGTGTTGTTTGGCAAAGAGATGCAAGATTTACAAAATGTGCAAATTTACATATAATATTTTGTAATGCTTTTATAATATTATATTTATCATAGACATCCAAATGGATAGACTAGAAGATACAGATGAGGGGTAAAACCAAACTATGAAGGGCGAAGGGGGGAAAGATGACTGTGATTCGTATTCGTGTATTCGTATTCGAAAATCAATCTGACAGTATATAGGCATCTCGCATTATAATATCACCATTTAGTTCTTAAAAGCAAAATCCGTTTTTGAATGAATAGACCTTTTTACATGGGAGCGCGAATTGCCCGCCACGTTACTAACATATTTGCGTAGTCCAAATGCGCAAAGTAAACTTCGACCTTTTTCACAGAGGAATATTTTGTTGCCGTATTTAGTTAAGACACTTTTACAAATGTTTCATAATTTACTTCCGCCTGTAAACAGCGACGAGCTCACTGGAGAAACGCCCACATTCGCTATATACACATATACTAGGGTATAGTGTATAGCACAAGCTCTCATATTTGTTCGTAAAATGTACGATACAAACTCAACGCTGGTCAGGACAAGAATGATGACATCACATTTTTTAGATTCAAGCGAGGCTCTCGTAAGCCGAGCTGGCTCCATGGAACCGTTGTGGAGAGGGGGAAATATTACGCTTTTATCACTTAGGGCAGGTCCAGATATATTCATATGTCCATGATATTTATAATATTTTGTAATGGTTTTTTGAACCATAAAGTCATTTCGCTGAAAGAATATGAGGCGAGTATATATACCACATACAACAACACGTGCATACATTTTTGATTCATTCGTATTCGCACATCGTATTACATACGATCTTCTATTATTCCGACTCTTGACTCTTCAAGTACTCGATAAATGACACAGCGTCCTCAAAGGCGCCACAGACTAGTTTTTACATTCGATTGGTCGTTATACGTTATCTTGTTATCTCTCATTTATCTCAAATCACAAAGCCAATTTCTTTATTCCAAGTCGGGAAACGTAAAAATATTTAGCCCTTAAATTTGAAATATTTTTATTCTATTCTATTTAAGGTAGCTAATTACAAACAAATAAAAAATCTCTTGGTATTTATTTTACTATTTATAAATAACTAATTCACATTAATTCGCCTACACACACCTACTTTATAACCTATTTTTATAAATATTTTTACTTAACTTACATTCTATTTTACCTACTTTGGGTTAACTCTAAAGCTGGAAACAAACTAAGCCCACGCGACGCTACGCGACGCGACGCAACGTTCCTGTGCATGTTCACACTGGCCGACGTAGGTACGCGTCGCTGTGACCACGTGACAAGGGTCTCTGGTTGTGCGCAGGCGCGTTTGATTCTACACATTTGACGTTTATTTCTTAGGTTATGTTTATGTGATTCTCTTCTCAGCAGACGATAGCTTTGCCATGTCTTCTGAAAACGAATTTGAAGATGATTTGCTACGATTATTATTATTAAATCAATATTCTCGTAAAAAGCAAAATAAAAAAAGTGAGAAGTATTTGGGTCCACAACATTAACACATAAAGACAAATGTTTGGTGAGTTCCATACTTTAGTAAAGGAACTAGAATCTGATGACGGACGATTCTTCATGTACTTCCATATGAGTAAAGTGGTATTTGAAGAGCTTCACAGCATAATTGAATGTGACATAAAAAAAGAAAACACACGTCTCCGAAAGTCAATTGGGACCAGAGAAAGACTGGCAGTGTGTCTAAGGTTTGATTGTCATTCATTATAGGGGTATAATATTCAAAGTCTTGCCATGATTGGCTGAAATTTCCTCCCAAGCTGCACTGCGTATGCAGAATCCTATAATCCTGTAATTTGATTTTATAAATAACTTCGTGCCGTCTAACAGTTTCAATGAACTGTTCGTCATCCATTTTCGAATAATATCTGTCAAAAAAACAACCACAGATATAGCGAAACATAACTTTAGATGCTTAGGCAACACCACAAAGATGTAAAATCATCTCGCAGTAGGCGTGACCATACCCCCTCCACCTTCCACATGGCCCACGCCGATCTGGCTGTGGCAGATCCGCGTCGCGTAGGGGGCGTCGGTTTGCGTTGCGTGGGGCTAGTCTGATTCTAAAGCACCCGTTTCCATAGAAAATGTATGGATGGTAAGTAGTCCAGATATGGAAATGGTGACGTCTACCTACGTCGCGTCGCGTTGCGTGGGCTCAGTGTGGTTTTACCTTTATAATTTATGACTCAACTATATACAACTCTTATATTTTGTTTCTTATATTTTATGCTATTTCATGTACTTTGTCAAAAACATGTACCTACTACACTATATATAAAAGCCAGTAGCGGTCCGTGAGTTTTCAGTCAGCTATAGTGCTAAGATTGAAAAATACGACGTTAATGATGTGGTTGCAGCTGAAAAATAATTTTATTTTTGTACGAAGATTTTCAGAATTCTTTCAGTTTGGGAATGCGCCGCTTCCACATTTCAGTATGTTTTCCAAAGATATTGAAATATATGTAGATGTGCTATCTGCAGTTTTTACTACGTGGGACTGCGCTTCCGGGTGTCGCCGATATTGTTTACCAATTAACAAATAAACTAAATGAACGAATAATTAACGAATAAACCAAACTAACGTTAAACTAAATGAACAAATTCTTTGCGTATTCAAACTATATTGTTAACCAATACTAATGCACATCTTCAAAATATCAACGAAATGAACAAATTATTTTTGTATGTAAACTACTCTAATTAATTAGGACGTAGTCCGCCGACAGTTGCGCGGACACCATAGCATATCTCTTTTGTATTTGAATATCTTTGATGTCTTCATACAAAAAGTTGAAATTTATAAAAAAAATCGTTTTCAGCTGTAACAACATAATAAGGTCATATTTTTCAATCTTAGCACTCTAGAGCTCGCTGAAAACTCACGGACCGCAACTGGTAAAAGCCCTGAGGGCGTTTAACTAAATGATAATAATTCACACGAAATGTAGAAAGTTCAAAAATGAGAAAAGACAATATTGAAAATAAAATTAAAATAGATAAAAAAACAAAAGAAATAAAATTAGACGAAGTGATAAATAATACAGAAACTCTTTTTAAAATATTCAATGTGAATGTAGTAGGTAAAGTATTCCAAGTTAACTTGCTTCAGCGTATATCGTAACTTGCTTCTTATAAGATGTCTGTCTGTGACCATTCTTCTTTAATTAACGGGACCGTTACAATAATATTTTCATTGTATTAGAATATATTTATATTAATATCGTTAACACTGCATCTCCTAAGATGACACTGGCAACGAGGGAAAATATTTTCCTCAGGGTCTCCTGTGTGAAGCTAATGTTAAAAAAAGAAACTTCTCTCTTTATCGTGGTGTTAAATATCTAGAATTTATTTGTGAAAACCTGCATTTATGGAAAAATAAACATACGAGTAGATACATATTTTTTTTAATCAGGTAAGTTTAAAGAAATACAATATTCAATGCGCAACCAAATCTCTTTGAAAGTCCATACTGCCAACCTGCGAAAGTGCTTGCTATCAGTTGTGGGACTTGTGGGTAATAAGAGAACAAGATACTGTCTTTTACAAAAAAAAAATTGAATTCTTAGAAAACTAAACAATATAACGCTAGCAAAATGAAATATATATTATCAATATATTGTATTCACAAAACACATCAAAGGATTTTCCTAAAATCGATAATATTTTTGTTTGTGAAGTTGATGTCATATTTGTGGAATAAATTTTCAGATATGTTCTATAAATTGCTAAATAACCTTGAGTGATATTCACTAATTTTCCTTGCGATGTAACAGAAAAATAAACATTATTTTAAATATATTTTTCCAATTATTTTTTCGTCAATAAAATCAATTCTAAAATATGTATTCTAGAAATCGGTTTGATTTTTTCCGGGTAGGCCTGAAGAAAGGTTAAAAAAGCTTTTTCTTTTTAACCTTATTTTTTAAAGCTTATTTTTTAGTACCTACGCATATTTTCATGATTTTGTTTATAAAATGATTACTATGGAAGAATGTTAAGCAGACATTGATTGATGTGAGATTTAAGAAAGAGTTATTGTTAAAATATTTATCCAATTGATTTAAAGTAGAGGGTTACAAGTATAAAGCAAACAGCTGAGCTTTACTGGAAAGCGAAATTATAAATTGGACTTCCTAAAGCATTAAAGTGTGGCATAACGAGGGGTGCTACAGCACTCACTGTCATTCGAATTATGAATTGCGTTGAATCATCCATAATGTGACGTCACCAGACACCAATGCGTACGTTTTACCCTACATATGTTTTATCTGAACATCAACAAACTAATTGTTATTAGTAACTTTATTGGATTACCAACAACTCTGCCATAGGTCACCCCAAGTGATTTGTTACGTTTGGTGAATTAACAGGGGTGCCCGGGTTCATGAGGTGCGGTTTGTCCGGATCTTGGCAGTGGATGCGTCTGCCCACCAACTACGTGGCAGGCCGGATCGGAAGAGGCTGGTTGAGGGAGACCTGTAGACCTCTCCAGCAGGACTTTCTCGGAACATCGCCTTACCCGCGGTGGGCGGGATTGATTTATACGTCTGTCACTCCTGGACACACTGATCCCCAGATTCCTACCCTCCTCTCTCACATTTTTCCCTCCCACTACTTCCTCTCCTTCTTTTCCCTAAAAAGACCCCCTCCACACCTCATCCCCAAAGATGACATAGACCCTGAGCGTAATTATTTCCCACAGGGCCTCCTGTGTGGAGCTTGCGTAATTTTTTTTTTTTAATATAATACATTTTCATCAATCTTTACACATTATAAAATGAAGTCGCTCCCGCTGTCTGTGCGCTTAGATCTTTTAACTTACGCAGCGGATTTTCACGCGGTTTTCACCAATAGAGTGATGCATGAGGAAGTTTTTTATGTATTTTTTTTTACATTAACTCCACACAGGAGGCCCTGAGGAACTTCCCTCAGGGCCTATGTCATCTATATAAATTGTCAAGGTTTTGTGTTAATTGGTTGCAATATATAAATAAAGGGAGCGGGCTGGCAAGCGGGCAGCGGGCAGCGGGCATCGTGCTGGCAAGCGGACGGTGTGGATTTGACTTAAAATATAGCGTTGGTTATAAAGGTTGGGTAATAGCGTGGCGTTATGTTTCGTTAGCCACAGCAACGTGTTGCCGAGTATGATAGTATAATATAAAATAATGGAGGCGACTTCATTGTTAATTACGACTGGGCCTAAGCTATTTCGCTAAAATAACAATGTTTTTATTAAAATAATTGATTTTCACTATGATTTACAATCAATTTCCCTAACGAGCCACATTCTGAATTATGATTAACGATTATTACTATTAAAATATAAAAATACGCTGCCCTTGTACTGAAAAACAAAATGGCCGACAACAACAAGGTAGGCAGGTAGGTACCATGCCGCAGTATGTGTCGTGCGACCGTCATAATTAAAATAATAATGATTATTATGTGTGTTTTGTCTGAGCGAGTAGGTACCATGCAAATGCTTGACGCGATAATCGCTGTATCCGTGGACTCGCACTATGCGAGCGGTGTACTGCCCGGGGCCCATGGCGGCCCTGACCTGCATACAGGCGGTTCTTAGAGACGACTTTACTAAGAGATGGAAAATTTAATTTAATACAGATAATATTAACATTACGTTATTTATTTATTTATTTATTAATCATCAACGCCCTTATTATGGGCTTTAACATATTTTTACATGAGATTTAGTGCGTACAGGTGTCAAAAATATAGATACATAAAATATATAATACCTAACATAAATGAATATTGAACTTGGCGCAAAGGTGAAGTATAACTTTTTACAATAAAAGAGACAGAAAAAAACAGTTTTTGAACTGCAGACGGCATAAAATATTTAAAAAAAAAATAATATTTGGGTTCTTAATACATAATTTTAATTTTAAAGTGCTACATGCGTTAGGTTATGCTTGATTGTGTAATTTAATTATCTTAGTAGCCGAAATAACAAATGGTAATATTTTCATAGTCTGAGAATGCCAAATTCTTTTTCTCATTTTAATTTTAAAGTGCTACATACGTTAGGTTAGGGAACGTACCCATACTACGTGGCCAACTTTTTGCAATTTTTAGGAGATGTGTGGAAGAGGAAGTACTTGGTTATTCAGATCTGTCCGCTAAACTCATTTCAAGCAACATTTCAATTCTGAATAGTGGTCTTACACCAGGGCAATACTGATAGTATCTTTCATTCTGAAAAGTGCCGCATGTACACCAAAAAAAAATACACCGTAACATTGTTTATGTGAGGAAATAAATAAATAATTAAAAATAAATAAAAATAATCGAATAAAATTTACAGGCGCATGCCGGGATTGAATCCGCGACCACCGGCATGCTAGTCGAGAGCCTAACCCAACGACCACGCAAGTTGTTCCTACGTTTTTTGACAATTTACTTCTTATAGGAGTTAGTCCATTCCAAGAGTTCTTAAAATTTCCTAGTTTTCTAGAGCGCCTTCAACAGACGTTCAGTTTACAAATTTGACTAATTCATCAAATTTCGAATTTAAAATTCAAGTTCTGTGAAAATTCTATTCAAGTT
Organism: Limnephilus marmoratus; assembly: GCA_917880885.1. Lineage (NCBI taxonomy): Eukaryota > Metazoa > Arthropoda > Insecta > Trichoptera > Limnephilidae > Limnephilus > Limnephilus marmoratus. The sequence goes on along the minus strand of OU862924.1, from coordinate 21,605,893 downwards.
TTGCATCTTATGCAAAATCGTGCCGTACAACGTGGTTTTATGGAGGTGAAATATTTCCTTTTAGTATAATCATCACGTACCACACACATAGAGCCTTAGCCGGAGTACATAACTACGTACATGCTACCGTTACCTCTCTTTCTGTCACATGCATCGTCTATGGAAAAGAGTGACAGATAACGACGGATCTATCAGCGGTACGCCTTGAGTTTCTACCAGCAGCTGATTCTCGCGTGGGTTTCGAGTATCATTCACACAAGTAGGACGCACTAGCGTTTTATAAAATACTTTGAAAATGTTTTATTTTTTTAATTGTAGTCACACCGAGGCCATTACGAACCGTGGTCCATTTTTGACAGTCACCTGTTCCGATCGTTATTAAGTTGGAGAATAAAAATTATTGTGTTCCTATAACTACATCAAATAATGAAGTTATTAAAAGCAAAACGCTTATTAAAAGCTTTAAAAGCTTTTACAATTTTACAATTTAAATTAAATAATTTAATTGCTTTAGTTTTGATTTACATCAGTTACATTGTAAGAAATTTGCATCCATAACTAAAAAATACATGTTTAGTATTAATAGTTTACATTCATAAATTAGATAAGTTCTCTGTGAGAATGGTTTTAGTGGCACGCCTGCCTTTTCAAATATGCAAGAGCGAGACGACAGAACTAGAGTATAAAAGGTGATGAATGTTCCTGCTCGCTCTCCTTACCTACAGACAGCTCCGTTAGCTAGCACGTAGCTTGTCAACTGATATTGTGCAAATAAATGTTCGTCTCGACCACGCGTCAATAATTAATAAGATTCGCAAGATCACACATCACATGCCTACACAAAAGTCTTAACTACATTCTCAAAGCTAATAACAGAAAATAGTATACACTTATTCATTACGTAATATTTAAAATTAATTTTAAAAGAATTTCATTAAAGTATTGTTGGTATCAAAGTATCAAAGAAATAAACGTTTTGAGTCAAGGATATGTACTTTTTTTTTCTATTGTTGAAAATGGTATGAACTAATGACACAATGAAAAATAACTTTTTTTTGATCTATCAACACTTTGTTGTTAATTCATATATTATTTTATCCACAAATTTCCTCCATTTATCATTGTTAATTTTTAAATTTTATTATTTTGCTTTACTTAACTGTTTGGTAATGACCAATGTGTGTTACTTTTATTAAATTGCGAAATTATTAACCTCGAACCGAAGTGGGGTTAATAATTACATACTAAACAATGTATTTAAATTGTGAAGAAACAAAAAAAAAATAAGATGTGCAAGTAACGCATTTAAAATGTCTGTGCATTTGAATGCGTTTATTTTTTGGGAATTAAAAGCAAACCTCATTTTTTTATTATATGACTAAGGAAAAAGTTAAGCGACAATTTTCTTGCGAATTCCTGAAATAATACGACTGTGTTTTTGAATGTTGCATTAATTCAAATTTCTCTAGATTTTGTTTAAAAATTATGGTAAGATTTTTAAATCAATTTTTCATATTTTAAATTAAAATACTGCGATTGAATAACATTCAAGTATATTTGTAAAACTAAAGTTTAGTTTAAAGTAATAACGGTGATTTTATCTATTTTATAAAATGTAAATAAAAGCCTTGGATTTCACAGGTTGTTTATCAATTGCATAAAATATTCACGACGTTTTTTAGTAAGGCTGTAAATGTTTGTTAGTGTATCAGTCATATTTTGCTGTGTCAATTCATTTCCCCTCTTTGAAAATGTCCCTCTTTTAAAAGTCCCTCGAAGCAAAGCATGCCCCATCCCTGGCAGGCTACTCTGTCGGCAAGGGCCCGCCGGGAAATCTCGGCCCGTTTGCCTTCCCCTGGCAAAACATCTGAGACCACTTTATTCCATCAGAGCCGTGCCGAGACTGAAGTGATTCGGTTTCGATAGGAACAAAACACGTTGAAGATAAATGCAAATATTTTTAGTATTCCTCCCTCTCCAAAACGGTTGGTAAATTTATTTTTTCCCCGGGGAGTGCAACGGTAGTCGCGAAAATAGGTCATCGTTTAAAGAACGCTCATTCTAATTTCAAACCGTTTCAAAATATCATCTTATCCTTATTAACCTAGAGAATCCTTATTCCACTTTCAAACAGTTTATAAAAATGCAGATTTTTAGTTATTATTGGTGGACGTTTTTTCCAAATTCAAACTGTTTCAAATATATACGTTTTCCTTGGAGGATCCCTGTTCTAAATTCAAACTGTTTGAAAATACTATGTTTTTAATACTAAGGGTGGGTTTCTTCATTTGCACTCTACTTTAGCTTAGCAGTTTACAGTTCCTTTCGCAGTGCATTTGACATTTACGGCAAAATGGGTTTTTTCACGATGCCAACTGCTTAGGTATAAGTAAATAGGGATGACAGCATGAAAACTAACCTAATTCCCACATTTTCGTATTGGGAACTGTGTATATATTTTTTTCATGTGGCAACCCACACAATAAATGTCAAACATTGTGTGCGACTTGCTTCATCTACGGTTGCGTTGTTGTTTGATTCACGTTTTAACTAACTAACCATCACGCCGTTTCCCCGCAGGGGTAGGCAGAGAGGACGGACCGCCAAACAACTCGGTCTTGGCACACACTCTTTGCCTCACTCATATTCATACATCGTCTCATACATTCTCTTCTATTATTCTGACTTTTGGCATGGCCCGACTCAAGTATCTGATTCACTTGGTCGTGCCATGTCTTCCTCGAGCGTCCCCGAATTCTTCTACCATTCACATTCGCGTCGTATATTCTTCTTACACTACTTTCTTCGTTCATTCGCTCTACATGCCCAAATCATCTGAGGGTCCCTTTCTTAATCTTACGCATTATGCTTACATCAGCCTTACATTCTTTGCGGATATCCACATTTCTCACACAATCGTACATTGTTTTACCACACATGCGTCTCAGGGATCACGTTTTAAATTGTAATAAAATTATTAGCAATGAGTAATTCTTTCGAATAACATATCATATCTGCAATTAATGTAGTCAAAAGTCGAGCAGTTTCTTTAAACGCAAAATCGGCATACGAAATCTAGGTCTTCCATTAGATAGAAATTGTCGCTTTACACGTCGTGTCATATAATTAATTATTAGTTCATCGTCAGAAGCTGATGAACTGTCACTTGTTGCGAACATAATGATAAAATACTAGCAAATACCGTAAAATAGATTGCAAGAAAATCTCTGAACTGTCACCAAAGTGACATTTAGACAACGGCCGCCATTTTGGTTACCTTTACTTTAGCATTTGCAGCACCATTGTGGGCCTGTAAGATGTAAGGTGAAAGTAAACGGTAAATGTCAAATGAAAAAACCCATTTCTACGACTTTGACCGTTTACTTTTACAATTCGCATTGCATTTAGCATTCTCAGTAAATGAAGAAACCCACCCTAAGAGGACCTTTTATCCACATTCAAAATGTTTCAAAAGAAGAATGTTTTTACTTAGAAAACTTGTTCCACATTACACATAATTTTTTTTTCAAATGAAGAACATTTTTTATGGGTTTATATAGAAGCACGTTCACACTTGTCGGTCTTCGTGGTTGAGAGGTAGGACTTTCGGCTAGCAATCCGAAGGTAGCGGGTTCGAACCGTGCTAAAATAAATTTTATTTTATTTGTTTGTGTTATATCAAAATTAACTATTTAAAAATATTATAAAGTGTACTTGAGACATGTTCCAGAAGATTACTCTCAGTATCGTCCTGAAAAACTACCACTCAAAATTGAAATATTGCTTGAAATGGCTTTAGCCGTGTTTGGTGACCAGATTTGAATAGACAGATACTTCCCCACCTTCCTTTTCCTCATCTCATTTCCCTCCCCTCTACCTTCAGCCTCACAACACATCCCAATTGGGGATGCCATAGTCTCACTGGCTCCAGAGGGGAGCAGTTGGGACTCTTGTGCGGTATGCACGTGAAAAAGGGAAGCTTTTTCCACATTCAAACTGTTTCAAAAGGTATGTTTGCTTGGAGGACCTCAGTTCGACATTCAAACTGTTTAAAAAGACGTATGTTTCATGAACCTAGAGGACCCTTTATCAAAAATCAAAGAAGAATATTTTTATTATTATTTTAACTTTATGAGTAAAACCTCAAATTGTAATATTTAATTAAATGAAGACAATATAAGCGAAACTTAATCGAAAATCTGGAAACAGAAAAATCAGAAAAAGACATCGACACTTCTGGCACTTGAACCCAGCAAGAGGTGGGTTTAAGTCCCAGAAAGGTCAATATCTTTTTCTGATTTTTCTGATTCCAAATTTTCGAAACTCAATCGAAAATCTGGAAACAGAAAAATCATAAAAAGATATTAACACCCCTGGGACTTGAACCCAGCAAGAGGTCCTGGGTTCAAGTCCCAGAGGTGTCAATATATTTTTCTGATTTTTCTGTTTCCAGATTTTCGATTAAGTTTCGCTTATATTTATTTAATTAAAGAATATTTTTACCTGGGAAACTCTTTTTCCACTTTTAACAATAAAACTTTTTAAAAAATTTAAAAAAAAATTACGAATGTACGTTCGCCATTCAAACTATTTCAAAAGAAAATTTGAAATTAAGAATGCAGATATAATAAAGAGCAAAACATAACTCTCCTAACTTGCGTCATTCGCTTATAATTTAGCTTTTAATTGAGCGTATATTAAATATATTAATTGAGTCACAATCTAAGTAAACTATATACTTATTTAATAATATATGTATACTGCTTATCTGCTTTCAAGATAGGCTCACTATCGTACACATGTTTTGCCTCTCATTACACAGACTAGCGTTTATTAGCTGACGAGACTTCATGTCACCAAGGCCGGTGAACACCTTGACTAAATAATTTCTACAGACCAGTTGAGTGTTGCCGTGTGCATGGTTTTGGGTAATTTCTACCTCCACGTTTTTTTACCAGTCAACAAACTAAAAATTTTTAACGTTCTATTGGACAAATACGAACTAAGCCGAGAAAAAGTGTGTACTATTAAATGGGGTACGTTTTCTAGCTTGGGTCGCATGGGGAAATCCTGAAATCTGGAATGTAGTTCTTGAACTTTAGGGTACCGGTTCACAATGTCTTTGTATTTAATTTAATTTCGTCAATAAGTAATATTAATACATTAATGAAAATAAATTAACGTACATGTCATTTAGGTAATTTTAATTAGGTACTCAAAAACGTAGAAAAATATATTATTGGAGTTTTGGGAGAATTTTTTCTCCCTCATCTCATCGGCCTGAAAAATCTTTTTAAAAAAAAGAAGTTATTTATATTAAAAAAGTAGGCACTTTAAGTTAAAATTGATAATGGTAAAAAAATAGTATATAAAAACTAGTTTATAAAAAGTAGTTAAAAAAATAGTAAAAATAGTAGTTAAAAAAAATACAACTTCCTAAGCAACTAGGCTCTGTCTAATTATTTGCATACAGAAAACATACTTCTTACATGGTAGGTCACTTCAGGTAAAAACACACGCAGAGGACACTGTATTAAAAAAACGATTTACAGTTATATTAATTTGTCCTCCATTTCTATTAATTTCTATTAATATTTCTATTAATATTATATATTAGATCTATCTTTTGTCAACAAAAAAGACTAATTGTAACGTCAAGCAAATTAACAATAGGCATACATTTTTAAAAGGCAATGTTGCAGATTCTGGGACAAGTACGAGTATTTTATAAACACTCTCTGCTTTACAAAATCTACAATTACAATATCCCGTTATTTATCACGGGTCTTCGCTAGTTTAACATAATCCCGGCTGCCCATTAGAGCCGACTGCATTGATCGTTATACGTTTTTGAATTTTTATAAGTTACAAAGATATTCAGCCAGTACGTTAGATATGAAACGCGAAAATCTGAAAAAAGCGTTGCGCTTTCTCCTTCTTTAGCCAACTTTTCGGACAAAGACATTTCTAAAGAAGGAAGTATCGGAACACGGCAGAATACCCCGAAAATAAATCACGATAATGCCTTTGGCCGTGAAAATATCAAATCATATTTTTTTATTAACAGAAAATAGTTTTTTTTTCTTGTTTACATTGCACCTGCAAAGCTACTGCAAGCTTGTCGGCAGGAAAATAGTGTGGACAACAACATGATACAATATACAATGTTTTACAATAGAAGAAAAAAATATTGCAATTTAATAAAAAACATAATAAAAACAGAAATAAGTTTAAAAAAAAATAATAAACATATGTCTAAAAAAAAAAAAAATTTTTAAAGTAAATATTAATAATTAAAAATTAAAAATTAAAAATTAAAAATTAAAAATTAAAAATTAAAAATTAAAAATTAAAAATTAAAAATTAAAAATTAAAAATTAAAAATTAAAAATTAAAGATGCACGAGGAGTCAAGTCAATACATAAAATCTGATTCCAATAGCCATGTTCTAAACAATAGTGCAAATTTAGGTGTCGAGCAACATTTTTTCAAATCATATGGCAGCATATTAAAAATAAGTGGTACAATGTATTCAAGAGTTCGCTGGCCATGTTTATTAGAAAATCTAGGTACTATCATCCCTTCATTTTGTGTAAGCCTAGTATTGTACATGTGATCAACCATTGTTTTGTATGGGCTATCTAAGATATGTTGCATACAGATTTTATGCCAAAAAAGAGCTCTAATAGGTAACACATTTATGGATTTATACATAATTGTGATATTTTGCCGCTGGTCATAAATTGCTTTGCTAACGAGTAATTTGACCATGGCGTTTTGAATTGACTGTACATGTTGGATATTTGTTTTACATAAGTGCCCCCAAGAAGTTATACCATATCTCACATTAGATTCAGCCAGGGACAAATAGATTAGTTTCATGGTTTTGATGGGTACATAATATTTAAATTTATACAGTTTGGCTACAATCGCTCGAAAGGGCTTACATAGCTTAACAATATGGATATCCCATTTCATATTACAATCCACCGTCACCCCTAAGTAGACATATTCTTTGACTAGGTCAATACTTCCACAGGCGCAGGGCTGTATACAGTTATTGTGTATGCAGTCAAAGTTATGGGACACTATTGAAGGTGCTATTGCATATCTGGCGTGAGGCGATCTTATGTGCATTAGTTTTGTTTTTTGTGCATTTATAACTAAGCCAGAGTCGTGAGACCATTTTAGTAATGCTTTGAAGTCCTGCTGTAGCATATTCATGGCCGTGAGCAGATCCCTATGTGAGATGACAAGTGCTGTGTCATCCGCATATACATAGTGCTTGATAAAAGAAAATACTTTATTCATAAGAGAGACAAATACTATATATAATGTTGGACCTAGGATAGAGCCCTGCGGTACACCAGTAGACAATGATCCCACTTTACTCAATTTTCTATTTATTTTGACCTGAATTTTACGATCACTAAGATAGTTCTTCAAAAGTTTAAGAAAACGTCCTCGCACCCCTATCGCCTCCAGAACTTTAAGTAATTTTGTTGGATCTATAGTATCAAAAGCTTTCGAATTGTCTATAAACAAAACTAATAATTGTTTTTTATCGTTTAGTTCATTATTTATGTAATTTGAAAAATCTTGAAGTAACAGTTCAGAGCTCTTCTTTTTTTGAAAGCCATTTTGGTGTGGATCTATTATTGAGAAAGACTCGAGGTATTTATTCAATTTTATGGAGATGTATTTTTCAAGTATCTTTTCTATTGCATGCAAGATACTGATCGGTCTGTAATTTCCTATGTCAATATGTCTGCCACTTTTGTATTCTTATAATGCTACATTTAAGCTCATCTGGTATTACGGCTTGCATTAATATTGTGTTAATTAAATGTGTCAAAATCGGTCCTAAAATATCTATGTGTTTTTTAATATCAAACATTCTGATGTTATCTATTCCGGGTGATTTTGAATTTTTTTAAATTTTTACAATATTCTGAATATCTAAAAGTGTGGCACGTGGTATATAAAGATATTAAATATAAAGCAAAATTATACAAGTGATTAAACCCTTCAACACTCGCTGGAATTTGTCGCTAGTATTAAGGAGATTCTAATATTAGCTCACCGTTACTTCATCGCCCATACGTCGCCAGTTACATCGAATTGATTGGACAAGCAAAACTGTTTATATAATTTGCATAACGAACTATGTACGGTTTTAAACTTCCGCGTCTGTCAAGGCACTTTTCAAGCAATTGGAACAAATGATGTCCTCAATTTGTGGCTGTTTTGATCCACCAATTAATTACAAGTGGAACAGCAGCTGTGTTATGTAAATAACATTGTTAATTCACTCTATCACTATTACTGCGTCGCCCATGTTGTGCAAACAGACTAATACGAAAGGGTTACTCAATGATTATTGATGAAGATTAATAATTATTATTAGGGGCGGAGTTTAATATTACAACCACAGAAGACATAGACCGCTGGAAAAATAATGCAGACGTGTCCATGTGTACAAAAAAAACTCTTTTTGTATGTATTTCTCCAAAGTAAAAGTGCATTCATTAGTAAATTATGAACCTTGCCGTGAATAAAACTATTAAGGCTCTGCAACCGAGCTCGAAAAGAAGAAGATGGAGAGATAGAAATTACGAATGTTAGAGGAGAGCGCTAACATTTACAGCGACAAAATCGATGCGAAAATTGCGAAAATGTTTAATAAAACACGACTCGTTTAAAATAGAGCAAAAATCTCGCGGGCTTTGTCTTAAACAGCATTTAAAGAAACACTGTGAATTTTTTCACACATATAACTTGTAAAATAACTGAAACAAACGTGTTTACAATAATTTTTGGAGCATACTTTGTGATTTTTTTCTATCGAGGGAATTTTATATAATTTGCGTTTCGGCGCGGGCAATGTCTAGATATTATCTTCAAGAATAACATACATATTTTTTAAGAGCTTTAAAACTTACCGTGTTTAAGGGAGATATGTAAGAAATCGGTAGAAATTCGGGTTACGGGCCCTAAAACTGCCAGGGTTTCTCTCCTCCAGGGAAGACGTGGACGTCATTAAACTACATACGGTGTAGTTACAGCAATTTCGTGTATGCTACGAGGGTTGTCCCAGAAGTACCCGACCTGACGTACTTCTGGTGGTTGTTGCTTTAAAAAAAAAATTATGGTAGAAAGTACCAACCTTATAAGGCTTAAGTTTCAAGTTTTAAGGCGCTACGTTGTTTAGTGTTTTTTGGCAGCCATCAATAGCGAACCCTCTCAGTTAATTTGTAAACATGGAAAATTTTATAATTTTTATGTGATACAAAACTTTAATTTTAAATGTCTAAGTTCAATCAATATCGAAGATAATATTCTACTCTGGGGGCGTCTGCTTCTTCGTTTACAACAATAAAATATTGGGTGGCAGAGTTTAAACGAGGACGTACGAGCTGCCGAGACGAACATCTCAGTGGTAGACCAAATGAGGTGACCACGCCAGAAAAAGTAAAGAAAATCCACAAAATGGTATTGAATGACCACCAATTGAAATTGCGCGAGCTAGCAGACACAGTATACATTTCAAAAAGTGCTGTACATCGCATATTGACTGAAAATTTGGACATGAGAAAGCTGTGCGCAAGATGGCTGCCGCGTTTGCTCACAATGGCCAATAACAGCGTCGTGAGAATGTTTCAATCGAGTGTTTGGCGATGTTTCACAGCAATAAAGCCGAGTTTTTGCATTGATTTAAAACCATGAGTTGTCACTTCACACCTGAGACGTAGAAACAGTCAAAACAATGGACTAAAAGGGGAGAATCGGCTGCAAAAAGGCAAATACAGTTCCATCGGCAGGCAAGGTCATGGTCATGGCATCAGTTTTTTTGGGATGCTCATGGGATAATTTTTATTGATTATCTTCAAAAAGGGAAAACGATGAACGGCGAGTAATGTGCGAACTTATTGGAGCATTTGAGTGATGAAATCAAGAAAAAACGGCCGCATTTGGCGAAAAAGAAAGTGTTGTTTCATCAGCGGAATGCACCAGTTCAGACATCCGTTATCCCGATGGCCAAAATCAATGATTTAATGTTCGAATTGCTTCCTCTCGCACCCTATTCGCCAGATTTAACCCCCCCGCATTATTTTAATTTTCCAAACTTGAAAAAATGGCTCGGCGTAAAAGATTTGCTAATAATGAAGAGGTGGAATCTGCGGTAGAAGGCTATTTTGAGGTGCTCAATGGTTCTCACTATAAACAGGGTATCGAAGCTATTGAACAACGCTGGGAAAAGTGTGTCGACCTGAAAGGAGACTATGTTCATAAAACCCAAAAATTTTTCCCTAATTTTTTTGTGTTTTCTTGGTTAGGTCGGGTACTTTTGGGACAACCCTCGTATAATCTGTAAAGAGGGCCTAAACTGTGTGAATTTGGATATATTCAGGCAACAGAACACCTCGTAGAAAAATGTCTCCCCTTCATCAGTTTCCGAGGGCACACCAGTGCTAAACCAAGTGATTTCCGATGCTGTCGACTGGTTGAATAACTTCAGCATTCCAGTTTGATATTCAGCACGCGAAGAATAAGTAAATTGGCGACAGGGTTTCTTTCAAATTGGTATGACACTTCCAGTGGTTGAAACTCAGTCAACCTGCAAATCCAAAATGACAGGTTCGCAATTCTATTTTTATTCCTTGAATACCAAGTGGAACTCTTCATATAACGAGTCTTCAAAACACCTAAACCAAACTGATTGCCCACGAGAAAAAATAGAAAAAAACTTATAATTAGAAGTTTAGTGTTCACTACGCAATAGAAAAAATGAGCTGAAATGTTTTGTAATGAATCTTTTTGTTTTGAAAAGTTAAATCGCCCTTATTAACAATGTTTCCAATTAATGTCGACTCCTCCCACCTTTCTTCCACTTCCCCAAAATCACCCCCCCCCCCCACCCAATTAAATAATCGTTTTGTACTTGCATAGAATTTTTAAGTCAATTTTAACTTTGCTAGTGAATGAAACGGATGTATCGAAACCGTAGCCGGTAGCAAAAAAATTAAATATAAAGTAACAAATAAACATTGAAAATTAAAACTCTTGAAAACAAAATGCCTGGAAATTGTTTATTTTTTTTATTGAAACATTTATAAAAGTTACAATTTTACAACGTAATATAGCATCAATATTTCAATCACTGACCTGATAAAGCAGCTACTTGTGTTTAGGGGAGGACAAGTAAATAGTTTTACATCTGTTTAAATTAAAACTATAATTACAAAAATTATTAGTAATTTTATGAGAAAATACGAATTAAAGTAATAAAAATAAAGGTTAGTTAATAAATGAAAAAATATATTTCTAAACAATATGTAAAGTAGTACGAGTATTTTAATTTTTTTTTCTTTAAATATTTGCCGTAGTTTTCTTCCGACCGTATATGTAGGGGTAATTTATTAAATAATTTTACACCCTTGAATATACAGGGTGTTAAGGGACGTACTTGACTTACTTTAACCAGTGATTCCTGACATTATTTGGAGTAAAAAATGTAAATAAAATTTTGGTCTCCGGTGATATTATTGACGTTTTTTTTTTGTTTTTCTACAAAAACATGAAAAATGGTAGTTGTTGAACAGTTGGAGGCGGGGTAAGGGGTTCGTCGGACACCAGGCTGAGTGACCAGTGACAACATGCGGAAGAAATTTTTTTTTGTTTGATTTGGAGAAAAAAAATTTGAAAAAAAAAGTCGTCAAAAAAAGTCACCGGAGACCAAAATTTCATTTACATTTTTTACTCCAAATAAAGTCAGGAGTCACTGGTTAAAGTAAGTCAAGTACGTCCCTTAACACCCTGTATAGTGATGCTGTGTATAGTGATGCTGAAGTTAATGTCGAAGAAATACAAAAAATTGTAAAAAATCAATAATTAAAAATTAAATTGCGTATTTGAGACGGCATCAGACAACTAGATGTGGTCATCTTTACTAAACAACGTTTTACAGAATAGAAAGAACTTTTTAGGAAGTTCTGATCATACTCGTAGAATGTTACACAGCAGATGTCCCGGATAAGGTTTCACCGTTGACAGCCGAACCGATATTCACAGGGAATAAATAAGAAATCGATATACGCTGGGGATTTTCTTTGAATTGACACTCCCAAATGTCAAACGTTGAACAATTATGTCTAAACGTCGAACAATTAATTGGATGATCAGGTCTTTAGTCATATTTCAACCACTTGGTTTCTCAAAGATCGAACGGAATAAATTGGTCGCGTTTTAGTTGAATTATTTAAGTACATGGATCGAGTATACGACTTCTGACAATTCTAAGAGTTTCGTTAGTTGAACTCGGTTCATTAATAAGCCAGTAATTTAGCATCGAAACTTATCTGATATTATCGAGACTATTTCATATTGAAAAAGGGTTTTATCGATTATCCACGCTAGTGCTCTAAGGGTATAATATAGTCCGTAGAAGTTTTAAAACTGTATAATGTGCGCGTTAACCTTATTTACTATACTGTGCATTCTTATATTCCAAACACTAATTTTAGTTAGGTCTTCTAATTATTTCCATTATATTTCTTATTTCTGTTGCTGTAATAGTCAAACAATTAATCATGTATATTTCGCTTATCACTTTTGTGACTTTTGTTATTAAAGTGAAACTTGAAACTCGATGAAAAAGAAACGAGTGACACTAAAACGAGACAAACACGTACATCTATAAGATTTAGCCTGCGAGAAAATGAGATAACCATAAAATGTTTATTTTATTCACGGGTACTCGGTTCCAATATAATACGATAAATCCACGGCCCCATGCAGGTTCCCTTTAGTGGAGTGGTATAAAGCGACTGACGAATCTTTGCAGACATTCAGCCGACCAGGGGTCGAATCCTACGAAACCAAAAAAAGTATTTTGATTTTTGTAAAATCAATTTCCAATCATAAAATCACTACAAAATGGACAGACAAAAGGAAACGACATCTAGCGACTCCGAAGAAGAAATCACAAATACTGATAAGATCAAATGTATAGAAAAAGGTGCACTGGAATTCTGTAACGAATTTAGTTTTCTGAAGATTTCACTTCTACCGCGTGTGAATAACTTACGGTGTTTTTTATTTACTTTTACACTACTAGTTCATAATATGAAAGTTATCTTTTGTATTAGAGAAGCCCCATGGGTGTAAAATATAAAAATATATATTTTAAGACAATTTTTTCAAAAAAGGTTAAATAATGACACATTTTCCTTGCATAGCTTTTAGCGCATCGATATAGACTTTAGATCAGGGTTTCCCAACCAGTGGTCCGCGGACCACTAGTGGTCCGCGAACCATTGAAGATGGTCCGCGATGGTGCACCGGTCAATAAACGCATTAGCGCGCGGGCGGTCCCTGGTCGAGACGTCTGAATAAAAAAAATTGGGACAATATTCAGTTTATCATTATTGTACCTTATGGTCAGTGTTCAGTGGCCATTATGGTATTCCGTTTCGCCCCACCCCATCCTACCCCTTCCGTTGTGGTAAATATTCTGCCAGAACCCGTCCCACCCTATCCTATACCACCCCCTCCGTTGTTGTAAATAATCTGTTAGAACCCGTCCTACCCTATCCCATTACCCTCCTCCCGTTGTGCCATCCATCCTCAGAGGCTTAAACGTCCACTACACTACTCGCTTCGACGCGCGACGCTTCGACGAAGTCCTCGACGAAGTTAGCCGAAGTTCGAAGCGCATGTCTACACTACTCGCTTCGAACTTCGGAGCACTTCGAGTCTTGACTCGGGCCAAATACCGACAATTATCGGAAGTCAGGCGAAGCGAAGTGAAGTTCGTGTCTACACTATCGTATTCGATTAACTTCGCGAGTAGTGTAGTGGAGCTTTTAGGCTAGCATGGGTTGCACCTGAGACGGATAACTTCTTGGTGTCACCCCCACCCCCCCATTAAAGTCGACAAAACACAAATTTCGACTTCACAAAAAATTTATCCGTCCTGGGGAAGGGGGGGGGGGGTAGCTCCCCCCTCCCTCGCTACGCCACTGCTTGTGGTCCCTGTCGAAAAAATAAACGTACAAGTGGTCCCGGGTCAGAAAAAGGTTGGGAACCACTGCTTTAGATGGACGAAATATAAACGTCTGAATGGATCCTGGTTGGCAAGATAAATAAACGGTAAGAATGTGCATGTAACAACACTTTGCAGTCAAATTAGCTGGGCAAGTGTGCCGGAAGAGGTTCAATACATTATTACAATCGACATGTAATCTGGTATTCAACAATTTACTGCCTGATGAATTCGTACTTGAGCCAGGTAAATCCTTTGAACCGATAAAGCTTTATGTTCAGACACTAATCGATTATCATATTTCGATATCCAAAGGCGCAGAATGTTATGCAAATCCAAAATCGATTAACTGCTAGGAAATATCGGATGAATGGCGTAATATCTGACTAGAAACGACCTCTTTCTTGTCTTAATTGGATTCATGTTCATTGAGGAGCCATATTCTCAATGGAATCCCCTTACCATACGAATGGAGACGAGCGCTGTATTTGAAATTCAAATAATTTGTAATGAAAGTTGAGTACAACTGAACATACAAGTTCAATAATTATAATGGCGTAATTTGTTGATCAGTAGGTTTTGATATTGGCAACGTACTCTTCTGTTTATTTCGTAGAGATGTTTTATATATTAAAATGAGTGATGAGCAGATAACGCAGAATTTTTAAAAAATATTTCTGTCAAGACAGAAGAGAAATACCTGAAAATGTATGCCCACAACTTTTATTTATTCCTTGCAGGAGGCCCTTAGGAAAATTACTTAGGGCTTATGGCATCTGTGGGTACGCTATTTACAGGGTATTAACGAGAAGCATGGTATTCGATAGCATATCTTATTCCAAATTCGCCGAAAAACTAAAACCAATGAAAAAGATGCAATAGCACAAGCATGGTTCCAAATAAAGTTATCTAGAAGAGCGATTTCAATATGTCAAAATAAATAATATCTTAAGTGAAACCAAAACCACATCTCGTTTTACGTTAAATGAAGGACTAATCGTGAAACTTTGGGGATTTGATGTGCGCATCCCTTCGATTCTTTAACAATATTTTATACATTTCCTAAATAGCTTCGGAATTTTGGTTTGTACCCTCGATAGCGTCTCGGATAAAAGTTTTCGAAGGTTATCCATCCATTTTGACGCTTATGGGCAATTTTTTTTGCTGGAACAAGCCCCTCGACTGTCTTTCTGTATTTCCTGTCCATGTCTTTCTGTATTTAGATTAATAAAAGTAAATATATGTGTATTATATGTACACATATTTATGAACGTGTGTATGTACTTATTGGGTGTATACATACGTTATTATATGTACATATCTTTAATTTTAAGAAATCTCACAATAATCTCCTGTAAAATCGATCATGTTGATCTCTAAAGACACTATGTATATATATTTTTAAATTCTATTTTAACCACCACTGTTTAAAATCCACATAATATAATACCCACGCACAGGCTTCGCCTTTGTGGGATCTTTTTTGTTACTCTCTTATATTTTATGTTATTATGTTTGTACTTATTCCCATGTATCAAAAAATTTTGCTAATAAAAAAAAAAAAAAAAAAAAAAAAGACTCGCGGGTTTTTGTGGCTCTATGTTAAAAGAACTAATTTGGCTAACGGTGAAATCGGGTCGGTCGTTTTAGCACATGGGGTCGGACGGACCAGGAAACTACCATAATCAGAAAAATATATACTGTAACGAGAAAAATTTGTACGACGAAATTTAAAACTCTTCAACATACAAGCAGGGCCGGATTAACCATGTCGGGGCCCCTAGGCAATGCACGTCTCGGGGCCCCTTCACCAATGGCGGACTAACGGGGGGGGGAGGGGGGGTTGAAGGGGCCTCCAAAAGCTTCCTTGTTCCCTTGAACAAATCCTTAACAAGGCTTTAAGAGGGGGGGGGTAAGGTTTTAAAACTTTTTCTTGAATTTTTTCTGAACGTACAATATGTCAGTATATTGAGTATTCTGTCAAAATTTCAAGTAGATCGGAGCAAAACTAACGAAGATACATAGGTAGTGCATACTGAAGCTGGTACAACATTTATATTTTAAACATAATTAGAAATAAAAAAAACAAATGCCAATATAAACTACACACGACACCTTCAATCACTTCAGATACCAAGTAATGTTGCAACAAATAGAAGCAAAGAGAAGTAAAATACTATGTTTATACATTTGGTTTAATTGTAGATTGTTTATTTATTATTTGTGCATGATGTGAAGATTAGTTATTTATTGGGTTATAACCTAATTATTATAATTTGTTGCTTTCTTTAATACGTGTACCTAATGTTATTAACCTGTTAATGTTCCTAATAAAAAAAATTAAAACATCTTGAATGTTAACTTTTTCCGAAATGGGTGCCGGAATTGCTCACTAATTGAAGCAAGTCATTTTTTCTCGGGACGCGGGGCCCCTAGCCGATGCGGGGCCCCTAGGCAGTTGCCTACTCTGCCTTAGGGATAATCCGGTACTGCATACAAGACAACATATCTTTGCAGACGCCACTGTACTGATCACAAAAGAAATAACATGGGAGGAAAAAATGAGGATTGCAAATTCAATATTAAACATACCCAAAAAGTTATTCGACTAAAATTGTCTGTCACTGAAAAACTTATTTTTTATCATCCGTAATAAAAAAAAATCGAAAATAGTATTACAAATTATTCAAGTCCTTTGATTCCAGTGGGATAATAAAGCATGCAACCACGTCGAATACTTACCCACAACAGGCAAATCCGTATTAATTTTATTTCATTTTAATTGACACAATTAAAATGAAATAAACAAGTAAAAAAATATGGTGACCAGAGTAAGAAAACTAATTTACGGTTCCATGACAACTAATCAAAGTGGCATTTCAACAACCCTTTGAAATGTCATATAACGAAACATATTTAAACTTTTTTAAACTTGTTTTTCATAATTTTAAAGGAGTGATTAAGTGCAACTTTGTAGTTTATTTTTGAGGTAGGTATAATATATATGGGTTGCGTTTCCTCCTTCTTTAATCAAGGTTCGGTCGCGTTACAGTGTCTATCATCAGGTTAAACTTTACTATACACACAGGAAAATAATTCCCTCAGTGCCTATGTCAACTTTTGGGATGCTGTGTGGAGGGCCTATTAAGTAAATGAAGGAGAGTAAGTTCTGGGAAGGAAAAGGGTATGAGGATTTTTTTTTTACATTAATACCGCACAAGAGTCCCAACTGCTCCCGTCTGGAGCCAGTGGGACTATGGCATCCCCAATTGGGGTATGTTGTGAGGCTGAAGGCAGTGGGGAGGGGAAGGATATAGGGAAGAGGAAGGTGGGGAAGTACCTGGCTATTCAGATCTGGTCACTAAACATGGCTAAAGCCATTTCAAGCAACGTTTCAATTCTGAATGGTGGTCTTACACCAGGGCGATGCTGAGAGTATCTTCCACTCTGGAACGTGCCGCAAATATACTATATATTATTTTAAATGAATAAATTATGAAATACACAAAGTAATCAAATAAAATTTATTTGCCACGCCGGGATTCGATCCCGCGACCTTCGGAATACTAGTCAAGCGCCCTACCGCTGCACTACGCCGGCCGTCAATCCCAAGGGGTGTGTAGGGATCGACTCCAGATACTAATATCTACAGCCTGTATGTCGGACGAATATCTACAGCTCATATGTTGAACCAATATCTACGAACTTCAGAGTGTTGACTAATATCTACAGAGCGTCGGTTGAACTAATATCTACAGAGCGTAGGTTGAACTAATATCTACAGAGCGTAGGTTGGACTAATCAGCTAAATGTGTACAATAGTCCGATATTAGGGATTTTTACGTACATACTTACATAAATTAAGTTTTTTAAACTGCATACGCAATATTTCGTTATTCCAATATGCTATACATAATTGCAAATCCAACCTCTGCCAGTTCTGTAGATATTCGTCAACACTTTGGTTCTCATAGATATTAGTCAACAGTTTGAGCTGTAGATATTCGTCAACACTTTGGTTCTTATAGATATTAGTTCGATTTTTTCAGTTTTTGGAATTCCTGTAGATATTATTAGACGCCTCCGTAGGAATCTGGGGTCAGTGTATCCAGAAGAGACGGACGTATGAATCCATCAATCCTCACACGGCCGTGCATGGCGATGTTCCGAAAGAGTACGGCTGGAGAAGTCAAAGGGACTCCCTCAACCACTCTCTCCCGATACAGCCTGCCATGCAGCTGGTGGACAGACACATCCGCCGCCGCCAAGACCCGGACAAACCTCACCTCATGAAACCGGGCACCCCTGCCTAGTCACCACACGTAGCGAACCACTTGGGGTGAAAAACTGAAGGTTGACAAAAAAATAATGAAATATTTATACATAAGAACTTTTCCAAGATTCGCCCATTTTTCACAGTGGACAAATAATTATTTTTTGATCAGTCCGAAATAGATTATGAATTGGATTAACTAAATATCGCGTTACACTAATCCGCGCTCTTAATAGTTTCATTCCAGTGATGAAAATAAAACGATTAGAAAAAGCGGCCATTAAAAATACATATAGCATTAGTAATCGCAATTAAGTACATGGCCGTAACTACATTCATGTCGCAACTTAAAATTACCGTTGCCCAAAGCAGTAATCACAATGTACCCGCCCGCAGAGCAAATACACAGACCAGTTACCTAAATAATAATTATGTAATCAATATTATTATTTCTATTTTGTCCCATATGCTCACATACATTATCTCATAAATGCATTTAATAATAATTACTATAATTGGACAAGTAACAAGGTGTAGCCAACTGTAGGAACTATATTTTTTTAATGCTGACAATGTTTATTAAATTGCCACACTGCAGCGCATGCGCGTCGAACCGCGCATTTTCAATGACGGAGCGTTTTAAAAAACCAAATGTCATTCTGTTTCGGATGTCGCTTATAACAACTTCATTAAGCCGTTGAGATTTTTAACTCGATGAAACGAATAATAGCAACACTAAAAAAAGCATAATAAAAGCATATAAGCAACATACATGCATAAGATTTGGCCTGCGAGAGAATGCGTTGTGCAGTGCTTCGTAGCCTATCGGTCTCCTCTTTGTGCCGTGCTTCGTAGTTTATCTTTTTCCTCTTTATACGGTGCTTCATAGCCTCCCAACTCTTGTGTTCTTTAGTTTTCGGAAGATTTAACTTCTACTGCGTGTGAATTGCACACTCTGATTTGCTAGCAATCCTAAGATCGCGGGTTCAAATTCCGGCGTGGGGAAGTTAATTATATTTGATTAATTTGCGACATTTCTCAAATTATTATTTTAATATAAAATATAGTGTGTTTTTGCGAAACGTTCCAGTGTGGAAGATTATCTCAGGATCGCCCTGGCAAAGACCACCATTTAGATTTGAAACGTTGCTTGAAATGGCTTTAGCCGTGTTTGGTGACTAGATCTAAATAGCTATGTACTTTCCCACCTTCCTTTCCCCCGTCTCCTTCCTCTCCCACTACCTTCAGCCTCTCGAAACAACCCAATTGGAGAAGTCATAGTCTCGCTGATTAGTTGGGAGCAGCTGGGTATCTTTTGCAAGTAGTATTCACATTAAAAAAGTGATAAGTAATATAGTTCCGAGCATTTCCCGGGTTTTGGAGTGTTATGTAAAATCAGATATAGACAGAGATTTTCCTCTTATTTTTAAAATCAGGTGTGCAAAATTTTATCATAAAGAATCAAAATTCTGCTGGGGTGGGAAAAGAGAGTGGGGGTGGTTTTTCAAAATCTCGTCAGTGACCTTTCTCCTATTTTGAAGGACAAGTGTATAAGATTTCATCATTTCCTGAATAAAACTGTAGATTCGTTGAACAATCAAACCCACACCAAGACCCTCCTCGTTATGTAATGTATACGATTCCAATTACACGGGATATACTTGACTTACTTTAACCAGTGATTCCTGACATTATTTGGAGTATAAAATGTGAACCAATTTTTGGTATGCAGTGACATTTTCGAAAAAAAAAATTTCAACTAAAAACACGAAAAATCAGTAGATATTGGACATTTAGGGGCGGGTACTCGGCCAGTGACCAGTGTAGACCCGTGGATTTTTTTTTTATTTGATGTTGAGGAAAAAAGAGACATAACAATCGCCGCAGGCCAATTTTTTTATATTTTTCTACAAATAATGTCAGGAATCACTGGTAAACGTAAGTCAAGTACCTCAGTTAACAGTGTCAACACCCTGTGGAGTAAGTAGACGTTTACCCACAACCAACCTGTTGAATTGTATAGTTGATTGAGTCAAAATACCGTGTTTTTCAATATTAAAACTTAAGACTCCACAACCGGGCTCGAAAAGAAGAAGATGGAGAGATACGAAATTACCAATGTTACAGGAGAGCGCTAACATTTACAGCGACAAAATCGATGCAAAAATTGCGAAAATGTTTAATAAAACTAAACGACTCGTTTAAAATAGAGCAAAAATCTCGCGGAGAGCATCTTAAGTATCATTTAAAGAACATTGTGATTTTTTTCACAAATATAATTTATAAGATAATAGAAACACACTTGTTTTTAATAATTTTTGGAGCATACTTTGCTTTTTTTTTCTACCGAGGGAATTTCATATAATTAGCGTTTCGGCGCCGCGCCGGCAGCATCTAGAAATTATCTTCAAAAATAACATATATTTTTTTGAGAGCTTAAAAACTTCAAATGTTTAAGGGAGATATGTAAGAAATCGGTAGAAATGCGGGTTGCGGGCCCTTAAGAAATTTGGTTAACTATAAATAGTATCCATTTCAAGAATATAACCGTAGCAAGACTATACCTAACCCTCATTTTACCCACCTTACTCCCCTCTCTCTTCCTTTAGATGTTTAGACTTACAATATCCCCAAATAGAGGTGTCGGTGAATTTAAAAAATACATAGTTTTTTAAACTTTTGTAGCCATCACCGTTTGACGCAGGTGTGTCTACTTACACGGTACAACGATAATGTACAATGTAATCTGCGATTATTTTTAAACCAAACACATAATCAAAGTGTTGAGTAAGCAAGTAAAGTTTGTAGATAGGGGCCCCGGCCTGGGACGGTTTAGGCGGCACCGGCAGCAGGAGCAGTGAGCAGTGAGCGGTGAGCTAGTGAGCAGATGGCTGAGATCGCGGGGCCCGTTGGCTCGTTTGGTGCATAATAAATCTCTTATCAATCGCGAGATGACGTCATTCGGGATGTCGCCCCATTAATCAACGGGCGTTGTGATGAATTACATACTCGTACCTGTTCTAAGTAAACAACGTTTCATCACGACATGACATGACGATATAAAAAAATATATAATTTTCACAGTATATTTTTCTTACACTTATTTGAAATATGTTTACGTACGTACTTTCTTTCATTCATTATTTAAGTCATAATTTTCATCATTCTTTCTTTTCTTCTTCTTTTATTTTTCCCTTTTCTTTTCTTTCCTTTCTTTTCCTTTTTTTTCTTTTCTTTCTTTTCTCTTTTTTAATTCTTTTCTCTTTTTTCTTTCTTTTCTTTTTTTTCTTTCTTTTCTTTCTTTTCCGTATTTTCTTTCTTTTCTGTCTTTCCTTATTTTCTTTCTTTTCTTTCTTTCTTTCTTTTCTTTCTTTTCTTTATTTTCTTTCTTTTCTTTCTTTTCTTTCTTTTCTTTCTTTTCTTTCTTTTCTTTCTTTTCTTTCTTTTCTTTCTTTTCTTTCTTTTCTTTCTTTTCTTTCTTTTCTTTCTTTTCTTTCTTTTCTTTCTTTTCTTTCTTTTCTTTCTTTTCTTTCTTTTCTTTCTTTTCTTTCTTTTCTTTCTTTTCTTTCTTTTCTTTCTTTTCTTTCTTTTCTTTCTTTTCTTTCTTTTCTATCTTTTCTTTCTCTTCTTTCTCTTCTTTCTCTTCTTCCTTTCTTTCTTTTCTTTCTTTTCTTTCTTTTCTTTCTTTTCTTTCTTTTCTTTCTTTTCTTTCGATTTTTTCTTTTCTTTCTTTTCTTACTTTTCGTTCTCTCTTCCATTTTTTCTTTATGTATGTTCCTTTTTAATTTTGCTTTTTTTTCATCCTTTTTTCAATGGTTTTATTCTTCCGTTCTTTTTATAATTTTCTTTCTTTTTTTCCAACATTTTGTTCTGTTATTTTTTCTTCAAAAGCAAAGCAAATATTTCCAAGAATTTAAATTTATCCCATCATCGTTATTGTATGTTGTACATTTTTCTTGTTTACACAAGGCCTTCCGCCAATATGTCTATCGCCTTTTCGAGGGCTTGGTGGGATGCCGATGCTTTGGACCGTTCGAATAAGTAATTAATGCCTTTTTCAGATTTTGTTAATTTGATGGTTTTAAAAAGAACTCAAAATGTCCTCTTGCCATAAATGCCTATTTGTAAGTCTTCTTCCTGAATAATCCCTTCTGCACTGGTGTAAGTGGTCTAGTGGTAGAGTCAAGCATATACTTTTATGATTACGGCATTTTTATCGAAGAAAAGACAATTTCAATATTTGAAAATCTCCTACAATCACATTGAGCGCAAACTGTTGCTTGTGTCGTGCTGGAGGTTTTAGGACTTGTTCGTGTGTACTTCCCCCATCACACGATTTCGACTGTGAAATGATTTGCTGGGTTTTGTGTTTTTCCACTTTTACCACGTGAAGAAACACAAAATTTTTATTGTCATACCAATATGATTGTACACACAAAGAGGTTGATTTCTATAAGTTCCAAGTTTTCCGAATCCTTTTGGTGGTTTTTAGAGAAACCCGAGGGCCTGTTGGGTGACGAATAAATTATTAAACAATACAAAATGGGCGGCGGAATTCGTTAAGCTTCTCCGATATCGGTTTTATCTAAATTACTGCAGAAAGAAATATAACCGTAACTGCAATTTCGATTAGAAATAATATTCCCACAATAGGTGAGCGACCAACCGGTGCCTATAACGTAATACCGCATTGAGGGCAAAAAATTATGTATTTAGTTTAAATGTCAAAAACACCTAAGTGATTTTCAGCTTCCGTGAGGAATCAGCATCGATTAGCAGCTTCATACCATAATTTTTTTTTAACACCTTTAAGAATACGACAAACACACTTGTTTAAATAAAATACGTGTTTGTCCTCACTTTGTTATCATTAAGCTTGGGGTGTTTCAGCCTAGACCATCATCGAAATCTTGAATTTTTGGCCAATTTCCGCTTTTGATTTATTGATTAAATTGTAAATGGATAATACAACTATGCTACTATAACGTTAATGTATATTTACACGGATTCTAATTTTTATTTTTTTAAGGTGTTTAACAGAGTATCCGTTTGCTGTACCTACACGTATACATGAACAGCAACAAAAAATTATAAAAGTTAACATAAGTTGTCCGTTTTAAGCCAAATACATAAGCTTGACATGGTTAAGAGATATTATTTGCATGTCTCTTGAAACCTTCAAGGTTTTTGTAGCAAATATCAATGTCTTTTCCGCCAAATGGTATTACAGAGCAGATCGTGGTGCCGCCTTTGCAGCAGTACCTGTTTGGTGCAAAATAGCATTCTTCTGACTTTAAATCAAATTACACTTACCTACTAATTTACTTTCTCTAAATTTACATGTAGGTATATAAAAAAGAGTATCTATGGCGGGCGGGCACAATGGTTGGTTTTAATAAAAATTTGGTTTTAATACAAATCTACAGTTTTATTCAGAAATTGATGAAATTTTACACACTTAAATCTTCAAAACAAGAGGAAGGTCACTATTAAAGTAGTGTTTCAAAAAACTCGATGTTAGTACCTACCTTAATTACCCTACCGTTAGTACCTTATAATGAAGATAATTATATTTAGTACCTACCTCATAAGGAAAAATATTATATTTTATCGTGAATGTTTGCATTTCGAAAATTGTTCGCGTGGATTGTCACGTCGTAGTGGAAATTGACGCATGATATTAATCATAATAATATTTATAAATGTATTTCGGCACACTTACTTTGGGCACTAAATACAAAAATAATAATAAAGGGATTAATTCAGCTATCGGGATCACCAATACAGCTGATAGTGCATTAATGGTTTTTGCTTGTAATCTGTGTTACAGCATAGCACTATAATAATAGTAAATTGTGTTCGTCATATTATTCTGGTATCAACCACTTACTGTGCAATCAATAAACGGTAACAATCATTTATGACATTTTATGTACAATAATTGGGTTGTAAATTCAAATCATTAATAACGTTTTGTGTACATTCGTTTGGTAGTAAATTCCTTAAATCCTTAACCTTCTACTTTCTTACGTTCGTCTTTTTCATTTCCTTCCCCTCCCCGCTAACTTCAGCCGTACAAAAGATAATGCGCGTTTAATCACGCGACAAAATATCCCCCACAAAATATAGCCCAACAAAATATCTACCAAAACTTAACCTTACATAACAAAAAAAATGGGACAACAATAATGCAGACATCCTGTAAAGACTGTAGCTAGAGAGCCAACAGCCATAAAATATCATTTTTGTCCGATTTCGCATTGTGGGGTATCACCGGTCACCACTGTCCAGCTAAGTGCGTTACAACGCAATTTCAATTGCAAATTCATTCCGGTTCTAGTGTTCGCCCTCTCTACTCTCTACCTGCTTTACCTCTAAGCAAGAATAATATTAAACTTGTACAAATCATTGTAACATAAAGTTTCCGTTGTAAATATATTTTGACTCGCGTTAAATCAAGAGTTATTATTTAAATATTTTCGCACATACGCATCCAGTTTACAGACGTGGGCAAGGTCTGTAGGCTGTCAGTACTTGATAAAATATTTAAACAATACCCTATATATTTGTTGTTTGTTTTTGGGGTGTTATGCCGTGTTGCGCTACCTCTCCCTTTAGCCAAAGTTTCGAACAGAGCGTTTCAGTGTCCATCATCAGGGCAGATGTGTAAATGTTAGTGGTAAAATGTGTGCTTAAGTACTTCGAAGCAATACCGTGTTGCCTGACAAATCGGCAATCGCCGAGCATGTAAGTGAAACCGGCCATTACTTAGGATTTGTTCCTGAAGTCATGGGAAGACCCAAAACTTATAGAGCACGCCTAATTACAGAGGCAATTGAAATTCATAAAAATCCTATTAACATTAATAGAGACGACGGAGCTAAGCTCAATAGTTCTTGTTACCCGGTAATTGACGGCTACACCAAAGCTAAATGCAGAAAACCATCTTCAAGTATACTGTAATTCCAGCTCGCAGTGGAGTGGATCTGGCAACACGGTATTGCTTCGAAGTACTTAAGCGCACATTTTACCACTAACATTTACACATCTGCCCTGATGATGGACACTGTAACGCTGTTCGAAACGTTGGCTAAAGGAGGAGGTAGAGTAACACGGCATAACACCCCAAAAACAAAGAAGAAAAATACTTTTAGCCCTAAAATCATATAATACCCTATATTGTCCATTCCCAAAATAGGACAAAAATATTACAGATAACAATAATTTATTGTCTTTATAGGATGTCTGTATTATTTTTTTTCTATTTTTTTTGTTAGGTTGGATTAGGTTAGGTTAGGTTGGGTTAGGTTTAGTAGATATTTTGTTGGGGGATGTTTTGTTCATAGGATATTTTGTCGGGGATGTTTTGTCGCGGGACGAAAAGTCGCGGAACCCTTACAAAATATCCCAGTTGGGAATGACAGTCTCACAGGCTCCAGACGGTTGCGAGCAGTTTGGACTTTTGTGCAGTATTCACATTTAAAAAAGCGTATTTTCACCGTCCAGTTGATTAGTCAGTCATCTTCGAATACTAAGTCTTGACCTAACGAGGAAAGCAATATTCGAATGCTCATCATAAATCAAATATTATTTACAAGTGTCTGTGTTAACGTACTCGTACAACCGGGAGGCTTAATGGTAAGGTACATTAGTATGTCATTTTGAAATATAAACCTACTAGTGACCGAGAATAAAATCATAATTTTGAATTCAATTCAAGTTTTTCTACTTTATAACTGATGTGGTGGTGGTTACGAGTAATCTCTGTATTGTACAGATAGAGGGTACACTTTTACGTATAACTGCGTATTCAACTCAAATTGTTATTTTTAGATGTCCGACTAATCAACTGAACAATCGATATTTGCACAATAATTATTTCGTAATAAATTTTACTAATGTTTAAAAATTACGAGTAATATGGCTTCGTAATAGATGCATCAAGAATTCCTTATAATTATTATTTTATTTATTTGACATAATATCTAACATTTTTAAATACAATTCAGCAGTGTCGGCCTCACCGGGTAGCTCACCTGTGCTGATGCCTCCATTTTATAAAACAAAAATTTATACGAAATACATTAAAAATAATATAAAAATAATGCTGCATAAAACAAAGCTAAAATTAAAATTAAAATAAGAATTTATAATTTAGGTAAAATGTATTTTTTCAATGATGTGTTTTATATTTGTTTTTGTATGTTACGTGTATGTGTTTTATTCTTACTATGTAATGAGATTTCGGTAATATTGTATTTTTTATTCTTTAATCCATTTTTTTTTAATTTTGAGTATGAATTTATTTTTGTTTTCTTCTATTTTATTTTCAAGGGTAAGACTGTTGAATGCTTTTATAGCATGATATTTATAGTGCCTTTGTCCAAACCTTGTATTCACTGTCGGAGTTATTATGTTATTTTTGTACGATTGTCTTACTGGTCTGTTAGTGATATTTTGAGATTGTTGAAATTTGTTTTTTTCGTCGAAAATGTAGTTTAGTAGAGTTTTAACGTATAATTGGCGTATATCTATTACGTCACAACTGTTGAATATTTGGTCTGTATCAGCATTGTCTGTATTATCTTCAGCATTGGAACTTAAATAGTACTCCTACGTAACGTGTTCATATTGGTTGTGCTGTTAATAATTTATTCGACTGATTGTGGCCTAGCGGCCTAAGGCGATAGGTTTCCTTTCAGTTGTCAGAAAATCAACCCCGTAACAAGACATCCCTCTGAAAACACTCATAAATGGGGTGTGTATGTCAAAGACCGATCCTAAAACCAGGCAGATCGTGATGCGCCTCGTCACATCATGAGCTGCTGCATCGTGAAATGGCGACAGATCAGGATGTAGCGAGGCGCATCATTATCTATCCGATTTTAAGATTGGCTTGCGACATATACAAGTGTAAAAAGAAACCCAGTATCGGCAGCTTATCCGATCACGGGAAAGTGTTAAAAACTTTATAGGCCTTCTGTAAACCATTAAACATTTAATATATATTTTTAATTCATCTACCGATCACCCACGGTGATGACTTGAAGCGACTGGACAACTGCCAGACCGCATCATGCTATCAAATGCGCATTAAAAAAATATATCATTTAAAAGATGCAAAAAAGATCGTCCGAATTGCTTTCTCTGCACATCGTTGCTAAGCGGATGCATCTGAATTTTGTAGTACACCAGATATCTTATCCCGTTTAATCGCTGGAGACCATATTTGTCCCAACTTACACAGGTCTCATAAAAATTGTAGTGTCTTTCTTACTATCATAGTGGGAAGTGTGATCTACCCAAAGGTTCTCAACGTGGGCGATAACGCCCCCTTTTGAGCATTTGCGACTTGCAGGGGTGCAGTAGAAGACCCAGAGAAAATTAGGGGGCGTTGTGATGGCACAGTAAAGGCGTGGGCAGGCAAAAATATGGCCTAAAAAGTACAAAAACCCGCTAATTACGTACTAATTATTTTACTTGCATTATTATTATTAAGATTTGACATTTGGTTTTTTAACTTGCTAATCAAAAAGGTATAACAAATAATTTGATGTATTTTTAATCGAATTATTAGTTCCGTGACAATTGAACCCCCCCCCCCCCGTGGTAATAGCTGTTTCAGATGTGAAGTAAGACAAAATATCAAAGTGGGTGGTGGGCAAAATAAGGTTGAGAACCTATTATCAAAATGGTGGGACAGAAAAGTGAGGTGACGAAAAAGCTTTTAATTTATTTGACTAATAAAATAAGTGTGTATTTTTATTGTTAAGGTGAGCCATTTCTAAAACTTTTTAAGGTTTGCATTCAAAATTTTTATATTTAAAATATTACATCGTCATTTCTAATAACCAATTTGAAAGTATAGTTCATCACCTTTCGAAAACATTTTTTTTTGTTTTCAGATACGTTCATAAATATTCAATTTATTTGAATTTGATTGCAAAACGGAAATATTTTTACCCACTGACAAAATACGTTCGATTTTTATTTTAGGGTTAAATAAATGAGATACCTATTTCCTTTATTTCTTAATTTAATTTACTTCGCTTCACGTGGGATGAGTGCATTCCGGATGCACCCCAATTAATTTACCACTGGACTTATATATAATACCTACACATTTTCAAATAGAACTACCTTCCATGTAAATGGAAACGGCTCACATGCGTTGTATGAGCGTCTGAACGAAGATAATGAAATAGGTCAGTTGCTTGACTGGACGAATATTTTATCGCTTATAATATGTCCGCCGGTGGCGCAGAGCATATCCGTAAGTCTCCAAAAATCTGCATGTTTTAAATAATTGGTACCCGCTTGGATAAGAATTTCGCTGAGATCCCCTATAATGTGTTATATAAAATGATAGGAACTAGACCACAAGGTGGAAGGTTGATCAGATACCAGGTCTTGCAAATAAGTATAGTTTTAAGTCACTAGTCATATAGGTCTTAGTTGTAAGTCATTACATTAGTTACCAATCTTAGTAATAAGCCACCTGTAATATACATGTATAGATTAAATGTGTAAATGAATTGTAAAGCGCCCTTGAGGTGATTTTCTCACGAAAATGGCGCTATAGAAATCATCCAACAATTATTATTATTATTATTAAAGGTAGTTGGATTTAATTCGGTAGTCTCGATTCTGGACTCAGCGGCAATCAGCTTTTATTAGTGATGGCAGGTAATGCAAGAATTTCGTCGAAATTGTGCTGAATGATACATTAATGCTAAATTTGTGTTAATTTTCCACATCTAACGCACAGCTTACCATGATTACCCATTCAGTATTGCAAAATCGTCGATGCGTTGCAATGGCGTTGGGGGCGTTGGGTCGAAAGTCATAACAGTAATGAAGGCCATTATTCCATTGAAAACTATTCCATCCCGACTCCATTCAGTGGGTACTTGCGTTGGTACAACTGGAGCCAGGCTTTTTGGTCGAATTCAGGTAAATTCTTTATATTTTATGTTTTTCCACCGTTTTTTAACGTGTTGACGTTCGTCTTGTGAAAGTATGGGCATGTTCAACTGTTTTTCTGTAGAGCTGCAACCCCACTGAATGATATTCCACGGTCCTGAGCTTTAAAAATTTATATTTAAATTTATTTAATATTTATCCGAGATGCTATCTAGGTTACAAACCAGTTCTTAGAAAGATTGTTTTCAATGAAAAAGGTAGTTGCCTATGATGGAAAAAATAGTCGAAGATAATATTGTTAATTCTAAAATTTTAAAATACGTTTGATGGAAGGTGGCAATGGCAAAATTGGTAAAAAAAGCGCACGTCCCGGTTAGACAAGAGGTTCTGGATTCATGTCCCAGTTGCGGCCAATATCTTTTTCTGTGTCTTGTTATCTTTCATATTTTCGTTAAGATTATTAGTGTTATCTTCTTCAATGATTTAAAAATTAGTTTTAGCTTGAACTTTCTTGCAATGGCTACTTCCATAGCTGACTTTAATAGTTGAACTCCGTAGCTGAGCAGAAAGCCCCTGTCTTCAAATCTAGAGGTTGCAGATCAAAAACCAGCGTAAAAAAAAAATATTTCACATAGCTTAGATACTCTCAGTATCACGCTGAAAAAAGACCGGCATTGTCATTGAGGTATATAAATAGCCATTGTGAATGGAATCGTTGGCGATGTTTTAAATGGTTTTAGGCCTACTTAGAGGCCAGTATGAATTTCGAAGAAACTTCTCAACCAACCTCTTCAATATCTCCTAATCTTCCTACATCGTTCAGTTTTACCAATGACTAAATAAAATACCCTAAGAGAGGACTTGGCATGCGAATAAAACAATCAAACGGTTAAACAAAAATGTCATCCAAGATGGAACCAATACTTATTACTTATCATATAAACTGAATAATAACTATGGAAATCCCATTTTTGTATAAACATTTGGACAGAAAGTTCAGTATAAATATGTTTGGATCGGTATGCCAAGTCCTTCTCTTACGTATTTGATTTAGTCATTGAGTTTGAAAACATTCACCAAGTTCAAGTCCAAGCAGAACATGGTTCCACTGACTTTGGGCCGTTGGGACTGTGCAAGGTTTTTACATGAAAATAAATAAAAATATGACCTTAAACAATAATAAAAACATAGGTTAGCCGATAGGGTGACACACTTTTATTATTGTTATAATGCATGTCACCCTATCAGGAGAAGCGCCTGAATATAGATTTAATAATTTATGTGCCTTTCGTATTAAATATTTTTGACCCTGGCAAAACCTTGCAACTGTACTCGCCAATTATTATTCTTAATAGTAATAAGAATAAGTTATAGTATGCAAGAAGCATAATTATTTTCTTATTCTGCGTGTCTCTTTTGTGATATGCAAATGGAAACGAGAATACATTGTATTATGTATTTCAATCAGTACAGGTTGGTAAAAATAGAACCTATCTGCAGGTCATGGATATATTTGCAAAAAAAGAATGTGTAAATTCATAACGCCAGAACTCACCACCAAATCACAAGGTTTGAAATTGGGTGAACGGTAAAGAAAATAATTTCATAACGCCAGAGCTCACGAGACTTGACATTTTTTTTTAGTTTTGTGAAATTATGTACCTATCTATGATGAATTTTTGTACTTCCAATAAATTGTATATATGTACATTACGTAAATTATAGGTATGTACGAGTATCCTTTAAGGAGATATTTTAAATACTTTGTCTCAATTTTTACTCACGATTCACACACATTTTTAATTTTCATGTTTATTTTGTGTACATTTTATGACACTACTGCTTTTTATTTTTTTATGATATTATAATTTTTATGTTATCATTTCGCATCTCAGATCAGACACTCTCTTAAGAGAGGCGGTTACTTACGAGCATAAACAGAATATGTTATCTCAATAAACGCCCGGGTTGCCGGCAATTATCATAAAATTAATTTAAACAGAATCGAACTAGACCTTAAGCAATTTCATTAATTATAATTTTCCGGTCAAACTGTTTTAGAGGATTATAATAATACAGTAAAAATCCTCTACGGTATTTGTACTGAATCCTGCATAAAGTAAAAACTACAATCATCATTAATCAATGCGACCTAATCGATGTATGAGATTAATATTCGAGCAGGAATGACTTTGAATGCAATGGTCGTAACCATTGTCAAGAGAAAGCCCCATTTGTACCGGGTGAATGACAAGTGTTGAAAGTTATTCACAAAGCTTGCACCATTGAAGTTTATTCGCTCGAGGGGTCACGTGGTACCTTCAGCGAGAAGCATTATTCCATTTTGCTTCACAACTGCTGCATCTATGGCCAATGAACGGTTAACAGATGGGCGGGAAAAAGGGACTTCTTTTTATTTTCGGAATTGTGGACAGTAAAATATAGTTTACAAAACTGTTACATCGATGAGGCTTGATAGGTTTTGTGCAAGTTCATATTGTACAATCCACGAGGTTAGAAAGAGAAAATTGTTTTTATAAATTCAGTTCGAAATAAAATTGCTAACATTATAAAATAACTAAAAAAACTTAACTAAATATAACGAACTGATAAACAACCACTTACCCCATATGAATGGTTGTTTATCAGTTTGAAATTTAAAACACGTTTATTAGTAAGGTCCTACGTATCTACCTAAAGTGAAAAATATTAAATGTTTGAAGTGTTGTTTTCTGAAGTCATCTCGATGGGATTGTGTTCAGTTATTCTATCATTTCTCAGTTTTCGTCATTTTCGAAAATTAGTCCATGAATAAGAATAAATTGTAAAGTAACCCTACAAGTAAGTACATTTAAAACTCCACACAAACCGATGCTATAATTACACTACGATTACATTACAAAAGCGTCACAAAACGACGGCAATCTTCTTAAAATCTGTGACAGTTAACGTTGATAGCACGAGATTAATTTCTTAGATACGAGTATATTCGTTTTCTGTCACTCAATTAATATGAGCCTCTGAGTCTGACAAATTCGAACAGCCCCTTCCTTATCCTTGATGTGTCACATAAAAATAAAAATCCACCTCCAACAAGAGAGTTTCGAGTCGCCTAACCTTGACTGTCACAAAAATCAAATAAAACAAAATTAATGACCAAAAACCCCACAATCACCCTGTACCTAAGATTAATAGTCTTGACCTGATTCACATTCGTGAGGCTTGTGACGCAATTGGTGTGAAATTCTCTGACGGGAAATAAATATAAATATACCTATATTAAAATATAAACTATCGCCGTATCCATGGGCAATGGGCAGGCCATGGGCCATCAATCATAACCGAATGTACCAAGAAATATACCAAATAAACTCTGATCAGAACCAGACTGTTTATTCTCTGATAATAATAGTCACTTTGTTTAAAGTTCGTACTGGCTACTGGTTAGTACTAGAAAGTTAGTACTTCTTCAGGGCCGTATTTATGTTTTGTAGTCCTTGGACTAAACCTGTGGTGTGGCCGGGCCGGGGCCTGCTACGAAAATTTTCTTGAAAATTAATCTGTAAACATCTCATCTTGGAACAATTTTCTAATTAAACCCCTAAAAAAATATTTAAAGATAAATGCTAAACGGTAGAAAATATTACCCACTAAATATTTAAATATTTAGAAAATGATTCACATAAAAAATAAGGTGGAATTAACGTTGGAAATTCTGTATTAACAGTCTTTTTTACACGATTTTGATATAACACTAGTAATATTTAAAAAAATGCCGACGCGCGTGCAGAAAAATATACCTATCACTTTAAGTTTACCTATCAAAAAATATATCTATTTTCTATTCGCGGGGCCTTCACGGAACCAAGAAGCAGTGGGGAAAAGAAATGAGGCCCTCTTCCCTCGTGGGGCCTTCAGGGAACAAAGGAGGAATGGAGAGATGAGGCCCTCTTCCCTCGTGGGACCTTCAGGGAACCAAGGGGGAGCGGAGAAGAGAGATGAGATCTGAGAAGACACATTGTGGAACCAGAAGATATAACTTCATTTCTAATGACAACCTTGGTGAACTTTATAAAAGGGACAGGGTTACTACAAAAGCACAATGGGCTTATGTGATCACGGGAACTATATATAAACCGTTTCCGCTCGTAAAAAAATATTTTCTATTTATGCTGATTTTTGTTACACGGTAGGTATTCTGTGGAGAGTAAAAACAACATTGACATTGATCGTGTATTGACAGTTTATTCCTAATACGGGAATGTTTGTCTTTCTTGTAAAGATAAAAAAAAATAAACATGTGTGCAGTTCACATGCGGTAGTAGTAAAACATTCAGAAAACCAAAATTCGAGAGAATGAGACGAATGCAGAGTATCAGAAGTAGGATAATTGTGGGGTTTATTTATTACCAAGCTTATAAAATATAATTAAGGAGGAGGCCGAGAGGCTACCGCACAAAGAGGATACCGATTAGTCTATTCATAGATGTATGTGTGTCTCTTTTTAGTATAGCTCGTTTCCGTTTCATCGAGTTTCAAATCAAAACGGTGCTAAAAAGTTTTCACTTTATTAAACTAAGAAATCGACGCCCCCGACAGCACAGAAAAGTTTGTACATAGATGTAAGCCTGCATTAGCATACCATTTTCAACTAAGCAATCATCCATCGTTATTTAAAATGAAAAATAATTCCATCTGCACAAGCGTTCATAACGCGCCTAACGTCACAGAACATCAGCGATTATTACAAACAGTATAAAGCTATCGGGGGAATTAGCATGACAATGGCACAAGGAGGTATGACAAAAGGTGTTTTGCGAGATGGAGTAGTCTATTTCTAATGAGGCGTGGAACATCTCAGTTGAGGTCACTTGGACTATAACTAATGACGATACCGGTAAAAAGTGGATACTAAATTAGCCATTCCGTCTATTCTAGTACATGACAGATGTATTATTATGTTTATTGCCTGGTTAAATGTAGCAATAATTCTGTTCTACTGCCGGCAAGAGATCGTACGTGACGTTATCGTTCTAATTATCTTCTTTCTTATTAGTTTTCAAACACGATGCATGAGAAGGAAGAGGACGAACGTGGACGACATCCGCACGAGCTCATTTTGATTATTTCGATTTTGCAGCTCGTTACACTCGTGCGAACTCTGGCGAAGTAAAAAGGTACTATCGAACACGGCTACCATCTTGACAGGATTGTCCGGACAGGGAACACGTAAACAAATTTACAGGTAGATGAAACGCAAAGCGCCCGAGTTAAAACAAGACCGCGCCACACTCAGTCATTTAGATAAACCAGTGGTTTAAATTAACACAGTGTATTTATTCTTAAAACTGCAACATTAAATAAAACATTTAGAGCAGGCAGTTTGCAGAATTTTTGAGAAAAACAAACACGGTGCTTTTTTCATATTTTTGTTGAAATGTTATTCATATGCTTGTTACATTTTGACAATTTAATTAAAGATATTTGGATGAAATATGAATTTACAGTCCTAATTTTTTTAAATATTTTCTTGAAAAAAACAAAAAAAAATCTTCCGCGTATCGTCACTGGTCACTCAGCCGAGTAGCTGCTCAACCCCTCACCTCGACCCTAACTGTTCAATTCATAATGATTTTTTATGATTTAAGTTGAAAAAAAAATAATCAAAAAGTTGCAGAAACGATATAATATTGTACACACTTTTTAGTTAAAATACTGTCACGAAACACCGGATGCAGTAAGTAAAGTACATCCCTTAACACCGTACATAAAAGAAAAACTTTTGAAAAAATGAGAACCCATTTTCAGAAGTCAAAATTATTTAACTACGTGCCTACTTTACTTTTCGGAGATCACTCTAAAAGTAAAAACATCTAACTAAATTATTTTCTTTCAATATCAAATTGTCATTAAATAATGATGTCACTAATAGTTTGTTGGCATTGGGCAAGTAGTTAGTCGAGTAACGAGTATACTCGCTACTTTACTGACCAAAATGCTACTACTAACTACTAAATGTATGTATGTGTTCAGACACGCTTAGTTACTAAAATACTCGCAACTCGACTAAAATACTAGCCTGGTCTGTACGGGTCATAAGAGCCACGCACAAGAAAGAAATAAATATGAAAATGAACCTTGGTTCTTTTAAAAAGAAGACCTACCGAAAAACCATTTTTGAACCGGAAGTGATTTATTTTATATCCTGTTATTACAGTTCGGGTACCTATATTTCAAACCGGAAGAAAATGAACTGACTGCCTTGGGAACGATCATGGCCAAGGGATAGAAAGGCAGAAATAGCATAAACAACAACAATTTATGCAATGACTAAACAAAATATCCAAGAGAAGTATTTGGCGTACCGATTCAATATTTTCTGTTTACAAAATAATAATCATATCATAATAAATATAAATAATTTTCTAACTAAGGGCATTACTTATATGTTGCCTAAAAGCGAACATATTAATAATCCCTCTCAATATAGACCCATTACATGTCTACCGACAATATACAAAATTTTAACCTCTTGCTTGACAGATTTAATATATACTCATTTGGATGAAAAAAATATTTTATCTGAACAACAAAAAGGTTGTCGCAGAAAACATATGGGATGTAAAGAACAGTTAGTTATTGATTCTGTAATTTTAAAACAAATTCAAAATCAAAAGCGTAATTTACATACTTGTTATATAGATTATCAAAAAGCTTTTGATAGTGTCCCGCACTCGTGGCTGATCAAAATATTAAAAATATATAAAGTTAACCCAATTATAATTAGCTTTTTGAAAAATATTATGTCCTTTTGGAATACAGATTTGCTAGTTAATTTAAAAGGTAAGAAAATAGTAGTACCGGGCATTTCAATAAAAAGAGGGATTTTTCAAGGAGACTCATTGAGCCCTCTTTGGTTTTGCTTAGCATTGAATCCCCTTTCTAAAATGTTAATTAAAAGCAAGTTTGGAATAAAAATTAAGGGTAATACAAGAGAGAGTAGTATAGTTTCACATCTATTATATATGGATGATATAAAATTATTTTCAAATTCTGAATCAAATTTAGAGAAAATGATTAA
Source organism: Limnephilus marmoratus (assembly GCA_917880885.1). NCBI lineage: Eukaryota > Metazoa > Arthropoda > Insecta > Trichoptera > Limnephilidae > Limnephilus > Limnephilus marmoratus. The sequence continues at coordinate 21,569,572 of OU862924.1, read as the reverse complement.
GGTAGTTAAAATTTTTTCAGATGATATTAAAATGACTTTTGGTTTAGATAAATGTAAAACTATCCATATAGAGAAAGGCAAAATTGTAGATGGAGACGAGGGTATATTTAGAAATTTCAAAATTCAAAGTATGAAAGGGGATGAGGTTTATAAATATTTAGGATACCCGCAATCGAATAGATTAGATCACACTAGTATTAAAAATGATATTAGGATTAAATTTCAAACTAGGATCAGAAAAATTTTAAAATGCAATCTATCTGCTAAAAATTTAGTAAAAGCAATAAATACTTGGGCAATACCTCTACTAACGTACTCATTTGGCATAATTAAATGGTCCAATACAGATTTAGATAGTTTAGAACGATTAATTAGAACTACGTTAACAAAATTTAATTGCCATCATCCAAATTCAGCTATAGAACGAATTAATTTACCTAGAAATTTAGGAGGTAGAGGTGTATTCAAAATAACAACATAACATAACAATAAATAACATCTTTGAAACACAATCAGGTAGAAATGCTTAGAAATTTTTTCCATAGGAAAGCTAATAGCTCAGAAATGCACAAAATAATTTGCAAGGCAGATAGAAATATTACACCTTTAAATTTATATGACGAGAATGCCAACATTCTTATAAATACTAACCAGGAATTATTAGATTCCTGGTCAAATAAAATTATTCACGCAAAACACTTCAATTATCTCAACCAAACGTATGTTGACAAACTTTCGTCAAACAAATGGTTGAGTATTGGAGAGTTGAGCGCAGAAATAGAAGGATTTATGCTTGCAATTCAAGATAGAGTCATTAATACTAAAAATTATAGAAAGCATATAATCAAAGATATAAATCAAATTGATGATTTATGTAGAAAATGTTTGGCTTTTCCCGAAACTATAGAACATATTATATCGGGATGTTCTATATTAGCGCCTTCCGAGTATACATTTAGGCACAATCAGGTTTTAAAAATAATTCACCAAAGTTTGGTAATTAAACATAACTTGATTGATTGCCGTAATGTAGTACCTTATTATGAATATGAACCAAATTCATTTATAGAAAATGAATTTTATAAAATATATTATGATAAAACTATACTAACAGACAGAACAATTAGTCATAATAGACCTGATATAGTTTTACATGACAAAATTAAAAAAATAACTTATATCATTGATGTAGCTATTCCAAATTCCTGTAATATTCAAAAAACTGTTTCTGAAAAAATTAGAAAATACACAGATTTAGGAAATGAGATTAAAAGAATTTGGCATTCTCGGACTATAAAAATATTACCATTTGTTATTTCGGCCACTGGCATAATACCTAGGAATCTGATTCAAAATTTAAGCATATTAGATTTGTCAAAGAATTTGTATATAAAAATGCAAAAAGCAGTAATTTTAAATACATGTAGGATTACAAAAGATTTTTTAAATATTTATATTGAGGGATCAGTAGGATTTATAGGTTAATGCCACAGAGCCGAACCCTCTGATATGAAAATATCTGGAGTCGGTGAATTATATTCCCATTTGGTCTCTAGTAGGTTGACATGTTGTTCTTGTATTGTTTTGTATTTATAATACTTATATAGTGCAATTGCATAACGTGGATTCACTAGATGATCATTTGGGGAAGTGTATGGGAAAATTTAACCCGGACATTTAAATCTGGTGCGTAAAAAAAATTGGATCCATCTTTGCAGCCATTTTTGGATAACCGTTTGGACAGAATGTTTTATTGGTATGCCAAGACCTCTCTTAAGTATTTTATTCATATTTATTTGGCATTGAGTTTAAGATGTGTCATACATAACTGTTTTTATAAAAGTTACTGACGATTTTTAATATCAAGTAAAAAATGCGTTTACTTTATGATATCCTACAATTTTATACGAGTCGTTAGTCCTTTTTAAGCATGTTTAATTCGAAAGCCTGAGAATCGGACGTTTGTGAACTGGTTTCAATGGTATTTAATCAGACCTATGAAAGACAGCTTTTAAATATCCTACACGATTACAAGCAATTAATGTATTGTATAATGTCGCATATCTTCTCTCCAGAGACATTCAAAATTTAGCAAGAACTGAGACTTGTACTGTAGGATGAAAGACTTACAAGTCTTTTCTTCTAAGTCTAAAGGTACTCAAAACAGAGTGACTGTTTATTGACATATCGTAATTTATATTAATACTTCGGAGGACAAACGTCCTTCCTAGTTGAAAGTTAAGTTTGATCAGCGAAGCTTCTAAACTATAATAACTCCGCACATTTACCTTCGGTCATATTCGGCCCAACTCGGCAACGGGACCTTATGACCCGAAGAGCACATAGACAACTAAAGTAATGTAGGAACTAAATCACAGACTAACATGATACATTACATGTACGAGTGCCTATCGAATGTACCACGATTAAACCTACTCAAAATTAAGAAATCTTTCTTACTTAATTAATGTTACCTTTCGCTTAAAACGTTCATTAAATTATTCGCGAGATAAAAAAGTTAAGGGTAAAATAAACGCTGCCCTCAGTCGGGTTTTGCTACACTTCTATAAGGACAAAAAAATCATACCCGGATTTCTCGTTTAATATTTTTAACCGTTTCTTCTGGAAAATAATATGGCTGGAGGAAAGCTTCCGCGAATGGCGGAGTAAAAAAAACAATTTGCATCTTGAAAATAAACTAAGTTAACGTGAATTGTAGTTAATGCTTTAAAGTGGATAAGTCCCGCGTTGCAACGAAGAGTTCTAGATGATTCTCGTAGAATATTACTTTTTCTCGGGTATTTTCATATATTTATTTTTTGTATCTATGCAGTTAAAAAGATTTGCAATTACTTATGAAAATCATACTATAAAAGCACACAATGACTTCATTGTAAAAAAATTTAATGTAATCTATTTATCAAATTGACATAGAATACACGCAGATATGTTCGACACAAAAACTCTAAAACTGAAACATTTAACATTTTATAAAATGAAATAATTTGAAAATGTTGATAAAAAGAGACGTTGTTTACCTACCTTAATACGTTTTTAATGGAGCAGTCATGCCCCATTATACGAGTAGATGTGAAAGAAAACACTTAGAAATAAAGTCGTAAATAACTGTAAAATTCAACTATCAATTAATAATTTCGAAAACAGGAGTGATGTAGATAAAGGAATTATTATTTCTTCTATTTGTTTGTTACTCACTAAAAATCATAGGGTGTATCTTGTGACGTAACCAAGGTAAAAAGTGAATAATTTTGTTTCTGGAGAATCAAAAAAAAAATACACATAATTTCATGGAAAAAAATTATCATTTGATAAAAATAATCATTTGGTAAAAAATTTATTGGAGATTGTCTGAATTTGAATAGATTTTCTAAAAAAATTCTTTACGCGTATTCATATTTTACATAGTGCGCTTTTGACCCCTCTGACCAATTAGTTCGCTTTCGGGAACAACTCACATAGGACTCATTGAAATTGCTGTGTCTTCCTTACTATCGTGGTGAAAACTATGATCTAAACGGTGTTAGAAAGAGAAAACACCAGGTTTTATATTCAAATCTAAAAGTTAACCACCAAAGAATTATAATGCACACTTTTACTGAAACTACAAAAAAAGTGAGGTGATAATAAAGTTTATAATACATTTGTCTAATAAAATATGTTTGTGTTTTTTTTTATTCGTTACCGGTAATTTAAGTTAGAAAAAACGTGAGGTGAGCCTTTTTTAAAAATGTTTTTGTTTAAAATATTATACAATTTTCAAGCGTTTTTCATCACCTTTTAAAAACTGTTTTTAGATATCGAATACATTCAGAAATATTTAATTCATTTGGATTTATTGCAATGCGGAAATATTCTAACCTTCTGCCAGAATGAACCCAACGAATGAGCAGTAAAATTTTATTACTTCATTTATAAATAATGGGAAATAAGTAGTTACAAAGATTTTTTTAATAAATTTTATGTGACCAGATTAATAGTTAGATCGATTTTTATCTAATCAGGGCTCAGACGGTGACTTCCCACGGTGCAATACGAATAACAACGGTAATGCGAGACTATCAGATATCGTTTCGTATTAACTTTACTGCATCCTTGGTAAGCGTTCGTAACGGCCAAGGCAACTCCTGTAAGGTGTTCTCAGTATATTATGAGAAATGTAATTAATTTGAACATATCATGTTTATGGTTCGCAATATACACGAGAACTCGATACCTGTAATAATTATTATGTTTTCATGTCTCGCGAGGCAATCGCGAAAAGCAAAGATTGAGATAATATTGAAGATTGGGTTTTTGATTTATGAAGTCACATGAATGATTTGGGTGGATATTTTGATCAAAACCTGAATTTTCTTAATCATATTCAAATCACATCAAATAACTAAAGCTTTGAAAATGTTGGTTCTGTAATACGAATTTGCAGCCATTTAAAAATATACAAACTTAAAAAAAATATATATATGTCATTAGTTAGGAGTCAAATCGAATACAAATCCAACAATGTGGGCACCAAGATATGGTATTTATTCACACCCGATAGAAAGAATTTAAAATAAATTCTTAAGATTTACAATTCTGAATGGATATTACAAGGAAATGTGATATTTATGATTATCTACTGTTTCAACTTAATTTATTAAAATTATCGGAACGTGGAATAGTTAATGGCTTAAGGCTGAATTTAGTCTCACGCTCACCGTCAGCGCTCATAGATCAGCGCGTAGTTCGTCAGCGCTGAGGCTCAGCGTGGCTAGTTTCAGTATCGTACTGACCGCCTTACTGTACAGACGAAGACCAAAATCCTCAGGCGTACCTCATCGATAACTCGACCTGTATCCACTTCGCGATTCGCCATGACTGTACACGCTGACTATGTCCGCTCCGCTCGACACTAGAACGCTCACTGAAAGCAGAGGCGCTCGTGCAATCGTCAGCGCCGACAGCTACGCGGCGCCGACGCGCGACGCGTACGGTCGCGTAGCCATCAGCGCTGACCTCCTTGCGCGCTAATAGCTAAGCATCATTCGAAAACGCTTCCTAGAAGTTCATATATCTCGACCATCAGCGCCGACGGTGCGCGTGCGGTCAGCGTGAGACTAAATTCAGCCCAACATGTTTACGTAAAATCTTAAATTCAATGATTGACAGTCCTGAACTACTATTTTCCTTGATTTCTGTTCATATACCTCGCAAACCAACTTCGAGGCAATATCTACGATTCTATACTGACAACTCCAACATGGAATCACAATGGTATACTCTCGTTCGCAGTACCCAAAATATGGGTAATGATTATAAGAATATTGTTGACAATCAATCACTAAATATAAACAGGTCATGGTAGAATTTATATCGCAAAGCAGAACAACAAATCTAACTGCTTCGACTTATTTCATTTATTTATTGTACTATTCCAAGTCTACCGTTTTTCCATCTTGTTTTTGTAATGTTGTGCTCATTGAGATGTTCTTTGCATAAAAATAAATAGTAAACATGTAAAAGCCCAGCTGGGCGTGAAATTCAAAATAAACAAATAAATCACGTAAAAGATTTGTGTTGACTAGTCAAAATTGCGTGAAATGAAATCAGCCAGAATTTGTGTGTCAAAGAGACTTTGATTATTTATTAATTATTCATGGAGCCAACGGTACATTCATAATACACAATCCATCCGCGCTGGGCTCATAGTTTAATTGGCAAAACAAACAAGTAACGAGTTACACTTGTACGTACTATTCTTCTAGTAGGCACTTGTACATAATAAGTAGGTGCGATGCATCTCGAGACAACTACGCCGGTAGCGAAAATATCATCTAGAGAAATCAAAGTACAATTTTATTAATATTTTGGTGAGTTTGACCAACTCCGCCGCATTCTATTTGATGTTTGTACCATTTCGAAAAATACTAGTGTCCAACCGAAATTTCTAAAAAAACAGAAATTTCTACCGAAACCGATTTTTTTTTTTAGTAATGTTAAAAATCTATTGTTCTGATCTATTTTGTTTATTTTTTACCCTCACACAGACAGTTATCAGGTGTTAAATGAAATAAAAATAACAATAATTTAAAAAAATATGTGCATTTTTTTATATAACTGCTATGAAACAAACAAAAATTATGAAAATTAACAAAACATGTTAACTACTTCTTGAAACAAAAATTTAAACAACACTTATATTATAAAGGAAGGACCTCATTAATTGAGTATTTTGTTTTTAATTGCGTTTAAAATCACAACATTCTCATTACACGTGTTAAATGAAATAAAAACAATAAATAAAGTGTGAAAAAAAAAAAAATTTTTTTTTTGAACGTAGCTATCACTTTGTGGTTATCCATTATAGAAAAATGAAACAATACAACTTTGTATAAACCACTTATATAAGTTATATACTTTACGTTTAAGCTTTCCCTGAAGAAGGAACGTTTGTTCCGAAACCGGTAGGATTTACGCATTATATATGTGGTTTATACAAAGTTGTATTGTTTCATTTTTCAATTATTTATTGTAATAATATCTGATAAAAAATAAACAAATGTGTTAACTACTCCTTGGAACAAAAATTTGTCAATAATCAACACTTACATTAACAAAGGAAGGGCCTCATTAATTGAGTATTTTAACCGGCTGATGCGAACTCAGCTGATGATGGCGGGTGACACACGAGCCACGAACTTACCCGAAGTCAGTCATTCATGAACGCGATGACTTCGGTGCGGCCGAAGGTTCGGCAGATTTTCTGCCGAAACTGAAACTGATGCCGAAACTCGATTTTTTTGCCGCAACTTGCCGAAACCGAAACCGAATCTTTGGTCGGTCACTAAAAAATAGTCCTTTTTAATTGATGTGAAAATTATTTAAACACAGTTTACTCAAATTTTGAAGGTAAATAAATAATATAAAACTGTATTGCTGTGCTTGACAGAACTTACATTATTTTGCCAAATTGAAACGTCCACATCCAAATGGATTTTTATTAAATACAAATTTTACAAGCTGTCTTCAAACCTCAATGATGAGAATATTTTATTATATAGATAGAATATCGTTGATTGTGATTTGAAACCTGATGAAACGAAAAAGCGACAGTATAAAAAGACGAACACATACATCTACACTACAGGATTTAGCCTGCGAGAGATTAATCGGTCTTCTTTTTGTGCGGTGCTTCGTAACCTCCCCACTCTTGTCTACTTTAGTTTTCTGAAGATTTCACTTCAACCCATGTGAACTGCACACTGCACACTTGTAATTTTTTTTAATATAAGTTTTAATTTTTCAATTTTTTTTTTGATTTATTTCGCGTAGTCAAAATAAAAAAAAAATAGTAATGAATGAGTATAAGTACATATATGCTTCATTTTAAATTCCGTTCAAACAGCCAAAAGCTTTTCTGTCTTGCCCGTTTTCAATTCTCTTTTCTATTTGAATGATAAAATCAAAATTTTGAAAAAATAATTTGGCGTCTTGACATAATTTTTCACAGTTTGAAGGATATTTCGATGTTCCATAGCTCTTGATGAAAATGATGGTGCCAGCTAGAGAATAGCTGCTTTGACCTACCCATTCGAACAGAGCTTTTCAAAAGATTTTACTGCAAATACGTAGTACTTTTCGCACTTTCATTACAAGTAGATTTTCCACTTTCTAGTAAAGACACTTTTTTTTAGAACTAAACCGTATTCAATCCAGAATATTCTGGTAATTAATATTTAATTGCTCGAAATTTGTAGGTATAGACATACTTTAAAATACTATTTGATAATCTTTGCCTCACTGGGTGATTTACCTGTGCTGAAACCCCGATTTTACAAATTAATAAAATTCAATAAAATATGAAATAATACATTTTAATAAAATAAAATAAAAGTAAAATTAAGAGACTCTTGACCCAGATGTAGAGGTTAGGTGCAGAATTGAAGCAGCAAGAACTGCGTTTATTAAAATGAAATCCCTCTTTTGCAATGACAATATCAGCTTAAAGCTAAGGCAGAGAATGCTAAAATGTTATGTGTGGTCGGTCTTGCTCTATGGATGTGAAGCATGGACCTTGAAAGTAAATACCATGAACAGGTTTTTTTTTTTTTTAATATGTTTATTTAGTTATTAATTGTACAATAATTTCTCTTACTTAAATCTTACAAAACTGATCAATCAGTTTGATTGTAAGAAATCTCTCATTTTTCCTATTTATTTACTTACAACATATAAAATGTTTGATATTTTGGTGCTTAATACATATCTAGTAATTATTTAATAATATAATACTTAATATTAAAATACTTAACTAATTATTATAATGCTTATTGTAACATAAATTTTATTTTGAACAATGGTTTAAAGAACTAGGTCTAGATCTATACCTATTCGATCAAAATATTATTTGTTTTTCATAGATTTAGGTATTTTTATACAATATTTTAGTTTTCATATTCTATTGAAGTAGAATGATCTAACTTTAGTTTTGATTTTTGAATATGATGTCTCGTTTTTAATATTTTCAGGTAATGCATTAAATATTTCCGGAATTTTATGCCTTTTTGTTCTATCACCGTATACATTTTGAGATTTATTAATAATAAACATTTCTGCTTCTCTATGCCTAGTGGGGTAGTTATGGTTTACAGGTTTTTTGAATTCTGTATTCCAGAATTCATCTAGAATTAATTGGTAATCTACCCTACTATGTATAGAGAGCACATTACACAAGGAGAACATTTTTTTATAATCGCCATCACATAATTGAACCTTTTTTTTTGCCTGATATCAATTTTAGGAAACGGAGTTGTTCTATTTTATTTAAGTACGTTTTGTACGTTAATCCGTAACTATTTATTCCGTATCCTATAATTGATTCTGCTAATGCGTTATATATACAGTATAATATATTTTTATTAACAAAGTTTTTTAGGTGATAAAATTTCCCTAATATGGATCTTAATCTATTACATACATTTTCAATATGAATTGACCAGTTAAAATTGACATCTATTGTAAGACCAAGGTATGTATATTGGTACACTTTTTCTATGTTTGGGCAATTACACTGCAGGGATTGTTTTTTTGTGTGTAAGCAATCATATGAATGACTTTTAATGTGCAATTCCTTATCCTGACAGTTTGCATGTGGTGAATGTATAAGCATGTATTTGGTTTTTTTTTGCGTTGATAATAATGCCATTGTCGTGGGACCATTTAATTATATTATTTAGGTCTGTTTGTAAAATTTCCTGATTTTTTTGTGGATTTTTGTCAGCACATATGATGCAAGTATCGTCTGCAAACATGTAGCATTTACAACGTTTTATTACGTTTGGTAAACTGTTTACTTGCATAATATAACACGTAGGTCCCGATATCGATCCCGTAGCTACCCCAGTGTTTGCCAACATTTCATCACTTAAAATCCCGTCAATTTTAAATTTAATTTTTCTATTAAACAAATAATTTTTAAAAAATTTATTTAAAGGACCTCTAATACCACATTCCTCCATTGCCCTTAGTAATGTTTCATGGTCCAATGTGTCAAAGGCCTTTCTAAAATCTATAAAAATTATGCCTACATAATATTTTTCATTCAAATGACAATTTATATGGTCAGTGAATTTAGAAAGTAATTGTGTAGTACTTTTTTGTTTTTGAAATCCGTACTGTATGGGATTTATGATTCTATTTTTTTCTATAAAATTTTGTATTTGATTAAAGATAGCCCTTTCAATAATTTTATCAATACACGAGAGAATCGCTATTGGTCGATAGTTTGTGAAATCTTTGTGGTTTCCTGATTTATATATAGGTCTGATGATGGATGTTTTAAGTTCGTCAGGCATGATACTTTTACTTACACAAAGGTTAATTAGTTTAGTCAGTACTGGGATTATATTATCAGCAATTAACTTCAGGTCTTTAATTCTTATTTGGTCATTGCCTTCTGATTTTTTAACATCCATATCATTAATAATTTTTTTAACATCTTTTTGTGATGCAGGTCTAAATCTCATCGATATAATAGCAGGAGTTGTATACGTGTTACGATCTAGGAATTTTTTTGTACAATTATGTCTTATGTCTTTTATTTCATTTACAAATGTTGTGGCAAATTTATCGCATAAAAACTTTGTATCTCCTTGACTTCCCATATGTTGAAGGATTATTTTATCTAAATTTTGTTTAGGTTTACCTATTAGATTATTTATTTCGTCCCAGAGTTTCCTCGAGTTGCCGTTTAAGCTATTTATTACGTTTTTATGGAACGTGTTTTTAGTAATATTAATATGTTTGTTTGTTTTGTTTCTATATCGCGTATATTCTAAACGAAATACCAGGTTATTTGGGCTATTCCTGCATTTTCGGTAAAGATAATCTCTTTTTTTAATCATGTTCTTAATTTCTTCAGTAACCCATGGGTTGTTGTGCCTAAGATTATTTTCAAATAATTTTTCTTTTTTCGAGGACGCATATATATTATCAAAAATATTTTTTAAATTATAGTACAGTTCTGAAGGACATTCAGTTTGTAATAATTTCCCCCAAATTACTAGTTTTAATTTAGAATATACCAATTTATTATCAATAATTTCAATTTTTTTATTTAAATCCTTTGTAGGTACCTCTTTACCTATTGCAACTCCTGTTATATAATGGTCGGATATTTTGTTAGTCACAATACATGAAAATACAGTGTTATTACGGTCGCGAATTGCAATATGATCAATACATGAATACACATTTTTTCCGTTTAAAATTTCATCCCGGGTCACATCTAATATTACATTTTCTAAACCATTTTCACTGAGTAGATTTTGATATTCTGTAATTACACTATTTTTGGTATCCAATAAATTCAAATTGATGTCACCACAATACAAGTAGTTTGAATCAGATGAAGTTAATTGTAATATTTGTTTTAGTTCCTTCAAGTATATTTTCTTGTTGCTGCTCGGCGGACGATAAACTGCAAGTATATTTATGACATCTTGATAAACGGTGGTGATTTCTCCAGATATTGTCTCGCAGCTTTTAAAAGAAATGTTTGTTTTCTTAAAAGTATGATGGTTTTTTAAGTACATGATTAATCCCCCTCCTCTTCTATTCTCTCGAGTATTTGCAATCGATAGAGGCTTTTGAAATGTGGCTTCACCGGAGAATGCTCAAGGTCCCATGGACCGACATGATCACCAACACAGAAATTCTCAGGTGGGCTAGAGCAGGTAGCAGAACTGCTTACATTCATAAAAAACAGGAAAATTACATATCTGGGTCATAAACTTCAAGGGGAGAAGTATAACTTGCTATTTAATATTGAAAGGCAAGATAAAGGGTCGCCGAGGGCCTGGTAGGAGACAAATGTCTTGGCTGCGGAATATACAAGAGTCGACCGGCATTAGATGTGTGGAGGAGCTATTCCGGGCAGCACAAGACAGAGAGACATTTTCAAGAGTGATCGCCAACGTCGGGGGGACCTGATACGGCACACAAAGAACAAGAAAAGTAAAATGAAATAATATAAAATAAAAGGCGGCAACGAAAAAAAAAATTGGCAAATGTTGAGGTGCGTTTTATAATGATGTATGTTATGCATTGTAATGAACATTTGTGTTATAAATTTTAAATTAATACAATTTCAACACATGGTACGTTTACATTATAATGTGCTATCCTCCTTCAGGAGTATGTACCCATTAACTGTAAGAAATATTAATGTAACAATATTCTTTTCATTGTTTTTTTGTTTTTTTGTGTTATTTTTATTACTTTACAAATTATTATTATCCTAAATACGGGCTTGTCGGAGTGATGTTAAAAATTGAATTGTAAACAACAATAGCTACCATGAAAAGAAACAATAAATAAATAAATGGAATTGTGTATTAGGTATACATATATGCTGTTTTATTCTTTTGCGTTTTAAAATGTTAGTAATATTGCATTTTTTCTCTCGAAAATACAGCTGATGTCCAAAAAATATCTCATATCCATAGAATAAATAATATAACACTATAAGTGCCTTGCATACAAATTTGAATGGAAGAAAATCTACTACTGCCTTACACCATTTAGCACTAGGTTTGTCTCTCTTACACAGCTTTACACCAGCCTAAAATAATAATAATAATAATAGCCTTTATTCAGACAGCAAATTACATTACATTATTTATAACTAGCAGAATCGGCCACACGTTGCTGTGGCTAACGACACACAACGCCATTACCCAACCATTATAAAATCCACACCACCCGCTTGCCAGCTGCCCGCTGCTTGAATTGAATATTTAAATTTCTCGGCTTTTCTCTAATATAATAAGTATGTATTATACATATAAACCTTCCTCTTGAATCACTCTGTCTATTGGTGAAAACCGCATAAAAATCCGTTGCATAGTTTAAAAGATCTATGCGCACATGCGTTTTGAGCGACTTCATTTTATACTATGTAATAATGATGATAATGATACTTATAACATTTATAGAACTTATCATGCATCCACCCCCATATCTGTATGTCATTAGTTGACAAAGGCCTCCTATAATTGTATTTGACTTTTATTTTAGTTTTAGGGTAACGAACAGTTGTACAAATTTACAATAATTACATGCCACACGGTTGCAGGAACCAGCGAAGTTTCCGCATAAAAATAATTTTATATATAGAAAAAACATAGATGAAGAAAACTTTAAAGAGAGTTGGTAAAAAATCTTTAAAAAAAACACGCAGATTAAAGTATATAAAAAATTACATTTATTCATCAAAGGATAATGTTCAGAGATAAATAAGATAAAAAGAAAAATAACACAACGAGAATGAGATAATGACACGCACATCACGTATATCGCACATCCCAATTAAATTTCGTAATCACCTGGTGAACCCACAGTTTCGCATGGAAATATTGGCACAAATTTGGCCTATAACACGCCAACAATGGGCACTTCTTGTGCAATTATTTATTCTGTGCTCGTATCCCATCCATTGTGACGAATCAAATTTCATTTAATTTCCCTACAACAACCAAAAAATAACATTTCAGTTTTCCACCGTTGGATTTTAATTAATTTATTTATTTGTTTGTTTATGCCTTGATGGCTTTTAAATGTAAAGAAAAGTGTAAAGGAGCATTATAACAAATATGTAGCATCATATAGGGAACGTACCCATACTACGTGACCAACTTTTTGCAATTTTTAACCCCCCCCCCCCCCCCCCCCCCCGGTGACCAAAATCCTAAGCAACCCGCCGCTCATTTGTATGGAGCGTGACATTTTGAAGACCCCCCCCCCCCCTAAAAGTGTCACGTAGTATGGGTACGTTCCCTAACAAGTATATCTATAATATAAAAATGAATCGCTAAATGTGTTGCTAAGCGCAAATCTCGAGATCAGCTGAACCGATTTCGCTAATTCTTTTTTTAGAATATTCCTTGAAGTACGAGCATGGTTTTTACGGAAAGAAAAATTAAGAAAAATGCGCAGAAAATTGGGTAATTTCAGAAAACCTAGTGACTATCGCACGTTTGACATTCGCGTGTATGAGAATGACATTTTAAATCAGGATTCTATTTTTGAAAATCTTTAAGTTGATAAATTTATTTAAAGTAGGTACTACCCTAATAGTTTGAATTTTAGATATTTTAAATAGGTACCTATGTTAGGTACCAAATTTAATATACATGAAAAATGGAAATTTGAATGAAAATTGTAAACGGTGGCACGCGGGCTGTTGAAAAACTAAATGTACTGGGATTGAATATATGGAAAGCGGGAGGGAGGGAGAGATGGGGGGTGGGGAAAGGAGGAGGGGGGAGGGGAAGGGGGGGATGCAGGGGAGGGGGGATAAGGAGGGAGGAGTGGTGGGAGGGGTGGTGGGAGGGGGAGGGAGGGCGGTGAGAGGGGGGGGGAGGTGGAGGAGGCGGAGTGGGAACCCCCCTTACACCATGCGAGCGAAGCCGCGGTAAAAAGCTAGTAGTACATAAAATAATAAACAGAGCATGAAAAACATAAGAAGGCACAACACAAGTAGGTATGAGTATTCGATAAGTAAATTGTTAACTGTTAACAAAGGAGTTCAACCTGCAGATTCGGATTTGGGATCAGGCTACAGTAGATTTAGTAATTATTGTCACAATATTACACAAAACATGATTACAAACATACTCGAAGCATACCGATTGGCAGTGGTGTAAAACATTTTTAACGATTAATGTAAAAGTGGGAAACTTTCTTGTAATTTTTTTTTTTTTGCTTTCACAAATGTACGTAAGTTTTTTTATTATTATAAAAAAAATAAAAGGTACACAGCAATTACATGTATAAAGAAGTAAGTAGGTACTATGAAAGTAGTTACAGAGTAGTGGGTATTAAATTTGTTACTGTTAACAAACTGGAACATTTAAAGGTTTTTGCATCTGCCTACATATACGCTTTTTAATTTATCAAAACCCAGGACCTTCTTTTTATGATGTTTCCGTCTCCAGATTTTCGATTGAGTTTCGCTAATATTGTCTTCATTTAATTAAATATATTTTCTTTGCCCTTCACTACATGAATGGTGTAATATAGTCCTTTATTTTTTTATCATTTCTAAATGTTAAGTAATACGATTTTCCAAAACTCATTGAGCGCTTTTATTAATACCATGACGATCGACGGATTGCGGTACCGCGACGCACAAAAAAAGGATAAAACGTACATTCTTTATCCTAATAGCTCTTTCTTACACATTAAATAATGGAGACAAAAGATGACACAATAAACGTGTGTAGGAAACAGATATATATTATTATGGCTCAGCTACGGCGACGGGAATTGCATTTCATCTTTTTATACGTGTGAGGGAGTTGTACGATAATGATTGTATGTTTCCTTTGGGGGGTGCAGACATAAGTTCACCGTTTGACTAATTTATGACTGTTGTTATTTAGTGTTTAAGAAAGGGCTGCAGCATCATCTGTTTGAGAACAAAAGCAAACCCATCGGTTCGTTAACATTTTAAATTTTCGGAATTCACTCGTACTTCAATATTATCATTGTAACTATATTGCATACTTTGAAAATTATCGGCACGGCTATTGTACGCCACAGTGCGATGTGTGAGAGAGATACTTTAAAATGGTTACTTTTTTCCTTTGTAGAAAACAGACCTACGTACATTGTGTATCTCATCTTTTGAAAGAGCTGCAGCATTATTGTGATAAGGAACGTATATTTATTGCCTTTTCTGTGCCATCACGGTACCGTAAATCGTCGATCGTCACGGTAATAATAAAAGCGCTCAATGTCGTAGTTTATGTGAATGTGTATTAAATCAACGCCAGCATCACAAACCTTAGCATTGAGTGTAATTAATATTCGATGAAAACTTGATATTCACTGCACACGTTAACAGTATAATTAATAATGTTCTAAATATGCTTGGCTTCCCATGCAGAACTTTAATTGATTTCAAGTCCTTAGATTGTATGAGAACGCTGTATATTCCATTAGTTAGAAGTTAAGTTGAGTATAATTTCACATTTGGCCTACTTTGCATCATACAATACAGACGGCGTTCAGCACACATTTCGTAGGTACACAAATTTTAAGTTCCAATTGACAACACTAATTATGTAAGTTTCATTAATCGATTGCATTTAATTATGCCGTCTGACAGGATAATTATTATTTCAGATCTGGTTGTATTGCAGAGTCATTAACAACTTAATTGACAACCCAAATTAAAAATGATATCGTCGCCACTATTAAATTCCATGTACCGACTAGGAACAAAAGATAACATGTAATATTTTTCTGCAACACTTAGAAAACCAACCATCAGACACAACCATCACAACCACAACCATCAGTTCACTAAACAGCAGGATCAAATTAGGATGCATGATCTGAGCAACAAGCCTGGGATACTATTGGCATATGTAATGTACTAACTCCATTTATGGAATTAAGCGTAATCTATACCAGCACTTTGCTGATCCCATAAATTACAGTACCGGAGGTAATTTAGTGTGAATTAGTTTAACAGTTTGGCATTATTTAATGTTTAATCTTAAACTTAACTATTGATGTTAAAAATTGAAATGTGAACAATAACACCGTATTAAGAAAAAATAAACTTTACAAACATTTTGCATAATTTTCGAATTAGCTATGTAAAAGCCCAGCTGGCTGTAAAATTAAATTAAATTAAATACTGGAAAGTAAAAATAACAGACTGCACCAATTTTTCACGCCCTTCGCGGCCGAGTTGTTCCCCGAATGCGAATTCAGAGATCGCGCGTTCAAATCCCGGCGAACTATATTTTAATAGATTAATTTGTGTTACTTCACATTTAATTCATTTTATATAATATGTAGGTACCTATACTTATATTTAAGGCCTGTTCCAGTATGGTAGACACTTTGAGTATCGCCCTGGTAAATAGGGATGTCGAAAGTGAAAAAAAATACCGATATATCGATGAATCGATATTTATTAAAATATCAATATCGACGTCGATATATCGAGGAAAAAATATCGATGTATCGATATATCGGTCAAATTTTGAAAAGATTTTGCGTTTTTTAAATTTAGTGGATTCCGCTCAATATTATCAATAGTAATTTTTATACACAATGTGCATTATTTTAATGTATAAAAATCTCAATAAAAATCAAGGTATTTTTATTAGGTAATAATTACAAAAATATCAAAAACTAAAAAGCTGTCTTCTAACTTATATGTAAACTGAGACGCATACAAAGTTTGTATGCATCTCAGGAACATTCTATTGGCGTATTAATCTGTCAAAAAGGACTTCGTGTTTGGAACAAGGTATGTAGTCAATAATCATAGACAATTGGGAACCAACACATGGGAGTGTACATTTCTGTGTATGTAAAATAGCATACATTTCTGTGTATGTACCTTCACATATGAGATATTATTAGTGATCACAAATCCTAATGCAAAGACAATAGATTTGTAAGCCATAGTTAAAATTTCAACCGCCAGATGTCATGACCCAATACGGTTACTTTTTTCCGTTCGTTCCTATATGGTTTTGGATTCTAGTGATATTAGTAACATAAATAAAAAAAATATCGTTTTTTATACAATTTTCGATATTGGATATATTGTATCGATATATCGATTTATCGGATCAAAATATATCGGCTAAAAATATCGATGGATTGAATTAAAAATATCGATACATCGATATATCGATACTTTTTCAACAAGCCTATGTTGAAAGACCTCCATTCAGAAATTAAACGTAACTTTTAACACGGGCATGTGCCTAGTACTGTGGTTGAAAAATCCCCAAATTATGAAACCATCAAACAATGAATAAAGAAAAAATACTATAGCCATGTTTGGTGGTGACCAGATCTGAATAGCCAGATTCTTATTTATCTTCCGGTTCCCCTTCTTCTTCACTTCCCTACTATCTTCAGTCGCTTAATATACCTTAATTGGGGATGCTTGGCGGTTGGAATTAGTTTCGTAAAAAAATTTTTTTATGAAAATCTGCTGCATTCACTTTATTATTCAAGAATACTATTGACTGAATTACTTTGACTTTGTGGCTAATTTGACCAGATGGACAACTTTTACTAGATGGCCAACTTTGACTATGTAGTCAACTTTGACTGGATAGTTGACTGATTTACATTTTCGAAAATATGCTGCTTCTACTTTTTTACTCAACCAAGCCTCACTTTGACTGGATGGTTAACTTTGACTAGGTGGCTAATTTTAGATGAGTTATATAAACTACTAGCTGGTTCCCGGCATGCGTTGCTATGCCAATTAATAAAGAAATTGTTTCTCCCTGCGTGTCCTTTCTCACTCGTCCCGTTCCCCTTCCGACTCCCCTTCCTCTCCCGCGTCCCCTTTCCCCTCGCGTTCCCACACCGCCTTCCCTCTCCCCACTCCCCTCGCCCGTTTACCCCGTCCCGCGAACCCTCCTCCCGAGTTCTACCCTCCCGTATTCCATTCATTCAGTCCCGGTACATTGAGTTTTTAAACAGCACCTATTGCAATTTTTTATGCAAATTTCGTAATGCCAGAGCTCACCAGTAGTTTTATACAAACCTTGTCCTGACCATAACTAACACAACAAAAAAAGAATTATCCAATTTGGTGCAGTCGTTCGGAAGTTATGCGGGTACATAAATTTCGGTGATTCATTTTAATTTGTATAGATAGATAGATAGATAGATTACTATGGTACCTACTAGCCCGAAGAAAGTTTGAAAAAAGTATTGTCATTGAGATAAAGAATTTTATTTTGACAAAATGTATAATTCCTTGTTAGAAATTTTAAAATATTTTGAGAAATTTTGGTTTTGATTTATGAAATAAGAAAAAATTAGAAGCATACCTATATAAGATTACTATGCCTACTGGCCTGAAGAAATTTTGAAAAAAGTATTGTCCTTGAGATAAAGAATTTTCTTTGGACAAAATGTGTAATTCCTTGTTAGAAATTATAAAATATGATTAAGTGGGTAAGTATGACCTACTCAAAGATCTTGCAATTTCAGAAGAAATTTTGGTTTTGATTTATGAAATAAGAAAAAATTAGAAACCTACCTTTATGGCCGCGAAGTCTGCTGTTTGCAGAATCACTAGTACTAATTTTCGTTATTTGTTTTTGGGGTGTTATACCGTGTCACGCTACCTCCTTCTTTAGCCAACTTTTCGTACAGCGTTGCAGTGACAAGTTCTTGGTGGAGTGTAGACTTTGAATCAAGGATCTTGTGCGTAGGTCAATTAGTGAGGAAGGTAGGATGTCGAAAACGGGGGTCTGCAGGCTTGGATTTGGTTAAAAATGAAAAACACAACACTGCTTTGAAAGCTGACAGCTCAATTTTTTTTCACCATGAAATCAGGACAGATCCGGTACATCTACCTGATGATGGATACTGCAACGCTGTCCGAAACGTTGGCTAAAGAAGGAGGTAGCGCAACACGGCATAACACCCCAAAAACCAATAACGAAAATACTTTTGGCCGTGAAAATCTTAAAACGCATCTGACTAGTACTAATTATTTTTATTTACAATGAAAAATAACTGCATTGGGAAGTCGAGTGAGGACTTTTGCACCGCCTTTTATAATATGAGTTAAGATCTCAAATCATAGAATTGATCTGATTTTTGGAAATCTTTATATGTTCGTGTGCCATTTCTTATAATTTTATTAGGTAAATATTGAGAATTTACGCCATTTAGATATTGACGGTGATGCGTATGATTGGAACTCAACACATTATACATAATTTTTTAATAATTTATTTTAAATGTTTATTTTTACGCACTTGCCTTATTTGTAAATTTCATGAAAAAAATTTTTTTTGCAAAATTCGTAGATCGGTAGGTAATAACGATATGAACTTTAATTTATCTCTCACCATCAAATCTAATCAATTATAGATCGTCAGATTGTCAGCAGATTCATTCATTTTGGAGATAAACTGAAACGAAAAAATGCACTTATTTGATATATTTTTCCGCTTACTTAACGAATCGCGCCGGCAATCTATCAAATAAAATGATGTAGATCTTTAAAAAATGTTCAACGATGTTTAAACGAAAGGTTTGAAATATCAATTAAATAAAATTATTTAATGGAGTCAAAGTAACTACTAAACCTCCGTAATTGAAAAAAATATTGCAAAAGCGAAAAGGAAGAAAACAAGATAGAGCATTGATAGTGAAAGTTATTTTTTTTATTTATTCATTGCTTTGTTAATGACAGAATTAGAGGATTTTTCGGCCTCCATGCTAGCCACACGTCCGTGTTGAGGTGATCGATTATAATATATAAAACATATAAACTTATTCATCAAGCAAGTATTAAGCAATAGCTCAGAATACTGAACCCTCCAAAAGAACAGCAAGGGGAATTGGATTTTTTGAGAGGAAGATTTTGTTAACTGCGATTCCAGCCCCTCTAAGGGACGATCCCATCCTACATGAAAATAAGGATTTTTCATTAAAAATAATCTTAAAAATAAGGACTCTATTGCTATCCGAGAGAACTGGAATTGCATTTAACGTAAAAGTCGTTAATATCATTACGAAGGACAGTCCCTTGTTCTCCAGGATCTCGGAATCTCCCCTCCTGGATGTACGAATGACATCGATCAAGTCGTTAATTTTAAGGTGAATGATAATTATTACTTATCCTTAAATAGAACAAGAATCGCCTCTCGTGACTCTCAAAGCTTTAGGTTACATGACCAGATTTGGACATTAAATAACCTTACTTACAGCTTAAAAAATATTTTGTTAGTTCTTCCTTTGACTACCTGTGAAGTTAAAAGTGTCAAGTTATTATTTTAACTTTATGAGTAAAACCTCAGATTATATTTAAATAAATGAAGACAATATAAGCGAAACTCAATCGAAAATCTGGAAACAGAAAAATCAGAAAAACATATTGACACCTCTGGAACTGAGGTTATATTGTCCAGAGGTGTCAATATGTTTTTCTGATTTTTCTGTTTCCAGATTTTCGATTGAGTTTCGCTTATATTGTCTTCATTTATTTAAATATAACAAAATAGTTTTTAGATTCTTAGTTTTTTTTAAAGTGAGAAAAATATCTACATTAGCATACCCACCGACTGCAAAATTTAATATTCCAAGCTTCAATTTCCATATTTTCCGTAGATATTCTAATTAATAGAATATCCAATCAGGAAAAGAGGAACAAACAAACTTGCGCGGAATCCTCCATTCTGTGATTTTTCAATAAATATATCTGACTCGCATGGTAATATCAACATTCGGAACTCGAAAATAAAATCTGCTTACGATTTATTAGCATTTTTTACAATGAGCAAATTAGTGGCTGCGTAAAAACTTAACAACAAATCCCAAATCGGGTAAATAAAAGTTCGGGCATCCTTCAAAAACAAAACAATTTTGTTACACAATTTAGTTAGACACTTTTACAAGTGTGTCGTTACGCCAAGAGATTCGTTTAAGAACGAACATTCAGATCCTACGCAGAATAGACCAACAACGGACTGCTCTGCAAACCTTTGCCTTACTTTAGCGTTTTTTACTTTTCTGCGCAGTGTTTGGTTATTTCAATGTGCACTCTTTGGTGGTCAAAGAACGACTGATTTCATAGTTTACTAAAATCTCATTCAGATCTATCTAACCTTCCTGGTGCCAAAAATATGGTCACAAGGTTTGCCTCCAGCTCGTCGAAATGATACCCAGATTTGATGTATGGGCAAATGTAATAAGTCACAATTTTCAAGTTGGGGCTCTTTCAACAAGGTTTAACAGAATGTATATAGAGCGAATGGACCAAGAAAGTAGTTTAAGAAGAATATATGACGTGAATGGTAGAAAAAGTCGGGTACGTCCGAGGAAGACATGGCACGATCAAGTGAATCAGATATTTGAGTCGGGCCATGTCAAAAGTCAGAATAATAGAAGAGTATGTATGAGACGATGTATGAATGTGAGTGAGGCAAAGAGTGTGTGCCAAGTTGTTTGGCGGTCCGTCCTCTGCCTATCCCTGTGGGGAAACGGCGTGATAGTTAGTTATATTCATCTATGAGTAAGAACGCAAAATTGTTGAAATGATTATTCTTGCGTGAGCCGCCCACACGTTGATCCATAGAAAAATATTCACATAAGATAGAACGGCAATAATAGTTTCTAGAAACAAATTCCGTACCTATGTATGCATGTAGATATCTACATAATAATTAATAGATTTATTATTAGAACTAATCAAATACAACTGATTGAGGAGCTGATGCAAAGTAAATAATATAACATAATTAATATTATTACACTTGCTTGTGTTGTGACAGCATATTAACAGTTAGGTAAGTAGGTACTCTAACTAGTATTTAAGACAATAATAGATAGGTAATTAGTATCAACGAAAAACTATTAAGTACTTACCAACTTGAACGTAATTAATAAAAATGTTCTTCGAAATGGCTTGATTGGTGAGATCCGTGAATTAATTAAAATTACAAAATCTCAAATAAATATTATTTTTGACATTTTTCGTCAAGTACCTATATTTTTTTGCTAACGTTGCCGAATTCCGCTGCATACGCTAAAAATAATACTAATAAATCTAAACGAAAATATTAAAAACAAGACGAAACAGAAAAAAGGGTACTAAAAAAATATCTTGGTCTCGTTCTTTTTCATATTTTCAGTATTACCTTCTTCTTCAATGATATATATTATATTGATGAGTGTATCATTTAAAAGTTATTATAATGGGATTTAGGGGATATTTCACGAACCTCCTCATAGATTATCCATATGACAACGTACAGTTTTGGTTAATTAAATACGATTCAAGAACACGAAATAAGATTTAAAAATCTGGGTTTACTGTTCGGTACGTGAACCTGTGAATAGTGGCTATACATAGGATAAGTTAGACGAGTTTTTTTTACCTATTGCAAGTATTTATTTATTAATATTCGTTATCGTAAGAATAAGCTATCAGGAGGATGGTGAAAAACCCCCTGATTCCAATTATTTAAAAAAAATAACAATTAGTTTCAACTTCATTACTTGGGGGAGATGGTAAAAGAAGCACTAAACTTCCATTTTTTTCAAACTAATGTTCGAAATTTAAAGGTTAGGAAACAATCGTATATTATTTTAAAATCCAAACTAAGGATCTAACAACCTATTTTGTGCAAGTTTTTTTCAGTATTAAATCAAGTGATATTTAAAGAAAAATTGCGTGCGTTCAGCGCACAAATTTATCAATTTTTTCGGTAAACTTCTTTATTGGCTTGAAAAACTTACATTACGTGAGCTGACAAAATAGTACGACTCGATAATTATAATTCACACATTTTTAAGATTGTGAATTGTGATGAAAAAAGCAGCTAGTAAAAACACGAAAAATTTAGGAGCAATATTAGCTTACCAAAAAATGATTATAAACACACTGAATTTAATTTTAATATTTGTCCATAACGCTACTGTTAACTTAAACACATTTCATTACACTTTTAATTTTATTATTACCACACACTGCTTATGGATTTGTTTTTAAATAATTCATTGTAACTGCTTATTTGACATATGAAAATTAAAAGACAACATTATGTAGTCGTGAACTCGTTGGAAACAACGTTTAAAAAATGTTGAAAATAAAGTATTTTGTCAAAGACTAGCAACTCATTGTTCAATCAATCCCTTTCACATTTAAGAATAGCCCACGTCACAAAATCTACGTAAACACACTTAAACATCTGTCACATTTTCACAAAGCTACGTAATAAATTGACATTTCAAAAGCTCACGTAGGTACTTAAAATGTTCACCAAAAAACACACAAAAACGAACAAGTGTCAATTTGTAACATGCTGTCAGAAACGAAAATAAACTGTAAATTTCTCTTTTTTCAAAGTTCGCACTAGAGGCAAAGATATTTCATTGTTGTTGTTGTTAAAAAACAGTGGTTATGAGATGGTTCAACGCGTTAACGAATTGACAGTTTGCGTTAAACGTTCCGTTAACGTATCACGAGTAATACTGAATTATTGTGACTGACTGAAGCCGGCATATGAGAATGTTTTGGTACGTAGCGTGCAGAACCGAACTCGGCCATTATTTCTACGCATACATTCACATACACCTACATATTATTATCGAGCGCTAAATGGCCTCAAGCTATTTCTGACTACATTGATGGTAATATGACTGGATGGAAAAAAATAATAATGTATTATTTCTAATGCTTTTATCTCCACATATTATAAATTAAAGTCCTCCGACGCGTCTGTCTGTTTGTTCGAGATAAACTCAAAAACTAATTAACGGATTTTCATATGGTTTTCACCAATAGATATAGTGATTCGTGAGGAAGGTTTGGGTATATGATTTGTCAAGGTTTTGTGTAAATTGGTTGAAATGTATAATATATAAATCTAGCAAGTGGAAATGATTTGTATGCAAATTAACAGATGGCGTTGGTCATAAAGATTGGGTAACCAACCAGTGGATTGCGTTGCATTTCGTTAGCCACAGCAACGCGTGGCCGGGTCAGCTAGTTCATTATAGATAGAGACGAAACTGCTAAGAGTGAAAAATATCCTCCGTACGAAAAATAATTAATTTTCAAATTGAGAGGTGGGAATGGGGAACGTTTATTGGATAACCAACACCCCTGCCACAGGTCATCCCAAGTGGTTCGTTACGTTTGATGACTTAGCAGGGATGCCAGGGTTAATGGTGTGAGGTTTGTCTATGTCTTGGCGGCGGATGCTTTCGCCCACCTACTGCGTTGCAGGCTGGATCGGAAAAGGATGGTTATGGACCTTTTTGACCTCTCCAGACGGACTCTCTTTCATTTCCCTAAAAAGACCCTACACACAGCATCCCAAAAGATGACACAGGCCCTGAGGCCATTTTTTTCATTGCCCACTATGATAATACATACATTCTAATGATATATTTTATGAACATCAAACACGGACAATCGAATGCGCGTCATTTCTTAAAGTACAAAGTTTCTCGTTCCATCCTCGTCGGGAGTACTACAAGGATTTGAAATTGGGCCTCTTTACAATTATAACGACATAAGCATAATACTGTACGCAGCTGTCGTAACGTATAGCACGATTTTAAATTACAGTATCTTGCGGAATACACGTAATTTGACACTTAAATTAATGCTCGTAAAGTGGGGCAACTAAAGATAATAACATGTTATAAAAAAATTATTGACGATGCGACTCTGCAATCCATATCAATTCATGCTAAGTTTGACATTGAAGCGTTAGATGTATATTATAATATTATGTGTACACCGTACACATTATACGAGATTCACACAACGTCAAGTTCCAAAACAAAGGTTGGCAAATTAAATTTACCAGTAAAAATATGCGGTCAATTACTTCCACACATTTTGAACCCGGGCTCGTGAAATGGCCTTTTTAAATATGCGCGGTGAGTTTGTTTACTATTCATTATCGCGAAGAAAAGATATCAAATCTTGTTTGGTCAGGACAACTATTGCTGGTTGAATTGGAAGACTTGAATAAAAAGGGATACAACCAATCGAGGCAATCAATATTACGATTCTTCCCGTGAGTATTCTTTTTACTCGTTAACTTAATTTTCTTTGCACTTTCTCCTATAATCATGGGGCATTTTCGTTAACTTTCAACTTTCGGTTTGGCGTTCGCGACTTTTGTTTTCGCCACTGTTTATTGATTGTTTAATGTCGTTTTTATCACGCTACAAATCCGTTTTATTGCTTATTCCCTGTTTTAGTGTAGTTTTAACCAAATAATGGTAAATGCGGCTCATTATAGAAAAACATCTTTGTGTTTTACTTCCAATAACGAAAAATCGTAATCATTTTGCAATTTGTAAAAAAAAAAAAAAATTGTTCGCGGTTAAAATGTACGTTATCATAAAAATAACTTTTATCTTTCTATCAATTTTTAAGGTAACATAAATTTAAATTTAAAAGAACCATATAATTTTTGTCGAAATTTCCTAATCTAATCTGAGCCAAATAAAGATATTAAGCCGTATAATTCTTCCTGCCTCTACTTCCTCTTCACACTAAATCAATATCAATGCAGGGATACATCAAGGATCTGTGCTGTCACCGATGCTATTTTTTTTTGTTCATCAACAATCTCGTAAATGTGCACCACTCTCGTTGAATCAAACCAAAATTTCGGTAATAGAAGGAAGTAAGTCAGGTACGTCAATGTGTGTATTGAATTATGAAATGTTATGGTCTTTACTACTATGGACTTCCTTGCATTTCCTGAAACTACGCATTCGTTTCTCCATCTCTTGGTCCTGCATTACATCAGGAACCGAAAAATTTAGGGATAAGCAAGATTTTAAAGTTAAAAAAAACAGATCTGGAGTACGTTATGTTTGCAATATTGTAAGTTGAGTATTTTTCAGGGATCTAATATAGTTTTGACGTCGGAACAAAACTAGATGTCACCAACGATATCTCATTGCAATAAAATTACGTATGTTCTTATCGCAAAGC
The DNA here is from genome assembly GCA_917880885.1 of Limnephilus marmoratus. Taxonomy (NCBI): domain Eukaryota; kingdom Metazoa; phylum Arthropoda; class Insecta; order Trichoptera; family Limnephilidae; genus Limnephilus; species Limnephilus marmoratus. The sequence goes on along the minus strand of OU862924.1, from coordinate 21,543,540 downwards.
AAATAAGATATTATTTCAATTATTTTTTACAGATTGTGGGGTCAATAAAGTCTAATCTTCATTTTATTGCAGTGTCAATATATTTTCTGACTACCTTACCATTTAGAAATTCTCATTTTATCAAATTATTTTTTATATCAAGAAACCATATATTGCACAAGGTACATTTATTGTGGATTAGTACCTGAACTTTAAAACTTCATTGATCACCGCATTAATCGTTTGTGACATTAAGTACATAATATAATATTTATGCATTACATCCGGCGTTTATCTTTTTAAAATAGGTTATTTTTATCAAGGAAACTTTTTCAGGAAATGAAAGTTATGTTATGTAACTACAAATTTATAAAGTATGATTTATTTTATTTTTACATTAGCTTCACACGGGAGGCCCTGAGGAAAATAATCCCCCTCAGGGGCTATGTCGTCTTTGGAGATGCTGTGTGGAGAGTCTCTTTAGGAAAGCAAGGAGGGGTAATTCTGGGAAGGAAAATGGTATTAAGAGTGGGTAGGAATCTGGGGTCAGTGACAGACGTATGAATCCATCCCTCCCACAGCGGCGCAAGGCGGTTTTCCGAGAGAGTACGGCTGGAGAAGTCAGAGGGACTCCCTCAACAACTCTCTCCCGATCCGGTCTGCCATGCAAGACCCGGACAAACCTCACCCCATGATCCCGGACACACCTGCTTAGTCACCAAACGTAGCGAACCACTTGGGGTGCCTTACGGCAGAGGTGTTGGTTATCCCATAAAGGGTTCCCGGAGCGGCGGAACCCATACCCGCTTCCCAAATTGAAAATTACTCAAAGGACATGTTATTGTCATATTATAAATAACAAATCCTTCATATGTTTTCAGTAAATTCTAAATTCAAACATTGTTCATATACGACAAAGATAGTCATTCAAAGAATATGTGGGTAGGAACGGAATAGATATAGAACCGGGCTGCGTTAACGTTCTTAAAACTTGCGGCGAATTACTAAATTCAATATTATATTTTTTAAATCATCGGTAGACGAAAAAAGGGAATTTATTACTATTATCAGAGATTTAGATTTCGGCATTTGACAAAATGCACGTTTGGTTCATGGTATAGATAATCATAAAAATAATCGGCTATTAAGATAATCTTATGGATGCATCGGTATCGTAATCATTGACGCACTAAGAAAACCATTCTTTTAAAATTCCTTTAAACTATGTCAAGAAGCAAGTTACCACGTAACGTTCCTTTCAAATAGAAGAATGGTCATTGTTACCCATTAACATTAAAACAAGCAAGTTACCACGTACGTTTTTGAGTGAAAGTGAAACTTCTTTAGAACCGTTGTGATTTGAAACTCAATGAAACGGAAATGACACTAAAAAGAGACAAACACTTACACCTATAGGATTTAGCCTGCGAGAGAATGAAATAGAATGAAACCTTACCGGTTTGGCCGCTTTGATTATGAGCTCACTTTTCAAGGCATTGTTTGAGATCGTATGGGTGGATTAAGTTTCACTTTCTACCGCGTGTGAACTGCACTTGATTTTTTTATGAAAGCTTCACACAGGAGGCAGCGAGGTAAACAATTTCCTTCGGGGTCTATATTATCATCATTGGGGATGCTGTGTGGAGGATCTTTTTAGGGAAAGAAAGGAAATTAAGATACCTATTGACGGCCGGCGTAGTCCAGCGGTAAGGCTCTTGACTAGCACTCCGAAGGTTGCGGGATCGAATCCCGGCGTGACATATAAATTTTATTTGATTAATTTGTGTTATTTCACAATTTATTAATTAAAAATAATATGTAGTACATTTGCAGCACGTTCCAGAGTGGAAAATACTCCCAGTATCGTCCTGGTGTAAGACCACCATTCAGAATTTAAACGTTGCTTGAAATGGCTTTAGCCGTGTTTGGTGACCAGGTCTGAATAGCCAAGTACTTCCCCACCTTCCTCTTCCATATCTCCTTTCCCTCCCCATTACCTTCAGCCTCACAACATACCCCAATTGGGGATACCATAGTGCCACTGGCTCCAGACGGGAGTAGTTTGGACTCTTGTGCGGTATTCATGTAAAAAAAAGGAAAAAAAGAATTAGGGGTGGGAATCCATCACTCCAACTGCGATGCAAGGCGATGGGTCGAGAGAGTCCGGCTGGAGAAGTCCAAACGTCTTCCTCAACCAGTCTCCAGATCCGGCCCGCCACGCAGCAGGTGGGTAAACCATGAACCCGGGCACTCCTGCTAAGTCACCAAACATAGCGAACCACTTGGGACAACCTATGGCAGGGGTGTTTGGTTATCCACTAAATGGTACCCGGGGCGGCGGTACCCATAACCGCCGCCCAAATTGTAACCCCTTCCCCTTCCTTTCAAATAGAAAAATAGTAATTGTCACCCATCAATATTATAAGAAGCAATTTACGACGTACGATCCTTTCGAATACTCCATGATGACGTGATAAAGGCTCGATGACACAGAGCGAGTTTACAAGCTACTATCTACTAAGTTTAAAAGCGGGTAAATCGGCGAGTGAGATTGTCATGATGACACACAAAACTGTCCACTCGCTAAGTAGCATAGGAAACTGAGGTCGCTGCTAGCGCCAGTAACAAGAATAACGACGCCTGCGTGAACTAATTCTGTGATGTTTGACGGTCGAAATCAGCTGTTTATTGGCAGCCATCTTGAAAAACATAAATAAACCAATCACGAGCAAGCGTGTAGCGAGTAAAGTTGACAACCTTTCAACTTTTTTCGGAGATTGTCAACAATCTGCTGGTTAGCAAGTAACACGATGACACTGAGCGAGTTTACTAACATATAGTGAATTTCCCAGATAGTAGCTTGTAAAAACGTCAATCTAAAATCAAAACATAGAAAAATTAAGCCCTGGATCACCCATGGAATAGTTACCTCAATTAGGAATAAAGAAAAACTGTTTTATCAAACCCGAAAACAACCTAATGACTTAACTTTATTACAATCATATAAAAAATACAGAAACAATCTTACAAATTTGATTAAAAAAACAAAAGAAAATTACTTCAAGGTAAAAATCGAAGATAGTGGTAAAGATAACAAAAAAGTCTGGGCTACAATAAATAACATTATTGGAAATGGTAATAAAAATAAACAAATAAATAAAATAACTTATGACAACGAAACAATAGACTCAATAAAAGAACCAACTAAAATTACAAACATTTTCAATAACTACTTCGCTAAAGTCGGAGAAAATCTAGCCAAAAAAATCGACTCCCCCCAATCTAAAAATACTTCCAATACATCCACACAAACTTGCCAAAATATTTTCGAAAAGTTTGAAAAATGCACCCAAATTGAAATAGAAAAAATTATAACTAACCTTCGAGTGTCCGCGAGCCCTGGTTTTGATAATATCACAGTAAATGTATTAAAACAAATGAGACAATTAATATCAAAACCAATTGCACATATCATTAATAACAGCATACAACAAGGAATTTACCCAAAAATATATAAAAATACAATAATAACCCCGGTTTTCAAATCAGGAAATACATCGGACATCTCAAACTACCGTCCCATATCTATTGTATCTAACGTAGCAAAAATATTTGAAAAAGTCGTAAAGTCACAATTAACTAAACATATCACTTCAAATAAAATTATTAATGATAACCAATTTGGCTTCAGAGAAAATTTAGGTACGCAAGACGCAATTGCAAAAATAACCTCTATAATATATAATGCTCTTGACTCGGGAAATAAATGTTTAAGTATTTTCATCGATCTAAGAAAAGCATTTGACAGTATAAGTCACATGAAGCTAATCAAAAAATTAGAAAACATTGGAATCCAAGGAACAGTTAAAGAATGGTTTAAAAGTTATCTTCATAAAAGACACCAACACGTAAAAATTAACAATATATTGAGTGAACCCACCTATTCCGAATTTGGAATTCCTCAAGGGACAGTTCTAGGTCCAATATTGTTTATCATTTACGTGAATGAAATGCTTTCAGTACCAAAAATTGGAAAAATCATATCTTTCGCCGACGACACAGTTTTAATCATAGAAAAAAAAACTTGGGAAGAAGCCTATCGAACAGCGAATATAGAAATAAACAACCTAAAACAATGGTTAGATGATAACTACCTTTCCTTAAACTCTGACAAAACCTATTTCATGACTTTTACATTATCAGACAAAATCCATCCAACAATAAATTCCAATATTACTATTCATAACTCTTGTAATAATTATACGGACAACTGCAATTCACCTAAATGCACAAAAATCTCAAAAAAAAATAATATTAAATATTTAGGCATAATTATAGATCAACATGTTATATGGACAGAACATATTGCACAAACCGTAAACAGAATACGAAAACTTTATTACGTATTCCTCAAACTAAGAAATATTCTGCATAAATCTATGCTACTAAAGGTTTACTATGCATTAGCACAATCAGTTCTACAATATGGAATAATAGGCTGGGGAGGAGCGTTTAAAACCAACTTAACCCCACTTGAAATAGTACATAAAAGACTCATCAAAATTATTCTAAAGAAACAATTAGACTATTCAACCCAAAAATTATTCGATGAATTCAAAGTATTACCACTAAATAAAATTTATCAAAAAAATGCATTACTTCAAATCCACAAAGATAAACTAACAACAAAGTCATTTAGCATCAGGCCGAGAACCTTAGGACAAATAATAATCCCTAAACTTAATACAACAACAGCCCAACATCATTACACATACTCAGCCATAAAATGCTTTAACGAACTTCCTAAAGAAATTCAATCTGAAAGGAATTATGAAATTTTTAAACAAAAACTTAAAAAACATTTTACTATTAACTAGATTTAGGTACCTATGTGTTACGATGTGCCAATTACATTTCCGCTATGAACAAAAAAATGCCAACTTATATTTCTCTATGTTTGAAAATTTTACATTATGTTTTATTATGTACAAAAAAAAATGCCTACTTATATTTTCATTATGTATAAAAATTTTCCATTATTTACAAAAAAAAAATGTCAACTTATTATTCATATGTTATAAAAAAAAAGTAGTTCTACATACATCCAAATTGTAACAACTGTTAAGTATGTATAGTACTGTCAATCTGATAGTGCTCCCTCTCTAAACACGAGAATTTCTCAATTAGGGAGGTATTGTTACCACTAATATTATATATATTATATACATTGGTTAATTATATATTATATGTATTGGTTAATAAAAAAAAAAAAAAAAAAAAAAAAAAAAAAAACTCGCTCTGTGTCATGGACGCTTAAGACCTCTGCTTGGTTTTATTTTGTATTTACATAGACTGACAGAAGAGCAGCATTTAAAATGAAATGAAACGTTGTTCCAATATCTCTACCTACCGTACAGATAACGTGCCACGTTGGTCTGAGCAATATGAAAGAAATTAAACTCATGGTCATTATTGTACAAAAGTTTATCGAACTCAGCTGATATTTAGAGTCGATTGCGTGCAGCTGATTGTCCTCATTTACATAACGTGGTATTTCATTTTGATCAAACAAGAATGGTCCCTATCATAACCTCTGATAAGAAGTTCTTTCGCATCCGCACGAGGGGAAATCGGGTCACGTTGCATTAAGAATATGAATGAACGGAGGTAGGTAGGTACTTACTTCGTGCTATCTTATTTATAAGTATCACGTAGACAGAGTGGGGTTACCAGAAAACAATTAACTTATATTAAATTTGCAAATATTAAAATATTAAAAATTGTAATTACCGTGCCTGTGTGCAGCTGTAAATTAGAACCGATTATGGTAACGGTTTAGACAAGCGATAAAGTAGGTACCAAAATTATTTTATTTTATTAATTAATAATTCCATATTTAAAATGTGTATTTCTTTTGTTTAAATTTTTGACAGATTTCAACATTTTTCAAGTTTTAGGCAATTTTATTTTAAAATACTTACACAATTTGGGAGGCGGGAATGGGTACCGCCGCCCCGGGAACCTTTATTGGATAACCAACACCTCTGCCATAGGTCACCCCAAGTGGTTCTCTACGTTTGGTGATTTAGCAGGGGTGCCCGGGTTCATGGGGTGAGGTTTGTCTTGGTCTTGGAGGCGGATGACCAGGACATACTGAACCCCAGATTCCTAACCACCCCTTAAACCCTTTTCCTTCCCAGAACTCTCCTCTCCTTCCTTTCCTTAAAAAAACCCTCCACACAGCATCCCCAAAGATGAAATAGGCCCCGAGGGGAATTATTTTCCTCAGGAGCTCATGTAAAAAAAAAAGCCTCTTAAAATCCTACAACTATAATATCCCGTGATTTTTAACGGGTCAACATATTAAAGTTTGACTCAAATCCATAGCGATTGTTTTTAAATACATCAATTTCACTTTTGTTTTCTTGATTGAATGAATATATTTATGTGGAATCTTGGAAGTGGAAATTGAACCATTTCCCGACATCCGATCGAACTGAAATTCGGCGGATAGAATCGTTGTCGATGGCAATACATTTTGTTAACTTTTGGTAGTAATCGCGTACGTACAAGAACATTAAAGCACTCAATATACGAAATAAATTTCGGCCTTACCAACTCGTGAAACTAGCCCAGTTGGAAGCGCGGTTGATTCCGAACACTGGGAAGAAAGGTTTAAACCTAAGTTAACCATTTTTTTTAAAGTTTAAAAGACATTTGAAAATAGATGTATTGTAGTAAACAAACTTTTTTTTACAATAGGCCACTTGCATGGACTTCATAACGACTTGGAAAAAATCGTGTGGATAGAGTTTTTTACTAAGATTACGAAAATGTTAATAAAAAGTTTTAGAAATGTACAGTTTATTTTTTATTTTTAAATAAATAAATCCATTATTTGGGCTCGTGACGTCACTACATGAAAATGTCCCGTCGCCGAAAATGTTCCTATTAATTTTATAAAATTCCACACTGATTTATTTTTTTATATGGCATCACTTTGATTTCAGGCGAATTTTTGAATTCGTTCACTAGATTTATTGTTTGTTCTCTGCGAACTTATCATTTGGTTTGATTTTTTGACAGATGTTCTGAAGAGAACCCCGTACAATTAATGGGTACGGGGTTCTCTTACGAACGTGAAGAGGATGTCGGTACATGTTTTAGAGGTATAATGATTATGGTGCTGATTTTAACAAAATAAAATTTTATAATATTCTTATTATTATTACAATTTACAAGTACAAGTATATTACATTGAATTTAGTAATAAAGACGCTGTACATTATAATGATTTATGATCAATAAGATGGATCAAGGAAAAAAATATTTATGATATGTAATATTTTTGGTATGCCTCGTTATTCTCCTGTGCCATTCGTGTGGAAAACGTTCTTTTTTTTAAATGATTTTCGGCTATGTAATTATCGTTTTTTCACACCTATAAAATTATGTCCCGTCTTTCCGGTTTATAAAAAATGGTCTGATTTTTCGTATTGAAATTTTCAAAAAATCCCCAGGGTTTCAAAAACACGATTAAAAAAAAAAAAATACAGAATGTCTTAGAATATTTGCCTAAACCGGAAATTTTTTTTAAAAAATGTGATGCAAGTGGCCTATTGTGGGGTCAAATTCCGATTTTTAAATATATCTTATTTAGTATATTTTAAGTGCTTCGGATTAAAGGAAAATGCGTGTATGTCCGTGATTACCACCAAAAGTTGATAGAATGCATTGTCATCAACATGGAACTATATCGAAGTAGGTTTTCTTTATTTACATTAACTTACCGCAGGAGGCCCTGAGGAAAATAATTTCTCTCTGGGCCTATGTCATCTGAGATGCTGTGTGGAGGGTCTTTTTGAGGAGAGGAAGGAATGAGCATTGGTCTTGAAGAGACCCGTGTTCTAGGAAGGAGGAAACACAAAGGCCGGCAAATCGTTCCACAGCCGAGCAGAAGAAGCGACCCGTTCTCATGTGACCAATGTCAACCGTGTACATATGTTGGGCGAGCGTTTGGCGTGTTTCCCGACTATGCACCGGTGCCGAGGTACCGTTTATTTCCACTCACATTCAGCGTCAAACAAACCAAAATAAAACTCAGATAGATGTATTAAAAAAATCGAGTGCAATTCACACGCGATAGTAGCGAAACTTTATCAAAACATTCTCAATCAATAGGAGCCTTGAAAATGCGGTTATAATCAAAGCGGCGAATGAGCGCAGATCTAGCGTCATTTCCGTTTCATATCTCAACCAATAGGAGACTTGAAAACTGATATCATGATCAAAGCGGTCAATTTTTTTTTGTACACGAGCTCCACACAGGAGGCCCTGAGGAACATAATTTCCCTCAGGGCCTATGTCATCTTTATGCTCACCTATGATGCTGCGTGGAGGATTTTTTTAAGGAAAGGAAGTAGAGGAGAGTTCTGGGAAGGAAAAGGGTGTAAGGGGTGTGTAGGAATCTTGGGTTTAGTATGTCCTGGTCATCCGCCTCCAAGACCTAGACAAACCTCACCCCATGAACCCGGGCACCCCTGCTAAATCACCAAACGTACCGAATCAGTTGAGGTGACCTATGGCAGAGGTTTTGGTTATCCAATAAAGGTTCCCGGGCGGCGGTACCCATTCCCGCCTCCCAAATTTAATGAGCGCAGTTTGATGCTTCACAGGTGCCTTAATGCGTCATTTCCGTTTCATCCGAATCTCAAATACAACGGAGCTAAAGAAGTTTCACTTAAAAAGTAAGTAAGTGTATCTGTTGTTTAAAATACTCGTGATCGTCCTGTGGCGTCGCGTGAAATAACAGACGATAAGAGCAGAGGCGGCTCTAGGGGTCCAGAAGTGGAAGGTCATTTAAAAAAATGATATTACCTCTGATACAATATCAAATTAAATATAATAATATTCATTTGTAGGAACCTCACGAGTTTGAGAGTCAAATTCACCCACATACGTCAAATTACGTTTAATATAGTAAATTATTTCATGCGAAAAGCGTAAAATATGCGAAATCAACCTAAGTTTCTCTAACCATCTCTTTCGGATGCATGATATTCAGCATGCTCTCTCTCCCTCACGGTTCTGACCCAAACCGTCTTCAGAATCCGAAAACTTTTACTAAGGGACATAGCGCCATCTCGTTTATTGTGTAGTGCGTAAAGAGACAGAAGATATGATATAGGGGCATTTCATAATTTGACCCAGCCAATCATAGTGCGTGGGAAAGAAAGCTTCCATTTAAGATGTTAGATGTCACTGCTTGCCGCCGCTCTCTCGCGGTGCATTTCAAAATACATTAGAATAATACCAGTTGTTTTGATTTGCTTAATATTTCATAATAATATTATGTTTTACTGTCATCTTATAATTTTGGGAGGTTTTTGACCAATTGACCCGAGGGAAGGACCGCCACTGGATAAGAGGTTGTTTGTAGTTTGTCCATTTATAAAATAACTCAGCAGATAAAACTAATAGCGTGCAGTTATTTCATTGCAACATAATTTATATGAAGATTAGTGTTCATTTCGGAGTGACATAATATTGATATTAAGACGTCATCAGCCATCACCGGTCTTATAAAAACATATTAATGTTTCAAACAAACTCACTTTTTTACTATGGGTAACGCGACGCGACGAATTTAAAACTGGTATTCCTAAAGCATACCAACGCAGTGGTCCATAACACAGTCTAGCTAAGTCCTCCATCATAACATAAGCAATATTTTATACTTCTATTTATTTATTTTTACGCCTAAAAAGGCTTTGAGGCCTAAAGGCAGTGTATAAATGAGATTATCTGTGTGACCAATGTAGGAAATAATAATGTAAGTATTTTTTTTACATAAACTTCACACAGGAGTAGGGTTGGCATCTGTCCGGCTTTAGCCGGACATGTTTGGCTTTTTTAGGTCGTGTCCGGCTAAATATTTATATGTCCGGCCTGTCCGGCTTTTGTTAGGCTTTTTTGGTTTGCGCGGGTTTTGTCTTTCGAACTTCTGAAATTGGCGGAATATTACTTTCAAAGAGTTTTCTTTTTAATAAACACCCAGTGGACCAAGGAACGCAATAAATTAATATTGCTAAGATGGTGTACACATTGTATAATATAAAAATGACATGTCAAGGATTTTATTAAATGATTTCCAAAGAAAACGACGTTTTGGATAAAGTAGGTGAAAACGCCAAACGTACAAAATGGTAGATTTTTGTAATTTTTGAATAATTTTGAGAAGTCGAGATTTCATTTTAAATTATGTTTTTCGTTTTTTGTCCACAAAGATTATGTTTCATTTTATATCTATTTAACGAAAAATTTTAGTCAACTGTTTAACCAGAAAATAAGTTATGTTTTGTTTGTTTGTTTTATAAGTTTACTATATCTATAGACAGAAGACTCAATATTTTTTTATTTTGTTATTGACATTATATTCTATACAAATGTCAACTGATGACAAGGATAAGACGGATTAATGATTGTTGTTATTAAATTGGTTAATGCGTGATTAATAAACAACTGTAACTTGTAACAGATTTTTTATTATTATGTATAAAAGTTATGTCCAAAATCATGTACGTACGTCCGGCTTTTAGGGCAAAATGTCCGGCCTTTCAGAGCGCAGAGTCAGGCTTTTTTATTTTAGAAGATGGCAACCCTACACAGGAGGCCCTGAGGAAAATAATTTCCCTCAGGGCCTATGTCATCTGATATGCTGTGTTAAGGATCTTTTTGAGGAGAGGAAGGAATGAACATTATTAGTATTATTTCTCAGGAACGTAGTATGACGCATCAAAATCAAATCACAGCGCTAATAAAGTTGTGCTTTATTAAAACAAATCTATATAATATATAAAAGTGAATCCCTGTATCCCTTGGTCATGCCATAACTTCAGAACGACCTTACCTATAACGTTAATCTTTTTTTTTAAGTTTTCTAATATTTTCTAGAAGGCTCTTACGGAAAAAAAATTAAGAAAATTGAATAATTTCGGAAAACTTAACCACTATTTTTTAACTTCGCACGTTTGACAGTTCGCGCGTTTGATGAAATTGAATTTAGCAGGCAGCTGTTTTTTTTGTATTAAAAGAATTGTCTACGGATTTTTAAAATTATATATGTATATTAATAAATAGGTACCTATGTTAGGTACCAAATTTGATTGATTGTTCTTATAATGTACAAAAATGAAATTTGCAATGTACGAAAAATGAAAATTTCAATAAAATAATTGTAATATGTGGCACGCGAGCTGTTTGAAAATTGAATGTATTGGGACTAAATATGTATAACGCGGGATGGGGGTTTGCGGGGCGAGGGAGCGGGAGAGGGGAGTGGATGGGCGGGGAAGGTGGAAGGGGAACGCGGGAGTGGAAGGGGATGCGGGAGGGGAACGGGGACGCACGGGAAAGGACACGCAGGGAGAATCAATTTATTTCTTTGAATGGCATTGCAACGCATGCCGAGTACCAGCTAGTACTATAATAAATCTGACTTCACGGGAGCGCTGGAAGGAAAAGATGTGTATAAGAATCCTCTAGAAGCCAGTCGAAGTGGATTAAACGCCTCATTAACAAAATTCACAGTACACCCGAGACGTTAATAGAACGTACAATATCATTGAAAAAAAATTAAATTATAAATTAAAAGGTTTCTAAATGTATTGGAGTGATGATCCAGCTACAGTTGAGTACGTAACCATATTAAGGTATCCCTTTTCAGATGGTACATCACACTAATAACAAGAAAACATAAGAAAAAGAAAAGAATATTTTCCATAAATTTTTATTATGGGAAGAAAAGAAAATGGTACAGAACGGACGTTAATAACAGTTGTTGGTGGATTATTTTTTCAGTCGTTTTCATCCGTAATTCAAGTTTTTATATACGTTTATTGCACAAAGTGAATGATATTATTAATCAATAGCGCGGATGCTTAAAAATCACGGGATATCCTGAATTCAGACGTCTCCTAATTTTTTCTTTCGTGAAAACGCATCGTATTTAAAAAATTAATTGTGTTCCGATAGAAAGCCGGTTTTTATTTCTAAAAATGACGAACATGTTAGTTTTCAAAATGAACTTGGGTAAAATGTATTGTCAATGGTGTCTCGTGGTATCACGTCAGTTACACGAATAGTAGTGCTATATGGTACATTTGTAAAAAAACATGACATTTCGCTGTAGCAGAGCAAATCATTTCCAATTTTGAAAGTGACAATTAAAATATTTTTATATTGTTTTGTAGATAGATACCTACCTACCTTATCACTTGACTGAATTCTCTTAACAAACACATCCAATTTTGAAAACGCTAACACTTAAATTCAAAGCAAAAGTTATAGATATAGTTATAGATATCAGTTACAGACAATCTGAAACGAAATGGGTTATTTTGATAATTCCAAATAATTATGCAACAGATTTATTGGTTTTTAACGATAGGTATTACTTCTTCAAAATCTTAACAAAAAGAAAAGTTAAGAAAAAAAACCTTCAAAATTGTACATTTTTATTTACTTACGATGTTTGCCTCAAAGAAAACTATTTCCGTACATTTTTTTTTTTTTTTTTTTTTTTTATTTATTAGATTAAATATACATTTAGTACAAAAAATTTGAGTAGACCCACAAAGCTGTCATATGACAGCTTGTCTGCAGGTTCTAACAATTTAAACATTCTTAATATAATATCTGAGAAAATATTTGTAAATACATTTATAGTTTTAAGGAAACATTAGAATAGATCACATGGTAATATTAGATATTTTAACTTACAATCATAATATAGGTATAAGATATTTCAATATATCTGCCTAATAACAAGATATGTAGGCAGCTATATTAAGATATTCAAAGATACATGGAGTTTTCGTTCATTAACCATAGTTTTATCATTTTAGGACTTAGTCTCTCATTTTTTTCAAATTTTATGTTTTTATTGATTTTATTGAAAATCACTGGTATTAGATATTCAAGAGTACGGCTTCCATATTTATTTAATATTCGAGGAGTTTTTAGGCCCTTTCCTTCTCTAAATCTTGTGGTATGTTTGTGTACAAGTAGGTGTTTGTAAGGGCTTTCCCCCATATTATCCATAATAGTAGTGAACCAGTGGAGACCTTTTATTGTAAGTAGGCTCTCTGAGCCATACAGTAGTTTTAAGTTATGTCTCTGTTTGTAAATATTTGTTGTGACTATTTTTTTTATTATGGCAGTTTGTAAATTTTCAATATATTTAATGTAAGTAGTGCTTGCATGTCCCCAAGTTCGAATACCATATCTAAGGATGGATTCGACCATAGAAAAATATATGAGTTTAAGAGTACAATGAGGCAAAATAAATTTTAATTTGTAAAAGTTACTAGCTAAGGATCTGAGCTGGTTACAAATTTTAGCCACTTGTTTATCCCACTTAAAATTGTTATCAACAATTATTCCCAGATAAGTATATTCATTTGTGAAATCTATTTTTTCACAGTCACAAACATTAACAATTCCTCTATGTATACAGTCAAAGCTATGAGCGGTTATTTTAGGAACATTCCACATTTTCAAACTTGGTGATTTTATGTACATGCATTTGGTTTTTTTCACATTAATAATTAATCCTACATCATGAGCCCATTTGAGAAGCTCGTTAAAATCTCTTTGTAATTCTTGTATAGCTATTTCAGGATTTTCATGTGATACAACAAGAGCAGTATCATCAGCAAAAATGAATCGACGAGCTTTTTTGAAAATCTTACACATAGCAATTACATATATAATATATAATTTTGGACCTAGAATTGACCCTTGCGGTACTCCCGATTTGATGTATCTTGATTTACTTATTATATTTAAAATCTTAACACTCATTTTTCTATTTTTCAAATAGTTTTTGAAGAATAAGAGGAGTTTACCCCGGATACCTATAAATTCAAGTACTTTAATTATTTGTAAATGGCTAAGTGTGTCGAAAGCTTTTGAGAAATCAATAAATAGAACCAATACATGTTGTTTACAGTTTAGTTGTGAATTTATATGATTAGAAAATTTTTCGAGCAATTTATCGCAACTTTTATTTTTTTGAAAGCCATACTGGCATTCATCAATAATACTCAGATTATTTAAGTATTTATCTAAATTTATTGATATATATTTTTCTAAGATTTTTTCTAATGCAGGAAGTAAGGAAATCGGCCTGTAATTGTTTATTAAAGAGTGATTTCCATTTTTAAAGATAGGCCTTACAATGCTATATTTTAGTTCATCGGGAATATGGCCCGTATCAATTATTCTGTTAATTAAGTGAGCGATTATAGGACTAAGTAATTTAACATGTGTTTTCAAATCATACATACGAATTAAATCTATGCCTGGTGTCTTGGAATTTTTCATACCTCCGATAATTAATTCGATTTGCTTTGTATTTGCTCGTGGTAGATACATTGTGTGATTTAAATATTCCGGCGTGTATTCTGACGCTCGGACATCACATACATGTAATAACTTATTTACCCCCTCATCAAAAAAGTCTGCAAAATTTTCTGCCACTGCATCTTTCGATTCGGATTTTAAGAAATATTTTGATATGACTTCATCACAACCGGATTTATCTTTCCTACCTAAAATTTTATTAATTTCATTCCATGTTTTTTTAATGTCTTTGAAACAGTGTTTAAATTTATAATTAAAGTATAATTTTTTTGTGTTTATTATTTGTTTATTTAATTTATTTCTGTATTTTTTGAAATCGATTTCATATTTTTTGTTGTTAGGTGAGTTTTTCCATTTCCTCCAAAGAGTATCTCGTGTTTGTATATTTTCAATGAGGCTATCATTCATCCAAGTTTTTTGATAATTGCGATATTTTTTATTAAATTTTGTGATGTTACTTAGTTCATAAATATTTTTAAATTTCGATTTCATTTCTTCGTACAATACATTTGGTTCAGATAATTTTAGCATTTCATTCCAATCGGTGATTGAGATAAATAGATTAACTTTTTTTTCAGAGAGTGCAGTATAGTACTCAGTGTGCGATTTGTCTAAAGTGTGTTTGTCGTAGTTAGAGAAATAAATCGTCGTTGCAATTAGGTAGTGGTCAGCTATTATTGTTTCACATACGCACGAACTGATTTCTATGGTCTCCTTCTCTCTTATATAAATATGGTCTAGACAAGTAGCCGTTATATAGTTTGACAATACTGCTTCTCGTGTCACATCGTGAATAGTTTTGACAAATCCGAAGTTGGCCATTAGGTTTTCGTATTGGATTACAATCGGTTCGAGTTCATGTAAAATGTTTACGTTCGAATCGCCAAGAATTAAAAAGGATTCTTTAATGTCAATACTGCCCAATATAGTTTCCAGTTCATGGAGAAATAATTTTTTATTTGTGTTTGGAGGTCTGTACATTGCCAGTAGATGTATACGTTTATGTTTGTAAATAGAAATAGTGCCGTAAACGCATTCAAAATTAGTTGTTACTATATTTATTTTTTCGAATGTAAGATGATCCTTCACGTATACAATAATTCCGCCACCCGATCTTTTTGTACGACAAAAATAGTAAGAGTTGAAACCCGATATTTTGTATAGGTTTACATTATTTTCATTTATCGACGTTTCACATAGCGTTATTATGTCAATATTTCGCAAGGAACTAGAAATAGTTAGGAGGAAAGTATCAAAATGTTTTGATAAGGATCGAATGTTAAGGTTAATGGCAGTTATATTATTAATTCCTAATACATGTTTATTTGACCAATTTTCAAAATTGTGAGTACGTTCATAATCAATTTCTGATATGTCAAAATCTCCGTTTAAATCACCCATACTGAATAATATTTAAATATGCGGGAGTAGTATGTCAACATGTATGAAGATTTATAAAGGCAAATTATACAAATCAATGTTTTTATAGCAGTAAGCATTAACAATATATTCATAGTTAGATTTTGATTTTGATCAGAACATATTTGGTTTAATAATTGACAACAATAAATATTTTTTCTGCATGTACGAGTGAACAAAGGATAGACTAACATCAACATACATTTCAATATTAGCGTGTTAACACTGTGGTTACCGGACAATAATTCAGAATATAATGTAGTTGGAGAAGAAAAAAATTGTAAGGATATGAGATACTCATATTTCGTAAGTAGAAGATATATATTATTGAGCTTAATAGAAAAAGAGGTTAAGTATTTAAATATAGTTTTGGTTAAAAGCATTGAATGTTGTTTTTTAGAATAAAAATACATACAAAACATACCTAATCATAATAGATGCGACTTTGCGCGATATACATAATCTTTTTAAGGTAAGTGTGTCTCAAAAAATTGTATACGTTAAGATGCATGAATGAAAATGATGATATGAAGTTTAATAAAAAAAAAATGATTAGCATTTTAATTGTTTTTTAGAATTATAATACATACCTAACCATAGTCTATACGACTTTGAGCGATATGCATCATCTTTTTGTAGTAAGAACAATTTGTATTATTAGCTTTATGATTTGTATTTAGGTTCATCTTGAATATAGTGTTCTGATGAACACAATTACTACATTTTTCTTCAGTGTTTTTGTTAGGGCATTCCTTCCATTCGTGATCCTTTGCGCAATGTAAACACGTCGCACTTTTATCCTTATTTAAACATTTTAATGCAGTGTGACCAAATTTGAGACAATGGTAGCATTGCGTCACGGGAACGGCGTCTTCCACTCGTACTCTGCTAAAACCAATGTTGATTTTTTCCTTTTCCATGAGGTATGACCTTACTGCTCCGCTAGTTTCAAGTATATAATTAGTGAGTCCATTTTGGTTTTTTGGTTTAAACATTTTTATTAATTTAATCGTGTTTTTGATATCGTTATTTATGATATCTTTTATTCCATCGTTTTGCGTTTTTAAAGCCTCAATTATGTCCTCCTCAGTTAAATCTACTTGAAGATTTCTTAAGAATATTTTTGGATTTTTCTTTCTTAATTCCTCTGCAACCATGTTTTTTTTAAGGGTTTTATTGATTTCATCCGTCAATTTCTCTGCATGTAATTTTGAGGGGCAAGATATAATTAATTTATTTTGCGAGGCTTTTCGTATTCCATTTACTGCGATACCCAAGTTTGCTATTTTAATTTTCTTTACGATTTGTTCTTTAATAGCATCCGATGTCATGTTCGCATCTTCACCTTTGATGATCAATGAGAATTTGGATTCCGGGATTACTTTGAGACAACTTGCGTATGTTTTTTTTTCAAACTTACTCGTATTCTCGATTTTTTTTTCTAATTTTTCGATTAGTTTTGACTGGAGACAAACAATCTCGTTTTGTAAAGATATTTTTTCCTGAGTCCATTTTTCTTCTAGTAGTTTTATATTTAATTCCAGATTACTTTTTGCCTTCGAGTCCTTTACCGTAGAAATATTTGAAATTTGAATTAAAAACATCGTTAGAAGAAAACCACCAGCTGTCAAAATATGACGGTAATTTAGGGAATTACTGATCAATAGGACCTAGATCATTTACGGACCGGATGGCGCTAATAAACAGAGAAGAAACTCAATATAAATTTTATGTCTATTTTATTTAGCGACAATTGCCATTCCGAACCCTATTGGAGAAAGGTCTATCCTAAACCTTACCCATTTTGGCCTATCGTTATTCGCAAAATTGGCAAATTGGACAATTGCCATCAGAATTAATGTCTTTCAGGTTTTCTAATACATTTTGTTGTAACAAACGCCACCCTTCTACGCCTTTGCAATTTTTCGTGGATAATTTGACAACGTACGTACCAAGATCGCGTTTAAAGTTTCATGAAATTTATTCATTTATCTGTACATTGTATCTATGTAACAAGAAATCTCAAACACAATTTGGATACGATTTGAGATTATTTATTCGTTTATTTATAATATTAAAGCCTTCCGGCTTTTACACAATGTAGCATAGGTATAGCATAGGGATGTCGAAAGTGAAAAAAATATCGATATATCGATGTATCGATATTTATTGAAATATCAATATCGAGGTCGATATATCGAGGAAAAAATATCGATATATCGGTCAAATTTTCAAGAGATTTTGCGTTTTTTAAATAATAGTGTATTCAGCTCAATATTATCAATAGTAATTTTTGTACACAATGTGCTTTATTAATGTACAAAAATCTCAATAAAAATGAAGGTATTTTTTTCACTATTCATTTTTATTACGTAATAATTACAAAAATATCAAAACTAAAAAGCTGTCTTCTAACTTATATGTAAACTGATAGGAGTACAAAGTTTGTATGCGTCTTAGTCACATTGTATTGGCGTATTAATCTGTCAAAAAGGACTTCGTGTTTGGAACAAGGTATAGTCAATAATCATTGAGAACCAACAATCAATTGGGAACCAACACATAGGAGTGGCTTAGAAAAAAATAGCGAAAAATAGCATACATTTCTATGTATGTACCTACACTACACACATGAGATAGCATTGGTTATCACAAATACTAAAGCAAAGACAATAGATTTGTAAGCTGTTAATAGTTAAAATTTCAACCGCCAGATATCAGTTACTTTTGTCCGTTCGTTCCTATACGGTTTTGGATTCTAGTGACTTTAAATACATAAATTTAAAAAAATATCGTTTTTGATACAATTTTCGAATTGGATATTTTGTATCGATATATCGGATCAACATATATCGGCTAAAAATATCGATATATTGAATTAAAAATATCGATATGTCGATACTTTTTCAACAAGCCTAGTATAGCAATAACATGAAAAATACAGCTCTGTAAATACAAAAACTGTAAGAAATAGTTGAGAAAGACATATGAAGTTGTGCAGATAACAATACAAAAATAAATAATACGATATTTTAATATTACAATATTGCAACAATGAAAAAATATAATTATATATCTACGTACGGGGGAAACAATCATAAGACAAAAAACTGGCGGTAAAACTGCGGAGATATTGATGGGATTAAATCCATCATTGACATCAAATCCCTTTTCTTTTCAACACTTATTGGAAAAGGGTGGTTTGACATTATCACAGCCAAAAGCATTATCGTTATTAAATTTGAGGTATTATGCTGTGTTACACTAATTCTTTCTTTAGCCAACGTTTCGGACAGACTTAGAGTGTTCATATCAGGGCAGATGTGTAAATAAACATTGTGGTGAAGTGTGTGCCTTTGTATGAAGATGAAACACGACAAAAATACAAGAACTACTGAGGCCTGCAAAAAGTTTCCTCTGGAAACAGACGGAGTTTATAATGACAAGGTTTATGTAGGACAGATAGAAAGGCCGATCTCCCGAAACCGCATGAAAATCCGTTCAGTAGTTTTGAGTTTATCGCGAACAGACAGACAGACGCGGCGGAGGACTTTATTTTATAATGTGTAGAGATGTAGAGATTATACGGAAAAATATAGTTTGCTTTCCTGTAGTTGTGACATCTCCTTGAATTTGATGTATCACAAATTTTACAAGATCTTTCGACTTGTGATTCCGCGGGATCATCCCAAATAACGATATTATTAACACGGGGTCAAAATGGTACGTAAAACAGGCGGTTAAAATTTTATTATAGCATTTTTTTACTCTAGTTGAAACAGTCGGCCAAAAGAAAAGAAAATAACTTTTTCAATCGGAACTAAAAAATAATAAAACCGTTTTAGGTGATTTTGAAAACATCAGTAATAAATAACCCATCTAATTTATAGTGTTTCAATGGATGTCTGTAATAAAACGTAATGCTTAATTCTCAAATTAAATAAAACATTATGGATCAAATAATAATAATTGAACACGCCCAAACATAACATTCGGAGACCACCGTTCATAAACACACAATCATAATAATTCGGTCCATTTGCTTGAATTAATCATTATTTGTTTAGCGGCGTTCTCGGGGTGGGAGAGTTAATTGCAAGCAGATGAAGGTACATAAGGCATTCCAGCAGATTCAGATCTACGTATTATCTTCATACAATTACGCTCTGGCGCAAGATCCAAAATGAGATATGCAAATAATTTTCTAGGTTCTTCGCTAGTTCTTCAAGTAAAACGGATGTATGTTTTTAGATTTTCACGGCCAAAAGTATTACCGATATTTATTTTTGTGTTGTTATGACGTGTTGCGTTATCTTCTTCTTTAGCCAACATTTCGGACAGGGTTACAGTGTTCTTAATCATCATCACAGATAATAATACCCATAATCATAAACACAGATTTAATACTATTACAATATTGCATTATAAAATTGACTGTCCTGAATTGCTTCATTTAATCAATATCCATTTACCCAAAAGATCTTGCCGACATTTACTACCCTTTTACTTTAACATCACTAAGGACAGTGTCTTCCCAAAATTACCCGATTCTCTAATAAATATTCTGATCTGGGAGATATATATTAACTTAAAAACAACCAGTATAAACAGCGTCTATTCCAATTCTTTTATATGTGTTAGGGAACGTACCCATGACCGAAATCCTAAGCAAACCGCCGCTAATTTGTACCAAGCGTGACATTTTAAATACCCCCCCCCCCCCCCCCCGAAGAGGTCACGTAGTATGGGTACGTTCCCTAACTAGACACGTATAGACGAGTATAATTTCTGCAATTTGTGTATATATTGAATATCTTTTTATGCGTGACTTCTTTTAATTTTTTCCAATGGATTTTGTTTTATTATATGCTTTTGTTGTTACATTTTTTTCATTGTATTATTTTCTTTATTGTTTTAGTTTTGAAGTATTTAAAATAAATGTGATAGTAACAACTTACAAACTAGAATGTATGAAATCCCATTAGGGTGGGTATTAAATAAATAAATAAATCACCACACATCTGTCCTGATGATGGACACTATAACGCTGTCCGAAACATTGGCTAAAGATGGAGGTAGCGCAACGGCGTAACACCCTAAAACTAAATAAAGATTAATTGGATGTATTTTCGTTATATGTTTTTGGGGTGTTGTGCCGTGTTGCGCTACCTCCTTCTTTAGCCAACGTTTCGGACATCGTTGCAGTGTCCATCATCAGGGCAGATCCGGCAGATCCGGTAGATGTGTCGGATCTGCCCTGATCTGCCGGATCTGCCCTGATGATGGACACTGCAACGATGTCCGAAACGTTGGCTAAAGAAGGAGGTAGCGCAACACGGCACAACACCCCAAAAACATATAACGAAAATGCTTCTGGCCGTGAAAATCTTAAAACTTATCTAATTGGATGTATGTTTAAAAACAGATTCGTCAGCATATCATACCACATTCTTTTTTTTTAAAGTCATATAAAAAAAATTAAAGAACTAAAATAAGTTACCTTGCAATTGTGATATTACAAACATTTTTTTTTAATAGATTAAAAGTTAGAGTCCGTTTTAACCGCCGGGGTATTCTGAAAATTTGTCGTAAAGTTAGTTTAAATGATCTGTCAGATTCATGATTTATTTAGAAATATTTCCGGTTTTAATTAATTTTTCAATAGATTAGCTATTTTTGAACGTAGTCCTAAATGAGATACCTACTGTTTTAAAAGCAGATGAAAATCTTTTAAATTTTAATGCAAACAGAATATTATGTTACATCATATAGCCTTCAAAGAGAGTTTTTAAGGTTGTTTTTTATCTTATAAACTGCGAAAATACCACTACTATAAAAGACATTTTTAATTACACGAACATATTATAAAGGTTATCGTCACATCACTTTTTTCAATTCATGTAAAAAATATTAATAAAAATTCACGAACTTTGATAAATCTGTAACAAACGTGCAAGCAATGTCGGTCGTTCACTTTTTGGAAAATTACAATTATTTGGAAGTACAACTTTAAATTCATATATAAAGTGTTGTTTGTGTTGCCACTTTCTAACAAAACTGCTTAAATCATATATCTCACAGAAAAACAAAATGAGTTAGAACGACTTTGATGAGTCCATGAAAGTCGTTCTATCTCATTCTGCTAATGTTAGCGATCGACCCAATAATACTACTCCTATCGATGGACCCAATAAAACTACTGCTATCGATCGACCCAATAATACTACTGCTATCGATGGACCCAATAATACTACTGCTATCGATCGACCCAATAAAACTACTGCTATCGATCGTTCAAATGATACTACCGAAATCGATCAACCCAATAATACTTCTGCTATAGGTTGACTCAATAAAACTACTGCTATCTATCGACCCAATAAAACTACTTTATCGTTGGACCCAAAAAAACTAATGCTATCAATTGACCCAATATTCTATCGCTATAGATCGATCCAATAATACTACACCTATCGATCGACCCAATAATACTACTGCTATCGATCGACCAAATAATATTATCACTATCGATCGACCCAATAATACTACTGTTATCTAATGACCTAATAATACTTCTGCTGGCGATCAACTTATAAAAATACTGCTATCGATCGACCCAATAATACCACTGCTATCGATTGATCCTTTACTAAAAGGCACAAAAATAACCAATGGGTTAAAGACCCAGAACTCAAGCGATCTTTTTTGGTGTTAATATTTGGCAGAAGTAGATCAATGGTAATAATATTGTTTAAGTGCAATAAATAAGACGTCCTACCTATGTACATCCCATTACTAAAAATTTAGAGGTCGCGGGTTCGATTGGCGGTTCCGGTTAAGTAAACAATCTTTGAATACCCCTCAATATTTTTCTCCAAGAGCAATCAGAAACTAATAGAGAACCCACCGTTATTTAAATTGGGTCCATAAAATATGATTAGCAAATAGATGAAGAAGAGAGACAGAATCCATTATATATTCATAAGGTGCTGATGGTTTGATTATAAAACTTCCGCGGCGAACGAAAATGTTGACGTTTATAGCGTGCAAATGGCGCCATGCCCTCGCGGCCACCAAGAGTAAATAATAAATATATAGATTAGGTATAAGATAACCCAGAGGTCTGAAAACGTTTTCAAATACAAACAGGGTTCAAAAGCGATGACATTATCATTTCAGAGACAAATATTTCGTTTCTTCGGTTCCAAGACTAAACAGATCCGTGACAAGACAGATTACTTTTTAAAACAATGTAAAGTCAAAAAGCGATGAAAAAACAATTGCCCAACAAGTTATTATTCAATTTTCATGACTTTGTAACTTTTGTGTCACAAAGGTGATCTGTTTTGTCACTATTCTGTTTGTTCCGATTCCATTTCTTTGAACCTTTCACTGCGGGACTTTACGCTTGACCTAGTCAAAGTTCCTGTGAATGTATTTTTTAATGTATCATTTATATGTACATATGTGTAAAGGATGCCCAGTTTTGACAGAATACTCTCTTTTTTTCGTTGTCCTGCAACCCTTTCTTGTACGTGTGAATTTTTAGCGCCTGGAAGAATCGTTACTGGACATTGTTTGTCGTTACAATCATTTATAAATTCCCCGTTCCACTCCAGTCCCCGTTCCCGCTCCCGCTCCACTCCTGGATTCCTTTCCCCTCCCGCGTTCCCCTTCCACCTTCATCGCCTTTCCCCTGCTTCCTCCCGCAAATCCCCTCTCTCCCCCTCCCACATTTCCTTGGTACCACTAAACTATATGATATACACACATTTTTCAAACAACTCGGGCGCAACATATAGCATTTTTATACAAATTTCAAAATGCCAAAGCTCACCAATATTCATAGAAAACTTTGCCACTCACCAAAGATTTATCGCAAAAGGATGAATAGTTTGGGAAATAATTTTTTAACGCCAGAGCTCACCACTATGCATAGAAACCATCGCGGGCGTGTTCAACTGAATGGTCCAGGGACCGCATAAGGGACAAACAAAAATATTCATTTTTAAACTGCAAAAAACTATAAAGCATTTCATTTGCTTTCAAAGCTTTTGTTTTCTCACGAGACACCCTGTAATTATACCTTACTATACTGTACGGAAGATATTTTTTGAGAAAACGAGGAGTAAACCTGGATAAAACGCCCCATGCCGTAGAAGCACAAAAAACATGCGACAACTAACTCTGATCTCAGTTTCCAATATGGATACTGGCTCTCAGCTTTATTTTCATTAACTGGCGTACCACTGTGCTGCAAATGCCAGATATCCAGATTGTTCAATATACTTCGGATCATCGATATTAACTGTTGGTAGACAGGTTCCCGAACCACAGTTTGTGTTTCTCTGGTATGGCCGAACACCAGATTATTCGATTAAAAGTCTGCAGAGGAAGTTGACATCCGCTCCAAGGAAGATAAATACTAAAAGATTTTTAATGATGGCTCGGAATAAGAAGCAATAATAAATCTTTTTAAAAATATACATAAACAGGGTTTTCCGTAAACTATGGATTAACCTAAGTACAAGAATATGGTTATTTTTTTCTAATGATGCAGTTAAATGTTGTATTCATACATTAAAAATATTTTTATGAACACAGTGTCTATGTTTACAAAACTAAATCTCATTATTTTATATTTTTAAAATTAAACTTAGCTTTCGAATAAACCTGCCACCAAAATGTGTGAAATGTACTAAACTAAAGGAAGTTGAACAACAACTAAAAAAATTGTATAAAGCATTGCCCAGTCCATAAAAATTTTAAACTTTTTATTACAAATTATTATGATAATTTTGAATAAATAGTAATGCTTTATTATGTTATTTGTTTTCATTTCATTACATGTTTGTTCATTTTGATTGCAAATAACTTTTCATTTAATAATAGTATGTTAACCAAACACGTAAGAAATTTTAAGCTTGAAAGTTCTAGTAAAAATAAAAAAAACTTTAAAAGATGTTTATGTTAATAATAATTATACGAGAGTGGTCAATGAGTTATACCTTGCTGGAATCAGCATAAGCTGCAGAAGTTTTTTTTAATGTGATTTAACTTTCTCTAATGCATATTTTTTGTGTCAGCACCATTCGAAAGACAGGTTATATTATTTAAAAAAAATAGATTTACTGTTCTAATGCGGATACGGAGTTCAAAATAAAATATGTAGAAATTATATAGAAACATCATTAGTAAGAAAAAATACCTTTTTTTAGATGTTACACTGGATTTAAAACAAATGTTTTAACGTTGAAAGGTCGCCAATTCCTCGCTTACATAGTTTAGCAAACAAATAATATACAAAGGATATCGACATTTTTACTGCAACAATTCCTATATGATCAAAATGGTTCCATGATAACCCAACAATGTGACATTTCAATTTTTTTTAAATTAATTAAGAGTGATGATTAAAAAATAGCTCATAAGCCAGTAGTTCTTAATCTGGATTCGATCGAAGGGTTCGGTGAGTCAGTCTCGCGGATTCCGTGGAGGTAAAGACACACCTCGACACGATTTCCAATTCAAAAGGGTTCGGTGAATGCGCATATGAAACTGATGGTGTTCAGTACCTCCAATAAAGTTGAGAACCACAGTCATAAGCTAACCTAACGTAACCTATTTAATTGGTTCGTTTTAATGACTGGTCAGTGGTTGAGTGTGCATAGCGCTTGGGTCCCACCCAATCGTCGCGTGTTCGATTCCTCGGCTGGCTAAGTCCTCCATCACAACACTAGCAACATTTTCGGCTTTCTGTGGTGGTAGTAGGAGATTTTCAAACATTGTAACCCGAGAATGTTTGTCTTTCTTTTAAAAAAAAAAAAAATTAAGCTTTTTTTTTAATTTTCAACAATTTTAATGACTTTTTAAATGAGTGATCAAGTTATGTATATGTTAACGGAAATGTATGTAATCCGTCATCATTTACCAGGAAATGTATGTTATTCCTAAAATAAATAGCTTCGGAATTGCATGCATGTCCTAGGAACTATTAACATAATTTATTACATTATTGTTATAATTTCAGTTTATTACTGTTAGCACTTTACTATTTTCTTAATTTTTCCAATTGTTAACCACCGTAATGAAAAAAAAAATTCCACCTTATTGTTTATTACTAACACTTGATTAAAAATTGTAATAAAGTCTTTAAATTAAATTAAAAAATAAAAATATTATGTACCCAATGCCCAACGGGTAAAAAGTAAATTATAATAATTAGTAATAATTAATAATTAGTAATTCAGCTATAGAACGAATTAATTTACCTAGAAATTTAGAAGGTAGAGGTGTAGTCAAAATAACATCTTTGAAACACAATCAGATAGAAATGCTTAGAATTTTTTTCCATAGGAAAGCTAATAGCTCAGAAATGCACAAAATAATTTGCAAGGCAGATAGAAACATTACACCTTTAAATTTATATGTCGAGAATGCCAACATTCTTATAAATACTAACCAGGAATTATTAGATTCCTGGTCAAATAAAATTATTCATGCAAAACACTTCAATTATCTCAACCAATCGTATGTTGACAAACTTTCGTCAAACAAATGGTTGAGTATTGGAGAGTTGAGCGCAGAAATAGAAGGATTTATGCTTGCTATTCAAGATAGAGTCATTAATATCTAATAAAAAAATATAGGAAGCATATAGTCAAAGATATAAATCAAATAGATGATTTATGTAGAACATGTTTGGCTTTTCCGGAAACTATAGAACATATTATATTCACTAAAGTTTGGTAATTAAACATAACTTGATTGATTGCCGTAATACAGTACCATATTATGAATATGAACCAAATTCATTTTTAGAAAATGAAATTTATAAAATATATTATGATAAAACTGTACTAACAGATAGAACAATTAGTCATAATAGACCTGATATAGTTTTACATGACAAAATTTAAAAAAAATAACTTATATGATTGATGTAGCTATTCCAAATTCCTGTAATATTCAAAAAACTGTTTCTGAAAAAATAAGGAAATACACAGATTTAGGAAATGAGATTAAAAGAATTTGGCATTCTCAGACTATAAAAATATTACCATTTGTTATTTCGGCTAGTGGCATTATAAATAGGTCTCTCATTCAAAATTTAGGCATATTAGATTTGTCAAAGAATTTATATATAAAAATGCAAAAATCAGTCATTTTAAATACATGTAGGATTACAAAAGATTTTTTTAATATTTATATTGAGGGATCAGTAGGATGTATAGGTTCAATTAGGAATTCCACAGAGCCGAACCCTCTGATATGAAAATATCTGGAGTCGGTGAATTATTTTCCCATTTGGTCTCTGGTAGGTTGACATGTTGTTCTTGTATTGTTTTGTATTTATAATACTTATACAGTGCAATTGCATAGCGTGGATTGACTAGATAATCATTTGGGAAGTGTGTGAATGGGTTTAGTGTTTCCTGTGGGGAAAATTAAACCCGGACATTTAAATCTGGTGCATAATCTATATTACAGGATGTGGGGAGGATAGTGCAACCCCACACGTCCCATATAGTTATATAGTTATACATATTTATATATTTACACAGTAAAGAAATAAGAACATAAATAGAAAATAAAAATAATAATAGTAAAAAAAAAATTATTATAATAAATAAATGAAAAAATAAATATGTGGTTATTTTGATTGTAAATTACTTCCCAAACCACCCATTTCATTTGGTCCATAACTTACGGGACATTCTGCACGTACTATAATTCCAGTCTTGGCGTCACGCTTTATATGTAATTTATTGATGCGCCTAGGAGCTCTCTACCAATATTGATACTTGACTGTCTACTTTCACAGCGATGCGAACAGATTTTTTTTTCATTTCCCTCAAAAAATGCCTCACTGTAAATTACGCCTATTCTTAGATATCAATAAACTTACCTTTCTATCTCCACAGTAATTTGAGATGTGATAAAAACGTCCACTTTCCGTCGTTTCAGAAGAAAGTGCGCTTACCTGGAAAAAATTAGAGAAAAAACATTAATACTATAATTTGCTTTTGCACTACAAAAAGGACAATACGTACATTACGGTATCGCGCGTTTTCATCCTGCGACAAAATATTCCAGACGCAATATTCTACGACAAAATATCCTAAGGACAAAATATTCTACGAACAAAATATCTTCCAACAAAATATCTACTAAAACCTAACCCAACCTTATTTAACATTTATTATTTTTGAACATTATTTATTATATTTACAAGATATCTGTATTATTTTTGTCCCATTTTTTTGTTAGGTTAGGTTAGGTTAGGTTAAGTTAAGGTTAGGTCAAACTAAAAGTTCTTGGTATCTCTGGTAGTATGTTAAACTGGTTCATAAGTTACTAACTTGTCATGTAGAAAACTTTCTGTAAAAATTTTAGATTGCATTTCAAATTAATTTGTGGCTTTTAGCGGAGTTCTACAAGGTTCTCATTTAGGACCTATATTATTTTTAATATTTATCAATGATATTGTAATTTTTTTTAAAGGAGTAAACATACTCTTGTTTGCTGATGACCCAAAAATTTACAAAACGATTACCTCCATCAATGATTGTAATATCGGGTTAGGTTTTAGCAGATATTCTGTTGGGGGATGTTTAGTCCGTAGGATATTTTGACGGGGATATTTTGTCGGGGGGTATTTGGTCGCATGATGAAAAGTCGCGGAACCGTACTTTTTATTTTACTATGAATCCTGATTAGCTGATTTTAAAATTAAGTATGACTATCACACAACCGTAGAAAACAAACACAGTGGGTAGTTTATGTACGCCGTTAATGCATACCAGTTTTGCACAACACTACTACATGTATAAAATAGACAGGTGTGGTTTAATCAACAAGCAATAGAGCTGAGATTAGAACCTGACTACAAATCTTAAATAATTTACCTACCTAGAATGACATTAACAATTAATGTAACTAATACGTGAAAATGTTTTAATCATTCCTCACTCTAAATTTTCATAGTCAAATTCTGGTAACTGCAAACTGTAATCAAATAAATCAATCTTTATTAACCCATATAAAAGAGTTAAGGATCAGAAACAGTATAAATAACTTGTTAGTGAAGGTTGGCGAATATAATATCAATTCTAATAAAAAAATGAAGACACGCAAAATAAAACAACAACAAAAGTACTGAAAGAAAATACTCATTGAAAGATTTCCGGGGAAAAACATCGTAAATATGGACTGGTTTATGGGAGAATGAATTAAAAAAGTAGTAAATTTTATTGTCATATAAAAACGGAGTTGTAATAAATACAAGAGTCCCTTTTTACATTAACTCTACGACGGCCTCCGTGGTCGAGGGGTAAGACCAAAGATATTGAAATATATATAAGTAGATGTGCTATCTGCAGTTTTTAGTATGTGGGACTGCGCTTCCGGGTGTCGCCGATATTGTTTACCAATTAACAAATAAACTAAAAGATCGAATAATTAACGAATAAACCAAACGAACGTTAAACTAAATGAACAAAGTCTTTCCGTATTCAAACTATATTGTTAACCGATACTAATGCACATCTTCAAAAAATCAACGAAATGAACAAATTCTTTTCGTATGCAAACTACTCTAATTAGGGCGTAGTCCGCCGACAGTTGCGCGGACACCATAGCATATCTCTTTTGTATTTGAATATCTTTGGGTAAGACTCTTTCTCGCAATCCGAAAGTCAAAAGAGGAGGGGAAAGAGGAAAGTGGGCAAGTAGGTACCTGGCTATTCAGATCTGGTCACCAAGCACGGCCCAAGCCATTTCAAGCATCGTTTTAATTCTTAATGGTGGTCTTACACCACAGCATAGGAACTCCAATTCGGGATTACTGGCTCCAGACGGTAGCAGCTGGAAGAGCTATTCATATAAAAAAAAACACAGGGGACCCTGAGGAAAACAATTTCCATCTTTCGGGATGCTGTGTGTGGAGGGTCTTTTGGAGGAAGGGAAGGAGTGATCTTGGGTCAGATCAGACCCATCTGTAGGAGGGGGGAAACATACACCGGCAAATCATTTCACACCCGAGTTGTTGAGCTCAAGGACTAGACGTAGAAACGACCCGTCACAAACAAATAAAACAACAACAAAAGTACTGAAAGAAAACACTCATTGAAAGATTTCCGGGGAAAAACATCGTAAATATGGACTGGTTTATGGGAGAATGAATTAAAAAAGGAGTAAATTTTATTGTTATATAAAAACGGAGTTGTAATAAAAACCAGAGTCCCTTTTTACATTAACTCAACGACGGCCTCCGTGGTCGAGGGGTAAGACTCTTTCTCGCAATCCGAAAGTCGAAGAGGAGGGGAAAGAGTTGGGGAAGAGGAAAGTGGGCAAGTAGGTACCTGACTATTAAGATCTGGTCACCAAGCACGGCCCAAGCCATTTCAAGCATCGTTTTAATTCTTAATGGTGGTCTTACACCACAGCATAGGAACTCCAATTCGGAATTACTGGCTCCAGACGGTAGCAGCTGGAAGAGCTATTCATATAAAAAAAAACACAGGGGACCCTGAGGAAAACAATTTCCATCTTTCGGGATGCTGTGTGTGGAGGGTCTTTTGGAGGAAGGGAAGGAGTGATCTTGGGTCAGATCAGACCCATCTGTAGGAGGGGGGAAACATACACCGGCAAATCATTTCACACCCGAGTTGTTGAGCTCAAGGACTAGACATAGAAACGATCCGTCACAAACATTGGACGCGCGTTTGGTGTATTTGCCGACTGTACACCGGTGCCGAAAGAAGCTGCGCTGGTTCCCCGGAGGCGTATTTCCAAAACCTATACCGGTTCAGTCGCTTTACATTTTCAATGTCAAAATTTAAATATTTGTAAATAAAATTATAAATTTCCAATATGCACATTGGAAAGATTATTTTATCTAGATTTTAGAACATTTTTTTGTTTCTGCAAAGTGATAAGAAATTATCAATACAGAGGTGCTTTTACAATATTTGGGAATAATTTTAAAATTTAAATATTTAGAAATAATTTTTTTAATTTCTAATATACTCATCAGAAAGATTATTTTATCTAGATTTTAGAACAATTTTTGTTTTTGCAATGTGATTAAGAATAACCAATCTAGAGGTATACTTAAAATGCAACCGAATGCAAATGAACCGGTGCAGGTTTTGGAAATACGCTCCCCGGAGGCGTATTTATAATCCCTATCGCGTTACAGTCGCGCTACCGACTGAAACGCGGTAGGGATTGTAATGCATAAATCACCTTGCAAACACTACCTCGTTTCAGTCGCCTACGCGCTTCGTTGCTCTATCTGTTTCTGTGAGGGTGACGACCGTAATTATAGAGGGGTTAGCAGAGAGGATGGACCGCGTTTTTTTTTAACTTATGCATTTTTTTTTACATTGAAAATTTATTTCTTAAGTAAAAAAAAACGTTGTTTTTAACTGAGGGTGACGACCGTAATTATAGAAGGGTAAGCAGAGAGGTAAAAAATAAGAATATTAAGTAAAAAATAATTTTTCAATGTAAATTTTTTTTTTGAAGTATAAAAAAACGCGGTCCGTCTTCTCTGCTAACCCCTCTATAATTACGGACGTCACACTCACAGAAACAGATAGGGCAACGAAGCGCGTAAGGCGACTGAAACGAGGTAGTGTTTGTAAGGTGATTTAAATGCATTACAATCCCCGAAGCATCTTTCATTGAAATACTATAGGCAGAATATTTGGTCTTTTGGTGGCAACCTTATTTATGTATTTTTTTCAATGAAATACCTACACAATTTTTCTTATAAAATATGTTAAATTTTCTTATAAATACCGACGGATATTACTGGGCGTTAAAATTCTTTATATTACTAAATTATAACAAAATGAAACACTACAATAAATGCTATTGTGCATATATTAACCATGCAGTAGTATTTTAACTTTTACACAAATGATAAAAAAACCATTAAAAATGGTTGTTATCAGAAAAGTAAATTTTAATTCTCATTTAATAAAAAGGAGTAAGTGGGTAAGTGGCACGCTATGTTTATAGGTCAACCCACCGCGTTGTTTCAGAATTTAGGAATTCAAACATGTTTTTAGAATACCCGTTGATATTTATATTTTGCAACATTCTACAAAAATACCAGTGATCTGTTTATACTGCTTCGAACCTCTACGCTAAAATACACTGCGCTTGTTTTTTCTGACGCTGGGTAAATAAATTCAATTCACATTTTTAAAAGCTTTTTTTGATCGTGGAACCTATTCGGGATTTGTTTTTGGTTGTAGCTTTTTATGGGACTAAAATATTGTGTAACTTACTTTGGTCGTAAATAACTCAATTTGTGATTTGACGTGATACTGTCATTGTAGTGACATTCCAAATATTACTTTGTGGTTTTGACAGTAAAGATATAAAGTACTTTACTAAGAGCGAGAACTGAACTAACTTGACAGGTTCAGCAGCATTCTATCCCTTCCAGGGATCCCTTCAGAGTAAAAACTAACCAATAGCATCCCTCGCCCTAGTTAGTAAGAGGCACGAATAATGCGAGAACGAGAAAGCATTCGAAATTGAAGAACTAATTAGAACAGTCTCGAAATTCTGCATAACAATTACTAGTAGATGGTTTATTACAGTGGTACTTTGCAACAAATTTTACATGATGTTAACATCAAAAAAATAACAATAAAAGTTTCGTGCTGTTAACGTCACATAACTTTTATTGCAAAGTACTACTCGACTAATCTGCAACTAATCTTTAATTTGTGTAGGTATACGATTTTCCCGCCATGGGTCGACCCACAGTGCCCTTCTTGACAATATCAAGGAGGATACGGTGTTTCTACTTATGTCGACAGAATAGCACTTAATCCCAAACATGGGAACACCTCAGCGCAGGTTCTCCTAATGAGGTGTTCACAAAATACTACTACTAACTTACTTACATACAGTTACGGATCATTAACATTTTTTTCTTATTAGGTACTAAACTTATTCAGTCTTACTCATCATCGCAAAATAAGATACAACCTCGGAGCAAGACCGGGTTAGGTGAAATTGTTACTCAACATGGCGCGCATGCGCGTGTTTTTACCGAGTCGCTGAACGGGAGATGTAGTAGCCGTCAGAATTTAAACCACCCGATCACCAGGGTTAACTCAGTACCCCGTGCGTTGTAACTGACGAAATGGCAAACTTTAATGAGAATCTTGACGTTTTGAACGGAGCTTTGGCAAATATTGACCGTATTCGCGGCATTCGTGCACCACGGCCACGGAAAAGGTTTTAAAAAAGGTACGATCCATTTGTGGCACTCACGGAAGGAATTTTAGGTCTAAATATAGATTTACCAAAGTCAACGTTGTGTTGACTGATGTTGACGTATGAATAAACGTGACGTTGGCAACACGCCGCGAAATGCTAAATTGGCCGCGTTTTTGAGCTTTGGAGCAGTGTTGCTACCGTAAAAAAATCATAACAGCTGTCGAGAAACTTTATGATGATGACTAAAGATTTTTACCCTGAGCAGTGTAGGCTCACTCCACTATGTAGCTACCGCGACGCTACAGAGCCGTGGTACGGTTTTATGATGAGTAAGGCTGATTATCTATATAAACCAATGTAATAATTTGTAAAGTGTATGTTCAAGAATACGAATAAATAAATAAAAAATAATTAAACAGACCATCTAATAGTTATGCAGATTTTCAAGAGTATACTGATTAGTTCTTCGATCTCGAATACTTTTCATTCCCGCATCGCTTTGTCTCTTATAAATAGGGCGAGTAATGCTATTGGCATAGAGAGAGGGGCTATTGGTTAGTTTTTTACCCCGCTGCTCATGCTTACACATGTGATCCCTGGAAGGGATGACATCTGTAAGCGTATATAAAAAAAATTAAGTAAGTAAGCATTATAAAAAAATCAAACATGTAAGAAATTTGCTCACTTAACATGAAATAAAAAAAGAAACTAAAAGTTAATTCTTCTTGAAAAGTCTGTAATATACTTCTGCTTATAATTGCGTTAAATTGACTAACACTGCGAGGTGATAAATAAAAGACTGACTAGTGACGGCAAATGATTGAAAATTAACGCGTTGTGAGTTGTGACCCGCACGCACGTACCGCTTCCCCCGATCCTCTCGCCTGTCCGGATTACAGCGTGCATCGAAGTAACGGGGGTCCGGATTAGCGAGGCTCTATTATGTACATGGATAAGATTTTAATAATATTGTTTTGATGTATGGCAATCGAACCAGCAACCTGTAGGAGTCACAGTCAAAGAGCACTAAGGAATACTATGGTGTACGCCCCGTCTAGGTAAATAATACAATGAACATTCTGGGCAACAAATTTAAATTCTTTACGCGCTAGTAAAATATTCAAAACACGAGAGTACTCGTGCATTTTCAGATCTCGACTATTTTAGAGCTGTCATTCGTTTTAAATAACATTTGTACTTAGCTCAGCTACCCGCTAACATTTTCTACGCTACTTCAGACTTTATTATATCCTTGTGATTTGTGAACGCATTAAACATCAAGGCCAGTGATGAGAAACACGCGGTCCGCGAGCAGCATGCGCCCGGAAGCCCATTTCGTACGACCCGCAAGCCTTTTCGTACGGCCGACTAAATAAAAATAAATAATATTCAATGATTTCAATTCTGTTTTACAAAGGGGTTTAGCGGAAAACTTTGATCTTTCTGCAAAGTTTTGAATCAGCCGCTCAAAATAATACCTAAGCTTTTTTTAAACATATTCTATAGTAGGATACGTTTTAAGACCCCAAAAACAAATAACGAAAATATTCTATGGTAGTTGGTTCCCAGCATGCGTTGCTATGCCATTTAATATAGAAATTGTTTCTCCCTGCGTGTCCTTTCCCATTCCCGTTCCTCTTCCGCCTCCCCTACCTCTCCCGCGTCCCCTTTCCCTCTCGCGTTCCCATTCCTTATTCCATTCCCATTCCTCATTCCTCGTTCCATTCCCGTTCCCGTTCCGATTCCTCCCCCTTCCCCCATCCCGTGAACCCCTCTCCCGAGTTCCCCTCCCCCCTCCCAGGTTTCCCTCTCCCCTCCCGTATTCGCCTCCCCCCTCCCGCGAATCCCCCTCCCGAGTTCCCCTCCCCCTTCCCGGGTTCCCCTCCCCCCTCTCGCATTCCATACATTCATTCCCGGGACCTTCAGTTTTCAAACAGCTCGCGTGCCACCAATAGCAATTTTTTTATATACATTTCATAATGCCAGAGCTCGTATATGTTATTCTGCTGTATGAGCTATATTATTGTAAAGTTTCATTAAAATCCATTTAGTAGTTTTTACGTGAAAGAGTAACAAACATACATCCATACAAACTTTCGCCTATTTAATATTAATAATATAAAGACAGCATTTCGTGGTTCAACCTTATTTGTTGAATTTTTTCCTTCGGCAATTCACAACACAACACAACGCTTGATGCATTTGAAATGTTTCCATTTTACAAAATAAGAAAATTTTTCTTGACTAAATTTTTTTCAACTTTCCGAAGCATAAAATCAACCATTTATTGGATTAACCTCGAACCTAGCAAAAACAATGCGTGCGGCGCTTTTTTAGCGTTCTACGTTTTTTATTTAAAAAAATCAGCTCTTCAGAAAATATAAAATAGATTTATGAAACTACCGACTACCTAGTTAACCATGTCAAGCTGTACATACCTTTCTCCTTACGGCCCTCTAACACATTAAAAAGGTTGATCATAGCTGATGCAGGCGCTGACTTGTTATTCGTATGAGATATAATTAAAATCGCGGATTTGTCTTAAACATGCCTGTTTTTTAAATGGCCGATATTTCTTTGTCGGAGTACATGTGTTAACGTATAAATCATGTTTTGTTTACAAATTCTCGAACAAGAAAATATCGTTTCTCGAGAAGATGTTTTTAGAATAAACATTTTTTCTAAAGTGAAATCTAAAGGTGAAGAGACGATTAGATATGATAAGAAAAAAATGTATGATTATGTATGATAAGAAGCATGGACGCTTACTGAAGAACTAATTAGGCGACTTGAGGCATTCGAGATGTCGATCTACAGAAGAATACTTAAAATAAGCTGGATGAAGGGTTACGAATGAATAAAGAAATATTATATTAAAACTATAAAAATCCGTAAACTTCAATATCTTGAACATGTGATGAGACATCCAGAGAAGTGTGAGATCTTGCTTCTTATAATGCAGGGAAAGATTGCCGGAAGACTTGGCCCTGGAAGAAGGAGAACCTTATGGCTGAAAAACCTGAGACAGTGGTTTAGCCAGTCTACCGTAGAGCTGTTCCGGGCTGCAGTAAACAAAGTCCGCATAGCCAACATGATAGCCAACGTTCGTTGAACGGACAGGGCACAAGAAGAAGAAGAAGAAGAAAGGTAAAGTGAAAAAGTATTTTAGTATTTTTTTTATATTATTTACAAAGATACTTTCTTTATTTCAGAAGTAGGTGAGTAATTTAATTATGTTTCTATTTTGGAAACAATATTGACGTCTAATTAAAATACTGTTTTTATTTTTTTAACCTCGTTATAACTCATGGGTTTTTAACACTACACTGCAATATTTTAACATTTTTTGTTGGTGTTTATTAGTACTTACAAATCTATTTTAATTTCACTTTTATTTTTTTGAATGAAGCAGAATCTTGGATGTGGAAATTAACCCACTTCCCGACTTCCGATAGAGCTAAAACTCGGTAGATAGACTTGTTGTCGATGACAATCGATTCATTTGGTAGCATTCACACACACACACACACACACACATTTTCTGAAATTCTCATTTATGGCCCGGTAGTAAGCGTTCAAACAGAAAAAGAAGGGAGATATATAAATACGAATGCGCGCTAATATTGAAGACGATAATATTTTAAAATACGAAAAAACTCTCGTGGGAAGTCTTAAATAGAATTTAAAGAAATGCCGTTTCATACATACTTAAGAAAAGGTGTTTATAATAATTTTCGGAGCATTTGGAGCATACTTTTCGATTTTGGCCCGGTTAGTAGCGCCGTTTATACCGATCACTGAGGAGGAAGGTTCAAACCCCAGTCAAACCAAAAAAGTCAAAAATAAAATTTACGTTTCATAAAATTTATGAAATGGATTTGGTGCCGTGGTTGATTCCAATCACTGGGGAGGGTGGTTCAAACCTCAGTCAAAAAAAGGTTTTAAAAGAAATTTGAAAATAGTTTTAGACAGAACTTTGTTGTTTATACTAATAAAAAAAATACTTGATTATTTCAAAGGCGTGTTTATGTGTTCTACTTGCAATATTCAATTAAAGCATCTAAAATATTTCTAAGCTATCTACTTTTCAAATCAAAAACAAATAATTTTGTATTAGTTGGTAGATCGCCTTTATAAATTGCACTATGATAAAATAATGTTTTTAACGGGTTTAATTGCGCAGTTCCTTAAGGGCTCTTTCAATTTAGACGTTTCGTGTCGGACCGCTGCCGCACGTTAACCGTTCCGCTGGTTATAACCCGCTACCGTGCCCCTGTAGTACGGTAGCAGTCCGATACCAAACGCCTAAGTTGAAAGCGTATCTGACTGCCGTGCATTTGTATTCTAGTGATGTGAACACGTGGGTCGTTTGATGTTTTAAATTCATTTGACAGCAGTTAAGTCATGGACTCTGACGAAGAAACATTATTTGCATTAACATGTAATTTTGGAGGATTTCCATAATCTTTACCCTTGGTTAAAACAAGATCTAAGCATTTTTTAAATTACATATTTGTAAAAAGCATTAATTTTGTGGCTCGCCATAATTTACAATAAAACACATAATATAAATTTGTTGTAGACCACTTTTATTTTATAAACACTCTACCGGTTTCAGAAGCACACTTCCTTCGTCAGGAGAATTCCCCTGACGAAGGAAGGGTGCTTCTGAAACCGGTAGAGGGTTTATAAAATAAAAGTGGTCTACAACAAATTTATATGTGTTTTATTGTTTTTTTAAATTATTTAAGAATGTCTAGAGAATGTTTCTATGAATTACCTGATTAAAACTAAAATTCAACGGTTTAAATTTAAAATTTAACAGTTTATTCAATTTTACTCTGTTTGTCGCTTTTGGAGTTCCATATAGCAGGACGTATTTCAATTTCATTTATAAATTCTTCCACGTTTATATCATCCATTTTGAGCAAACAATAAACATGAAAATTCGATTAAATTAGCTCTCACGTCTTGTCACCGCACTATTTAACAGCGAAATGAACACGTGAAGCTATTGTGTTCTAGCACGACGGCAAAGTGCTAGAACACGTTGCCGTCCTGTCGTCGAGCGTTCTCGGTACCGACGCCGCACTGTTGCCGCTCCGTGCACTTTGTTTGAAAACAAATGACCATCCTTGCGCCATACGACAAACGCACCGCTTCGGCACTGCAGCATTCCGACACGAAACGTCTAAATTGAAGGCGCCCTAAAGGGTGCTAATTTACATACGCTTTCCATTTTGTAAAGCATTTTATTTATTTATTTACGCCCTTGGAGCTTTTACACCAATCGTGTAATAGGGGTCGATTTGAAAAAAAGAAGTTATTATGGTCATGAATTCGTCGGAAATTAAAATTTGAGTTTTGTGCAAACCAACAACACAAAAAATTATTAGGGTATTTTACCACCTTAAGTCCGGTGCATCAAGTAATCCATTAACTAATTTGAATAAAAGTACCAGATCGCTCTTGGTTCTTCTACACGATAAGTCAGTTAAATTAAGTATTTTCATTAGGTAAGTTAACATTATTAATTTATTCAATGGGTATGGAGAATTTGAAATTAATGAACCTTAAAAATTTATGTTCAACTTTCTCAATTTTTATTTGATGGGCTTTATAGTATGGGGACCAAATAGTGGAATTGTATTCTAAATTACTTCTTACTAAAGCATTGAAGATAATTTTATATGAATAAAGTGACGTAAAATCTTTTACTGTTCTTAAAATAAATCCCAAACATTTCACAACCTTATTAGTAACTTCATTAATGTGTAGAACAGATCCTTGATATGAGACATCTTTTTTACCTATTTAACAGCAATATTGTATGATTTTTAAAGAGCAACCATTTAAGAGTAAATTATAAAGCAACTCTGTATGACCGTGACCTGCATTATAACATATAACAAACCGCTTCTTACCGGCGCTATTCAACGTGTTGTTTTGATTTGCGGTGAAGATTACATATTTTATGGTCACGAACCGTTTTAATATTTACGTGAGCCATGTTTATATGTACATATTGTACACGCGGTTATGTAACTCGTGAATAATACATTCCACACACGTCACCAAGGTCACCGTCAGCCAATCCACCGCGGGATGAAGGTCGTTTTTATATGCATTTCCACGAAACACTGTCTCAGAAGACGTGTTTTATGTTCAATCAGGTTTCGGTTGAACTAATTTTAATATCACCTTGTTTTGACAATGGAATAATCATACTAATAAAATACCCGAATACATTATAGGTAGGTTAGGGTATAAAATATAAAAGATTATGATTTATGATTTTGGATTTCCACAACAAAAGTATTTTCGTTATTTATTTTTGGGGTTTTATGCCGTGCTGCGCTACCTCCTTCTTTAGCCAACGTTTCGTACAGCGTTACGGTGTTCATCATTGTGGCATCAGGGCAGATCATCAGGTTTTATGTTATTTGTTTTTGGGGTGTTACGCCGTGTTGCGCTACCTTCTTCTTTAGCCAACGTTTCGGGCACTTCTGCCCTGGTGATTATAATAATTGGATAATTTGTAGAGCGCCGTTTTTGTGAAAAATCATCTAAAGGGCGCTTTACGTAGACATGGGCAGAATGATTCCCAGGAGTGAATCGATTCAGTCTGATTCCCATGGTCTTTTGAATTGATTCCTTTTATTCATTCCTTTAGTTCAATTAAATTAAAAAAAAAAAAAAAAAAAAAAAAAAAAAAAAAAAAAAAAAAAATTAATTGAAAATTAAATGAATGGGGAGGCTAACACCGCACACGAGACCGGGAGGCCACGGAGTACCCGGAGTACCGCAAAAGAGGAGACTGATAGGCTACCAAGCATCGCACAAAGAGGAGACCGATTATTCTATCTCATTATCTCGCAGGCTAAAACCTATAGATTAATGTGTTTGACTCTTTTTAGTGTCGCTTTTTCGTTTCATCGGTTTTCAAATCACAATGAGTGGGGAGGCTACGAAGCACCGCACAAAGAGGAGACCAATAGGCTACGGAACACCGCACAAAGAGGAGACCGATTATTCTATCTCATTATCTCGCAGGCTAAAACCTATAGATTAATGTGTTTGACTCTTTTTAATGTCGCTTTTTCGTTTCATCGGTTTTCAAAATCACAATAAGTAGGGAGGCTACGAAGCACCGCACAAAGAGGAGACCAATAGGCTACGAAACACCACACAAAGAGGAGACCGATTATTCTATCTCATTATCTCGCATGCTAAATCCTATATTGTTTGTCTTTTTTTAGTGTCGTAATTTTTCGTATGTAAAATGTGTTTATTGCTAGCAATTATATCTTAAAATTATACAAATTTTCGTTTCACCCTTAAAATTTTATTGATTTTATTTTATTTATTAAACTTATAATTTCGTTCCATTTCACGTGTTCTAATATAAACATCATTTTAACATTAAGATGAATATATACGTGAAATCCTATTTAGATACTATTTTGATTAATCTTTACGACGAATCGGCTTACAGTATGAACATCAAAAAATATGCTACGGATAAATTGAAGCTTTAACTACTTTATCTATGTATTGGAATTACAATAAAATTATTATTTACGTAACAAAAAATATAAGCGTAAACCACTAAAAAAATGTTTTCTCATGACTTAACTATGAAGTAATGTAAGTAACAATTTTTAAAAAATACCCCTTTACGGCTAAGAGTATTTTTGACTTTATCTATGTTCTAACTTTTTTTCGTTCTTATAAAATTATGCACAAAATAAATAAAAACCACTTTTTCGTTTACTAGCTTCGTGCAAAAAGACGCTCGATTTTAAAATTTTGCAGGCATGAGATTCGACATATTTCTAGCGTTTATATTCCTCTTAAGATGAGTATTTTATGACAGCTAACCACAGCTAATTGGCCTTATAATATCTGCAAATTTACATATTATATCGACCCAAGATCTACGTCTAAAAGTAGGTAGGTACAATATCTTTCGTACGTACCAAAAAACCGATAAACATCATTTTAGCTTCTCACTTTTCTAGCTGATGTTCAGATTCAAAGTCGAAAGTTTTCGACTAACTATGTAATGAAATTGACGGCTTGGCGCGCGGGGGAATAAATGAACCGCGCGGACGGATTAAGGGCTGGCATTGAGGAATGAATTAGTAACTTTTTATTAATGTTTTGTGTCTTACCTAGCAGTGACTAGATTTACTCGCGAGCTGCGGACCTAGGACTGGGATGCGTTTGGGACATATCGTGACATTGACGTGACGATGACGCTGACGTCATTTCTAGGTCTAAGAATTACAAAAGACCATGACGTCACAAGTGAAAAAGACTTTTGTTTTAATTCCTCTGTCTGTCGGAATCGGACAATCTCGATTTCGACAGACTAGGTACCTGGGACGCGGACATTGAACACGGACCTGGGACGGCGGGGACCTTGGGACAATCTCAGGACTATTGATTAGGATAAATGATTAATTCCTTGCGTGAAAGAGATGCTCGGGCAACCCGGATGAATCGCGGCCGCGTTTTGGCCATTTTGGGACATGGACTTATGATGTTCGGGTGTTTTTAGAATGGCAGCGCGGCGGTAGCGGAATACAATCGTAATAGGCGAGTCGTTCACAATACCGTCCGTCGATCACTTCGCGGCGCGCGGCCCGTTTAATAATATTTAAATACCTATGAAACAATATAATATTTAAATCGTTTACAGAACACATTATTCATTGAAATAATTTAACAGTAAAATAAATGGAAATTAAAAATGTATGGTGTCGTTAAAAATCGTAGGATGCTAGGCCAAAGATAAGGAATGAAGAATCAATTCCTTTTGAAATTGAGAATTAGATTGAGTGTGTCACAAGATTGAATTTATTCATTTAATTCGGTCATTCAATTTTGCCCACGTCTATTTACAATTTATTATGAATCTTAGGCTCTATCTAATTTTATTATTTACAAATAGATACAGAAACATACTTACCTGCAGTTCACTTCCGATAAAACACTTTATTAGAAAGTTTATGCTTGGGGAAGATACGACTTTGCACGTGGAGGACATTATATTAGGTCCTTACATATGAAATTGGCGTTTTGTATGCAGTGGCGGCTCGAGCACATTTTTTGTGGTGGGGACGGTCATTTTTTGTGTAGACATTTTCATGTTTTTTTAATGTTGTGTTTTACCAAAAAAGTGAGTTATTGCGTTTGTCACGTGCTCCCACGAATTTTCGTGTTTTGTCAAACTTTTAGATAAATGTTTAAAATACATAAGATTAAAATTAGTTATAAATCTTATACCCAGCTTGAGTACACCGTATCACCACCAAAAAGTATCTATACTTAGAATATAATTTTCAGTTAAAAGTCGACTTCATTAATTCTTTTTATAGATTTATTATTTCTTACCAAAAGTATAACAAAAGTATATAAAGTAAAATAGATCAGAGGACAAGTCACGCACCTAACCAGGAACACCAACTAGGTACCTACATACATAAATATTAAGTTTAATAAAAATACACAAGATAATCATCGGCACTTTCGTTTAAATTACCTTTGATGTGTATTTACCACGAGAACGGCGCTATAGAAATAATCCGATCAATTGATAACAATATTACTATTTACTAAACGTCAAATACGATTATAAAAAGCCTAACGTGAATTCCGGCCCGTGCATAATATTCACAATCTTCACAGGGGGATTCTTGAACCGGTCCCCGCGATTATGGTATAGATTGTTCAAGTGTGCATGCGCGGATCCCTAAAATCACATTCAAAAATATTCAGCGCGCGCAAAAACTTCATTTTAGAAGGAATAGATCGCCGTGTTGTCCCCTAACTGCACAGTAGTCAGTGCGCACAGTCAAGCGGGCGCTAGTATCTAGTACCTATGCGTCGAGTGAGTCGAGTCGAGTCCGAATGGCCGACCGGCCGCGGCCGGCCGCGTTTCGCGTTAGTATTAGTTTAGTTTAGTTGTATGCTTTGGAAGAAAGGACGCACGTTTGTTCGCGGAAATATTTCAAATTTCGAGCCTAAAATTTATCCAAATTAATTTTTTAGATTATATTTCTAAGCGCAATGACACTTTTATGTTGAGAACGCATTAATTATTTTTTGTGAACACAAAGAATTATCAATTTTTTCTTGATATGTTTCTGGAATAACTGGTGCGGACTGTCCCCATGGTCCCCTTATGGGGAACCGCCACTGTTTGTATGGGAGGAACATGAAGTCGATTTTTTTTTAGTATAATATATTTATTTAATCAAAGTATGTACCATTGCTATCTATGCAGTTTTGCCATCTCATCGATCCCTTTACTAAAAAAAAAACATTCGGACGGGAATCAATAAAATCTTTGAAGGCGGTTTGGCGTTCGAAAAAAATAGTAATCTGTTGGGGCAAGGTCCGGAGAGTACGGTGGATGTCTTAGACATTCCAATTGAAGCTCCTCTAATTTGGTAGCAGTCTGTTGTGCAGTGTGTGGTCTACCGTTCTAACGCGCGTTTGTTGATTTGCTTCACTCAATTCGGGAGGTACCTACCCACCTTTCAAGCTTTTTCACCTTCCCAATTTGCTTCAAGTGGATTAAAACAGTTTTATCACTAACACCGCAGCCTGCAGCTAACTCGGACGTGGTTTACAATGGATCCGCTTCCATAATAACCTTCAATTCTTCATTATCAACTTTGGTCTCCGGCCGTCCACGGGGCTTGTTCTGCAGGTCGAAATTGAAATTTCCAAAACGAAAACGTTGGAACCAAAAACGCACTGTGTTTTCTTTTGCGGCTCCGTCGCCATACACATCATTAATCCTTCGAGCCGTTTCTGTAGCACTGGTGCCACGGTGGAACTCGTACTCGTAAATAACGCGATATTTCAAGTTTTCCATTTTGTAACGCAATTAATTTTAACGGAATTATAATTTTCGAAACACAAATACACGAGTAAATAGCTGTATAAATTTGAATTTGGAATTCCTAACCAAAGAGAAGATATTTGAGATCAAAGTTGCCAGTACGGCAAAACGCCAATTTCATATGTAAGGACCTAATATATTAAAAACATTGGACATTGCATGACTTTACCTTTGCTACGCTCATCACTGTTGGTTTTATATTTATATTTAAAATAAGATTAATGCCAAAGTTGAGATAATATTTATTTTGAATACTGGAGAATTTTAAGAATTTGCTTTATTTTTATTTTTACACTAAACTTTTTTTTTGACTAAAGAAAGGACGTAGCGCAACGCGGCATAAAACCCTAAAAACAAAAAACAAAAAAAGGTTTTTAAAAATTGTTTTTTTTTACTTAATTTGCTGCGA
This sequence comes from Limnephilus marmoratus, assembly GCA_917880885.1. Taxonomy (NCBI): domain Eukaryota; kingdom Metazoa; phylum Arthropoda; class Insecta; order Trichoptera; family Limnephilidae; genus Limnephilus; species Limnephilus marmoratus. Next base: position 21,499,147 of record OU862924.1, on the reverse strand, counting down.
AGTATGGTGCCAATCACAGTATTATATCGAGGACTTGACGAAAGAACATTTCCCGCGAAAGCACAGGTAAAGCATTTTAAAGAGCCGATAGTATTCAAATTGTAGGTAATTTTTTTAATTATTTTATTTTGTATTCTTTCTCTTCTTTTTAGTTCCTCAATTTTCCTTCTTATATGTTCATACTCATAATAATTTGACTGTCCTAAAACGGGAATTCTCCTAGTTGGGCAGTCAAAACATTTCAAAAATTATGTATGTAAATGTATAATATATATTTTTTTTACATTAACTGTACACAGGAGGCCCTGAGGAAAATAACTTCCCTCAGGGCCTATGTCATCTTTGAAGATGCTGTGTGAGGTTCTTTTTGAGGAAAGGAAGGAGTGAACACGGGTATTGAAGAGACCCATGTTGTACGAGGGAGGAAACACAGAGGCCGGCAAATCGTTGCACAGCCGAGCCGTTGAACTCAAGAACGAGTCATAGAAATGGGCCGTTCTCATGTGACTAATGTCAACCGTGTACAAATGTTGGGCGCGTGTTTGGCGCATTTCCCGACTCTATGCACCGGTGCCGAGGGGATCAATGACGCTAGTTCCTCGGAGCATCTTCCATTGTCCATACCGGTAGAACAAGGACAGCATTCCCACCTGAAGCCTGTGCTCTAAAGATTGCAGTCCGTCTGTTAAGATGGGAGAATCTATTAAACGGACCGCCCGTTTCTGCACAGAGTCAAGGGTTTTTTTAGGTACTTTGGAACTCCAGACCAGAGTTGGCTGCCAAATTCAACCGTGGGGCGCACTTGCGATTTGTACAGGGTTGGCAGTTGGTACTTTTAAAGTATCTGCGGGCCCTGTACAGTACGCCCAGTTTCTGAGAGGCTAACTTAACTCTGGTTTCGATGGAGTCCCCGTACCCGAGCTGGTCACTTAGAGTTACACCAAGCATATCAATGGAGGTCCTTTTCGGAAGATTGCTTCCGTTGAAGGAGACTAGATTTTCATTTCGATCCCTTTTAGACGTTAAAAAATTTGTACTAAATAAATAAAAAAAAATAAAAAAATAAAGAAAATGGTTCGAACGCGAACTCTTACCCCGCGATACCCCTATACATTACATCATGAGAATCTCTTTACAATGATTTGCATGTACAACTTTACAGGAGACTAACACCCATATGCATAGTCGGTTCCTCGAGATTTCCCCCACTCGACTCAACCTCGACTCAACCTCAAGGATAAATTCGGTATGCAGAACTGAAAAAACTATCCTCGACTTGAGCAAATTCCTCAGTCGAGTCGAGTAATGAACTGTCAAACTCAAGGTACGTCGCGATCTACCTTGAGGTCTCCTCAAAGCTTGTTAACAGCGCGCACCACATTCTTTCTGAGGTTATTTCAAGTTTTATTAGCATAATGAATAATATCCATGATTTTATTGACTACTTTTATGAAGATTTGTACCAATATCATTCTATAAAGCAGTGTTTACGGGATGCAGAAAATCCGCTGGAATATTTTGATGATATGGAATTCCGAAGAAGATTTTGATTTATAAAAGATGTAATAATAAATGTCCTTTTGCCACTTTTGAATTTAACACAGAGTGCCAATAACCGAGGTATTTATTGTTATCAAGTTTAATTTGTAGAACTCCATTTTAATTTTAATTTTTTTATTATATAATTAATAATATTATTATGTAATTAATAAAAACAGTTTATTTTTAAAGAATTTCTGCTGTGTAATTATTATGATGCATGACAGCTGTTTCGCCTTCTGAGGGCATTATCAAACTGTCATTACACAGCAGAACTAGTTTAAAAATAAACTGTTTTTATTAATTTAATAATAATATTATTAATTATATAATAAAAATAATTAAATAAAACAAAATAACCGAGGTCTTCCAATACCGCCTCTATTGCAGTTTGTCATATCAGTGAGATTTTATGCCACAGGGAACTTTCATGTGAGTACATATGGCTAGGTACAACTTTATTTATTTACCTAGGTATTGTGATGCAAATATTGTACTCGACAGTTGAGTTGAATGACAGAATTGACAGATAGCCCCACAGAAGTAGAACACAATCTCAGAGGAAGACAGCCCACAGATGAAAAAAGTAAACCATAAACATATTTTCTACAGTTTGCCAACATAATAATAAGAAATTTAATGACGTCATTCCTTCACTTAACCTCAACTCGACTTACTGGAGGTTCCTCACTGGAGGGTGAAGCCGTAACTGAGCATACTGATTTCAAGGAAGTTTTTAAGATTTCCTTGAGGTGACCTCGACTAAGGTCGAGTGGAGGAGGTCTCGAGGAACCGACTATGCATATGGGTGTAAATACTTTTCCCTCGTCTTACCTCAATATAAGAGTTTTTTAGTTCAAAACTAAAAAAATGTATAATAAATAATCTTCTTTATATATAAAAACTAGCAGACCGGACACACATTGTTATGGCTAACGAAACTACTAATAACGCTATTACCCAACCTTTATAACCAACGCCACCTGTAAATTGGCATACGTATCAAATCCACACCACCCGCTTGCCAGCCCTTTATATATTATAAATTTCAACCAATTTACACAAAACCTTGACATATTTTGTTATTAGTTTTTGGGGTATTATGCCGTGTTACGCTACCTCCTTCTTTAGCCAACGTTTCGGACAGCGTTGCAGTGACCATCATCAGGGCAGATGAGTAATAGTTAGGGGTGATGTTTGTACTTATGTACTTAGGAGCGATACCGTGTCGCCAGCTCCATTCCTCTACGAGCTGACGCTACAATATACTTCAACCTGTTTTTTTGCGTTTAGCCTTGATGTAACCGTCAATTACCGGATACCAAGAACTCAATAGCTTAGCTCCGTCGTCTCTATTAGCTAAGCTAAGCTAAGCTCAATAGTTCTTGGTATCCGGTAATTGACGGTTACATCAAGGCTAAACGCAAAAAAACATGTTGAAGTATATTGTAGCGCCAGCTCGTAGAGGAGTGGAGCTGGCGACACGGTATCGCTCCTAAGTAGATAAGTACAAACATCACCCTAACTATTACACATCTGCCCTGATGAAGGACACTGCAACGCTGTCCGAAACGTTGGCTAAAGAAGGAGGTAGCGTAACACGGCATAATACCCCAAAAACTAATAACAAAATAATTTTTGGTCGTGAAAATCTAAAATCGTGCCCTTGACATATTGTATACATATAAACCGTCCTCATAAGTCACTCTATCTTTTGGTGAAAACCACATGAAATTCCGTTGCCTAGAATAAAAGATCTTAGCGTACAGACAGCGGGAGCGACTTTGCTTTATACTATGTAAAGATAAATGCTTCTTTATTTGTCCGGTATGCGTTGAAATGCGTTCCTGTACCATTAATCCGATTGCACTTTGGTGAGTTGTTGTGCGCACGCAAGCGAAGGTTTTTATTTATGTGTAAGGCGGCACAATACCCTAAAATAATAATAAATCTTAACGACCTAAGTGAAGAAGGCCTGTACAAAAATTTGCGATGCCCAGCTCCAGTGTATTAGACGGACCTACCGTCGAATTTAACCCAGCAAATACTTAAATTATAACTTGTGTTTCGTTTATCCTTAACGTGTGGTGACCTGCTGACCGTTGACTTCACCCAGCTGAGCTGTGACCTGCAGTGACCTACGAGCACAGGGTTCGAGAAGTCAATCAAATTGAATGGAATATGCGCCATCATTTAATTATTGACCTCAACCACTTGAAATAATTTGCAGAAAACAGTAACCTACCTGAATTATTTTTATTTATTTTTTATTTTAATGACAATTGTTTACCGCAGAACCAAAACTGAATTAAAATTCAGAATTTTCTAAATAAAGATAATTTTATTATTTTTAAAATCAATCACATTACAAAATCAATTTGGTAATATTGAGGGAGCACAACTCAAACTTCTGAGATTCATCTATCTATCTATCTTCTATCTATCTATATAAATAAAAGTGAATCGCCGAAGTGTATGTACGCGCAAAACTTCCGAACGACTGCACCAAATAGAATAATTCTTTTTTTGTTGTGTTCGTTATTGTCAGGACAAGGTTTGTATAAAACTACTGGTGAGCTCTGGCATTATAAAAATTGTATAAAAAAATTGAAATAGGTGGTACGCGAGCTGTTCGAAAAATAAATGTACCGCGAATTGATATATGGAACAATGGAGAGGGGGGGAGGGGAAACAAGGAAGGGGAAGGGGAACCTGGGAGGGGGGAAGGGAACTCGGGAGGGGGGTTTGCGGGACGGGGTAAGGGGGGGATAGGAGTGAGGAGAAGGTGGAGACGCGAGAGGGGAAGAAGACGCGGGAGAGGAATGGGGGGGGGGGGTAACGGGACGAATGGGAAAGGATGCGCAGGGAAAAACAATTTCTTTATTAAATGGCATAGCAACGCATGCCGGGTACCCGCTAGTTAATTATAAATTAAGTTTACCCCATGAATAGATTATCCACGATTTTTTTTAAACTTCTTAATATAAACATTATCCGATAGAAGAACCTTGTTTTTTTGTCATCTTTGGGGATGCTGTGTGGATGGTATTTTTAAAAAAGGAAGAAGTGGAAGTTCCGGAAAGGAAAAGGATGAGGGGTGGATATGAATCTGAGGGTCAGTGTGTCCAGGAGTGAATCCATCCCTACCATTGCGGTGCAAGGCGATGTTCTGAGAGACGGTTGGAGAAGTCAAATTAGCTCTTGTGTGGAGCTAATTTTAAATCTGGATTACAGAAATTAAATGCTGAAAATAACGAACTCCGACTATTACCTCGGTCAATTATACATAATTAATTTTATATAGTACGTATTTATTTTTATTTTTTTACCATAGTATTATTATTTCCTTATATTTTCATTGAACTTATAATCTCGGTTGTATCAATTCAGCAATATTTATACATTCAGTGTAACCTTCTTCACAAATACTTTATTTATTTATTTATAAGTACATGTTTACATGATTAATTCATTTACTTGAGAAGATACAAACTTTGCCTTTATTATTTATAAACCAATTATATAAAGAACTAGCAGACCCGGTCACATGTTGCTGTGGCTAACGAAACACAACGCCATTACCCAACCTTTATAAAATCCACACCACGCGTTTGCCAGCTGCCCGCTGCCTGAATTGAATATTTGAATTTATCGGCTTTTCTCTACTATAATAAGCATGTATTATTTTATTTATTTATTTATTTATTTTTTATTTTTATTTATTTATTTATAAGAATATTGTACATTGCATAGTTTTTTTGTGGTGTTTCATCCGCCATGCTAGGGATATCCCTGTGTTATGGCGGGTGAAGTTTACAGATTTGAAATTATACATTTGTAATGGTTGATAAATAAAATTAGAAGTTGTACATATTAAATTAAATTGCAAAATTTTTTTTAGTAATAATAATTAATTAATTAATAATAATGAATAAGTAATAATTATGATAATTATGATAATAACAAAAATTAGTAATAATATTGTTATAATAAGTTGATAATAATACATATTATAAGAAATAGTAATTTAATTATTTGTTAAATTAAGGAATTAAGGAATTATGCATATAAACTAATTAACTCGCCACTAATTATACAATGCTTGCAATGCGAGACTGGATATTTGAAAAGGGAAAATCAAATACCTACTTACTCTAGGACATCTATTTTCCAATTTCTTCCGTAGAACGAATTTCAAAAGAAGTGACTATAGTACGGCCCGCCAGCCTTTTTAAATCACACAAAAATATGTTTTCTTTAAATTTCTCTCTAATATAATTTACATGTATTATACATATAAACATTCCTCTTCAATCACTCTATCTACTGGTGAAAACCGTATGAAAATCCGTTGCGTAGTTTAAAAGATTAATACGCACATACATTTTGAGCGACTTCATTTTATACTATTTAATGATATAAACATTCCTCTTCAATCACTCTATCTACTGGTGAAAACCGTATGAAAATCCGTTGCGTAGTTTAAAAGATTAATACGCACATACATTTTGAGCGACTTCATTTTATACTATTTAATGATAATGATGATTATACAAATTCTATATAAATTCAAATCCACCTAAATTATTATTATTTCCGATATAATACAGATATTCTCCCATATATGTGTACCGTGTACATATGATTTCCTGCATTTTTTTTTTATTTAAAAGCCTTTTTAGGCGTGTAAATACTTAAATAAATAGTAAAAATAGAATACTTTATATTATTTTCTAGCTGGTGAGAGGGCTGCAATAGGAAGATAAAAATAACCAATAATAAGGTAAATATTTGAAATCTGAGTCACAGAAAAGGTGTAAAGATACACGGGCGAAATGTGTATATGATAAAGTTTGCTGACGATATTGCTATGGTTTCTGAAAGCGAAGAAGAACTGCAAGAGGCCTTAACAACCATGCAAAGCATTATTCAAAACAATTACAATATGAAGATATATAAAGACAAAACAAAGCTGCTGACTGTAGGCCAAACGCAACATCAGATGAGAGTAGAGATGTCAGGAGTTCCACTAAAGAACACCAAGGAGTTTGTCTACCTCGGGAGCAAAATAACATGGGACGGTCGGTCTAAGAGCGAGGTCGACAGCCGTTTACACCAGGCTAGGCTTGCATTCAATAAAAGGTCGAAAATAATAGAATCGAATAATATAGATCTAAAACTGAGAATACTCCTCATCAAGACCTATGTATGGAGTATCTTGATGTACGGCTGCGAAACATGGTGCCTATCCGAAAGAGATAAACGGAGACTAGAGGCTTTTGAGATGTGGTCCTATAGAAGACTATTAGGAATTTCCTGGAGAGACCACATTACAAATGAGGGGGTTCTTCAAAGAATCGAAGAAGGAAGGCACCTGCTCAGGACCTTGTCCGAAAGGCGCGTAAGATGGATCGGCCATGTAATAAGACAAGAAGGCCTCTTGCATGCCATAATGGAGGGTATGACCGAGGGGACAAACTCTAGGGGACGCCCACGCCGAGAGTACCTGGAGGACCTGCTGGTGGACGTGCGCCGCTCATCATATGCAGATTTCAAAAGAGCCGCACAAGACAGGGAAGAGTGGAAGAGACGAATAGATGAAATTGCTGCAAACCAATCTCAGGATTGAAACCAGAGAGAGAGATTTGAAGAAAAAAAACTTCATTTCGCTTTAAAAATCAATATTACAGCACCCAGACTGAAACTATCGATATGCTTTGACTAGAACCATTGAGAAGCTATTTGAAACTACACTGAAAAGGTCAATGGTCAAAAATGAATGGGATCAAACAGTTTCCAGGATTTGTTTAGATAGTAGTGACGTAAAAGAAATCTGGCTTCACTTAAGACTTAAAACTAAGAAAAAACACTAATTCACTTACTCCACGTGCAAATCGATACCGGAACACGATCGAATGGAAGCATTATGTCGGTAGCACCCAGTTACAGCTGATGATGAACATCTCTGTTTATTCGGCAGATAATTTCCACGTCAGACAGCCAACGCCGCCCAACACCGGACGAACAACACGCAGTTTTGTTTACAAGTTCAACAAAGAATACAGAGATCTGTTTATCGGCAGAACAAAGAGTACACAAATTTGTTTATCTGCGTAACAAAGAAATCGCTCCACGGCCCGTGGTCTGCGTGTGGCAGATGTTTAAAAAGTAAATCACAAACACACGGACCGGAATGGCAAAACAAAGCGTGATTCTTTTTTTTATTTTTGTCCTCTTTGTCGATGGATACATTCCTACATTTCCTACCATTCCGGCAAAGCAAAATCCGCGATCGCGAAAAATATAACTTTTGTTCTGTACAGAGTGATCATTTGATATCCTCCGCTGGAAAATAATTGGAGAATTCTCGGCCGATTTCTTCAAAAAACAATTAAGAGTGTAGTTTATTTATGACTGCATTATCTTATTTCTCGTTTTTTCTTCTACTTTTTTTCTTTCACTTTTCCTCTTCTACTTTTAGCAGTTCGAATTTGAATAAAAACACTTCCTGAAGGATATTATTGATATCCATCAAAATTTAAATATAAACCTTCGAAAATTTAATGACATAAATATTCTTATCAGTGTCATACATGAATTTATAAAGACTGTTTATAACACTAATAAATAAAAAAAAATAAAAAAATAAAAAATTTAATTAAATAAAATCTGTATACATATATACAATTTGGGGGGCGGGAGTCCGCCCCAGAAACCATTTAATGGATAACCAACACCTCTGACATAGGTCTCTCCAAGGTTCGTTACGTTTAGCGACTTGCAGGAGTGCTCGGGTTCATGGGACGAGGTTTGTCTAGATCTTCGCGGCAGACACGCTGACCCACAGATTCCTACCCACCCTACTACCTTGTTCCTTCTCAAAATTTCCTCTCCGACCTTTCCTTAAAAGGTCCTCCACATTACATACCCGAAGATGATATAGGCTCTGAAAAAAATTATGTTCCACTGGGCTTCCTGTGTGGAGCTAATGTAAAAAAAATCTGTAATGTTTTGTAAATCACTATGTCGATTCAATTAAAGTTAGTGAACCTAAGTTTGTAATTTTGCGAAATATTACAAAAAATTCTCAATTAGTTAGAAAAACACTAAAGATTTTATGGAAATTTTTTGGAAGAAGAAAATTTATGGAAATTAATAATAATGTCTCAAATTCAGTCAATTTTTATAAACATGCACTCATAATAATGCACTCATGATAATAAAATTACAACACTTTGAATACGATATAAAGACAATCCATAACCAAATACAAATATTTTAAAAAACTACAGGCCACCTCAGAACAGGAAATCCTAGTGAGGAGGTCTGTGAAAAAAAAATGAATCTATACTTATACTATACATTATACATACATGTACAAACCTTGCTATTGAAACTAAAAATAAATAAATAAAATAAATTGGTAACCAATTAGACACCGAATTTAACGGTGTTGCTGACATTTGAAATAAAAATTAATAATGTGAAAATTGTGACAGAAAATAGGAAAAGAATGCTTAGCAAATTCATTGTGGTTTTCAAATATCATGGGTAATCTATTGAGTTGCAGTTATAAAATGTATCAACACCTAAATCAAAGAACACATATGATTCTAGAGAGGGAACCAATTGAACGTCTGTATTTCACAGAAAATCAGTTTTTGCTTGTACCTAGGGTAAATAATTTTCATTAAACTAACCAACTAACCATCACGCCGTTTCCCCGCAGGGGTATGCAGAGAGGACGGACCGCCAAACAACTCGGTCTTGGCACACACTCTTCTATTATTCTGACTCTTGACATGGCCCGTCTCAAGTATCTGATTCACTCGATCGTGCTATATCTTCCTTGGGCGTCCCTGACTTCTTCTGCCATTCACATTTGCGTCATATATTCTTCTTATACTACTTTCTTTATTCATTCGCTCTACATGCCCAAACCATCTGAGGGTCCCTTTCTTAATCTTACTCATTACGCTTAAATCAGCCTTGCATTCTTTGCGGATCTCCAAATTTCTCACGCACGATCATACATGGTTTTACCACACATACGCCTCAGGGATCTCATTTCAACAGCATTCAGTCTGCTTTCATCCTTCCTCTGCCAGTTCCATGCCTCACAGCCGTACATCAGGGTAGGTACCAGTACTCCATTGTGGACTGGTAGCTTCGCTTCTTTTGACAGTTTTGACATATTCATTGAATTTTGTTGCAAATATATGATACAATTAAGCTAATTACACGTAACATACTCATAGAAAAAAAACAAGCAAATCTACACAACTGATAAATAACCCGATAAATTATCTTAATTATTACACTATTTTTTAATTCCCAAAATATCAATACAAGAATTTTTAAAAACAGTTTGAAGTACCTATTTGTAAATTCTACGTGAGAATAAAAAATACTTAAGTGATTTGTATTACAAGTTGTAGACATGCAGTGTTGGCAAAGATTTAAGTACACCCGAATTAAAATATCTCACATCTTTGTCGAATATTAGTTCAAATTTAAGCAAAAATATTCAAGCCTTAACCTAGATTACTCGATAAAATATGCGTATTCTCGGCAAACAGACCAAGCGTGTACATAGATCAACAAAGTACCATTCCTCCCAAACTTGCACAACCGTGAATGTAGAATTTACACTAGAAGTACACGCCTGATTCGAATTAAAGCCCTTATGGTTGAATTATATTATGGTCTCCATTAACCTATTGAATAAACGGGGAACTAAACCGGACCAAAATCATAATTATTCATGGAAGAGTAGCTCTATATTATACACTATCACGTTTCCATAACATTCAGAATATTCTGTGACGGGAAAATTAATTTCACCCTTTTAGGTTAATAGAGTTGAGGTCTGTTAAAACACCAATATTTGGAGGCTTTGAGACCATAACAGAATAATATATTATGCCAATAGAGACATTTACTTATTTGTAAAATGCATTAACTTTGTGGCTCGCCATAATTTTCAATAAAAAACACATATAAATTTGTTGTAGACCACTTTTATTTTATACACACTCTACCGGTTTCGGAAGTACCCTTCCTTCGTCAGGAGAATATTATAACTAAACTACGATACAGAATGTTGACAGATATACAAATTTTAGATGTTTGAGTGGAAGGTAGGCAAAGGGGTGGGGGTAATTGCGGTTGCAATGATTGTCCTTCTTTCTACATAGGTAAGACAACTAGAAATATAAATATCAGAATCACAGAACATTTAAGATGCTTAAATAATAATAATTTTTCAGAGTTTGCTATAAAAAAAAAGTCAAACAGAAACTAAGTGAACGGTCAAAGTCCACAGTCAGTAATAAAATTTACAGGTAAAGCAACACGAGAAGGTTCACGACTTAAAATTAATTTTACTAAACAAAATGTTTTTATTATGTTCGGGACTGAATTTAAGTCTGAATAAGGATTGAATGAAAATGTGTAGGTGTTTAAAAATACCTACAGGGTGTCCGGTAACTCATATTACATAAATATTTCAGAATCAAGAAAATTCTTAGACAGGTTTTATCAGATGCTAATTAATAAAGCGGTAACCAATTTATGAGATATTTAAATTTTAATAATATATATTTGATTTTTACTCCCGGCTGGGATTTTACAAATTTATTTTTTTAAAGACAACAATACCTAAATGTGCACATCAACATAAAACAACATACTTTTTACAATACAATGAACTTGTTACATCGGTAAATTTTTATTTGTGATTAAAAAATATTTATTTTACATTCCAATTACAGAGGGTTCTTCGACGAATGTCACAAACTGATTTTCAAACCAATTTTTGAAGACTTTGGAATTCATTTCAGAATGGTAATCTGTATTAGACATAACCTTTTTCGTACGGAATATAAATTTACTCCCCGTGATAAAACAGGTTTTTGCTGAACCACAATGCAAAATGATCAGCCGGCTTCCTTTTCCAACTGGCACTTTTAAACCCCCATTGCCCTCACTATTTTGCCACATGTGTGTAATCGAGTGATTTTGATTCACCCAAGTCTCGTCCAAATAGACTATTTGCCGTCCGTCGCTAGTTCATTTTCATTTTGATTCATTTTCCTCAAAAAGTCCACACGCGCCGTAGCAATGGCTAATCTTCCCATTAAATACTTTCTTCCATCTTTGCATATTTTGAATTTTAAACCAATATCATGCAAAATACATCGCAATGACTCATGAGATCCAAAAAAAATATTTTATCCACCAGAACTTTGTTAAGATTTGCAAGAGTGGGATATTGTCCATTGTCATAAAAATCCATCACACTGCGATGCACAACATCCTTTTTAAAGTTGAGGCCGCAAGCCTGCTGCCAATAAATGTATGGATGTCGTCAGTCCTGCTGCCAATAAATGTACTTGCTTGAAGTTCAATGTTTTGATGTATTCTGGATTGTCACGGATTTTTTGTAAAAAACTTGATAACATTATAAACTATCGTTTTTTCACCTGCCTGCAATTCGTATCGTTAATATTAGATCACACAATATGTAATTACAATCAGACCGCTTAAATAAACGGAGTCAAAATGACATTAATAAAGTATAGGTATTAAATCGAAAATAAAGTAATGGACTGGTTTTTGATCTTATGAAGTCAATACAGTACTTATTACTGAATGTGGAATCATTAATTGTTTGCTTTTATAGTAAGTAGTATGATATAAATAACAATGGAATTTCCAAAGGATTTAGTCGCCTAATTCACGGGAATAACCGCCAATGGAAATTCTAAATTTTGTTTCGCAGCGTGTAATTATTAGGTATCGTCTAAAATATAGTTTTTAGAATCCTGTTTAATGTATTTTCGAAAATAGGAATTTACGAGGGACGTATAAATAATAAGAAATAAAAAATATTAAAATATTAATAATATAATGGTGGAGTGCCTTTCGAGTTTGGGTTTTTCGGAGTTTTGACTGTACGTTAATCCCCGTGAGAAATTTTGGGAGTGCATTTGGTATCTGTTCGACTTATAATCACCTAATTTCCACAGATCACACTTTTAATAAGGACACAGGGGTTAAAATTCTTCACCGTAATAATAAAAGCAAGAAATTAAATAATTTAGAAGCACTAGAAATCAGGAAATCCCTAAATAATAATGCTAGTATTTTGAATAACCAAATCAATTTATCTCTCAGTCCCATTCTAAATATTTTTCCAATTAACCGCTCTGTTCTTTCCGGAAATCCTGCAATTACCCCCACCCCTTTGCCTACCTCCCACTCAAACACCTAAAATTTGTATATCTGTCAACATTCTGTATCATAGTTTAGTTATAATATTCTCCTGGCGAAGGAAGGGTGCTTCCGAAACCGGTAGAGTGTGTATAAAATAAAAGTGGTCTACAATAAATTTATATGTGTTTTTTATTGAGACATTTACTATTTAAAATGGAATTACATTGCGGCTATTCATATTATTGTATGTATAGCCTCCGTAAGTACACTGATCTTTTTTTATTGCGATATACTCAGATTATTCTTTCGACAATTTCCCAATGACGGAGTTCAATCCACGCCTGGGATTGATTCATTGATTTAACTCTTTCAATTCCAGTGTTCTTCCTCAGGAATCAGAAACGTGATAAAAAATTATATCACTTGGTTTTCTGAAATAAAAAGCCCCGTGTTTTGCATAATATGTATTTGTGAAGGTTAATCCTTACGGCATCAATTTTTTTGATAGATTTTAATATTACTCATTACTGGTACAAATACCGCAAATTTTAATAGAGTGACAGATCCCGTTTCGGCGGACTTGCTTGGTCAGAGATTCACTATTAATTTAGGTTTGTTTAATTTTATCTTCAAATTTCTTCATGTCACAACGTATTAATTTAAATTTTGTATTTAAAAAAATAAAAACCAGGCTTTTTTACTTTACTAAAAAATAATCCTTTGATATTTTTGGGGTGTTATGCCATGTTGCGCAACCTCCTTCTTTAGTAAAAATAAATAACGTAAGTACTTTTGGCCGTGAAAGCCTAAAATCGCATCTAAAACCCTTTGATACCTTAAAAAAAAGGATGTTAAAAAGTCTGAATTAGTACACAAAAAAGTTAACACCTACACAAAAAAAAACAAATAATTATCTAAGGTATTATCAAACACAAAATATTAGCTCTAGCTCTAGAGCATATTACAGGTGGAACGAAAGTGCGGTGATGAAAGGGTTTAAAAAAGGTTTTTATATTGCAAGTTACACCTACCTATAAAGAAGTGTTAAAATATGTAATAAGTTTTTTAATTTTTATTTCGAATTTTGTTATTCGAGTTCGGCCAGATAAACCATTGTTTGGGATGCACAATGATATTAATCCAATCTCTAAGGCGTAAAAAATTTTACGAACACGCTCGTAAATGTGAAAATTTCAACCAAAATAATGAAAATTTCGAACAAAACACATTTTTCGGGAAATCTACAATTCATCGACGTAAAACATTGTGCGGATTAAATCCACAGCTTGTCCACAATATGGTAGGGGGGTTAGCAGCGAGAACGCATTCTATGTATTTATTTAATTAACCTAAATGTAATTGGAAACATTGAAATAATGCATGTACTCGTGTGTTGGAAATTTCTGAAAATACCAATATTATTAATTTTGCGTGTATCGCGATTTCAAAAAACGGTTGATCGAATCACATCAGACCTAGATTAAAAGTTGTTATAACAAATTCGTACAATGTGAAGATTTTGTACAAAATATCCGAATTTGTGATTGGTGTTCCTGGAATTTTGGTACAATTTACCTTCAAATAATAGTTTTATCAGGTGGTTTTCAGTGTCAAAATAAAATTGTAGGTTGTTTGAATTTTTTTTTTTTCACATGAGCTCCACACAGGAGGCCCTGAGGAAAATAATTTCCCTCAGGGCCTATGTCATCTTTGGGGATGCGGTGTGGAGGGTTTTTTAAGGAAAGGAAGGAAAGGAGAGTTCTGGGAAGGAAAAGGGTTTAAGGGATGGGTAGGAATCTGGGGTTCAGTGTGTCTTGGTCATCCACCTCCAAGACCTAGACAAACCTCACCCCATGAACCCGGGACCCGTGCTAAATCACCAAACGTAGCGAACCACTTGGGGTGACCTATGGCAGAGTGGCAGAGGTGTTGGTTATCCAATAAAGGTTCCCGGGGCGGCGCGCTACGGCGGTACCCATTCCCGCCTCCCAAATTGAAGAAATAAATAACATAATATATAATATAATTCCATTACATTATATATTATTGTTATTTAGATTTTGTGTGTAGGCGTGATAGGTGATTTTGCAGATCTTAAATAATACGCGCGTGGACGAGGTGAACATTTATTTGCACAAAATAAGTCTATAAGCTACGTGCTAGCTATCGGAGCTGTCTGTAAGTAAGGAGAGCGAGCAGGAACATCCATCAACTTTTATACACTGTTTCTGCCGTCTCGCTCTTGCATATTTGAAAAGGCTGGCGTGCCACCTAAGCCATTCTCACATCTATGATGTATTAATTATCAAAGAACGTATTCTGTAAAGTAAACTGAACTGTTTGTTGTAGAAATGGATCGTATTTAATTGTCATTGAAATAAATTTTCTCAACGCTTCGGACCTTTTCATATAAATTTTAATTTTGGATTTGAGGCCAAAATATCTAACCAAATTGAAAAATTATTTTTGTAATCAAAAGGTGTATCAAATATAGTTTTAAATTATAAAATAAAGGCCATTAAATATTTCATTAGGTTAAAAAAATGAGAAAAAAACGAATCGTCGTTTTTTCCCAACGATCACGTTATAAAAGGTCGCACAAAGATCCCGTCCACACCTCGCCCGCAAAATACGCTGAGCCACGTGAACTGACTAGGAAAATAAAAAATGTACATACTAGAACATGGACGGGAAGGCCCGTGAACTTTATTTTGCCCTTTTTCGTTATTTTGCCCTTTTGCTAGATGGTCTTCATGTGGACGGAACTAATGAATAATTCAGAAGCTTTCTCAAAAGATTCATCTTTTTACACTAAGCACAATGTGTGAAATAAAATAAAGTAACGAAAATAAACAATAAAATAATGACCGACTTGCAAAAAATACGAAAATAACACCGGTTTAACATCGCTAGAAAACAATTCCACCGACGCTTTTCTTTGTCCCGCATTAATTTGTCCGTTGTTTTTCTGAAGCGTTATTTTCATTGGCTCCTTTCACCGTCGGCCAAGTGGCATCTGTTCGACGATAAATTCTTATCCCATGTATAATACATTCCTTTACCTGTTGCTTCGAATCCGACCGCCCCTGAAATGGGGTCGTAAACACATTGGATCAACCTGTTACTTTGGATAAGCCGAGACTTGTTAAAATAACAATGTTTATTCATATGATTTGTTAAAGGCATCAATTCATTAGGTATTTTTCAATTATATTATTCACACTCGTGGCAAGGAGGGTAACCCGAGACTCTTTAAAGTTCGACGCCAAGCCTTAGAATACTTTTTTTTATTTTATTTTTTTTTTAAAGAAAGACAAATATTCCCGGGTTACGAATAACCCGACAATGTTTGAAAAATCTCCTACTACCACCACAGTAACCCGAAAATGTTGCTTGGGACTTAGCCAGCCGAGGAATCGAACGCGGAACGCCTGGGTGGGACCCAAACGCGATGCCCACTCAACCACTGACCGGTCTGATACGCCCTTAAAAATTATGATTTTTCAACAAATACTACTTTTTGCAGATTTTTTATTGATACGCATATTACGAAGACCGTGGTTTTTAGTAAAATCCTAAAGTTCAATCGGATCGGCCGCACAGGGCCCGAGAAAACAGCTTTTAAAATTCGCAAGAACGATAGGGCCTTAGAAAACAACCTTAGTTCGATGCCAAGCCTTATGTTACGCCAATAAATCTGACGATTTTTCTCCAAATGCTATTTTTGCTGATTTTTGACAGATTCCTATGAACTCTATAGTTTTTAGTAAGAATTTAAAATTTAAGTCAATTCATTTAAAATGTAAAAAATGCACTCGTTTTACAAAAGTTCTAGCGCAACCCCTATTTAAAATCATGGGATAATATAATTGCACGATTTGTGAAGCTGATGTAATGTTATTTAAGTACAGAATATTTGCCTCTCTTCAAGAATAAATATTGTCACTTTTCTTTATAACATAATTATATATTTTTTGTTGACAAATTAGAGAGACGTGTGAAATTTACCTCTCGACCGTTCTTCGAAAACTCTCGAAACTTGAAACTTATTTGCCAAAAATTTAAACCAAAAAAATATAGAATGTAAACGGGGAATTTTTGATTAATTAATTAGAGTAAAATAATTTTGCTACCTAATTTATCGCTTTTCTGAATTGTTCTCACAAATATATCCAATTTTGAAAATCAAAAGGTCTTTACTTTTTTTAAAAATAGACACTGTTTTTTTTATTTCAGTACAGAAATTATATCGTAAGGATGAAGTATCTATAGAAATTATATTCTTTGAATAAAGCTAATAGAAAACGTATTAATTTATAATAGGATACGATACTAAATAAAAAGATTTATCTCCTGAGAGTCCTGGAATTGAAAATCGTAGTAGTAGTGTAATGTCTCCAATGTTATCTCCAGAGACATTCGTTATTTGTAAGTACTAAGCCCAGAACACAGGACGGGTTATTTAAAAAAAATTTGAACAATTCATCAAATATTTGAAGATAATTTTCACGGTCTGTGTAAGTTCTATTAATATGTCTTTACAGGTCAGTTGCTTCATAAAACTGAAATAATCACAGAATTTGAATGAACATTCACCCCACGTGAAAATTAACTAAAAATATTTTATGAATTGTAATTTTTTTGGAATGATTGATGCGCGTTCAAATCCCGGAGTGCGCAAAGAAATTTTATATGATAGATTGAAAAAAAGAAAATAAATTGAAAAAATTTCAACTGAATCTTTTTCAATGGAATCGCAGTGCATTTTAAAGTAAGGGAACCAAATAGGAGAGTTGTATTCGACTTGACTTCGAACAAGAGAAGAATATAAGTTTTTTAATGTTGAAATATTTTTATAAGGAGCTCTTTACCCATTCCAATTTTATTTTATTTTTTATGTTAATAACGCACATTTTAATGTTACAACGTGAGGCTATGGTATCCCCTAAATTGGGGTATGTTGTAAGGCTGAAGACATGTTTTATAACAACATATCCCGATTGCCTACGCCATAGTTTCACTGGCTCCGAACTGGCGGTATTGTAGAATCTAGTAAATTACTAGAACTTTTAAAAATGAAAGGTATTCACATAATTTATTTCTTACTCTACCTAAAAATAAAAGGAAACCAATAAAAAAAGTTTTTATTTTTTCGTAACCCGGGAATTTTGTGTTTTAAATTAACATGAGTGCAACACAACGCCCCATCCAAATTGACAACTACAGTAAATCCAGCCAACAAAGTATAATAAAAATGCACGTAAAACGTTTCGTTGTTTTTTCAAGCTCTAAACAAAAAATAATTTCGGAAGGAGCACGCATTGACAGTTTTAAAAATATCCCTCAGCTGTCGCAGATGAAAATAAAATTTAAATAAAAACCACAAATTTAATATTTGAAGCAGCTTTCCAAAAATTCGCACAAATATGCGGGCTTGTGTCAATGCCAATTATCATAATAAATTCTTCCCATTCCTGAGCGCTGAAGAAATTAACTATTATTACGAAATCATTCCAAAAAATAACTTCTAGATTATTGGATTTTAATGAAACTTTATAATAATATAGCTCATACATCAGAATAACATATAGTGCTATAATTCATAAAGCTAGCTAGGAAGGGGATGCGGGAGGGGAACGGGGACGCACGGTTCAGGGAGAAACACTGTATTTCTTTGAATATGGCAGTGCAACGGATGCCGGGAACCAGCTAATATAAGATAAGGCTTTTAAAAATTGGCAGCTTTTATTTCAACGAAATCAAGTCATCCTGTCACTCAGTTAATATTTCAATGATTTTTAAATCTTGATTGATTTCAATTAAAAGATCTGGAACTTCGTTTGAAATTGTGAGAAAAATCGCGTTGTTTTCTGGTACAAAAGGTAAAAGAGTACAATGAAGTATTATGGTAAACAACAAAAAATGAACGAAGAAATCCCAACTTCTGTGAAAGTTGTCTTTTTTTGTTTCTTTTATCTTCCTTCGCTCTTCCATGACTTTTTTGATTTTCATAAAATGTTCATCATTGTTCATTTATTCTGTGAAATGTACGAAAAACTTTTGTTCGTTTACAAATTTTCAGGAATCATCCATTTGATCATAATCGCTAGTCGCTACAGCAATATAAATAACACTTTAGGTACTTTTCTTTTATTGACATCTAAAACTTCTCATTTATCGCCCTCAAGTGGTAAAAATCAATCGTGTTAATAGTGATCAAGAGATTTCAAGCTTTGGAATCCCGCAAGGTACAGTGCTCGGAACAATCCTTTTTACCATATAAGTATGTATACGATATTTTTTTCAACGTTTAAATGGACAAATTACATCATACGCCGACGATACAGTATTAATAATAAGTGAAAAGACTTGGGAAAATGTAGAATCAAAGGCCACAGAAGACATCAACACGCTTAAGAATTTTTTCGACAGTAATTTACTTTCACTAAATAGTGAAAAGACATTTGTAATTCCATTTGCAATCCATCCAAACGATGCTCCCAAAAATTTTAACATTGACATACACGATAATACTAAAATTCATAGCCAAAATTATTGCAAATCAAACTGTACAATATTAAAAACAACAAACAAAATTAAATATCTCGGAGTAATTATCGATAAAAATCTGAAATGGAAGGAACAAATATGTCAGGTAGTAAACAAAATCAGAAAATTAATATATATATTTTTAAGAATTAGAAATTTTCTGTCGATAAAAAATCTATATTTAATCTACTATGCCTTAGTTCAATCCACTTTACAATACGCTATTATTAGTTAAGGATTCGCGTATAAATGTAACCTTCTTCCGATAGAAATTATACAAAGAACAATTATTAAAATTATATTAAAAAAATCCTGGGACTACCCAACAGAACGCCTGTTTGAAGAATTTCAAGTACCAACATTTAAAGATTTATATATTAAAAATTCATTAATTCAAATTATAAAAGAAAAAGATAAATATCCATTTTTAAATGAAAACAGAAATCGACTTAAACATGATTTTCTATGCCCAAAACTAAATACGTCTTTTGCACAGCATCATTATACTTACCAGGGAAGAACTTTTTTCAATCGTCTACCAGAAGAAATCAGAAGCATTAATGATAAAACCCGAATACTGCTCTCTGTCAAGAAACATTTTAAAAATATTCTTAAGAAAAAAACTACTGTAAATTAATCTTACAAATATCCTAAGGTTTTCATAACATTCTTTCTTTTTTTTTTAAATACACACCATTATCAAAATAAATACTGCAGCTCACATATATTTATGTACAATGAATTATTTCAATACTAACTTATAACTAATAACTAATATTGACTAAAGCAAGACCACAAATGAACGATGATTTCGGAAACGACCTATTGTAGGCGGTAAATCTGATTTTTGAAGAGTGTCAAGAATTCGTTTTATTAAAAAATATTTCACTTTAGAAATTCGTACAAAAATTAAGATGCCAAATTCTAAAAGCACAGTTAGACATAATTACTAGAAAGTTTAATTTTTTTAATTAAATATGCAAGGTGTCCGGGGCTAAAGTGCGTTAACTTTGGAAGGTAATTCGGTATACATAATGGTTCAAGTATAAAAGTTTTTTTTTTTTAATTTCCAACGTTATAAAGTACTTTTCAGGGAAAAATGTAAAGAAATCTTGTTCTACGGAAACACATTTTTGAAAGAAAAAAATAATTTTCTAGGAAAGTCCGGAAAACCTACACATCATTACATAGTATAAAATGAAGTCGCTCAAAATGTATGTGCGCGTAGATCTTTTAAACTACGCAAGGGATTTTCATGCGCTTTTCACCAATAGATAGAGTGATTCAAGAGGAAGGTTTATATGTATAATACATGCTTATTATAGTAGAGAAAAGCCGAGAAATTCAAATATTGAATTCAGGCAGCGGGCAGCAGGCGGCGGGCAGCTGGCAAGCGGGTGGTGTGGATTTCATAAAGGTTGGGTAATGGCGTTGTGTTTCGTTAGCCACAGAAACGTGTGGCCGGGTCTGCTAGTATTTATATAAGTGAAAAAAACATAGTTAATTTGTAGTAAATATGAGTTCATAGTCAAAGAAATTAATCTGACTGAAAAAGCACTTCCTTCACCAAACCTACATCTACATTCTCTTGCACTGGAGCTCAGCCTAGTTTTTTACAACCCGCCGTAAATGCATAAAATATTTTTTAATACACGTTGCCCTTGGATTTTTTTATAAGAGTATTTATACTGTAGCGAAACCTGGTCGGCTTTAGGTATAAGAAATAAGTGTTTACAAAAAAAATCGTTATTCAAATCATAATTCAACAATACCCCGTATATGTGCGCAATATAACACAAAATTTCAAAATATAGACATTTTTAGCCATACACTACAGAAATATCGATTAGAAGTAACACGTACGATCGAAAATTAATACGAGTGTGAAAAGTATCCGGAGCATCTCCTATCCTCCTCCTTTATTCCCCTTCCTCTCCTCCTCACCTCAAATTAATTTTAATATGTAATAAAACTCTATCTCCAATCAACTTTAACATAGGAGACTTTTTTGGCTTGACTCGATTTAACAATGTATATTTTTATCTTAATGTTTTATCTATAAGCTGTTTGTCCCTTACTAATAAATAAATAAATAAATAATGTCACATCATAAAGTCTTCACAGACACGACTTACTAAATAATATCAGTTTACAGAATACTCATAAAAATCAACACTGGGAAACCCATTCAAAGCAAATCTTTCATTAATAAAACGAATAAAATGTTAAGCCACATTTAACGTAGACGGCTAACAATAAGAAATGATACTCGCCAAATTTAAGCAATAACTTTCCGTAAAGTATCAGATTTAGGCAGTTATAAAAAGCTCCATTCTAAATTATTATGAAAAATGTTACAAATACACTTAATGGAACTTTTGTTCCGATTTGACCAATTTTCTATAAAAATATGGAAACTATTTTTAAAGCCGTAAAGATTGTTTTCATTTCATGTCCGGTCAGTGGCTGAGTTGGCATCGCGTTTGGGTCCCACCCAGACGTCGCGTGTTCGATTCCTCGGCTGGCTAAGTCCTCCATCACAACAGCAAGATACAAGCAATATTTTCGCTTACTGTGGTTTTAGTAGGAGATTTTCAAATATTGTTAGTCATTCGAAACCCGGGAATGTTTGTCTTTCTTTTTAAAAATATCATTGAAAAAAGTTACTTCAGGCGACTAGTAGACCCTAGAAACCCTAAATTAATACGGCTGTAATAATTTGGTCTTTTTAATTCGGGAATAGTTCTCATCACTAACAACCAAAGTTAGAATGTTCATAATAACTGTGATTAGATTAAATTTGAAATGTGGCTTCACCGGAGAATGCTCAAGGTCCCATGGACCGACATGATCACCAACACAGAAATTCTCAGGCGGGCTAGAGCAGATAGAGAACTGCTTACATTAATAAAAATCATAAAATTTCGTATCTGGGTGATATACTTCGAGGGGAGAAGTATTACTTGCTCCATTAAATTATTATTTTTGAAAGGCAAGATGGAGGGTCGCCGAGGGCCTGGTCGGAGACAAATGTCTTGGCTGCGAAATATACGAGAGTGGACCGGCATTCGACGTGTGGAGGAGCTATTCCGGGCAGCGCAAGACAGAGAGATATTTTCAAGAGTGATCGCCAACGTCGGGGGGACCTGATGTTCTTTGATTCATATATATATATTTTACATGAGCTCCACACAGGAGGCCCTGAGGAAAATAATTTCCCTCAGGGCCTATGTCATCTTTGGGGATGCTGTGTGGAGGGTTTTTTTTAAGGAAAGGAAGGAGAGGAGAGTTCTGGGAAGGAAAAGGGTTTAAGGGGTGGGTAGGAATCTGGGGTTCAGTATGTCCTGGTCATCCGCCTCCAAGACCTAGACAAACCTCACCCCATGCACCCGGGCACCCCTGCTAAATCACCAAACGTAGCGAAACACTTGGGGTGACCTATGGCAGAGGTGTTGGTTATCCAATAAAGGTTCCCGGGGCGGCGGTACCCATTCCCGCCTCCCAAATATTTAACCATAGATAAAAATAACTGCTTTATATATATGTATGCATATCAATAGCCATTTTTTCGAATTATTTTTCCAGGCATTTAAATTCAAACAAAATGCTGCTGTTTAAGTTTCCATTATTATTTTCATTTCACTTTCCAATTTAAGCGTGATGAATTAATTTTCAACATTTTAGTAAAAACTTCAAAGTCCATCCATCTTCCACTTGGGTTTTTTCATCACCCGTTAAAAGTACTGCCTAAACAATTGAGTTACTGAAAGAAGAGCTGAAAAGAGTTTTTAGGAAACCCGATTGTTTTGGCGCCAGGCAATTTTAAAAAAGTGCAAATTTTATCCGAATGAATTGTGTGATAATATTTTTGGTTTTTGGCCATTTAAAGGGGAAAAGAGTCTTCTGAGCCAAGTGATTGTTAAGTTTTTTTCCTTCACATTTTGAACCATTTAGGCGTAATGATGTTTAGGAGTTCAATGATGGATATAAAACATTGATACCTAGGGTTTCATCCTAGCTTTTTCACTAATCGAATAGTGCTAATAATTATTATTTTACCATCAGGTAAAAATTTAAATGAGTGTGGTTAATTAAATCTATAAACCGATATCACGGAACGGCCGTTCGTTATTTATTTGGTTGGTTTTATCTCATTCTTCGTGTCCACTACTATCCGAGGTTGACCATCATCAGAGCACAAGGGCGGATCCAGGATTTTTTTCTGGGGGGGGGCACAAGAGGCGGACGGGCAAAAAATTTAACAATTACTGTTAGAAATAAACTTGAAGTATACTTCTAGTTCAAGTATGTACAGGAAGGTTTATGAAAGTGTCAAAACAATGGAAATATTATATATTTAATAAAGACAGTTTTCTGTACTGTGATGGAATCTCCACAGTACACAAAAATACCTTCTGGGGGGGCACGTGCCCCCCCTCCCCCCTAAACCCGCACTTGTCAGAGCATTCTTAAATTTTCATGCTACTGCTTGAAAAGACTTGCAGAACTAACGTGGCGACCGGTGTTATCTAGGGGTAGGGCTCTTGATTCGCAATCTCGTAACCCTAACCTAACTTAACCTATTTAACCATTTTTTAAATATTTTTTTTATCATCACTCTTAATGACCTTCTGAGGTGGTTTTGAGTTGGTTTCTTTCTGAGTTGGTCGGTCACCATAAATGAATAGTATATCTTTAGTACACGCTTTGTTATTTCATTTTTAAATAACGGACACCTCTTACAATGACCCTGTACATACATCAAATTTACGCAAACGAAAAATTCAATCATTTTTAGTCGTTGGCAAAATTATACGGTTTTACCCTCGTGATTGTTTTTCCATCAACATTTCAAAAGGCAAACACCCATTTCCAGCTACACGTGTTTACAAAAACAAGCGGAGCAGATGTAAAAATAATTGTAAATCACATCTCCGGCATTGAGGCGCGTAATGGCTGAATTAATTCATTTTTTTAAATAGACCACGATTAACATTTAAGGTCGAGGAGATGTATAATAAATAATATGCTATGATCATTGACCAAATACATTTTACATACATACTGTGATCTTTTTAGAAATACTTTTTAATTTTTACTTAGTTATGAATCGCAGTTCTCAGTCGTTCGACCCTGACCACAGACAGTGAGCAAAATATTTATTTAAAACTCAGACAAGTTATCAATCACATCATGTTGAACGAAAAACAATTTGAAGAAAATGTGTGCGAAAGCCGAAAACAAATGAGCAAATCATGAAAACTAAACAAAGATAACACAAAAGAAAACCCAGGAGAAGATTGGTGGAAGACCAAATAAGACTATCGTTGTCTCCCAGGCAATAGTATTATGAATCCTAAATTACAGGAAGGAATCTGACAGAACGATAGAAATGAAATAGGATAATACAAGAAGTAGATTCAAGGGTATCTAGCATGGTCGATCTATATAGGTTTTATCGAAAATGTCGGTAACTTGTCATCGCTCCCGAGCACGACTGAAGGTCGCTAACGAACAAACAACAGTTCACAACGACTAAGGGTTCCTAATTCATTGGACGTGAACTATTATTTGATCGTTTGCGGCCTGCAGTCGTGCTCGGGAGCGATGACAAGTTACCGAGATTTTCGAAAAACCCTATATCGATCGACCATGCTAGCTACCCTAGCCCTCTGGCACGGTCTATCGATAATGATTGATAGGCTAACTATCGGTAATTTCTCATCGTTCTTTAGCATGACTTCAGATCGCCAACAAATAAATAACAGTTCACAATTACTGAATGTACTTAATATATTCAACGTCAACTGTTGTTTGTAGGTTAGCGATCTGCAGTTGTCCTTGGAAACAATTTTTCGTTACCGAAAGTTATCCTGTCAATACTTATCGATTGACCCTGCCTGGTCAATCTGTTCATGCAGGTCAAAGTAAAAAAAAAACAGTAAAAGTCATTTTCAGAAACGTTTTGATTCCAATGATTTTTTTAAAAAATATTAACATAAAGCAATTTATGACTATGGTTGTGGTCGTCAGAGAAATGCTTGTCTGTTATCTTGAATTATTTTTGGGGTATGATGCCGTGTTGCATTTTCTCCTTCTTTAGCCTACACATCGGACAGAGTTATGGTGCCCATCATTATGGCAGATGTATTATAGATTGTAGTGAAGTATATGTTTATGTACGTAGAAGTGATACCGCGTTACGCGACATGGCACAGAACACAGCATAATAGGTACCCCAAAAATAAATCACAAGATTCCTATCATCTGCCCAACCAGTAGGACCTATGGCATTCCTAATTTGAAGAATGTTTAATGGATAACACAATTTCAAAAATCGTCAGATCTTTTTATTAAATTCAACGCATTTTTTGCTTTGTACTCCCAAAAGATAATAAACTAACATTGGGAATAAATTCGATTGTTGGTCTTCCAACAGGATGATTCTGAGAATATCTTGCACTCTGGAAACAGGTGGAAACACATTTTATTTATAATTTAATGTATTTATATACGTGAATAAATAGCATTAAATTTATTACATTCATAATTTATTCTCAAACGATGATTTTTAAATCCACAACATCTCCAGATATCCAGAGTCAATGAGCTTACCACCCGGCCAAGGGGGTTGTAGGTTAAGGAAGTCTGACGCACGAAGTGAACGGGTCATTCATCCTTCTGTCTGATGGTAGACCATGTTCACTTGGCGTAGATGTAACTTCACTTAGTTTGATATATAAAACGGCTAATGTCAGAGTGTTCCAGCAGATTAAGATGCGCGTCACGGAACATTAGTGGCGCATCCAGTTCCATGGCAGCAGTGCAAACGACTAATTACCATATGGCGCGCTTTGGAAGATCCCATATAGTTTCCAAGATATACATTTATATATTTTTTACATTACTAGGATACCAGTTGGTGTTTTGTCCATACAAACGTATTCCCGAATTTCCTCTCTTGACTTTGACACTAGTGCAAATATTTTTTAATATAATATAAATTTCGTTTACTAGCGTGTCGGTACGTTTTGATTTTTTTGATAAGTTACTTTTTATAGGAGATAGGATCTTCCAAAAATCGTAAAAATGGCCTGGTTTAAACGCCATCAAAAGATGTTCAGTATACAAAGACAATGATTTAAAAAAAAAAGAAAAACGTAGAGACCCAGAATAGTTTCTTCTAATATAATTAGTAAAAATAAATACCTGGAGGGAGGACGACTATGCTTAGATGTATGTCGTGCAACAGGAGGAACTTATGTAGAAATTGTATAAGAATGTATAATTTGGGAGGAGGGTATCTTAAAAATCGGCCCAGTTTTGAAGAAGAAAAATGGAGAATAAAATTTCATTTAGGTATTATCAGCCTGAGGTCCCTCTCGCTCGGTATTCGGGGGAATATTAAGGGCCTTTAACAGTCAGCGGCTGAAAATCCACATTTCGTCGAAAGATGTTCTTACGATCGTACAGGGCGGTTCCAATGAGAAAGATTAATTATTCTTCGTACCAGTTTTTTTTTAATTATAACTCAACTAGCAGACCCGGCCATTGGTCGCTGTGGCTAACGAAACACAACGCCATTACCCAACCTTTATAAAATCCACACCACCCGCTTGCCAGCTGCCCGCTGCCTGAATTGTAAATTTGAATTCATCGGCTTTTCTCTACGATAATAAGCATGTATTATACATATAAACCTCCCTCTTGAATTACTTTATTGGTGAAAACCGCATGAAAATCCGTTGCGTAGTTTAAGGGCCCGCAACCCGGATTTCTACCGATTTATTACACAGTTCCCTTAAACACGGTAAGTTTTAAAGCTCTTAAAAAATATATATTATTCTTGAAGATAATATCTAGACTTTGCCCGCGCCGAAACGCAAATTATTTAAAATTCCCTCGATAGAAAAAAATCGCAAAAATATGCTCCAAAAATTATTATAAACTCGTTTGTTTCAGTTATTTTACAAGTTATATGTATGAAAAATTTCACAGTGTTTCTTTAATTACTGTTTAAGATAATGCCCCCGAGATTTTTGCTTTATTTTAAAGGAGTCGTGTTTTATTAACATTTTCGCAATTTTCGCACCGATTTTGTCGCTGTAAATGTTAGCGCGCTCCTCTAACATTCGTCCATCTGTCATATCTGTCCATCTTCTTCTTTTTGAGCGCGGATGCGGCGCTTTAAATGATTCGCAAATTTTCCCGCGATCGATATCTCTTAGCAAGGATTGCGCGGCAATACTTGCCGGCTTCTCTAGCTTAAGGGTAACTACTTTTTAGAGTTGGTAGACACTTTTAAAACTAAAATATTCGTAATTTCGTAACTCTCCATCTTCTTCTTTTCGAAGCCGGTTGCAGAGCCTTAAAAGATCTATGCGCACATACATTTTGAGCGACTTCATTTTATACTATGTAATGATGATGACATCGATTTTATTTCATTCCAAATTTGCTTTAATTTATAGATACCTACATCCAAAAATGCTGAAAGGCATGATGATAAAACTTTTAAAATTATGTACTTTTTGTAATTATTTTTTTATCATGAGTATTTATAATTTTTTTAAATGTCTAAGCAAAATAAGAATGTAAAATAGTATATTAAAATATAAGTGGATAAACAAGTCTTTAAAACACGCGCGATCTTTCGAGCGTAGCGACGGCGTAGCCGAGGCGAGACGACGGCGTAGCCGAGTGCTCGAAATAAAGCAAGTGTTTTAAAGACCAGTTATCCACGAATACTTTTTGCTATTTTTTTTATTGGTACACTTTGAAAACATAAATATTGATATTATTATTAAAAATTTGGAAATAAGAACT
This sequence comes from Limnephilus marmoratus, assembly GCA_917880885.1. Taxonomy (NCBI): domain Eukaryota; kingdom Metazoa; phylum Arthropoda; class Insecta; order Trichoptera; family Limnephilidae; genus Limnephilus; species Limnephilus marmoratus. The sequence continues at coordinate 21,471,016 of OU862924.1, read as the reverse complement.
ATTAATGAATTCGTGATGTGACATCACAATATCTTGTTGTTATGGAAATGAAAAACACAAACATTAATTTGCAATCTGTCACATATGATTAATAGTTGACATCACAGTTTTTACTAGTTATTGTGTGTTGTAAAATGAGATCTAACATTGATAATTTAAATACCAAAGCAGAATCGCGGTTAATACCTGAAAAATCCAAAGACGTTTATAAAAAAGAATATGAAAGGTTCATAACATGGATGGAGGAGCAAAACGTAGTAGATGTAGATTAACGAGTTGTGCTTTGTTGATGTTGCCATGGTAACTTTAAAAAACGCGCGTTCCATAAAGTGCGATTTAAACACGCTAGAGCGTACTTTAAATGAGTAAAAAAGGGCACCAATAAAAAAAAACAATCTTAAATATATTAGTTACATAGACCGTAAATAAATAGATAAACTGACGAATTTTCGTCACAAAACAAGTGCACGGATCTAACGTAGCTTCCCCAGATAATTTATTGATTTATTTTACTGTATGATTATATTATTTGAAATGTGTGTTGTATAATACAAAATTTTGTTTGAAAATTTAACAAATCTGTCAACGACCTATGGAATAACCTCATAATTTAAAAAATACCTCGTAATTCGTCAAACATCACAGTAAAAGCGAAATTTGAGTTAAGTAAGCATATAACTGCTTACTCAACTCAACTAGCTAGGCCATTCAACCTCAAAATCGGAAAATGGTAAACAGATTAAGAGAAATCGTCTTTACAAACTTTAACAGCTCACATCACAACGCAAAAAGTTTATTTTGAACATTATAAAACTTGTGTAGCGATTCATCATAGTGCTGCGGTTAAACTGGAGCAAATATTATGTATGTACTGAACCATATTCTTAAAAGAAACTCATTTAAAAAAGTCAAATAACAGTGATTTTTAGTAATTTGGATACACTACCTACACATGGTATATTTATGCTACCCGTTAATAAAGGGCAGTAAATAACTACATGCATTAATAAAATTATAAATAAGTTTCACTACTAATCAACAGATGGCAATGCATGCGTAATTTGTAAAGGAAAATTATTTTAATACAACTATTGCCCAATAGATGGTGATAGTTATTGTAAACATCAACATAATATTTATATTTTTTAATTAATAATAATATAAAATGACTTCCCTCACACCAGAGGAGAGGCTGAAAAATGCAAAAATTCTTGTGAAAAATTTTAACAAAACATTGACTTCTAATATTTTGTCAAAGGATCAAAAGACTTCTCTAACTGAAGCTATGTGCGAAATGATGAGTCATATTGAGGCCATGGTACAAGAATGCAAGGCACCAATAAACAATGAGAATGATGGACTCGACAGATTGTTTCAATCATTATCTAATATAGATAAGAACATTGAAAATCTTAAATTAAATATTGAATCGAAATCGTACGCTGAAGTTACGAAAAATGGTAAAATTAATGAAGAACAAACAAATTGTAAAAAACATGAACCTATCGTCATTATTAAGCCAAAAGATAAGGATCAAAAAAATACCGTAACAAAGGACGAAATAAAACAAAACATAGATCCTGTTAATTTTGGTGTTACCGGAATAAGAAACTTTAAGCAAGGGGCTATAATAGTAGAGTGCAAGAATATAGCTGCAACAAAAAAGATGGAAGAGCAAATAATTTCAAAGATGGGAAAAAAATATGACGTGAATACACCAAAACCCAAGAATCCCAAACTGAAAATTATTGGTCTATCGGATAAATTCACTCCAGAAGAAATTATTTCAAAAATTAAGATGCAAAATGATTACCTGCAAACAGTGGAAGCGAAAATTGACATAAAATATATAAAAGAAATAAAAACTAAACGAGGTGACGTCAACTTCACCATTTTCATGGAAGTCGATGGAAAAACTTACGACGTAATGTTACAAGAAGGTAAAGTAAATATTGGATGGGATAGATGTCGGGTTTTCGACAACATCTCACTTCTAAAATGTTACAAGTGCAATGGCTATATGCACAAAGCACAAGACTGCAGAAGTGAAAAAGCTTGCACTCGATGTTCCGAAGCACATGAAAATGTAAACTGTCAAAATGACATTCAGTGCATTAACTGCAAAAAAATTAATGAGAAATTAAAATTACAATTGCTAACTGACCATTACGCTTGGAGTAATAAATGCTCGGTACATTTGAGGAAAATTGAAGCTGAAAAGAAGAAAATTGATTTTTTATGCCATTAAAAAACTCCTCTAAAAAACACCAAACAAAAAATTGCCAACTGTACTACCAAAATGTCAGAGGCCTTAAAACAAAATTAAGTCTACTTCAATCTACACTACCAATGTTTGGGCACGAGTTTATTCTACTTTCTGAAACATGGTTAGAACCTAATATTAATTCTAGTGAATTAGGTTTTATAAATCATAATGTGTATAGATTAGACAGAAATACATTGACAAGTACTAAAAGCAGAGGTGGCGGGGTTTTAATCGCTATCAGCAAGAAATACAAATCAAACTTAATTACAACTAAATACAAACTTCTTGAACAAATCTTCGTGCAAGTGAATGTTGCCAGGAATAAAAAGATTATTGTTGGTTGTATTTATATCCCACCAAATTCAAGCAATGAAGTATACAGGTACCATAGTGAGGAAGTGGAAGTTATATTAAAAAAGCATGCTAATGCAACATTTTTGCTTGCCTGTGATTATAATCTTCCAAATGTGAATTGGGTGAACAGGGACAATAATATCAGTGTGAGTGAGTCTGAACGCATTATTCTAGACATGGCGTTATTTCTAGGCCTGAATCAGGCAAATACTATATCAAATGTAAATAATCGTACTCTAGACTTATGTTTTTCTAACTTAGAGTCACTAGTAATTGAAGAATGTAGTGAACCGCTGGTGCCCATTGATGGTTATCATCCTCCACTGGAAGTTATTATTTCTAATGTATATGTTAATACCTGTAAACTGTCTTTCAGTTACCAAAATTTTTTCAAAACTGATTACGAGAAAATATGTAATTATCTCCTCTCTTTTGATTGGTCATCTGTGCAATATGATGATATTAACTCAGCTACAAATAAATTTTATTCTGTTTTGGGAAAGGCTATTAGCATCTATGTTCCAACCGTAATATGTAAGCCAAACACCTATCCAAAATGGTACACCAAAGAACTTTTAAATCTACTTATCACCAAAAAACTTAAACATAAAGAATATAAATTATATAAAAAAAAATTCTGATTACAGTGAATTTAAATATTTAAGAACTTTGTGTAAAAAAATGTCTATGACTTGCTACCGTAACCATATAAATGAAATTCAAAACTCCATAATAAACAATGTTAATTATTTTTGGAAATATTCTAAATCTCTTAAAGAAGATGATTCTGAATTCCCGAGCATTATGCACCTAAATGGCAGCCATAGCAATAATACTGATGGTATTGTTAACTTGTTTGCAAAATTTTTTAAAAGTTTTTATTCAACAGACGCAAATAATGCTCCTCTTCCATCAACAACTCTAGATGAAACTCTTGATATTTCGCAGTGTACCATAAGTCTCTCTGATGTAGTAACTAAAGTTAAATCATTAGATATCAACAAATCTGCAGGACCGGATAATATCCCCACAATATTTATCAAATAATGTATCAAAGTAATTGCTCTTCCATTAACCAAACTTTTTAATTTATCTTTATCCAGTGGAATTTTTCCCGATATGTGGAAAAATAGTTATTTGACTCCAATTTTCAAAAAGGGCGATAAAAGTGATGTTTGTAATTATAGACCAATATGCATTCAATCCACCATACCGAAACTATTTGAAAGCCTAATACTTGACAAACTTTTTGCCCAAATAAAACCTGTAATATCACCTTACCAGTTTGGATTTATGCCAGCTAGAAGTACACTTTCTAACTTGATTATTTATGAAAATTTTATAACCAATGCTTTTAAAGAAAAAAAAACAAGTAGACTCTGTCTATACTGATTTTAGTAAAGCCTTTGACTCAGTTTCCCATAAAATTCTCATTTGGAAATTAAAAAAGCTTGGTATACGTGGCAGTATATTAGCCTGGTTTGAAAGCTATCTTACTGGAAGACAACAAATTGTTAGAATAAAATCCTCATTATCGGAAAAAATTTATGCAACAAGTGGAGTTCCACAGGGTTCACACCTTGGCCCAATATTATTTATCTTGTTTATAAATGATCTTACAAAAATATTTCATGATGTATTTATCTTACTTTTTGCTGATGACCTCAAAATTTTTAGAATAATTCAAAATATTAACCATTGCAACATTCTTCAAGATAATATCAACAAATTGTTAATTTGGTGTAATGAAAATAGACTTTACTTAAATATCTCAAAATGTCATGTAGTTAGATTTTCTCGAATAAAAAATCCAGTGATCTTCAATTACAACATTGATAACAATACTCTGGAGACACTAACACAAATTAAAGACTTGGGCATCACTTTTCAATCTAATCTTTCATTTGTTAACCACATAACAGAAATCTCTAATAAGGCCTTAAAAATGTTGGGATTTATAACTAGGCTAACTAGAAATTTTAACAATATTAAGTGTATAAAACTGTTATATTTTGCATATGTTAGAAGTCAACTTGAATACAATTCTCCCGTCTGGAACCCATATTACAATATACATGTACAAGCTGTTGAAAGAATACAAAACAAATTCTTACGTTTTCTTCATTTTAAAATAGGTATTCCAGCAATTATGTTGAACTACAATACTATTTTGAATGATATGAATATGCTCAAATTGTCAGACAGAAGAACTTTCACTGACTTGGTATTTCTGTATAAAATTCTAAATGATTTAGTTGACAGTCCGATATTGCTCGAATTGATAAGCTTCCGGATTCCAATACGTAATACTAGGAGTCAGGATTTATTTCAGTGCAGTAATTCTGGAACTAACTACCATATGTATTCCTCTTTGCCCAGAATACTAATGGAGGGAAACAATTATACCAAGTCAGTGGACATTTTCAATTTATCTTTAAACAAATATAAAATATTGTTACGAAGGCAGTTCAGTTATGTACAATAAATACTGTGTATTTCTTACTATTTCATATGTAAAAGACCCGAAAAAGGGCGTTAATAAATAAATAAATAAATAAATAAAAAAAATCTCAGAACAAGGTGAAGTGAAGTTAGAACCCTATCCAAATGAAGTGATGAGATCTAGGCAAAGGATGTTGAATCGATTTTCAATGTTTAAGCATCCGTACCATAGTGGTCAACACTACGGGATTTAAACCGAAAGATAGCAAGTTCGATTCACGCCTCGACACAAATGGATACGGTTTAATTTCATTGAAAATACAAATAAATTTACTTTTATTATATTTACGAAAAACCTGACAAAATTTGAAAAAAATCCATAAAAATGAGCGTAATATGTTGATTGTGTACTAATTTGGGAGGCGGGAATGGGTACCGCCGCCGGTCAACCACAACTCTGCCGCAGGTCACCCCAAGTGGTTCGCTACATTTGGTGATTAAGTAGGGGTGCCCGGGTTCATAGCGGGAGGTTTGTCTAGGTCTTGGAGGCGGATGACCAGGACACACTGAACCCCAGACTCCTACCCACCCCTTAAACCCTTTTCCTTCCCAGAACTCTCATCTCCTTCCCTTACAAAAACCCTCCACACAGCATCCCCACAGATGACATAGGTCCCGAGGGAAATCATTTCCCTTAGGGCCTCCTGAGTGGAGCTCATGTAAAAAAAAATAATAAAAATAATGACAAGGAATTGAACCCGCGACGTCTGGATGGAAACCAGACGTATTTCTTCTCCCAGCCACTAACCGATAAAACATGAACACATTAAACCTTGGTGTTACATTATAAATTAAGATAAACCTAACAGAAATTGATTTCAGCGTTGCAAGAAAACTAGTAATAAAATCCATGTATTAACATGGAGAAGCTTTTTCATAATATTTGAGAAAAGAACAAACTTTTCACAGAGAGACAGCAAGTTGCTTTAAAATGTTTAAAGTGAGATAAATTTTATTAGTTCTAAATCTATGCTAAGGGGTAATTTATTGTCAGCGTCTGCCAAATTTATCAATGTATATCTTTAACTAACAAGAGTTAGCCTAAAAGCTATTAAAAAAAACAGTATTTTACTCGAGGAAACAATTATTATATGGTTCACCCCACAATTCTACCGCGATTCACCCTAAAGCAGCGGTTGTCACACTTTTCTGGTCAAGGGCCACATAGGACAATATGAGGTATCACCGCGGGCCTCACACTTGTGATTTCGGGGGGTGTTGTACCTTTTTGTTCAGCAAGTTAAAAAAGCAATTCTTTTGTATTTAAGTACCGGGTTGCTACCTCCTTCCTTCTTCTATTCATGATGCAATGTCAATTATTAATAATAATAATACCTATATTAAAAAAAAAATTGTGTAGATCTGTAATGGAATCTTTCAGTTCAATTTTCATCCACTTTGCTATCGAAAATGTGTGAATTTTCGCACACGTCATAAAAATGATTACATACAATAACAAAAATTAACCAATATTAAAGTTCACTTTGCTTTATTAGTACCTACGTATAAGCGTGTTTTTTTATCTTTTTTAGATATTTTTTTTTTACCTACCCACGCTCTCACTGTGCCATCTAATTTTCTCTGGGTCTACTACTGCCCGCCTGAAAGTCACAAACGACCACAAGGGGGTGTTATCGCCCACGTTGAGAACCTGTGACATACACTATGTCTTCAAAAATCTATCTGGGCGTTTTAAAATCAAATACATATTAATTAAAATCAACGATTTAAAATCATATGGGTATACGCACACAAAATATTTAAAAAAAAAAACCGATAATATAATTGTACATAAAAAATATATTTAAAAGGAAAACGGCAGATATTTGTGCGGATTGTACGTATATTAAAAAAGAAAAAGCCAAATATTTGTGCGGGCCGCAAAAAAACAGATAGTATAACTATAGTATCTACATGAAAAAATATATATTTAAAAAGAAAACGCCAGATATTTGTGCGGGCCGCACAAGTATCCGCCGCGGGCCGCAGTTTGACGACCACGGCTCTAAAGGAAGATCAATTCAGATTTTGCGTGGTTTATAAATAAATATTACATTAATCTGGATGGAGGATTTTACAGGTCGCTGCAATTCATATCCTTTTAGGGTGTTTATTTTGAATAAACGTGTGAACAAAATTATGAGCTTTTGATTGAGTGTTAAACTCAATCAAAAGCTCAAACGGTTGTTATTGAACATGTTGAACAAATAATCAAATTTGAAGCTTTTGGTAAAGCGGAATAAAATTAACATTATTTTAATTAGTGGCGTCAAACGTCAAAGGACGTAAATTAATAAATTCATCGTGATTTTGATTAATTCACGGAGAAAAAAAAACACTTTGTTTTGACAGGTGATGTAAAATGGTGGTTAACACTAAAGGCAGGTACGGTGTACCTGTACGTTCAGAAAATAAATGTTCAGGATTATGTTTTGCTGCTAAATCAAGGTGATGTGAATGGCTGTGAAACGATTTCATAGCCTCTGTATTTCCTAATAATAATAACGATTTATTTGTACAGCGCAGTTTTGTGACATTTCACTTCAAGTGCGCTTAACTATAATATTTTTTTTAAATAATCCTACAGTGCTCCTAACGAGTCGATTACAAAATATTGATAAAATAAAGAATATGCCTACAGTATTTACAAAACAAAGCCAACAGTCTCTACTAGATCCATGCTGTACGAGGAAGGATACAGTCGCGAACACTTGTGAATTTTGTGCGATGTACATATACGCAATAAAAACCTAGTCCTAGTGTAAGGTACCATACACTATACAAACTAAGAAAAATAACAATTGTCAAGCTTTTCCAGGCATCATTTAGTTCGGAGTCAAGTAAATTTACCATCATTTACAGCAATTTGGGAGGCGGATATGGGTAGCGCCGCCCAGGGAACCAACATTTTTTGGATAACCTTCTGTCATAGGTCACCCCAAGTGGATTCTTACTTTCGGTGACTTAGCAGGGGTGCCCGGATTCTTGGGGTGTCTAAGATGGCGGCAGCGGCGGATGCGTCTGCCTACTTACTGCGTGGTAGGCCGGATAGGGTGCTACTGGCTAAAGGAGACCATTTGGAGACTCCGGCAAGACTCTCTTGACCCATCACATTGCACCACAGTGGGGAGGGACGGATTCGTATGTCCGTCACTCCTGGACACACTGACCCCCAGATTCCTACATACCCCTCATATTAAGGTAAAGATAAGTTCCTCCCAGAACTGCCTCTCATTTAATAATAATAATAATAATAATGATTTATTGTCTTCATTTCTTAATAAAAAATAGAGATAATGATATCCTCACTGGGATCTCCCGTGCTGAGGATTTCATTTACATATTATAATTTAATTATAAGAATAATATGAATTTGACATAACATATATCATGTAGTATTTTTTTTAATAATTAAAAAGTAAATAAGATAGTGTTTTTTTTTTATAATTCAGTTCTAATTCAGTATTTGATTTCAGTATATTTTCTATTTCTGATCTCCCTAGATTTAGTATCCAGCTTTTTATTTGAAATTTAAATGTTATAATGTTGAGGTTTTTGAGTGAGAGTGGTATTTTATTGTAGAGTTTAATGCCATAATATAAGAAGCTTTTTTGCCCAAATGTTGTGTTAGCAGTTACTTGTTGGATATGTTTTTGACCATGAGATCTAGTGTTTCTAATGTACGTGTCAGTTGTTATTTCTTGGGTTTTGTACTTATGCATGTAAATTAGTATAGTTTTAGAATATAGTTCTTTAATTGACATGATGTTAAGATTGTTGAAGATTTCGTCAGTGCTAGTTCTTACAGGAACTTTCAGTATAATTTTCATTATGGCTTTTTGAGTTTTAATTAGTGGATTTAGTATGTTTTTATTTGCACTGCCCCATCCGATAATACCGTATTCTAACAGTGATTGGCAGAGAGCCATGTAAATCTTGATTAAGTCATTTTTAATGAGGACATTCCGGATAGATTTGAAAAAATAACTTAGTTTTTTAATTTTATTATTTAAATAGGTAATGTGTTCGGTCCATTTTAAGTTTTGGTCAATTTTTAGACCCAGATACGTTATATGGTCAACGTTTTCTAATGAGGGACAATTACAATTCTCATTTAAGTGATACGGGCTATGAATTTTCAATTTCAGGTTTTCTTCAGAATTTTTCTTATTTTTTATTTTGAAAGTGATGAATTTGGTTTTATTAGCATTAAGTGTAAGTGAATGGTAGTCTAGCCATTTTTTAATCCTATTAAGTGTGTCTTCTGCTTTCTTAAATGTTTCTGTCCAATTATTCCCATTTATTAGGAGAATAGTATCATCCGCAAAACTGATGATTTCTCCTTCACATTCTATGTGGCGTAAGTCATTAATGTAAATAAGGAACAGAATCGGACCCAGAATACTTCCTTGGGGCACCCCGAATTCGACATCAATACACTCACTGCTTATATTGTTAAGTTTCACAGTTTGCTTTCTATTTCCCATATAACTTTTAAAAAATATCAGTTCATTATCAGTAATCCCTATGTTCTCTAGTTTTTCAAAAAGGTGTGAGTGATTTATTGTGTCGAAGGCTTTAGAAAGGTCGAGAAATATGCCAATGCATTTTTTATGTGAGTCTAGAGAATTTTTAATATATTCAATTACCAAGGCTATGGCGTTTGATGTTCCTAGATTTTTTCTGAAACCAAATTGTTTTGGTGATAATAGATTTGATTCTAGGTAGTCGACGAGTTGAGTTTTAACTGTTATTTCTAAGATTTTAGATAATGTGTTTAGAATTGTGATTGGTCTGTAGTTATTGATATCTTTACGATTTCCTGATTTAAAGATTGGTGTAATAGTCCCTATTTTGAGTTGAGATGGAAATCTGCTTTCCGTGATAGATTTGTTTATTAGAAAGAGTATCGGTTCGGTAATTTCGTCTTGTAAGAATTTTATTGTTTTCATTGTGATTTCATCACTACCAGATGAAGATGTTGGTTTGAATTTAGATAACATTAGTGATAGGTCTTGTTTAGTGATTTGTGTTAGAGCAATTACTTTCCTTTAAAGCATAGCATCTCCCAAAATGACATAGGATCTGAGGGTAGTTATTTTCCCTAGGGCCTCCTGTGTGTAGCTATTGTAAAAAAAATCATTAAACCAGTTTCGTGTTAGGTACTGCCAACACATTTTTTGATTAAACATCAACATACTCAACAATCAAACATCACCAGGCAAAGATAACGGCCACTGTTGGCCGAAATAATGATCCTTCTGAACGTAATTACAACGGGGCAGTAAAAACTCCTTTGTCGGCCACTCGTCGATGAGTTTAATAAACAAGATACTGTAAAAAGCGGGTTATATGATAGAACTCTGTGGCTGAATAAAAAAAGTATGTTGGTGGGAACCTACTTAGGGTTACATCCTAATTCAAGAGGAAAGATAACGAATAATTTGATGTGAAATATGTATTAAATAAGTAACTGAGTACTAAATATACGTAAATGTGTATATGGAGTACTTAGAATGATCAATTTTCAAATCAAAGGGTAAGGCATATATCGACGCTGGAAAGGAAAATGTCTAAAGTGCCATACAGCTGTAACATTAAAGATGAACATACACAATCATTACATAGTACAAAATGAAGTCGCTCAAAATGTATGTGAGCGTTAATCTTTTAAACTACGCAACGGATTTTCATACGGTTTTCACCAATAGATAGAGTGATTGAAGAGGAATGTTTATATGTATAATACATGTAAATTATATTAGAGAAAAGCCGAGAAATTCAAAGAAAACATATTTTTGTGCGGTTTAAAACGGCTGGCGGGCCGTACTATAGTCACTTTTGAAATTCGTTCTACGGAAGAAATTGGAAAATAGATGTCCTAGAGTAAGTTGGTATTTGATTTTCCCTTTTCAAATATCCAGTGTTGCATTGCAAGCATTGTATAATTAGTGGCGAGTTAATTAGTTTATATGCATAATAATACATGCTTATTATAGTAGAGAAAAGTCGAGAAATTCATATATTCAATTCAGGCAGCGGGCAGCTGGCAAGCGGGGGGTGTGGATTTTATAAAGGTTTGGTAATGGCGTTGTGTTTGGTTAGCCACAGCAACGTGTGGCCGGGTCTGCTAGTAAGTTATATTTTTTGTTTGTGCTTGTGTTCATCAATTCAAGATTTCTAGAGTTTTTTGAGGAAAATAATTCCCTCAGAGCCTATGTCATCTTTGGGGATGCTGCGTGGAGGTTTTTTTTTAAGGAAAGAAGGGAGAGGACGTTCTGGGAAAGAAAAGGTAAAAGGGGTGGGCAGGAATCTGGGGGTCCGCGTATACAGTAGTGGGGTAAAGAATCCAGTCCTCCCGATGGGTCGAGAGAGTTCGGCTGCAAAAATCAAATCAAATCTTCTTCAATCAGTCTCACCAGATCCGGCCCGCCACGCAGTAGGTGGGCAAATGCATCCGCCACCAAGACCTAAATGAACCTCGCCCCATGAACCCGGGCACCCCTGCCAAGTCACCAAATGTAACGAACCACTTGGGGTGATCTATGACAGAGGTGTTGGTTATCCAAAAAATGTTGGTTTCAGGAAAAAAAAACTAACAATATAGCTTTTTGTGTAGGTTTAATTTTAAAGTCACCCTTGTATGGCGCTTTAGCCATTATTCCTTTCCAGCATTCCTACCCACCCTTTTTTTAACAGAACTTCCTCTCATTCTTTTCCTAAAAAGACCCTCCACACGGCATCACCAAAGATGACATAGGCCCCGAGGGGAATTATTTTCGGCAGGGAGTGTGTGGAGTAATGTAAAAAAAGAACAATCAGAAATATATCCTCATATGGCATATTGATTAATGGCCGCAATGAATGTTTATTTTGGACAATAGAGGTTGTATTACTCAGAACCCAGAAAATTGTACAATATTATTCCTGTCGTAATTAAAAACATAATAAACAACCTACCTTTCTGAAACAAATAAAAGAAAAATCCTATAAATATTAATAGAGACGACGGAGCTAAGCTCAATAGTTCTTGGTAATCGGTAATTGACGGTTACATCAAGGCTAAACGCAAAAAAACATGTTGAAGTATATTGTAGCGCCAGCTCGTAGAGGAGCGGAGCTGGCGACACAGTATCGCCCCTAAGTAGATAAGTACAAACATCACCCCTAACTATTACACATCTGCCCTGATGATGGACACTGCAACGCTGTCCGAAACGTTGGCTAAAGAAGGAAGTGGCGCAACACGGCATAATACCCCAAAAACTAATAACAAAAAAACTAAGATTTAATGTTTCTTAATTTGTGTATTACAGATTCAAACTACAATATAAGAATATTGTAAAACAATAATTGTAATCAGACCTCAGAACTAAAATCGTACCCACAATCTCAGTATGCAAATACTATTGCCGTAATATTATTAAAAGAAGTTACTTAAAACTTTCATCACGTATCCAAGAGAAATTTTAAAACCAGCGGGGGAAGTAATCAGAATCCAGAGAGGTTGAGGTAGGTACATGCGGAAAATTGGCTCGATTCAAATTCTCGGAATCACCGACGCTGCACTCCAGATATCCAGTTTTTTTTTATTATTTCTGTGTCCTCCACTACCGCAGTATTTTACCGCGGTAAAAAGTACATGAATAAATATCTTTATTTTTTTATTTAAAAAATGCTGTGGTACTCCGCACTAGCGACTCAGTAAGAGATTAGGAATTCTTAGATTCAATCAACAAGAGCTGTGCTTCCATTAAAAAATATATAAAACATTGGTTACATTAGAAAAAAAAATATTACTAAAAATTTGTGAAGACTTTGCAAAAAAACCATAACCTTTTGTATAATACCACCAAGTCAATAGTTATGGTTTTTAAACCGAAAAACGAAATCGTCCAAACACCCTCAGTATGGCTAGATAAAATGAAAATGAATGTTAATCACAGCGTTAAATACCTGGGACATGTCATCACAGACGACCTTAAGGATATCGAGGACATGGAAAGGCAGAGAAGAGCAATATCAGTTAGAGCGGGTATGCTGTCAAGACGTTTTTCCTCCTGCAGCCCCAAAGTAAAAAGAATACTGTTCAACGCTTGCTGTACCTCGTTGTACACATCAGAACTGTGGGTTGACTACACTGGAACCCAATGGCATAAGTTAAAGGTTGCTTACAATAACGCTTTTCGCCAACTTTTCCGCCTACCGAGATACTGCAGTGCTACGGAAATGTTCCTGGGGGGACGAGTACATACTTTCCGTGCACTTCTCCGCCACCGCATGAGAAGTTTATGGCGCAGACTGCGCCATTCGAAGAATGCGATCATCACCGCCATGACTGCCTGGATGGAATCTCCCCTGATAACCCTCTGGAGACGGGAGACGATGAAATACCCCCCGTAAACGGCTATTTACATTCATTTTAGTGTTTGATACATACATTTTTTTTTCTCAGTTTCATTTTTCATGCTTATTCGTTTATTTTATTTAATTTATGTGTTGTTATTTACTTTTTACCTTAACTTATGATTTATCTTTTTTTGTTATTTTACATTATGGAATGTATTGCATTGCACTTCCCCTGCATACATCATTCTAGAATAAACTTATATTATTATTATTATTATTAGGTTAGATTGTGGGTTATTTTTCATTTTATTTCATAACGTTTGATGACTTTTCAAAGAAAGGTTGAAGTTGCATGATTCTGAGTTGTCCGGTCACCCGTAAATTACATTTTCATGTCGATATCCATGCTGTGTCTTATTCAAAATCGCTAAATAATTCAGGCATTATCCCATAAAACTGGCTTTTCCACACTTCCACACTGCTTACAGGCCATAAAACATATCATTATATTTAAAACTAGCTGACCCGGCGAACTTCGTACCGCCTCAAAATCAATAACTGTTGTGTTAACTTATTGGCTGAATTAAATTCAGAAAAAATACACAATGAAGCAATTATCGATGCACAACTGTCAGTGTTTTGTTTTTCTCAATATGAGAGATGTCGTTGTTTACGTATTTATATTTTTTGTGATTTCCTTTCTTTTGAACTTCCTTACAGGAATTGCGTTACATTTTCTTCATACGTGTGAGGGAGATTTATTATAATTATTGTATTTTTCCTTTAGAGGGGTGCAGACATACGTTCACCGTTTATCTCATTTTCAACTGTTGACATTTAGTATTTAAGAAAGAGGGGTAGCATTATATGTTCAAGAACAAAAGCAAAACAATCTGTGCTTTGACACTTGACGTTTTTGAATTTTTGGATTTCACTCACTATTCAATATTATACTTATGACAATATTGCTGCAGTTCTTTAAAAAAAATGAGAATTGAATTGAGACGAATGACTCGGTATCGGTAACCCAATCGACAAAACCCAGAGACCTTGCTCAGAAAAATCCCGCAATAGGCCACTTGCATTGATTTCATAACGACTTGGAAAAAATCGTGTGGATAGATTTTTTACTAATATTACGAAAATGTTATTAAAAATTTTTAGAAATGTAGCTTTTTTTTTAAATATATAAATCCATTATTTGGGCCCGTGACATCACTACACGAAGATGTCCCGTCCCCGAAAATGTTCCTATTAATTTTATAAAATTCCACACTGATTTTTTTTTATATGGCAATATTTTGATTTCAGGCGAATTTTTGAATTTGACATTTAACGTTCACTAGATTTATTGTTTGTTCTCTGCGAACTTATCATTTGGTTTGACTTTTTGACAGATGTTATTAAGAGAACCCCGTACATTTTACGTTGTCTGTACGTGTTTTAGAGCTAAAATGGAAGTGGTGCTGATTTTAACAAAATCAAATTTTATAATATTCTTATTATTATTATAATTTACAAGTACAAGTATATTACATTTGATTTAGTAACATGGACGTTGAACATTATAATGATTTATGATTATGATTACGATTTATGAGATGTAATATTTTTGGTATGCCTCGTTATTCTCATGTGCCCTTTCTTGGGGAAAAGGTTCTTTTTTTTAAACGATTTTCGGCTATGTAATTAACGTTTTTTCACACCCATAAAATTATGTCCCGTCTTTCCGGTTTATAAAAAATGTTCTGATTTTTTGGATTGAAATTTTCAAAAAATCGCCAGGGTTTCAAAAATACGATTAAAAAAAAAAACAGAATGTCTTAGAATATTTGCCTAAACCGGAAAAAATGTTTAAAAAATGTAATGCAAGTGGCCTATTACTGCGCTGCAAACCGTAGTGACATTATTACGAAGCCTTACTGGTAACGAGAGCTTTTCAGGCTGGCTCTGAATCAACAATTATAACGATGTTGTTAAGATTTTGCAAAACTTAGTCGGAAACTCAGTTCTACTGCACAACTTTTGTGCTCGCAGAAATCGCATATTCATAAACATTAAATGATTATTATTATAAGCAATAATGATCAGCCTGAAACACTCATCCACATTGAAAAATCTTCCGAGAAAAGATACATGACGCCAACTGGACTTGAACCCGTGTCCTCTCGATTGCCGGTCGAATGCTCTGACCACTGAGCTATGGCGGCTTATCTCTTACCCGCCAAATGATTCAATATATGCTAGTGTTTCATTCAACAATTACTGCTTATTATATTTTTTCCACCTGAAAACAACAAAAAAAAATAAAAGTTGGTTGTTTTCAGGTGGAAAAAATATAATAAGCAGTAATTGTTGAATGAAACACTAGCATATATTGAATCATTTGGCGGGTAAGAGATAAGCCGCCATAGCTCAGTGGTCAGAGCATTCGACCGGCAATCGAGAGGACACGGGTTCAAGTCCCGTTGGCGTCATGTATCTTTTCTCGGAAGATTTTTCAATGTGGATGAGTGTTTCAGTCTGATCATTATTGCTTATAATAATTGTTACACTTTGTGCCATGCATAAAAAATCTTGTCTTAAAAACGTTAGTTTTACAATTAAAAAT
This sequence comes from Limnephilus marmoratus, assembly GCA_917880885.1. Classification (NCBI taxonomy): domain Eukaryota; kingdom Metazoa; phylum Arthropoda; class Insecta; order Trichoptera; family Limnephilidae; genus Limnephilus; species Limnephilus marmoratus. The sequence goes on along the minus strand of OU862924.1, from coordinate 21,454,934 downwards.
AATAATTAATTTTTGACAAGTTTAAGTATTTCCCCAATAAATGAAGACATAATTTGTCTCGACGCCACCTAGCGAGGGATTTAACACTAACAATGTTTCTCTCGCAAAAATAAAAGTTGGTTGTTTTCAGGTGGAAAAAATATAATAAGCAGTAATTGTTGAATGAAACACTAGCATATATTGAATCATTTGGCGGGTAAGAGATAAGCCGCCATAGCTCAGTGGTCAGAGCATTCGACCGGCAATCGAGAGGACACGGGTTCAAGTCCCGTTGGCGTCATGTATCTTTTCTCGGAAGATTTTTCAATGTGGATGAGTGTTTCAGGCTGATCATTATTGCTTATAATAATTGTTACACTTTGTGCCATGCATAAAAAATCTTGTCTTAAAAACGTTAGTTTTACAATTAAAAATAATAATTAAATGATTAAACTTCTCAAGTGGATTATGCGAAATGAAATAAAGTGGAGTCATTTGATCTATTAGATAGAGTGAAACAAGTACTTTGTTTAAACCACTTTATTTTTATTTTTATTTGTCGACCGGTTTCGGTTGACCTCAACCTTCATCAGGACAATAAACGGTAACCGACGAGTTCATCGAAAATCAATTCATCGAAAGCAAATTTATCGTAAACGAGTTCATCGAAAATCAATTCATCGAAAGCAAATTCATCGAAAACGAGTTCATCGAAAATCAATTCATCGAAAATCAATTCATCGAATGATCAATTCATCGAAAAACATTTTTTTTGTAGATATTAGAGCTGTCAAACTTAAATACCCAAAAAGGTCTGCTTAATCCGGGTTCACGGGGTGCGGTTTCTCTAGGTCTTGGAGGCGGATGACCAGGACATACTGAACCCCAGATTCCTACCCACCCCTTAAACCCTTTTCCTTCCCAGAACTCTCCTCTCCTTCCTTTCCTTAAAAAAAACCCTCCACACAGCATCCTCAAAGATGACATAGGCCCTGAGGGAAATTATTTTCCTCAGGGCCTCCTGTGTGGAGCTCATGTAAAAAAAAAAAAACTGAGTTAAATGTGTTTAGCAACTTTCAGTTTCGTAGTGACAATGTAAAATTTATAGGTTATCTCTTCGATTTCCGATTGTCTGATACTGCGAAAAAGGGATATCTAAGGAACGGTGACCAGACAACTCATAATGAAACCAACTCATAAACAACTCAGAAAGGTCATTAAGAGTGATGATATATTTTTTTTAATTGGTTAAATAGGTTAAGTTAGGTTAGGTTAGGTTAGTTTAGGTTGACCAATGCTTTTTTAACTTCTCGGTCCGCTCGGCATTTCTCTCAAATATCAACAAATCAAAATATATTTTTTCGATGAATTGGCGATTCGATGAATTGATCATTCGATGAATTGGTTTTCGATGAATTGATTTTCGATGAATTGGTTTTCGATGAACTCGTCTTGAACCACAATAAACATATAAACTCAGTTGGCATAAATTGATTTGGTTTCGTTTTTGAGTAATCTGAGTATTGTGCCAGTTAGAGGATCCACTTTTACAAACTCGTATAACTGCCGGCGTGGTCGAGGGATTGGGTGTCAAGCTCTTGACTCGCAATACGAAGATCGCGGGATCGAATCCAGGCGTGGGCAAATATATTTTATTTGATTATTTTGTGTTATTGCACAATTAATTAATTAAAAATAATATGAAGTATATATGCGGCACGTTCGGGAGAGGAAGATACTGTCAGTATGGTCCTGGTGTAAGACCACCATTCAGAAATGAAACGTTGCTTGAAATGGATTTAGCCGTGTTTGGTGATCAGTTCTGAATACCCAGGTACTTCTCCACCTTTCTTTTCCCCATTACCTTCCCCTCCCAACGACCTTTTGCCTCACAACATACCCAAATTGGGATGCCATAGTCTCACAGGCTCCAGACGGGAGCAGTTGGGACGCTTGTGCGATTTTCATATTTAAAAAAATATATAAAAAATAACCGCATATTCAACTAAAATTTCGATTTTCGGAGATGTTTGACTAATCAACTGGAAGGTCCTATATCCGTTTTACTAAAATGAGTAATGTAGTATTTAGGACTGCTATATAAGATACAAAATCTTTACATAGTATAAAATGAAGACGCCCCCGCTGTATGTGCGCTTAGATCTTTTAAACTACGCAACGGATTTTCATGCGGTTTTCACCAATAGATAGAATGATTCAAGAGGAAGATTTATATGTATAATACATGCACATTATAGTAGAGAAAAGCCGAGAAATTCATAGATTCAATTCAGGCAGCGGGCAGCTAGCAAGCGGAAGGTGTGGATTTTATAAAGGTTGGGTAATGGCGTTGTGTTTCGTTAGCCCCGGCAACGTGTGGCCGGGTCTGCTAGTAATGTATAATATTATCTTTCTATTTATTTGTCATAACATTTCAGGATGTTTTGGTCACATTGCCAATCTTGATATCTTTCCGGGTATTACATATCTGTGTTATTGGATACATTTCTCAAAAGTTATTGAATATATTTCTCAAGACGACAGTGATGTTGAAACGTTGTAACGACTACCATATTAAAAGATTTAACATTTTAGAAAAACTTTTCTTGTTCACAACGTTATATCTGATTATACTAGGTCCTTACATATGAAATTGGCATTTTGCCGTACTGGCAACTTTGATCTCAAATATCTTCTCTTTGGTAAGGAATTCCAAATTCAAATTTATACAGATATTTTATTTTAATACTCATGTATTTGTGTTTCGAAAATTATATTTTTTTTTCCTTAATTGTTTTTTTTTCTTTGCGTCACTTAGTTTACAAAATGGAAAACTTGAAATATCGCGTTATTTATGAGTACGAGTTCCACCGTGGCACCAGTGCTGCAAAAACGGCTCGAAGGATTAATGATGTGTATGGCGACGGTGACGCAAAAGAAAACACTGTTTTTGGTTCCAACGTTTTCGTTCTGGAAATTTCGACCTGCAGAACAAGCCCCGTGGACGGCCGGAGACCAAAGTTGATAATGAAGAATTGAAGGCTGTCGTGGAAGCGGATCCATCGCAAACCACGTCCGAGTTAGCTGCAGGCTGCGGTGTTAGTGATAAAACTGTTTTAATCCACTTGAAGAAAATTGGAAAGGTGAAAAAGCTTGAAAGGTGGGTACCTCACGAATTGAGTGAAGCAAATCAACAAACGTGCGTTAGAACGCTAGACCACACACTGCACAACAGACGGCTACCAAATTAGAGGAGCTTCAATTGGAATGTCTAAGACATCCAACGTACTCTCCGGACCTTGCCCCAACAGATTACCATTTTTTTCGAAATTTTGATAACTTCTTGCAAGGGAAAAAATTCAACTCCGATGAGGCAGTCCAAACCGCCTTCAAAGATTTTTATTGATTCCCGTCCGGATGGTTTTTTTTAGCATAGGGATCGATGAACTACCTATGAGATGGCAAAAGTGCATAGATAGCAATGGTACATACTTTGATTAAATAAATATATTATACTAAAAAAAATCGACTTTATGTTCTTCCCTTACAAAACGCCAATTTCATATGTAAGGACCTAATATTATTACTTCCATTTTATAAAGATGAGAATCATCTCCGGCTGATAATAATGAAAATTTAATTTTAAAACAACGAAAGATAATTTAAGACGATAATGTGGGCGGAAGAGGTAATTGAGCTTTTGAAATCTTGGCATGACACGATGAGCCATCGCCCTAATATTTAACATCGGGAGATCGTCACTTTGTTGGACAGGGTTCTAATTTCACTTTATCTTATTCTGAGAAATGAGGTGTCAAAGTTTGCAAATACAATTTCTCATTATTCATTTGCCGATTCCTGATTTTGAGGTTGATTTTAGTGCAACAACGCAACATGTATGTTTAACATTTTTTAAAGGAAAATATTCAAATAGGACTTAAATTTACCATTTTAGAACTATATAAACAATATGCAACCAGCTAGGGCAGCGTTTCTTAACCTTTTTCGGTCAAGGACCCCTGTAAAATTTTGGAGGAAGGAACTTGTAAATGATAACGCATCTTCAGGAAACTTTAAAGGACTCGTAAATTTATTGCTCTATTCCCAATCACATTGTAAATATCAGGAGATCCAAACTACCCAAGACAGACCAAGGAGTTTATGTTTACTTGTTAGGAAGCTATAGCGAATAGAAGAGAGTATAAAAACCGAAAACCGAGGTTTTTATAACTTATCTCCTTGGCTGAAGGGAAATTTGCACCTACTGACATCTGTGGATAATTATTCCAACTAATTATTTATTTATTTATTTATTTATTTATTTATTGTAAGAAACAAACAGCAGTTTTATACAAGATGTTAAAAATGAAGTGGTTACAAATGAGGTAAGCCAAAACAGTTTCTTATGCTAATGGTTATTATGATATAATACAAAATTTTAATTGGTTATAAACATTACATGAAAATGAAATTAACAAAAATTTATAAATGTAAGTATATTAGAAGGAAGAAGGAATAGGAAAGGGCAAGAGGCAGAGGAAGATGGGATGGGGACAGGAGATGCTCATGCTGTACCTTTTCTATAGCTGTGCATTAATTTAACTAACATTTGTGATCGTACGCTTGACTTCGTATCGGTATTTCACAAGAGTATAATTAAGAATATCGATATTGTTAAATTGCGTGTTATATTGCGCGCATATGCGGGGGATTGGAGAATTTTTTCTAAGGTTGGTTCTGTATGCGGGCAAATAAAAAAAATGGTTTAGTCTGGTTGGCCTTGCAGGTATGTGAATTCTTAAATAATTTACGAGTTCAGGAGAGTCCAGGCCGTTATTAAGAATTTTGTATAAAAATATTTGATCACGCGATCTACGCGTTTGAAGTTGTGAAATTTTAAGGATTCAGTGTTATTTGCAAAGAGTAATTTGAATTTATAATTTATGTGTTTAAAAAATTTGTTTTGCACACTTTCGATTCTGTCAATATGGCATTGGTAGAACGGTGCCCAAATTAGTGTGCAGTATTCTAAGTGGGGCGGATATACGTGGTGTCAAGGGAATACATAGTTTTAATATTGCGAAAAGGTTTAGATATGCGAATTATAAATCCCAATATCTTATTTGCTTTGTTGATTACTTCGTTAATATGTTTGATAAAATTTAGTTTTACATCTAGTACTACCCCAAGGTCACGGATTGATTCTATTTCATTGATATGTGCGTCATGAAAGTTATAATTAAAAGAAATTTTATTTTTGTTACCCGTAATTATATTAGTTCTCACCTAAACCTTCAAATCATTCTATATATTATTTGGAGAGGTGTGAGTCCTAGCTAAGACTATGTTCAAATTTATACAACCCCTAGGAAATCAAGCACAATTTTCAAGGACCCACTTTTTAAAAAAACAGCAATAAATTTCGGACCAATTATTTTAGTACTAGAAATTCAAAAAACAATTTTTTTTTTAAAATCATAATAATTTACGTACAAGAACCAAGTTTTACCAACAATCACATTAATTAACGTTTAATTAATATGAAGGATGGTGTTGCTTTTTTGCAACTAAATTAGTGACATTCGGGTTGATGTTACTACTAAGTTGTAATCTCAAATCGGATGCCACTTGTAATCGGTTTACGTATTTGTTTTTAGTATATACAAGAGCAGAGAATGCCTTTTCATAGAAGTATGTGGTTGAGAAAAGCAGTAAATGTTTCAGTGCTTCTTCTGATATTTCCTTATAATCATCTTTCTTTACATTCACCCAAAAACTTGATAAAGATGATGCTTCGAAATTATGTTTCAAAGCTGAATCACAAGATATTTATTTCTATTAATTGGTTTTTCTGTGCCATTGTCAAGCCAGTAATATCAGTAAAATCTGTCTTGAAAGGGTCTAATTTCAATTTTAATTTTTTTCCGGTACTGGAAAATAATCCCAAAACGAAGACGCGTAGCGTTTATGAGACTTTTGGTGGCATTTATTTATTATTGATAACTGGTCCAGAGATGAGACTGCCTGAACCCCATACGTATATTCACGGACCACACTTTAAGAAACACTGAGCTAGGGCATAATAATTCATTGCGTAAGGTTCTAACTACATTTCCCTAATACAATTCCAAGATAGGACAACATTCTAATTAAATAGTTTCCTTTAAAATATGTTTAACTAAAATACTTTCTATAAGATTAAAAGTATAAATCAGAAATCGCTAAATAGGTAATGAAAATTCGTCTTTGTAAAATTTGATACCTCAGAACATGGTAAGACGAAGTTAGAATCCATTCCTACACTGCGCTTGGAAAAAACGATCAATTGTCAGATACAAACAAAATGGCAATTTGAGAAGGTTTTGTATAATTCGAATTTTGTAAAATAAATGGAAGCTTTAAAAACTTGATGTTATGTTGACTTTTTATAACGTGAAACGTAGTAGGTACCAAATTCTACATCATAATAAGGATATTGTTGGATACAGCATAGTTCGCAACTGATTGATGTTCACAAAAGAAAATGCTTTCAGTCTCGTTCTGGTTAAAATCATTAGCCATAATGTTTGCTTTGCTTGTTTAGTGAACAGAAGGTAATAGACTTTCGTAACCCTAAAGCTTTCATCATTGAAGAAGACAACTTCAATATCTCGATGAAAACATGAAAGAGCTCACCTAAATTAGTAGGGACGCCGGTCCCAGTAATAGAGGATCTGGATTCGAGTCCCAGTTGCGGCCGTCAGCTATTTACTTTAGCTATTTGTCTTTAATTCTTACATTGAGAGTTGATAATATTACTTTCTTCGATGATCAAAAATTATATTGAGGTTAACGAGCTTCAAAAGGGTAATCCTAATGATTTTTTTTATTTTTTTTTATTAATATCATGTATTTTATCGAGGCTTCCGACTCACACAATGTTGTAATTTTTTGCCTCATCTGTTTTTAAATTATAATATTATTATATTATCCTTATAATCTCTAATGTTCTTAGTCCGTAGTCCTTTCATATTCATCTTATATAAAAATTCACATTCAAATAGTTTCCAGTTTACATGATCTAATAAATTTCATTATTCTCGATATGGCATGAAACTCGGTTGAGGCTATTAAATTCGAATTTCCGATGAGTTCGAGGTCATTAGTATTGTTACTCTCTGTCTTTCATATTTAACGCACTTTGATAATGCATGTTCGACATCTTGTGAGAATGGTTTTAGTGGCACGCCTGCCTTTTCAAATGTGCAAGAGCGAGACGGCAGAACTGAGTATAAAAGGTGATGAATGTACCTGCTCGCTCTCTTTACCTACAGACAGCTCCGTTAGCTAGCACGTAGCTTATAACTTGAATAGTGCAAATAAATGTTCATCTCGACCACGCGTCTATTATTAAGATCTACAAGATCATACATCACACGCCTACACACACTAAAGTCTAAATAACTGTAAATAACAAATTTGTTCACATATCGAGCGTATTGGAGAATCAGAAAGGCCTATCAAACACAATATTCTTCCCATTAGTGCATATTTGGATCTTAATCTAAAAATGATTCCCATTTCCAATCTTTTCAGATTAACTTCAGTGAACCATGGTCTTTTAAACGGTTGCTTTTGGAGTTTTCTGTAGCATATTCCCCTATCAATCCCAATGATTTTAATAGTCTAGCTTTGTATTTCTTCAATCCCTTTATCGCACTACTATATATACCTATCACATTAATTAAAATTACAAAATCTTCAATCGCTGGATTTACAATACAACAAAATACAAAGATAAGATTTCCACTCATTATTTGAAAATCTTAGAACAAATAATTAGTGAAAATACATTCAATCGTTTTAGCGATACCCAAAATAATTACAAAAATGTAATTTAAAAATTATTTATAAAAACTTTCCATCATAACAAATATAACACAGAATTCCAAGAAGTTAGATCAAAAGATGTTCAAACGCGGAAGAAATCGCGAGAGCTGTTCTCAGCATACCTGATTGGTGTCTCGAAGACAGACTGAAGTTATATTCCCGGGATTCCAGGGGTAAGAATATAAATATCAGTATCTTCACTCAGTATTGCTCTTTGATTCCACGAATGCAGTGAACGTTGTTACGGAGCACATTTCCGGTTTGACAATATTAAAGAGTTACTTTATGACTCGCGCGCCGCAGTGTTTCCGGCCGCTCGAGACAGCAAAGCGGCGATACGCGTTCGAGCCCCACAGTCAGCGCCCAGCCTCAGAGCACCGAGCACGTGCCGCTGTGTGCCGCTCGCTCCATACGACTGACGGTAGAATCTCGTGGAACAATGGCGCCAGACACGTGTTGTAACCATGTATTCGAGGACTGGAACATCAGAGTTCGTTGCCGAGTCGAACACGCCTCTCACACCACCCTGTAAGTGACTGCATTGCCGTATTCCCTCTTTAATAATGTGTCTATTCGCTGTGTTAGTGATTGCCTCGCGAAACCCACCCGGGATGACGAAATTGAGAGATCATGTTAGTTCTAAAGTTCAGCTAGGTCATTGTCATTGTGTTCATACTACATTGTTGACCCCTGTGATTACTGTAATGGTTTGAACCTGTTGATTCTACAATATATGACCTTTTCCTCTATTAACTGTTGTTATTCCGCTACGGTGGAGGTACCCAGGGCGACGCCCCGCACTGTATATTGAGAGATGGAGCTTACCTGATAGCCTACCGGCGGCCTCCGCTCTGAATAGAGAGATCTCATATGCTTTTTCCGATTTTGCTAGCCTCGGGCATGTTGAGACGATATTGTTGGGGGTACACACCGCGCCTACCCCAGGCCCCACGTGTGTTGTAGCCCAAACGCACCACAGGCCCCAACGTACCAACGTGTTAAAAAAATTGATTTTGAACAATAAATAAATACAGTATTAATGTTTTCTTAACTAAAAGAAAAAAAGTATCATCACTACGTATTCGCCTTTTCTCAGTAGTTCCAGAAGAGACGTCGCATTACTGCTGATGGCTTATAATATTCTAAATGATTTTATATCAGTACCAGATATTCTGGCTAAAATAGGATTCTGTGTCCCGAATAATTTCAAGCGAGGCGGCCAACACAGGCTTTTGATTCTTCTTCGGTGCAGAACTAACTTACTAGCGGTGATGCCCCTTGGAAGACTCACTAGGTTAATTAACTGCTCGCAGAAAATGTGAATATTTTCCACATGTCAACGATTACTTGTTTTAACTGTATGCACCTTTAATGTAAATGTAATCTTCTTTACGGCCTTAGCAATGTATTGTTATGTAATTTTATGTAATTATTGTGTAATTTTCTTTACGGTCTTTTAGCAATGTATTGGTTTGTACTGTTTTGCGAATAAATAAATAAATAATGATAATTAATTAATCTTTATATTGCTGGAACAAAAATAGAGAAGAAACAGAGCATTGCATACTTGGGCTGCAATGTAAATGATAGATGGGATCCTTCGGTTGAAATCAAATGCCGCATTAAGCTAGCTCATAAGCAACCTTTATCCGCATGAAAAAGATGTTCTGCAGTCATTATCTCAACCTTGGATTACCAATGCGAATGGTCAGATGCTAAGTGTTTTCGATATTATTTTATGGAATGGAAGCATGGACGCTTACTGAAGAACTAATTAGGCGACTTGAGGCATTCGAGATGTGGATCTATAGAAGGATGGACAGGGTTACGAATGAAGATTTTGTGGTTCGGATGAATAAAGAAAAATAAGTTATTAAAAAATCCGAAACTTCAATATCTTGGTCATGTGATGAGACATCCATAGAAGTATGAGATCTTACATCTCATAATGCAGGGAAAGATTGCCGGAAGACGAGGCCCTGGAAGAAGGAGAACCTCATGGCTGAAAAATCTGAGACAGTGGTTTGGCCAGTCTATCGTAGAGCTGTTCCGGGCCGCAGTAAACAAAGTCCGCATAGCCAACATGATAGCCAATGTCCGTTGAACGGATAGGGCGCAAGAAGACGACGAAAAAGAAGAATTAATTAATTAAATACAAACATACGAATCTAAAGATTTCAGAAAAAAGATCGAGTTATTAAGTAAGAGAAAGATAGAGAAAGAGAAACACATGTGAAATGTTAGCAGAATTCTTATTATGCGGTTTACTTAGAGACAAAACAAATAATCAATCCTCGTGCAAAAAGCAAGAATCAAGTGTCACTACTACTTCGTCTTAATAATAAATCAGTCGGTATTGATTGCGAAACTACTCGCTCGCGTACGACACCGATGCCTAACTAACTTACTCGACCAGAAAATTCCCACGCGCCAGAAAACACCTGCCAGTATTACGTCGAATTCAGCCCAACTGAAATGATAACCGAACGGAAGGGAAAGCTTCCGGCAAGGATTGACTGGCACCGGAAAAACCCGAACACACTGAGCAAACACTGAGCGACAGAAACAGCTGGAAAAGCTTCCGGCGTAAAAGAACCGAGTGAGGCATCAGCGGAGTTATGCTTCGATCAGCGATAGGTCTTGAATGATCAGTTCCTATTGTATTTTTGCAGAGAAAGCAAATATTTCCTTGTGTGACTATATATCTATTTATATAAAAGAGTGTCTACGAGTTTATGGCGGGCGGACGGTGGACATAGATTTGATTCTTATAAACCACATGATTACTCATAAAACGTCGTGAATATTTTGTTACTTGCTTTTATTTTATATTCTTAATTTTTTTTTATTATCCAACAAAAACATAGTTTACAATTTCGCGCCCAATCCCACATCTTTCAATTCTTGCATACAATTATCCATGTACAGATTGAAATTGAATAGTCTGAAAGTATGTTGCCTGTTGTATGCTGATGATGCGGTGCTGATCTCTAACACTATGGAAGATCTACAGTCTCTAGTATCTAGGATGAACGAAGTATGTATGAAGAATGAGTTAATGATGAATGTAAGTAAGTCTAAAGTCATGGTGTTTGAAAGGGAGAGTACGAAAACAGTGTGCGATATATTTGTGAATGATGAATACTTGGAGCAGGTGGATGAGTTTGTTTATCTGGGTAGTATGTTTACGAGAGATGGGAAGGCTGATAGAGATATCGAAAGAAGGGTAAATGCCGGTAACTCCATTAATGGAGGACTGAATGCTGTTGGCGCTAATAAAAAACTGTCAAAAAAAGCGAAGCTAGCAGTCCACAATGGAGTCCTGGTACCTACCCTGATGTATGGCAGTGAGGTATGGAACTGGCAGAGGAAGGATGAAAGTAAACTGAATGCTGTTGAAATGAGATCCCTGAGACGTATGTGTGTAAAACCATGTATGATCGTGTTAGAAATGTGGATATCCGCAAAGAATGTAAGGCTGATGTAAGTATAATGAGCAAAATTAAGAAAGGGACCCTCAGATGGTTTGGGCACGTAGAGCGAATGAGCGAAGAAAGTAGTGTAAAAAGAATATATGATGCAAATGTGAATGGTAGAAGAAGTCGGGGACGCCCGAGGAAGACATGGCACGATCAAGTGAATCAGATACTTGAGACGGGCCATGTCAAAAGTCAGAATAATAGAAGAGTATGTATGAGACGATGTATGAATGTGAGTGAGGCAAAGAGTGTGTGCCAAGACCGAGTTGTTTGGCGGTCCGTCCTCTCTGCCTACCCCTGCGGGGAAACGGCGTGATGGTTAGTTAGTTAGTTAGTTAGTTTACATAAATATATAATTTAAACAATTTATCGGCAGTCCCGCGAAGCTGCCACATGGCTGCTTGTCTGCAGGTTCTACCTCAATATACACTCGTTAATATTAGAAGTAAAAAAATAATTTGTGTAATTTCAAAAATGTAAAGGAAATTGAAGACCTCTGTAAAAAGATTTAATATTACAAATATTTAAAGGAAATTTAATAAAAAAATAACATAACAACCAATACAATAACATAACCACCAATACAATGGGATACAATTTTTTAATAATCTTCCCGAAGAATTTAATAAAATACCAGATTTGAAATCATTTAAGAAAAAGGTACAAATATTAAAAAAAAATTAACTGCCATCACCAATCTTTGTTTTTTTTTTTCTTTGTTTATTGATAAACAACCGTGTATGTGATTGCCAATTAGAAACCGACAAAAACTAGTTCATGGAAATATATATATACATAGCTTATCCAGCCAAAGAGGGTTGTTTATGTGCTGTACTTAGACACTGCTTTTAATATTAGTTTCCAAAATAAGTTGTAAAAATATATTGAATGAAACGAATGTAATAATGAATCGGTTATTAGAACACAAATTATGAACAAAACATGATCTGAATCACACAACAATCCTGGATAAAACTTCATATCGCAAGCAAGCGATATTTTGCCGGCAAAAACATGCGCACGATACCTGCGCTATATTGGCCGCCGCGTAGATGAATGAAAAAACAATGTTGTCAGATCTACCGCAGCAAATTAAATACATTTTTTATTAGTAATAATTCGAAAAAGAAAATATGCAGTCTTTATTCAATGTGTAACAAAAACATTGTAACGGTGGGAAGTGTTTTTTATAAGGCTGCTATAGTTTTATTTGATGGCCTCCGTGGTCGAGGGGTAAGGCTTTCGACTAGGGTTCCGTAGGTCACGGGTTCAAATCCCTTGTGTAATTTCATAATTTAATAATTTAAAATAATGTAAGGTATATTTGCCGCTTGTTCCAGAGTGAAAGATACTCTCATTATCGCCCTGGTGTTAGACCACCATTCAGAATTGAAGTGTTCCTTGAAATGGCTTTAGGGTTGATATTTAAAAAAAAATGACATTGATTTGCGCACTTGACCTTTAAAATACGAGGAAAGTCACTGTCTGCAGAAAAGATTTCGAAAAAAAGCTCCGCCTAAAGCCCGAGCAACGCCGGGGACTTGAGCTAGTTTTATATGAAAAAGAAAATTGACATTATATTTTTTGTTAAAAGGTCTGGTGATAAATATTTTATAAAATCAACCAGCTTCACAAATCTAACAATTATAATACATATTTTTCACTGGTCTGAGTGTTATGCTTTTTTTACTGGAAAAAAGTCGGGCCCTCGTTGCATTCGCGTCTTTACATTCGTCAGCAAATCATTAGTATATTTAGGGATGCAAGGTTTTTAAAAATATCGATATCGATATATATCGAATTAAGTCCATATTGATATATCAACATATCGGTTTAGAAGGTCGATATATCGATATTTCTTCTTTTTCTAAAAGCTAATAGAAATCAAAGTAGTTTTAGTTATATGAAACATTGATCGATTACGTATGTTTGTATTTTTTTATACTTATCTATGTGAATTTGGATAGGTATGTAATATTTTTTACATTAATTTAAAAAATATATATTCCATTATTTTGCACCAGCTATCGAACTTAAAAATAGTAACTTTGAGAGTCTGCTTCCTTGTACCCGGTTTCTGCTTGAATTGTAGTGGCTCCTGACTTTGAAAAAAGACGTTCAGAAGGAAAACTTGTTGCCACTTTAAAAAGATTGGGATATACACCTTGCATCTCTTGCCATGTTTCAAGAATGTTTACTTTTAGAATATTTATAATAAGAGCAGAAAGATATAGGTAATGTAGCATTTTATCCAAATTCGTGGGTATTTTAATTTAAGCGGGTTTTTCGATATTTCGAACGATATATTGAGTTTTTCGATAGTGATATATCGATATTGGCGTATCGTCGATATCGATAAATATCGATATTTTTAGGGGTCGATATATCCATATTTATCGGTTTTCCGATATATCGTTGCATCCCTAAGTATGTTATACTTTTTTCATTGAAAAAAAGTCAGGCCATCTCCCTCGTTGACAATCGTACTATTCCATATATCCTAAAATCAGGCAATACTCCTCTAAAAGCCTTCGTTAGGCAGAGGAAGCCAATTTTAAGTTAATTTTCAACGGTTGTGGATTCCGCGAATGAATGAAAAAATCTTCATTTCCTTATTATTTTTCTCTCTCAACTTTTCACTCGTGTAACGGGATACACCTGTAAACCTTACATAAAATGTAAGTACTTATTCGCTTTATCAGATTTAACTTGTTCATTTATTCCCGGTTCCCGGCATGCGTTACTATAGCACTAATAAAGAAATTGTTTCATTTGTTTCCACTAATAAGAACTATCAATCAATTTTGGTAACTAACACAGGTACCTATTTTATATATCTATAATTCTTGATTCGATTCAAAGTATGAGGCGAGTACTTCAAATAAATCAGCTAATTTAAAGATGTTCGAAAATAGAATGTTGATTTAACAATCATTGTTTTGCAAAATGTCATTATCAAGTTTTGACATTTTTGACAGTTTTGTAAGGGTTTTTGTAATGTTTAAAATCTTTTTAGGTGTATTGTCATGTGGTTGTAATAATCCAGAAACCTTCGCGGGGGTCTAAAGAAGATATTTTGAATACTTTTCAGGTGTATTGTCACGTGGTTATAATAGTCCAGAAACCTTTGCGAGGGTTTACAGAAGGTATTTTGAAAGTTTCAAACATTTCCTATGCTTAATATAGCAACGCAAAGCGAACATACATACATACAAACATTTCTAGATTTTTATGTATATAGTTATATAAAAATCAAAGATGTCTACGTATTGCTATATTAAGCAAAGGAAATGTTTGAAACTTTCAAAATACCTTCTTTAAACCCTCGCGAAGGTTTCTGGATTATTACAACCACATGACAATACATCTGAAAAGTTTTTTAATCATTACAAAAACTCTTGCAAAACAGTCAAAAATGTCAAAATTTGAGAATGAAATTTTGCAAAACAATGATTGTTAAATCTAAATTCAATTTCCGAAACTTTTTTTATTTGAAGTACTCGCCTAATACTTTGAATTAAATCAAGAATTATAGATATTTTAAATAGGTACCTACATTAAGTACCAAATTTTATTGATTGTTCTTGTAATATACAAAGATGAATATTTGTAATATATGAAAAATGAAAATTTGAATAAAAAATTGTAATAGGTGGCATGCGAGCTGTTCGAAAATTGAATGTAATGGGACTGAATATATGGAACGTGGGAGGGGGATTGATGGGATGGGAGCGGGAAGGCTATGCATATGGAATTCTTTGAATATGGATTTGCAACGCATGCCGGGAACAAGCTAGTTTATTATATTTGTTATTTAGTCTTTTGTGTAGGCGTGATATGAAAATCTTAGTAAAACGCGCGTGTAATCTTAGTAAATCTTGTAAACTACGTGCTAACTATCGGAGCTGTCTGTGATTAAGGAGAGCGAGCAGTAACATTCATCACCTTTTATACCTGTATCTGCAGTGGCGGCGTAAGGGGGGGGCGGAGGGGGCGGAGGGGGCGGTCCGCCCCGGGTACCAAGCACCGGGGGGTGACAACGACAACTCACTCGTACAGCCAAAGAATGCACAAAATCTCCCTCTATAAAGACATATCAATAAATAACTACCTACTCTTGTACCTCCAGCTATCTGCATAGATACTAATACATATTTTGAAACGCATTGCAACTATATTTACTTTTTTTTTCGAATATAATTTCTAATTCCCTAAAAGATTGAATTCATGTTGCATTCTTTCCCTAAGATGACATAGTCCCCGAGGAAAATTATTATTTTTTTATTTAATTAAATGAAGACAATATTAGCGAAATTCAATCGAAAATCTGGAGACAGAAAAATCAGAAAAGGTATTGGCTCCGCTGGTCCTGGGTTCGCGTCCCACCGGAGCCAATATCTTTTCTGATTTTTCTGTCTCGAGATTTTCGATTGAGTTTCGCTAATATTGTCTTCATTTAATTAAATATTATAATTTGAGGTTTTACTCAAATAAATGAAAATTATTTTCCTCAGGGCCTCCTGAGATTTTTTTTACATGAGCTCCACACAGGAGGCCCTGAGGAAAATAATTTCCCTCAGGGCCTATGCCATCTTTGGGGATGCTGTGTGGAGGGTTTTTTTAAGGAAAGGGAGGATAGGAGAGTTCTGGGAAGGAAAAGGGTTTAAGGGGTGGGTAGGAATTTGGGGTTCAGTGTGTCCTGGTCAACCGCCTCCAAGACCTAGTCTAACCTCACCCCATCAACCCGGGCACCCCTGCTAAATCACAAAAAGTAGCGTACCACTTGGGGTGACCTACGGCAGAGGTGTCGGTTATCCAATAAAGGTTCCCGGGGTGGCGGTACCAATGCCCGCCTTCAAAATTGTCTGATCTTATACCGCGCGTACCTAACATCGAGCGCAGGGTGAAATACTAATGAAAAATATAGGTGTGTCCTTTAAACGACTATCAGAGATAATATGGAATGCTCATCACGACGCTGTTAAATCACTGAAGAATAATTTTGAGATGGTTGTATCAACACTCGAAGAGATGTGTAATCCCAGCACAGCAAAGAAAGCGTCGAAGTAAGAGAAGCAGCATCAACACTCATACCAGCTTTGTGTGACTTCAGTTTTCTATGCTATCTTTCCTTTTGGTGTGAAGTCCTAGAAGAAGCTAATCAGACAAAAAAGTATATATAAAAATCTGGACTATCGTTGGAAAGTGTGTCATAAAAATTAATGCTCTTAAAAATTTTCTCCAAATTCTTCTTAACCAAATAATGGAAAAGGTTATTTGCTACGCAATAAAAAATGTGAGGAAGACATTCCGAAGGAAAAAGAGAAAGGAGAAGATTTCTAAAACGTATGCCTGCTGAAATGGCCCGAGATGCTGGACTTCCATTATCAGAGGAGCTGCTTAAAGCAATGTCACGATAGATTTAACGAAGAATTAAACCATTGTTACAGGGCAATGGATGCTGGTTACATTTAGTGTTATTCAGCCTAAAACTTTGGTAATACCACCAGAAGAAGTGGAATGGTTCCAAATCTGTTAGAAATTTACGATGAATTTTCAGTAAAAGACATCGTATTGGAGATTTACGGTTTAGGCGGCAATTGGAAGCCGCCAACATTTCTGCCCAAGAAGCAGTTCAATGGACTACATTGGAGCTTCTCAGATTCATCGTAAAATGTGACTATTTTGAGTCTGTTCCAAGCTTAGCGCTATGTCTTAAGCCTCGATTACATTAAGCGAGTTTACGAGCTACTAGCCGGAGTATTCACCATCTGTTAGTAAACTCCTTTAGTGTAAAAATCTGCTAGTTAGCTAATAATATGATAACACTGAGCGAGTTCACCATTAGATAGTGAATACGCCGGCTAGTAGCTTGTAAACTCGCTCAATGTAATCGTGGCTTGAGATTTTTTTTAAATATATATTTTGGTGGCTGCGTGTGAAAGAAGCTTTTCAGAGTTAAAATTATTAAAATCGTACTTAGGTCCACAATGAGCCAAGCGCGACTAACCAATTCATTAACTGAAAGAGACAGGTAATAAATTAGTATAATGTGATCGAATATATTAGTAAAATTAAGTCTCGTAAGCATGTTTAGTATTAGGTGTTTTATTTTAAGTAGGGGGGGTGCTCAATACAAAACCGCCCCGGGTGCCAAACTACCCTACGCCGCCACTGTGTATCTGCCGTCTCGCTCTTGTATATTTAAAAAGGCAGGCGTACCAACAAAACCATTCTCACAATATTTACGCTCTACCATAATAAACTTTTTAATGTTGAATCTTTGTAATGTAGGAGAGAATTATTAAATTCTGAAAACCTTTGCACGTGTCCGATAAAAAGAGGTTAAAGAAATAGCGAACGAAGAAAACTAGAGATTAAAAGGGAGCGTTTTACTTCAAAGATAAAAACGTTGAGAAGCCGATAAAAATTTAAATAAGTTTAATTAAAGATGGATAAATACAATTTTAAAGGCTCGTTCATTACAAAATTAAATCCCTATTTCGAGGAAAATAATCTCCGTTTTGGCCGCCAACGATAAGTTAAAATATTCCGAATAAATTCATTGAAATTACAATTTTAATCATCGGTAGAGTTAGTTATTGGAACATTTAATTTCAGTGGGCGACCCGTGATTCTAATGACCTTTGGCTTTCATTAATTCAAAGTATCTAACGGGTATATTAATAATATTGTATCAACTACATAACGACCGTCCCCTTTCCGTTCAAGTAATGTTCACACGAACACTAGGCGGCCGGATTATGCGAGACCAAAAATTCCGGCCATATTAACACGTAATCGTTTTATTCGCATTCTGAATAAAATATCCCGCAATTCAAAAATTAGGGCTATCAGAGGTCCCCACAATGGAAAAGGGGCAGTGTTGTAATTACTAAATTCTAAGCCCTTTGGGAAGGTCCGGAGCGGGACTTTCCCTTCACAAACATTAAATGTGGGCATTAAAAATAATGTGAAAGCTTGTAATGTGCCAAGCACGTTACAAGCCTCTCAGATGACCAATGGAATTCAAATATCACCCATGGCGTCTTTCTTCGGGAAAGAGAGGTTTCCTTCAATTAAGATGAACCAATAGACGACAACTGTAGTCAAAAATCGGCAATACTGAGACATTTAAGGTAGTTGTTCAAAGCTGGATACCAGTAGGCTAAGGAAAAAAGCAAGAAAGGTCTTTTATTTTAAACGACTTCAAAAAGGAGGAGGTTCTCAATTCGATGGTATTTTTTTAAAAATTTTGTTTCCTCAGAACTTTCGACTGAATAAACCGATATTAATGATTCTTTTTTTATTTGAAAGCTGGTGCGTCCCTTGTAGTCTCATTTCAATTTGGTCCAGTTCTGACAATGGTATTCATGAGAAAATCATATAAATCTTAAATTTGCATTAAGTATGTGCGCGACAAATGGACAAATAACTCAATAATACGCCAACCGATTTCGATGATTCTTTTTTTTTGGTTAGGTTCTGATTATGGGATCCATGACAAAGTAACGGATCCCTCCAATTCTTAGGAGCAAATTAACGATACTCGGCCGAATCTTTTATAGGCTATCCGGATCTTTGAGTCACCTACCGTAACGTCGTTATGGTCAAGTAATGTCTGTCTCACATGAGCAGCACGTTTAGTAGGTCTACCCATATTCAGACAAATTAGTTAGTGTACTTCAGATTCACTAAAAATCAAAAAATTAACAAAAATTTTAACAAAACAAAAAACGACTTCAAAAACTGCACTAAAAAGTCAAAAGGGTTGGGACATTCAAATTTCACCACTTGACATTTTTAATGCGACTTTAAGGGACATAAAATGAAAATTCATTAAACTCAAACTAGATCATTCAATCTATCCACCCATATTTTCCCGTTCTTTGTCTTTTATCCTAATCCCAAATTCCACCTCTCTACACACATATTGTGACTTAAAAATACATTAGTATTCCGCTTTTGATGAAGTTTTGATCAGCTAACAAACAGCATAATAAGTGTTAATTATACCAATTTAAAATTGCAGGCAAAATTTTATCCTCTCTAGCCGAACTCTCTCGAAACATCACCTTGCACCGCAGTGGGGGGATAGATAGATAGATAAGTCCGTCACTCCTGGACACACTGATCCCCAGATTCCTAACCCCCCTTCATACCCTTTTCCTTCCCAGAACTTCCTCTCTTTCCTTTCCTAAAAAGAGCCCATAGCATCCCTAAAGATGTCACAGGCCCTGAGGAGAATTATTTTTCCTCAGGGCCCCTTGTGCGGAGCTAAGGTAAGAAAATAATATATTTACATTATTTTGTACATAGGACCATTGGCCTCTCGAGTGTTCAATGGGTGGGTATTTTTTTCTGATGGCTAAATCTTCCGAGCAGCCCAGAATCTTTATGAAAATCACATAAAACCTCACAAGTTAAGTATAAATCTGACTAAAAAAACCTCGAGTTATTAATCAGAAATAAAAAAGCGACGTGCAATTTAACTCGTGACGATAATTAACTTCTAAATGTCAATCTGAACACCTATTTAAAAAGTGAAAATCAAAAGTTTCAAGCAAATTCACTCATGTTAAACCATTTATTAACTTCAACACCCACGAACAGCAAAATGGTTGAAAAATCGTTATGTAAAACATTATACTTTAAAAAAAGTAAGTCTACAGTCCGAGGCATAATTATCATAATAATTTATATTTGATGGCACAATTGAGGCGTTATGTTTGCTTTGCAAAAAGGTTTGTTATTGTTTCAACCCCCAATTCGAAGAATTTTAATGTTTTGTTTCAAAATGAAAATATTTAAAATTTAATTGGAAAAATATACTTAGGGTACTCCAAGCTTTATTTAATTTGGGTGGGTAGCAAATTTATTCATTTTTCATGAACATAAATATTAAAAACCATCTCCCTTTTTTATGCGAAGTGGGTGGGCAGGGAGATAAAATGTCAAATGATATTTATATAACATTTAATCACTCTTTGTCTTTTTTTCAGTATCGTCTTCCTCTTCTCATCTTTCACTATCGTCCTTACCTTGTTTTTTTTTTTATTTGATGCACTTGGTCTGAAAAGTGACTTCCAGAAGGTAGTATGATTTACGATGTTATTTAATGATTATTTCTAACAGTAATTTAT